>OW569407.1:76771911-78129979 GCA_937654795.1 Cistogaster globosa
AAAAAAAGGTTTCCAATTGATTAGGCTCAACTAATACCAATAACCATAAAAAGAAAATGAGAAGAAATAGAAGAAAAAGTACAAAAAAGGATAATGATTTTTTTTTTCAGAAATACTTTTCGTTTTATTAAGTTGTACAACTAAAAATATCTTTTTTGCAACACAGATTGATGGTCAATTGAAAATTTAATACAATTGTTAAACCTTTTATTATTTTTATTATTAGTATCATGGGTCAATCTATCGAACAAATAATAAATTTAGATTATTTTCTAAGGAAATTGATTTTTGCCAAATGCTAGGGACTTGGAAAAAAATTTGTTTTCTATAATTAAATTTGGGTGAATTTTACTAAATAAGAATTAAATAGTTCTGCAGTTATTGATGGTAGAATATGTTTTTTATTACAATTACACTCTAGTTCGTTTAATAAGAACCAAATAATTTATTTTATATAACAAAGCAAAGATTTTAATATTTTAAAATGAAGGAAAAAATACTACCGGCGGATAGCGTCATTAATTAAGCTTTAAAGCATATAAAAACTGTGTTGAAAATTTGATAATTTTTTTGAAAAATTATTTTTATTTTTGTTCATTTAATTTTACAAATTTAAATAATTTCAGCTGCAACCTTATTTATCCATTGGTAAAAAAAATATTCTTGAAAGTTTATTAACTTCATACTATTCAAAATATTTCAACAGCTGTTTATTACAACCTTAAACACATGATATTTTACTGAGTCCTTATTGACTTTAAATAGTCAAGTTTTCTTTAATGACTTGAATAAGTGACTGTTTGTTATTGAATTATCTTCCTTCTTCATAAAGCTTTCAAGAATATCAAGCCGAACAAAGGCGACGAACAAAGAAGACGATTGTTTTAACCTTCAATATTTCTGGTGGAGAAGTCGTGGAATTTGTTTAAATTTCATTTAGTTCTGTAACAGCAGAACTAAGCCCAGTTTTAGAGGAACTCTAATTATTCTTTCGATTGAAAATTGTAATTTTATTGCATGTTTTAGAACATACCACTCCAAATCCTGCCAATTCTGATGTGATGACAGTCGAAAAACAAATTTTTTTTCTTATATCGTCAAATTATTAAGGTGTCTGAGCTTCCTACATACTCCTCGTTATAAGCTGCCTCGTAAATTGCGATTGATTTTGCTTGTCTGTCTCATTAACGGGAGCTTTCTCTTCCATTTTTGCAACTGCAAGCATTCAAAACTTATCATGGCATTTTCCAATACCAAAAAGATTGAATTCAACACAATTCTGCAAACTTTTATCGTTTCTGTATGAAGTTAAAGCTGTTACAACTTTTTGTTGTTTTAGTTTTTAAATACATTTGCTTCTCCGTTATTCTGTCAAGCATATATTTGTGATTTTTTCTAATTCTCGCCCGATGAAACAACAGGAATAAGTCAACTACAAAAATAGCTAAATTTTTCATTTACTCGTGTTTACCAATTGATAATTAAGAACTAATAAATTTCATTAGCGTATATTTTAAAGTGCAATCTAAATACTACTTTCTACGAAAAAGCTTTAAAACGCAAAATAAAATAAAAAACGAATAATAATTTTTGGAAAAACCGACTTTAAAACAAACCATTTTTAAATTTTCGAGCAATACGGGTTCTTTGTCAATTTTAAACGTCTTTTAAACGTTTCAACAATTTTGACATGTACATCAAATTACATCAACCATTGTAATACCCTTTTATTTGAAATCCTAAATATTTTCATTTTTAAATCTATTAAAATTTTTTTTTGACTTTGGTTCATTTTTTAGTTTAATTTTTACAAAGAAAAATTATTTTTCAAATATGTGTAACCGTTTTTCAAAAAAACAAGAAAAATTAGACGCTGGCAGAATGTAATTTCGCATTTTCAGGGCCGCCAAATCTCTCATCAGCATTCTTTGCATCTATCTACCTTAAGTTGTGTACATTTTGAATATCATCCATTTAACCAACTAATCAATATTAATTTGGTTGGAAGAAATTCACACACACAACTCAAAGCATTTCTTTGCTATGCAAGATAAAGTAATTGATATTCTGTCGACTTTTAAAGTGTTTAAAATTACATCAATGATGGGAACACCCTTTAAACATAAATTGTTTCAGCTGCCTACCTTAAACGGTTCAAAAGTCAACAATGTGGGCAATTTGCAAGCGTTTGTCTAACGCGGTTCAAAAAATAGATACAAAAGGGTAATTTACGTTAGCTATAGTGACACCGTTTAATTTTTAAATTGATTTTCGTATTAATTTTTGCTAGTGGAACCTTTAGTGAAACAAAGTTTTTTTTTTAAATTCTAAAGTGGTGTCCGTCATGATTCATAATACTCGTAAAAACATGTATGTTAAAAGGGGACACTCTTTAGTTTTTAAATTTTGAAATGTTTTTAAAACGAGAAATATCTATAAACATAACCTTTTAAATAAAGAACGAATTTTCCCAAATCGGTTTAGAAATGGAATTTGTTCTGCAGATACAAATATAAAAAATAACATTTTAAAGTCAGTTAAAAAATTTTTATTCTTGAATTGTCTTTTTTTTTGCCTTCGAACCCAATTAAAAATACATGGCCTGCTCAATAAGTAATCTTATGTGAGTTTAATTTATTGAAAAGGGGTGTACCATCATTACTCATTATCAACTAGCAGTGCCGACGACTTCCTCTGCGTATCATTTCTAATTTCCTTTAAATTCTGTAAACAGTGTTTAAAATTTCCATCCTAAAAATTAAATTTAATGACAACTGTTCTAGTACCATTATAACGGAAAAAGTTGGTGCTTTCACATTTAAACTTCTACGTGCTCCACGATATGACATATTTTTATGAAAAAAATTATTCTATTTTTGAATCAGGGTTTTAAGGGACGTCCTCAAAAAATTTTATTCAAATCCATCCAAAAGTTTTCACGTGATGCGAACACAGAGAGACAGAGAAAATTTTCCAAAATTAAGTGTTTTGTATTCCATATCGATTAATATCTA
The DNA here is from genome assembly GCA_937654795.1 of Cistogaster globosa. Taxonomy (NCBI): domain Eukaryota; kingdom Metazoa; phylum Arthropoda; class Insecta; order Diptera; family Tachinidae; genus Cistogaster; species Cistogaster globosa. Next base: position 76,774,926 of record OW569407.1, read on the forward strand.
TACAGACGCCAAAATTTAAAAAAAAATATTTAATGTACAGAAATGATCCCATTACTGTTTTATTATATGTTTAGAAATTCAGCCGTTTATTTTGATCGTGGCATAAGTCAGTTAAAAAAATAAAAATAAATAAAAGAAAGAAATTCAAATGTTGAGATCTGCTACGACTTTAGCTTAACCGAAGTTTTTGTTGGGGTATAAGTATCCTGAGATAGAAGTGCGAGAAGAATGTCGAGAAGACTTATTTTACTTTTTTTTATCTTCTCGAGATTTAACCTCTTTAATTATGTTTATCAGTTCAAAAGCAAGTTGACTAATGCCACTTTCAAAATAAACAGCTCAATTGATGAAATAAAAAAATAGAAACACTAATTTAAATAGGAATTATCAATCAATTATCAAAGTGAGGTAACTTAAATTTTGGGATGCCAATGTTGGCTAAAAGCATAAACCCGCATTTACTTTCTGTAACAGTTAATGTGTCAAATGCAATAAACAATAAAGAATTATCTAAAGACTTTATTACTAAAATACTAACACATTCCATATGAGAAGGTGTTATTTCTAGGTCATTTGTAATTTTGTTTGTTTGATAGAACGTATATTATTTTCATAATTAGAGATTTATATTCAAAAATTCAGTTTGACTTACAAATGCAGTTCAGTAACGTATTAAAGAAATGATAATTTATTTTTTAAATGCCCGTTGACAAACGATCAAAAAAGATTTTGTAATGCGCTACAACACAATAGTAATTGGGCGGCGAGATTTTAGTAATAAAAGGAAAACAAAAGGATATAGAGTCTAACAAAGCAGTTCCAACCTTCGTATTGATTCATTTAAACATAAAACTTTAATTTTTACATACAAATTTAAGCTCAATAATGTTCTGATTGCCATATAAATTACTACTAAAAATATGAAACTAAATTCAAATTTATTAATCCAGGTTTATGAATATTTAAAATTTTAAAGAAAAAAAATATTAGCCAAAAATTAGTAAAGTACTAAGGCTATTCATATTCATTTCGTAATAGGACGTGAGAAATAAAATTCTTTTAATTATTTTTAATTTCTTCCCAATCAGGTATTGAACCGTGAATTATTATAAATAAATAAATTTTGATTAATTTACAAATGTAAATGATGTGTTGTAGAGAAAACAAAAAGAAATGCTTTGAGTTGTGCGTGTTTTTCGTCCAACCAAATTAATATTGATTAGTTGGTTAAATGGATGATATTCAAAATGTACACAACTTAAGGTAGATAGATGCGAAGAATGCTGATGAGGGATTTGGCGGTCCTGAAAATGCGAAATTACATTCTGCCAGCGTCTAGTTTTTTTTTTTTTTTTTAAAAACGTCAATTAAAAATTAAATTTTCTTTCTGATAATTAAAATTATGAACCTAAGTCAAAAAAGTAAATTTTAATTCTTTTGACATGGTGGTAGAGGCCATAAATAAAAGATATTCAAATCTTAAAATTTACAAATATATAGAAGTGGCAAAAAACTATTTAAAAAACAGGATTGCAATTTTATAATCAAACTGAGTTCTCAAGATAACGGAATTTTTTTAGTTAAAGACAATAATAGTGCAAACGATATTTTACTGGAACTTCACATCAAAAAATGTGTGAGCGAAATTAATTCATAACCAATGTTGCATTGTTACTGTTGCAACAAATTTCTACAAAAGACGTTACCTTCGTTAGTATTGCTTTTAGTATTAAATTGAATTGATGTTTTTATATCCTTCACCACAAAAAAAAAATGGAAAAAGGTTATATCTAAGTTTCTGACCCCATAAAGTATAAATATCCTGAGTCCTTATACATAGCGAAGTCGATTGAGCGATGTCCGTCTGTCTGTCCGTGTTAGTGTTAAAATCAAGTTTGCCGAGGCACTACATCAGCAAGAGAAAATTTAAGTACGCCAATAAATCAGAAAGAGAAGCTATTGGAAATCAGCTTGATCGGTCCGTTTCCTTCGAGAAAGCGGAAAAAAAACACAATGTAGTAACTCAATAAAAAAAAAAAAAAAAAAAAAAAAAACCAAATGCAGCGATAGCGAACTAAAAAACACCAAGTGAAAAAATTAGCGCTCGCCCATATTTTCCGAGCTATGGGCCTCTCAGATTTTCATAAAAAATTCGATTGACAATATGGGTATCATTTAAAAGCTTCTGAGGAGATCTTTCAGAAAATGCTATTTTTTTTAAACGCCTATTCCATTAAAAGCCGTTGACAGTTTTATATAATTTTTATGTATTATTATCGTACTCAATTTTTTTTCTTATTTTTTTAATTTTCAGTCACATCAATATATTTTTTTTTGTTGAATAGGAGCTGTTTCGTTAAACTAGATTGATATACATGATGAAGGGTATATAAGATTCGGCATAGCCGAATATATCACTCTTACATGTTTATTCTTATATTTATGTTTTAAAATAAAACAGCTATTTTTCCTAACAATTTTTTACATTTATTTAAAATTTTCATAATGATGGTTTTCTTTATTGATTTCTTTACAGACAATACAATTCGACTTATAAATTAAGTAAAAACATTTATAATTATTTAATGATTTTAATTTTAACTTTTTTCTTTATTCTTTTATTTTTGTTGTTGTATAAGATTTGTTCCTTTTTTTTTGTTCTTTTTTTGGATGATTTTATAGTTTTTATAATTTATTTACAAAAGTTTAAAGTATATTTTTTTATTCGTATTTAATTTTTTTAATAAAAATTCTTAACAAAAAATATTTAAAAACTAACAATGTTTTTTCTTTTTTTAATCTTCTTTTACATCTTTAAATATATAAAAATAAATACCTTTGGATTAATAATGAGAAAAAAGTAATTTTATAACAATTTTTTTGTTTTTATTGGTTTAAGTTTATGTTAAATCTTAAATAAGTATTTAACTAAATGTATACAAAACTGAGATTTGTTTAAGTTTTACAAAAATTGCAAAACTATTATTTAATTTGTTAATTGCTGTTAAAATTTTTAAAACTTGAGTAGTTAAATATCTGTTTGGTCTTAAAAATTAAAATTATTTAATTTTTAAACAATAAAAATTTATATTTGTCCAATTAAAGTATTGTGGATACTCGATTTTGTTTTTTGACATTAAATGTGCATGGGCTTATTTTGTTATTTTTTAAGTTGCATTGCAAAGTTTTTATAAAAAAATAACTTCAAAGAAATCAAAAAAAGGCTCATACAAAATTTTTTTAAAGATGTGGTAGCATTGTAGTATGGCGAAACGTCTGATGTCTTTAGGACAATAATGAAAGTTACAGTATAGAATGAAAAAAATCATCAAAACGGGATTGATACAATTTTGATCAAAATGTATGATTTTCTACTGGTTCTAAAAGTAAGCACTTTAATTTTGTAGAAATTTTGAAATAATTTTTGAAAATATGAAATTCAGATATTCATGTTCCAATCTAAATTGATTCAATGAGAGTTGTATGTAATGAATAAAGAAATATAACAAAATCACAGTATTTAGTGAGAAATAATTTTTAAATTCTCTTTTATTTTTCCAAATGCCATTGGAAACCAATTATAGATATTGGAAGGATTAAATAAAAAACCAAAACTTTTAAATAAGGGAAAGAAGCAACGTGCACATGCATCTAAATCAATTCGAAATTTACTGTTGGAATTCTTTTTTAAAGTGAAATTACGAAAAATATTTATTTTTGAAGAAATCAAGCACAATTATGTACAACTTTAAATTTAGTCACATTTAGCATAATTATTAGAAAAAACAAAGAACTATCAGAACTATTATTCAAAATTAATTTTTTCTTTTCGTGATCCGTTGCAGGAATAAATTTTTAATTTAGCCAAATTGTAATCATTAAAGTTCGTTATGGATATATAAACGACGAGTAACCTTTTTTACTACTGCTATAGGCAATTCCAATCTATAAAACATTTTTTACCCTGGGGTCTGCCTGCTCTGTGTCCACTAGAGGCCGTTTGGTTTCCCCTGTTGTGACCGTTTTTTAAACAAATAAAAGTACCTGACACAAAACTGTAAATTCCAATCGAAACTGATGGTACGGCAGAATATGTTTCCTCATCTATAATTATAAGTGATACATATAAAGGAATCAGAAGCTCTCGATGTTCTTGGCATGAAAATTCAATGCGATATTCGGTGGAACAAGAATATTTTGTAGGTCGCACAAGCAGCGTTCAAGGGCCTAGGTTTTCTGAAACTGTGTAAGATATACTTCACTGCATCTGATCTCGTAGCTATTTTTGTCACCTTTATTAGACCGAAATGGAATACAACTCTTATGTATGGGCCGGTGCTCCAAAATCTATTTTGGACTTACTGGAAAGCGTCGAGGAGAGAGCAAAGATTAACCTCGGTGAAAGTAGGGTATTCATTCACTGTAGCAACGACGCAAAGTAGGTTTTTTTTTTTTACTACTTTATCGTTACTACAACGAAATGTGCGCTTATGAAAACAGAGAACTTGTTCCTGAAAACCCTAATTTCATACTCGCAAAGCGCTCTGTATCAAGAGCGCATTTCTTTGTGGTCGATTGGCCAGTAAATCGCAATAGGCATAACAGCAAAAATTCGTTTTTTAGCCGAATAGTTTGTATGTGGAATAAACTCCCTGCAAAGATCTTCTCTGTCGTTTTTAATGTACAAAAATTGAAATCAAATGTCCACAAGCACTTCTCCCTTCCCACAACCTTATTTTCTGGTTCTGGCGCAATGCATTGCATAAGTAGGGGTCACCCCCGGAGTGCTGGTCCTAATGAAAAAAGGTTATCCTTTTTGTGCATTTTCGTGTTTGAATTTTTTATTATTTTTTGGAAAAATTGATATTTTTTTTTGTTTTGTGAAAATTTCATTAAAACAAACATTTTGGTGAAATTTTAATCGTTTAGTAAAATTCTAATTTTTTGCTAATTTAGATTTTTTTATGCTGAATTTGCGATTACGTTTAATTTACCTTTATAATAGAAGACACCGTAAGTAAGGAATGTTTTTTAATTTTATTTATGACAAAATCATTCAAAGACGACGATGGGTTGTGAAGGAAAAGCATTTGTTTTTTACAAAAAATATGGAAAAATAAATTGACTACACCATAATGTATCGAATGTGCCTAATTTTTTTTTTTTAGTTTGGTACATGGCGAAATCATCTACCAGGTGGTGGCAGTGGCGAATTCATTCATTTTCGCCGTTGCAGAAAATGTCAAATTCCATATATAAAAAATCAGCGAAAATTTTTTTTATAGGGAGTTTGACATTTTCTGCAACGGCAAAAATGAATGAAATTCGCCACTGCCACCACCTGGTACATGATTTCGCCATGGTTTGGTATTTCTGAATATGAAGTAACGATTTTATATTATTTTTACGCAAGGTGGCAGTTTGTGAAAATTTTTGTAAATTAATAGTATTCGACTTACTAGTTGCAACTAAAACAATAAAACTTACAAAAAAGGAAACCATGTGTTACAATGCAGACCGTTTTGCATGATCTGTTAAAAGCTTTTACCTTTGGCTTTGCCGTCTGATCTTGACCTCTTGAAACGCAATAAAATCAAAAATTGTATTAACAGGCTGATGGTTAATTTTATTTTTTATTAAATTCCTCTGCCCAAGCACATTTAAAAAAACCACCAGCAATTAATTTTTTTTTTTCAAAACAATAAAAATATGTAAAGCGAAATACTCCCCATACATATAAATAACCTTTATACATATATATTTACATATACGAATAATAATTTCTATCACTTATTTTACTTCAACAAATAATAAGTTATTTTAATTATTTTAATTATAATTTTTACAAATGAGCCAATATTTCAATTTGCTCTCTAGACTCTGTGCCCACAATTCCACTTTCATGATTGGCACGATTTTCACTGGCCTCTAAATTGTCACTGTTTTGTGGTGTTATTGTGACAATTGTCACTAAATCATCTTTCTTATCACTGTTTAAATTGTTTAGATTTGCATCGTTTTTTGATAATAAAATATTTGTATCTAATTGTACAGAGTTTCTTTTTTGTTCTGATTTATGTCCATTGGCATTTGTAGGATTATTGCAGCGTTGTTGTAGTGAATTATATTCCGATAATTGTTCAACGCTAAGTGGTTCAGGTATGTCTTCATTGGCTAACAGACGTCCCGAGGGTTCAGTTTCAATGCTACGTTCACTCGTCATTGTGCCGGGAGTTCCAATACGTGAACGATAGCTGGGTGGAAAACTGTATTCTGAACCGCCAATACTGCTCTCGCAACGATTACCAGCACCAGTGCCGCGTACAGTTGATGTTAAGGGGGCTCTGGAAAAGCAAAAAACAAAAAAAAAAAAGGAACAAGAAATTAGAGTTTATTAAAAAAAATGTTGAAAAATAATTAAAACAAGGCTCAAACATCAAAGTTACATAAATTTCTGGAACCATTTTTCTGCAGTCTATTTTTAGAGTTAAGAAGAGTCTGGTTTTCAACGATGTTTTATACCCTTCACCACAAAAGTTGCAAAAAGGTTTTATCTAAGTTTGTGATTCCGTTTGTAATTTCTACGATATCCATTTTCGACCCCACAACGTGTATATAATCTGAAATCTTATGCCTAGCGAAGTCGATTGAGACATGTCCTTCTATCCGTCCGTGTGAGTGTTGAAATCAACTTTGCCAGTAGATGAGTTAGAAAAAGTTTTAATACGGCAATCGATCATAGATAGTTTTGAAGGATTTGCTATTAAAAGTCAGCAAAATCGGTTCATATCCTTTGAGGCAGCGGGCAATGCCTGCCACTAATTTTTCTTTATCATTTGGAACACTGAAGAAACTCCAATCAAAAAAATATATGAATGGGGCGATAGAGAAATAAAAATTAAGAAAATAGTATCCAGCGAAAAAATAGGCGCTCGCCCATATTTTCCGAGTTACAGGCCTCTGAAATTTTTAAAATGTTGAGAATATCAATATGAGAATCATTTAAAAAGCTTTTGAAGAGATCTTTTAGGAAGTAATATTTTGTTAAATGCTTAACCTATTAAGAGCCGATGTAATTTTTATGAAAAAACAATTTTCTTATTATCACCTAAATATTTGGTTTTTGATTGGAGTTACTTCACTCAACTAGATTTACATACAAGATTTGACATAGCCGAGTATAGCACTTTTACTTGTTCTTAAATGATATCGAAAATGGGCATGATAATCGATCTTTATAAACTTTTAGGTCTACTCATGCAGATTAAAATATTTTTCTCTCACATTTTACATGGTTTCTGCTTGGTTTCCAACATAAATGCGACAAGATCTTCAATATATTGCAAGAAGTTCATAACTCGAAGTTTTTAATTTCTTAAAAATATATTATGTTGACAAACCTTAGAAAAAAATGTCTCTTTGATCACTCTTTTAATTATAAGGATAGAAATGAGCTACAACTTGTGATTTATTTTGAGATATGTCTGTCTCTGTTTCAGCAAAGGCTTGACATCTTGAGCATTAAAAACTCAAACTCATACAGCAACGCGTTGGTGCTTACAATTCATAATTGCTTATGAAACATTTTCTAAAACATATTTAACACTTTTGCTTTAATAGAATCCAATAGAATAGAAAAGTCTTTATTTTCGAAGGCCCTGTAAAATAGAAATAAAGTATATAAAACATTGGACGTTAGGATGTCCTCTTATGAAACATTTTTCGCAAGGAAAGTCTTAAGAGCAAAACTGTGATAGCCAAACCAAGTTTTCATGCGTCAGCTAAAAATTCGAGTGATGTGGGTTCATATTCCAGCTGATTTACATTATTAGTATAAATCATAGCACCATCCTTCATCGAAAGTATTAAATCAATGGCTAAATAAAGTTATAAAAATAAATTCATTATGAAAGTTTCTCGTATTCTTAGTTACAAAATAAGTTGAATAACTAGATAAAGTGTAAAATGTACGCAGATTAAAGTAGGAAGATGCAAAGAATGCTAATGACGGTTGTAGCGGTCCGGCAAATACTGCATTACATTCTGCTGGTATTTAAATTTTCTTGGGGTCTATAGAAAAATTTCTCGAAAAAAATTTGTTAATGCTTCTTTCCTAATAAAAATTTTTTTAAATTAAAATAAAAAAATTACATATTATCCAATACTTCAACTAAATATTTCTAAATAATAAAATTATTTAAATGACTGTACCGCCTCTACCACCATAATGTGTCTATTTAATATTAGATGCGCTGCAATGCTCTTCTGAAAGTAAACGCACAATTTTAGGGCTATAAAAAGCTTTCATTCACGTACTCTTTGTCACTACCTATTTTCTCAATACTTAAGTTATCAGTCATCTGATTTTCAATAGCAAAATTATTAAAACTGTATCTGATCGATTGGCGTATTTAAATTTTCTCTAGCTCATTTAATGCCCTGGTAAATTTGATTTTAAAACGAACACGGACGGGAAGAGGAACATCGCTTAAACCACTTTCTGATGCATAAGAATTTAGAATATAAATACTTTATGGGGTCGTAAATGGATATTGTGGAAATTACAAACGGAAAATTAGAATTATCCGTTTTCCACCTGGGATAATCTTTCGATAAAAAATTTACACTTAGGTATGATCTCTCAGATATTTTTGCAAAACTATTGCTGATTTCAAAAGTATTAAATAAATAAGCCATACGACACTTAAATGTTTTTTACATCATACTGATTCTATTGTCGTTATACTCAAGAAAACTATAAAAGGCGAACGTCATTTTATAAAGGTTAAGCTAATAGGGACGAATTAATTTTTACAACTTATTGTTGTCATTTTAGGTTATTAAAGACAAATTACCTTGACGAAGCTTAAAAAAACATAATTTTATTTTAAAAATGTATGTTTTCTTGTGACAGTTTTAACAACTTAATTAAACATTGGCTAGCAAAATAATAAAGTCCCATCAGATATTGTTTATTGCACGAACCAAATTAGCAAATTGACAAAGATAAGCATTTATGTCAATACATAAAAGTATTTTAGACTGTGAACTTAATCAGGCCTTTCACAGATGTCACACAATTATTGCACTTCATTTTAATTACTTTTATTGTTATTTGACACCGCTAGCAAACATTGCATTTGTGTTTTTGGGTTTATTAATTTCAAAAATTAACTTAAGTTGCAAATTGTTATTTAATCAAAACTTTTTACTTTTGTGTTATTATTGTTTATAAGAAAAAAAGTAAGAAAAATATTTATTGAAATCAGGGTACGAAAAAAAACAAATCAAAACGTTGTCTTACCTTTCGTTTTGCTTGTTTCTTTGTAGAAATTAAAACGAAACGTAAATAGAAACAGTGAGAATTTAAAGTACGCAGCCAGCAAAGAAAATAAGTAGAGTAAAAAATTATGCTGACTGATATGCATAATTATACTGAATCTAATCTTGAATCTTAAAACAATCAAATTTTTTTTTAAATGCGAGCTTCTTAGTAGAGTCGACAGTTGCTGTGAACACTAAGGCGACAAACGTAAATCAAAGTAGCGAATTGTCACCGTTTACCCTGAGAGTATTCAACAAAATTTAAACAGTTCTTTCCAAACACTGATGCCATGCGGTAAATTCAAAATGGATGGTGTTTGTATTACTAAAAATTTCGTGAATTACTAATTTTTTGCTTTCTTCTAAAATAAATTGTTAATGAATATTTGGACACCCTATGTTTTTAAACAAAATTAATTTTAAGTCAATATTTTTTATAAAAATTAGTTTTAAAACATTTCCAGGATCAAAAAATTTTTTTTTTAATTTTGTTGGCTTTTTTACAACATCTTCTTTCATTGTCACATTATAGACACTTTACTCTTTTGATGTGTGTTTTTTCTGTTTGCGGTTTAATTTACATATTGATTGATTATATTTGTCTAAGCCAATCTGTAACCTGAGATATTAAGGAAGTTGAAAAATATACAAAAAGAAATTATAAAACCCATTTAAATTTTCTAAAATATATTTAAGTTGAGTGTTTTTTAATGTATTCTGAGGTAAAAAAGTTTTTAGTTTTATTTTGTTTTCAACTGCCAAAAGTTGTGTTGGATAAGCTTACGATACTCTTTCCATTTTTTATAATTTATTTTATGAACAAACTTTTAGCGGCATATGGCAAGAATAATAAAGTCACACATGTACCTTATTTTTGATTGATTTCCAAAAATACTTCTGATATGAGTTTTTCCCACAAAAAAGGTATGAAACATTTGACAATACATTATGCATTCTTAATGTTTTTTGTCTGGCTTAAGTTCTACTGGCTTTAAAATCTGCACTTTAACACACATTAATATAAAATTCGCCTTGGGTGAAAAACATCTACTTTAGCTTATTGCATGTTTTTTATTTTTTCTAAGAACATGTAATTAAATTTTAAAAAAGTGTTCTTTACGGTTCATAATGCACTTAAAAACATGAATGTTGTATGGGGACACTCTTTAATTTTTAAGATTATGAACTGTTTATAAAATGGGACAAATCTGTGGTTATAAACATTAAAAAGCGACATTCATTCGAATTGATAACCTCCTTCTATTTTTAAAGTCGATTAAAAAGGAAACGAATTCGCTTTGTTTTCACTGACCAACTTTTTAGTGAAAAGTAAAAGAACTCTTTTGTTCGTTAGTTAGAACTGGGATTACAGTTTTTGTAAATGCGAAACCTAGAATAAAAAACAATATTCCTGTGTTAAGTATTCAAGCCACTCTCTCCAGCTGAGCTGACCCGACCCCCAAAGAAATGTTTTGTTTTTCTTTTGGCACAAAAAATCCAAAAAAAAAATCTTTTAAATAAACCTTGATGATATTCCTTATTTTTTTTATAAAATTCTTAAATCACTCTTTATTATTTGCATTTCAAAAAGTTAAGAAAAATAATTAAATTTCCTTCAAAATTTAAATTGTCTTATAAAATTTCCACTAAAAGTTTTAAACAACGACAAACAAAGAAGTTTTCGGATCATAATCATCATCCTCAGCCATCGCATTAACAATGAAGTTTAAGCATCAATACACAAAGACCTTACAGAAGGAACACCCAAAGACTGAAGACTAAAGACAATAAAAACTTTTTATTTTTTTAAATCTACTGTTTATTATTGTAAGAGATCAAAGTAGCAATTATGAGTTTAATGAGCCTAAACTTAATCATTTAATAAGACTTGAAGCATTATGCAAAAAACAAACACACAACCAAATAACTTAAATGGGAAAAGGAAACTTGGAAATTATATCTGCAGAAAAAGTGAATAAAAAAAGTATTAAACAAAATACAGATTTAAGAAAAAAAATTTAGCCATCAGCCGAAAGACAAAAGTCGGTAAAAAAAATCTTTATGATAAACTTTGTTATGGGTTTAAATAATCAAAACGAAAACAAAAACAAAAGAAAAATATTTATTTAAAGAAAGTTTAACCACAAACGGAGGTTTAAAAACCAAGTTGGGATAAACAAATATTATTTTTTCTTTGTTTTATTGTTTCCTTAATTAATTGAACACAAGTATCGGGTGTTTTTTTTTTTAGCTGCATGAGAGTTTTAAATGATAATACAGGACTGAAATAGTGTTAGATTAATTTTTTTATTACAATCTCATATATAATTTCATGGCATTTATTTTTAAAATCTGATTTTTAGCACATGTTAACCGCGGTACTAGTTTCATGGGCCGTTCGATAAGTAATAGTTTTGACTTTTTCCAATAAATGCAGCCAAGTAGCCTTAACTAAGGCCTGAATATTTGCTTGCACTAGTTCAAGAGTTGCCGTTTTTTTTTGTTGGCATAAGTCAATGACAACATAGACCTGTAAAAAGTAACGTTAAGGTGTTAAATCGCACGAACGAGGGGGCCAGTGAACTGCAACACTTCTTGAAGTTGTCGTCAAATGATAGATCAATTGTTAGGCCAAATGTTGCTGATGTTTTGCTGCTTCATTTTTGCAAAGCAAAATTCAGTTAGCATGACTCGATAGCGCTCACCATTTGCTGTTACAACTGCTCCTTGCTCATTTCGAAAAAACTAAAGACTGTTGATGCCGCCAGCGTGTGATTCGCTTTAAATAATCAATTTTATTGGATGTAATTGCATATTAAATACAATTCTTTGATTAAAAAAAATTCTTTGCGGACAGCTTTTTGTTTTCTTTTTTTGTTTGTTTGTTTGTTTGTTTTTTTTTCAAATTAAATTTCCGTTCTTCTGGCGTTAAACGATGCATAATGAGTTTCCAACACTACACTACACTATTGTATTTTTAACTTCCAAACCATAGTTATCGATATGGATAGTTCTTATGCAGCTGAAAATAATCACCCATTTTTAGATTTGCCTTTTTGTTTGTAATTTCTTTAAAAATTTATTATAAGAATTTTTTTAGTCGTTTGTCCAAAATTTTCCTTTCAATAAATTAAAGATCCATTAATTTAAGAGGAAATTGTATTAGAAACTAGTCAGTCAAATCAAAAGAACCAGTAAGTTTCAAGGAGCATACGCAAGTTGTTGTAAAATGAGAATCTCACGCTGTTTGTGCTGTGGAGTGGAGATCAGCGATATCTCAGTAGCTATGATTAAATTACTGTGACTACAACTGATAACTGAGTTATCAAGTAACAGTTCCGTATAAGAATATTCTGTACAAACTTAAACTTGATTTTTTGTGTGTTTTTCTGGTTTCTACCTTTTAACAACAGCTATTTTTTTTAACTTCACACATCCACATGTATAAAAAAAAGTTGTTTGCGCTATTTGTTTAAACCTACGTAAACATAATAAATCAGCGTGACCGGACTTATTATATCAGGCCAAATTTAAGTACAGCTGCTTTGAATTAAGAGATAAAAATACCTTTTTCATTATGATTACTGTTTGCAAAAAATATTAGTTATTACTAGCAGTTCTCCCGATTCCGTCTGAATGTCATTTATAATTTTCTTTAAATTCAAATTTGGAAAAATGTGTTTTTAAATATTTATTGTAGAGATCTGTAAACAGTGCTGAAAACTTCATTTCCTGAATAAGCTAATATGACCTGTATTTTCCAATGTAAATAAAACAAATTTATTTTACATTTTTCCCCGACGTTTCGTCAATTATTTGTTGACTTTCTCAAGGGTTGGGATCTATTTAATTTTTTCAAGAAATATACAATTTAGTTAAACCTATATGAAATTATTTTTACATTTAAATAACTTACTTTAGAATTTACACAAAGAAAACATTTTTTTAAATGCATATAAAACGTTAAAAACATAAAAAATTGAAAACATATAACATATAAACCAAACGTTACAGAAAACATTAATTTAAAACCACAAAACACAACTTAAATTAGTATCACAGTTTGTTTATATGAATTGCCACTTTGTAGTTTGCATTTATATTGTCCGTGTCTTCTTTTAAGTTCATAGCATATTCTCTTTTTTGTTGTATCCTCAAGCTTTCTAGAGTGTACCTTTTCTTTTCAATGTTTTCCTTATCTAATATCTTTATTTCATCAAAATCAGCTGTATGACCCGTTTTCAATAAATGTTGCGCCAAAGCTGTTGTTTGTTTTTGTTTCTCTATGTCATTCTTGTGCTCTTTCATTCTTGTTTCCAAACTGCGTTTTGTTGTGCCAATGTAAATCATATTACAATTGTTGTTGTCATTTCCTTTGCACTTGATTTCGTATACAATATTATTTTGTTGTTGTTTGTCAATCTTTGTTTTAACTTTAGAGAATATTGTATTTAATTTGATATTTGGTTTATAAGCAAATTTAATGTTTTTGTCCTTTATTGTGTTTCTGATGTTTTTGTTGTCAGTCAGACCTGGAATATATCGTACACTGTAAAATTGTTTTTGATCAGTGTCAGTTAAGTTTGAAATTCTGTTCTTATCTTTAATTTTCCCACATATTTCAATTATTAAAGAATTTATTAGTTTAATTGGGAAGCTGTTTTCTTTTAGTGTTCTTTTTATTTGCATGATGTTGTTTTCATGAAACTGTTCATCGCTTATGTTTAATATTCTGTAAATGAAATTTTAAAATTTTTTTAAATTTTAAACTATTTTAGTACCATCATACTAATAGAATTGGATGGCTTGAACTTCTACGTTCTCTACGAAATGACTTATTTTTACCAAAAAGAAGTATTCAATTTTTCAACTAAGGTTTTAAGAAACCTCCCCACAATAATTTATTCAAACCTATTCAGCAGTTTTTACGTGATGGAAACACAAACAGACAGACAAACAAAAATTCCAAAAATAAATGTTTTGCACACAACATCGATTATATTCTACACAAAAAATTAAAAAAAATATATTTTATGCACAGAAATTACCCGTTTATTATTTAATTATAAGTTAAGATAATTAGCCGTTTATTTTGATAATGGCATAAGTTACTTTTTCAAAAAGTAAAAGAAAGCAAACTAAATATTGTTACGTTTTATACCTTTCTGGATAACGTACGGATTTTTTTTATTGCAAAAACCACTGTGGCACATTATAAATTCGTTATTTCTAACTTCTTATGGCTCTATGTGGCTACATACATACTAGATCCTGATCCACCCGTCTTTAGGATCCTATTGTGTCGTATTTACTAAACATGCATTGTTACAAACGCAGCCATCCACGCTACACTACTGTGTTACTCAGGCGAGACATGAACTACTCGATGCCTTGTTTAGCCGGTCATCCCTACTAATCCAATAGCCACAACTTAACATCTGCCGTACACTGTCATCATTCAGTTACTTTCTTCCGCTAGAACCCTTCTCTTTCTTATGAAGGTCGTCTTGACAATTATTATCTGCTGCTCTTAATAAATAGACGTGTTCATTTATTTATCTGGCCATGACCAATAATTGTCTTTCTCTTTCTGGGAGGTTTCAATTGTTACATTCTTCCTCTGTAGTCATGTCCGAAGATGGGCTTGAACTCACGATCTTCTGTTTTACAGCACGCACCTCTACCAACGGAGCAATTGAGGTTGCTCAACTTGTTAACTGTCGTACTGTTCAATACACACACCTAAAGGTGGTAGAAGTAACTTTTTTCACCTTCTGTTTTCTTACCACGCACATACGGATACCAACAACAGGCATAGTCAGATCTTATGTTATTAACAATATTAAGAGCTGATGCGATTTTATGTTGACTGAAATTCGCTCAACAAAAAAAGGAACTGGAAACAGTGATCACGGTAACTATTTAAAAGAACGGTGACAATCACATTCACAGGTAAAGACGTTTCTTAAAAAATCACAGAATCGCTCATTGCTATTGTCAAACCACAAATAAAGCATTTCAAACTGATGATAGCTTAGGATAAAAAAACTTAAGATAGATATCAGATTTGTTATAACCTTCACCACATAAAATGAACAAAGGGTATATCTTAGTTTGTCATTACGATTCTAATTTCTGACTTCTTATGCATAGCAAAGTCGATTACGCGATGTCCGTCTGTCCGTGCTTTTTAGTGTTGAAATCAACTTTGCCGAGGCGCTAGATAAGCCAGAGAAAATTTAAATACGCCAATCAATCAGACATAGTTTCGAAAGAGGTGCTTTTGAAAATCGGAAAGATGGGCTTATGTCCCTCAAAGAGTGTTCCAAACAACACACCTGCCTCTAATTTTCTCATATCATTTGGAACAATGAAGTAAGTTCAATAAAAAAAACTAATATATGAAGCGATAGAGAATAAAAATATAAGAAAAAAAAATCAAGTGAAAAATTTTCATAGAGAAGATCGATTGTTAATATGGTCATAATGGGTATCGTTTAAAAGCGTTTGAAGAGATCTTTTAGCAAACACGAAAATATTAAAGAAAACATTTTTTTTTTAACTTTTGTTTAATAAATTTAATACCTTTTATTTCAGTTCTACGTCTTTTTGCTTTCTACTTTGTGTAGTATCGTCAGAAAATAAACATTATTAATTAATTAAAGTTCTCAAACTCAAAGCTGTTATTTCATCTTTAAATTTCTTGCTAAAACTTTAATTTCTTATCCAGATAAATTTTTTTTTAATTTTTCAAGAAGACCATGTTTTAGTCCAAAAACACTTTTTAAATCATAAATTTTACCGGAAGTGACATTTTTTCTTTTTTCTTTGCTTTTATTTTTAACTCAACTGGTATGTATGTGTGTGTATGCATTGAGGGCTGGTTTTATACCACCTTCTACTATAGAAAGTTAAATGAAGAGAAATTATTGTGGTTATTGTATTGTTGTAATTTTTTTTCTTTCGGTGGATTCGTTGGTTGCATGCTGTTTTTTTTTAGTTGTTTAGACAAAAATGTAAATTTATAACATTTTCTTTTGCATGAGCATGTACATTTGTGTGTATGTGTGTCATTGTATGAAATGTTTTTTTCGAACTCATATTGAACTAAAAAAAATGTCTACAAAGTTCAACGACAAAGTTTTTACATGTATTTAATGTGTTTTTCTGGCAAAAAAAAAGTATTAAAGGAAAAACTTTAAGTCTGTCTGAGTTTTTTTAGTTGTAAAAATTAACAACAACAACAACAACAAAAACAACTACAATAACTTCAAACTGACTTAAAAGTAAAAGAGTTTTAAGGGTACTTTTAGCCTTTTTGTTTTCGGGTGTTTTTTAAAGTTAAAAAAATTTTTGGCTTTTTAAGTTTATGCAGTGATTTTGATTTTTGAAGAGCCATGTTGTCAGTTGTTACACTACAAAAGCCATTAACTCATGTAAATAGATGTATAGAAATATGTGGATAATTTTTTAGTAATAAAGTCGGTGCAATAATTTTTTTTAAAACAATATTTTCTTTAAATATTAAACAGCGAATTCATTTTTGCAGTTTAAAATATTTTTGCATAGGTTGAAGAAAAATTACATAAATCTAATAGTCTATTTTATGTTCTTTGTTAAATTATATATTTGTTGAATTGTGGCATGTTGCTCCGGCTGAGTGGCATGTTGCTCCGGCTGTTGGAACCGCATGATGCTTTTAACCGTAGTATGTGTACATATATCATCGCTTTTCCTTAGAATTCTGTTGCACGCCATCCTGTACAACAGAATTAAACCACAAAAATGTATATCTTTCCTCAATTTCCTTTTTTTCAGAAAATTTCTTCTGTTATTCTGTTCACAGTTTGCTAAGATTCCCTTTGTTCAAGGAAAAGGGTTTGAGTGAACGAACGATTTTAAGTGTACGGTTTTAAACTTGTTCTTGTTTGATTTCTAGCACAATCTCCTAGATGAAATTTAAAATATGTGATAATCTTACAATATCACAGTTTTTTTTTTTTTTTTTTTTTTTAATATAAAACTTTAGTTTTGTTTTAACAGAAATGTAAAGGCATTAAATTTTTTGTCGTAAAAAATTGTTATCATTTTCATCAAAATGTTATAAGATGAGATGATATGAAAACGTTTGAAATTTCTTGAAGCTTTTGGTATATTTTAAAAAAAACTTTGAGCTTTTCAAAGGACTTTCAGAAGTGTCCTCCTAAATATTAGTAATTTCTTACTCAAAGCCAAATAGTTAGACAAACCCTTTTACAAAATAAAATCTCTGGGGTTGGCTACAAATAACTTTAAATAGTTTATAGGGTGTTTGATAATGTATTTTATTAATATTTTAATTTTTTTCTTAATTCTATGCGAATTTATTTTCTACATAAAATTAATTTCAGTTAAAAACTACAACTAAATTAAAATGCAGTATTAGAAGAGAATGTCTTACCTTAGCAAACTTCCGGCATGTGACCGATAAGTAGGTGGCGGTGAACTTCCTCTAACTACACCATTCTGTCTATCTCTATCCAATAAAAGTAGTCTGTGAAAGAACATAAATAAAACATGAAAAGGATATAAGTTGTTTTTTTATTTGTTATTTTTTTTAACATTTGCTACAAAACCAAAAAAACAAAAAAGAGGAAACAAGAAAATTAAATTGCAAAATAAATGACATTGAAACATGCAATCATTATGTTTATAGACGTTCAATTATTTTCTACTGCCACTTTTAAAACGTAGTGGTATCTGGTTTAACATCTGAAGTCTAAAGCAAATCCCTAAAAAAAACATGCAATTTAAAAAAGGACACTCCTTTTGTTTATCAAAATAAAAAAAATAAAAAAATAAAAATACTTTCGGTGGCCACACACAATCACTTTTACAAAATCCTGTAATGCCACTGTCTGTGGTTTACCACACTTAATGGTTTTGGTCAACATGAGAGTGTGTGCTAATGATTTTTTATTGTACTTCATAGAAAATTTAATATTTTACTAACCTTAAACGATATTCTTGCATACTGGCTTGATATGATGGTGGTGGTGGTCTGTGTTGAAATTCTGGATAGAGTAGACCTTGCGGTGCTCCACCTCCTCTACTACAGGGTCTGCGACCACATCTACCTAAATCAACGCTGGATCCTAGACCTAGACAAGGAGGACCACCTGGTGCAGTCATCCGCCAAGCAGCACCACTAACAGTAACCAAAACGACTCCAACACCTAAAATAAAGAATTAAGAAAAATGTTTTGTAATTAAAAAAAAAAAAAACATTTTTAAGGTTTGTGTTTTTACACTTAAAACATCTCCTAACGGTATGTGGTTAAATTTGTTAACAAGTGGAGAAATAACAAAAAAAAAACCTTTCAAAAATTAAATTTTTAAAACTCATATTACAAGGTCCTCTATTTAAAGGGTTTGCCATCTAACTTTTTTTTCAACCAGTGCTTATTTCGTGAATGGTAACACTTCGCTCATGTCTGATTTGAAAGTAAATCAGTTTTATCCTTCGGCTGAACGAATATGGTTGTGAATACGCTTGAACAACGCTGGGAAATATTGAGACATTAGTTTAAAAATCATGGTGTGGATTGTGTGCGAAAATTGCGTACGGATTTTGGAAGAAGAGAAGCACCGTCAGCACTGTATGTTCGTTATCTTGTGAACAAAGTAAAAGCAACTGGCATCCTTATCGATAAACCAAAGCGTGAAAAGCCAAAAAATGTGCGTACAACCGAGCAGATTGCTACTGTGGCACAAAGTGAGCGTGAAGCGCCATCCACATCAATTCACCGTTGTTCTCAACAATTGAACATTTTGGATACATAATTGAGACGAATTTTGCATAAAGACCGTGGTATGACGCCATACAAAGTTCAATTGGTTCAGGAGTTGAAGCCAACTGACCATCTAATGCGTTTTTTATATCATTTTCAAAAAAAAAAATTATCTGGCGGACACTTTATATTTAAAAATAGCAAATACAAACAAACTTTTTTGAATGATTTTTTTTATTGTTTCTTGAAATATTCCCCCTTAATGATGAATGCACTTTTGCATTTGTTAAAGCCCCTTGTCATGAAACATGGTTTTTGAACGTTTCAACTGCTTCTTCGGCGCTCGTGAATCATTGACCATGAAGTTTATCTTTGATATTTGGGAACAAGAAGAAGACAATAAATACCAACTCAGGACTGTACTGAGGGTGACTAGATGTGTGCGAGCTCGCATTGACATAATAAAGAACGATTCAGCTTTGAAGGTTAGTTTTACGATTTTTCTCCGAAGACTTGACCCATTCGGCGACTATTTGCTTAGTTGTGCTTCTTTCACAAACAACGTTTTTTGGATTTAGGTCGTCTTGGAATACCCACACAGTCAATTTAATGTTTTGTTATCGGCTTAAGCACATATCAATGATTTATCAGCTGTCACGATTTTATACACGTATATAAATTTTAAAAGATTTTTGATTAGAAAATTTATCAACAGAGAACAGTTCAACACTAAGTTTAAACAACAAAAAATAAATGAAAAACCATTTTACAAATCATTAGTTTCCGCCATTGATCGTTTGGTCATATATAGTGAAAATAATCCAATTTTTTTTTTTTTTTTGTTTTCTGTCGTAAGAGTCACTTTAAACAGTTTTATAAAACATCTCTAAAAATTCATTTTTCTGTAATCAACAACCAGCGATATTTTTTACTCTTCTTTTAATTGTTTCTTTTGTTAAAATTAAATACTGCTGCAACATTCCTTGTAAAAAAATTTTTAAAATTTAAATTTAAATTTAGTTAAAAGTATTTTCATAAATTAATCATTTTAAATAACATCATGAAAATCACATTAAAATATTTCAGTTTAAGCAAATAAGTGTAAGGCAATTGATCAGGTAAATTTTTATATTTTGATTGACATCACTTTCATTATTGTTATCATTATAACATTTTCAACAAAAAAAAAAAAAAATTTTACTACTTTGTACGAGGGCTGCTATATATATTTCTGGCCTGGCAACACTGAGTGCTGCCAAGTGCAATCAGACATTTCTATTGGAAAGTTTGTCATTTTTAAGCATAATCGTACTCAAAACGTTTTGACGTACGACCATTATTTGTGTTGTTTACAGTGACTTGAAAAGATTAATATAGAAAAAAATGGAATTAACTCGTGAACATTTTCGTGCCATCATTTTTCACAACTTTCGACGTGGACTATCACGGCAAGAAAGCATTGATGAACTTAAATTTTTGTATAGCGATGAAGCACCATCCTATAGCACTGTGAAAAATTGGTATAGTGAATTAAGTCGTGGCCGAAGATCGTTTAAAGACGAATTCCGTGAAGGTCGTCCAAAAACGGCTGTTGTGCCAGAGAACATTGATGCCATGCGTGAACTCATATTGCAAGATCGACATGCGACATACCGAGAGATAGAGACATCCTTGGAAATTTCTTCCACCAGCATACATTCGGTAGACGTTTAAAAGATCGTCACAGGTGACGAATCATGGATCTATGCGTATGAGCCCGAAACGAAACAACAATCGACCGTGTGAGTATTCAAAGACGAGCAAAATCCAACGAAAGTTATTCGTGGAAGAAGCACTTCGAAGCAAATGGTCGCCTGTTTCTTAGGCAAAACTGGTCATGTGGCTTGAGCAACGTAGGACGGTCACTTCTGAGTGGTACACTACAATTTTTTTGCCTGAAGTCATCGGAGAAATTCGAAAAACCAACAAGAGAAGACGAATCGTTGTTCACCATGACAATGCGAGCTCTCAAACATCGGCTCAAACCAGAGCGTTTTTGAGTGGCCGAAACGTCGAATTAATGGGTCATCCGCCGTACCGCCCTCACTTGGTACCTAATGACTTCTTCTTGTTTCCGCACATCAAGAACAAAATGCGTGGTCAACAATTTTCGTCGCCAGAAGAAGATGTTGAAGTGTTCAAAAACCACGTTTTAGAGGTGTCTCAATCGGAATGAAAAAATTGCTTCGACAACTGGTTTGAGCGCATGCAAAAGTGTATAAATCATGCTGGAGAATACTTTGAAAAACAATAAAACTATTTTTGATTATAAATATTCGCATTTCACTATTAGACCAGAAATATATAGAGCAGCCCTCGTACTACTAAACCAAACAAAATTACAAAATTACCGTGTTTTTAAAAGTTTATCTAATTATCGAATAAAAAGGCCTTTTTAGAGAAAAAATTGGACAATCAATATAGTTTTGAAGCAAAAAATCGGCAAAATGCCATCAAATATAGTAGGCCTGATCAATGTATAATCTTGCATTTTTAGTTTACACACTGCATGGACATTAAGTGGCACAACAACCGGTTTTGGATGAACTTCACGAAACTACGACCCCGATTGCATTTACTATACCAGCGATATACTATAGTTTTTGATGGTACTTTATCGCCATAAAAAACTAGGTTCATCGACACCTTTTTGTTAAAATAATCGACGTCGAAAGTTGTGAAAAGCAAAAATACAACAAAGATCTTTTCTTAGAATTTTTTGTCCAAGTGATTTTCTGAATTCATGTTTTTTTTTTAAATTTGGCCAAATAAACCTGTTCAAGTAATTTAAAGCACTATCATAAAATCGAAATATTTTTTGTTTTTAAAGAGATGTAGCACCTTAGGCAACAATGCCTATTTAATTAGAAAAACCGTGCTACATTCTTTAGGAAAGGGACAGAGGAGAGAAAAGAACAGGTGGTGAAGGAGAAGAAGCTGAATCTATTTTGCGAATATATGAAAAAAGATTTTTTACGATATCAATTATTTGAAAGCATTGTAATCCAATCATGGTTATTTGATAGACTTTTAGCTAAAAATCCATATCAACAGTACGGTAGAACCGTAGAACCAGCCTGAGTTTATTCAAAAGCTAAAAAGGCGTTCCAATTTGATATCAGCGAGGTCAGATAAATGAACGATATAATTTTAACCAATCTTTTGCTCATAAGTTCTGCAATGTGAAAGATACTAAGTGAGGTGATATTCCTCATCCAGATCGTGACAGCTGTATCAGATAAATTTACATCAGTCATGTAACCTGGCACATGCCCACCGTATCTGTCAGTGTCCGATCAAAAGCAATAACATTAACTTAACCTTTGTTCTATTATTTAATTTTGATTTTAAAATCAACAAACACTAAAGTATTTTGTCAGCTTAAGAAAAAATTTTAAGTTTCGTTACAGTAAAGATGTTTGAGACCGCATGTTTTAGCCTTGACGAAAGTGCATCCAAGAACACATAACGTATTTATTTTCTATAATTAGACTAGCTTTTTTATTCATTCATTCATTTACAAAGGATTTTTAAAAACTATTTATATTAAGAGTCTAAATTATAGCCAGAGTAGTCGAATCAAAAGTCGCGTTTACACATCATCTTAAGCCTTCGAAAATATTTTATTTTTCTTGCATTATCTAATAAAAACCTCTTTAACCTTAAGTTTTATAACTTATTTATTTGAAACAATAAAAAAATAAAACTATTTTTATTTAAGATTTGCGTGCTTCTTCTAAGATATGAATTTTTAACTTATTTTTAATTTCTCAAGGATTTAAACTATTAAGCAATTCAAATTGTTTTAATTACAAATAACGCTACAAAAAACTTATACAATTTTAAAATTAAAAATTAAATTTTAAATTAAAAAAAAAATGTGTAGTATTATTTAAATATTAAATCTTGTATTTAGGTTTATTTTTTTCACATGTATAATTAAGTGTATGTTTAAGGTTTTCAGATCATGTTCGGCATGTTTGGCTATTTAAATATTTACGTAATGATGTATATAAGTATGAAAATATATGTGCGTATATATGCATTATGTAAATTGTATCTACATACAAAAAATATATGTGTGGCTGAGTTTTTAATGTATTAAAGTATTTTTATTTAATATGTTTGTTGTTCTGTTGGTTTGTTTGGTAATAAATATTTACAAAAAAATAATACTTTTACCTGCTTTTATGGGCATATTTATTTGTTGTTTTTCAGTTTGTATTTACAACCATTAAGTACCCACTTAATTACACCTTTTTTTGCAGAAATGTTTACAAAAAAAACATGGCAACGTAATCAACACATTTCATGTACACAACAATGTCACTTAAACTGGTCATCGTCAATCTCCAGCTAAATGACGCATGTAAAAAAATTTAAATATTCCTTAATGTGTTCTCGCGTACACATACACATACATATTTATATAAATATATACACCTGTGTACAATTTTATATTGTATATACAATTTTAACTTTTTGTTTGAAACAATGTACAAAGCATCTATGCCTGCATGTACCCACACAGTGGTCGTAGATGAATTTTCAAAATAGTTTTCAATTTTGAAACATATTGATATCATATTTAGATAGTGAGTTATTTATTCTCGTTCTGCATATGATAACAAATAAGTAATAATTAATTTAATATTTTTATTTATTAAAATTATAAACTAAATTACTTAAGTGTTGAACCCAAATTAAAAACTTTAATTTGTCTTTAGTTTATGTATTTTTTAATTTATAAATTTTTTAAAAAGGAAAATTCATCTTTACTTGTTTCAATTTAAAAAAATATAGTAAATTTATTTTTTTCTAGCCCACTGTCAATAAAACTTACGCCAAACTTTTTCAAACTAATTTTACTTTTACAAATATTTTGAACACCGCTTCACTGTGAACTCCTATATCACACAGTAATTATGGAATTTGTTTTTATTCCTTACCGGTGCTTGTTTGTTGGCTAAAAATTGTTTACAAATAAATAAACAGGGAGGGAAAATAACGACAAGTAACTAACAACTTAAATTAAGAAAAAAAATGTTGCAAACAAATTATTCGTCATGAATTTTATTCACACGCCATTTTTTTAATGTCGTAAAAAACGCTTAAAACACATTCTGCTTTAAAAGACAAAAGTAAGTTTTTAAAAATTGTATTTAGTTTTTTCCTTGAATTGTAATGAGGAAATTTAACCTTGAACTAAAATTCTCTGCTTTAAAGACTTTCACCTATTTCCCGCTAAGACTTGTGTAACGAAGAATCAGTACAGCTTTAACTCTTAAGCTCTAGATCCCTGTGTTCTATCAGCAGGCGCTGACAATGCACAAACTTTATAAGGCTTGGTTTTTGCTATTTCTGTAATAAGGGTAAAATCGAAAAAGTAAAAAGCTAGAAAAAGGCAGGACAAAATATTATATTTTCTATTTTAAAAGCGAAATATTTCTTAAATTATAAAAGACAATTCATATATTTAGCAAAGTTTAATTTTAAGAGCTTGATAAGACTTATCGGCAAAAAACTTCAGTAATCTGTGAGTAAACAAGAACTTGGAAAAGATTTTATTTTTTCGTACACACGAAGTAAACTGAATAACTCCAGAGTCTTCAATTTGACAAAGCTTTTATCATGGCCGTGTAAAGCTACAATCAAAGTATTTATTTATTTATTTTTTTATTAAATCATCCTCTATGCATTAAAAGTTTTATTAAAAATTATTTTTTTTAAAATTAAGGAAAGTATTTATTCTTATCTCTTTTTAAATAACTTCAAAGGTTGTGACACATAAGTACATTAGATTTTTACCGCCTTAAAAAAAATACGAAGGTTATGAATCTGACTGTTAATGTTAATTTTTATGCTTGTGAACCGATTTTAAAAATTTATTGCTTATTTGAAAGAATCATAATTTTCATATTTTTAAAATTAAAGGGCATTCCCACACAACATGTTTTTACATGTATTTCTAAGCTGACGAGAAAGACGAATGTTATAATTAAAGGGTGTCTCCATAGGTAGCAAAAATTGACCTATGTGGAACTATATTTTGAACAGTTAAAGACAAATGATTGACAGAATGCAGTTTAGTATAATTATTCAAAATTAAAAATTAAAGAGGGCCCCAATATTTCACTTAGTTTGACTTATCCAGCTATTCATATGAACAGTTAAAGACAGATGGTACAAATTTACAAAGAACCTGTAATTCTAAGCCAGCTATAGCAACAAGTATAATATTTAGATTTGGAAATTAAAGAGTGTACCAATAGTTAATATAATTTGATATATGTGGTTAAACCCTTAAACTGTTATAGAAAGATATTTGGGATTTATACATTTAAAGGTTTTCTAAAGCAAAAATAAAATGATATTGTTATGGCCGTTTAAAGTTTTTTAATACTTCAATTACATAAAATTTAACCTGCTACTTGCAAAGAAACGAAACAACCAAACATAATTAAACAAAAATAATTTTTTTATTGTAAATTTCTTTGAATTATTTTTTTTTTTTTTGTTGCCGTGTTTTAATTTTCGATTTTTTTTTAATTTTCGAAATTTTTTGAAATTTCGCCACTACGATTTTTGGCCCCATGAAGAATATATATTTGTGTCCTTGTGCAAAGCGAAGTTGATTGAGCGATGTCCGTCTGTCCATCCGTGTAAGGGTTGAAATCAACTTTGCAAAAGCACTAGATCAGCTAGAAAAAATTTACATACGCCAATCGATCAGACATAGTTTTGAAAATTTTGCTATTGAGAATCAGCAAGATCGGTTCGTGTCCTTCGAGGCGGCGGGCAAAATATATCGCCTGTCTTTAATTTTTCAATATTATTTAAAATAATAAAGTAGTTCCAATCAGAAAAATAAATTTATGGGGCGATAGAGTATTAAAAGATAAGAACAAAACATCCGGTGAATACATTAACGCTCACCCATATTTTCCGAGTTATGACTCTCTGAACTTTTCATAGAAAACGATTGTGCACCATTTTTTTATGATAATCAATGTTGGTATCGTTTTTCAGAAAATACTAAAAAAATGCTTAACCCATTAAGAGCCGATGACATTTTAATTAAATATTTTTTATTTTTTTAATTCTCAGTCTCCCCAATGTTTGTTTTTTATTGGAGTTCACTTAGCTAGATTTCTATACATGGTGAAGGGTATATAAGATTTGGCATAGAAAAACATATCACCCGTACTTGTTTAACTTAAAAAGGAAATTTTTTTATATAATCAACTGTAATACAAAAATACTTATTTTAATGCTTTGTCCAGCTTTGTAAGAGGTATTGATTAATATTACATAAAATACCATGGGGAGGGAATAATTTATACGTTTTCTTTTTATTAATTTATCTTATTTCAGGCAAAAGTTTTTTGTTTACATAAATATTTGCTTCTCAGGAGTTTCGTAATATTTCTTTAAATGCATAAATATTTTTTTTAACACAGAAGCATTTAAGCGCAAATTAATAAATAAAATAAGGTTTAAAAATTTTCTTTTGTGAGACCGTAATTAATGATGAATTGAAATGAAGAAATTTGCAACTTCTTTATCACATTAACATTTTTCAAAAACATAAAAATACATATTTCTAATTGCAGGTGACAAACTTCTTTACGTAACCACGAACATTTTACATTTTATTTTTTTTATAAATTTAATTAACAATTTCCACTATAATTGTAAGCACAACATAAATTAAAATAACGTTCGTATGTGGAATAAACTCCCTGCAGAGATCTTTTCTGTCATTTTTAATGTACAAAAATTCAAAACAAATGTCCGCAAGCATTACTACCTCTATCCTTCTTCCCCCAACTTAGTTTCCTAGTTCTGGCAGAATGCATTGTATAAATGCTGGTTCTAATTAAAAAAAATACATTTATGCACTTCCGCGGTACATTTTTTTAAAATAATTAAGTACGAAAAAAACAGAGCAAAAGCAAAAATTGATTCATTTTTTAGTACAAAGCAAGAAGGCAGCAGATTAATACAGCTTTACAGTGAATGAAGAATCAATTTTGGAAAACATACGAAACTTGAAGCACAACCTTTCTAAAAAAATAACTTTTGTGAAAGAGATGAAACATACAGAATAATTTTTAAAAACATTTTTTTTAACGTTTTCAAAATTTATCGTAGAAAATATTTTATAACAAGTAAGTGTGCTACATTCGGCTATGCCAAATTTTATAACCCGTCAACATGTAAGTAAATCTAGTTAAGTGAGGTAACTCCAATAAAAAAAAAAAAAGAAAAACAACAGAGAATAAAAAAAATTTTAAAAAATATCATCGACTTTAGTTTTTCGGAAAGATCTCTTCCCGTAACTCGAAATATATGGGCAATCACCAATTTTTACCTTGATGCTTTTTTTTTCTTATTTGTTTTTTATTGGAGTTACTTTATTGCCTTAAATGATTTGGAAAAGTTGGAGGCAGATGTGGTGTTTTGCCTGCTGTTCTGAAGGGCATAGAACAATCTTGCTGATTTTCAATAGCAAAATTTTTGAAACTATGTCTAAGTGCTTTGGGTATTTTAATGGACAGACCGACATCGCTCGATATGCATAAGTACTCCAAATATATATACTTTATGCGCTCGAAAATGGATATGGTAGAATTTACAAACATTTTTCCACCTGTTGTGAAGAGTACAATAATAAAAAGTATAAGAATTTTATATTGTATCTTCCAAATACCTGGAATATGGGTTGCCTTCGCTAGGCAAATTTTTTAGGTCAACTGATATAAAATTCAGGAATATTAGTTGCCATAAAGAAGGAGGTTGGCCATAAAGTATGTAATTCGAGAAATTTGCACATACACCATTTCACACTTAATTTTAGCGAGCTTTGAAATCAGAAATTTATAACGCCTTTGCTTCATAAAGGTGTTGCAGAAGTTAAGCATGATTTGAAATGTCGACATCTGAGTAGAAAACTGAAGGTTGCTCTAAAAAAATTTTGAAAGTGTAGCAGCCACTTCTTCAAGAAAACCTTTTCATTGATGAGGCACAACTGCTACATTTGGTCGCCAGAAAACTTAAATCTGATTGCATTGATAAAAAAGAAATATACCTACTTCCCGCCGCTGTTAAGTGAAGACTTTTAATTAAAAGAAAAACCCCAGAATTAGTAGTTGATACCACAACATGATTTATAACCCCATTGTAGGCTTCCTATTATCCGTACGAAATTCTGTATTTTCGAGGTCTGTATTTCAGACCCTCTTGTGTCACTCAAGAGGGATCATTCTCAAAATGTAAGCTCATATACTTTTCTGCCACCAGCCATTCCTAAATTATTTTCAAAACACTTTGTTTCTATTGTACTGTGTAACTTATTTCTGATTTCCCAAAAGCACCACATATGACACTTGAAATTACATATATTCTCACTTCCATTATGTGTCACTTTCAAGGTGAACATGGGGTTTCTCTGTAGTTTTGTAAATTAATAATGAAACAAGCTATAAAATATTATAAGCAGCAATAGACCGTGCGTTAACTTAAATCAATGGTTTTTCCTTTCAGTTACCCAACCTATAAAAGTAAATAAAAGTCAACTTTTTTTGTGATCAGCGTTTGTCGGTACTTTTTTAAATATTTATCACACCCTTTAAGTGATGATGAATAAGTTTAAACATTTACTTTGAACATACAGTCAAATTGTTAAAATAATAGCATGTGTGAAAAATTTTAGCTTTTTGTGTACAATATACTTTTGAATACTTTTCACAGGTATGAATGTTTTTTATATGAATACTAGTCGGTTTCCGCCGTAATGGTTAGCGCCGTTGTTAAAGAAAAGAACATTTCTTTATTTAGATGATGATAATGAACTATACTGCTTCAAAACTAATAAAGAGTAAATTCCATTTTTATCTTGTTATATAAAAAATAATAATTTTTTCCTATAATTTTTATTTAAAATTTATACGATTTACCAGTGAAAGAGTTGTTGCTTTTAATTAGTGATCGCCAAACGCTGCCAGATGGCATTGTCTTAGGTAGTCGAATATAAAGTCTAATAACTGACACGAATAGTTGTCGAAAAAATATTGTTCTTTAAAGTCATTAAAAATGCTTAAATTAAACACTTAACACTTAATAAGTATTTTTATTTTTTGTAGACTTAACTGAATATTAAATCCGAATGCTACTTTTTACGTCGGCGTATATAACTAATAAGAGATGGGCCATTTTATACAACATCGAGCAGAACCAGATCTATTTGGCATTGCTAGCTTAAAAAAATATATAACGCCAACTGTTGGGTTGGCCTCACACACAAAGTATTCCGTATCATATTTTCGCTTCTCTTTAACTTTAACTTTAATATTTTAAACTTGTTACAGAGGACATAATAATGCATATTCTTGGAAAATTCAAAGTAAGGCCCTGCAAAAACAGGTTAATATTAGGTAATCGCTTAAAGTGCCTTAAAACCAATAAGGCCAAAATCACATCCTCTATGAAAACACCCTTTAATATTTAAATTTTTTGTTCACACTTATTAAAATTATACCGGAAATTTTTGTTAATCATCTGTGTAAATATTTTATGGTGGCTTTTGCTTAAAATCTCGGCTCTATAGTAACACCCTTTATATTTAATTTTTTTTTTAAGGCATTAAAACCTATTTAGTTATTTTTCCTAACCGTGCTACATTTTTTAGGAAAGGGATAGATGAAAGATAAGGCAGGTGGTGAAAGGAGAAAGATAGATAGCCGTTATTTTTATTAGTTATTTTACTTCGCCGGCGAATCTGCTATGAGGAGGTAACGACGAGTGAGGCTGCAGGTTTTTAATATTCGTTCTGAATATGTATTTATACCATTAAACAGAAAAAACATTTTATGTATTTTGATAGCTGCAGGACTTGAACCTTGAAACAACCAGGTTTGTAGTCAACGAGTTTACCACTTTAACTACAGCAGCCTCAACTTATCATAGCAAAATTTAAAAACAAAACTTATGTGTCTGCCTGATTGCAGTTAAAAAAAACAAGTAAAAGTGCTATATTCAGGTATGCCGAATCTCATATACCCTTCACCAACTATGTAAATCTAGTTTATTGGAGTAACTCCAATCAAAAAACCAAATATTGGGGTGACAGAGAATTAGTAAGTAAGAAGAAATTAAGTACTCTAATTAATTTTACATAAAAATGCAGTCGGCTTTTAATGGGTTAAGCATTTTTTTTAATTTTATTATTTCCTTAAAGACCTTGTCATAAGCTTTAAAATGACACCCATTTTTTTACTTTAAAAAATTTTAAATTTTCAGAGGCTCGTAACTCGATTGCCAATTTTTTCACTTGATGTTTTTTCTTATTTTTTTATTCTATATCCCCATATATTTGTTTTTTTGATAAGAGTAACTTCATTGTTCCACAAAATGTGAAAAAATTAGAGGTAGGTATGGTGTTTTGTCCGCTGCTTCGAAAGACATGGATTGGCGAATTTAAATTTTCTCTAGCTGATATAGTGCCTTGACGAACTTGATTTCAATACTAACATGGACGCAGAGCGATCCAACGACTTCGCCACTCTACTCTATGGATATTGTAGAAATTACAAACGGAATAACAAAATTGATTATGCGCTTTTTTCACTTTTTGAAGGGTATAAAAAGGAGATCAAAATCATTTTACTTTTGGGACACTGTCTAGAGTAGACATATCTGCCCTTTTTACCCATTGAAAATGGAACGCTAAAATTTTTTTCTTTCTTGAAGTATAAATTATGAACATTTAAATAATAAACAGTTCGTCTTTGCATTGAAGTTTTTGGGAAAAACAAACATTATATTTCTATTTGGCTTTCAGCACGTATAGTCTTGATTTTAAACGAGTCGTGTATTTAAAAAAAGTTTTTCACCGCAAAACTTTGAGTAATATACCGAAATGTCCTGCTTTTTCATTATTATCCAGTTATTATTTTTTTAATCTAATATGGTCTTAGTTTTTTAGGATTTACAACTTAAATACTTTAAATATTATAAACCAATTAAATGGATGATATTTACAATAAACGCAAATCAAGGTGATGGATGCGAGGAATGCTGATTATGGATTTGGCGGTCCTGAAAATGCGGCATTACATTCTGCCAGCGTCTAATATTTTTTTGGTTTCTTTGAAAAACGTCTGCGTACATTTGAAAAGTAATTTTTCTTAATAAAAGTTAAATTAAAAAATGACCCAAAGCCGGAAAAGTAAATTTTAATTGATTTATGAAAATCACTGGTTCAACCCCTGGCTGGGGAAAAAATAAAAAAATAAAAAAATAAATAAATAATTTACTTTAAATATTGTTACCATAATCTATCTCGTTGTGAACAACAGCTGAACCAGCTGCCAAAAGACAGTAAAATTAAGCAAACGAAACATAGAATATTAATAAAAAATACGTGTCATTGTAATTATGATAAAATGTTAAAAGTAAAAAATATAATGTCCACATTCATCAGCCAAACATAAAAAAATAAAATTCACAAGGAAAAGAAAAATCAAGAGATAGCAAAAACTTACCAATCATTAGTAAAGCGGCTGTAAAATGTGAACTAGGAGGTCCTGCTAAGCCAGTAGCCCCCAACGCAGCACCGCCCAATGCGCAGGCAACGCCACCCAAAGCAACAACAGCTATTAAGGCACGTAAAGGAGGACCAGCAAACCATTGACCACAACAACCTTTGCCAGAACGTTCAGAAGGTGATCTGCAAACAAAAAGAAAAATAATCATAATTAAAGTAAAAAAATTTATTTGAAATTAAATTGCTAAATTCAGTTTTCAAACAAAAAGAATTAAATGGAACTTTATTTAGTTTATTTTTTAAATAAAATACAAAATAGAAATATGATTTATAGTCAAAACTAAATTTATTAATAATTGTTTGTTGTTTTTTGTCTCTGTGTGTTTGGTTTTTTAAAACTTTTTTTTCATCTTCCAAAAACTGGAAACATACAATAAACACCTGAGTCCCATCTATTGTTTACTATAATATAATAATATAATATGAATTTAATTTTTAATGTTTTTGCTAGATTAACCCTCAGCGGGCAAAATAGATTAATACCCATATACAAATGTTATTCAATCTAGAGATCCATAGGACCTCTGAAGAGATATTCGGGATATAAGATAAAGAAGCACCGTCAGCCTTAGTCATTATTTTAGAATCGAAACTATTCCAACTTGCTACAACATCGTTAATTTGATGAGGTAAGTTTTATAGAATAGAAGAGTAAAAGTCATATATGTCAATTTTTTCTTTACAAATTCATTTGGAGGTAAATTGGGTACTTCAATAACCTGGATTGCATAAATGCATGGCTTGAGTGAAATATTAAGCTTTTTGTTTCAAACTAGAGATATGATTGCTAACTTTTTCGTATCTGAATTGTCTGGACTTAATTTTTTATTTCAAGATGATGAAGCTACATGCCAGTTATAAAAAAACTAATACTTAAGTTTCGCTCTCAAATTGAAAATGCTTATTCTTATTTATTATTTTCCCAAAAGCTAGGAGGTAGTAAATTACATTTCGCATAAATTAAATCTCGATGACTTTTCAAAATAACAGAAATGTTGACTTTGCATAAGTGTGTCGATTGCACAACCTTAATTGAATTAACTCGCGCGACACAATTAATTTGCACACAAAAAAAAAAAAATATTACACAAAAAATGACGAACGAATAATGCTGGTATATCTACACCACTGAAATGCGATCTGATTCCATAGGTTTTGAGATACGTCAAGTCACTTTTGTGCCTCGATTAACTAGGGACCAACAAAATCTACACGATTTGTGGGCAAAACGCGGCTGATATTGTGGTGAAACGTATGCGAAATTTAGACGTCCAGATGGCGGCAGCTGCATTAGCCACCTGGCCGATATCATATTTAGACTTTAGTGACATAAAGTAATAATTTAAATAAAGCCAGTTTAATTGATATTTAGAACATTTTGCCTTATTTCGTTTAATGCGTTAAGTTGATAACAGCAACCAATTATTTAAGTGTTTAAAAAAGGCAACTTTTTAAGTCTAAATTAATATTTTTTTAAAAGAAAATCAATTCGGAAACCTCAATATTTCATCATTGTTCTATTGTGTTGCAAAATTGTTTTAGTTTCGAAAAGAATTTTAAAATTTTTTCGGTTGCTTTAGAATAATTTTTTCTAAACAAGAATTTTGCATGGAAGCTAACTTCACTTAATAAAATTAATCTTAAAAAAGCAACAACAAAAAAATCGATCCTTGCAGGGGTTAAACACATGAAAAAACACAAAAGAAAAAAATTAATATGCATCATGCTCAGTCTATTTTGTTTATTTTTCCATACGTATGTATTTGTGCAAGGTGTGAATTCATTTGGAAATAGCCAACAACAACAAAGAACAACAGTATATACAACAGCAACAAGAACAATAATAACATTAGGAGCAATTGTAAACAATAAAGAAAAGTAAAGAACATGTTTTATATATTTCTGCACCGTTAGTTTTCCTGTCAAGGATAAATGTACGTTCGTACACAAATTCTCTCTCACGCCTAAACTAAACTGTTTGTGTGTGGGTGTGTGTGTGTGTGTTAGAAGTAAGTTTTAAATATTTAGCAAGTCTAGAATTTCTTTTAGTTTCCGTATTAATTCTGTCGCAAATGTTTTATTGCTGTCGCCTGCAGTTGAAACTATTTTTGTACCTGTAAAAATTAAACATCTGTGACAATGATTTTAATGTTTATAAAGTTTTGTTTTTAAGAAAGTCTAGCAAAATTCGGTATTTTTTTGTCTGCTAAAAAGTTTTTGTCTGACTAGAATTACAAAAAAGACAATAAATAACCAAAAACACCTTCCTTAAGAAAAACACCAACAGACAGATGGAAGCATAAAACAAAAATTAAAAACTTAAAGCTTTTATATAAAATTGTACTGTTTTTCTTTCGCCGTCAGAAGTTGCGCCTTAACAAAAATATTTGTTTTTCTATTTAGGCGTCATTAATTCATAAATTGTCTCAAGATGACGGAAATGTGCAAACTAAGGCACAAAGTTAAAAAGCAGCACCAACAGCTGCTTTTGTAATTTATTTTTATTCCAAATCTTTTACAAGCGAACGTAGCTTACTTACGCTTATTACTGCATTACTATGGTGAAACTCGAACTATTTGATGTCTTGTTTAGTAACTCGACCATGTAGACCATACAATGCTGTGATTCTGCTAAAGACTTAAACTCTCAATTCCCCTTTCCTCTGGATTACCAACTTGGCTCTTTAACCAACTCAAACGCAACTTTCACAAGCTGTTGTTATGTCGTCATTTTCCTTAGTGATGGTGCCTTGACATCAGTCCCTATAATAGACATGCTCCTTCGCTAAGTAATTTTCCGCGGCCAACAAAATAACTGTTTTTATTTTATAATACAGGAATTTCTTAGCAGCTGTTCCCAACTGCTGTTTTAATACACATGCGCCTTGGCCAAGTTATCTGCCGCAGATAGGCTAAATAATGGACTTCCGTTTTCAATCTAGAGTACGGAAATATTTCTACTGTTGTTTTCTGCTTAAGCAATTCTTTTAATCATATTTACCGTTTCTTGCCATTGTTTTTTTTTTTTTTATTATTAAACGCACATATGCTTTTGCTATGGAAACCAGCGCTCACACAACGTTTTACTCGATATGTTGTTTCGAATCTGCTAGTCACTATCGAATATAAATATTATTATTAGGAGAATTTGGTAGTAGAAGATTTCAAGCTCGCTCAATGATAAAAACTTGTTGATATCCACCAAGAAAAAGTTCAATTTTATTGTAGTGTCTGCTAGTTTTTTAAACAGAAGATCATGAGCTTGAATCCCAATAAAGACTCGAGCATAAAATAAAAATGAATATTTTTCAGGAACCTCGCGGGCAATATTCTGTGGCAAACAACATAAATGCTTTTTAAGTGTATTACCCGGAAAGTGCACTTCTTTAAGATTAAAAAAATGCGTATTACTATAGATCTCAATAGCAAAAAGTAATACAAAAATTAGCAAAAATAAATCTAAAAATTAAAGGGTGTCCCCATAAGTGACATAAATTGACTTGTATGCGCCTATCTTGTAGACCGTTATAAACAAACACTTAAAAATTAGACAGGATATCGATTACCATGACCGTTATAATTACAAGTATAAACATTCAATATTATTAATTAAAGGATGTCCCAATAGTTAATGTAAGTTGATGTATATGGACAAACTTTTAAACCGTTATAAACAGTCAGCTGAAACTTACAAAGAACCTTTATTGATAAGTTCGCTATAAAAAGTAGCAAACTTGAAATTAGAAATTAAAGGGTGTCCCGTAAACCGTAATGTAATTTGACCTATATGGCCCTTTCTTTGAAACCCTTACAAACAAACTCGTGTAAATTAGACAGAATATCCATTAATAATAACAAAAATATAATTAAAGTATAAATATTAAAATATAGAAATTAAAGGGTGGCCCTAATGATTGTAATTTGATATATATGGGTAATCTTTTGAATAGTTATAGAATAATGTTTAGAATTTAAACAAACTGCTTAATTTTTTGGTTAATCTGCATTCATATTTTGTTCTATAACACATAAAAAATCCTGACACTATCTTTTTCGAATTTAATATAATATTTATAATATATAATTACCGTCCTAAAAAAATATGGTATTAAGTTTGTC
Source organism: Cistogaster globosa (assembly GCA_937654795.1). Taxonomy (NCBI): domain Eukaryota; kingdom Metazoa; phylum Arthropoda; class Insecta; order Diptera; family Tachinidae; genus Cistogaster; species Cistogaster globosa. The sequence continues at coordinate 76,810,785 of OW569407.1, forward strand.
TGTTTTGAAGTCAGATTTTTTGCAAGAGCTATTGCTAAACAATGTTACCAATGCAGCGCTTTTAGAATTAAGTTGTAATTTTTTGTTTTTGTAGCAGACAGAAACTAAAATTTCGTTAATCTTGCGTTTATAAATATTTTATCAACAAATTTTAATTTGCAGTTTGTAAAATATTTTATAAAAAAACCTGTTCCAAAAAGTCAGTTGCATTAATTATTCTGATTTAAATTTTATTCTCCGTAAAAGCGTATATTTCAATCAGCAGTGACGAATGTATGATCAATCAAATAACCTACATTGTGATGATAGGGGTCATGTTTCACAATAACAGTTTTAAAAGAGAACAAAAAAGTTTATACTTTCCGGGATTGTTTTAATTAAAAGAAATTATTTTTTTTCTTTTTTCGAGTTTCCTAAGAAGTAGTTTTTTAAAGACTAAACCTTAACTATATCGTCACCGATTTTTCCTAAAAACTTTACAATAATTTAGCTCATAAAAGCATTTCATTCCTTGGCCCCTTTTCGTTTTGATCTGTTCATCACTGACGTTTGGTTCATCACAACAGCCATCATAAAATTCAACATGGCCAACGAAAAGAAATTTTGAATGCTCAAACAATAATAGCAAAAACAACAACAATTTTAAAAGGAAAGAAGTACAGTAAAGTTTTATGATTAATTTATAAAAACAATTTTCATTGCACACTTATTTTCAGCAACATTTTTAACGAAATCATAAATATTCAAATTGTATTCTGTATTTCAAAAGACAGCAAAACAACAGCGTTAATACAAATGAAAACAATTATACATTGTTTCTGCTTCTTCTTCTTCTTCTTTTTCATCTCCTTCAAAAAACAATTTTCAACTTTTCTATTAAAAACCCAACAAAGAACATGAACCATAAAGAAAATTCTATGAATAATATTTTTCACAGACATAACTCATTCATTCTTATTTCATAATTTTCTTTCTTAAATTTTTTTCTTTTGTTTGTTATTGTTAGTGGTGCCACTGATAAACGAAGACAACAAACGTCATTTTTGCTGCTGTTGCCGCCGTTTGATAAATGATAATTTTGCATTGAAACCAAGCATAAGGAAGAATAAGGAACCTTTAATGTTTTTTATACTTGTTTGTGTATTTTTTACTCAAGTTTAATGGTTGTTCTGAATGAATTTCATGATTTGTATTCCTTTTGGCCAATGTCGACAATTTGAGGAGCAAGTGTCAACATATTAACACATTAAGAAACATAAATTTTTGTTTTTTCTTTTCGTTTGTTTAAAATACCAAAACTAATAAATTATTTTTAATGGCATAAAATTAAAGTTAATGATATGATTTATTTAGATGTATTCAAAATGAACTAAATAGAAGGAAATTAAAATTTATATTTTATAATGATGGAGCAAATTTTACGTCGCTTGTTATTGATCCTTAAAAAGCTTTTAAAATAAATAAAAAAATAAATGAGTTTGTGGTAAAATAATTATTATTATTTGTCAAAGATATCGATAAATCATTTTTCGAAAATTCAAAATATTGCAAAGAACTTTACCGTTCTAAGTTTTAGAAAGCAATACGAAAGAGTCCATCCTGTACCTGAGCAAATTTTGAAGAATTAAAAAAATTTACCAGTTCCAATTTCAGTTTTCTTCGTTTGACAATTTAATTATTCTGCGTTCCATTTCTGTTTTTATGATTCTGTGTATTCTGTATTCTGCGTTTTGTTAAGTTCTAAGCTTAGTGGCAAAGACTCTTTCGATTTTTATTTAGCTACCACTGCTACAAACAATCTTTAGAAAAGTTTCTCCATTTTATAATAGAACTTGCGATAGAACTGACGATGGTGTTAAGAATCAAATGAACTGTCATATTACGCTCCCTCTTAGACATTTTTAATCAGCGCACTTTTGTACGTCATCACGAACAGATTACTGCTCAAACAATGCTAAAACATTACCCAGACTGAATATCAGTCAGCAATTAATTTTCTCATAAATTGTGTTCATGGAGGAAGCTAATTTTGGTCTTAGCAGATTTGTTAGTGAACAAAACTGACGCATGTAGGCTAAATCCAATCTTCAACAGAAAAATGTACAGTTTGATTTACACGCACCAAAAAATGAAGTCAGGACTTGCATCAGGACTTGGGTCAATAGAGATAGTTGCCGCAAATTGATTTTTTTTTGTTTATAAATATGGATTGTAATCATCCGAGCGAGATGTGGCCTTAACAGGTTGGCGCTAATAGCCATACGTTGACCGCAACCATCGACTTAATGCATTCAATATATGGCAGTTAGTTGATTTCAAGATATGAACGTTTAAGCCTTTCGATTATTTCATATGGGGCCACCTAAAGTCACATGGTTTTTACCTCTAAACCAACAACAATTGACATCTTGGAAGCTAACATTGTTAATAATTTTTGTAACATATGGGCAGAAATGCTCCAGAAGTAGCCAAAAATTGTACGCTTAAATGTGTTTCGTAAAGAACAGCCGTGGTGCCCTTTTATTTTATAGAAAATATTTCCAAATTTTATGCTGGATATTTTGAATAAAATAAATTTATTTTATTATTAGTTTTTTTTATTGGGCTTAAAAACTATCTGTTACTTAATTCCGTATCAATAATTTGAAAACTCTTTACATATTGCCAAAAATAAAATAAAAGGTGCTGCTACGTTTCCAGTAACACTTAAGTCGATTAACTTGCATGTTTTCACTAATTTACTCATATTTCCCTCTGCTTGTTAAATATTTTCTAGGGTTAAAACTATTTTATATATTGACCAGCATAGCAAGATGTAAATCGTCATAAAGTTTTACTTCTCTAGTTCTCCCGTTTTCATAATCAATGTAATACAAGAGCTTTTGTATGAAATGGAAAATGAAAGTTAAAAACTTTGTTGTCTTATAAAATCATTTTTGATCTTAACAAAATTGGTATTATTTTAATTAAATCCTAATTTAAATTGAACCGTTTTTACATATATAGCAGACAAAAGCCATTAAAATAATAAAATGTTTAAAAACATGCTAAAACCTTTACTCACTATAGAGTCTATAGTGTAAATACAAAAACACCTAAAATTGTTCTACAACAAAAGAAACTTTATTAGTTAAAATTTATGATACACGAGAGGCCATGTTTATTACTTTAATTAAATATAATTTTCAACACCTTTTTGTTAATTAAAAAAACATCAAAACTTCTTGGATTATTTAAAACCAAAAAGGAAACATTTAAAAGATAAACATTCAACATAAACGACAACAGCAATTCTCAAAATAATTTAACTGATTATTCGTCCAAGATAAGCGGAACATTTATGAAATAACCGCGTTTACTCTTTGTAGTGTGGATAACAGCAGCAACTTAAAATACAGTAAGTAACAAAAAAGAAGAAAAAACTTTAAAGGCCGTGGACAACTTAAAATCATATTATTATATTATTATTATATATATTATTATACATGTGTATATGGTGTAGTATGTTTGCTATTCCATATTTGTCCAAAATGGTCATTTATTTTCTCAAGAAATTTCACTGAAAAAGCATATTTTTCAAAGTTAATTTTTTTCAGATATTGGACTGATAGGGTCCTTATATTTGTCCAAAATGGTCATTTATCTTCTCAAGAAATTTCACTGAAAAAGCATTTTTTTCAAAGTTAATTTTCTCAAATCCCAAAATTATTTCAGATATTGGACTGATAGGGTCTTATTAAGGACCCTTCAGACTAACATGTGTATATGGTGTAGTATGTGTGCTAGTCCATATTTGTCCAAAATGGTCATTTATCTTCTCAAGAAATTTCACTGAAAAAGCATTTTTTTCAAAGTTAATTTTCTCAAATCGCAAAATTATTTCAGATATTGGACTGATTGGGTCTTATTAAGGACCCTTCAGACTAACATGTGTATATGGTGTAGTATGTGTGCTATTCCATATTTGTCCAAAATGGTCATTTATCTTCGCAAGAAATGTTGCAAAATTAGTGTTTTATTTTAACTCAATTTAAATGCTTTTCTAAGCAATTCTTAGATATCAAACTTTTATAGTTCTGTAATATATCCCTTGGAGCAACATTTCCGTAAATTATATTTATTCGGACTCGTGTTTTTTTTACTAAAATTATCCTCCTGAATAAAGGAAGCCAATAACATAACGACTGTTAAGTGGTTAACAGAACACTGTTAACTGTAAAAACGGCAATGTTAAAAAAAATGGTTAGTGTCTCTGCTATTTAAATACGTATTTATCTTTACACACATATATTTTGTTTAGACGATCTCACTAATACTATTCTGCACAAAAATTTGACATGTCGTAAGACTTCTGTGACCATGTAAGCCGCCCTTAAGCGCGATATCTGTCATCAATATTTCTCTTAGTTAATTAAACTTTTAAAGTCAAAGGGGGGGTAGTATGCCCTAGTATGCCCATGATATCCATGGACTTTCTGTTGCACTATAAAGTGTCACTTTCTAGTGCGACAATATGTCATTTTCTAGTGCGACATAATTTCCATCAACAGAGTCATAAAGTTTATGGATAGTTTAGATAAATTTTAATATTTTCTTTGTAAGAAAGGCGTAACGTTTTTAAAAACTTCCTTGCAGAATATCTTCAATCAAAGAAGCCGGCATTGCACATTATGTCCTTGGACGTTATGACTTGCCACGCAAAGGAGTAATAGAAAAATTTTGTTATCGACCATTATTGATTTGGTTAGAATGATGTTTTTTGCATTTGGCTAGGAGGTCTTATGGAACTACATTTCATGGAAATTGGATGAACTTATGTTCTTTTTTAGGACGTGTAACTGGTACTAATTTTTAAATTTTTTGATGAAAAATTATTCACCTTCTTGTGCCCTAATTTATTTGGCTTAGTCTTTTTTTCATTGTTGTTTTTTTCTTCTGAAATGAATTAAAAAGCGTGAACAGTTCAGATGCTTAATGGAGCCTCCTTGTGTTACCTTTTTTCTTCTAGAGCTATTTTTAATTTACCTATAACTATGTAGTAACGAAAAAAACATTTGTCACTACTTAACATAGTTGTGTTTGACACTACACTCTGCTAGTGGTTAAAGTACTAATATGAGTAGAAAAAAAAGAACACGCAACGCAGTGTTACGTTAATAGAGTTGCAGAGGTCTGCTGGTTTTATAATTAGACAAGCAGCACCTTTGATTTCTTTCTCGTTTCATTTCTAATTTTCTTTAAAAAAAATGTTTTTAAACATTTGTTGTAGAGTTCTGTGAACAGTGTTAAAAACTTTTCATCTATAAAAATAAAAAGTACTGACAACTATTCTAGTACCATTATACCGGTAAAATTTGGTGCTTTCACATTTGTATCTCTTTCTTTATGAAATGGTATATTTTTATTATCCCATGCGATTACTATCTACACCAACATCAAAATTAAAAAGAATTATTTAATATAGATAAATGACCCCTTACTGTTTTATTATATGTATGGCAGATCACAATATGTGAGTTCATATCCCAACAGTGATATGATTATAAAGAAAAAAAAAAATGTGAATAAAAGGTGTATAAAAAAATAAATTAAAATCAGCATCTCCAAACTTCTGAAGTTTTGATCAGAAAGAAAAACCGCAGTAGGTAAAAGGCATAAAATTCAGCATTTTGCTCCTTCCAGAGTCTGGATTAGAAAGAGAAACTAAATTTTTGGATAGCAGGGTTTTACAAATCAGTTCAGGCGCTTCTGTTCCTGGAATAAGAGCTGAAATATTAAAGAAGTATGCATGGCAATTAAGAAAGTCTGAGAAAAGAAAACGACTGCTTTTTTACCAAGATATTTGGTTCTTGAAAGCGCATGTTTATTTGAACAGCAGATGAGATAGTTAAGTCAATGGCATGGTAACCAAAAAGAAAAGCTTGGCTTAAAACCTTAACGGAACCTTTTTTTTAGCAAGAAAAGGGGCGACGGTTAAAAAGTCTTACCAGAGTAGTACAAGGTTTTGGCTTCGTTCGCTGTGTAGAGTTATTAAATATCGTGGATACAAATTGGGAAAAATGTAACAATACATTTAAAGACATCGATATTGGTACATTTTTGATATTTGCTGTTTGAGCGTTTTCCTGAAATTATTTTTACCGAAAGAGTTTCTTGCTCTAAGGAATATATCATATGAAATTTGTGGGCTAAAATAGTTTTTCTGCTTTATTGGCTTGCATTTTTCCAAATGCACTTATTTTTTCACTTGGTGTACATCTGTAATCGGCTTCTTGAAGCTAAGCTTTAAGTTTTATCACCTATTAATAAATTCAGTTATTTTGGGGTTAACATTTTATTAAATATTTAATTGCTTTAATTATTTATTTAGTCAATTGATCTAATTAATCATTTAATTAACAATCCATAATATAATATAATATAATTGAAGCTATTAAAAATCCGATGGAATTTCACACTGAAAACATTAAAATCTATTAATGAGTGCAACAATTTTTTTCTGTGGGTAAAGAAGTATTTCAGCTGGTTTTTAATAGTTCGGCTTATTGAAATGTGCCTTTTGACCGTAGTTTTTTTTTCGAAAGCAAACAAAAAAAAGAAACAGTTGCTCCAGAGAAGCCAAATGGAAATCCCATATTCCTTTAAAAGTTCCCCCGGGGGATACTACAAGAAGTCTGGCTAATTCTAACCTAGGCACAGATATAGTACACTCGAGATATAGGAGGAACCAGTCCCCCGGTGTGCAGGCACTGAATCTGGATAGACAAGACGCGGGTCATCTTCGAAGGGCTTACCAGTGTCCTTAAAAGACTGGCGCCACGGGAACGGGTGGCCCATATAGCGATCCGCCCATCTCTGTCCTTTCGGGGTACACGTGGTGGCTGTCGGTTAAAGTTTAGTTTCCGCAGGGAAGGTGCGGTGCTAAACGAATGTGCTGTTGCATATTCAACAAAGGAGTTGAAAAGTCTCCAACCCTCAAGCAAGGGGTAGGATATGGTACTGCAAGCCATGTTCTTGAAATTGCAACTCTGTCGGCAGAGCCTAGCCAGGGGGCGCTAGTCGACGATTTGTATTTCACTCAGTGGTAAGACCACCGTCGGGTTAGGGTTTCGCAGCCATCTACCGACGCTAATCTTGATCACGTAATTCCTTTAAAAGTATATTTTAAAAATATTCAAAAAGAAAAAATATGCAAGAATTGCAATTTATTTTATACAAATACAGCAAGCATTTATTTATTAAAATTAGATGACTGTTCGATGCGTAACTGGGAAAGTATTTGTTTAATTCAAAACCAATTGTTAATTGAGTTGAGCGTTTCTTTTAATATCAAAGTCTTAAAGATTAAAGAAAATTAAAAATCTAAATAAGTTGAAATAAGAATTGCCAAAACGTGTCTAGAAAATTAAAATAAATTTTACCCAAATAACTCCTTCTCCTGCTACATTCAGTAACATATGTTTACATAGAAAAACTATTGTGGAGTTCCACGAATTAGCAAATTGTGAACAAATTGTGAATAGAACAATAGTATTCCATACTTTATTAGCTTTTATGTTTAAACCCATTTCGTTGACTTTTTTTTCTATTCCTGCGAAAACGCTTTTATTTCTCCAATATGCAATTACTCTAAATATTTTTGTTTATTTTTATTTACGGTTCTTTTTTTTCATTTTTGTTATTGTCCAATTAATTCATTGGAAGTTATTAAATTTGAGAATATATTTTGAAGAATTTCTTTCTTTTTTCCATGAAAGCATGCTTTGAATTTGCACCCACTGTTATCATTATTATTTTTCCTAATGTGTTTTCCCAGGTAATTAGTTGTGAACATTAATTTTGGTGTTGAGCTTTGAAACTTGTACAAATATTTTTTTGTATATTTTAATTAAATAAAATTTTTTTATTTCTTCCACTCTTAATGGTCATTCCCATAAGCAGATGATTTTAACTCGTGTATTTCAGTGTCCAGATTTCGTGCGGTTTGCCAATAAACAACAGCTTTGCAATTAAATTAAAAATATATTACCGCATTTATAATAGTTTTTTTTTTATTTTTTTTTTTTTTTTGTTATTATTTATCTGTGCACTATTATTTTCCTTTTTCATTTTCATAAGCAAATGAAATCATAATGAAATCATACTTCTTCAATTGATTGTGTTTCTCTTTTTTTGTTTATTTATTACGTAAAATGTTAATAAAATGAATTAAAAATGGTGTTTTTAGTTCAAAGATAATGAAACCAAACATGAAATAGATACCATAATTTTCGAACATAAAATAATGAAAAAATTGGCAATAATTTATTTTATATAGAAGTTTTGCAGTTGGTGTAAATCAAGTTTAAAATTGCAACAATGTTGATTGAAAAAAAGCAAACATTATTATTATTATTATTAAAAAAAATAGATGATTATTCGTACGTATGTAAATGTGAAAATTTCGGATGTTTATTAAAATTTAATTCACTCGCATTTAGGTAATTGCGTTTACAGCAATTCTAACCTTTTTTTATTGGAAATAAATATAAAAATTAGGCAAAATGTGCACTGAACCTATTACTATCTTTAGTAAGACTTTAGCAAAAATTTTAACAAACATTTTTCAATTAAAAAAAATTTAATGTCTTTTATAACAAAAAAAAAAAAAAAAAAAAAAAAAAACTACAAAAAGACAATCTGATAACAGGAAGTGATAGGAAATCGGATACAATTTTTATACTTGCACTCATGTAACAAATAATGATAAGTGTGTTTGTAAATTATAAAAACAAGCATTTTGAGCACAAAATACATAAATTAATTTATTTATCATTTAGTTTGATATGAGTTTTGAAATACAAAAATTTTTTCTTGTTATTTCTTATAGCCAACATTAAACTGTCCGTCTGACGATTTTGTTATTGGTTTCTAGTTTAACAATTTATCTTAAAATTTACACATGAATGATTTCAAACACTTTTGAATGATTTCAAGTAAAAAAATAAAAGCTTCATAAAAGAAATGGCAACAATAACAACAGCCACGTTGAGAAAATACATTAAAAATATTTATGTTTACCAATTAATTTTTATTTGAGTTTGTTTAAAAGGAAAACAACAAAAATCATTAAAGCTCTCACTTACTTAGATATTTAATGTGTTTTCAACTAACACATACATCTAGATAGATAAATATTTGTACATTTGTACATCTGTTAACATTTGTCTTTTTGGCCGGTTTGATACGGTTGAATGGTCATGATTTAACAAATGTTTATGTAGTTTCTTTTTTCCACACTTTCTGCATTTAAATAAATTGAACTCTCTATGGCTTTGAATATTTTATTTCTTTATATTTAGTTTTTTTTTCCAAAAAAAAAACTATTTATGCTTCTTTGTTGTATGTTTTTAAAATTTAGTTTTAAACAACTCTGACCGGCTTCTCGCAAAATTGATTGTGCAAATTGAACACTACAAAGTCACCGTTATATTCATAAAATTATATGTTAATTCAAAAACAATACTTCGATGTCTGAATTTAAGCACATACCTGCTTACAGTGTCCATCAAAAATGTTGTCTTAAAAAATAAAAATAAATTAAAAAATTTCATGGCAGGTTTTTATTCCGAATGAAAATGTGCCCTCATGAATTTTATATTAAACAAATAAATTATTTTGTTCTATTTATTTGAAGAACTAAGTAGTTAGACCAGGGAGAATAAATGGATTTCCTAACCCGCTACAGTCATCTTTGTTGTTACATTTAAATATTTCTTTGTGTATGAAATAACATAAGAAATTGAAAGTTAGTCTAAACGTTCTTTAGATAGAGAAAATAGACCAAATAGTCGTTATCTATAAATATAATAAAACAGTTACGGGGTCATTCGGTACATAAAATATTTTTTTTTTTAATTATTAATTTGTTGCAGAAAGTAATCGAACTTAAATAGAAAACACCTATTTTTGGAATTTTCGCCTATCTGTATGTCTGTGTTAGCATCACGTGAAAACTGCTGGATGGATTTGAATAAAGTTTTGTGAGGAGGTCCCTTAAAACCTTGCTTTAAATATAGAATTTTATTTTTTTACATAAAAATTTGTCATTTTGTAGAAAAAGCACCTATTTTTATCGGTTTAATGGTAGTAGAACAGTTCTCAGTACATTTTGTTTTTAAAAACACGTTTAAAAACATATTTTCAAAATTTTAATTTTAAGAAAATTATAAGTGGCACGCGGGCGAAGCCGTGGGCTGCAAGTGATTATGTATTATGACAAAAGCCTGATTTAAATACTAGAAACTTGTGAAAAGTTCTAGAGGCTGAGTAAGCATTTTAAATTGTTAATTTTGCGGTTTAGAACCCATAAAAAACACAGGAATAAGGCTTGCTATAGAAGCGTTTAGAACTAGTCCCGCATGTAGCCTTCAGGCCATATCATCATCTCCTCCTCTACACCTTAGAAGATTAAGGTATTTACTTAATAACACAATGAAGATTCTCTCAATGCAAAATCATCCTCTATATCCAATGATTACTAATCGTACGAAAATAGAACTTTTTAGGCAAAAACACCCAAGGATCTACCCTTTCTACATAAGAGCCGCATTGGAAATGTCCCAAGTAACCATAAAATACTCAATTGATACAAATATTATTGAGAAAAGCAAATTGTGCAGCACTGCACCATGGTGTTTCTCCGAAATTAAAGTTGATTTTTCCCTTGCAACATGTTACAAGCGTGATATGACATCTACTGAGATACAACAAAAGTTTCTTGATTTAACTAACAATGTATACTCGACCTTTTATTATTTCTACACTGATGGCTCTGTTAGAAATGAAAAAGCAGGATTTGCTGTTTATAGTGATTTCATTGTCATCATGAACCGCATTTCAGACTATTCTTTCATATACACCTGTGAATTACTTGCTATATAAACTTGTATTGATATATTCCCAATTTCGATAGAAAAATTTTGATAATATCCGACAGCAAAAGCGCCCTAGAGGGATTACAAAACCCTTTCAGTAAGAGGCAAATAAGAGAATGTCTTACGAAATTACCAAAAAATATAATAAGTTTTCTGTGGATACCAAGCCACTTACGTATATCGGGAAACGATAAGGCAGACTTTTTTGCGAAAAATTCATTAGAACAAACAGTATCGGCAAATTATAAATATCAGCCTTCAGACTATAGACAATGGATTCGAAGATACATTTTTAATATTTGGAATGATTCTTGGAATAGTGACAACTTGTCCAAACTATATCGAATCCACAAGAATATTGTACCTAAATTTGAAAGAACATCATTACCCAAATCTGATTTTATTAAACTGATTAGACTGAAAATTGGAGGACTCAACCTCCACTTTGTGAATGTGGAAATACCCTGAATATTTCCCATATTTTTAATGAATGTAAACTTTTACAATCGCATAGAGCGAAACACAAAATAAGCAATTTAGAGACACTTGCAAAAGAAAGCAAATTAACTGACATTAAAAACTTCATGATGGAAATTAATTTATATAATTCGATTTAAATCTATGTTTAACACTTCATGTATTAGAAAAAAATAATAGAAATAGTAAAATATTGTATAGTGTAAAATGTATTATACCTATATTGTATTATAAATAATAACCCTACAGTGTTGGGGCCTTATTTCTAAATAAATAAATAAATAAATAATAATTTTGCGGTAGAAGAACTGCAAAGCGATATGTCCTAAACAGTAACTATCACATATCTTGTCTGTTCTTCAGCCACAGCCCTCTATCTGTGACACTAAAACTAAATTTTGAAAATAAAGGATGTTTCTTAAAGGTAGTTTTACAAATATGTCCTTATATTTTAAGCCGCTATAGGCGGATGCTTTAAAGTTGTATAAGGGATGTAATGCTCTGTCTAGTATAACAATAAGTAAAAAAATTACATGGAGGGTACCCCAATAGTAACTTATAATTTTGAACCATAATAGGCTGAAGGTACGGTCAGATTAGTCAAATGTTGGACAAAAAAGACATAACCACTAAATTATGGGAAAAAATTTGTTTTTCTCAAACGCTTATTAGGAAATACAAGATCCTACTCAATACAAAAGGTAAGAAAGATATTACATTTATTATATTATTAATAGTCATTCGTATTAAAACGTGTCTTTATTTATTTTTGACTAATCTGACCGCACCCTAAACTTTAAATAACGGCGGGTTTTTATTGCTAGTTGGTATAAAAGCAAGTAAAAACTGTTAAAATTAAAAAATTCTATATACAAGAGAGCTACTGTGATTTTTTGCAGAATTTTAATTAGTGAACTTTGAATATTTTTTTGTGCTACACAATTATATTCCATAATAACATATTGCGTTACGAATCGCACTATAAAGTAGAAGTTTCCATCTATAGATGGCTTTTAATTTAATAAAAATGTTTTGCGTTATTGCTCCCATTACGCTATAAATGCAAAATTAGTGTTTTGTAGGAAAAGTTGCAGCTTGCAGGTATTCCTCATAAATATCTAAAGACCTTTCATAAACTTTAAAATGAATATTTTGTGAAAAAATCATTAATTTTTATATATTTTTGAAACTAATATATTTTAAAGAAAAGTTCCTACACTTTGTTACCTTGGCGATGTTGTAATTAAAACAAACTCCCATTAGTAAAGTTTAAACTTTTTTTAGTATTCACTTTATTGATTTTGCATACATTTCCGCCAGTTAAAATTAGGCTGAGTATTTTTATTTTATTTTTTTGTTAAAATTTTAATTCTAAAACTATAGGGTGACCGTTAATATAACGTGCAATTAAGTAACAAAAGGCCGAACTACAATGACAATAATAAAAATGAAAAAAAAAAAACAACTTAAATAAAAATAACAAGCTGCAAGCTTCACAAATTTCAATAATTACACGCATGTATTGAAAAAAAGTGACAAGCAATAAAAGTGCACAGGTATCATTTTACTCTATTACAAGGCAACAGGACTTAGTACAATAGAAAAACAATTTTTTTTTTCAATATTCGGACAGTAAATGGTGTAATTCAATCGTTTGAAAATAACATGCAAAAGGTTTTTCATTATTTGCCTAAATAACCGAAGTTCCTGATTAAAAACGATTTTCTATAGCCTGGATGAATCGAGGAGTTCCGTAGATAAAGCGTTTTGTTCACGTACTTAAACTGGCTTATTGTTCAGCAATCATCGCCTTAAGTTGGCGTACATGTTCAGAGCAAACGCGTAAGCACTAAAGTTATAAAATGATCGAGATATCAAAATCCTTACTGGAAAAATAGGTATTTTAAAGTTTAACATTAGAAATCATTTAGACATATGACTTTGTTTTTGTGAATATTCATCGACAGAGATAAAACACATTTGTGCATGTGACTACGTACTTAGTTAGTGAGGCAAACGAAATTTGTCATGCGTAACGGACTCGTTTATTGATTTATTTCTATTTGAACTAAGACTAACGAAGAATAAGTTGGTACGGGCAGAGTGACCATACATCCGTATATACAAACATACATTTAATACACTTGCAGTGCCCACGATTTCGACAGAGTGTCATTTATAATTTTCTTAAAATTCAAATTTAGAAAAATGTGTTTTTTAAATATTTATTTAAGTAACAAAAAAGGTTTTCTAAGTATATTTGAGTATAATTTTATTAAATAATGCCAAATATCAGTGTATGTATATAGTGCAAGGAGTACAGTATGTGAACTTAAACATTACATTTTACATATTTTAAAGTTAATCATCAACATCATCGTCATCATCGTTATCACCAACATCATTATCATCAACATCATTTTCATCATCATCATTATTAATATCATCATTTTCAGCAGCATCAGCAACTTCAACATCACTGAAATAGTTCTTGTTCGGAGCTGCAGGTACAATAAACCGATTGCCGCCTCTGGCAAGCTTGAAACCTTCTTTGTAGGCAATTTTCGCATGCTTGAAATAATTGGGTCAGATTTTTCGCGACTGCACTTTCGTGAATGAAACTTCCTTTATTTCTTAAAATCTTTATTTCGAGCTTCTTGCGCTTCTTCTGATAGCTGTCCAATAGGTAATATGGCATTTGACACAATTTCGGGTCCGTGAATAAAATACTTGTGCAAAGTGGGGAGGCATATTGTATCAAGGATACGTTTGAACAAAAAGTCGTTCTGTGTTGTGTGCATATACATATTCAAAATTTTTCATTATTAATTTCATGGCCATTGGATACAGCAATAAGCAACACGTGCATTTTTTTTATTAAATTAACATCTACTTTTATTATTTTGGCAGATTTTTCAGCGTTTTGGAAAAAACCGTCTTGCCGTATTCCCATCATTAGTGTTTCCAAGACCAGGTTTGGGTTGGTCAACTATTAATCCCATATTGTCTTTAAATTTTTTCTGAATTTCTTTTTTTTGTCTCAGCTACTGTTCTTTTTTCGGAATCAGTTCTAGCCTTAATTTTTGTAAAGGTATTTTATATGCCACGTGCAGAAGACACTCAAAAAATCTAATCCAGCCATGAAGAATGGGAAAGACAAATCTTAAATTGTCTACATGTACAGATCTTTGAATCATGGCTTCTATATTATTAAAACACTTGCTTGTAGCGCCACATAAGTTTCTGTTAATGCATTGCAAACTTTTCCATCTACTATTGCTAAAATTTAATTGTGTAAAACATGTACTACTTTCTCACCAATCGTGACAGTTGAACAGGTTAAATTCTGTATTTCCTCTTCAACTCTTTTTTTTTTTTTAATAATTGACACATACGTGGTTTCTTTGGTAAATTCAATTTTCAAAGGTCTGCAAACATAAGTTAAACATAAGCCTAAGTGGTACAATGTGGTTAAAAAAACTGATGAATAACTAGCATCAGATCCATGAAAGGCTTGTTTGTATGAGCTATGGCCAGAGATTCCATAAAAGCCATATTTTGAATATAATACTACATTCGAGTTCTTAACGCCTAATGAGTCAATAAAACTTTCTTGAAGTTCTATTTGTCGCTCTGCTGTGTGATTAAGAAGACCTTGTAAGGTTACTTCAACGAAGGTCTCGGGTAAGTATTTTGTTTTTCAGTTTGAATATTGTTGAAGGAGGAAAATATTTGAGGAGCAGCTTCTCTAACAACATTGTATTGATTTCGTGTTAGTTTAGCTTCTACAAAAAGAGCCAAAGCTTTTGTATTCGATATTTTCAAGGTGGGAAATGGTTGTTTCAACTTTTTTTTCTAAATTTATTCCTTTGCAACACTTTTAATATATGGCTCGCAACACTTTTGATTCCTCGACATAACCTGCGCTTTATAATTTAACCTGTGAAGCATAAAATAACTCTGGCAATGATATGGTGGCTCTTAAAATTTTTATTTTTTTATATTTACTTCAACCACTGGACTCGGTAAAACTAACTTCTTTTCGACCACGTTTTGCAGTCGGGGCAAGAGTAAAACCAATAGAGGATTCTAACCAGATTTTATTTTGAGTAGTAAACTCATTTCCATTCTATGCACTCTAGTCCACCTAGATTTAAATTCATAAAAGAAAACATCAATTCTTTTATTAAAATTAGACATATTATCATCAGAGCAGTTGGTGCGTAATTTGATTTCTTCAGCTTAAAATTTTATCTTGTCATTCATTGTTTGAGCGCTTGAATTCATCATAATATCAAATCAGCTTCGACGAGTATAAAAACAACGTTCGAACTTGTTTCTATAAAAAAAATAATGCTAATACAAAAATAAACCTTTCAAAAATCCCTTTTACCCGATTACTTGAAACTGCACAACACGATCACTATGTGTCAAAACAAAGAATATTATTAAAATAAAAAAAAACAAAGTATTATTGAAACAAAGAATATTAAAAATAACATCATCAATATACTGAAAAGAAGAGCACAAATAAATAGAAAAAAGTAACATGAAAAACAACAAAACACAACACACAACAACAACAGCAGTCGCGAGATCAATGTGATTTTTAGCTAATTTGACTGCTGCAACACTTGTATTAAACAATGCATAGCTTCTAAAAGGCACAAAAAGGCAGCGTGAAATTTTGCAATATAATAGAGATTTATGTTCTCTTTAACCCTACGATTCATAACCGGGTACCCGTGTACCTTTTTTGACTTTAAAGTGCTGCTGTGCCTATAATTTTTGAGATATGGACATAAAACTCCGAATCATGAGAGATTTTGGCTAAGCTAAGATTTAAATACGAAAAAATTTTAAATATTTTCAATATTTTCTTTAAAAAATGATTTTAAATGTTTTACCCATATAAACACACAACCGGGTCCGCGGGTACCCTAATGCAATTCCTATGTAAATGCCTGACATGTAAATGAAAAAACGTTCTTTTTTGGATTGTTTTTATTGAAAATAAATGTTTTTTATTTATTTTATCATATTTTATATATATTATATTATAATTCATCCGAATCACTATCGTTGTTATTGTGGCAATTCTAGCATTTAGTAATTGTTATGGCGTGCTCATCGCATACCGGCGTGCTACATATGCTGCAATTTTTTCTAGTTTTTCTTCTGCGCTTATTTGGAAGAAGTTTGCACATGTAGCACACGCTCGTATGTACTTTTCTGCCCCTTTGTCGTGCTGACGGAGATGTTGACGGACCTGCAGCACAAAGCACACTCTCCAATGGCCTTCCGATGATGCTTTCAATTGCATTTTTTGTTGAAAATTGGCGCATGCTTTGCACATTTGAAATTCTATTTTCTATAACAGGAATGCACAGGTTTTCTGCCAGTTGACGCAGGAAATTCTTCCTGCGTGTCGTGGTGTATCGTGCAGTTGGATTATTTCCATAATATATGATGTGTGATGCAAATGCGCTCACATCAATGATGTTATAGAAAAATGCCATCGGCCATCTTCTTGTTTGTCGCTGGGTCGTGTATTCTTGGAGCGTTTGGTCCATTACGTCCACCCCACCTTTTGTTTGGTTATAAAAATTTATAATTTCTGGTTTCCCATTCTCGTCAATTTGTGCATCATCATGCATACTAGAAAGAAGGATGACCGAGTTGGACTTCCGCTGCTTATATGAGAGCAGTGTTACGTTGTCGTAGAAGCCAAATAAACTTGAACCAACGTCTTTTTTTGTCTTCTTTCATCTCCGCTGGGATGTAAGCTTTGTTGCGGCGGAGTGTACCCACAATGCTGAGCTTTTCTACTTTTAGTTGCCTAGCCATCGGCAGCGTCGTAAAAAAATTATCCATTGTTATATTTCGTCCGCAACCGTAGTATGGCCCAACTAAATCTCTCACCACTCTTTCGCCAACACCAACTTCACGACCAGTTTCTTGTTGGCCAGTATATATTTGGCCATGAAGTGGATACGAGTTTTTTGCATCGCAAATCCACCATACTTTTATGCCATATTTTGCTGGCTTCGAGGGTATGTATTGGGTGAACTTGGTTCTACCACGGAATGGATATAATTGTTTATCAGTGGTCAAATATTCTGATGGCACATAATATCTGGCAAGATTTGCATTGAGCATTATCCAAATATCGCGAATTGGCACCGCTTTGTCTTGACGCTGCCGCTCTACCCGTGTTCTGGAGTCGTCAAACCGCATAAAACGCAGCAAATCGAAAAACCTGTTTATTCCCACGGTGGCGCGAAATATTGGGTGAGCTTGTGACGTCCACAAATCTCTTGCGTTTTCGTCATTAGAATGATTTGTGCCAGCCATCAAAACCATTCCAATGAACGCATAAATTTTGTTGATTGTCGTGTCTTTTCAACTGACGTCTATTGGGATTCTCTTCATTGTGCGCATTATATGTGGCATGCGCTTTTCTATTTGTGTGGCGCACTATTATATCCACCATTTCCACTGTGAGGTATGATTTGACACTGCAAAGGCGTCATATTTTCAGTAATCCGCGCTGGACCACAGCGGTCTCTGAATATATTGCGGCTTCTCACTTGTTGGTAACTACGTGGTGTTCGCTGTCATTGTGTGCCGTCACGTGCAGTCATATAGTCTGCTGGGTTTGTTGTTGATGCATCTTCTTGCATATCATCATCTTCACTTTCATCATCAAAGAAAATTTCCTCTGGTGCGTCAATAACAGCTGCAATTTCGTTTGCGTTGTCAGCATTCAAATCTCCATTCTCTGATTCCGAAACTTCGCCAGTATAGGACACATTTCCTTCATTTTGGTCTTCCACAGGGTCCACTTCAAGGTCGTCATCTTGAGTCACTTCCTCAAATAAACGTTGAATATATGTGCTTCTTGCTTCATCACTCAAATTCCAGTATTCCCTTGTAGACAAATATCGGTCGTTGCGGCTCATTTTTCACCAACTTCACTGTTCAAATATTCAACACAGACTGGCGAAGCAAATGAAATAGTTCAATTTTACGACACAAATGAACATCTGCTATCTAATTCAAAAGCAATTAAGCAAGTAGGTACCGAAAACAAACAAAATAAGCAAATAAACAACCTTAACATAAAACCAGTTTCTGCCTACTTGTGTCGCTTTAGGTACTTATATACGAACAGAAACCAGTTTTTTTCCAAATATCAAATTTGTACAGTTGAGAACGCAAAGTATAATCAACAACAAAAATATTTACAGGAAAATATTATTTTATTTCAATAAACGCAAAACAACCTACTTCGGGTACCCTGGTTATGAAATTAAAGGAGTTTTGCTGGTTATGAATCGTACGGTTAATATAAGCTAAAAATTATAACACGAATGTGGACGAATAATAACTATATATCCATTTAAGATATAAAAATGCTATTTTTTTTTGGCATTTCCAATATCAATAACTAAATCTAAAGCACTTGTTAATACTTGTTGTATTTACACTATTGTGAGCCGCCGGCACTTGAACCGTGACTCTTGTTGTTTTGATACTACTATTGAACCGCCGGCACTTGAACCGTGATTCTTAATTCTATTAAAAATGAAAAGACGTGATCTATTGAGTGTCAATTTTTATTCTGATTCTGATGCACAAATTTTCTTGCTTATATACATTTTAATTTTGTAAATAGTGTATAACAAGCAATAATATAAAATATGTTACAAACAAATTAATTAATTAATAAGCAAGAATGCAAGTTCATTTAACTTAATAATAAAAGGTGTTTAGTTACATATGTTAAATCAGCAAGAATGCATTAATTGTGGAAAATAAAAATAAAGGTTCATTTAACTTATTTTAAATGTTTAGTTATGTTGAATCAGCAAGAATGCATTAATTGTGGACAAAATAAAAATAAAGGTTCATTTAACTTAATTTAAATGTTTAGTTATGTTGAATCAGCAAGAATGCATTAATTGTGGACAAAATAAAAATAAAGGTTCATTTAACTTATTTTAAATGTTTAGTTATGTTAAATCAGCAAGAATGCATTAATTGTGGACAAAATAAAATTAAAGGTTCATTTAACTTAATTTACAAACAAAAAAATATAAATATAAAAACTAATGTGTTGACATAAGTGTCAACATGCTCCCCCATGTTGACCAGTGGTCGATAATTCGTTGACGATCTTCATGTATGTAACAGGTCTATGATAACTGGCGGTTGGTCTTCTTAACATTCGGTAGTTTGTTGTTGAGGAGTTGGATTGAAATTATTTTTGAACCTTTTATATTTGAAGATGAAAATGACAATAGTTACTAACAATAATGCACCGGCTATGTATCCGATAATTAGTCCATGTGTAGTAAGATCGATTTCGTTAGCAGGGAGTGTGGCGTTCAAAATTTCAGCTAACTCTTGTTGCATTTCTTCAAGTTCATGTATTGAGGGTTTGAATTCCTTTGCGCTGAAGTTCATACTGGCGTATTGTTTCGTCCAACCAATTGCGGGTATGAAGAGAGTAGGTGATGTTTGTAATGAAGTTATAATTTGTTGACGACCTTGTATCGTGATAAGATCATTTTTAATGACGCACTCTGGACGCAAAGTAACTAAACCGCTGCCTTCTAATGTAATGTGTAGAATATCGTTGCCGCATACTGCATTCAATTTTATTGTATCTGTTGTAGCGAACATATATTGATTTGAATGGTATAGATGCTGCCATATAGTAGTGTCTTCCAGTTGTTGAAAATTACATCTTAGTTTGGGTTGGTCATTCAGTAAATCTAATTCGCATTTATGGACCATAGGATGACGTGTTGCTTGATATGTTGCTGGTATATTTGGGCAAAGAAGATCGTTATCGCTCAAACCCAAACAAGCGTCAACTTCATGTTGTGTCATTGGGAAGAATTCGTCCTTATGTAAGGTTATGGCGATAAATTTGGTTGATGTCTTGACGACTGTAAGTGTTTTATTTATTGTAGCGATGATTGGAGTAATATGCATTAGCTGGAACTCTTGTGGTTGAGTAAGAGGTAGATCGATGCTGAATATTACGTGGTCTTGAGCAATGATCCCGTTGACCTTGATAAGCTTATATACTTCGAGTAAGTTGTTTTGATGAATTGGTAACTGAAGGTGTGCTGGCAAATGACCCCTTATTTTCTTGATTTCATCATTGAGCTGTTGAGGAGTGAGCAAAAGAGGGTTAATTTTGTCATGGTGGCTATCAACAAGTACATCCATAATTGCGGAGTGAATTCGTTGTATGCTATTAGTGACTATTAGCAGCTGCGTTGAAAGCATGAGCATTTGTTGTTCAACCTTGACATTATGAAGCATATTGCCGGTTTCTTCAAATTTAGCTTGCACTTCTAGTTGAGCTTTCTTGATAATGTTGATAGTAGAGTCGATAACTGAAGTTTGATTTTTTAGAAGCCTTTCTAAGTATTCGTCATTTTTTGTTAGCTTCTTAATTGTCGTTGACATTTGGGCTTCATAGTTTGAGTCCAAAACGCCAAAGAGTGAGTACGCGATATTTCCAACTACGTCGATTGCGCTTCTTTTCTTTCTTTTTATAGAGAATAGATCAAAGTCTGCCTGTAAATCATCCCTGACGTGCTCGAAGTAGTTTAGCAACATTTTACATGTCGGGTTGCTCATCGTGGTTTCGCACAGACCTTGAAGCATCTTTGTCCCGTCATTTAAAATGTTTATTTGATGTTGATATGGTTCGAGGTCAGAGTAGACTATCATCTTCCAGTTAACAGACATGAGTTTTACAAGGCTTATGTGTTCAAAATAAATACCAGGCTTGTTTTTGAATTTTGTTATGTTTATTTGGTTTCCAAGAACTATTGGGATAAAGAATAGTGCCAAGATGGAGAGCAGCAATGTTGAGTTTAAACGTGAACGTTTTGTTGGAGTTTCTTCGGCGGTAAATGATCTGGATGCTTTACTTCTGCTTGTTGGTGTTATTGGGGCTGATGTTTCATCCAATTGGATTTTTTGCTCTTCGGATGTTTCATGAAATAGAGGAGCCAATTTGTGGATCGGACGTTTAAATATCCCCCTTTTTGTCATTACATCGCACACCCTTACTAAACCATCATCTCCCTTATAAACCTTCATTATTCGCCCAAGAGGCCATTGTAGAACTGGAATGTTGTCTTCTTTAATTATTACCATAGTACCTTGTTGAATATCACTGATTGGGCCTTTCCATTTGCGTCGCTGTTGTAGCTCGTTAAGGTATTCTTTACTCCATCGTTCCCAGAAATTGTGCTTGAGTTGTGAGACAAGTTGCCATCTAATTTGTAAGCCACATTTAGGAATTTCTGACTGTACGTCAACGCTTGATGTTAATGGTTCACCAATGAGAAAATGACCCGGAGTGATAGCATTAAGATCATTGGCGTCTGATGAACTTGGGATGAGCGGGCGAGAGTTCAAAATAGCTTCAATTTCGGTTGTCACAGTTTCGAGCTCTTCGTATGTGAGTGACGCCGTTGAGACGTTCTTTATTAACATATGCTTTGCAGATTTCACTGCTGCCTCCCATAGTCCCCCAAAGTGTGGTGACCTTGGTGGTATGAACTGGAAATTAATCCCCTTTATGCTACAAGCCGCAATTATTGATTCTTGGGCTGGTTTTGCATAGACGACATCAGTGAGTTCGTTTAGTTTGTTTCGGGCACCAACAAAATTTGTTGCATTATCACAGTACAAAGTTTCGCAGTGGCCTCGCCTCGCTATAAACCTTTTCAATGCTCCAATAAAAGCCTCTGTTGTTAATTCAGTGACAAGTTCTAAATGCACAGCTTTCGTAGCAAAACAGCAAAAAACTGCAAGGTATGCCTTTTGAGGTCGCTTCCCCCTTGTTTTAAAATGTACAAAAAATGGTCCACAATAGTCTACTCCCGAATGAAGAAACGGTCTAGCTGGTTGTATCCGATGTTTCGGAAGATCTCCCATTATTTGGGTATACATTTTTGGCTTTGCTCTTGTGCATCGTACGCAACGTTGGACGACTGCTCTTGCAAGGCTTTTTCCTTTAATGGGCCAAAAGCGCTGTCTGATTTGCGCAAGTAATGCTTGAGGACCACAATGATAATGTTCCTTATGTATTTTTTCCACAAGGAGTTTCACAAGCGGATCATTGCTCGGCAGCATCATTTGATGAGTAGCATCGAACTGCTGTGTTGAGGAACTTAAACGTCCGCCCACTCTAATTATACCTTCTTCGTCCAAAAACGGAGTTAGTGAGCTATAGGAATTTGTTTTGGGTACAAATTTATCTCTGATGAGTGCTGTCTTAATGTCATTGAAGTCGGATGCTTGTATTTGACGCACAATTATCTTAAGTGCTGCGTCAAGTTCCACAGGCGAAAGCTGTGTATGTTCTGGTCGAGATTTTTTTGGCCTTTTACAGTTCCTCACAAACCGAAGAATATAACCGATGACTCTTTGGACATGTAAAAAGGAATTTTTTGATGGTATTGTGTAAACCAATGCGTTTTCTTCGGCTGCACCTTGGGTTGATAGAACAGTTGCTGTGTAGTTTTTATCAATTGTTGATTCTAGTTTAGTTTGGTTTGGCCATAACGTCTTAGGTTGATAGAGGAATAATGGCCCGTAGAGCCACATAGCACTTGATGATAACTCACGGGGTTTTATGCCCCTTGATAAGATATCCGCAGGATTTTGTTTTGATGGCACATGTTGCCATTGTTGTGGAATTGTTACCCGAAGAATTTTTAAAACGCGATGAGCCACATATGCCGGTAATCTACCTGTTTGATTCTGTAGCCAGGAAAGCACGATTTGGGAGTCTGTCCAGCAAAATGATTTCTTATTTTCTACGCCCAGATCAGCCTTGACTCTTGCCATTAACTCAGCTGCCAAAAGTGCTGCGCATAGTTCAAGGCGTGGTATTGTTTGTAATTTTATAGGTGCTACGCGTGATTTTGAACATAAAAGATTGACCATCACTGTTTTGTCCTTTTTTACTGTTCGGATATAAACTGCAGCACCATAAGCTCTTTCTGATGCATCTGAAAAAACATGTATCTCAACGTTTGCATCTCGATTGCAGAATATATGTCTCGGAAATGTAATGTTGTCCAAAGATATTAGATCTTCCTTGTAACTTGACCATTCCTTTGCTATTTCCGTAGGAAGCTGGTCGTCCCACTCAAGTTTGGATTGCCATGTTTTTTGCAGTTGAATTTTTCCAGTTACTAATACTGGGCCAAGTAGCCCCAGAGGATCATATATGTGGGCCAAGTCGGAGCTCATGGTTCGCTTTGTTACATGTTTATGTTCTTGACTATTCACCCTTATGCAAAATACATCCGACTTTGGAAGCCATAAGAGCCCTAATGTTTTGGTTGATTGCATTTCTTTGGAATCAAAGTTGAGGTTAACTTCTTGATCTTCTGCTGCAATTTCACTTAATAAAGCCTTGTGATTTGAACACCATTTCTTGAGTTTCATTCCAGATTCGCCTAAAATAGTTATTAATTGTTTTTGAATTATTAAAGCTTCAGGAATTGAATCGGCTCCTATTAGGCCATCATCAACATAAAAATCTTTTCGAAGAGATGATGCTCCATATGGGTATTGAGTCTGGTATTCATCTGCAAGTTTTACCAGACAGCGCGTTGCCAGATATGGAGCAGCTCTAGTGCCGTATGTTACTGTGTTTAATTGGTAAACGTTTATTGGTTGATCCTCGTTTTCTCTCCACAGGATTAGTTGTAGGTTTCGATCTTCCTGATTAACCCATATCTGCCGGTACATTTTTTCAATATCAGTTTTAAACGTATACTTGTGCATTCTAAAACGTAGCAATATTGAAAAAAGTTCACTCTGAACAGTAGGACCGTTGTGCATTATGTCGTTCAGAGACGCCCCCGATGAATTGTGTGCTGATGCATCAAAAACGACTCTTAATTTGGTTGATGAACTTTCTGGTCGGAGAACGCAATGATGGGGTATGAAATAATATGGAGAGCTAACTTTATCAAAATCAATTTTTGTCATGTGACCTAGCAATTCATACTCTCTCATGAATGAAACATATTGATCCTTCAGCGCAGGATTGCCCTTTAAGCGTCTTTCAATTGAGCTGAATCTTTTATATGCTATTCCCTTTGATTCTGCCAACATTGTTGGATGGTCGTTCAATGGCAGCCTTACGATGAATCGACCATCTTCTGCTCGGAGTGTTGTTTGAACAAAGTGTGACTCACAACGCAGTTCGTCTTCAGTGAGCTTTGTTTGGTTGTCTGGTGCTTCCTCAGCTTCCCAAAATTGAGAAACTGCTGCTTCCAATTCCTCTGTCGTACATATTCCGCAGACTACATTTTTCGGATCCGATGATTCAACCTTACCAGCTGCTACCCACCCAAGGACGGTGTTTTGTAGTATTGGGAGATTGTCTGCCAATCTTATTTGTCCATTTATGAGTAGTTCAAAAATGGTGTCCGCTCCCAGTAAGCAATCGATTCGACCAGGATTATTGAATTCTGGGTCCGCCAATCGAATATTTTGCGGAATTCCCCAGCCTTCTATGTTAAGGCTATGAACTGGCTGATCGGATACAATTTTTGGCAAAATGTGAACATCTACCTCTGCAACATAATCATTCGTTGTTGATTTGAACTGAATGCTTGCCTGATGGAGCATCTTCGTTTTGTTAAATCCAATGCCTTCCACATTTAGGGATATTTGTCTGGCTCTGCCGCCAAGCCTTTTCCACAAACGTTCAGTGATTAGGTTCACTTGTGACCCAGAGTCCAAGATGGCACGGCATAGGATATTTTGACCAGTTTCAGATGTTAATTGTATGCGAGCAGTTCCAAGTAACACATAATGAGGGTCCTTGTTCGTGCGATTTGTTAGTAGGCTAATTTTTGTACCTGTTTGATTTTGAGGTATTTCTCCCTGTGAAGGAGTTGATGGCTGAGGAATTGACTTGTCTGGGAAAGTGGCTTTGCTGTGCAATGTGTTAGGCTTGGCACTGTGAAGTAATGTGTTGTGAGTTTTCATGCATTTGTTGCAATGCCGTGATTTGCATTCGTTTACTCGATGCCCTGCTTTTAGACAGTTTACACAGAGCTGCAAGTCTCTTACCCACTTCCACCTTTGATTTAATTCAGCATTAATGATTTTTTTGCACATGTAAATTTTATGTGCCTCTCCCTTGCATATTTTACATTTTTCTGCTGCGGTTACCGCAGCGCATGTACGTGTTGTTGCCCTGTCACCCTTTCCTCGCGTCTCCAAAGATTGAAATCTTCGCTCCAAAAACCTTAGTAGCTCATCAATCCCGATCAGACGCCTATTATCCGTTAGACTCTGTTCGAATGCTGTTTGGGTTTCTTCATCCATTTTATGTAGCAAAATATGGACTAGAATAACATCCCAATGCTGTACTCGTATTTCTTGCGCTTTAAGACCCTGAATGCATTCTTTGGTAACATCGTGGAGTGATTTCAACGATGCTGCAGACTCCCGTTTGATGGATGGCTGAGACAGTAACTTGTTTAGTAAAGTGGACACCAGAAGCCTTTTGTTATCATATCTGCTACTGATAAGTGACCAGGCAGCAGCGTAATTTATTCCGGTTGCAGGCAGATGTTTGATGAGATTCTTAGGTTCTCCTTGCAACGAAGTTGTTAAATAGTGCATTTTTTTTGTTTCGCTTATGGTTGTGTTGTGGACAAGTTCTGAAAAGATGTCCTTGAATTCCATCCATCGTTGGTAATTTCCATCAAAAATTGGCAATGTGATTTTTGGAAGTACTACATCGATGTCCCCTGCTGTGGTAGTCCGGTGAGGAGGGATTGGTGGATCCAAATGCATGTGTTGTTGAAGTTCAATCACGGCTGCTTCTGCCCTCTCTTCAAGTTCATAAAATGTCTGTATGTTGTAGTCTTCGATTTGGTCATCCTCTGTTGATGCCCATAAAGCTGCATTATTGTTTGCAAGGTCCACCATGTATTTTTCAATGATACTTGCTTTGATGTTGTAATATGATGAGTGATGTTCCTGATGGCGTTCTGAAAAAACTTCATCAATATTTCGGATGAGTGCTTTCATCAAAGCTCGCTGATTCCGAAGGATTTTCCGAATTTCACCTGATGTCTGCGGCCTTTCAGCTGATGTCTGCGGCTGCTGGATTAATGGGCTTTTACGTTCACGTGACGTATGTGTCTCGTCGCCTAAATTCAATAGCTGCATTGATCCCTGCTCAAACAGTTTGGTATATTTGATTATGATTTGTGTTATTTGGTTGTAATAGTCTGCCACCAGGTAGTCATCCTCGAGGGGCTTGTCCTTCATTACAATGATCACCTCATGGTTTCTGTGGAACTCCTCAGCTAGCTCCGTTAATGTTTCCAGTCTTCTTGCAAAATATGCTGGGGTTTTACGATCCTTGGGATCCTTCGTAAAGTTCCTTGCCAACGTCTCGATCTGGTTCCCCAGTTGGCGCTGGGTGCGTACTAGCTCCTCAAAGTCCATTTTTCGCTAGTCTTTTTTTGTTTGTGATTTTGGTCCTAAAAATTGACAAAGATCACGTCGGGGTCACCAAATGTTAATACTTGTTGTATTTACACTATTGTGAGCCGCCGGCACTTGAACCGTGACTCTTGTTGTTTTGATACTACTATTGAACCGCCGGCACTTGAACCGTGATTCTTAATTCTATTAAAAATGAAAAGACGTGATCTATTGAGTGTCAATTTTTATTCTGATTCTGATGCACAAATTTTCTTGCTTATATACATTTTAATTTTGTAAATAGTGTATAACAAGCAATAATATAAAATATGTTACAAACAAATTAATTAATTAATAAGCAAGAATGCAAGTTCATTTAACTTAATAATAAAAGGTGTTTAGTTACATATGTTAAATCAGCAAGAATGCATTAATTGTGGAAAATAAAAATAAAGGTTCATTTAACTTATTTTAAATGTTTAGTTATGTTGAATCAGCAAGAATGCATTAATTGTGGACAAAATAAAAATAAAGGTTCATTTAACTTAATTTAAATGTTTAGTTATGTTGAATCAGCAAGAATGCATTAATTGTGGACAAAATAAAAATAAAGGTTCATTTAACTTATTTTAAATGTTTAGTTATGTTAAATCAGCAAGAATGCATTAATTGTGGACAAAATAAAATTAAAGGTTCATTTAACTTAATTTACAAACAAAAAAATATAAATATAAAAACTAATGTGTTGACATAAGTGTCAACAGCACTTCCACTCACAATTTGATGCACAAATGTTAACGAAGTATTTGCAAAATAACCTGAACTTGATGGTTGCATTGAAAAATGTTTAACTTTTGCAATACTTATTAAAATAAATCAATATTTCAACGGGAAATTTTTCACTTTTTTCAGCCTTTTTTGCAAAAAACATTTCTATAAAGTTTGACTTTGAAGTTTCACTACAAAAACACCAGAGCACTTTTGATATTTATTGTTACGACAAGTGATGTAGAAATTTGTGTACTCTAACCGGGTACAAAAAATTTTGACGATACTTAAAATTTTTTTTAATTAATCCAAGAAAACAGGCTATTCTAACCCTCTGTGCTTC
The DNA here is from genome assembly GCA_937654795.1 of Cistogaster globosa. Taxonomy (NCBI): domain Eukaryota; kingdom Metazoa; phylum Arthropoda; class Insecta; order Diptera; family Tachinidae; genus Cistogaster; species Cistogaster globosa. Next base: position 76,838,793 of record OW569407.1, read on the forward strand.
GTCTTATTTATAAATATTAGATTATGGTCAACCCTACTATGTTTATATTTTACGTGTCTGATAATCTTTTTAGTTTTATATTCCAACATTTTAATTGTTTGCCTTCTGATGACAAGGCAACCAACAATGGTTTATGTAATTTGTACACTACTATAGTTCTAATAACAAAGAACAAAGAAGCTACTTGAACACTAGAATTCTCAAATCGCTGTAAAAAACTCCTTCATTTTTGAACTGTTCAATTGTATTTTGGCAAGTCCCCATGCAACACACTTTTAAACAAGTGCCTGATTTTCAAGATTTTGAGGTTATGTACTTAAGATAAACTAATTTGCTTAATTTGAATGTGTCTATAAATAAAACCTAGTAACGGGATTCTAAGAAAGTGTGTCTATTTAGTTTTTAAAAATATAGCTTTTTTTTCTGCCGGAATATGTACATCTTAAATATATTAAAATTTAAGTATTTTGGTGTCAATTTAGGATGTAATGGCCACCTGGACTTATTTGTGCTTGAGGTCTATTGATTGATATGTATCATAGCATATTGGTCATTGAATCCTCTTTGGTTTATTTTAGTTTGGTCGTATTCTTTATAGATTTTTCTTTTTGTCAATTTTCGGTTATGAATGAAATTCATATTTTAATTGCGAGTATAATTTTGTATAAAAATTAAACATGTTAGTAGATTTTTCGTTTAAATTAATATTTTGTTGAAATTGCAATCGCTTAGTTAAATTCTAATTTTTCCTTATTTTAAAGTTTTTTAATGCTAAATTTTTAATTTATAAAGAAATTTCTAAATTTTTATACCAAAATTTTTTAGCAAAGTTAATATTTTTGGTATAGTTTAGATAGTTTTGTGATATTTCAATTAATTTAAAGTAATTTTACTCTTTACTTTCGGTTTTTGTTAAAAAAAAAGCAAACAATAGCAATCATCAACCAATGAGATCTGCAGCATGTATGGACTGATGTTCTAAATTTCAATACCACGAAATCATTAATTTTCGGTAGATCGTCTGTGAATGTGGTAAGACTTATTTCATTACGTGCAGAAGGACGTACATCGTTAAATCGACTTTCCTGTATAGAGCCGGAAGTGATTATTTTATAAATAACATACGGAATGACAAACTTATTTATACCCCTTCTAACCGTGATGAAGCGATAGGGAAACTTGTCAAAATAAATGGTTTTTATTTTAAATCACAAGCTACATTTAAAACCAGGAAATAATCTCCGTATCACCACGAAGTATCTTTAGACTTAGTTTTCTGATAAGAAATCCTACTTTGTTATTATATCTCTAGCCAATGAGTGACAAAAGCAACAGTTCAAGGGCCATTACAACAACTTGCAGTTAGTTAAGGCAAAATTTTGTCGGACTGATAAATGACTTTGCATTATAATCCCTTCATTTATTGTTTATTTTTTTTTAATAATAATTATTTAAAAAGTGGAAATAATTATAATGTAATAATGACCTTAGGATTCTTAAAAACAAATAATATGCTGATAGTCTAAATTGTCTCTTTACTAGTATTTAAGATCTTTTCAGCAAAAAAGTTAAATGAACCAAAAATATTTAAACTGCTTACAGTTAATTTTGTAATACAGGAACGAAGTTAAAAATCTTTTGGACTAATGATTTGTTTCTAGTTTAATACTTGTGGAAGCGCAAACAAACATATTTCTAAGTCCTCATTTATATATCTTAGTATAGATCGGAGACGTATTAAAATAATCTATATCAAACAAGAAATGACAAATTTTAATCTTAACTTGGATTAAAAATTTTATCTTTTAACTTCGATCCTAAAATAATTACGGTGTTATGACTTTCTCTTGAGGGGTTAAAGTTTAAATTTTAAAACAATTCAATTTGATCACAATTTAATCCAGTGAAGGATCACTTTAGCGGCCTTAGAGTTTGTAGTTGTAATACAATTGGCTCTTATATATTACACTTTACCTTAAGAGAGCAATATCGCTTTTCACTTTCACAAAATTTAATTTTAAGTTTATTTATCGTTTATTATAATATTTTTACAACTTACTTTATAATCCTTTTATCATTATAGTCTCTTACCTGCAAATAGAAAAAAAAGAAAGAGAAAAAAATATATAAATAAAAACGTTCTTTAGATTAAAATATAATAACATCAATTATCATACTAAAGCGTACAATTATTCAAAAAAAAAAAATACTCTGCATTCATTTATTACAAAGTCCAAATATAAATTGTATAAATTAGTTTTGGTTTATTGCCTTATTTTTATTTATTTATTTCATTTTATTTTTATTTTATAGACAATTTAAAGCTTAAAAGCTTTAAGTTTGTTCTTCTATTAAAATTAAATTACTTTTTTCTAATGCCTTTTAAGCATTAATTAACGTTTATTATAAATACGTTTTAGTTTTACTGTAGTTTGTCTGCCGTTTTTTATGTTTTTTTTTTAGATTTTTTCTTTTAAAGTATAAAAAGTGCGAATGTTACCCTTGAACTACATTTGTTTTATAAAATATATAAATATAAACTTAGATGGGTTTAGTTTTAATGCAAGCGTTTGGTAATATAATCATGACTAATTGTAGGCAAATGCTATACAGAATTTTAAATAATGAAATCTATTTTCAATTCGTTTTCTTTTTTTCTATGGGGCCGTATATTTATTCTTGGCTTCTTTGTTGTTGTGTTCTGTTTTGTTTTATAATATTAGAAGTGAAAAAAGTTGCATTTTAAAATAAATTCAAGGTTTAATTTATTTTCATTTATAATTTTATTAAAGCTGTGCATATCTGATTAAAAGAGTTATAAGAATAATAAGCGTATTTTTCTCAAATAATTAGTAATTATATTCGAATACTGACCAATGATTTTCTTTAAATTTACACCTAATTCCGTTTTACATGGTTCCGTTTTTAACACGGTTAAGAAATTAAAAGTTTTTAATAGTTTTATTTAGAACGATTTAAAATTTTTCGGCTTAAATTTTTTTTCGGCCAAATCAATAAAAAAAATCCTTGTTATTTAACTAATTTTACTAGACTTTGATAACAAAGAAACAATCACTTATTGCAATTTCTTTTTTTCCAACATTTTTTTTTTCTAAAACTAATCTACCTTTTACGAACAAAATTGAGTAGGCGTTTGTATAGCGAGGACCCCTTAGTACTACTAAAAATTTTGATCAAAGTATTTCTTTTCTATTTTTCTGACAAGAAATGAACTGTGTGCCAAAATAAAAATAAAATAAAAAGTGTTAAAGATGATTTGTTTTGAATGAATCTAAAAATTGATTGCTAGAATAAGCAAGATCACAGCCATAGCACATTCTAAATTAATAGCCTCCTTCAAATAGATCAAATGTTGCCAACAGATCTCTAGTTTTTAAACCAAATGACACTTGAGCAATTTATAGAAATCTTAACCCTTTTGGTCCCACTAAAAACAGATTCTTACTGTAGCATAAAGGACACAACGCAAGATTATTTTGTACTGCCCTAAATATTCTAGTTTGCAGTTCGGGTTGTCAACTGAAAATTAAAAATTTGTTCCGTTTTATCATTGGAAAAGTCTTTCAAGCCTGTTTTCTATCTGTTTGTTTTTGTCAATCCCAAACATTAAGATCTCTCAAAAGTTTTAGTCATTTTCTGCCAGTGTATGAAAACAAGCAAAAGGTTTCTCTATCGTTAAATGCAGAGGCATAAACTTTTTACTATTTTTTGATTGTCCTGTAAAAAAACAAAACAAAACTAAACGCTTTTGAATGACAAAGAGCGCAAACGCTTCGTTTCGTTTTATGGTTTACGCTAGTATAATGTTCACATCAATCAGCAAAAGTTTGCGAAACGTTTTTCCTCAAAACGTTTTGAGTTTGTTCTCTTATTTTTCTCTTCTGACTGCGTATGTATGTTTAATTAAAAGTACATTTTAATCGCTAGCAAGGAAAAAACACAATCGGTTCGTTTTATTTATTATCATTTTCTGGTTTTTGAAAATTATTCTAGAATTTTTCAAAAAGTATTTAAAAGAAAGTTCTTAAATTTCGAATAGAAAAGAAGTTGTGTCATTGTTAAAAATATATTTAAATTAGCGTCAGACAACAATTGTTCAAATTTAAGTAATAAAATTTGAAGGACTTGCATTCGTAGAAAAATAACAATATAAGTAACGATTGCACAGGCTTGAGAAGTTCGAATATAAGAACATCTTAAAATATTTATTAAAAAAAAAACGATAATGCTTGAAAGAATAAGACAAAAAAATTTTTTAATGAAAAGAAAGTGGAAGATAAAATTTATTAAATTTCTGTTTCATTCCAAATCGAATAAATCGTTTTTAATATTCGATTGCATGTTATGCTGTTATATAAAAAACTTTAAAAAGACCAATTGAATACAAAGAAATATGGAAACATTTTTATGATGATATTAAGTAAATAATTAGACTTGAAATGTATATGATGACTCAAAACTAGTTAAAGGTTTGAACAAAATGAAAATATAAAATGTCTTTTTATCTGGAGATGTTTATATAACCATGTGACTTAATGGTGACTAAATTTCATTATTGCAATGTGAAATTATTTTCTGCCATATACCCGCTGTAGACCTCGGACTTTTAACAACTTAAAAATAAATCTTAAGTTGTTGAAATTTGTTGACTGAGCAACAATAATGACCATTTGAACGAAATTGGTAAAGATCAGTAAAGTATTATTAAATCGTTAATTGTATTTATTAAATGGCTTTAAAACATATTAATCAATTGTTTTTGTTAAAACTACGTAATCCACATCCAAATCATTCAATATAAGCAGAGAAAAGCTTTTCTGTAATTTGCTTATTTGGAGCACCAGGAAGAATTACTTCCTATTCAACTTTATTATGATCAGGTTATGTCTCAAAAGTATTCTCTATTTGAATCAAGGTTCTAAGAGACCTCATATTCAAATCCATCTAGTAGTTTTTACGTGATGCGAACACAGGCAGACAAAAATTCTAAAAATAGGTGTTTTGTATCCAACATCGGTCAGAAATTACCTCGTTGATCTTTTTTTATATACAATAATACAGGGTGCAGTTTTAGCTGAGCGAAAATTGTAAACATCAACTATTTGACCAACAAATTTTTTAACTAAGAATTCAAGGAATATTTGCAATCAATCTTAACTTGGCTAGACGAAATTCCCTTTACTTCCTCGTTTTATTTACAAATTGCTTCATTTCTTTCTTTCCGCAAACCGTTAGATGCAGTTTTTATTCTTTAATAAAATATATGCATGCATTTTCCATATTTTCACTATAATACTCACTTTATTTCCTACACTGTATTTAATGGATCTGTATTTTTATTTCATAAGAGCTTATTAATTTGTCTGAAACAAATGAATTCTAAATGACCTCAATATTTTAAGTAGAATAAAAGAAAAAGTCTACAACACACATGTACATGTGGCACAGTAGAACAATAAAATCGATGTTAACAAAAGAAATCAAAAGTGTAATTAGCTCTAACGTCAACATGAAATATAATCATTGCCTCTTTTGTCAAGCCCAGCAAGGACCATTGAATAGAAAACTTTATATAGCCGTGGTGATATTTTGTTCGTTTTCAAAACAGAGACCAGCAATGTCCAAAAAAAAACTGTAATTGTATTTGTGAGAACAATAAAGTGGCACTAAGAGGAAAGATTAGTATTTTAAAGAAAATAAAACTAATTTTAATGGTTTAAATAAAGCAAAAATTGCAAATAATGCAAATTTTAAAATATAAAAAGTTTTGAATAACTTTATTAAAATAAAAAATTAAGGGAGTAAAATTAACTAATTTAAGAGAAAGAACAATGAAAAAACTGGTTATAAAAATATAAAAAAGAAAAAAAAACGCTGAACATTCGGAATTTCATAAAAAATTTCGGATTCATTACATCCTGTGGAACTGCGGCTCTGCTTTATCATAAAATATTTCGTAATATAATTATGATTACATAAATTTTTTTATATTTTTTTATATATTTTAATTCTTTATAAAAGAGACCCCATTAATGTTTAAATATCATTAATAAAAAACATTTTATGGTGAAAAATATTAAACAAAAAAAAAAAAAAAATAATAATAATCAAATAATTGTTTGGATTAAATATTTTTATTTAAAGACACCCAGTGGGCAGTGATTCTGCCAAAGCATTTTAATTTAAATATTATATATTTTCCTCTTTTTATTACGCCAACCAACTGGCACAATAAACTCATTCTATTGTACAATAAAATCATCATATAATTAGTGTGCCAATTTACTTAAAAACTAAAACGGAAAACATCATAAAAAATTATACTTAAAATAATGATCATTACAATTATAATTATCATTTTCTTTTCTGTTATTGTGTCTTGTTTTTTTCTTTTTATTATGGTTATGTTTGCCTACCAACTTTTATAAGAAATGTATACTTGGTGCTAATATTTTAAGAATATTTTAACATTTTCTTCTTTTATTTTAAACAGTCGGAGGCAGACGTATAAAAGAGTTGAATGTTGTTCAAAAAATAAACAAAAACGTTAAAAAAAAGTTTCATAAAAGCACAACGAAAACTGGATGCTGAGACACCCTAAAGCCATTTAGAAGATTAACGTGAAGCAGTGCAGTCCAATGTTCAATAATACGAAGTCAGCGCCGTGTTAAAGAATTTCAAATACACACTACCATTAGAATCTTTTTGCTCTTGGAGTAATATCAGAACAAAATTAAAAGTATACAATTATGTCCAGCAAAGATAAATCTTACTTTTGCTTTGCACAGTGGGATAGGAACCAAGTATTTTGGATGTATATTAGCAACTGTTTAACGAATTTAGCTTTAAGCTAGAGGTTTCTACATTAATTAAATTGACGCAGTATGGTCTGAAATTTTAGTGAGGCTGGTTTCTCATCAGGTTTAGAAAATATTACTTTAAATTAACATGTTGTGTCTTCTAAGTTATTGAATTAAGAATAAGTATTAAGTTCTTAACAAGGACTTTAAAGTCAAGTGTTAACCATTAAGTTATCATCTATAGTTAAAAGTACGTCTGAACTATAATTTATTTGATTTAAATTCGCAGAAGCAAAAGTAGCACCGTAAGTGGGAAAATGACAGCAAAAATTTTTTGCAATTTTTAATACTTTAGTTCCTTAAGTATAAAAAATAATCAAAATAGAAAGAGATGAAATAAACTTTTTCAGTGTTGCCACACTAAGAATTATATTGCAGACGATTTTATATGAAACAAGTAATATTCGTACATTTCTATGAAGAGTTTAGAGCCCCATAACTTGGAAAATATTTTCACTAGTTATTTTTTCTTATTTTTTTTTAATTCTCTATCGCTCCATATATTTGTTTTTGTTTTTAATAGAGTTACCTTATTGTTCCAAGTGATATGAGAAAATTACAGGCAGGCGTTGTATTTTGCCCCCGGCTTCAAAGGACATGGACCAATCTTGCTAGCAAATACCAAAATTTTTTCTAGCTCATCCAGTGCTTTCGCAAAGGTGATTTCAATACAAACACGGACGGTCTGATTGACATCGCTTAAGAGACTTCGCTGTACATAAGGACTCATAATATATACTTTATAGAGTCGAAAATTGATAATGTAGAACTTACAAACGGAATGAAAAACTTAGATACACCCTTTTTCCTCTTTTTGTGGTAAATGGTATAAAAATACGTTACTTTTTATATATTTTCTTTTATTGATTTATTGGTGATTTATTATTTTAATCGGGATACAAAAATAGCACGATTTTTTTTATTTATTGATTTAATTTAATATTTAAATGGTTTAATTTTATTTTATAATTTTTCTTATTTAGAGTGATTTCAAATACAATACAAATCTTTACATTTAGCAACACTGTTGGCATTAAAATACTTCAAACATGGCATCGTTAGGTGCCAAATTTTTATAATAGTTGTTATAAGAATAAGAAATAGTTGATAGTTCGCCCGTGTATTAACAAGGCCTCTCTGGCTGTTTTTTATTAGTTCTATCAAACATGAGAGTTGACGTCATAAGAAAACTAAATCCAATTTCTGCTGCTTTAGGAACAAATTTTTAGACATTGGCATAGAAAGATGTGTTTTGGGTAGCTTACCCGCATGAAAAATGTAGCCCTCATAGTAATTGTTCTTCCTTTACAATTTGTAAATAAATAAAAATTATAAAAATAATGAATGCCATTTTTTTTTACTTAAGAGCTATAGCTCCTCTACCAAAAATTCTATAGTTAAGCTATTTCGGTTGGACTTGGTTGTCCTGGTCAAGCCACTCCTAAAGAACAATTAGATCACACTGGGTTTTTTTTTCCTATTATATGGATAATAAAACATAATTGAGCGAAATTGCACAGTTTAAAAAAAAAGTATTTGACGAACGCGCTCAGTGAGAGCTAAAATTTTTGTTCTATTTTTAAGTAAATTATTAACTGCAAATTCTTAAAACTAATAGCTTTACGGCTCTGCCTTTCAACATCGCTGTTATTGTGTATTTTATAAGAATCTTTCATTGTTAAAAGAAAGCTATCAAGTAAGCAAGCAAACAGGCAAATGAGTGTCACATGTGTGACTGCAATAAAATGTTGACGACAATGATATTTTATGTTGTAGATAATAATGCTGCTGATGAAGAAGGCTGGCGATAATTTGTATGTTGATGCCTAACGACTAAAGCAGTCGGAGATGGTCTTGTTAAATTTAATACTAAATACTGTTGTTGTTGTTATTATTATTACTTTTTTTTATATGTTAAGTCTTTAACAGATTGTTCTCATTTTCCACATATTTTTTTATTTCTGCATTTATTTCTTTGTATTTAATTTGTTTTCATAAACCAGGATGTGAAAGAAAAAAGAAGTGGCTGCTTGCTTGTCGTTGATATTATGAGACGATGTAATTTAACTTTGACTAAATTGCGTTAAAGTGAAAGGTATTCTTTTGTTATATTTATATGGAGGAGACATCGGTAAAAGACATGCAGCCAACGAGTTTGTTAGCAATTTTTCCTTCTTCTTTGTTTTAGAAATTCTAATAAATCTTGTACTTTTCTTTTTTCAGGAATTAAATTTTTTGTTCAACTTAATAAAGTTGAAAAATAAATGGATTCAAGACAATTAAGTTTTTGGCGTAATTTTGTTAAGAAGAGAAAGTTCAAATTTAAATAAAAAAAATTTATAAGGCTTCAAATTGGTTATTTGCAGCGTTGTGATTCAGTTATTTTCTTGTAATTACAAAAAAATTACCACATATTTATTAGCTTTAGGAAATTATTAAAGAAAAAATATTTAAAACTTATTGATTAATATTTAGCATATTTTTTTCTTCTTCATTTTATTGTAGTGTTTTTTTTAAGTCTTAGGTTTTTTATTTTGCAAAATATCACTTTGGTTTTTTTGGATTAATTTTTATTTTTTGATATTTATTGAAATTTAGATTTTATAATTTGTTACAATTGTTTTAACTTTTCGTTTTTATGACCTTTAAGTTCATGAAAAATTTTAACTATTTTGTTGTAGTTGCGTTTTTTTTAATATTTTTTTAAAATATTCTATTTCATTAAAAATGGGGTATTTTTTTTTAAAAACTACTATTTTCGATTTTTTTTTTTATAAATTAAAACATAATTTATTGAAGATTATTGAGAAACAAAATTTTATTAGTAAAAATAAAACTGGGTTTCATTTATAATTATCGTGTTAATTAGAGTTACATATTAAAAAGGCATAGGCTAGAAAAAAAAAGGGCATGTCTCGACAGTATACTGTCAGCTGATCGATGTTTCAAAAAATGAAGCCAGCTTAAATTAAATATATAATTCCCTTATAATTAGTTTTCTTATGGAATTTCTCATACATTATACAATCTCCTCTACTCTAATGGGCATAGGACCGCTCCAGAAAAATACTGCAGTTACGCTAATGTGACTGAGACTGGCTGGAAGTTCTTGAGCGAATTCTGAAAACATATATCGTTCAGTCTTAATCTCAAATGTCTGTGTATGTGAAGCGCTGCAGGTTGACATCTCTTTCCATAGCTAGCAGTTTTATTAAATTTAGTTTTGCTAAAATAAGACAGAAAGTATTTACACATGGACAAAAAAGCTTCAGCTATGGAGGGTTAACAGGTTTATTGATAAAAAAAGTTTCCGCATATAGAGTGGGATTACAGCAGAGTCAACAGACTCCATAATATTCAGAAAAATACACCGGTTGATGGGTCCAGCACCAGGATGTAGGCATCATTAGACCTAATTCTTCAAAAATGTAGCCGGAACTAGCATTACGGTTGATGAAGATCTTTACTGTACCATGATAAATGATTTTGTGTTTTTTTTTTGCAAAATATGAATAACATTGATTTGAGCGAAATGTGATTTCAACAGGATGGCGCTACGAGCCATACAGTAACTGATACCATCGACTTAGTGGAACCGAAATTTGGCGATACATTGATTCCGAAAGATAAATCTTACAACTGGCCTCCAAGGTTGTGCGATTTGACACCACTGGAATATTTTCTGTGGGGCTACGTGACGTCATCGGCTTATGCTCATGCTTATGTCAGCAATGCAGCCGTAGCCATAAGCCCAAAATCATTTTCAAATGTTTATAATATATTAATACATAGTTCAATAACAAATACCAAACGTTAATTTTATGCGTTATTTTTTACAATTGTGGAAAATATTAAAATTATATTGAAATATAATAATGGATGTGCCTAATTCGATTATCATCAATAAATTTTATATTATTAAGCAGGTTCTAAAATCCACACGAAATTTTCACTTCATATTTTTCAAAGAATTGTTGCTGTAAAATTATTTTTTACAAAAACTTAAGTGAAAATTTCGTGTGGATCTTAGAACGTGCCTGATACGGTTTCAGTGAAATGCACTTTCTGATTTACTACAGCCTTCGCCAGCATTTATTGCACATATCGACAAATTTGTTATCTATTGTATATTTTTTCTATTTATACAACCATTTAAAAAAAAAAAACAGCATGTGCGAAGGTTAAAATTATTTCATAATGTATTTTTTATTTAATATTTATTTCTCAAAAGAGTCTAATAAAAGACAAATTAAAATCTTGTAAAAAAACGGAATTTACTTCTGGAATAAGAACTAGTCACGAATTATTTTGAACAGAGTAGCTGCTATAAAAACTTATTTTATTTGCTTTTATATTAAATAACAATTGGACAGCTTATTCAATCAGAAGGTAGTTAATTTTCTTAGCTTAGTTAAATCCCTTATAAAATATCTAAAACAAATGAACTATAATAACAATGTTATACAAACATTATTAATTATAACTTAATAAAAATATTTACCCACTATCGACAACGATCTAACAATGTAGACCAACCACCCTTCTTATAGTTAAAGCAACCGACAAAACAATCATCATTAAAGACAAACAATAAACTTCTCAAACACTTGAAATAATCTTTTTATAAAAGTTGTTTTTTGTTTTTACATTTTCAACAATTTTGTTGTTATGTAATCAGAAAATTACCCTCGAATTACGAAAGAAATAAGAGTAATTCCTATATTTCTGTGTGTTTTTTTTTGTTGTTGTTTCGGTTTAATTTTTTTTATTTTATTTTTCTTTCTAACAAACTGCATCCATCATCACCCACAACCGGAACATAAATAAATAACCAAACAAACATAAACACACATACACACACGATTTAACGGGGAAGAAAAAAACCTAAACTCATATTTGTAAGCAACTTGAATGATTATTCAACCACCCGTAAATAAAGTTTATCTTTAACTGTCTAAGGCAGTCACGTGTATAAACATAATTACTAATGACAGTCATGCATACGCACACACGTACATTAAAACATACACATGTGTAACAGTTAAATAAAAGCTTGCATGCAAGCTCCCACACTTTAATAAAATAAAGTTTCTAGTCGCTGTGGTGTGTTTGTAACAACAACAAAAATAAAAAAGGATTTATATAAATTTTAAGGATGTTGAAAAAAAAATTCATTACCAACACTAATTCCTTAATTACGCACTAAAAGGCCAATGCAAAATATTGCTTTATTTTGTAAACAATTTTTAGCCCTCTCTGTGAGTATGACGGATTGTGTAATTTCCCTTTCTTTCTTGTACAGCTTAATAGGCACTAGTCAATTATTCGCCACTACAGATGAAGGGGGATGAGGTCTTACAAAGATGTTTAATAAAAATAATATGCATGAGTGTAATCTCTTGGTCCAGTAGTTCTTGTTAAAAGACCAATAAGTAACGAAATGAAAAATCTTAAAAGTTTTTCAACGTTGGCATTTGCCACTACCAAGTGAAAAAAAAAACGTCAAATTTTAAAAATATGTATTTTGAAAATTTTACTTCTATTTTTTTTTTAATTGCATGACATTAGAAAAAAAATTCCTGGCTGTAAAACGAAAATAATAAATCTCAACTAGTGTTTCACTTAGCTAGAGTCAATTTCGTTCATCTTAGAAGCTCTTTATTCTAATATTTTACACTCTTTACTAGAGATAGAGAGGTATCGACCGAAACAATAAATTCTGGATCACTATAGAATAAGGAAGTCAATTTCACGACGTCCTTCTTTCCGTAATTGCGTTGAAATGTCGTTACTGAAGACCCCAGGTGACATATACAAATTATTAGTACTTCAAACTCTTCGACTTAATTTCGAGCATAAAATTAGTCCAATAACTAGGGAGGTATGGTCGAAAAAAGACGACTGCCTCATTTGATTTTTTTTTTTTTGTTATTATTGTTATTTTTCTGCAGACTACCAAAAAATCGGAATTTCATTTAACAGTAGAAAATTCACCACAATAACACATTTTCACAAAAGTTTTACTAAATAATTAAAATTTTAATAATATCCAATTTAATTTTCAATAAAGAAAAATATTTTTATCCCAAAATTTTCAAACAATTAAATTTTAAGCAAACATGGCTTTCTAGACACCGGGATTCGATCTCTGGCTGCGGAAAAATGGATTTTAATTCTTTTAGGGGATTTTTTTTTATTTCGTGCTTATTTTTTCGTTTTTATCACAAAAATTTAAAAAAAATCGGCTATTGATTTTTAGTCCCAGAAAATATGTCGATGACAGTGTTGAGTGCGCTATAGCGTCATAGTGTATGCAAATTATAATTTAACCTTGAATTCTATAACTAACAAGTCTGGCGAATACGTTTTTAATTTTTTTTTTTTTTGCAAGGTTGTTTGAATTTATTAGGTGCTTTGAATATTTTTTTTTATAGTAATAAAAAATTAATTTCAAAAGATTTACTGAATATTCGGTTTCTTTTTGACAGTTAGAATTTGTTTGGAAGTTATTTTGTTCTGTCCATAATATAATCATCCTCGCTTTGACTTGAAATACCCCCAGGATCATACTCTGCGTTAAACAACTTTGCTCCAAGGTATGAGGATTTTCTTCCCATTTGTCGTCACATCCGACTGAATTATTATCATATCATTTTACTTATTATTACGACAACAGATATTCACTCGGTTGTTATACCACAATTATTTTTAAATTGTTTTTTTAGCATTTTAGTGTATAGTGACGAATTATTAACGTCCCTTTGAAGGGACCCTATTTACAAATGGGTTAACATATTAATGTTGTTACACACCATGCGTTTTAATAGCAGAAAGAAGTTTATTGAAAATTTTTATTAGCGAAAAAATGCATGAGATTTTATGCGACCAAATCTTTTGTGTATTTTGTAAAATTATTCAAGTGGCAGCAAATGGAGTAACTACTTTAGCTGGTATTGGAATATATTCATTAAAAGCATAAGATTAAATGCAAAAGGTCTTGCGAACATTAACGGAAGGGCAATAAATTATTTACTTCGAGTGTTTAATCACGAATGAAATTTTTCTTCCTTGATTGCAAATAGAAATTATTCTGAATAATAAACTGCTAATAAAAGATTTTTTCAATTAAAGAAATTGCTAAGAATAAATGAGATGGTTTCTACATAAAAATCTTGGCTCTTAAGTGTCTGCAGAAGTAATAAAATGATGTGGGGTTTATTGAAGAAAGTAGAAACTTTGCAGTTTCATTTTTAATAATAAAACTGCTGCATTATCAGGCTCTTTTAATTAAGAAGGAATTGCCATGTTATCTAAAAAAGTATGATTTTTTTTGCAAGTGAGTGGCATAAAAAATATTAAAGCGAATAAATAAAAAAATAAATTGTTTGAACCAAGTGATAGTAAGTGCAGAGTCTGATATTAACTGCCAGACTTAGGGAATGTTAATTCTATTTTGCGTTTTTATTTTTCTGTTTTTTATTTAAATAAAAGATAAAAACACAAAGAAAATATATAATTTGGTGAAGAACTGATATTTTTTATGAACAACTATATTGTTAATAGGTGCCTATTTTTATGATTCTTATTCTTTAGATTTAGACTTTTTACAAAAACTTTATAATAAAAATCATTTTATACTTAGTTTTGCTTTATTGTTTTATATACAATTGAAAAATCTAATGTAAACATTTTCAGAAAAAAATAATATTAGAAAAATTTTTAAATTATTAGAAAAATTCGCACTTATTTAATTACAACTGGTGCGTGCTCCAAGTGGACCTGAATAGCCATTTATTTTATCAGCTCTGAGAAGAACTGGATGCCATTTAAGGCTAGGATTGAGTATCATACTACACAGTATGATAGTGTGGATTAAAAGTGTATGGGTGTGACAGACTTTTTCACATATCTATACGATTTTATAATCTTTTGAAATAATTCATAAAATGATTTTTTCAGAGTTGAAAGCTAAGGAGAAGAAAACAACAAAATGTTAAAAGCGTCGGTTTTTTGCATCTTTTTTGTATGATAGTGTGACACCTACAACGCCATTTTGAAACGATTTTTAAAGAACGATAGAATTCTGTCAGAATTTTGTGTGATTAAATCGTACGACTGTGTATGAAAGTGAATCCTGGCCTTAAACATTGCATTGTAAAAGGACGCGGTGAAACTCGCTGGAACTTTAAAAGTGAATTGAAAAAAATCCATTAAAAAATGACAGGTTGTAAATATGCAGAAATTCTCCATTGAAAATTTGTTATAATTTAATAAAAATTATCAATATGAATAAAATATGTTGGGGGTTGTAAATTGAACAAATGAATTTTATGGTCAACATCAAAAAGCTTTCTTTATGAAATAATTTTATTTTTATCGTGGACTTGTCATATTTTTTAGGTCTTGTATTTTTGATCTTTAACATTTTTCTTTAGTTTCTAGCCTTCTTTTTCTGTATTTGTATTTATGATTCAAAAAGTTGTCTACTGTCATCGGAAACGTGTGATTTTCATTGTCGAATCCTCCTAATGTGCACTGTCACCTTCAATATATAAAAATATAAAAAATAATTTATATGCTTTTCTACTCGTAGCATAAGTATTAATTTATTTGAATTTATTTTCAAAGGCCATTTAAAATTAAAAACTTCTTTGAAGTCGAAATATTGCTCAAACACTTAATCTCAAAATCAAAAGGCTGAAAACTTTTCTTTTTTTTTCTGGTAAAATGCAATAGTTTTAAAGAAATATCTGGCACATGTGACTTGTAAAAAAAGTCTCATACTAGTAATTAAAAGTAAAGTTTTCTATTTCAATTAAAATCACAAACAGAACAACAAACACCCAACGAACCACTAAAGAAATATAAAGAATTCAAAACTCGTCTTCGAAACGAAAGGCGAAACAAAGAAAGAAAATAAATGACATTCACCCAATTGTTGGAAATACATTAAAAATGAAAGCAACCAACGAGTTTACTAAAGAGATAAGTGAAGAGGTAAAGAGTTGTAGGACGGTTTCTAAACCAGAAAAAAAACACATGCAATAGATATGTACGTTTTCGTACGAGTCTACAATATTAAAAACAGTATCACAGCTATTTATAGTCAAGAAAAAAAAAAAAAAATAATAAAAACAAAATTAAGTAAAGCAAACGAATACAGAGAATAAAAAAAATAATTTTATTTTGTTCAGTATTTTCACACATTACTGACCCACAAATGGCGGCACAGAAAAAAATTTCAAGACAAAAAATAATAAACAGATACGAAAAGTGAAATACAAATAAAAAGATGCTTAAAATTCAACATGTGCATATTCAAAAAACGGATATGTGAACGACAAAATGACAAGCGAGACGGCAAAAAAAAAAACGAAAAAACTAACTTATTTAAAGATAAAAAGACAGACAGACAAAATTGACAAAATACAAGAATTTTTTTAACAAAAGACTGTGGCGAGTGGTTTACAATTAATTTTTGGTAATTTTGTGCACACTGAATATTAAATGTTTCTTAAGCCTCAAAGATCAATGACATCTGAGAAATTGAGCAATAAAAATTTTTATTCTTAATACATTTCTAATATTTCTAGTTATAACTTAAAAAAGCATTATCTACTTAATTAAATTACCTAAAATAGCAAGGCAGCAATAACAGATTTTGGTAGAGTGGTTCAAAAAAATTACATGCAGCTGCATTTTGTACGTATAGAAATGTTCGTAGATACGCCTATTTGGGGAGGCCCAAAAAAATTGTTCCTTTTTACTACAGGTCTGAAACTCTTAAATTTTTTAAAATTAAAAAAAATGGACCAAACAGACTTTAAGTGTGTTTCAGAATATTTTCTATGTCATTTAGCATAGGAATAGGGGGAAGTTATACCCGTTCATTCCTCTGTGTACCCTTTGCCAGAACACATTGATCTTGTACATGGTTTTATAAACCATTACAGAATAACAAGCTTTATTTTTTAAAGTATTTTTTAAGCTTTTAAAGAAATAACTTTGCTCATCAATAATTTTTTATACTCTTCACCTTAAAAGGGTTAATCTAAGTTTGCTTTTTCGTTTGTAGTTTCTACAATATCCATTACTGATCCCATAAACTACATATATTCTGAGTTCTTATTCATGGTATAGTCGATTAAGCGAGAGACGGATTGTAAGTCCTTCTTTACTTTGAAGTAGTTTGATATAGTTTTAAAAATTTTTCTATTACAAATCAGCAACTTCTGTCTATGTGCTTGAAGGCAGCGGGCGGAAATTTTCAGTATGGCTTATGCGGTTATACATACATAGGGTGTCTAAGGTTCGACATAACCAAATACAATACTTTTTTTTGGTTTTTATTGTTTGTTTTTGCTTTTTTTACTCAAGCCCTCAAAAAAAAAATTGAAACAAAATTATTTTTATACTAAAGGCTTAAAAAAAATAATTTAATCATTAATTTTCTAGTTTTATTAAGAATTTTTAAGTTTCAGTTTCTATAAGAAATTTTTTAAGCACTTAAAACATTAAAAAAATGAAAGCAGTAAGTTCATAAAAAATTATTTTTGCAGCGATAAAACCGTCATTAGCGTTTACAGAAAAAGAAAAGAAACACGGGAAAAAAGATTTAAATCAAATTGTTTTTATTACAAGAAACTGGAATATTAAACGAATAAGAAATAAAATTAAAGAATTTTTAGTTCGACAAAGCTTTATAAATAATTTTTTTTCCAGGAAATGAACTTTTATTTTTAACGTTATTTTAAAACACTGCTTAAAAGCCTTTTGCAAAAAAATCTTAAAATTTAAGTTCCACCAAAAAAACTTTTTATAAACTTTGTAATTAAAAAAAGAAAAGGATTAAAAATTAAAATCTTTTAAAACCAAAAAATTTAATGAAAAAAAAATTGTTTTATAAACAAAGACACATTTCAAACCAAAAAAAAAAACTTTAAGAAATGTGTTTAATTTGACTTAAAATTTTTGACCTTCATGTTTTTGAGGAACCTTAAGAGAAGAAAAGCAAAATTGTAATTTGTAATTATGAAAAAAAAAATTTTATAATTAACACAGTAAAACTCTTTCAGAAGAATAATTCGCACGAGGTACAGATTACATCAAAGGAAAATGAAAAGAGCACTCTTACTTAAAAAATTCAGAATTAATTTTGTTAAATGTTAAACATGTTAACAAAATTCGTGACTAAATGTCTGGTGCTTAAATCGTAAAAAAGCATTACGGAAGAAGCAAAAATAAAAAAATATTAAATATATAAACGTTTTTAGCATTTGAATGCTGTTTGTTGTAAGAGTTTCGCGGGAATTTCTTACTAGTGCTTATATCGGTAGAAAGGGTGGAAAATATAACTTCCAGAAAAAAAATTGTTCCAAAAACTGGTTGGATTCTAGCAACGAAAGCCGATTCCATCTATTAAGAAATGCTTCTTCTTCCTTGCACCACTAACAAAAGTAACAAAGTGAGTGGTTTATGAGTAGAACAAAAGTGGTGAGCTAAAACGTGATAAATAACCGCAAAGGTAGCACTACCAGTGGTGTTAAAACTAAAGATAACGAGTTCAACTCCAATCGGTAGCATTTATATAGAAAAACTATCTGCTTAAACGAACGTTAAGGCGAACAAAGTAAAAACGGCTGTAAATTGCCACGTCATTCTTACTCACCAGCCTTCGCGAAGTATTTGCTAACGAAAGAGCAGTAGTTATTGTTTATAATGAACATCATACCTATTCGAAAAATATAAAAGTCTTACATATTTTTTTCTAAACGAACAAAATTCTTTGTGAGTAATTATTATTAAGTGGAGATGAAGGCAAGTTGAAAAACACTCACGTTTTCATAACCTTAATAATCATATTTGAAGCTGCGTTTAAATTTATGGATATTGAGTTTATGGTATTTGTTGTTTTTGCTGGGTTCTTTCAAACAATAATGTTTCTTTTCGCTGAAAATTTTTTATCAATTAATTTTAAGAAAGCACAACCTAAAAACTTTTTTAGGGTCTCATAATTTGAATGAAAGCACACCCAGGTAGATAAATTTCTTGTTGAGACATGTCCAAGAATATTTAATTATAAAAAGAATTTTTTTTAGGGGATTCGCTGTGTGTGAATAGTCCAAAGAAGAATGTTTAATTATAAGTAACCGCCTTTCTTTTACTAAGAAAAAGGTATAAAAAAGTTAAGCATTTAAATTTACCATTAGCTTTTCTTGTTTTTCTTTTTTTGCCTAAATGAGTTTCTTTTTGGGTTTTATCGATTTCAATTTAGCAAACTTGTATTTTGTGTGTAATTTTCTTAAAACTACTTTCTTTATTAGTTTCCGCTTTCCATCATTATGTTCGTGTGTCGCTCGTAAAGAAAACATCATTTAAAATGAAAAACTAACAACAAAAAACTAGGAATGCAAATAAAATAGGGCAGGGAAGCAAAAATACAAAATCTTTGGTCGAAAATAAAACAACAATAAAGTTTTAAGAAGAAGCAAAAATATAACACATTAATACGAAGTACATACGTACAATTATTTAAAATACAAACTTACAGTTCATGCAAATGTAGTTAGCTTGATGAATAGAAAATTGTATATTAATAATAAAATTGTAAGAATGTAAAGGAAGTTTAAAATAAATTGTAGATATGGATACGCATTAATGAATCATGAAAAAGACGAAATGAATAAACAAATTCCTTATCATTTCAGCTGCTCATACACAACAGAAATATACTAGCATTGAGAAAGATACAATGTGTTTGAAAATGTGTGTTTGTATTAAAGGCTGTGTCTTATATTTCGCAGCATAAAATCCATCATTTAAATAAAAATCCCCTTTTATAAAAATTTACCCAAAACAAAATAATTGTGCGTTACATTTTCGTGTTATGGATGGTTATTTCATAAGTAGTTCAGAGCATTTTTTCATTATGCCCAGAAACGCCGACATTTTATATAACTGTTTAATTATTGAGAATACACTTAAAAGCGAATATAAATATTTATGTCTTATAAAGAAAAATGCCTAGAATTGGGCAGTTATCATAACTAAATATGCTTACTTTCCCAAGCATCAAAAGATAACTTCATTTCAAGACAATAATCTTAGCATAAGGTGATCGATGCCTAAATAAGCGCCATGATGTAAAAAAAAAATTTTGCATTACTTAACAATTGTCATAGCATTACACTAACGCTCAGTATAAGATTTTAATAGAATGTGGCTACAGTTGTAGAATTGGACAAACATCTTTATATACGCAAATAGTCGTAGTATATCACAAGTCTTAGTATAAGGAAACAAGTAATATAAGACAGTACTCTTACGTAAAACGATAGTCATAGTATAAGACAAAGGTCCAAGTATAAGACAATAGTCTTAGTATAACACAAAGGTCTAAGTATAAGATAATATCCTTAGTATAAGACAATAGTCTCAGTATAAGACAATAGTCTTAATATAAGACAATAAAATTAATATAAGACAAAGGTCCAAGTATAAGACAATAGTCTTAGCATAAGACAATAATCTTAGTATAAGACAAAGGTCTAAGTATAATATAGAAGCCATAGTATAAGACAATATACTGAGTATTAGACAAAGGATTTAGTATAAGGCAAAAGTCGTGGTATAAAACGATAGTCTTAGTATAAGACAAAGGTCTTAGTATAAGATAATAGTCTTAGTATAAGACAATAGTCTTAGTATAAAACAATAGTCTTAGTATAAGACAATAGTCTTAGGATAACACAAAGGTCTTCGTATAAGACAATAGTATCAGTATAATACAATAGTCTTAGTATAAGACAATAGTTTTAGTATAAGACAATAGTCTTAGTATAAGACAAAAGTCTTAATATAAGACAATAGTCTTAGTATACGACAATAGTCTTAGTATAAGACAAAGGTCTAAGTATAAGACAAAGGTCTAAGTGTAAGATAATAGCCTTAGTATAAGACAATAGACTGAAAATTAGACAATGGATTTAGTATAAGACAAAAGTCGTAGTATAAAACGATAGTTTTACTATAAGACAAAGGTCTTAGCATTAGACAATAGTCGGTATAAGACAATAGGCTTAGTATAAGACAATAGTCTTTCACTAAGACAATAGTCTCAGCATAAGACAATAATCTTAGTATAAGACAAAAGTCTTAGTATAAGACAATAGTCTTAGTATAAGACAATAGTCTTAGTATAAGACAATAGTCTTAGTATAAGACAATAGTCTTAGTATAAGACAATAGTCTTAGTATAAGACAATAGTCTTAGTATAAGACAAAGGTCTAAGTATAAGATAATAGCCTTAGTATAAGACAATAGACTTAGTATTAGACCATAGATTTAGTATAAGACAAAAGTCGTAGTATAAGCCGATAGTCTTAGTATAAGAAAATAAGTATAAAACTTAGTATAAGACAAAAGTCTTAATAATCTTAGTATAAAATTTAAAAAAATGGGCTTGTTAAATGGCCTCCAAGGCGCATTAACTACCTACTTTGTTCTAATAAGCAAAGGAAAAAAATGCCACGAAGCCCAATTTTGTTCGAGTTGTTGGTAAAATATGGCCAGCATTGCTCGGATAAGCGGCACAAAATCGGGCATTCCTTATGCCTACTCCTTTTTTGAATAAAAAAAATTTAATTAAAAGTTTCCTTTTGGTGTTAATTTTTTACAATTTGAAGTTCATGTTCTCCTGTAAGTGGAAGAAGCAAAAAATTTTCGAGGATCTAAATAAAGACAGATATATTAAAATGAAATTTATAATAATAAAACGGTTTAAATTGAATATAAAGTGGTAGTGCTTACTTTGAGCTTTTTTGAATGTAATTTTTTTTTTTCTTTTTTCAATAACACATCTTTTTTTCGAGTGTAGTATATAAGAACATTTAATGTTAGAAGAGTGGGGAGAATTGCTTGTGATTACGGTTCCTCTAAGTATTTGTTTAATTTTGTAAAATGTGTTTAGATGTCTACACATAAGTATTTCTGTGTTGAATTTCTATATACGTATAACTTAAAATGTATACAAGTTGATATAAAACAAGATATTATGTGTGTTTTAGTTCCTTTTCATATTTTTGTGTTATTGTAAGGAGAATGAATTGGCGTTTTTCATCATCATCATTCGCTACAGTTTTTCATCTATTTTATTATCACTAGGTGATTAAGAAAAAACCCATATTGTTACTAACAGGACTAAAGGAAAATATAATAATAAAAATAAAATTGCAATAAAAAGAAATAATATTTGAAGTATAAAACTACGCTACAAAATAAAGAGAAAGAAAACAATAATGAAAATTCTAATTTAGTTTTACGGTTGCAAAATATATAAAATTTGTAGTTAAACAAAATTATTGCTTTTCCTTTTCCTTTGTTTTTATTTATTTTTATTTATTTTTATTTTTATTTTTTTTTTTTTTTTTTGTTTTTTTTGTTTTCACTGATAACCCAAGCAGAAGGAATGATGGTGGCAGATAACGAGTCAAGAACGATTAATAAAGAAGACTGCAAGATAAGAGATAAAGGCATTAAACTATTTTTGATTTTTATAATAAATGTTTAACAACAAATGTAAATTTTAATAAATCCAGAAATAAAAATTAATAAAATTGTAAGCGTTTCCCTTGGCTTTACTTTGAACACTGTAAAACGATTCTTTACAATTTAAAAAAACTAAAGAAAATAAAATAAAACCATATGGCAAAGCAAGTTTAGTTCCATACACAAATTACATTTGCTTATTATAAGCGGCAACGTGACGGAGGGCATAATGAAACGGAGAAGCTTTAACAGCAAAAAAAATTATTAGAAAAAATCGAAATTGGGAAATTAATTGCTACATGATAAACGTAATATTTTTACTGATGTCTAACAAAAAAAAAAAATATTGAAAAAATGTGTATTCGATAGACGCAAGATATAGTAAAAAAATATTTTTTTTAGTAATAGAAAGCAAATAAAGTGCTACCTCACATCAAACTCTGTTTTATCAAATTTTTTGTATGTATTGTTTATTTTTTTTTACTTGTCAAAGTAGCACATCAAGATCCATCAAAATTAATATTTAAATCGCTTTGAACAAGGAGGAACGTATAATTAATTGGTTCCATTATATTTTTACATTTTTTTTTTGTTATTGAAATTGTTTTAAGCTTTTTAAAAGAAACAAACAACACAAAAAAAAAAAAAAAACAAGGAAGAGTGTTAAATTCGTCTATGCCGAATCTTATATACCCTTTATTTATATCCTGAAATATCTCTCAAAAGTTTTGATACCCATATTGACAATCGAACTTTTTTATGAAAATCTCAGAGGCCCATAACTCGGAAAACATGGGCGAGTTTTAATTTTTTCACTTCATGTTTTTTCTTATTTTTAATTTTCTATAGCTACATATTTTTGTTTATTTTTTTATTGCAATTACTTCATTGTTCCAAATGATATGGAAAAATTAGAGGTAGGCATGGTGTTAAGCCCACTGCCTCGAGAGACATGGACCGATCTTGTTGATTTTCAATAGCACCTATTTCGACACTATGTCTGATCGGTTAGCATATTTAAATTTTCTCTAGCGCCCTGACAAAGTTGATTTCAACACAAACACGGATGGACAGGGGGATAGCGCTCAATCGAGTTCGATATGCATAAAGACTCAGAACATACATACTCTACGGGTTCGAAAATGGAAAAAGTAGAAATTACAAACGGAATGACAAACTTAGACATACCTTTTTTCACTTTTTGTGGTGAAGGGTACAACATTCATTTTTAGTTTTTTCAAGAAAACGACGATTCATGTTGTCATGCTAAAAAACAAAACCAAAAGTGATATTTTAAGAACTTACGCTCATATATATCCAAGTGGCTTGAAATTTCTGCAAATCAGTAAAAAGAATTTTAATTTTTTTAAACTTTCATCAGCCAACACGTGAGTTTTTTTTTTTTTTTAATAAAAAAAGATTTAAAAAAATAGAACTGCTGTGTAAATAAAAACAAAGTTTAAGAACATACTACAGCCTTCCATCGCTTTATAACAAAAATGCCTGTTAGCCACTTAGCCACTTTTTACAAAAGTTTTTAAGAACAACTTTAATTTCCGTAATAGACAGTTTGTTTGGCTATCTGGTAGTCAGCTTGCGCGTGTTGATATTCGATTTTTACGCGTTGAGAGAGGAAGCACGGTCCTCTGTTTTCCATTGCCGAATCTTTTTCGAAAACAATCGCGGGGAGAAACTTAAACTTTTTTAAAATTTATGCTGCCATTCATCGAAGTAGTACAAGCTAAACAATAAATGGCTAAGAGCTCTGAAGTGAATTTACGCTCTGGCGAATTTTTCGCGCCCAGATGTAATGCACAGAAGCCTAGTACGCTATATGTTTTTATAGGCATTGGATAGTAGTATGATAACAAATCTAAAATTCTCAGGGAGCTGCTATCTAAAAACAAACTTAAATATAAATATGCTAACAAACTCCCCGATTATCTTGACCATGATAAGTCCCAGAACATTTTCACTATTATAAAGGTAAAAATTTACGCTATAGATACTATTTGGCATACTATCGACACCCAAATAGTATCTCAGCTTACACTGTTTAGAGATGTTAGTGATGGGAAAAGAGGTCACTTACTAAAACTCAGTTAGTATAAATCAAATAAAAAAAAAAATAAATAAATAAAAAACCTACATAAAATGTAGAAACTGTATTTGAGTAAGAATGTCTACAACTGCCCACCGATCTCTTTGTATACCACTGTGGAATGAAGGAATCAGTTTAGGTATCATCACAACGCTGTTATAATTATTTCCATAACGACACAGCGAAATATTTGTTTAAGTGAAATTCATTTATCAAAAGAGTTTGCAGAAGAGATATGTTTAAGGGTTTCGCATTCAAAGGGTAAAACAGCAACCATATTGTTGCCTCTGTCTATCGCCCGAATGTATTCAAATGACCACGGAAGGTTTATATTTTATAGCCTCTATAAGAGGAGCGTTCTAAAATTTACGTAATGTTGATAAGAATATAACTCCTTTTTTAAATGTGACAAGCAGACACATCAAAATTACACCATCTAAAATAATATCCGCAAAACCGCAACAATACAAAAACTAAAACTTCAAATTAAAGTGTGTCCCAAAAGCGTTGTGATTTAATTGCACCGCAATTAACAGACACTTTAACTTTTAGTGCTTTAGTGACTACTATTACAACAAGAACAAACGATTTTTAATACCTCAAAAATTTAAAGGGTGTTCTAATAGTAATGTGATTTCAATGTTTATGCATTGAGATTTCAATTATAGTTGGCAGATATAATAATAAGTGTAAATAATAAATTTAAAAATTAAAGGATGCTTCCATAGAGACCGCGATTTTGACGAATATTGGTTTAACTTTTTAGCCCTTATAGGCAAAGGCCGAAAAAATTAAACAACAAACCAGAAAAAGTTAAAATAGAAAATTAAAAGGTGACCATTATCATTCGTATTTTGTTATTTTATAATATTTCAGTTTATGCGTACAGAAACTTCTTCTAAATTGAAAGTTGTTTTTATTTATAAATAAATAATTTTCTTTACTTTTTTTTGAAATCGATTTAAAAACAAAAACAATCAATTTTTTTTTTTTGTAATTTTGGGTACTGAGTTGTGTTTTGTTTGGAGAAATATCATTTTAGAAAGCCGAAACCACTTATTTTACGTTAAGATATTTTCGTTCTACTAAACATCGTGATAAGTTAAAACGAATATAAACAGCTCTTTAAGAACAAAAAAGAAATAAATAAAAAGTAGCAACGCAAAATTGCAAAAAAAAAGAGAACAAGTGTCAAACATTTGTGAATTTTTTTAATTTATTTATTTATTTATGTTATTTGTTTATCTCTTAGTTTGTGACAAAATATTTTTTTCAGCCAACAAATGCATACCTAAATTATAACACATAAACATACACATACACCCATGTGGGGACATACATATGTTTTAATAAACCAATCAAAAATAAAAAACCGACAACATTTTTTAACTCTTCTTTCAGAATTTATTTTTTCCTGTTCAGTTACCTCAACACGTTTTCAATAAAATTGGCCACATTCATGAGTATGATTATGTTGCTTTCATATTCATATGATTGTGTTTACTTCTTTCTACCACTTACAGAATTTGTGAATAATTTAACAAAGTCTGCATACGAACAAAAAACAAAATTTAAGAAAAAATTTTTAGCCACAAAAAATATTTCTTAATGATTTTTAATTTTACTTTCGATTTTTGTGATGCGTCAAAAATTTTACTGTTGCAAAAGAAATAAAAAAATATGTACGTATGTTTGATTACCATACCGACTGTGTCGAATCTCAAATGCTCTTCAACGAAGTTTTAAGAAATATATCATATTCTTTTTTTTAAATTTTATATGAAAATATTATATGGATAGATTTTAATAATATCATTGTAGAAATTTTGAGTCAGATGATAGGAATGGCGAATTCTAAAAATCTCAAACTTATGTCATTGGCTATTAATAGGTTAAGCATTTTAAAAAAATTTCAATATTTCCTAAAAGATCCCTTCAAAAGGTTCAAAATGATACCCATATTGACCAAAATCTAAACAATCAAATTTTTAATGATAATTTCAGAGGCCCGAAACCCGGAAAATATGGACGAGCGCCAATTTTTTCCATTGACGTTTTTTTCGTATTTTTTTATTCTCTTTTTTGATTGAAGGTACTTCATTGCTCCAAATAAAATTAAAAAATTAGAGGTAGGCGTGGTATTTTGCCCGCTGTGTTAAAGGACATGGACCGATCTTGCTGATTTTCAATAGCACCTCTACAGACACTATGTCTGAATTATTGCCGTACGTAAATTTCTCTAGCTGATCTAGTTCCTCTGCAAGTTTGATGTCAACACTAACATGAACGGACAGTGCTAAATCGACTTCGCTATGCATTAGGACTCAGAATATTTATACTCTATGATGTCGGAAATGGATATTGTAGAATTTACAAACGGAATGACAAACTAAGATACACCCTTTTTCCACATTTTGTGGTGAAGTGTATAATAAAAGAAGAAAGTGAAAAAACAGGCCAAAGTGTGTGTGTGTGTTTGTGTTAAAAAAAATACAAATCAAAGTCAGACGTTAAAGTAAAAGTGTTCCACCAACACTATTCGATTTACATGATTGTTCGTTTGTTCTCCATTTTAAGCTTGCGGTATTTGTTTCTCTTTCGCAAAAGCACGTTTTTTTGTTGTGGATGTCTCGCTATAGTACTGCATTACTGTGTGAATTGTTATTGTTGTCAGAAAAGCTAAAAACTAAAAGATGTAAATTTGAATAAGAAAGTGTTTAATAGAATTTGCATATTGTTAATACAAAAATAAAAAACGTTTTTTCAATAAAAATATTAATGGCACCATTTTTATATTCGGAAGTGTTAGAAAAAGAAGAAATAAATAATTAATTAAATTAAACATCCACATGACATTTACGTGACCTTTTTCAAGTTTAGGTGAATTTTGGTGTTGCTTTGTTGGTGACGTTTTTGCCATTAAATATAAAAAATCAAAATGTATTAAATTACATAATTTAGAAGGCATATTCCAATTAACACCAAAGGGTTTTATGGTTAAAAAAAATTACATTTTAATTATTTCAAGAGCTGATTTCAAGCTGCAATGTCTGGATAAAACCATCCCATGTAATAATCCATATTATTTAGTTTGAGCAAAAATAGCACGGTTATCTTATTTTCAATAGGGAAGCGATAATATTGTATTAAGATCCTTAATAATAAGACTTGGACACGCTACAAAACCCCCTATTTTGTGAAGTTCGAAATAAGAATGTGCATGGCTAAAAATGACGAAAGGAGCGGAGGCAAATGTGATAAAAATTCACAAAAAACTCAAAACAAAAGCAAACAAAAACGATTTGATAGTAGATATTCTTGGTTTTCAAGGGAATAAGCGGAACATCATAACGAATGAAAAAAAAACAGAGCAAGAAGAATTTGGGTTGTCAACAGATTTAATATTTACCAACCGGGAAACTTTAAAAGAAAACTAGAAAATTACACCGCATGATTAAAATAAATTTTATATCTTTATAAAAAATAACAAAATAAAAACATTCTATGGAAATGATCTAAAGCATTCAAGTAAGTTTGGTATGCAAAACTATTGTGGGTCGTTCACACATTTCAATTCTCATCCTTGGGATAGTTAATTGCACCGATGAGATAAAATTGTATTAAATTTTTTTTGCATGGGCACTTCTTAAGCAAAAGTAGCAAAGGGTGGTAGGTTTGATGAAAAAAATGATTGACTTCACTCGTCTTTTTGTGGACTTTTAGCATTTCTTTTCCATTGCTAATCTCTACACTTTTTTATTGCACCGAAACAAATTAACGATTCGTACCGCATTAAAATCGAAAACCCGTGCAGTGTCTGGCGCCTGTTGGCAAGTTGAGAATGTTTGAAATACATTTTTAGCTATTTTTGATACCCAATGTTCCAATTTTACTAACTGTAATCAATTATCGGTCAAATTGTAGTTTTTTTGTTTAATTTCTAAATTTTCACTTCATTTTTAAGTGCCCTTTATTGGCAGATTTAAGACATATGCACATGTTATAGGGCAGTTTAAGAATCCTAGTCTTAGTAGTCATCTTGACAACTAACAACGTTTTGTATACGGCATTTACACTATGCAATTTTAAATGAAACTAGCACGAAATTTTTGTTTGTTTGTGAAACAAGAGGGGTAAGCAATATGGCATTCCATGAATTTTGAGGATATGTTACTGTGTCTTATGTTTATTTTTAAATAACGTATACCGCTGCAACTTAAAAAGAGAATTGAAAAAAAATGCATAGTGTAAATCGGGACTAAGTCTGCTTTAAATATGTTGCTAATACCTTATTGTAACCATAATGGTCAATAATCATTAAATTTTTCTTTATTCTAGTTTTCAAAGTTTATAATTTAATCTAGTGCTTCCTTTATAAAACAAAATGACCACAATATTTTCGAAATATTTCTCAATTTAGTAACATAAGGGTCAAGTTCGGTTATCAAATATCACATAATTGTAGAATCACTTTCTTTCTAAAGAGGATGATTTATAATACAATGATTTCACTTAAATTAGGAAAAATTCAACTCGGCAACTCAATTTCAGTTTAAAAACAGTTTATACATTTTATTTACTTGACTGAGCAAAAATCAATTTAATTTTTTTTTAGTATAAAAAAGCCTGACTTCCTATACAGGAAGTTATTAATTTGTTAATTTTTATTTAAAAACTTTTGAGCCAGACATTAGGCAAATAAATATATGTTGTCCTCTGCGAACATTTATTACAGTTTATAAGTTGGACATTTTTGTTTTATTCATTTATTAATGTAGTCTTAGTTGCGATGATACATTGAAATACTTTTGTTTCAGTTAAGTTAAGTATTGACGACATTTATTGTATTATAAATATTAATGGAATTCATTGATTAATCGATTAATTATTTTAGGTCTCTAAAATAAAACTCACTTAAATTTGATTCACTCGCACACGAGTTTAACTCGAGCACTGTTTTTACTCTGTCTTAAGTCGGCCAAAATAGATATTTATTATCTCATCATTTTAAAAGCTACTACAGTACACAATGACTATTTACATTTTTAAAGTTTTAAAAAAGTTCATCTAAAATAGTTTTTTTGTTTTGTTTAACAGCTGTTTTGAAAGAAAGAACTTTCTTTTAATATTTTTTTTTAATAGTAAAGAAGTTTCCCTTCTTCAAAGAATTAAAAATTTTAATAATTATTTTTTATACCATTTTATCTGTTTCCGTTTCCATTATAATTAGAAAATATTCATCATTGTAGCATTTGTTCTTCATTGTGTTCTACTAACACTCTACTCCTTAATAACAAAACAGCTACAACGATTGTTAACATCTAACAACTCACATGAATAAGTAGAAACATGAATGCCAATGAATAAAATTATGAACATGTTTCAAAGATACATTCAAAGATATTGTAAAATGTGTGTATGTATGTATTTACTTGAAAAATCTTTAATGCATAAGTTTGTAGATATTTTACATATGCGTAGCTATTTTCATCATTTCATAGTAGAAAATTTAATGATTGCGTGAAGGCTTCGCATCATAGTTATTTTTCTCATGATAATAATGTTTGTGATCATTTTCAAGAACATCAAGAGCCAGCAACATTAATTAACATTTTCATTATTAAGCAACAACAAATATGTGTACAAGTATAATAAAATATAAACTTTACCCATTTACAAGTGTGCATATGCATTTGCGTGTATCTGATTTAAGTATGTGTGTTCATTTCTAAGGACTTGGCTCTATCACAATTTACTAAATGTGTAAAAGTGTCAGTGTATGTAGTGTTCTTGTTTAAGATATTAAAATGCGTAAATGAAAAACGGAATGTTGATTAATGAAGCAGTAGTTGTAAGTAGTTCAAAAAGGAGAACACATTTTATATTCCACTTCGAGATTTTCTAGAAAAGTTGAAATTAAACATGTAGGAGGGCTATTTTCGGTTAAGCCGAATCCTTCAAACCCTTCAACAGAAAATTATCCATATATTTGTCTTTTTGATTTGAGTTACTTCATTGTTCCAAGTGACATGAGAAAATAAGTCAGGCGTTGTGTTTTGCCCTCATCCTCGAAGGACATGGACCTACCTTGCTGATTTTCAATAGCAAAATTTTCGAAACTTTGTCTATTCTATTGGCGTATTTTAATTTCCTCCAGCTCGTCTTGTGCCTTGGCAAAGTTGATTTTGATACCAACACGGACGGACAGAGGGATATCGGTTAATGACTTCGCTATGCATAGAGACTCAGAAAATATATATATCATGGGGTCGAAAATGAATATTGTAGAAATTACAAACGGAATGACAAACTTAGTAACACCCTGTTTACACTTTTTATAATGAAGGGTAATAAAACAAAAACAACAAGACCTCTTTAATCTTTTCGAAATTGAATTTTAAAGCAGCAGTTGATTTAATTAAGCGACGACAGACTGAATTAAAGGTAGAAAATACTAGCAGCTATACTATTTTAAATATTAAAATATAAGACCTCTGTTTTTATGTTATTCAATTTATAATACGATAGTGAGAATATAAGATGTCAGTCACAAAAAAAAAATATATAATATTTTGCTTTAACAAACATTTGCTTTAATTTTATTTTTAATTTTTGATATTGTTTCTATTGCTTTTATTAATGTTTTTGTTAAGCATTTCTGGGAAATGATTTATTCCCAATAAAAATATTTACGAGTTCAATTTCACTAACACTGTGATCCAATTTTGGTAAAAGAAATGTTTGCAATTATAAACTTCTACATAAATGACTGTTAGTTATAGTTTTTTCTGTGTAGAGCCAAAAGCATTACTGCTTATTTCCTTAGTCCTTTCGAGACAACTCCCAAACCATAAACATCAACTGTCTGCCACGATAGGAACTCAGTTTCGAATTTTTAAACCAAAATTTCCTATAGAAGTAACAAAATTGAAATATACTGAACTGATTTCATTAAAGTTTTAATATAGATCATTTCTAATCCAAGTATAAGGAAGGTTTCGATAGACTCTATTTTGTTTCAACATTTGACCCCAAAGGGAAAATCGGATCAACAGATTACATTTAAATTTTACATATGGAAAATGCTTACTTTACCCTTGAAACTTAAACATATTCTTATCTAGAAGGTATATATTAACTGTATATGTGCAAGTTATTTTTCGCAAGTGCCTTATTAAAACCAGTAAAAATTTGTACTTGTCCTTTGCCTGCGTATAGTTTTTTCTACGACCTTAAATGTTTTATTTTCGAAATTACTCTTCTGATTTAAACAATGTTTTTTTGAGGTATTTGGAGTAAAACTAAAGCGGCAGCAAGGACCACAAGCATTGAAATGAAAATTGCTTAGTATTTTTTTAGCATTTAATGACTAAAAAAAAGTTATTTTTAATGTCTTCACAACTGACAGGTCAGTTAAAATACATGTTTTCTTATGAGGCGTTGTTACAATCAATACGTGTCCGTCAACGCAAAGTACGAAGGTGATCAACTTTTAACTTTTGACGTAGGTTGAATACTTTGACAGCTATCAATTGCTTATTATTTTTTGTTTTTTCTTTTCTTTTCACTCTTACTCTGTTTTAATTGTGATCTGTGATTTTAATAAAATAATTTTGGTGGCAAAAAATAAAATACGAATTTAATTAAATTAAGAACCGAATAACATACACATGAATAAGTATAGAGAGAAAACTTTGATTTAACATCCGCCAGCAAAGTTATCATTGTGCCAACCGCAACCTTCGTTACTTTGACATATTCAATTAAAGTCTACTCTATGTACACCGCCTTATATTTTGCAAGAATATTACGGAGTTATTTGCTTGATCGTGTAACGAACTTATTGCAATATTCGGCAATGATATTTATATGTAAAACAATAATATGGGCTTCACGGCTGCAAACAGATAATTCAATTTTAAACTCCAATTATCTGACCCATGCTTTTTTTGGCATGTAAAACAATATTCTGAGGCTGGGAAAATTTGATTTAAATTTAATTTTATTTCGAACATACGTACAAATATACATACATACATACATGCCAACATACATATATCATAAATAGTAAAAATAGAAAACATCGCACAAAAGTTTGTAAAGATTAAATTAAGAGTCGAATACAATAGAAAAAACACATTTTGAATTTCTAAAATATTTTATGATAAATTATGTTTTGAAAACTGCTTTTCATTAAAAGAAACTAAGTCTTTTAAATACTTACATTGTTATTATTAAAATTATTAATATTCTTTTGCTTGATGATTGTTTGATGATGACACTGACATCGTATTGTTCAACTTTTTTTATGATTAATTATTCTTCTATTGTTAAGGAATATTATATTCTATGCAAAAATAAAAGATACACATACATGACAGGCTTAAAAGGGGGTTTTTATATAAAGGTATACATTGGTCTACTTTTTAGATTTAAGTGGCTTTAAACATATATTTGTAATAAATTTTAGGAAAAACTTAAAAAATCCAAAACAAAATCTAAGTTACATTGAGGCTAAAGAGATATTTAAATCAGAGTAAATTATATGGCTAAAGGCAAAATCATAATTCTGAAGAACAGTTCAAGTCGAATCCCCGTACTAAAAGTTTTTTCCTTAAAAATCCTCCTGAAATTAAATTTTACACCTGGAAATTTTTTATTTATTTTATTTTTCGCCTAGACATTTCTTGCAGCTATTCAAAGTAGAGAATTAAGTTTGATGTTTAAATGCTCTTAAGCCGTTCCATCTTTTTACTTACAAATAACTGTTAAAAAAAATTTGCTCAAACTGTTTGTTATTTGAATCGAATCATTCGTTTAAAGCAGATTCCTTAAAAACTTATAGGAATCAATTTAATATTTGATTGCAATGTACATCTTAAGCCTAAAAATAACTCTTTCTCCTTTAATGACAAAGCTGAAACTTCAGTTTTTCTTCCTTCCTTCCTTTCTTTCTTGTGTTGCAAAACCTACCATTTCTTAATGTTTATTAATACTTGTGCTGCCTTTCTTTCAGTAAGATTTGTAGATTAAATAATGTCGACATAATGTAAAATACAAATACCTGAAAACCCCAAAAGCATTAAAAATTACCCCAATCTGACAGAACTGTCCACGTGCTCAACTTAGAAATTAAAATTTTTGAGTTAAAACACTCTTGCAGCAAACGTTAACAAATTTGACCATGTGGCCCGTTTTCACACCCTTCAGCACACAAAGGGTATATCCTAAGGTTATTATTTCGTATGTAATTTCTACAATATCCATTTCCAACCCAATAAAGTATATATATTCTGCATCCTTATTAAGAGAAAAGTTTACTTTGCAATGTCCGTCCATGTTAGTGTTGATATAAACTTGGCACTGGATAAGCTAAAAAATTTTTAATACGGTTATACATAGTTTCAAAAATTTTGCTATTAAAAATTATCGTGATCGGTCCAAGTCCTTCAAGGCAGTGCGCAAAATACCATTCCTGCCTCTAGTTTTTCCATAGTATTTTGAACAATGAGGTAATTTAATTCAAAAAACCAATATATAGGGCGATAGAGAATTAAAAAATAAGAAAAAAAAACATCCAGAAAAAAAATCTGCGCTTGCCTATATTTTTCTCTGAAATTTAAAGAAATTTCAATTGTCAATGCGGTCAATATTTTTTTTTATAAAGAGAAGTAGCACTTCAGGGATTATTACCTAGTTAGTTACTTTCGTAACCGTGCTACATTCTTTAGAAAAGGGATAGATGGGAGATAAGACAGGTGGTGAAAGGAGAGAGATAGAGAGTTAGTTATTTTACTTCGCCGGCGAATATGCTATATGAAGTACCGACGAAGGAGACTGCAGGTTTTCATGTTAATTTTGAATATGTATTTATACCATTAAACAGAAAAAACATTTTTCTTTATCGCCGCAGGGGTTGAACCGTGGACAACCCGGTTTGTAGTCAACGTGCTTACCACTTCGACTACAGCAGCCTTATTATTTATCATCATTTATCATTTAAAAACTTTTGAAGAAAATTTTCAATATATATTAATTTTTTTTAATGCTTAACCCATTAAGAGCTGATGACTTTTTTATGTAAACAATTTTTTTTAATTTTTTTTAAATCTGTCACCTCAATATT
Source organism: Cistogaster globosa (assembly GCA_937654795.1). Taxonomy (NCBI): domain Eukaryota; kingdom Metazoa; phylum Arthropoda; class Insecta; order Diptera; family Tachinidae; genus Cistogaster; species Cistogaster globosa. The sequence continues at coordinate 76,873,448 of OW569407.1, forward strand.
AGTTTTTTGATTAAAGTTACTTCACTAAACTAGATTTACATACATGGTAAAGGGTATATAATATTTGTCATAGCCGAATATAGCACTCTTACCTGTTTATTATATAAATTAAATACTTCAAATTTTAATTCATGCGTATGGTTGGCCTCTCAAAATATTTGCATTCTCATTGTTATTATTATATTTTCAGTACATTAATTCAATCCTGCAGTTTTACATTCTTTCCTGCGAGTTACTATACTTATCAAAATATAATAGGAAAAGAAAAAGATTTAAGTATATTTCAATTTAATATACAAACAAAATAATTTTTCTATTGTTCGAAATTAATTTGCAACCATTATCAAACCATATTTTGCCTCTTGTTCCTATAATTGTCATAGTAAATCTGCTCGTGATGGTGGTAGTGTTGGTGGTTTTTCAACACATAACGACTTAGTTGTTTTAGTGCTTACCAAGCCCATGTCTTTTTCGTTATAATCGTGGCTTACAGTAATGTATTGTTGTTGTTGTGTCAGTTTTAGTAGTTGGCTGTGTCATAACAAATTATACAAATTATAATTCATCTTTAGTTGCAAAAGCTCGTTTTGTTGCTTAGTTGGACAAATGGAAACGTTTTCTTTATTAAAATAATTGTGTAGTAATCGTTATAATTGTTTTTCTCTTTTTAGGTTTTCTTTTTCCAAAAAAAAAAAACAGAAAAAATTAAATTGTATATGAAAACCGCAGTTGTCAAGTTATTCAGTGAAATGCAATTTGATCGTTTACTCAAGCTGGAAAAAGCGTTATTATTAACCTTTTAAAACTAGATTTTGATTTAATTTTTGTAAAACATTTACAAGCAAAATTTTCATAATAAAAAATATTTCTTCTAAAGATGGGTACAGTAAATTTTTTATATTTTTTGGAGAGGCGGGTGCCAGAGTGGTGCCTTTCATCCTGTTATTATACAGCGTAGACTGGCTAAAAGTTGCTACTTCAGAATAAGTCGACAGTTAAAGAACAGACCCCTTTCTCGACGAACTAAAATTATATTGTACAAACACTTGTTTATGGCGCTGAAAAATGGATTCTTGTAAAGGAAGCATTTCTGAATGTTCTTGACAGAAAAATCCTATGCAAAATCAATGAAGTGATCTCTGTCAACCAGCAGTGTAGGCGTCGAACTATATCACAGCATGACTCGGTAATATTGATCGAAGAACTACAAACTCTACAGCAAAAAAGGCTTTGGATGACAACTACAATGGATAGTGCAGAAAGAGAGAGAGAGAGAGAGAGAGAGAGAGAAGACCGAGACTCCAATAGATAGACCAAGTGGAAGAGAGCATTAAAATTTTTCGCACAAGGAACTGGAGAAAGCACTCGTAACATCGGATTGCTCTAGAGTTATTCTGATTATAGAGCCAATATAAGAAAAAATAGGCCTTTAAAAAAATTTTGAAAAACTTAAAGTTTTTAAGGAATTTTTTTTTCATACGAAAAGAAATTTTTAGTATCAAATATGTAAAAATTTGTTTTTATTATTTTTTTTTAATTCTATTAGATTATTAATAATTTTTTTATTAAAAAAATATTTTGTAAAAAATTTTACATTTTGATTTGAAAATAATTTGGAAAAAATTTACAAGAAACGTTTGAAAATATCAATATATTTTGGAAAAATTGCACAAAGTTCTTTAAAAATTTATAATTTTTAAATGCAAATATTTCGTCAACTAGAGATGAAAACTGTACGATATGCACTTTGCTTTGAAGACAATGTCAGGGGCATTTACTGCAACTTGTCCAAAGTGTCTTATTTTGGGACCCTATTATGGGTGTTCTGAACAGCTTTAGCATAAAAGTTGTACTTGAAAACTCCATATCTACCAGGGCTTAATTTTAGTTTTACGAGACCCAAAGGTTAAGAAACTGCTTTTTTATTTTAAAATATTTCGAACTGCGAACTGCGGAAGTTTTTGCTGCTGCCGTTTTAACCTACAGTGCAGTGTGATATCGTGGGAGCACCAACAAGTAATGTTAAGCGTACTTTTAATATAACCAATAGATGTTGGGCAAGACCAGTCAATTTATCAAGATACTCTTTAGTATTTTTTTAAACCTGTAAGCAACAGAATAAACAGATGAATTAAGAACACTTTCATCTGTATACAAGAATAAATAAATGATGTTTGTAGATTTTCTAGAAGCTCATATATTTTTTTTCCTCTTCAATTACTTTTTAATTTTTTGATTTTATTAATTTTTTTTCTTTAAATTTAATTTAATTTCTATTAAAATAATGTGACTTTTGCTATTATGATGAATTCAAATGCTTGTAAAATATAGTTATTAGTGAAAATATTTAGCAATGTTTTTGGGAGAGTGAGGGACAAACTGTAAAAGAATAATAAAAGAATGACAAGAGAAAAAAATGTATGTTATCAAAGCGGTATTGTCACTGAACGATACCTTATGTCAAAATCAAAACTGTATTAAAAGTTTGTAAAATATACATTTAAAAAAAATTAAATTGGCTGAACGACCGCATTAAATTATTGGTTTAATATTTCTTTAATAATGATCGCGATACCAAATATCATGTTTTAGAGATGATATTTATTGCGCTTTTGGAGAGCTCACGACTTTTTGTTGCGAAATCGGCCTCAGCAGATAATTACATTTTTGCATGCCTTTAGGGACATACCCGGGTGCCTTAAAATTCTAACGCTTTCATTTCCAATTAACACATCAATATGGACAAAACTTGATGGAAATTATTATCGCCCTTCTTATTATTTCACATAACAAATTTTTCATGATGCTGTTAAAGGGTTAAAAAAAATATGTAACCAACAATCTGACAAAATCACTAGAAAATTACAAATTATATGCTTAAAAAAAAATACAACATGAAATTTAAAACCACTTTTTGTGCTTTTATTTATTTTGTGTTTCTGTCTTTTTTTTCATTATGAGTCAAACATCTTCACAAATGAAACCAAAAAATAACTTTCTCCTTTAACTGAAATTTAAAGCTTTAATTTGGGGTTTTTACGTCTTTGCACACAACTACTATTTATTATTGGTATTGTTTTAGTTGTTGTTTTAAAACCATTATTTTAAACAACCAACAGAAACGTAGTCGAGAGAATTGTCCAAACAACACAAATGTATAAAAATCTCTGTTTTTATACCAGAAGTTATAAAAAGTAATTGTTAAGATTTTTCTTCATTATTGTTTAAAGATATTTACATACGATTTAAAAAACATACATACAAATATGCATGAATACATACAAAATATAATTGGTATTTTGTACGATTTAACTAAAAATATTTATTTGTTTAAGAGATTTTTTTTTATTTTATAAAACTTGATCTGCTTATTTAATACGAAATACAGTTGAGTCTAAACAACTGTAACGACCTCTTGAAAAATTGAAAAACCAAATGCAAACATGAAACCAGGTAAGAGTAGATACTATTACTTTTGTTTTAAAGTTTATCTGATTACTCTACAGCTAATGGATTTTAATGAAAATATTAAGAAATGTTTTTAAATCCAGACACTTAAAACAAAACTGAAGAGAATGTTATGAATAAGGCATTTGATTCAAGTCGAGTCAATATACAAGTTTTTTAATGGAAAAGGGTAGATTTTTAACTGACAGATTTATATTGTTAAACTTTTCACTTTTTAAACTCTTAAGAGTCTTTTGGACCGCAGAAGCCAACACTTTAAGTTTTTAGTTTTGCCCCTGTGTTTTTTGATAGCTAGATTTACGCGCAGCTATCCAGATCTCAATTATGTTTGGCTGTAACGACTTTTGTACTCACGGTCTCTTATATATAAATTATAAAACCTACTCAGCGATGGCTGCTACTCATTGTTATTTTGAGATTTTCCTTTTTAACTCAAGCGTCGTCAAAATCTGAATCACGTTTTCTCTGCTCTAAGACAGGTGCCTTAACAAATTAATTTTCTGCGTCTTTACCCTTCGGTACCTCATTAAGGTTAATTTGCCTTTATACAACTTACTCAACGCGAGGATACTCAATAGCATTTAATTTTCTTATACTCAAAATTCTCTTCAGATTAGAACTTACGACTTCCTAATTATTAATCAGATCATTTAACAAACTCAGCCACAATTGCCACACACAATTAGTCTTTTACTTTCTTCTATAAAGAAGACTCCGTTAAGAAATTATTTTGCTATGCAGATGACTTAACCATCTTCACTGCAATTGTAATACAAACGCACCTTCACCGAGGCTTTACTGTTTAATATTTTTTATCTCTTAAATAACTCTGTTGGGATTTAAATTCATGATATTTTCATAGAATTTATATCAACTAATATAAAATAAGCAAGAGAGTTAAATTAAACACAGTCCAAATGCTACAGAATATAATTTTTGGGACATTTTGTTGATTGCTAACAAAATTTAAAATCAACTTGATTTTCTTGAAAGTCGTGGAGCTACTTGAAGATCAAGCTAAAGAACTTAACGTAGTTATTATAAATAAATTTTGTCATTTTCCAATCGATTTTCTTTTTTTTTTCCTTTAAAGTATTAAATTACTTGCAGCCTACGTCACGACTGTCAATTCAGATGAATACTGGCCAGCAGTAACTGCAGCTTAAAAGCCTGAAGTATAAAAGCGCACAGGAGGGGCACAGGAATACTTTAAATGCAGACTGCAAATAGAAAGAAATCGGATAAGTAAGAAATCATTGCGTATGAAAAGTTATCTTAAAAAACATTCTTTTGATTATCAGCACTTAAGCCGCAACACGGAACTAAATAACGAATAAGAATACAACAAGTTTCTGGTTGAAACACACAGATCACTGTGAGTCGAAAAGTGACTCACAGCATTAGTGGTCATAGTTATAAGTATTTTCTTATTAAATTTTTTGTTTATAAGTTTCTTTTTTATGTTAAACCGAGATCTTTTCTCAGTAGTTCTAACACGCAAATCTTAATAAACTTTTATTTTATGGATATAATACAATTTTCTTACTAGACGTGGTAAGAATTTCATATAACTGCTGCTCGGATAAAGTGATTGGCGCATCTCCTCATTAGAATATTGAATATGGCAACTAAGAATTTAAGAGCTGATTCCTTGTTACCGAGGGAACATAGTTCACATATTGCGCTTTGTAATTAAAAAAACCGCTTACCACTGTTTCTCAAGGGTATATTAAAGAGCTAAAGATTAGTAATCGACATAATGTGATTTAAAAGTATTTTTTGAGTTTCACATCAGCTCCTCTACTAAAGCGCAATATCGTGGGCAAGAACCAAAGTTAAGTACTCCGATCGGCTGTTTTAAAACTTACTAAAACATATTTAAAACTATGTGTGAAGATAAATTTTAAAATTTATAACCCTAGCCACATTCTGTTACGATAACAGAGCTCTGTTAATCACTTAACATAACCAATGTTAATATTAATATTTAATATAAGATTTTCAGAACAATGTTTAAATATAATTTAAAGTGGGTAAACAAAAAAAAAAAGTATTTTGAAACACTTCCACTAATGTCGTTATTAAACTCCAATGGTCAAATATATTAAAATTTTGTTTATAAAGAAATTATCAAGGTTTTTCCAAAAACACCACTTTTGAAATTTGAAAAAGGACTTTGGTCCTTTTCTCGTAAACGAAAGAGAGTGGGCGAAAAAAAATTATTGGAGAAGACTTCTACTAGTGTCTTTATTAAATTCCAATGGTCAAATATATTAACATTTTGTTTTTTCAGAAACTTGACATCAAGTTTGTAATCGTGTGTTGAAAGGAACAATGTTTTAACCCGGCATACAAGGACTTTTAGTTGAGCCTTTTTTTCTTCGGTTCTTAATTTCTACAATAAATTATTAAAAATTTCTATTTATAACTTGTTGGTTACACTTTTGATGCGTTGATATTTTTAATCTTTATTAACGAAAAAAATGCACAATTCATTTAATATCTAAATTAAAAACTTTTATTAAAAGTCTGACATGAAATGAAAGGAATTATAATCCTCCAAAGCTACATGAGTACATAAAAATCTTGAATTTTGTTTTATAAAAGTATTCTTGTATATTTCATCCCCAACAGCTAGAAATATAAGAATGGGGAATTTAAGCCTCATGTTCTTTTTTGTGTGTGTGATATTTTAAAATACTGCTTAAACACCACGCATTTTGTGCTCTGTTGTCTGGTTGTTCTGGTAACTGAATTAAAAAAGATAATATTGATATAAAAGACGGCAATTTAATATTCCTTTTATTAGGGGATGTGTCTTCGTACACGAGTCATGGTGACACGATGGTGGGTGTTTATTTTTGTATAAAAAAAAAAAACTGACATTTTGACAGTATGAATGAATGTGTGTTTATTTCTACGGTACGTACGGACTTCAGTTGTATTTATACTCTTCACAGCAGGTTGAAGGCCTATAAATTTGTAATATTTCTTAAAGTGTAAATCCTTTCCATCTCTACCAGCAGGGAAGTTTACTTAACGATGATATTTTAAGCTGTTTCCAAATGTGGATCAAGGAGAACCTACACATCCTCCAAAGGCTTTTACTTGCATAAATTGCTGATCAATTTCAGACTAAAAAAGAAAAATAAAAATGGATGTGTACGTTCTGCGGCGTTTCACTGCCACCATGTCTTAAAAGTGTTAATTAGTATTTACGAAACTTTACATACATAGTGACGTCATGTTATATTTAGACTCTAAGATATCTGCGGACATAAATTTGTTATTTAAATGTTTGGCTCTAAATAAGATGTGGCGGTGTTTTACCCTTAAAGCTGAACATTTATGAAATTTCCTACAAAAGACAAGCTCAATTGCAATATGTTTCTTAAGTAATCGAAGTGGTAAACACGTTGGCTACAAACCTGCTTGACCAGGGTTCAACCCCTACCGCAACCAAAAAATAAAAAATGTTTTTTTCTGTTTAATGGTATAAATACATATTCAGAATTAACATTAAACATGCAGCCTCCTTCGTCGGTACTTCTTAATAGCATATTCGCCGGCAAAGTAAAATAACTAATAAAATGGCTATATCTCTCTTTCTCTTTTCACTGCCTGTCTTATCTCTCATCTATCGCTTTCCTAAAGAATGTAGTACGGTTACGAAAATAACTAAATAGGCATTATTGCCTGAAGTTCTACTTTTCTTTAAAAAAAAATAAAAATAAAAAATTAGAAATAAATTAATTTCGTCATAGTGTAAGATAGCTGTCACATTTTCCTTGACGTTATTTTCTGTTACCATGGTAATAATTTTAGCAAAAAGTGAGTTCTTTATTTTTTCTTTTTACATCTAAAAATGGTATTCAAAAGTAGTTGGTATTTTAAATTTATGCACCCACCCAACAGGTAAGAATTTTTTGTTCATATTTGAGGGATGATTTTAAAGACTATTGTTTTTTTTTGACATTTGTAAAAAAGTATTACAAAATAAATAAGTGAATGATTGAAATTTTATTACCACCTGCGATTTTTTTCTAAATAAGTTATTTAAAATGACTTATAAAATTCATAAATCGCTAAAGTATTTATTACCTTTCACAGATTTCGACGAGAGACTATTACTACTTTTTGAAGCCTGAAAAAGCATTACTTTCTTTAATCGTATTAAAAAGAATGAACTGGAAAACAATTTTTATTTTTGAAAACATGAAATTTGTGTGTTAATTGTGTTTAATAAAATTGTAAGTTTGGTTTTTATTTGTCTATCATTGCTGTAGAGTCCTAAAAACAGTGTTAAAAATATTTCATTTGCAAAAATAAAATATATTGACTTCTCTTTTAGTACCATTATACCGGCAAAATTAGGTGCTCTTACATTTGCATCTCTAGTTTCTATAAAAAATAAAAAATGTTTAATGGAAAAAAGTATTCTATACTTGAACCAGGTTTTTAGGGTACCTCCTCACAAAATTTGATTCAAATTCATGTAGCAGTTTTTACCTGATGCGAACACAAACAAACAGATGTACAAGCACACAGACAAAAATTGCAAAAATTGGTGTTTTGTATTCCATATTGATTACTTTCTACACCAACATCAAAATTTTCACTGTTTTATTATGTGTATAGATAAACATGTCTCGTTGTTTTTAAATAAGTGAGAAATTTCTCACATGAAATCATTATAGTCATCATGCCTTATGCAGGGCAGTCAAAAGCAACTCGTATACTCCTTAAAACATAATTATGGAAATGTTTATGATTAACACAAGCTCACACTGCGAAAAGCAAAATGATAATAAAATTTTCATTAAAATCATTCTCTCTAAAATTACAGAAACAGGGCACGGACTTGGCTTTTGTAAACTTAAATATTCATACAATAATGAGTTACTCGAACTAATCGATGTCTTGTGAAGCAACAATGCGACTTGAAGTCAAGCAGCCATCAAAAACACAATAACCTGTGGCTATGGCCGATAATCCAAATAAGCTTAACCAAGACTACCTAACTAAAGTTCTGTCTATATAATACTCGCACCATCTTGTATATTTTTCTAACATACAAGTGCCTTCGCTAACTTATTTGTCGCTGTGATATAACAATTATTTTGATTTTTGAATATTTAATTATCAAAACACATTCTCATTTGCTTAAGCAACAATAATTTTTGTAAGATAATGACACCGATGGGAGTTGAACTCATGATTTTGTGATCTTTCATTTTAATACGTTCAGATACCTCTACCAATGCAGCCAACGCAGATGCTCTACATGTGTAAGCTATCGATTTTTATGGAAAACAGCAACATAAGGTTATGTTGTTATAGAAATTTTTAACAGTAAAAAGTGTGGTATTTTATTGGTAGAATTAAAGAAAAATTTACTAAAAAAGACCTTGGAGCTCTCTCTCTTTTCTACTTATTTTTTACACTGGATTATTTTTACAGGGTCATCTAACTTGGATTATAGTGTTTTAGAATTATTAAAATTTGTTGAACAACATTATATTTAAGCGTAATCTTCATGTAATTAAAAATAGATTATAAGTTTTTTCTTTACAAATAAACAAAGAATTACCCAAGGCAAATTATAATTGATTTTAAAAATATATAAATTTTATTTGAACTCTTTTAAAAATTCTTCACATTCCCGAAGTTAAAAATAATATTTGAAATTTAGTTTAGGCATGTCTAAACAAAAATATAGTTTTAATTTAAATAAATAATAATTTTTTATTTCTATTTCATAATATTCCTATTTATAATATAAAAAAAAATTAAGGCGTGACACTAAGTAGGCGTATTTAACCTGCCAAAACATTCGCCTATAATTAAGTCAGTTTTTTAAATTTATGATCACAATATTGATTCACAAAATCTTAACTAAGTTCTTGCTTCAACATTTAGAGCCTTAAGCTATTAAAGCTAAATTTAATTTTCAAATAACAAAAACCCAAAATGTATTTTTTCTTTTTCTCCTCTTTGTATAGAGATTGCAGTTTCTTTTTAATACTTTAGCTTAAAATCAGCTTAAACTCTGTATGCGTTTAATTTAGTTCTTTTGTGTGTTTCTCATATCGTTTCTAAAATTATTGTCTATATCTTTTTTTATGGCAACAATAAAATCAAGCAAATAAAATTTGTGTTTTTTTTTTTTTTTTTGTTTGCGGGTAAAAAAGGCGATTGATTGGTTTCACAAGGCTTTTGAAAATAACAATACACAATCACAATATTTCTGCTGGAGGTATTGTAATTGTATTTTGTGGCGCTACAGTTATTGGTCAAGTATTAGTTTTAATTGTATCATGATGTAGACTGAGAAATTGTGTTTTAATTTTTTTAAAGTTTTAAGTTAAGTTTCTTGTGAAATATTAAAGCTTTTCTACAAATTTGGATAAATCTTTTCTGAAGAGCTGGCTTAAGACAAGGCTGTGATACATTTAGATACCTGCCCCTCCAGCCAAAAATTAAATTGCATTTTTATTTGGAACTAATAAAATCATATACTCAGAGCATCAGATACGAACGGATATCAATAAAAATTTTGTGTTGGACTTGACAAACAATAAATAAAAGAATTAGGGTAACTCATTGTCATGTTTTATCCGCAACTGCTAAAATTTGTTACGTTTACAGAGGTTTAAACGAGCTTTTTACCTTGTATTCACTCTTGCCATGATAACATAACAAGTCAAAATTATAATCGCTAAATAAATAATATACCGTATTAAGATCCTGTGTACCCTTTAAATATTTTTCTTTTAAAAACTGTAATACACATGCGTCATTGGGTTTTCGCTATAAAATTAATTTTTTAAACAGTAAAATTTCGTAAAACTGTTAAATCATTTTAAAGCACATCACAAGGTAACACTAGAGATACAACTGGGACAAATGACGAATTTCGTCAAAAACGCCAATTTAGTCATTAAAACTTCGTTGTGCAAGTTCGTCGTATGAAGCACAATAACGACGACAAAATTTTCTTGTATTTTTACTTTTAAAAGGGTGACCAGATTAAAAAAAAATAATATTTAAAAAAATAAAAAAAGATAAATGTGTTCTAAAAAACTAAAACTAATTTTATATTTAATTACTAACTTGTGCAAATTTAATGCTATAAATTAAAAATAAATCAATTATTCAAGCAAAATAACTTTAATTACTGAATTGCTTCGAAACTAAAACCAAACATGGTCACATTATATTGATTTGTTTGTCGTCCGGATAAGAAATAAAAATAAACGTAACGCATAGTTCGCCGCGTATGACCAATTTTGTCCAACGTCATGATTGTGTGCATTTTCATATACACAAATGTGTTTTTAATTTTTTCGACGAAAATTCGCGACCAAAAATTCGTCGTACGTTTCAGATGTGTTCCTAGCATTAGTGCTTAACGACGACATCTTATTATACGCCTTTATTTGCTTACTAAAAAACTGAAAATGTGTTCTTCACCCCCCACACGTTCTTAATGAAGATTTATTTATTTCTTTCATTTATAGCTAGAGGACGCTGTAAGCTTAGTTGTCTGATACATTGACGGTTGATATAATTTCCTTTTATTGTTTGTATCCTGCCGCTGTCACTTAGGCGATATGAATTTTTTCACATATTTTATGATATCTTCTTAAACCCCTAAAGAGCTTTTAATTGGAAAAAGTAACAAAATAATTGACATTTGAAAATGTTTTCAAGCATTTGGCCACAACTGCTGTTTTTAATGAAGCACATTCTGCACATCTAATTTTGGTCCAATTTTATAGGATTGCTAGTCGTATGTCAAGAAAAAAATAACAATCTTGATCTCCAGGGAGCCAATTGTTGGCAGTTTAGCAGCATAAACCAAGGACTTTAGTTGGTCCCACAGGAAAAATTCGTAATATGTCAAATCGTACGACTTGGAAGCCAATTGATAGTTTTCTTATCTGCAAATTAACTTGTTGCAGTGTTTCAATTTCCATAAAATAATACTTGCGGAAGCCGTATAACACGTAGTGCAACAATATTAAAACCACATATCGCTCCTATTAATGTCATCCAAGTACAAAGCTCCCGCTTTAGTTCTGAAGAATTAAGGTACAATGATGCCACAAGTTTCTAAGCCGCAATAGAAGATTAAATTTTCTGGATCTAGTGGAGTCTGTGGACTTATTATACTTGGTTTCACTCTATATTTACAAGCTCGTTAAGCTAAAAATGATATTCAGACAACGATAAGAACAATCGTCAGGGGAGTAGAAAAAAAGTAAAACGATTTTGCCTATGAAATACTAGAGACGCTTAAAACTCTATTGAAAAAATAAACTTGAGAATAAATTGCAAGATTGGGAAAACTGAAGCTTTCCATCTATCACTCTTCTTCTTCTTAATTTATTCTTCTCCAATAAAGTTAATAAAAAACATTATTGGGAATTATTGTTTCAATGTTAATACTCTTTAAGAAACAACGTTTCTATTTGTGATCAAGTAGATTTCACAACACAGGAAAATTCGCTCGAAAAAAACCTTTGCAGTCTCCTTTGATAATGCATTGCGTACGCAAAACTGCAATCCAAAACTCGCAAACTGATTTTTAATAATAATTTGCCAGAAATTTTTAAAATAAAGGAATAATAAGTTTTCAATTGAAACAATTAAAAGATTAATCAATGTGACGCACATTTTTGAAAATTGCAAACAAATTTTCTTAAATTATTTTATTTAATTAAAATTGTTACATATTTTAAACTAGCTGTATTTATGAAAATAGTTTTTTTGGATGATGTAGAAGCTTTTTGCAATCACAATACACCGGCATACTGTTTTTAGGGGAAACACTTTTGAACATTTTCTGTTACGTTTTTGGTAGAAAATTCATTTAAATAGAACAACTGTAGTTTAGTTTATACTTGTTCATACTTGTATACTATAACTAGTTTTAATGTTTGTCTGTCCATTCCCCCTTATTTTTCTTTTTGTGTTCTCGCACAGACCAAAAATGATTGTAATTTTTTTTTTTTTTTTTTTTTTTTTGTTTTTAGTATCCATGTTTTACAATTGAACATATTCATTTCATTTTTCTGACATGAGCGAGTTAGAGAGATACGTTTAACATTAAAACGAAGACTATTTGAATGTAATTTTAGCAATGACTAGACAATAGACCGTAAGTATGACTGACTGGGTTGGCTGACTATTAAATGGAATTTAAATCTCAAACAGCTTTATGAAATTTGATACGTAAGCAAAAAAGTATAAAATGCAAATATGTAGGATACACTGGATTTTTTTTTCTTTTCCTTGTTCTATTCTTTAGTCGTTTAAAACATTTGTCATAGAGCAGATGGTGTTTAGAACAGCCTAGTGTGGGGAAAAACCTGCATACAATACAGGATTGATTGTTTTATTGATCTCGAGATAGAAACAAAGGTCCTCTTTATGTTCAAATATGTTTAAAACAACAAGTGTTTTTATTTTCTTGTTGTCAGCTTTAAGTTCTACACATTTGTGCTTTAAGTTAATTGCAATTTAAATAAATTTAACTAGAACATTTGGTAAGATTTAATTTGTTCAAAAATTATATGATATACATTTTGGTCGACCTTTAGGTCCGGTGGGACAATAAAAAATGCTTTTTGCAATATAAATAAACAACTTCCCTATAAATTAAATATTTTCCAAGTTAATATTGTTAGCTCTAATAGTAAAAAAAAAATATAATTGTGATAGGACCACAAGAATTGTATTATGTTCATTGTAAAAATATATCGCCGAGGGGAACAAATTATAGCTGGATTAAAAAATTATTTTGTTACTCAAAACTGACACAAGGATCTTCTGAAGAAAATACTTTTCTACAATTTTAACATTATTGCAGCCAACATAATTAAGTTAAATAAAAATTATTTAATTTATGATAAAAATTATTAAGTTTTTTTTTTTGCTTTTAATACATTTTATTTATTCAGAACTTTTCTGTTTTCATTCTTTAAAATAAATTTTATTTTTATCAGTTAATTTTTTTTTATGTAGAAATAATTTAAATCTTTTTAAATTTCAACTTTGTCAAAAGCTTTAGAACTATTTACTAAATAAAAATATTCTAAAATCAAACATTGTTTGTTTGTTTTTAGACAAAATTTAATTGCATATCGTGTTTATTAATATCATCTTATGATTATAAATACTGAATTATTTTTTGATAGAAATACAAATCTTGAGAACTTTATTCATTCCATTTAATGATGCCATTTTAAGAAACATCTCATTGTCCGGAATAAGTCTGAAACAACTATAACTTATTGATCTCAACCATAGATTGTTACACGAACATTATATGTTTTTTATGACTATACCATATCCATATTTTTTCTCTGCATGCTTAGTGTCAATAAAGAAAAACAAAAAAATATTTATAAATATAAAACTTAAGCAAATTAAATTTCATTTTTTTCCTTTATTTATTTATTTACTAAAAATCAGCCTAGCTCACAGAGCCATATCCACAAAAATATGACACCAGTATAAAAATGGAATAAAAATAATTTATAACAATTTGGTAATACAACCTTAGAAAAGAAAATTTTAAAACAAATAATATAAATGAAGATCTAAATAAAGAAATAAAAATCAATTTTAATACAAAAAATTAAAAAAAAAACAAAAAAATTTTTAATAAATAAACTAAAAAAGTAAGCAGGAATATCGCAAACTAAGTTTTTATAAATAAACATAAATATATATAAATGTTTAAATATATAATTAATCATTAATACAGTAATTTATAAAAAAAATTTGCAACACACCGAAATCTGTTCTGTTTCAATTTTGTATTTGATCACAAACAAAAAAAAATATTTGTTTTTTAATCCCTTGGGCATATTGTATTGTCATATAAGTTAAAGGTACATGACCTTGTTTTTTGATCGCAATAGGCAGATTTTTATGGCTGCTATAATAACAATTAAAAAATTTTTAAATGAAATATAAGAGGTGTTCCTTAATTGGCGTGATTTAAATTTCCGCTATGAAAAGCAGTGTAAGCAATAAATTTAAGAAGTAAGGGGTGCTTCCATAGAGACCATAATTTTGACGAATAGGGGCTTATCTCCTAAACTGTTACACACAAAGTATGTACTACAATGTCTGTTATAAGGACAGAAGCAAAAAAAAAGTAGTGTGTCCCTATAGTCATTTGATTTGCACGTATATTGACTTCCTTTTTTTTAAAGTAATATCTGAGACTATAAATTTACGCAGAGCATGTGATTCTAGTTCGCTATAAAAATATGTAAAAAATGTAATTAAATTCAAAGGTGTGCCAAAGTATATTTACTATGTCCGTTATAACAAGTACGGAACCCTCGTGCGTAAAACGAACTTGTACTTGGCGTATTAGTTTCTTTGTGTGTAAGAATTCATTTTAGAATCTGTTGACTTGATGGAGTTAAGCCTTATTTTTTTTTTCTTGGCTGCAGTTAAAAAAGCAAAGCCTATTGCAAAATTCGAAAGTGTTTTATATTTAAGAAAGGCAAATTTCTTCTAAATTTTTTAATAATTTAGAAAAGGCTAAACTTAACAAGTTACATTTTGACGGCCTTTTGCATAACAAAATGTAAGCATGAGGTTGGCATAACTTCTAAAACTAAGCAGCGTCTCTGCAAGGCCATCTTTACAATTTGAAACCAAAAATATTCCTAGAATGTAGTCACGGATCACTAAAACTATCTACAATGATTTTAGGTGGCTGGCCCTACGGTAAAATACACTGAGACCCTGCTCAATTTTCGCACTCATGCCAAACTCATTCTAAGTTTTTGTTATGCTAACGGCTGTGAAAGCCGAGCGCCTTAACTATTAGCATTTAGGATGCCATCGGTCCTACTACGAGTCTGAACTTTTCCAGATGAATATAATTATTTTGTAACAAAATCGCATGCAATTTGGCTTAATTATACGAACTGGTGCTGGCTGCTTCTTTAAGGTATATTTGACACTGATTAAAAAATAATTTTGTTTGTTTGTTTTTTTTTTTTGTTGAGTTCTAATTTTTTTTGATGCGAAAAAATACTTTTTAAAAACAATTTCCCTCTCTCATCTTTCGAAAAACTAAAGAATTTTGTATGGAACGTTTATTTTAAAGATGCTTAATTTTAAACAGATTCAGTTTTGTATCTTAAATGTTTTTCATAATATTATTTTTTCACAGCTGGCAAATTTAAAGAAAATCCCTAAATTTTTATGGAGAAGAAAAAAGAGTGTATGCTTTTTGGATCGCTAAGTCCTTCTACAGCTTTTTCAGTATCTTTTTTCTAAAAAACTTAAAAAATCTTAAATACGTTTAACTTTAATCTTATTAATTCATTATATAGGTTTACGCAATTTGTAATTTTTAATTCAAACAGTGCAAATGTGATATAAATTTATATTATTCATGTTGAAATACAATTTAAAACTTGGTTAACTTTTTTCTTTTACGACACCTTTTATGAGTCGAGCAGAGTAAAATGTCATAAACTTACAATTAAAATTACTTCTTGTTTTTTTTTTGTCACTTGCAAATACCTACACAGAACGAAGAACAATTTTTATAAACTCATTGCTGTGTTCAAGTTTGAGGTGGGTGTTGTGAAATTCCCTTGTTGTTTGTCACTGTATGAAATTTACAAAAAAGGAAATGTTTTGAAATTTCATTAACAAATTATGTAGAGTTTTTTATTATTATCTTGTTTTTTTTTGTTTTCTTTGTTATTTAATTTGTAAAATTCTAAAAGGTACAGAAACTCATATTAAAATTGTTTACATTTTATGATTTCATACACCACATTCTCTTTTGTTATTAATTTTTTATGTAAATTACCTTTAAATTAAAAATAAAATAAAGACATTTACTCGCTCGTATATTTACTTATAAACTCATCTACAGGTCCAAAATTATTGCTAAAAGCACAGAGAATTTAAAAAAATTTATCCGATTAAAATCAGGATAAGGAAGTTTGTACTCTGCTAGGACCTCTCAGAGCAGTATGAACTTGTTTTTAATAGAAATTCTGTGTGTTAAAGGTATGACTGCATTGTTTAAATATAACTTGATATGATGTCATATTTACCACAGCTATAATAGCATATATTTAGGCACTTATAATAGGAAGCCTTTTATTAAAGGAAACCCTTAAGCTTTTTATAACCAATAATTGTAGTCGTAGTGTTATACAGTTTGTTTAAATTTCAAGTCGCTATCTACAACGGTTCGAAAGATAAGGCAGTATACATTAAATAACACCACCTATCGGGATGTCTTTTGATTTAAAATTTTATGTTGTTGTTATAGCGAAAATTAACATTCTGTGTAAATTGTAACTGATTGCATACAACGATTAAACAGTTAGAAAGAAACATCACCTGTGATAACACTTTTTAACTTGCAATCTTTTAATTTGTTTCTTTAGCAGGCATAAAAAAATATATTCAGTGTAACTTTTCAGTGTATGACTAATGGGGTTAAAAATAAAGGGCCATATTTACACCCTTTAATTTTCAAATTTATTTTTATTATTTTTGTTATTGTTACTTATACTGATACTAAATAATTTTAATTAATAAGCAAAAAATATTAAGAATCGGTTTAAAAAAGACTGAGTTTTAGAGGCAAAAATAAAGGGTCATCCAAATGTGACGCCTAGATGTCAGCACTATATAATGTTTACACGTGACATCTTTTCAAATGACATAAGCCATTTTGTTTTATTAGAAGGAAGTTTTAACCATAGACAGGTACACCTTGCAACAACGCGTTTACATCATTCAACCAACAAACAACAGATCCATTATTTTTAAGCAAAATTTTGTTTAGTGACGAAGCTCATTTCAGAATAGATGGATTCGTCAATAAGCAAAATTGTTGTATCTGGGGTGATGAAAATCCTCGTGTTATTCATTAAAAATCTCTACACCCACAAAAAGTTACTGTTTGGTGTGCATTTTGTGCAAATGGAATCATTGGGCCATTTTTCTTCGAAGATGATGCCGGAAATGCTGTTACTGTGAATGCTAAGCGATACCAATCAATGTTGAGAGACTTTTTATGAACACAGTTGAATCATATTAATGTGTCTGACGTCTATTTCCAGTAAGACGGTGCTACATGTCACTCAACTCGAGAAAACATTACGCTTTTGCGATCAAAATTTCCTCAACGTGTAATTTCACGAAATGCAGATTTCAATTGGATGTGATCTAACACCATTAGATTTTTTTGTGGGGTTTTTTGCAAAGTCGAGTTTATGCTAACAAGCCACAAACAATTTATGATCTAAAGAACAACATTCAAGTTGCAAGTCGTGAAATAACACCAGCAACATGTCGGAAAGTCATTGAAAATTTCGATATTCGGATTGATGTCTGCAGACGCAGTCATGGTGGACATTTGAATGATATTCTATTCCACTTATAATTGTAATGGATCATACTTTTAATTAAAAAAAAAAAAACAGCTTGAAAAAATTGCAAATAGTTTGTGTTTTATTTCAAAGAAACATGTAGGCGCGTTTTTTGGATGACCCTTTATAAAAACAATTAGATTAATCGAAAAACTTCTCCTCTTTTGAAATCAATTGAAAAGAACGGCTTTCGCAATTAGTGATGAAAATTTTTTCAAATGTAACGTGATAACTTATACCAAATATTAATTTCAATTTTATTTAAACTAAACCCTATTCCCTACCCTATTTAAATATTATAATTAAAAATGCCTCATACGTGCATGGAGATGTGTAAAAACACATAAGTTTTCATTGATATCAAGCAAGTTTTTTTTTTACTAATTTTATAAATTTAATGTCAAGAATTATCTTTAATAACATAATTTTTTGCTTGAAATTAGAACTGTATTTTTGGTAGAACAATTTTAATTGAAATAGTAGTTTTCATTAAAAAAAAAATTGTAATGTTATCAATAACACAAGTTTAAGATAAAAAAAATTTTAACAACATTTAAAAGATAGATGCCACGAGTGCTGATAGACGTATTAATTTCTACTAATGCTTAATGTTTTCGGGTTTCTTTGAAACGTAAAACAAAACTGCCTCAATAATATTTTATTCTTAATATATTTGGAAAATTAAACATTCGTCAACTTAAGCTAAAAAAAATTATCTTTTCGTTATATTGATGAAAAAGTCTAGCAAATAATTTTAAAAATTTCATCACAGCTAAAATTGTTTTAAGGAGCAATAATGCTCCATTATGTACTGGCCACTGGGCTCATAAATGTTGTGTATTTATAAATAAATTATTTATTCAGTTTAACATATTATAAATAGACTTTCTGGCCAAATTCCACATTTATCGTTTTCTACATGTTGTTTTATACAGACACGCACAGATACATAGTTTTGGGAATATTGTCAAGCTCCCAGCGATGCCAACTGTGCCACAGATTTGTATGCCATAATAAATTTGTTGGCCCCAGTTAAGCTTTATAATTAAAGCTTTTTGCCACCAATTTATAACACTAATACATACCAAATATTTTTATTCACATTTTTCCACAAAAATGTAACAAAAACAAAAAGCGAAATGTTGTCAACGCATAATTTAAGTTGTGCATCCATAAAAATTATCATTTAAAATTTAGCGTAATATTTACCTGAAAATAAATGAAAAAATATGACTTATTTTAATATGCAATACATTTTAATTATAATTTTAAATTAAATATACAATTTTTTATAAAAAGTATACAAATTTAAGTGCGAAGAAAAAACCGCTGGTATTGGTTTAAATTGTTAAGTATTTTAACTCAATAATTACTTAAACTCTTACTTTTTGGGTGATACAATTCTTATAAATTATTTATTTATTTATTTTCGTACGGGTAAATGCCCGCAGTAAGTAATTCTCGCATAAACATTAATGTTTTTCTCCATTAAAATGATTCGATTGTGTTTGCTCGAGCAGTTTTTGGTTTTATTTAGGACATAAATGTCTTTCAGTATTTTTTTTTTTTGCCATTTTAGCGAAAAACCACGTCCCCTATAATCTGTATGCAGTATTTAAGTCGATTGTTGTAAAATGTTCTAGATTTTTTAAGACCAAAATGTGCCATTAAAGCAAACATTAAACATTATTTAGTCATGAATTTAATTCATATTATAGACACACATTCTGTAATGGTATTGTGTGTGTGAGGCTTTGATATTATATTTATGTGTTTGTGTGTCAGTATTGGGAATATGTATAACTTTGTTGCGTTTGAGGATTTATGTTTAATGGTTTTGATCAAATAAAAAGCCAGAAAAAAAAATAAAAAAAAAACAGTACAGTACAGTACAGAGTAACTAGAAACATTGATTAAAGTAATAAATGTTTTGTGGTTATGTACATTATGAATATCAGGGTTACAAATATGATCAACCAATAAGAGACAACAGAAAATATAAGGATATAATTTTTATCTAAAAGAAAAGATAAGAGAAGAAGAAAAGAGTTTTTGGTTCACAGTTTAAATGAAAATTTTCTTAGTACAGCTTTTTAAAGAAAATTTTTCATCCACTACAAAAAAATTTAAAGAAAAAAAATTTTATAAAAAACCTTGTTTTCATTAACATAATTTCACACTAAAAAATATTTATATGTTATGACACTTGATTGGAAAAAAAGATTTCATACAAAGCTATGTAATCGATAACTCAAATTTTAGTATTTGACACTGTTAGCATGAGTTTCTAGAAAACTTTATTTGCATTCAAATTGATTTTTTTTACAAAAAATAATAACAACAAGTAAGAGTGCTATATTCGGCTATGCCGAAGCTTATATACCTTCACTATCTATATAAATCTAGTTTAGTAACTTCAATCAAAAAACATGACGTAGAATTCAAAAAAGAAAAAAATTAGTACGATAGATAATTTTACATAAAAATGTCATTGGCTGTTAATGAGTTAAGCCTTTTTAAAAAAATTTAGTATTTCTTGAAAGATATCTTCAAAAGCTTTAAAATGATACCCATATTGATATTTTAAAAAATTGTCAAACTTCTGAGGCCCGTAGTTCGGAAAATAATGGAGAGCGCAAATTTTTTCACGTGATGTTATTTTTATTTTTTAATTCTCTATCGCTCCATATGTTTGTTTTTTTTTATTGCAGTCACTTTACTTTTCGAAATGATATGGAAGAATTAAAGGCAGATGTGCTCTTTAGCCCACCGCCTCAAATCGATCGATCTGGCTGATTTTCAATACCACCTCATTCTACACTAAGTCTGATCTATTGGCGTATTTAAATTTTCTCTATTTCATTTAGTGCCCTGGCAAAGTTCATTTCAACACTAAGACATATGGACATCGTTTTATCGACTTCGCTATACATCAGAAGTCAGAATATATGTAGCTTATGGGGTCGGAAGTGGATATTGTAAAAATTACAAACGGAATGACAAACTTAAACTTACCGTTTTTCTACTTTTTATGGTGACGAGCATAAAAATTATGCTACTGGTGGTAAACAATTAAAACAACTTTATTATCTAACAATTGGCTTTTTTGTACAATAACTTCTCTCGTGTATGTTTTTTAATGATAAAAAAATGTATAAGAGTATTAAAATATTGGCAACTTAAATTAAAAGTTAAGATATTACTAACGTAGGACTTATCAATAACTCAAATATGACGAATACTGTTACCGTCCAGAAAGATTTCGAAGCGACTGGGGATGTGTTTTTGTAAAATTTTTCTATCGATAACAGTTTTTATAGATTATATTATATTTCTTTGCTCCAAACTTTTGTTTATTTATAGAGACATATATTAATTCTTTTAGCGATAACAACTGCTTGCTATAAATGCCTTATTATCGATTAAAAACACTTTTATTACTAAGACTGGTTTTTGTTATTTAAAACTAGAGATAAAGCTTTGTTTTACTGAAATAATAATATTTCTATAAATATTTATGATGAGAAAACTGATCATCGACCTCGAAATCTTAATATCAATTAAACATACTCATAGCTAAGATCTGGGGAGGTCGTGAGATATTTGAGGGTGTTTGGGAGCAGCATATTTGAGGGCAGCAACAGTTTAAAACTATGATGGATACTTGGTTACGATGCCAATTAAGGCAATGAGAGCTTTGGTTGCCCAATCACCCCAGAGAATTAAAGTATCTGAATTAATTGAATTTTTCACGAAAAGGGTGCATTTTAAATTACTTTCAACAAGCATGATTTCAGAGTTTTTAGATTGCACTGGGTATTTTGCTTTTTGAAACCTTAAAGTTACAATCGGCGACGCTAGTCATAAGAAATGCAAAGTGCTTGTTGGCTGATGACATCTCGGAGCAAATATTTAAAATTTGTTTTGCATTATTGAAAACTAAACAACTTGTACATCGATAGACAAAGCTTTTATAGCTTTTTTTAATTGCTCTAACAGAACATATGGTTTCGAAAACATAACTTTTATAAATATTTTTGATTAATCAAATTTTTTTTAAATACGATTCAATTAAAAATGCAGCATATGTAAAAGATTTTGTTATTTATATAAATAATATTAAATAATTTTTTATGCAAAAATTTTTCTCCCTTTCGAAAGCATTTTTAAAAATATAATTTTAATGTTCCTACCAAAATAAATTGTATTTTTCGTCTAAGTTTTAAATGTGTCTTGAGACTTCATTGCGGGTTTGGTTGTATCTATTTAAGAACACAAAGAAGCATAGGAAAATATGAAAAAAATCCTTAAGAGTTACCCATCCGTTACTTATTAAGTTCATTGCATCTTCTTCTCTCACTTTTTAATTAAAATTAAGATCTTCATTTACAGGATATTATTGCCCGATCTCGGAATGAATTTCTAGTTAATCTCAACAAACATGGTCTCAAAACTTTACGGTTTAATTCAGCAGCCATGGAAACCTTTAACTCATAATCGATAGTCTTAGGAATGGGCAATGTAAATACTTTAAACATGCTGCAACTGCTCGGTTATCGAAAATGAATAATTGAGGCTAAATAATGTTGATAAGCTCTCACTGACTTAGCCTAATAGTGGTTTATAAAATATCATAGTATTTACGGCGATCAAAATGGATAGTAATAGTATTTTTATGTTTGAATTTGCCACGAATGTTACACATGTTCTTTCAAATCCATACCCTGTTACTTTGTATAAAATTATTATCCCTTTTGGTATATTATGTGGTAACATTTATCATAATTTCAAATACAATGTGTTTTTATATTTAAACGTAAAAATACATATTAGATGTATGACTTTTACTACAAATACATATAAATAAACCACGTACTATATAAATACATAAACAATCCACAATAAAAAAAGAAGAAAACCCTGCAAACATATTACGTAAATTGAATATGTTGTTTTATAGAACTTAAAAGAAAATAACATAAATTATGGAATAAATATATGAATGAATAAAAACCTGATACATTTATAAAAATGTGTTTTTTATGCTGCAGTAAAATGTAAAATATTTTAAATTTGAATTAAGGGAAATGAGATTTTTCTCCTGATGCTGATAGACATAGTGAACTACTTGTACAAATAGGCTTTCACAGTTATAAAGACCAAACTTTATGTATTTTTAAAATTATTGCAAAATAAGAAACCAACCAAATTACTTATACGAAATGAATATTTATTTGTTATCATGTGATATAAACTTTGGCCAAATTATACTAGTGACCTAATAATTCCCCATACATTTGTAATTTTCAAGAAAAAAAAATTTCATAATTTATTTATACTGAAAATAAATTGAACGATAAAAAACGAGACTTTTAATATTTTACGTATTGAAAAAAAGAGGAAACAAAGCAGAGCTAAAAATATGCAAGACACATGTTATTTTTATTAGAACAAATATAAACATTTTAAAACATAGAAATGTAAAAATAAAAACTCACAGACTTAATATTGGCATTAGGGGTATGAATGTTAAAAAGCAAGTCTTTTGAAATACATATATATTTTGTAGCAAGTAACAAAATATTTATAAATAATTTATTAAACACTAAAAAGAATATTTCCTGCCTCTAGGCATATTTAAACCATCTCCAAAATTAAAATAAATTCTTATTGAAAAATTACTAAATTCAATAAGAAATGAAAAAAGAATAGTTTTCAGTTCCATCTACACAGGATGATAACACAGAATGTATATTTATATTTTTATATTTTTTTTCAGCTTTATTGAGTTTGAGTATTAAAATGTAAAAGAACAGAATATAACAAAACTTTGCAAATTTCAATATGTACCAAAACTAAACAATAAAATATGTAAAATATATACAATTTTAAAGAAAGAAAAAAGAAAAATATGTAATAAAGTTTTAAGAACAAATTAATAGGGCAGCTACAGGGTTTCTTTTTATACTTTCAATTGAATTTATTTATATTTTTAAATGAAAAAAAGTGGATGCAATTTCACAATATTTAGAAGAAAGGGTTTCGCAAAATGTTTTTTTCAAAAACAGCCTCCTAAAAAAAAAAGTTCAACTGCAATTGTTAATGATGGACTAAAAATTGTTCTATTAAGCCTTTGTTTTTGCTTTCAAACTTTTTGAAATTAGTTTTTTTTATTATATTATCTTTTAGGAAAAATTTTTTTTGTCCATGAAAATTTATTCAGAAAAAATTAAAAAAGATTTAGAAAACATTTTTCATTGATAATAAAAAGGTTTCGCAAAGTAAATGCTATCAACATTTTCTATTGAAAAATGAATATTTCAGGAATTGTTTGGAATCGAAAATAAATTTTTCTGTTAAGAAAAAAAAAAATAATTGTTTTTTATAGTTGCATGCAGCACTTGTAGTGGAAAGTAGAAAAGTTTATGATATATTTATTAGTAATAAATAAAAGTGCTTAAATTTTACAATAACAAAATGCTATTTGATTCATTTACTATCGATAATTAAACGTTTAAAAATAACAAAATTATACAAAAGAAGAAATGCTGCAAAAAATATTTATTATTAATAAAAAAATTTTGCATTGGGTTATTTTTATGGGAAATTTTTGCGACAGAATTTGTTTTTATAGGTAATGATATGTGTTGTTTACAATTTCTTGGCCATAAAACATTTGTTTAGTTATCATATTAATTAATAAGAGCTTTTATCGATAACAGAATTTTATATAAAACATTTGTTATCGATAAAAAATAATGCATCAGGTATTTATTTTATAATATAACAGAAAAAATGTATGATAATAATCATTTTTTATATAATATTAAATAATTAGTGTTACCAAATCCTATTTTTGCCGCATGAAAATATTCTGTGATACCGTTGATATCCCTAGAAACATTTTAAATAAAAGATTTAGTATTTATAACAAAAGGTTTTACAAAATAGTTTCCTTAATTATTGAAAAACAAGTGGTATATAAATAAAACTAAATAGAAAAAAACAGTCTATAAAAGATATTTGTTCTCGATAACGAAAACAATTATCGATTAGCATTAAGTTGCTTAAATTTTATGGCTAAATTTTCTAGTCGATAGCAAAATATTTGACTTTTTGTTTTCAAAATTCTTTATAAGTAACGGAAGGCTTCATGAATTTATTTTAATCGATACTAAAATGATGCATTTTTTTAAATTGTTTTTTATCGATTGCAAAATTCTTTATTTATCGATATTAATATTTTGTATTTGATATTTGTTTAACGAAAAATATAACTCAATAGTAGAAATTAACAGCTACTAAACAATTTAGAATATATCGAAAACAAAATGTTTGCAGGAATATTTGTTCAGTGATACTCTATGATATGTTTGTAACCCATATGAAAATTTTATTTAAAAGTTTTTTCTTAAACAGATATGTTTAACGAAACATAAATTTTCGATAGTAAACTAAAATATCATATGTGTTATCGATAACAAAACTATGTATGAATCATTTGTTATCGAAAATAAAATGATGTTAGAGATTAAAAAAATAATTTAAAATTTTTTCCCGATGTCTTTTGTATTTTTAACAAATATACATTTTTTTTTGTACAAAGTGCTTCATAAAGTTTAGTTTTAATAACAAAATTTCCTTATTGAAACCCAAAGTTATTAAAATTTAAAAAAAAAAACATCGATTTTAATATGAATAGGAAAAATAAATCCAGTTACTGGATGTCTGTTGTGTTTTTGTATAAAACATTTTGGAGATTTTATTGTCCTTGTGCTTGTGCTTCTGATAAAAGACTCTTAAGTTTTCTATACAAAATTTATGTAAAATTCACTAATGAGCTTTAAGAGTAAAAGTAATAATTATTTCATGAGAATATCGAATACGTTTTAAATGAAACAAAATATGTATTAAAGATTTTGTTACGGCTATGAATATTATATAAAATAAATTTAATCGATTACTTTTAAATTTATTTTTAATGTTAACACTTGTTTTAAATATTCAACAACCTTTTTCTTCACTAGAATAAATAAAGACAAATACCCTTTAAGTGTTAAGCCACCTTAGATGTAGAAACGCAGACAATTATACAACAAAATAAAATCTTTAAAAGTTTTATATTATTTTTTGGTAACCCACCAAATTCGCAACACTATCGTACCTAAACCTTTTACGTCTTGGTAAATTTGTTAAAAATTGTTTTTATTTAAGTCAGCTAAACTATTACAAATTCGATTTGCTCAATCGTTGTAGAGATACGATAGATTCTTTTAAGAAAATTTAGCTAAATTATTTCATTCAGTTATTTTTTTCTATGTTTTTACCTTTTTTCTATTTTTTTTATCGTTTACGTTCTTTGCTACTTGTATTCCCTCTCTGTTGTCACTGTGTAACTGTTTTTGTCATTGCATGCGGTTTACATAAATTTTACTCAATACCCAAACACTATGATTTCTTGGCGATAGAAAAGATTTTCCAATTTCAGTTTCTTTCCTGGTGACGTTTTAGGAGAATTAAAAAAAAAGGAAAAATAATTTTTAAAAGTATTGAAAGCTAACGATGTTTTTATAGTTGTTACTCTTGGCGTAAATGGGCTTGTAGTCTAGGGATGGTACTGAAACGTGCAGTAAGGTATTTTAGAAAAAGTCATTCTTTATAATCCTGCTCGTAACTTAAGTTGGTTGAAGTTTATCGTTTGAAGTAGGAGTTAGCGTATGCTCTTTTATTTGTGTATGTTTGAGTGTTTGCATAGCGTTCAATAGTATAGTGTTTTCCTTAACGGAAATGAATCTCCGTTTCCCTAGTGTTTTTCTTCTCTTCTCTTTTCAATTCATTTTTATTTTATTTACATAATAGCTTTTAATAGTAAGAAGTTGGTAAACTGTATTCAAGATTACAATTGTAATATTAAAATTTATTATTATTATTTCTCGCTATTTTTGTGTTCTTTTTTTTAATGAAACTTTCTTTTTTAAATTGTATTATTTGCTGTGTATGTGCCTGTGAGTACGGAAAGTAAAACATTCAAGGATAATGAAATTTTATTGAATATTGAAAAACGTGACTCAAGAAATTAATGAGAATTGTAAGGATGTGTTTTAAATGAAGTTTTTCTAGATGGAAAAATCAATTTGAACTTAAAAGTTTTTCTTTTTCGCTGCGATTTAAGTAACGGAAATAGATGTGTTTTGAAATGGAAAAATCCGTGATTAAAATTTGCCTTAAAAGCCTAAAATGTATTTAAGAAAAACAAAAAAACATTGACATTATAACATCACAGTTCATGATATTATATGAAGCATCTTTTGTTTTGGTTAGGGCGAAAATATCGAGAATACTTGAGATTTGTTGCATAGGAAATGAAAATAAAATATAGTTGAAAAACTCTGGGGTTTAATAGAGTGTCAAACAATGTGTAAAAATGTTCGAACGCCCATTACAACTTCTTTTTACATTTTATAGTGCGGAAATAGTTTAAAAAATATTGAAAAATGTTCACCACGTTTTTTGTGCAGCTATCAAAATCTTTGTATGGAAAACAAACTGCAGCGTTACAAATGAATTCTCAGAGTGTGACAGTTAAGTACAAATATTGGAGTGGTGGCATCATTTGATCATTTCCTTTTAGAAAATGCAGCATAAAACTTTATTTTAGTGAATGGCGAGCATAAAACAGGCATGATTACGGACCTTCTAAGGCGTTAAGTGGCAGATATATATTTGCTTTCAGTAGAGTGACGCATAATATGAACTTTTGAGCACTAAGTTCAATAATCGTTTTGTCAGCCGTCTTAACCCTCTTTTTAGGCCCTTAACCTGCCAACAAAGGTTTTAAAAATTAGACCGAAAAGATAAGATACAAGCTGCAAACCAAGCCATTATACTTCCTCATAAAAACACACTACTGATCTGTTAAATACTCCATTTTTAAAAACATCTTGGATGCGAAATTCGGCATTTAAAAAATTATTATTGTGAATAGGAAAAGCTTTGAAGCAGTGAGTTTCAAGAAAAAATTAAAATTTTTTTTCTAGACCGATTTCTAGTCAAGTGGTTTTGAATGGTTTTAGGGTTTTTTTGTAAATACATTTACAAATGTTTTATCATTTTTTTGTTAATTTATGAGTTTTTCTCTATGATAATGTCAAGCAGATGACCTGATTTCACTTGTTGTTTTCATTCAAAGTTGAAATTTAATTAAATTATGTCTAGATATCATAATTACTTGTTATTCTTTTCAATATAATAGATTGCACACAAGAATTTTCGAATTTTACGCTGTTTAAATAGTTTGTGTTTTTTTAAGTTTCTTTTTAATTCTATTGAAAACGAAAAATTGAATTTTCTAAACAAGACTAAATATCATTGAAGCGTTAACAATTTCAGTCAGCGTGCAAAATGGTGGCTCTCTTTTAATAACAACTGCAACAGCGTTTTAATGACAACATTTTTCTAA
This sequence comes from Cistogaster globosa, assembly GCA_937654795.1. Classification (NCBI taxonomy): domain Eukaryota; kingdom Metazoa; phylum Arthropoda; class Insecta; order Diptera; family Tachinidae; genus Cistogaster; species Cistogaster globosa. The sequence continues at coordinate 76,901,810 of OW569407.1, forward strand.
ATAATCAAAATCATTATGGAGAAAATAAAACAAAAAACAAAAACTACATTTGTTCATTTGTTCTGCTTGTGATTATGATTTAACAAACGTTCGCCAGGCAGTCAAACAGAAAACAAAAATATTCGTTGGTTTTTATGTATTTAAACGAACAGGGTTGTTTAAATAAGTTGTTGTTGTAGTTGCTTTTTTTTTTTTTTTTTTAGAATGAAGTCAGCCATTACATGAATAAATATTATTGTGATATATGACCAATAACTAATTTCTTGTCTGATTTGTATCCTAAATATAAAGATGTGTGTGAAGATAAATATGTCGAGTTATATATGTTTTTGACGTAACGACTTACTGGCCACACTGGCCAAAATCCTTCACAGAAATTACACATATGGACCAAATTTAATTTTCGTGATTTTTTCACTGTTCACAAACTCAATTTGGAAAAAGTGTTTATATGGGGCAATAGTACTGACCCTAGTAAACACTATCCATAAGGTGGTATTGCATGCCACCTCTCCATTTGGCCAAGTTGGTCAAAATATATTGGAGACAAAAATTTGATGAACTGATTTTTAATAAAAATAATTTTAATTTGTATGGATATACTTCAGAAGGTCTTGAAATCTCTTAAATTTTATTATTTGTTAAACAATTATTCTTAAATTTTTAAATGTAAAACAATTCGTGTTTTTCTTTGTATGTCGTTACGTCAAACATATTTAATTTCACACTTATATATGTTTTACGTAAGTCGTTACGTCAAAAACATATATAACTCGACATATTTATCTTCACACACATAATATAAAGTTTAGAATAAAAATTTTGTTTTACATAAAAAATCATAAGTTTTGTAGTAGCAACAAAAAAAAATGCAATGTGTTTGACTTAAGCAACGGGTAAACAAATCAAACATAGTTGATCCAAAAAAAAAAATTGTTGCCAAACATATCAATTTGCTTCTACTACTCTCGCGAGTAATAGGAGTGTTTCTCTTTATATTTATTTTTTACTAAAATAATTAGCAACATCTTTGTTGAATAAATATTGTTAAGAAAATGCAAGTGAAGAGTTTTAGTGGTACGTTCAAAAATAGGTTTCAAGATCCCTATAGGTATACCAGTGAAAATAAAATGCTGGGGCTTCTTAGCGCTTAATTTTTAAAATATTGCGACAGTTCTAAGTGTTTCTGAGTAAACTGCTAAAGTTCATACAAATTTTTTTTTGCATATTAAAGAGTCAGTTGATAAACTAAAAAGTGTTAGCTGATTCAAGACTGGTTTTAGACTAATTTTCGACTTAGGATACTGAATTATGTATTTGTCATTTAACTACACGTCACGTTCTTATACTTTACAAATCATGGGCCGCTCTTATTGATTGTCATAAGTGAGAATAACTTGTCAATAATATAGTCAGAAAGCCTTAAAAATGGATTTAGTGAAAAACTAAATCTCCCTTTAAAAGAATAACAATTGAGAAACTGGCGTAATAATTATTGCTATTTTTTTCCTCCAAAAGCGTAACTAGAGAATTTTTCTGCAAAAGCTGTAACAATCAAATAAAAAAGAAAATTTTTTAAATTTTAAACTTTTGTAAGTCGGATAATATTTTGGTCTGATCTATCCATGCAAATGTACTCCTCATAATCGTTTCAGTTAATGGTAAGAATACTAACTGTATAATCTTAAAGATAAGAAAGTCCTTGCAAGAACGACTATTTGTTTTTGTTTATTTGAAAATGACTCACCAAGGAGCGCAGAAAACTTAGAAACCTTTTCAATTTTTAAACAAGAAAAATTTTACAACAAACTGTAATAATCAAAAATGTTTTAAATCGCAAAAGAGTGGATTTCACAAAATTTTACCAAAGTTTAAACAAAAAACTTTCTTTAGAAAGCAAGATTTGGATGCAGAATCAAATTTCACCTAAAACAAAAATAAAAAAAAAATTAAAAGGTTTTGAAATTTAATGAATCTAAAGCATTGGTAATTATTTTTTTATATTTTTTTATACTTCATATAGCGCTGGGGTAATTTATCCAAAGGTTTGTCGCTTATTTCTTCAACAGTTTAGTTTTTAGTTTACGTTCAACATTTTATTGGTATTTTTCTCCTTTTTAACACACTTCTTAAAAGCATAAATGTCCAAAATTTTATGACTATTTTTATTTTAAACTTTGACTAACAAACACAACATGATAATGAAAAATGGCTATTTTTATTATTTTTGCAAACATTAAACAACCAATTATTCATCACTGCTATAAACACTTTTAAAATGAAATGTAATAAATGCTGTGCAAAAAATCTGCATAATTAACCAAGTTAAAAAGAAAATGTAATATCTGAACATATAATAAAACAGTCACAGGGTCGCTTCTGTGCATGAAATATTTTTGAAAATGTTTATGTTGGTGTAGAAAATAATCGTTATGGAATAAAAAAACGCCTCTTTTTGGCATTTTTATCTGTCTGTGTTTGCATCACGTAAAAACTGCTGGATGGATTTGAATAAAATTTTATAAGAAGGTCCCTTAGAACTTTGTTTCAAATATGGGATACTTTTATTTCCATAAAAATGTGCCGTTTCGTAGAAAAACTAGAGATATAAATGTAAAAGCACCCAATTATCTATAATGGTACTATAACAGTTGTCAGTAAATTTTATTTTTAAAGGTGGAAAATTGTTAACACTGTTTATAGAAATCTACAACAAATGTTTAAAAAAATATTTTTTTATATTTTAATTTTAAGAAAATTATAAATGACACCCGAAAGAAATCGTGGGCACTGTTAGTATATAATAAAATCAGACTTGAGCAGTCCAGTTAAAAAAATATATTTTGTTTTACATAATAAAATGGTGACAGCTTAAAGAAATATATTTCCTGAAGAGCTAAGTAAGCGGTATCGAAGTGGCCATCGAAACGTGCTTTCACCTTCAATACTCAATATTGGGGATTTTAATAACACGGTCGGGATAATTAGCACGAATTTTTAAAGTTTAAAATTAAAAACTTTTTTGTTTTAAGAATTATAAAAAGGGTGGAAAATTTATTTTTATTGCTATTTCACGCAAAGATTGGGAAAAACTAAAATCGGATTCCAATTGTGATTTAAAGATTATAGAAGAAAATTTACAAAAAACAATCTTTCGATTTTCTCAAGTCGACCTTAACCTTACAAAAAAAAAAAAATAAGAAACCACCAACCAACTTGTTATTGTCCCTCTTTTAACTGTTACTTATCTCTTATACATGTATGTTTATTAATACACACACATGTATGTGTGTGTTTATAAGTTTCTTATTCTTACTCATCACTTGACTTAAACGAGTTTCTAGTTTATAATACCGTTAACAATTTTCCTGCTGCGGTTTCAAGTATAAGATCAACTTTTATAAAAGTCTTTTTGAGAATAAGAGATTTTATATGTTTGTGTATGTGAGTGTCTGTAGTAAATACGACGGCAGGCTAAAAATTTATTCCACAATTTTTAGCCATTCAAAAATATGAAGGTAAGGCGGCATTTTTTTACACATTATTTTTTTTACACAATCTTATTAAATCTTAAAAACGGAAAAAAGGTAAGGAAGATATAAGTTTCTTCATCTATACAAAATCGACGATTCACCACTCAAAATCGCAAATGATACAATGGTTTATACCCAGTCAACCTTTCGCAGAATAGAATCAGTAGAATCAGTACCTTCTTGCAAGAAAGCTTTTAAAAGCAGTTTTGTGTTACAGAATTAAACCGTCTGTATTTTTTTAAATTTGCGTCAACAGAACTCAGTTATTTCTGAACCGATTTTATTTAAAGCAGATGCTAAGAAAAAGTTCATAATATTAAGAAGTAAAGGGTGCTGCCACACAACACGCTTTCTATTTAATGTCTATTAATCTGCAACTAACATCCACATACAATTTTAATAAAGATGATATTATTATACCATATAGAATGAGAAAATTATAAAAAATAAACCCAAGTAATAAAGGGTGTTCCCATAGGTGACATAATTTGACATATGAGACCGTTAATTTTGACTTAAAACAGTCTAACATTTCATAATTGTACAGAAGGTTTACTTCAGGTCTGCCATAACAGGTATATAGTTTGATATGAAAGGGTGCCCCATAGTTGATGTTATTTGATGTGTATAGCCTTATATTTTTAACGGTTATACACAGAATTTGCATATTAAGTCCTCTGTTAATAAATTTAAAATTTAAAATTGGACGTTTGAGGGTGTTCCCATGGGTAACATTATTTCATGAATATGGCCTTATCTCGTGTACCATTATAAACAGTTGAATTTTATATAAAATGTGTAATACTATGTCCATAGGTACAAGTTTAAGTAATAAAGGGTGTCCTTATAACTTAAGTAGTTTGACTTATACGGCCCTTTCTTACTAACCGTAATAGTCAAATACTAGAAAATTACACAAAACGTTTATTTTATGTCTGCTATAACAACATTAGATATAAGGGCGCCACTATAGGTGATGCTCTTTATAAACATGGACTTATCAACTTATTTAAATATATTAATGTGGCCACAAGCAATAACAGCTTAACTCGTTTTTTGGAAGTTTTCAACAGCATGTTTAATTTTAATATTTTTGCGTTAAACCAGGGAATATGGACTTTAGCTGTTTAGACTTTAAGCTAAAAAATACTCAGTTTTCAAGCTACAAAGATGAAATTTGACTTGCATTACAGGTTTGAGCGTTGGAAGCATAATACTAGCTGTCATTGCTCAAAGACACAGATTTGATGACCCTGATGAGATAATAATTAATTTTTTATCCATGATATTAAAAGTCATGTTAACGCAGCATTTGAGAAAGCGCACGCTTTTAAGACGCAGCTGATTTCCTTATTATCGTGTGGGACTTTTGTATCGCAAGGCATAATAAAATTAATTGCTTATACTCGTAATGGACTTCTTTTGCTGCCTTATAAATAAAAGAAAATATGACACTTCTGTGGGTGTTCACAGCAGATTAATGACGCCAAACACTAAGCCAAACTTAAAAAAATATGCGCAGATGTGATAATACGACCACCATAATCCCGAAATCTTACTTCCTTTGAGAGCTAAAAACGTTTACGCAGGATTCTGTTTCTGCTTGTCAAGGTTTCTCAATAAAATGTATATCAAAATTTAAACATGAAAGGACGTGCGTTAGTAGGCTTTTGGTTAAATATTCTTTCGTTTTTATTTTTAAATTACATACATACGCTCATCTTATTTTTTGAATGCCTGAAAGATAATTTTAGAAAAATTACATCTTAATTATTAATTGACTCGTAATTAGTTGACATGATTAACTGCATAAAAATTTTGATATTAAAAAGTATGGAATGCAATATCATCTTAACTTGTCACTGACCTTACTATTTTTCCTAAAACTCATCTAGGGAAAGCTTTTGGAAGCAGCATATAAAAATTTGCTAACTTTTGATGTTATTCTACATTTAATTTAATTCTTATTTTTTATTGAAGTCATTGATAAACAGGATATGAAAAGTGTAATGAAACGACGGCTACTTTCAAGGATTAATTTTTCTATGTTTCAAAGTAATTCCTGGCATGACCTCGTGTGTTAACATTTCTATTTTTGGACAAGACAGCTTTTTTTTAAATATAAATAGTTTTTTTTCTTGCCCTCCCCTTTTTTCCATGCAGCTTCAATTAAACTCTACAAAAGATACCTGTCCAAGGCCTGTTTATTTAGTCAAATCATGGTTGTATTTGAAATGCATCATAAACTTGCAATACAAAACAAGTCATTTAAACGTACTTTAATCTGTTTTACTTTGTACTACAAAATATCAACAAAAACAAAAAATAACACGAAAAAGTTGATAGTCTCAGAGACTGGTTCTGCAAAACAACAAATAACTACAAAGAAGAAGAAGAAGAAGTAGAAGAAAAAACAAGTTACACGTAGTAGGTGTTTACCGTTCGTAGAGAAAAGTTTAGTAGAGTGTGTGGTTAATTGTGACAATTTTTATTATTTTTTATAGCCATTTTTTTCTCTTGCATTTAATTTTATAGTTTTTCGTTCTACCAGTTTTAACACAATAATAAAACTTTTAAATGAAGATTTTTAAAAGACTACAACTGTTAGATGGAAATAATTAATTTTAATTGTTTGCAAATATAAATTGGCTGTTGAGAACTACAAGTAGGAAAAGAAAGTACATTTGGTCATTCATTTCATAAAATCTTTAACGAATTTAGTTTAAAACCTGTATTTTATGAATTTTGGTTTAGCGTTTTGTCTCTGCGAAGTAATAGATTTGCGGAAAGTCCCAAAGACCTTCGAATCTACTTAAAAGACTTCTCTGCTAACTAAACGATTTCTTTTATTTGAATTGTAAAATTTATTAATCCTTTCAATCTGAACAAGGAGTCAGTCGGTAGTCGTTTTATTTTTGTGAATTTTTTTTTCTACAACTAAGCCGATGGTTAGCAGAAATCTAGAACGATTTATTGAGAAAACAAGCACTGGGATATGTTTTGATGTCGTCTATTAAAAAAATATATTGATTGATTATAAATATGTCTTGTATTTCTATTTACAAAATTAGTTATTTGATTTTACAGCTTACACAATTGAAAGTAGACAAATGCAAAGAATACATAATATTGTATAATTTGTCTGTTCTAATTTAGATATTTTAATCGCATTTTTATCTATTGGTTGGATGAGAGAAGTGACATTTGATGGCATAAACATGGCAGTTATGTTTCCATCTTCAGTTTTTAATTATGTTTCGCTTGGATGAAAGGGAGCGTTGTCGATAAGTAATAGTGGCTTCATTGGTAAGTTTTCTGCTTTATAAACATTGCACCTAATAAAGAGTAAGAACTTTTAGTTATACTTTTTAGTCAACGAAGAATTTGTTCACCTGTGGTACAAAGAATTAATGGAACCAATGCTTAAAAATGGCTGACGTCATCCAGGCTGATTTGGTATTGTTATAATCGGTAGGACAAATGAAGTTTTTAAAACTGCGTAGATTTTTGGCCTAACCAATTACCAAAAGTTTAAGTTTATGTACGTAGTTTCTCCGTCCTTATGCCGGGAGCACATTTCTCTTGCATTGAAACGTACAAAGTAAAACTTTCCAATATAAACTAGACTCATCTGCATTATAGAGTTGGTCATTGCATAACTCCATTTCCTCAATTTTTTGTTTCAGTTTTAGCTTAAACGGATGCACTTATTCTGGCTGCGATTAGAGTTTTTCTCCGTATACTTTAAGAAGTCTAACTCCGTACTTATTTTTGAATCGCTGAAGCCATCCCGCCCTCGTTTTCTTTGAGTTGGGAATTTATGTAATTCCTTAGCTTTTTCTTTTAACATGAGTTCACTTACAGGCCAATTCCTTTTACGCATGCGGAAAAACCAACGGTAACTAGAAGTTCTCATAATTTTAAAGTTTTTTCTTTTTCCCGGTATGTGTGGTTTACACATTTCAAAATTACCTGTTTTTTCTTTTTAATACCGCATATTACTCGTTCCTTTTGGCAAACTATTAAAATCCAAACATTTGCATAAGAAAAGGACTTCAAATAAAATTTCGTTGCCAAACAAAAAAAAAATTTAAGGGGATGCACATATTTTTTATATAAGGGGATTCCCTAAACTTCAAAAATCGAACTGAATGTATTGAAGTTGTTGAAAACATTTGTATAAAATGAAAAAAAAAAAAATTCGCGTTAAGAAGCTTTCTGAGTGTGTTCACGTTATAGAGTAGTCAACGTATACAAAAGTTTGGTTACATTAGGCGGTGTTCACGTTACCGCTCGTGAACTGTAGTTGTATTATAACTAAATAAATTTTTAATGATTCACCAATTTGTTTGAACATGTCAAAAACATTATTTTAGATTACCAAAATTCCAAAATTAACTTCAAAAGGCTTTTGAACGCGCTTTACTCAAAAAACGTTTTTGAAATTCCCTTTACAAAGTAATTACACTAATGGCTTTATACATACATCATTTATAAAATAAGTTATACATTTAAATTACAAAAGAAAAAAAGCTCATTATCGTTCAAATTTTATATTTTATAGAAATAAAATTTTAAAGGTTTTTGAATTCAATATTTTAGCTGACCTTTAATTAGCCATCATCAATCATTAAACAATTGGAAGTATAAAAAAATAATAGAAAAAATTAGTTTTTATGGAATATTGAATATAAGTAATGATATTTGTTGTGTTACGAAAACATAAAGTTTTAGAAAAAAAACAAAATATTAAGCTCCTAATTGTACTTGCTTACAATGTCACTGTTCATATAAAATTAAAAGAACCAGAAGAACTACTAGGAAGTATGTGCTACGATCACGTTACTTTTAAAAATAATAGAATAGAATAGATAACAAGTAAGAGTGCTATACGCGGCTTTGCCGAATATTATATGTCCTTCACCATGTATGTAAATCTAGTTTAGTGAAGTAGCTCCCATCAAAAAACAAATATTGCAGCGACAGAGAATTAAAAAATATAATAAAATTAAATTCAATATATATAATTTTACATAAAAATGTTATTGGCTCTAAATGTGTTAGGGCAGGCAGGCGGCCGTGTTGCCACAGCCCACCTGGATCCTCTTAACGTGTTAAGCAGTTTCAAAAAATTTATGATCTTTCTGTTTCTGAGTTAATCGACTTGGCAATGTAACCTTTAAATAATTTTTTGTTACATTTTTAAAAACGTGATCTTGTTTTAAAATTTATGATCAAAAGAATTTTTCTTTCTTTTTGTGCATTAAAGGCACAACGATTTTTTGTTATTGTTATTTGAAAGTCAGATTTCCTTAAAAACCAAAGGCAAAATTAAAGGAGTTTGTGGCTTAGCTGCAGTATTGCTACGCTTTGTAAAAAAAAGTCAAAAAAATACTTTATTCTGCTACAAACACATGAGGCAACATTGAATGACAAATGGTTTAGTCTTTTTTTCGATACAGTCGAGGCAACCACAGGTTTTTTGTGCATTAAAAAAATACGTGGAGGGAACATCGAATCAAAATATCTAGAAATAATTTTATTGACAACTAGCAGTGCCCACGACTTTGTTCGCGTATAATTTTAAATTATCTTAAAATAAAATTTAAATAAAATGTGTTTTCAAACAGTGATTGTAGAGTTCTGTAAACAGTTTTAAAATTTTCGATCTACAAAAATAATATGTACTGACGTCTGTTTTATTACCATTATATCGGTAAAACTTGACGCTTTCACAGTTGTGCCTCTAGTTTCTCTATGAATTGACATATTTTTATTAAAATAATTATTCCATATTTAAATCAAGGATCTTATGGAGCTCCTCATAAAATTTTATTCAAATTCATCTAGCAGCTTTTTACTTGATGCGAACACAGACATTTAAAAATAGGTGTTTTATATTCCATATCGATTACTATCTACACAAACATGTAAATTTTCAAAAAATATTTCATGTACAGAAATGACCCTATTACTGTTTTATTATATGCAGAGATAGATGTATAGATTTATTATTTAGGTTTTTTTGGTATAAACTTGGATTTTTTTTATAATTTTTATTGAAATTTTTATTTTTATTTATTTGGAAAATTTTCAGTAAAATTAAACTTTTTTGGTTAAATTAAATTTTTAGTGATATTTTAATGAAAATTGAAACTGTGGTTTGGGTTTTTTTTAAATACAACAACGCAATAAATAATTATAAAAAAAATCTAAACTTTTTTATTCACATTTCGAAACTATATCTTACAGATTGTTATACAAAGCATTGCTAGAAGTTACCTGGACAGACGGACATATCAACCCTTTCCATGTGAGGTGAAGTGCACAAAAGCTAAAAGCCATAATTGGTTACTTTTAAATTGAAAATAAGGGTTAATATTGGTACAGCTTTTATTAGTGAAAACAACAATTAATTCTCATTTACAAAATTCTCTCTGGTTTTAGAGCTTAAGAAACTTAATTTCAAGGCTATTTTAAAATAAAAACATTTTTTATAAAACTTTATTTTCTTTCATAAAACATGTATTGTACTTCGAAAGCGGTATTTTAACTTTGAAACTTGTTTGCCTTACTCACCCTATTTTGAAATTAAAATATCGTATACTCATGCTTCTGCTATAGATAGATATGTTCATAAAGTATGTGCAATAGAATTTAATGTTCGTATTGAAAAGATACATTAAACAATTATGCACGCACATGTAAAGTTGTATCTTTTTTTTTAATTCGTAACGCATGTTTCCATTATTCTACGCATTAAATTAGAAACAACGTAGAAAAATTAAGAAAATGGTAAAAGAAAAGCAGCAAAATATGTTAAACACTAAAATAAATTTTCTTATTCATATTTTTCATAGCTTGAAAATGCTTTAAAAAAAGTATAACTGAGTTCTTTTTGCATATTTCTTTCATGCCAATCTTTAAAAATTTTATCAATAGGCAAAGACATTTTTTGTTTTTGACAGAAAAACTTACAATTCATTCAAACAAAAGAGAATCTTTACATCACACCTTTTGCTTACCTGTAAGAAAGAACAAAAAGTAAGAAAAAATTATGAGTTTTTAATTTTAACATATCTTATTTGTTAAAAATCTAAAATGTTTGTAGTAGAATAAATAAACTTTTCATTTTAACAAAAAATTTAAATGATTAACTAAAAAAAAAAATAGATTGATTGTAAGTAAAGAAAATTTCCACAGTGGGCACAAATGAATACTAAATATCAATGTTTTCCTAAAAATTGAAAATATACATACAAACGTTGTGTTATATGTTATTATCAAAAGATAAGAGGGATTGACAATATCGTTTAATTATATAAATCTTAAACACATAAATATTATTTAAGCCACAGCCTTTTTTTTGGTATTTTTGGTTTTCAGAAGAAAAGTAAAATCAAACTATACAGCCACCAAATTCAATCCGTTGGAATAAACCATCTCCCCAAGGATATCTCTCCTTCATAGTTCAACGTAACCAGAAACGTTAAAGATGTTGTTTGCTAGTGTGTTTGGATGTTTTTAAGCTTGCGTTATTGCTTGATCGAATATTTCCCAATATCTGCTGTAACCTATAACACGTTCGAATATTTGTTGAATTTGTTAAAGTTGAAATTATTTGTACACCATAAGGCTCTAGTTAAATTACCTCAGACACTTTTTAAAAGTATCTGCCCTAAAGAGAAGAGAACTGATATGAAGCTGATCGTTTTATATAAAAATAACCTGTCACTTTAACATGGCGTTGTCTTCGGTTCTCACAGAAGGAATTTTTATGATTTATACTTTTAAGAAGTATAAACAATCGCGTGGTAAAAACTGTTTCGTTAGAAAAAGTCTATTTGTGAACAATAATGATAGTTGGTATATCAGCTCTATAAGCTACTACCAGAGCGCATGACTTTGTCCGCTTATCATTTTTAATTTTATTAAAATTAAAATTTAAGAAATTGCATTTTTAAACATTTTGTGTAGAATTCTGTAGACAGTGTTTAAAATTTTCCATCTACAAAAATAAATTGCGCTGTACCATTAGACCGGTGAAATGACATATTTTTATAAAAAAAATATTCTATACTTTAACCAATATTCCAAGAGATCTCCTTACATTATTTTATTCAAATCCATCTAGCAGTTTTTACTTGATACGAAAACAAACAGACAAGAATTCCAAAAATAGGTGTTTTGTATTCCATATCAAATACTAACTACACCAACATCAAAATTAAAAAGAAATATTTCATGTACAGAAATGACCCCGGTTACTGTCGTATAGAAGAGAAGAAAATTTTTTGTCTATTGTTTGAACAATGTGCTATGTTTTCTTCTGACTTATTTATTAATACTTTCTCGAGATTTATTAAAATAATCGATAAGTGGCTAAAAGCTCTCAAGGTAAGTAGAGCAATATTTACTTTACTTTGTCTGACACATGAGACAGCTCTATAAGCAAATTTCGCCGGTTAAGTCAATGCAAAGAAATTTCTTAAAATTTGAATCAGCCTTAGAATGTGAATTTCACATTTAATATTTCAAAGCTGGTATCTGATAGGTACTGCTGCTTCTACTTTTTGTTTTTTTTAGTCTAATTTTTTATCCATTTTACATACTAAGTTCCCAGGACAAGCTGATGTTTACTTCTAATTCTAATTTTCAAAAATATTTTCTTTAAATAACATTACTAAAGAAAATGAAAAGTTTCGCTAATTAAAAGGAACCGTTAAATAAAATAATAAAAAATGAAACGAAATGAAAATTTGTTGTCATCATAAAAAATATAGTTAAAAAATCAATAAGTTTTTTGAGCGTTATTTGTGTCCTACAAGAAAAAAGTCTAGAGGTAATAAATCATAATTGCAGAAATTATTGCACAGTAATAAAGTTTTAACAATGTTGAAGTTAACAATGGAAAAAACAAAAACAAAAGAGCCTTCTTAAAAATCCCACAAATTAAAAGAAAAGCTTACGTTTTCATACGATCAAAAATGTATTGGTACACTTTCATAAAATATAAATTTATTTAAAAATATAGAAAAGACCTAAATGTGTAAAGGGGACACTCCTTTCAATCTTGATCGTGCTTGCTACATTTTAAAAATGTGGTGACAGCTCAAAGTCCAAAACTCATGGATGAACAGGTCCAGTAATGACGAGCATTAAGTCCAACTAATAATTTTTTTTTCAAGTAATCATTGTAACTAATACCAACCACTGCTCCTTAAATCATGGCCGAAAACTCGCGGGTTACATTGTAATACCATAATTTTAATTTAAAATATTTTGCACTTACAAGGACTTCCTTGGCTAATATGAACCAAGATATTGTAAAATCTTCTCCTTCAAAAGTTACAACATAATATCACTGAAAACCTTCTTAAACTAAGACCCTATTTAATAAGTCGAGTTGTATTTTGAATCGGGGGATTAAGAAAAAATTTTTTTTTTATTAAAGAATTTTAAATTTCTCTTAATTAACTGACATGATTTTGTTTTACAGAACACCCAAAAAAATTGATATAAACTCGAAAAAGTCGCTCTATTTGCATTTGACAAATTCAAATTCTTTAATAACTTGAGCTTATTAAAAATCAATGGGGTCGTAATCTAAAGCCCTTCAATTTTTGCCTTTGTATTTTTTATAATTTGGTTCAATATTGTCTACTTTAAATTCATTTTCTCTTTGTATTAAAAACTTATACGGAACAGTGCAAATACAATTAAGTTTTAACAGAACCACATAAATATTCATCGAAACTTTACACTGTGAAAAAAAATTGTGTTTTTACTTGTGAAATTATTGTCAGACAAACGGTATATAAATACTTTAAAATTGTTTATTTTTTTAATAATAGAACACCAGCAAAAATTTGAAGAGAATATTTGTTAATAAAAATGTTTACATTTAATAAAACATCATGTATCAATTTAAAAACAATTCTAGATATAGTCATTTCCCATGTCACCGTACATGACAGTTGTACGTCTATAGAGTGGAATAAATTTTGCACATGTAGAAGTATCTGTAAAATTAATTCAATCGTCTTTATTTAAATAACAAATAAGAGTGCTATATTCGGCTGTGCTGAATCTTATGTACCCTTCACCATCTATATAAGTCTAGTTTAGTGAAGTAACTCTAATCAAACGAGTAAATATTGGGGTGACATAGAATTCAAAAATAAGAAGAAAAAAATAAGTAAAAATACCATCGGCTCTTAATGGGTTAAGCATTTTAAAAAAATTTTAGTATTTCCTTAAAGATCTCTTTAAATGATTTAAAGTGATACCCATATTGATAATTTAAAAATTTTGAATATTTTAGAGCCCCGTAATTCGGAAAATATGGGCGAGCGCCAATTTTTTTACTCAATGCTTTTTTCTTAATTTTTAATTCTCTATCTCCCGTATACCTGCTGCCTTAAAGGGTATTGACCCATCATGCTGATTTCCAATAGCATCTCTTTCGACACTATGTCTGATCGATCGGCGTACTTAAGGTTTTTCTAGCTGAATAGTGCCTCGGCAAACTTGATTTCAACACTAACATGGACGGACAGTCGGACATCGCTGTACCGAATTTGGTATGCATAAGAAGTCAGAATATATTGCTTTATGCCATCGGAAATGGATATAGGAGAAATTACAAGCGGAATGACAAACTAAGATACCTAATCTTCGCTCTTCTCTTAAAAAAAAAATTAAATATATTTTATGTTTTCAAGCAACCAAATTTTTTTTCAGTGTACTGATTTTAATTTAAATGAAGCAAAGTAAAAAACTTTATTAGTGAGAGAGGTAACATGCGGTCGGCTACAATGTGCTATAATTTTTAATGTGCTCAAATTAGTTTTTCTTTTGTTCTCTTGTTGCAACTACTACACAATTTTCCAGTGTAATTGTAGCAAACTAATCTTATAGACTAAACCAAAAAGTCAATAGAGCCAATAAAGCTTGTGGTTTTTGTTGATTTTTTTTTTTTTGCAAAATTTTGTTGAAGTTGTTGTTGGAAGAATTTTTTTTGCAACTGCTGTTCATTTCATTTTTAATATTTACACAGAAAGAGTGCAAAAGATACAATATTAGATGTATAGAAATAGACATATCGACAAGAGGACAGACAGATTTTTAGTAACTAACCAACCAACTAAATATATCTTCTTTTAGTTTGTCAAAGTGTTTTATTTGCTTAGACAAATGAACTACAAAGTATAAAGTACAACAAACCATATCACTTATTTTAAACAAGTCTTCGTACTTTAAGTGCAGTGGAGCGGATGGAGAGTATTGGAGAATATTTGTAGACACATCCACTTACAATTGCTTACATCCAGCAGCATAAAGCGCATGAAATATTACAAAGATACTGATGCAGAAAACGGAAAATGAGGTCTTGTCTTAATGTTGAAGTTGTAGTTGTAGTTGTTTTTAAATTTCTTCTTCTGATGATGAGAATGATGATGATGATGTGAAGACTATGACAATGTTTGAATGAAGAAGATGAAGTGATGTTGTACAACTGTCTGTTTGATTTTGTTTCCATATAACTGTGGCTGGCATATGATACGAAAACTCTAGAATTGCATGCCTTTTTTTTCTCTTGCGTTTAAGTATCTTTGGCTGTTTGTACTGTAATCTATTAAAGAATACTATTTCAGTCAAGTTGTATATTTCTCTGTTTTTTTTTTTATAAAAATATTTTTATTTGTACAAGATTTTCGATAAGATGACAAATATCTTTCAAATTCATGTGGTTGTTGTATCGAAGAAGCTATTAGAGTGTGAGAAGATACATGTTTGTTTTGCAAGTTTTTCATGTTCTTTTTTGGTGTTTTTATAACATTAGGCGGTTTAATTTTTTTAATGTGGCTGCTTTCTTCTTATTTTTATAGTTTCGTTATTGATGACGAGACATCAGATAATAAATGTGTTCCTAATAATTGCATGTGTCTTTTCTATATTTGAAATTTTCTATTTAATGTTTGTTTTTTTTTTTGTTTGTTAATAAAAACATTTAAAAGAATATCATGTGAAGGTATTAAAGATTTCCGAGCAAACAGAAGGCAATTTTTTTGGATGCCATTGTCCTTTTCAAGTTGGCAAGAAATCACACCCATCAAAAGATTTTTTGGGCCAGCGGCAGAAAACCATAAGTAATCTAAAGGCTGCTTATACCTGCTAAACAATTGCTGTACTTTTCTTCCTTTTCTTCCTTCTTTTAAAAGAAAACTTCGAAAAATTTTAAATTTAATGCTTAAAATACAACTGAGACGAACGAAATATGTCGAACAGCACTACGAACTCGTCATAAAAAATCTTTTTTGCAAATTAATTAATTTAAATTTGAAATATATTTATTCATATGTGCCAGAAATAACTGAATGTAATAACAAAAAGGATTTAGCAAAGAAAATCTTAAAAGTTTTAAAATAAAAAATTAATATAAAATAAATATAGAAAATAAATAAATCTGCAAAGTGTTAATTTCATTCACACACGAAGGGATTCGTAACATCTATGGGTCACCCTTTAGTTCTTAATTTTTTATTTTAAACTTATTACAGCGGTCATAATACAAATTTTAAATAAAATTTAAAATAAGGCCTTGTAAGATGTAGTTACTGTTAGGACACCTTTTTATTTATTTATACGCTTTTATAGTGACTTAGAAATGTATTCCCTGCGTAATTTTTTAGCCTCAGTCAATTACGGGTAGAAAAAAAAAAGACCATAACCTTCATTTAGCAGTACATTTTCTTTGAAAATTTCTAGCCTTTGCCTTAAACGGCTTAAAAATCATGGTCATATTCTCAAATTCACTTTGGGAAATACTCTCTCTCAATTTTCTAAATTAATTGCTTACAATTAATATTTTTTTGCGGTCATATTTGTACATACTGTGTATAAAATGTAAATGTCTGCTTACGACAGTTGGTAAATTAAAGCCATGTAATCGATAATCACATCAATGCTGGGATGCCACTAAATTTAATGTTTTATTATTTTTTTTTTTTGTTTCTATAGCGCAGATATTTTAGCACCTCACTCTATGTGAATAAAATGTGTGAAAAAATCACAATATTTTCATGAATAAATGTCACTTTCGGAAGACCTCTCATTATTTGTAGTATTTGCTGCCTCAGCGGCTATAGTCCCAGGGATAAAAGTGTGATAAAAACATTATTGCTACGTGTTTACGAAATCGTAAAGTCACTTTCAACAAAAATATTCATCTTTTGCTTGTGTAAAAAACAGAAGTAAACTTGTTTCAGAGTTCGTTACGCATGCTTAACATTCGAAGTTGATGTCGGGGGTAAGGCCTACGTGGCTGTTTATGAGCCAATTTTTTGAGCATCGCTGGCCGTATGTCACAAATAACATAACAATGTTGACCTTCAAGGCATTAATTGTTGCTAGTTTATAAACATAAACTAATGACTTCAAGTAGCCCCTTAGGACATAATCAAGAGTTGTTAAATTACGTTACCTTGTCGGCTACTTGGCACGTCCATTCTGCGAAACCAACTTAATGTCAGTTAAATGATAATTGCAGGCGCTGTAGGGAATTAAGCGCATTCTCTATAAACTATATTTTCGGATCAATGTCACACATATTTTAAAAGAATATAAAATTTATAATTATATAAAAACGTTCCTTACGCGAGCCCGTCTTATTTGTGAAAAAAATTAAGTGGTCTTATAATGTCACCAACATGTAAACCGCTCCAATCGGTTGGTTTTGTTTCGCTCGATAGATGACAATTTTTTTTATTTACAAACGCGTTGAGCCAAAAATTCGCTTGGATTTCGAGATAAAATTGTTAATATAATCAATGTCTGTTTTTCTGGATAATTTGGTGGCGCTGTTCAAGCGCCAAGATCATAAGTGTAAAAAGGAAACGCAGTTAAACAGTTAAACTCTTCTTAATATCTGTCAGGCTAAAATAACACGCGATATCTCATATTTATCAAAAGATGTCTAAAATTGTGTTTTGAATGCTTAAAATGAAACTATTTTTTTTTTGCTAATTGTCTATTTAGTTTTGTTTTAATTATGAAAACGTTTTTTTTTTTCATGTTATGTTTAAGAATTTATGCATTAAATTTATTTTATTCTCAAGTGGTCTTATTTAAATAAACTATCGTTTTTTATTAAAAAAAAAATACATTTAACATTTATATTAAAAAATATTTTAAAATATGCTCAAGATTTCAATTCGTCATACGTTGTTAGAAAGCATAGAAAAAATTTATTAGAGCCTTTGTGTTTGCTATGGACTTTATGCTCATTGGCAGTGGTTATTACTGCTGCTTGATACAGCGACCTAATAAGTGAGCTCTTTCTGATGGTTTTTGTTGTTATTATTATTATTTATATTATGATATTTTTTATTTATTTATTATTTGTTTTATTTATTTATTATTTTTAGGTTTTATTAGGTTTTTTTTAATTATCGATCGCCCACATTCAAAGAGAGTGTAAAGCTTGTAATATTTATTTTTTTTTTCTTTAAACGTGTACGAACTAAAAATAAAAATTTAGATCTTAGATTTTAAGAAATAATTATTTAATCTCAGCTGTAGTCTGCGCTTAAATTAGAATACATAGTTTGAATGCTATTAATGTGAACACAGCAATTCGCTTTCTCGCTTCCGAGACTTAAATCGGCCTGAACGGTTTTTTGACTTAGCAACGAAACTCTTTTTAAGAAGAAAACAAACATATATTTCCAATCAGCCACACATTAAACATATAAGAAAAAATAGTTGAGATGCAGTCGTACGGAAAGTAAAAATTATCTTTGCATTCCATGGCATCTTAGGCGAAAGTTCTCCGCTTATAGAGTAAATATTCAATTCAGAGGATGCTATATTTGAAAGAATCTAACAAAGTTTTATAAAATATGGAGCGAAATAAGAATAAAAAATTGTTTTTTTTTTTGTGTTCTTGACTTTTCTTTGACAATCTATAATAATCAAATTAGACTGCGATTTTTTACAAAGTATATGATAATTAAAAACTTCTAAAAAAGAAGATATCACTGGAAATGATACAAATACCCAACTTAAATCAATTTGAAAAGCTATTTTTGCTCTTTAATATTGTAAAAAAGCAATAAATACTGTCACGTTATATGTTTTATGTCTTTAACTGATTTTGAAAAGAGTTTCTCTTCCTTATCTTGTTCTCATTGCCCATATGCGTAATAGTAATACTTTCTACATTTCGTTGATAAATTTATATTCATTTAGAAAAATCATTAAAAAGCCTCAAATTTGCCGAAATGATATGCATATGTGTCATATATAAAAACAAAAGAATTTGTAGCTTTCAAAGCTTGCGAGAATTAAACCAATTTTTTACTAAGATAAATAAAATTATTTAATTTTAATTATATCATAAAATTATTATAACCAAAACAAACTACACACTACTAAGTCCACCTTTGTGATTATGACACTTAAACTTGTTTGCATAAACACTTTTATCTCAAATCTGTTATGGACAGTGCCAAGAAATTTGTAAGTAAAAATGACATTAAATAATTAAATCTTAAATTTATTTAAATGAACAAAACTTTATAGGGGTTTAAATTGCAAGAAAAAAATCACAAAATAATTACCAACAATTTTAAAACCAGTTTATATAAACTCTTCGAACAAGAGTATGATGAACTAAGTCAACGAGTACATGAATGAGTGAGTTATAAATTTGAAACAAAGAAACAAAAAACATAAATGCGTGCTGCTAATATTTTTTCAAAACATATTGAAATATAAGGAGCTACTCTGGCTTAAAGGAAGATGCAAAAATAAATAAAATTGCAAAAAAAAAAAATAAATTTAAAATAAATATTTTTACATACAAGAGGAAACCAGAAAAAAAACTAAAATAAAATAGAAATCATACGAATACAGCACAACCGCAACAAAATAAAATACAAAATACAAAAAAGAAAAGAAAACAAAAGTGATGTGAAGCAAGAGCATTCAACAGATAAAACCGCTCACGTGGATTTGCATACAACTAAATTGATGCTGCAGCAAGTTTGTGGAAGAAAAACAAGTTTAATTCATAATAAATAAAAAAACACATGGACAAACACATTTTACCAACGTATTTTATTGGCAGCAGCAATAGCAACATGAAAGCCAGTTAGAAAAAACAGTTTTAAAGGCTCACCAACCTTTCAAACAAGTAGAAAAACAAACAAAAAAAAAACCTTAAAAAAAATGATGAATCAACCCAAAAAAATTGTGCTGAACGAGAAAAAACAAACCAAATTAATTGTATGAAGTCAGCAATACAAGAAAACAAGATTTCACCAGCTTTTGAGTTTTCAAAGTGTTTTTTGCTTTTTTGTTTTTCTGTTTCCAGCTAGAAAAAATAAACTAGAATAAGAAACTTTAACCTTAAAAACTGAATAAAATAATGAAATCATGTTTGAAAGTAAACACTTGTCGTGAGTGGCTTTTATGTATGAGTTAGCAATTTGTATACCCTTCACCACAAAAAACTGGAAAAGGGTATATCTAAGTTTGTCATTCCGTTTGTGATTTCTAAAATATCCATTTCGGACCCTAAAAAGTACATATATTCTGAGTCCTTATGCATAAAGAAGTCGAAAAGTCAAGGACCGTCCGTGTTAGTATTGAAATCAACTTTGCCAAGGCGCTAGATCAGCTAAGGAATCGCCAATCGGTCAGACAAAGTGTCGAAAGAGGTGCTATTGAAAACCAGAAAGATCGGTCTACGCCCCACCAAGCAGTGGGCCTGCCTCTAATTTTTCCATATCATTTGGAACAGTGAAGTAACTCCAATAAAAAAAAAAAACAAATAAATGGAGCGATAGAGAATTAAAAATGAAAAAAATATCAAGTGAAAAAATTTGCGCTCGCCCATATTTTTGGATTTATGGGTCATTAAAATTTTCACAAGAAAGTTTGATTGTTAATATGGTCAATGTGGGTATCATTTTAAAGCTTTTGAGAAGATCTTTTAGGAAATACTATTTTTTTAATACCCAGCCAGTCTCGATTTTTTTTTTCTTATTTTGTAGTTCTCTTTCATTGTAATATTTGTTTTTTTTTTTTTTTTTTTGTTAGGAGCTACTTCACTAAACTAGATTTACATATCTGGTGAAGGGTGTATAAGATTCGCCATAGCCGAATATAGCACTCTTCCTTTTTTTTATTTGTTTGCGCTAATCTTTTTACTAAGACTTTTGACAGCTTTTCTCATGAAACGATGCACAAAAAACTATTTATGTGTGTGTTATTTTATGTGGGTTTGTGAGGATATAAATTTCAAATTTGGGAACCGAAAAGAATCTGACGTTGATATTTCTTTTAACTTAATGCAAGATATGACTATAATTAACAAAATATTTAGTAAGGCCGCAACAAAAAACGTAAAATAATAAATTAATAAGACCTGAATGATATCGTTTTTTGTACAACCAGCCATAACGACATTTTATTTTCCTTCGCTTTTTGTATTAAAAAACGATTTATGGAATACTTTGCTAAAAAGTAGAAAGATTTTAAATATTTAACTCATCCTGTAGTCACTTTCATAGCAGTTGATTTTAATCTAATTTAAATCCAAGAAAAATTTCCAATGCTTTTATGTCTTGTAACTTAAACTCTAACTGATTTCAAGCAAACTGGATTAAGACGCTTGAAAAACTTCCGGAAACACTGGCATAACCTGCAGCAACCTCCAGTTAATAAATGTTTTGATCGTTTTTCTTTTTTATTCTCTTTACAAGAGGAAGTATTTATTTTAAATCATCAAGTATTTAACAATTTTGTTCGCAAGCAAACATTCCATAATATCCATTAAATAAGAAAATAGAAAACAGACACCGTTTAAGATGTTAGAATTAGAAAAATCTCATATGATTTTAAACGGAAATATAACGCTTCATCATAAATATATTTAAATTGATTATAAAAATTAAAGAAAAAAGAACAAACTGATTAAAAAAATGAAGCCTCTGTTAGTGATTACAACAAAATGTTTAAAAATATCGATATAAAAATTGCAATGCAAAAATGTACAAAATGAACTTAACTGCATTAATAAAATACTGCAACAAGTTTTATCCAGTTTTAATTCATTTTTCTACTGTTCTGTTTTTCATTCTTTCTTACTTTTGCAATTTCTGTTTATTTTATTCAATTCCCAATGGCTACTGCCTGCCGCCTTTAAGTCTATGAGCTCTAACGGAAGCTGGGAAGACATCAACAGAACATGTTCTTTCTTTAACATTTTGAAATTGATAAGAAAAAATCTGTAGAGAAGTAGTTTAAGCAGAAAATAAACTGCTAAAGAAATATGTAAAAAACTATTTCACTGCTATACGAAGTATGTGATGAAGAAAATTGCAGCTGTGTACCGCAAAATTTCCATTTAGATTAAAAATGTTAAGGAAAAACAACAACCGCAAATATGGAATAAAAATAATGAGTTTTTTTTTTAACTGAAAAATCGGCTTTTAAGAGCAAAAGTTTTAAAATTTAAGTTTATAAGTTCTTCAAAGCAACAATTAGTTGTTAGTCTAAATTTGGTTTTTCTAATTACATTATATTTTTCTAATACACTTTAGAACATTGCTGGGAAAATATAAAAATATACTCGTTAACCTTGAACTTCATTTATTTATTTGTAAAACATTTAAAATCAAATTATGGCATTCGTTTGCTAAATGTTGTTGACTGCTCCTCAAATGCAAGTTTAAATTTAAATCTTAAAATAAACTGACATCTAAACAATAGTGAGCAAATGAATATAAATAAAAACATTTGATAATGAAACGGACAGACATTTTGAGACAGTATCTGAAAAACATTTATGGTCACAAAGGCGTCTTGAATTCTGTGTTATTCTTTTCCATTAAAAACAGAATTAATTCGTTTAGATGCAAGCGATTTTAGCTTTTCATAATAATAACAACAGGCCACAATTAGTTTCAGGAAACTATTTAATTTCTTTTAAAACCTTAACTAATGGCCGATTCCGTGAATATATTCACCACGCCTGCAAAAGTTAAAAGCTTTGAAACTCTTCTTTTTTTCTATGAGGAAGAACTTAAAGGAGTACTAAAAATGATCTGGACTCATTTGAAAAGAGAAAATATAGAGTTTGAATGTGGTATTTTTTTTTTTCCTTTAGATGTTCTTATAATAAAATATACGTCGCGAAAAACGATATTTACATGAATCAAGAAAACAAGAATGCGCAGGTCCGTTAGTCTTTTGTGTATCGTTCTCTTTTTTGTGTGACGTAGACATAGAATATTTTTTTTAAAATAAAGTACATTTGCTTCTGGAAAGTGAAAAATTTAAATAAAATAAATTTGATAATAAAAATAAATCAGGAGCGTGTAAAGTAATCATTTTCTAGACGGTTTCATCAACAAAAAAAAAATTAAAAAAAAAAAAATTTGCTAAACAGGCTTATCATAATATATGTGATGAAAAACAAACTTTAAGCGGGGCTTAGGGATAACTGCAGCATATCCGCAAAAAAATATTTATTAAATAAATAAAAAAATTAAATTAAAATTTATTAATTAAAAATTAATTTAGTTTTGAAAAAAAATTTGCAGTATGAAAATTGTTGTTTTACTTTCAGTATTTTAGCATTAAGGTCGATAATAACTATTTAATATTTCTTTTATAGATATACTAATTTACAATAACTAACGAAATAAATTATGAAATAACTAATTTTTTATAAGAATTTTCAAATAAGCCAAAATAGTAAATTTCGGTAGACTAAAATAGCTCTTCTTTAGATAGCTTCAAGCCCAAACTCAAAAACTTTATTCATGTGCATATTTTTTCTGCCTATTTAAAATTTTGTTCAGATCGATTCATCCGCTTTGAAGTTATGTAGTTATTTTCAGTTTTATGATAAAAATCTCTTATATTTTTTACAACACTTATTTTTCTTCTATGATGACGTAGATGCGCAGTAGAATTTTTTTTTTACGGCTGAATGCCTAATCTTGTTTTCTTGATTCATGAAAATTTTTCTATTTGATTGGTATGTGATCGTTCACAAGTATACAAAGATTATAATTCAAAGCAAAATAAACTAAAAGAGAGAACTTTTTGGCGTACAGAATGTCACTGACGATATTAAATTTTATCCATTATAAAATCATCCAAAAACTGTTTTTATTTAAATTCCCAGAATTTTGCATATCTTTAATTTACCTTAAAATGACTTCCGTTTTGTGTCAAGTACGATTTAACTATATTTTGATCGATATTTTAAAATACAATGCATTGAATTTGATTGGTTTCCTTCCAAATATATATTTGTATAATTTAATGCATTTTATGGGTCATTGAAATATCCATTTGTAAAGGATGAAATTGTTTGCACTTGTCTATCATAAATTAACTGGTTTTTAATGATAAACATAAGCCATATGCACATTTTAAAAGCAGTCAAGTTTTTCACATTTATATTTAAACGATTTATAAATTTATTATAAGGAAAAAAACTTTAGAGACCACAGGTAAATTTCATAACTAGTAGAATATCCATCCTACAACATCAAGCAATAGATCAAATTATTCTAAGATTTTGATTTTAATAAGAGCACAGCGTGTCCTTCAGTTATAAAATAAGTAACTTAACAGAGTAATAAGGTATATGAGTACTCGTATGCAAAAAACCCTCTAAATTATAAATAGTTCTTATACTTTTCACACAAAAAATTACTTTAAAGAAAAATCTTAATTTAAAAACAGCGTTATCGTTTGTAAAAACAAAATTAGAAAAAAAAACTTTTTTGTATATTCAAAAAATTATCATACTGCAACGCTGCTCGCATATAAACTTTTCGTCCTACAATTTACGAAGCTCCGTATTAAAAATTCATTCTTTATTGTATTTTAAAAGCATACGGGTACTGTGTTAGTATTTTATTTATTTATAGTTAAAACTATGCCTGAATAATTACTCAGTTATCATTTTCGAAAGAAAAACAATGAGAACCCAAGAGGTCTCCAGAATCAAGGTACTAAGCGCTCATCGTAATCCATTTAGAACCTTTTCACTAAACAAATATTTTATTTTTTGCTTAAAACAAAAAAGTTTTATTTGTTTTTAATAAAATTAAATTAAATTTCGTGTGCCAAAAAAGTGCTAAAATCTTTAAAAACAAGTAAATGGACATGTTCTTTTGAGGTAATTTTATTGCCTCGAGGAATAACAACGTTTCGAGTTAGATAGTGCCATGTCAGCACAACACTTTCAGGCTGAAAAATTAACAACCGTTAATACTTTTTCTCAAATCATTTATTGAATCTTTAAAATAAGTGTACTTAAAGTAAATTTTTAAATCCTCAGTTTATTAACGACCTTTCATTAAGTTCAGTCAGACCCACAAAAAATCAAATCATTTCTTAAGGTTATATCCATGGCGAAGCAGATCAAAATAATCTTTTATATAATTTTAAGAGAAAGTGTTGATGAAATTAATAAACTTTTAGTGGAAGTTTATAGTAAATATATATAAGAATAAAAGCCTGCATCTTGACTACGATTCGAAAGCAATTTCGATGAGAAAGCTAAGTGCGATAAGAGAGCAATTTCGTACTCTTTATTGCTTTCGCATAACCTTTCACTTTTTTCCCTATTGGCAGCATTTCCTTAAGAATAATGGCTTTTATTTCCTTAAAAATAATATTTAAGATAAACAAGTAAGGCGAATCTTATTCACCGTATATGTGAATCTAATTAAGTCAAGTAAATCTAATAAAAAAAAAATAAAAAAAAAAACAAAAAACACAAAACACAAACATTGGGGTGACAGAGGAAAATAAGAAAAAAAATTAAGGAGTTTAAATAATTTAACATAAAAATGTCAACGGCTCTTAATAAGTTAAGCATTTTTAAAATTTTTTCGAATTTCCTAAAAGATCTCTTCAAAAGCTTTTAAATGATCTCCATACTAATATCTTAAAGAATATGGTGCACAATCATACTTTTCTATGAAAAGTTCAGAGGCCAATAGCTCGAAAAATATGGGCGAGTACCTATTTTTTCACCTGATTTTTTTTCTTATTTTTTAATTCTCTATTGCCCCATATATTTGTTATTTGATTGATTATACTTCACTAAACACCACACTACATCTAGCGCGTTGGCAAACTTTACTTCAACACTAAGACGGACGGGCATTGCTCAATTGACATCGCTATGCATAAGAAGTCAGAATATACATACTTTATGCGTTCAGAAACGGATATTATAGTATTTACAAACGAAATGACAAACTTAGATATACCGTTTTTCCACTTTTTGTTGTCAAGGGTGTAAATATATAAAAATGTTTTTAAGTGCTTAATGTTTTCCTTTTTTTGTTTTTTCACTTTTACTATCGCAAGATAATTGTGATTTTAGAACAAATTTGAGACATGCTTTTGTATTATAGAGTAAAGCGCTGCCAAATTTGCGAAAAAAAGTATAGTGAAAGGCAAGTGCGAGAACGCCTTAAGAAGTACAAATCGTTCGATTTCGTTTTATTTTTGTTTTGCATCGCATTAAAGAATAACCTCCGTGGATAACAATTTATTAAATTTCACTTGAAAAGCTGTTAAATTTATATTAAAAAATTTGATAGATTAAAATAGTCCAATGTACTTAAACTCCTCTTCAGCATCTATGCCAAAGAAAAGTATGCTTGGTTCTCACAGTTAGACGCGATCAGGGTGCTTCAATGCCCCCATCTTCACAAAAAATCTTTAACATATTTTTTATATTTTTTCTATCACATTTTACTTTTTTAGTTTACTTTATTGCATATTATTTTATATTTAAGCCTTAAGAACTTTTCAAATGCCTTCGTGTATAGAATAAATGATAAATAATTCTTTTCTATGCGGATTACCCATTCACCCCATTGTATACCGCCACATTTTATTGTAAAAAGAAAATTTTTCTTAGATAAAATTAAATTAAAATAAATACGTATCGTAATTTTAATTTTGTAATTTTTAACACGTTGGAGGGAAATTACCTTTTTCTATGGCATCTATATTTTATCCAAAAACGCTTTTTATTAAAGAATCCTAAGTCAAATTCAGAGAATACCCGTATCGCAATTTAATATATATTAAAATTAAAAATAACTTTGTTTGGACAGTAGTCATCGTCTAATGTATTCTGCTAAGTATTTTTTCCTAAAACAGCAAGAGCTCCAATGTTAAATTTAGATAGTGTCACTTTTGTAGTTCTTTAGCTTTCAACTAATTACAAATTATAGCTCGAATAAATGTAATCGGGTTATTGAGCCCAAAATTTAAAATGTTTGATCTCACCGTTAGACTCACACACAATTTTGTTATATTTTTATTTTAACAAATATTTGTTTAAACTTAAGACTATTTTTCATTACTATTTTAATTGATTCTATAAATGTTTTAGTTAAATATTCCATTTCATTCGTTGTTCACTTAGAAAAAATATTTTTGGAAAACATTTACGAATTTGTGTATTTAATTTTTATAGTTCTCTTCTATCAAAACAAAAGTATAAGAGCTGTAAGATTAGTACTGTAATACAATTTTTTCCGTGTGCACACAGACGTCTACACAAAGATTTATTTTTATACAAAGATATGTTGAGGTAAGCGGCCTTTTAGAATTTAAATCTTTATAAATTTCATAGCAAAGCTTCGTGGACACAAGGTTCGTACTAAGACCTATTTTTAGTTTGGTACCAAATGGTGTTTTATTTTTGGCATTTGACAAACTTGAGAAAATAATATCTTTGTTAAGGAGTCAATAATTCTTTTTAAAGTTCAGTTAGAGTAGCTTTATTATTACTAAAACAGTTATTGAAATAATTGGTTGGTTTTTTCTCAAATCTATATCTTACTTAACCACTAGAATCGGTTAATCATTTTAAGACCTAAATAAACCATCTGTAACATACCTTCTCTTAAACTTTTAAAGTTAAATAATTTATTGAGAACAACTCTCTACTCTCATTTAATTTTTATAATTAAGCTTTCAAATTTTATAGTTAAATACTTTATATGAAAACCTTTCTAATATTAATAACCTTTTCTTTCTTTCTATCGCTTAACCGCTCCAATTACGTTATGTCGACCAACCTTTTAGTAATAGTTTGCTCTGCTGTTCACATTTTATGAGTAATAAAATTAAAGTGTTTTTGCTTTCAAAAATCTAATAAAAAATATAAAGTAACAATTTTAATGCTTTCCATTTTGTTAGTAAAATTCATGAACAATAAAATAGTATATGAATTATAAAGTATAACAACTGCATTATATATTGACGATGAATTTCTATTACATTTTATTTAATATTAAAATCGATGTATGCATTTGTCAGGTGCACTTAAGTTTTCAAAGTTGAAAAAAAAATTACTATTGGTTCCACTACAGATAATAGATTGATGCCGATTAATATCTTAGAACAGGTAAGGTAAATGCTATTAGTTTTTGAAATTTTTATTTGAAGGGATAATTAATATTAACCTTTCTAGGATACGGGTTTAATGCACTTAAGCCTAAAAATACGTGTTCATAAATGTTTGAAAATGGGAAAAATCTAATTTTATACTTTTGCATTGTTTTTTTTTTTGTCTTTTGCGATTTTATCTAAAAATTTTTTTTTTTTTTTTTTGCTTATTCTAATTGGCAGTGGCAAACAAATTATAGTTGCCGCAAACAACTTTTTGCTATAATTCGATTACGAAGTGATTACTGTACACATTAAGTTCAACATGCAAACTTTTTCTCTTAACCATAACCACCCAGCAAAAAATTTCAAAAAAGGCAATCGAGTGTCGAATTAAGCATTTTTGGTGAAAGGACTTTCCAACAAGGCATGAGATTTTATAATCAATTACTGACATTTTGGAATAGTTATCACAATTATTTAGATTTTAGCAAAAAATTAATCATTTCCATTAATAGCATAATTTTATTTATGGTAATGAAAGTATTATTTAAAGAAACTATAATTCGTTTATAATAACCATATATTGTTACAGAGGATATTATATGGTTTCAGTCATCTTTTTTCTCTGCGTGTGACAAGTGTTGTGCAATATTTTGATTTGTTAAAAACGTTTACGAATTAAACAAATTAGTTATTAAAAAAAAATCCAAAACCTCAAAAGCTTTTGACATTAAAACTATAATTATTTGAAATCTGGCATAAATAAATTTAAAAATATTTTATGTACAAAATCATTAACTATATTTTTTATCATTGAAAGAAAGAACTTCGTATAAAATTTATTTTTTTAAATTTTATTCTGTTGTTAATATCAATTATGTATGTAGTGTTTGAGTAAAGTGTATCTATACTTTCAATTAAATATACATACGTGCATCTCTTGCAATAATTTCTCTAAACACAGTCAAACACTGAAACAAAATGCACTTTACAATCAAACAGTGTGTGTGTGAGGCTGTGTGTGTTTGTGTTGTCAATCTAGTTTATAAAATTAATATCTGTGCAGTCCATATTTAATTAAAAAAAAATTACTATAAAACTAAACAACTACGTACTATGTTTTCTACTACTTGAATCAGTTTATTGTTTTTAATTTACAAAAAAATTAATGCGACTTATTTGCTGGCGATAATAATAAATAAAACGGAAAGGAGATAAAATCAAATTATTTTGTAATAAAAAAAAACTCATTTATAGATTAAGAGCCAAAGCAAAAATTATAGAAGGCGTTGGATATTTCTCATTTCTCTCTATTGGTTATGAATTTTAACATTTTAATTTGATAAAATAAAAATTTTTAAATAAATGTTTATTATTTTACATTTTATTGATGCACTCACTCCACATGCATTTTACGTGGGAATTAGTTTATTATTTCGTTTTTTTTTTTTTTTTTTTTTGTTGTTTGTTTACTGATGTACGAGATGCGAGGTGTTCGCAAATTCATTTACGGAAAAGGAAGAACTTAGAACAAACCCCTAACATGTAAAAAAATAAAAGTTTAATCTAATCTAAATTGGTTAAATAATATAAGAGTAACCACTCATCCAGTTTTTATGAATCCCTGCTTCATATTTAGGGTGTGCGGTTGAGGCAATAATCTTAGTACTCTGTTTGAGCAGTGCCTAATCGTATGACAATAATACAATTTCTGTACAAAATGTTACATTTCAATATATTCATTTGATTTCTCAAATAGGTGAAGCAGTGTTAATTTAAAAAGTTGTTGAGTTTTTATAAAAAAAATTATGTTTTTTTAATTTTTTTGAAAATAAATTTGAGTTTAACACGTTATCTTTTAAAGCTTTAGCTTTTATAGATATTAACATAAAAGTCTTAAAATTCTTCAAAAATAGAATTTTATTATTCTTTTTTTTTGTATTTTCAATGAAACATAAAGAGAAATTATAGTTACACGATAACCAAGGACATAATGAAGCCTTCAAACTAGATCTTTGTTTATGACGGTGAAAAAATTAGTAAAAAAATCATCTAAAATAAAAGCATATTAACTTGATTTTCATATCACAGCAAATATATTTTTCACAATATCAGAGAAAAGCTGTTTAAATCTCGAAACAAAGAAAAACACAAAAAATATAACTTTTTTATTTATTCTTGCTATTGAAACTAATACAACTTTAAAATTATTGCTGCAGCTACCCCATTCACCAAATTTAGTTCAAACAACCCAGTTTTGTTTGTATTTAAAAAAGTCCTCTTTTACGACATTTCAAAATTTGTTTATCTTTATCTATTGCGTTAAAAGGTCGGTTAATCTAAATTATTTACCTGTGCCTGAACTTAACTAACCTTGTTTAATTTAAATTCATTGAACCTTCCTCGTAGATCTATTTTTATATTTTTCATATCTGTATAATTTCCAACCGCTACACATGTGTTATTTGAATTTTATATTAATTTAAGCATGAGAACAAAAAAAAAACTGACTTTTTGCAGATAATTTATTTATATTTTTATTTCTATTTAAAAAATTATTGTGTGAAACCAAAGTGGTTTGACTTTTGGCATTTTCGCCCAAAATTAACTGAAATTGTTATTTATGTGATTTGAAGTGTTTGCATGAGATTTTATCATGAAGAAATTTATTAAAATGCAAATTAATTTTTTAGTGTTTAAAAAGTTTATTTACAAACGTCATAGAGATTTGAAAAATGAATTTGGCCTACAATTGGTCATAAAAAAAAATATCAATGTAAATAAAATTAAATGCATAAAGTGTTAAAAATTGCCTGTAATGCATTCAGAGTCCCTACAATTATATTATACTCACTGCAACCATATTTCCCGATAGCGAACACATTATTATTATTCTTAATCATTCAAGAATTTTTAAATCGCTACAAAACAGGTGCTTGAATTGTCAATACGTGGCATTAACACTTTAAAGATGATCTCTGGCATATAGCCACCGCGGCGTTCGTACGTTAAATTTTAAGCTGGACGTGCATGTTGCTGGATGTCACTTGTTGCTGGTTTATCAGCATAGACCAGTGACTTCCCGCTACCCCGCAGGATACAACCAAGTGCTGCCAAAAAGTTCAGGGTCGTGCTTTTTGACTGGTCTATTTTTCGAAAACAGCTTATCGCCGAATTTGGATTTAAAAAAGTTGATTGTTGTGATCGGCATCACACTGCTGAAACCACATTTCGGACGGATTAATGCTATCCATAATTTCGAGCAAAAAATCATTGATCGTGGTGAGGCGACGTTTTTATTGTTCAGTTAAAGATGGTGCGGTACATCTTCAATGATTTTTTGCATAAAAATATAGATAAAATTGATTTGTACGAGATGGATGATGGCCTCCATCTTTGTGGGATTTACACAGATCTCGATTATTCAATGTTGGGTAAGGGAAAGACAAATTAGCAAAAATGACGCCTTTTAGGCCATCTCGATTATTCAATGTTGGGTAAGGGAAAGACAAATTAGCAAAAATGACGCCTTTTAGGCCAACATTGATCAAGTTATTCGTGACATTGGTCAAAAGTGAACGTTCAGCATACGCGAAACTTTTGTTAACAAAATATAAGACATAAAAAAAAAACAAGCGAAAACTAAAGTATTTACACACACAGCAACATTTTTATTAGAAATTAAATAATTTTTTTATATTTAAAAAGTAATAAACTTCCTACAGCAGCCTTAATTAATCCCCATGACTTTAAACTAAATTCAAAAACCCGTTTTCTTTTTAATTAAAATTTTTTTTAATAATTTCTCTTGATTTCAAGTTCAGGTCTAAACTATAAATTCAGTAGCAATATTTTTTGTATAATAAAAGAGCGAAAAAAAATATTTTATAAATTTACATAATAACTAACCAACCGAATTAATTTAAACAAATAACAATTGTATTTAAAACATGACAAATTTTAAATTGCAAAACCTCCTACCATATTTCACGACAAACAGCCAATTAGGAAATGGCGACACAAACATCGCTTTCAAGATAAAATAAAAATCAAAGTAAAACATAAGGCAACATTAAATAAAATTGTTTAAAAAAAAAAAACTTCAAAAGAATGAATGTTTTTGTATTTAAATACCATTTACTTTGTGAGTTTCGAAGTTTTGTTGCTTTTGCTCGAAAATATTTTGTTTAAACTGCATAAATTGATTACAGCACAGATTTGAACAGTTTTTATATTTTTTTGGTTATTTAAACTTGTTTCCATTTCGTTAAACTTTTTATGTTCATCTCAAATTTATATGATTATTGTTAGCTGCTGATACTTTTGTTACTTTTATTTATTATTATTTCTTTTTTGTTGGTTGCTTCTGTTTATAAATGTTTGAAAATAAAAAATGTAATCATAAAGAAAGTGAAAGTATTTAAAAGATATACGACTCTAACCAAATACTCTTGAACTCTATACCTGAGCTCTGTTATACGTTGTCGCACAGCCACACAGAGTTAATCCGAAACCAAAAAACATCAACAGAAAAATAAGCAAAAATAAAAATATAAATTTGTTAAACCTGGGAAGGTTGCATATTCAAAAGTACTATGACATACGTTACACTCGTATATTTGTTACCACAGCTTGACGTGAAAATCAAAAAAAAAAAAATAAAATAAAATAAAAAATATTTTACAAAAACCACATAAAATTTCGTTTACACAAGAGAAATTGATATTATTTTACCCGCATAATTTCACAGTTGTAGTTATAGGAGAACGTGTTAAAACTTATTTCAATAAGATGATGTCTTGAATCTATTTTTATGTGAGCGAGATTTAGTAGTTCAACTGATTGTTTTGTTTCAAATAACTAATTTTTGTTACTTGCTACAACGAAGAATTAAATACGACATCTAAAATTAGTCTTTTACGGACTTAAGCTGCAAATAAAATTTTTGAAAATATTTGTTTTTCAAACCCAGCATTACACTTGTTTTGTTTGTTATAAAGAAAAAAAAAAACACTCAGGAAATTAATATCTACTAATCAATTTTCTTACTTTCTTTCGAAAGTTATTGTGTTTTGAAACAGGTGGTAAAGAAAAGTGAGAGTAATAGTAAAATTTGAATTGTAGTTTTACTAAAATACTCTTCGCCGTCGTATCCCGCAAGAATTTTGTATAGAAAAATCAAGAGTCTTTTATCTCAAACCATATTGATTAAATGAGAATTATATTAAATTAACAAAGGAAAACGACGACAATAAATTTAAAAACGTAAAGTAATTATTTTAATTTTTCCTCCCATTTATGTGCCGTTGGAAGCCATTCATATGCCTTTAAACACAAAATTGTTTTCTTAACAAAAATAATAATAATAACTTGGAGTGAAAACGTTTGATGAAGAGTTTCCAAAGACATCTTTCTTATATCAGTGGTGAAGCTGTTGCTCTCTTGGATTGTATGATACAAATATTTCCTATGACATCAATTCATATATTTTTAAAGAAGAGATTGAGGAATTCGAGAAACAAAGAATCGAATCTTGGATTTGGAGGATAGCAATGGCATTAGCTACCAAGATCGTGCTTATCCTGTAAATGTTGTCAGCTTCAAGGTTGTAATAATGATTGTCTTCCCACTAAAACAAATGAATTCATTAACAGTTTTCACACACTTCTGATTGTCAACACATTTCAAAGTTGCTGATCTACAGACTTCAAAATGTTGTGTGGACGTTGCGGCTTAAGATTTGTTAATAAATAGAGAACTATAATCATCTAATGTGCAAAAATGAAAAGGAAAAATTTAGGATGACATCAAGACATCACCTAAAATAAGATGAATTACATCGCACGATTAAAACTTTATTGATTCACATTTTTGATCTATTTTTCTCTTTGTAAAAAATATCTTTTGAAAAATAATAAGAGCAACAATCACATCACAAGTTACATATAATCATAAAAAAAGCCTTTACGCTTGAAGTGAGAGCCTTAGTATTGTTTTAAAAAAAAATTGGAGTAAAAAAAGTTTTAGTTCGGTTTTACATTTCATTTCTCTAGGGACATCACTAAAAAATGGTGTATATGGAATCCCCCTTAATAAGTGGAGTTATAAGAATGTTTGTGGATTTTTCCATTTATCCTCATTTTTAATACCGATGAGAAGCCTCCTAGTTTATTTTTACTTTCAACCAAGGAGTTCTAGCGTATCGAAATTGTAAAATCGTGCACATACATTTAGGTTATGGCAGTGGTAGCAACACCAAGATCAAACTATCTGAATAAATGAAATACCCTGACTTACTCATTATATTAAATAAAACTTAAATTTCGCAAATAGGAAAATATTAAAAAAAAAATTTCAAGTTACCTGAATTATATAAAATAAAAAAGAGTTAAACAGAGTACTGAGGAACGTAACTCACATTGCCTAAAACCAATAAATAATATTGAAATAGAGTAAACTAAATAAAAGCAAAATATCATACACAAACACAAAATTGCAGCCATTAAATCCATAATTTAACACTACACTTTATTTAGATGTTGGGTTTGAAAATAAGATTTGAATTTTTTTATAACGAAGGTAAATTTTATTTTCTATTATTTTTATGTATTTTTTAAACTTAAAATTTAATATATAAACCTATTTTAATATCTAGCCATCAAGAGGATGATTTAAAGAAAAACATTAAGATTTCAGTAATTTGTTGTTTTAGCTTTAAATTAACTGATTTAAAAATTGATATCTTTATCTAGGCAAAGCGGTCATAGGTAATTTATAGCCAAACGAATTGGTAAGTTGAGCAACTAATTTTATGGAATGAATTTAAGTCAAACTAAAACTCATTGTTTGCTTTGGTCAGAGATTTAAACTCATAAAACACACATGAAAACTACAAAGTTTACGCATACGCATAAAAAAATAATAATTTGATAGTATATGGGTTATTCAATGATACATACGTTATAGTTATACCCTTACAAAGTGGAATAAATTTAGCAGATAAAAAAGTATCAAAAAAATTTTTCTAAGGATGCAAAATTTAAAAATAAATAAAACACATTCGAAATATTGTGATGTAAAATATCGAGTAAGAAACAATATATTGACACTAAACTAAAGTGATCTTGAGATACAACTATAGATATGAGAAGTTCTGACAAACCTTACGAATTACAAATTGCATCAATTATGGGAACACCCTTTAAATATAATTTTAAGCTTGTTGTTATAGCGGACTTAGCCAAATAGGTTTTTTTTAAATTTCAACGTCTGCCTAAAACTGTTCAAAAGTATGGCAATATACATAAAAATAAACGAATCATGAGATAATTATACTTGAATATTTAAAATAAGAAATTACTGTAATCGACATTTTGCAAGCGTTTGTCTATAACGGTTCAAAAGATAGGCCCGTATACAAAAGTCAGCTTAAGTCACCTATGGGAAAGCCCTTAAATTTTTAGATTTATTTTTGTCTTAATTTTTTATATTGGGATACGCAGTTTTTTTTTGTTTTTTTTTTTTTAATTTTAATGTGTTGCTTTTTATGGTTCAAAATACACGTATAAGTTGTATAAAGGCACTCTTTAATTTTTAAAATTGTGAACGTTTTTGAAAGCACAAACATAAAAAAGAAACACTCAGATGAATTGATAACTTCTTTCTTTTTTTACCGACTTCTAAAAAAGAAGGAAGTTATCAGTTTAACTGAATGTTGCCTTTTTTAGGTTTGTGTCTGCAGAACTCAGTCATTTCTGAACCGATTTTATTTTTATTTTTTTGTAATTTGATAGATTATGCTTACAGATTGGTCCCGTTTTAAAAACAGTTTATAATCTTAGAAATAAAAAGGTGTCCCCACAAAACATAAATGCTTCTTAAGTGTTATATGAAGTGTAAAGCGCACTTTTTTTAAATGTATAGAAACGCGTATTACTATAGCTCCCAATAGCAAAAAGTAATACAAAAATAAATAGAAAAAATTAAGCGGTGTTCCCAGAGGTGACGTAAGTGGCAGTATTTGCGCCTATCTTTTGGACAATTATAAACAAACGCTTGAAAATTGCACAGTATGTCGACTACTATGACCGTTATAATAACAAGTATAAACATTAAAAATTAGCAAATAAAGGGTGTTCCAATTCTTTATACCCGCTATAGCTAAATATTTAAATTTATAAAGAACCTTTATTGCTAAGTACGCTATAAAAAAGTATAAAATTTGTATTTGGAAATAAAAGGGTGTCCCAATATTTGATGCAAGTTGATATATGTGGCCAAACTTTTGAACCATTTTAAACAGACAGTTGGTATTTACAAGTAACCTGTATTGATAAGTCAGCTATAACAACAAGTATAAAATTTGAATATATAAATTAAAGGGTTATTCTATATTTGAAGTAATTTGACCTATATGGCCCTATCTTTAAAACCGTTACAGACAGTCTCTTGAAAATTAAACAGCATGTCTATTGCTGAATATAATAACAAGTATAAATATTTAAAATTACAAATTAAAGGCTGCCCTAATGGTTGTATATGTATCTTTTTAACTTTTATAGACTAACGCTTGGAACTTAAACAATATTTTTTACTGTGTCAGCAATAAAAAGTGTAAAAAATAAAGGGTGACCACATAATTGCTAAATTTTCTTGTTTAATCTGCATTCATATATTCTTCTACGATATATAAAAAATCCTGACGCAATCTTTCTCGAATATGATATAACTAATATATAATTACTGTCCGGTTTTTATTTGCAAGAGTTATTTAAGGTCGGTTTATAATACCATTAATGGAACTCTGTTTTTTTTTTTTACTATGAATCCACTTCGTTGTTACGCTCAGGAACACGAATTAAATCTCTAAGTAATCGATTTAAAATTATCTGTTTCCTATTTTTATTTTAAAACGCTGCATCCACACAGCGAGATTTTACTCTTACTTTCATTTAAAAAAAAATTGTGAGGCGTAGAATTGCCCATATGTTAAAATAAAAGAAATTGTTTACTCAAAAAAATGAAGCAAGGAAACAAATCTTTCAGAAAAGCTCACATAAATGTTTCATAAAAATTTCTTAGGTAGAAACTACTGACAAGATCAAACCTGGAAGAAGAAAGTGGATAAATAAAATCCTAAAAATATTTAAAGCCTTTTTGCTTTGCGACTTTGTTTGACGTCATAAAAGTACTAATGATCTGCCAGATTGACACGACTGAAATATATTTCGTCATTAACAGATTGAAGTTTGTTTCTGCTGTAATACAGCACACAGTATGTGTTAAGAAGTCGATGCTTATTTTGCGAGCTAATTTTTGGAACACAGAAAAAAACTTAAGATCTACTAAAGTTTTCTTAGTTCGCAGATTGCAATTGAATTAATTTTTTAATTGCTTCAACTAATTATTTAATTGTAAAACTGTTTTTTCTTTTTTTTATTAAATAAATAATTAATATAAATAATTATTTAATTAAAAAATAGTGTGTATATTTTTCAATTAAATATATTCATTTCAGTTACTGCCATAAATACAAACCTTAACAGTCAAGCCAGCGTTGAAGCCTCTTTTCAAGGCATGAAAACAGCTCTGCATTGCAGCAAAGCATTTTTAGGTTCCACAGCAAGGGAACTTATAGCAGTACACTAGATTTTCATTTTAGGTTCTAAATAAAAATTAAATCTTTTAATTTTAGAAAATTATACTGATTTTAATCAGTGAGAGTTCAATTCCAAAAGTGTGTATTTTTACCCGAGAAACAGGGTATGTATATACCCTTCAATATTTAAGATGCACCCAGAAACAAATCAGGCAGGGGAATGGCCACAAGGACCATTTGGTTACAGTTCAGTGTTCCAATGAACAACATTTAAAAACTCGTAACTTGAAAAAAATTAAGGAAATTGAGAGAGAATTAGGGGAAATCATATGTTAATGTATTCTTACATACTTAACTATGAAGTTTCCCGACCGATTCCAATCATTTCAGTGACAGATTTAACTCAACAGCAGGCGCTGTTTTTTAGATCTTAAATGTTTTATGTGTGAAATCATTTTTTATATGCAAACAAGTGGTTTCTGCTATGGTCGGAAAGGAGTCGCATTAAGAGTCTATTAAGAGTTATCTATTCAATCAGAAAAACCCTAAAGTTAGCATTAGAGAGAGCATTTGTAATGGAAAAGAATAATTTGAATAATGTGAATAATTATACTTGGACCGCTTTTTACTCAGTCTTTTATTTATTCATCTACACTAATATAGAAGTAACTTGTGTAAAATTTAAGGACCTCTCTCTTTACAGCATCCCAGATAAACGACAACAACTTTTTACTTTATGTGGGAGGTACCATGTACACTATCCAAATTCATTCGCTATATTATATATTATATCATGGAAGTTTTTAGTACAAAAACTAAGAGCTCTACGTGTTTTAATTATCTAGATGCACGATAATACTTTGTCACTATGTACGGAAGGTACAACTGACATTTTTTCAATCCAGCCAAGTTTTTTGCTAGATTAGGTCTATTTATGCGAGAGGTATTTGCAGAAAATTTCAATGTGCAACCTTTTACATTTATGTACTAAGTAATTGATGAGAAATATATACTTTGGATTGGGAATACCACGCCCACATTATAACAAACGGTGAAAACTAAAGGTGTGTTTTATGTATGGATGGCAAAGCAGCAAATAAAAAATTTGATATGATATGAAACGAGGTTTCTGATAATAAGATTTGCAAATGTTTCTACGTAAAACTGTTTAAAAACCCAAAAAGATATACTACAACCTATCAGGCGCTACTAACCTCAGCGTAAATAACAATCACCCGTGTAATAATTTTTTAAGTAATTTATTTTTAACCAACAATTGTCTGCTTATAATCTCAACAACCTCTAGAGATGATAATTGTATGAACCAGTGAAGAAATAATGAAAACGATTAAATTTTTTTACCAACTTTTATTTAGTTTCTCATTACAATTTTAGTTGTTATTATTTTTAATATCATCTTAAAAAATGCTGGGCTATTGTGGTAAATAGAAAAAAATCAAAAACTTTCTTTTAACATTAATTTTTATAGGTTTAGACTTTGTAACAGTATAAAGTTTAAATTTGTGTTTTTTATGCTTTTATTTTCTTGCTGACTTGTGTTAATGTGTTGTTTTCTATTGTTGTAATCGTCATCTCCTTTCTAAATTAAAAACCGGGGTACCTACTGCTAACCGTCTTAAAAAGTCAGTCATTTTTGTTTTGTATTTTTTCTTTTTTTGATAATGAAGTAAAATTTGTGTTGCTTTTGCTTTGTATTAGTTAACGTTATTATGATTATTTTTTTTTTGTTTTAGATAGAAATCTGTTAATAAAAAATTATGAAAACTAAAACGAATTTATATAATTTTATTTTAATAAGAAATTATAAAATCTTTGTAAATCAATATGATTAATTGTAGCTTGTAGTGGTTTTTAACGTTTGTAAAGGGTTCCTCGAAAATGAGCTAAGATATGCTGCCATTTTTCCAATGTATATCTAAGACGCAAAGGCTACTAGAAACAGTCAATTTATATATGTATAAACGTATGCATGTATTTTAGGTGGTCCAAGAAGCTTTCTACAGCATTCACTTACTACTTTTCACTTTTTTAAGCATTGCTGGCCACATATTAGGATTAAGTTTAAGGGGTAAATTTTTACTGCTTTATTGGCATAAACCAGTGACTTTATGTGGCTCCACAGTAAATTATCGAGAGGTTTCAAATAGCACAACTTTTCTTAAAGTCAACTTATCGCTTAATTTTTAGTTCAATATAGAGGTGGTGGCGGTCGCCGTATGGTATTTAGCGCTATTATGTTAAAATCATATTGGGCCCGGATTAAGAAAAAAGTCGTTAATCATGGTGTATTAACTGCTCTGTTAACTGCAATGCATTAATGCATGTCTAGCGCACATGGACCAGTTTACACTATGCAATTTTTTGATTCATTTTTTTTCAATTCTCTATTTAAGTTGCAGCGATATACGTTATTAAAAAATAAACATAAGAAATAGTAACATATCTTAAATATTCGTGGAATGCCATATTGCTTAACCCTCCTGCTTCATCAACAAACAAAAATTTCATGATAGTTTCATGAAAAATTTCATAGTGTAAATGCCGTAATAGTCACCGTTGCCCAATTCTTGAAAAACGAACAGAAAGCACTGTTACTTTTGCTCTCTTGTGTTATTTCTAAATT
The DNA here is from genome assembly GCA_937654795.1 of Cistogaster globosa. Taxonomy (NCBI): domain Eukaryota; kingdom Metazoa; phylum Arthropoda; class Insecta; order Diptera; family Tachinidae; genus Cistogaster; species Cistogaster globosa. Next base: position 76,942,038 of record OW569407.1, read on the forward strand.
TAAACAAAAAGAAAATCTAGGTGGAAACAAAATTTCAATTTGTTATAAAAAGAGAAGATGATGTTACGAATTAACATGTATGAGAAGCCAAACAGGGATGCATTTGAATATTAAGTTCAAGCTTTCCACAGCTATCAGAAGGAAAATGATAATTAATAAAACAGATGCGCCAAACTTATTAACCCTGAAACTTCCCATAAAGCAAAAGCTAAAAGTTTAAATTTCGGGTCATTAGGCATTTTATTATGAATCTCAATTAAACTCGCCGTTTTATCGTGTTCCATTTATTTAAATATACTTTTTCGTGTATATGATGTCCAATTTTATATTTTCGGATGAATGTATTGCTAAACGTCGAGATAACTTTAATTGGATCAGGCTTGGAAGCTTTTAAGTGATAACTATGTACAAATAATTTTCACAAAAAATTTATTTGTAATACAATCGCATAAAAGAGGTTGCTGGCTGGCAAGGGTTTAACCCAAACGGCAACCAAAACAATAAAAAGATGCTTTTTTCTGTTTAATGGTATAAATACATATTCAGAATTTAACAGCAGCCTCCTTCGTCAGTACTCTTACGTAGCACATTCGCCGGCGAAGTAAAATAACTAATAAAATGAATATACTTTCACCAACTGTCTTTTCTCTCCTCTTTCCTTTCATAAAAAATGGAGCACAGTAGCATTAATTGAATAGGCATTGTTGCCTGAAGTGCTACTTCCCTTAATTACAAAAAAAAAAAGTGCACGTTTAAGCGGGCAAGCATTTGGAAGAAAAACATGACATGAAATATCTTTTGTATTTTGCTTCGCATTCTTATAGACAAATAGACAACAACGGCAACATTCCATTGGCATATCGCTAGTTGTCGAATAAAAAAAGTTGCTCTCTTACCCATCTGTAAATTGCTATCAAACCAAATGTTTCCCTTCATAATGTTCGCTCGTCTAAACTCGGACAAATTATACATGATTACAAAAAAGCAAAAATCTCATAAATTAGTCACAGGTAAAACTTCATGGATACAGCTTTAAAAATCATTTAATATGAAGCTGTATAATTACATTGTTATTATTATTTTGTAGTATAGAAATGACATCTATCTAAGCTGTGAGATAAACCGCTATTTTTAAAATAGAAAAGGAATACAAACAAACAAACTATTTTGTCTCTTTGTAACAGAAACTAGTGAAAACTGCTAGAAGATTTATATTCCTCTTTTAGATACCATCTTCATAACAAATAATTTTAGAGAAATTTCAAGAAAGTTAAACTCAATTTGGATATGAAAATAAAATGCATTAAAAACTGTTTGGACAATTTAGATCCCCACATGAATAAGGATAATATGAGTTATATTAAAATTGTTGTAGGTAAATTATTATAATTCAGACATTAGTCTTATTCACATAGAATTTCGAATCACGTTAAAAAACTACCTTCTTGTTTTCACGGTTTTAGTTAAAATCTTTTAATTGTAAAACAAACTCACCTTCTAATTATTGGTAACGGTAGCGTAAATCTTCCATCACTAACCATGGGTGTTGCACCTGGTATAGGAACCGTTGATATCACGGATGTTAACAGAGTTGTACCAGCCGATGGCGGCGGGGGAGGTGGCCCCAAAATGGTGGCCGTTGAAGTTTGTGGTGGCGGCGGATGATGAGCATGTGGATGGTTGAATGTTATAGGAGATCCGTTATGATGTGGTATATTACCACTACCCGAGGTAATGGACTGGCTTGGCAATGCACTATAGGGAGGGGGAAAATGATTATGTAAAATATCGGGCAACATGGGTCTTAACATGGCAACATTATGGCCAGCTTGTTGTAGACTACCGGCCAGGCCGGGATGTAAATGAGGTGGATGTAGAATGGGTGGTAGAGGAGGGGCCGGCATAGAATGACGATCTAAATGGCCATGACGTAAAGGATGGACATGAGGATGATGCGAGTGAGTGGAAGCGACTAATAAAGAAGCTGTATGTTGCAAATGACGACGTTCACGTCTTTCACGACGCCTTTGATCACGATTGTTACTCAATGTGTTGTTAGAGTTTGTGGAAGCAACTGGTTGCCTGGCTGTGGAAGGTGATCTTAGTTGCACCGCAGCTACATCATCTGTCTGGCTCTCTGTAGAGGTAAATGTACGCTGTGGCGATGAATTGGGTGTTGATGAAGAGGAAGATGATGCAGTTTCATTATTTGTCTTTGTGGCCACTTCATTTACTTGTATTACTTTCACTTGGGTATTAGAAGAATTAAAATTCAAATGCTTTTGATAATTTTTTGCCACTTCTTGATTATTTATATCTTTAACGCTTAACACTTGGGACATTGAACTGTGTGATGAAGTATTGGGTATATTATCATTATCACTATTTTTCGAAATACTATTTAAATTTGTATGATGACTTGGACTAAAATAATTATTATTATTCATATTCATATTATTGACACTATAATTGGTTGGTATTGTATTTATAACATGATTATTTGTATTTGTTGCAATATCGCTTAAATTTGTTATACTTTTGTTGTTGTTATTATTATTTTTATTATTATTTTTAATATTATTGACATTATTCACATAATTACAATTAATCACACTAACACCGTTCGTTGTAGAATTAACAATGGCCTGATTTAATTCCATTTGAGATTCATGATTTTCATTTTGGCCAACTATTTTATTTGCTTGATTGTTGTTGTTATTATTATTACAACTTTGATTCACTTGTATTGTTAAGCTGGGAGAACGGTGACAAGGATTTGTTATAGCCGTAACACTATTTGTGGTTGTTAAGAAAACACTACTCGTACTGGGATTAATTTTTGTTGTTTCACTCACTGACTTTCCCTCATTAACATCCGTTGCCATTTGACCAACGGAGTCAGAGGTGGGCGCGGGTACATTTAATCGCATTGTTGTGGTTGGCGTTGTAATTTGTTGATTTTGTGATTCGCGTAATTTTTGCTCACGTAAACTTTCACTGGCCCGAAATTCGGCATATAAACGTTCCAGTTCCGCCAAGCATTTATTGGGTGTTAGACTATACGTAGTAGTTGTTTTACGCGTTTGGTTTTGTAGATCTGTCACATAACTATCATGCTCAACCGTCAACCCAAATGTAAACGATGTATCTGCCTCAAATGAACGCGACAAACTGATAGCTGACGATGAATCGTAAAATAAACTGGCCGTGTTCTTGGTAATTGTGGTGAAATTTGTTGCTGCTTGCAATAGTGGTAAACTTTTTGGTTGGTTCATTGCGTTATGTTGATCAGTGGTAAATACATTTGTGTTCATTTCTTTTTTGCAGGTCTCTTTTACTTTGTGTTGCTCTTTTTGTTGTTGACTTATTAAAAAATTATTATTTTGTTTATTCTCTTTATCTTGGTTTTGTTTTGATTTCACATTCGACATGTTTTGTATTTGTTCGTGCTCGTGTTGTTGTAGATGAATCAGTGTTTGTTGTTGTAATGGGGTTTCACCATTTATGTTTGCAGTTGTGTTGTTATTATTGTTGATGTTGTTAATATTAATGATATGCCCGTTGTCAACATTTGTACCTGCAACATGTTGTACGTTTAAACAGTGCTGGAAAAAAGAATAGCAAAATTGGTATTAAAAGTATTAGCGACTAGCCCAAACACGTTCTCAGTAATTTTTTTTTTAGAATTAAAGGTCTATCAAAAGTTTTAAATTTGAAAATATTTGAAATAAAATTTTTATTTTTTTGTAATTATAATTCGAAATGTGAATAACGTTTAATTCGGCTTATTTTTTAATTATTTCAATTTCTAAGAAAATTTTTTTTATTAATTTTGGGAATTTTGATAATAAATAACTTTTATTTATTGACATTTTCCATATGAATTTTCGTAACACTGAAGTTCATTATTAATTGTGATTGATTATTAAGAGAATGTAAAATTTAGATATTAACAGAATGAAAAGTATTTTCTGGTTCGTTACAACCTTCGCCATATTCTTCATGTCTATGTACAAGTAACTTATTAATTGAAAATTTCTCTATTTTAATAACTATGTATTTAGAAAAACAGGATATTAGGAACATATTTCTCTACAAAAGTTATTATTTATTACAATTATTAAAAATTAAAAAACAAATTATTGTTTAAATTTTTCCTATGCCTTAATTTACACTGCGGAACTTGACATATGTCTAATTTAATTCAATTTCAAATTTTTATTAATTGAAATACGAGAAAAACACACAAAACGTTTTAATCTATTAAGATAAATAAATTAATTAAATGAATTTTCACTATCACACATAAAAAAAAACAAAAACAAAAAAACCTTAGAGCAGCAGACAGTAAGCAAGCCAGACACAAAAAAGGACATTTATTTTTATTACCCACCACCAAAAATAAAAAGAGTAGAAAGCAAGTAACGTTAAAAGAAAAACGTTGTACATGCCAATTTATGTGAAGCTCAGTTAACCAAACATAATTACATTAATTACTCCATTTAGACACGTATTGTAAAAGACTTTCCAAAACCATACCAACCTTTAATGTAACGCTAAACAAAATTATGAAGATAAATACCTGCTGACAGGATATAAAACAAACAGGCTAAAAGCTAGTGGCCACAACATACATATGTGTGCATAAATACCAGAAAATTAGGGTTTCAGCATAATAGTTTTCTACATAAAAAATGGAATAAAACAGCATAAATCAGCGCCAGAAGTTTAAACACATCTTAATAAATTTGTGGATTTCTCAATTGTAAAGAAATTAAAACAAGTGTTTATTTAGTAAAACCCCAAAAATAAATACTTTTCTTTTAAATAATACAAAGTTGTAGTAAATTATTTCTTATACAAAAAAAAATTTGTTTTTACGGCTTATAGAACCTTAAATTTAAAATAAAAAAGTATTAAATTGTGTACAACAGAATATTTTACTCGAAAAATCAATTTGAAAAAAATTTTGTACATAATTCTGCCGTGGCTGTTCTTGACGAATAACACAGCCTCCAAGGCGTCAATTGTTGCCAGTGAATTCACGCGGCCGCATGGTCCATTTCTCAAAATCAACTTCACGCCCTATTTTTCCAAAATGCCAGTGTAGATAAAAAATCTCATTAACCTTTATTGGCCATAATGCGAACTTCTTTGTCATTTCTTAAGAAATTGGTTCCAATGATGCCACCAGCCGGTGTAAACTACATCACACGGTGAATTTTTCTGTACGTAAAGGAGTCTATAGAGTCTGCTGTGGATTCCTTTTACTCTAAATGCGTAAATAATGTTTTCAAACAAATCTGTTAAACCAAAAATGAGCATCATCGCTGAACCTGATTTCGTGTCTTTCATTCTCAGGAATTAATGACTGATTTTTAAACTAAATAGGGAGAATTTGAAAGCATTGTTTAAACTAAAGTCTAGTCATGATGGTAAATATCAAAAAGTGTGACACTAAGTTTGACAGTTAATTTTCCCTTTAGCTCTATCTGACTTAATAATAGAACTAAGATGTTTAAAACATAGTCCTGACAGGGCAAGTCCGTCTAACAATCAACGAATTTAAATCAAAATAGGTTCCAGCTTTTTCGGGAAAATAAGAAATTTGCTTTATGCTTCACATAATCTCTGAAGGCATTGAAAAGTTTTACGGGACAACATCTCGAGGCCATAAATATTCTGTACGACTAAAAAAGAACGTTGCAATTTTTTAAAGTGACAAGAAAGATATCTGCACCCTACGACTGAAATAACTAATTAAAGCCTTTTGTGACTCACTGGCTAATAGACACATATGAATGTGTTACGTAAAAATAAGCAAATATTTTAATCAGTTCTCTAAACGGCGTTGAGGTTTTAGTGGCCAAAAAAGAGTTAATTTTTGTCTACAAAACGTGAAATGCCAAACAGACTGAAAACCAGTTCTGAAAATATTTCGATTATTTCAGTTATTATTAAAAAAGTTTAAAAAAAGTGGCGAATAATCCATTACTTTATTTGACCCTCTTTTTAATTAAATAATTTTCTATTTTGTTTTTTTTTTGTACTCGTATTTTTGTTTTTTATAAATTTTTTGAAACATTGTTTTTTTAATTTCATTATGACAAGAAAATTATTTCAATTGTTAATTATTTTGTTATTTTGTTTCAATATCAATATTAATTTTATTTCCTGAAGAAGGTACGCAGAAAGTTCCGAAATACTGAAAAATAATATTAAATAAAAATATAAGGACCCAGAGCTTGAAAAAATAGAAAATTATTTAACATTAAACAACATTACCAATAAACCAAAAAAGTGCTATATTCGGCTATACCAAATCTTATATACCCTTCGCCAATTACCTAAATCTAATTTAGTGAAGTAACTCCAATCCAGAAATAAATATAGAGGTTACAGAGAATTAAAAAGTTAACAAAAAAATTTATTAAAAATGGCGTCGGCTGTTAATGGATTAAGCATTTTTTTAAAAATCTAGTATTTCCTAAAAGATCTCTTCAAGATATTTTAGGATATTTTAAAAATTTTGAAAATTTCAGAGGCACCGTAACTTGGAAAATATGTGCGAGCACCAACTTTTTTATTTCATGTTTTTTTTTATTTTTTTAATGGTCAATCGCGGTGTCTTACCCGCTGCGTCGAAGGACATGGATCGATCTTGCTGATTTCTAATAGCACCTGTTTTAACACTATGTCTGATCGATAAACATATTTAATTTTTTTTTAGCTGATCTAGAACCCTGGGCAAACTCGATTCCAACAATAACCCGGATGAACAGACGGACATTGCTCAACCGACTTCGCTATACATAAGGATTCAAAATATATACTTTATGGGGTCGGCAGTGTATATTTTAGAAATTACAAACGTAATAACAAATTTTGTAATACCCTCTTTCCACTTTTTGTGGTATAGCGTATAAAGAGGTTACCTATGATCCAACAAAACTAAAACTGCACCAAAATAAAAATGTAGTGGATGTTTGTGTATGTAGTTTCGGGTACCAAAAATACGAAATTCAAGTTTGAGTTTCAAACCTTTTGCGACATCCACCTTAATCCTCAGATGTAATCTATTTCAAATAGTGACCAATTTCCTCTATTGAAGCGTCTCTTGTTAGTTTAACGCGCATAAGAAAAGACTCTGCTTTTTTAAATAACTATTTAAATACTTATATTGAAACAAAGGCAATTATGTTTTTTAATATTTTTATTCTTTTGTTTTCAGTATTACGTTAACTTCTTACATTCACACTCCGTTATTTTTTATTCATTCCCTTTCAACATTTATTGTATGGCACTCATTTTTAAATAATTAAAAAAATAAATAACACAAAATAAATTACAAATAAAACTACCGCTATTAGTGGCACCAATAGAACGACATGTTGACCGTTATGTTTAAATTATATGCGGAAACTGATCCCTCCGTATCTCATATAATAATTTATGCTCTTAAAGTAGCAGCCCTGCTTTAAATAACAAAAGCAATAAAAACTTTAAAATAATTACAGCTGATAACAAAACAAAAATCAATATGAATAATTTTTACATACTAATAAAAATTTCTTCTATAGTAATAATTATTATCTTTAAACGACTTTTTAAATATTTAACATAACTGTCCACCGATGCATTTACACACACAAACACACCACATACATACAGTGTTGTCAATAAATTTACAAGCGAATTAAAATTTACTTTTTTCGGTTTAAGTTCATTTTCCTAACCTTCACCACAAAAAGTGAAACAAAAATAAACTAAGTTTGTCATTTCATTTGTAATTTCAACAATATTCATTTCCGATCCAATAAAGTATATATATTCTGGCTTCTTATGTGTAGCGAAGTCGATTGAGCGATGTCCATCTGTCCGTCCGTGTTAATGGTGAAACCGAGTTTGCCGCGGCACTATATCAGCTAAAAAAATCTTAAATACGCCAATCGATCAGAAATAGTGTCGAGCTATTGAAAATCAACGAGACCGGTCCAAGTCCCTCGACACAGCAAGCAAAACACCACGCCTACCTTTAATTTTCTATATCATTTGGAACAATAAAGTAACTCAAATTAAAAAAAAAATATATATGGGACGATAGCGACTAAGAAAATTAAAAAAACATCAAGTGAAAAAATTTACGCTCGCCAATTAACTCAATCGATTAAAACTTTAAATAAAAGAAAATGTAACTATAAAAAAATACATTAATAAGATTTAATTACATTTAAAGAATATTTCTTTTTTTTTTAATCTAACTAATAAGCTGCTCATTTAGTTTAGACACTGTAAGTAAACATACATGAATGTAGCTGGATTTTCGAGGTAGTTGTGACAGTATAAATTTTAATAAATAAAACAAACCAAATTTAAAATACAATGAATGTTTATCAGTAGTCTTTGTATGTAAGCAATTCATCCACTATCTTCTGTGTAGTAAGATACTTCTGAAAATGTGTATAGGATATTTTTAATTATTTTATAACACTCAATGATCATTTTATTCTATAATACTTCGCTGTTTATATCCAAACACAGATAAGTGCTTGTTCGAGTACACACACAAAACCGACTCTTTGTCTGTCGAAAATTATCAAACATTGTAACTGATTTGACAGCAAACGTCAAGTGCAATCAACATGATGACCCCAATCCACTTAAAGTGTTTCAATATTTCTTTTTTTCGTATCTATTTCAATTTTTGTTTTAGAAAATGTCGACTAGATATCACAAACACGCACATTGGTGTTGAGTGAGATGGATGGGAGTGTGTTGATAAATAGAAAATTTATGCTGCGTTTTAAAATGTAAGTAGAGGTACATTTGTATAAATTTGACCTTAACAGACACGCTTAGGAGGAATTTTAGTTAAACGAGTTTAAGTTTTCATTAAAATTTAATTTTTTTATTGTTACAATAACTTTTGACAGACACTAAAATGCAGATGGTTTAGCGAGACATTTTGTTTCAAGTTTTACTATTTTAGTTAGGAACTTTTTGCAAAACAGGAAGTTTGATTTTGCTGTTTAAAATTTTTCTTCTCACAGAAGAATGAAATGGATATAAAAAAAACTGTTGAAAGAAAGCCGTATGTTTAAATACCCCATTCTATATAATAATTATTTACGAACAATATAAATTGAAAATTGACTTTAAAATTAATTTTTTTTAAATATAAAACAGATCATTCGTCTTGTTGTTTTAAATTTCATATCAATGTAGCAATTTTATTTAAAAGATCGTTCTATAACTTTTGGATTTTTACCATAAACATTACGATCTTCAACTAAAAGGGCAAATAGGTAACTGTATATCTTATTCAAGTTTCTTCTACTAGTTACAAATACCCAGCAAGTGAAGTTTCAGGACTAGCGACATGAATCTAATAAACGAAGACAATGTAAAATATATATAAACATGTCATTCCGTTTGTAATTTTAAAATATTACTTTCATTTGGATTCTTATATATATTCGATTGAGATAGACATCTTCTGTCCATAATCGGGCTTCAATAATTTTAGAGAAATTTACCATCGCCTCTGTTGTATTAAAAACCGAAAAATCAAAAGTATCTAAATAACCAAAAAGCGTATTTTCAGTAAACGTTCTAAATTTTACCAAGACTACATACTTTCATAAAAAATCAACTTTTGCCAAAAAGCTGAACTTACGGCAAAAAACTTTAACTTTATCAAAATAAAATTTGCAAAGAAAAAAATAAAAACTTTTAATTATTTAAAAATTCTCTACAGCAATTTCAAAAAACTTTACTAAAAAAAATATAATATGATATACCTAAAGTTGTTCCTGCAATTAAAAAATAACAATATCAGTTAAATTTGAAAATAATGTAATAAAAACTATCAATAATTAAAAAATTTCTATCCTAATTTTACCAAAACTTTACAAGAAAAAAAAACTATAAATCAAATTTTACCAAAATATTTTGCTAAATGGGCGTTCAGAAGACCACTGTTGGCAGAAACTTCATATCTGGAATAAATATAAATGGCCCAAACACCTCCAGTATAGAACAAAGCTTAAGGGAGCTTTGGGTGACAAGTGGTGTACTCGTTTTGTGTTTTATGTATAAAAAATAACTAAAGAGAAACTGGTTTCCAGTTGGCGGGAAAAAAACAACCCACGGACACAAAAAATGCCTTCATTTTATCATATTCATATTTTTAAACCTCCAGCATAGTTCGTTAATGCTGACGGTCCTTAAATTGGATGGCTAAAAACTTCATCCAGAGATGTGTAGTAAACAATGGCAATTAGCTCAAAGCTTCTTGCAAAGCAAGACAGTTGTGACTTTCTAAGCAATACACGGAAACCGATTACCAAAAATCGGCCAATAAGTTAGGAGTTTTTTTATTTGCGACACTGTGAGCAGCTAATTATTTTCTTCGACTAGCGATATTGATTTGTAAAAAAAGAAGAGTGTTATATTCAAGAGACAGAGAAGATTTAAATACGCCAATCGATCAGGCACAATTTCGAAAATTTTGTCATTGATTAGCTATCGAGGCAGTGGGCTAAACATCACGCCTGCCTCTAATTTTTCTATATCATTTGGTAAAGTAACTCTAATCTAAAAAAACAATGCATGGAGCGTTAGAGAATTAAAAAATTAGAAAAAAAAACATCAAGTTCATATTTTCCGAGTTATGGTTCGCTAAAATTATCATAGAAAAGTTATTGAGAATGGAATGGTTAATATGGGTAACACTTAAAAGCTTTTGAAGAGATCTTTTAGGAAATATTTATTAAAAAAATGCTAAACCCTTTATGAGCCGATGACATTTTTATGTAAAATTATATATCGTAAATAATTTTTTTTTTATTATTAACTCTCTGTCACCGCAATATTTATTTTCTTTTATAGGAGTTACCCAATAAATAGAGCTACATACATCGTGAAGGGTATTTAAGATTCGGCATAGCCGAATATAGCACTCTTACTTGTTGACACCTGTGAAAATAATGTAAGGCGGCTGGTATTTCCATAAATTATAACATTATTTCGTAACATTTCTATTGGCACACATGCAAACTTTATTCTATTAAAAACAAAAAAAACACCCTGTCTGCCAAATCTTTGCTTATGCATATGGTAATGCGTATAACTTCATTTCTGGATATTCTTATATCATCTGTTTGCAACATGTAACAACTACTGTTGTCCTTTTAAGTTCCACAATGTTTTTAATTTCCATACCTCTTGACTGAAGGTATTTTAAAGACATGGTCAACTGGGCAGCACCAAAAAAAATTTTTTTTTTTTTTTAATAACAACAGCCCAACGATGTAAAATGTGAGTGATTATATAAATTACTCGTATTTAAAACTTTTACAATCAATCCCCAAAAACTAATAAATAAATTAATATTGTGCGTTCTTAACTTACTGTATCTACAATCACATTATTCTAAATTAGAAAATTTTAAATAAATTCTCTTTAATCTAAATTTACAAATCAAGAATAAACAAATGCTTGTTTGTACTCGTATGTGTTTTTGCATAGAAATGAATATTTAATTATTTAATTAATAGAGACATTATTTGATTAAGTACATCCACAATTTTAGAAGAGGAGTAGTATTTAATTAAATTGCCGATTATATAGTTTAGTTATAGAAAAATTAGTTTACGAGTTCAGTCATAGAATTGTGTTAGAACATTTAAAAAAAATAAATCCCTTAAGTTATTGTAGTATGAATAAACTTTTAGCGAAGTGAAACATTGGCGTAGATAAGCCTGTCTGGGGAGAGCTAAGCCACCCCTAGACCAAACAATCTTACCCTATTTGTTTCTAAACTAAAGCTCCCTCTAGAATAATCCTTTAGCTATAGAATTGAAAGACTAATTTTTGCAGTCCCAGAAATAGAAGGAAGAAGTGAACAATGTAGGGTATTTAAAGTCCAATTAAGTCTAATATATTTCAGTTTTTCTCAGTTTTTCGGTACATTTGCTACGTGTCTCTTTAATAGTAGGCCATGAGTTAAAATCTCAGCCGCGACTAGGACGAAAACAAATTATTGACTATTCGGTGTATGCGTTGTTTGAATTTGAGTAAAATAGTAAATATCAGCTTAAACTCTGTCTAGAGTCGTAAGTAGAAACGAAAAGTAATTTTTTTGTACCTGCTTTGAATGGTTTCTGTATAAAAATAAGCTGGCCAAGACGTCAAGAGGTTCAAGACTCCCCCAACGAATTTACTAAAGTCTCAAGTAGAAAACGGAAAACTAATGAAGATTAGCTATTGTAAATATGGTAAAACAAGTAGGTATCTCATTTGGATAGGAAAGTAAAAACAACAACAGGGTGTGTTTATGTTGGTTAAAATGGCTAATTGCTAATACGATTTCGAATATGGAATTAGTTACACAACTCTATAGACACTGAAGATTATTAAGCCACAAGCTTGTTTGATTAACTGAGAATTGTATTTAACAAACAAAGAAAAAATATAAAAAAGCAAAAAAATCAAAAATTGAAAAACACAGTAGCACTTAAGCAACAATTTTCATAATTGAAAAAAATTTTTTTTTCTTGAAGACTCGAGTAGAAAACCAAAGGTAATGAAAAATAGCCATGGTCGATGACATCGTCGAGACGCCCGCATGGTAAAACAAGGTGGGAAGCAATAACAGTTATTGCAGTGTATTACCGCCGTAATGGAACTGGATAAAAGGGGCTGATGTGTAAAATAAGAAATCTTGATTTTGACTCTCGCCAGAAACATAGTGTATTGTAGATCATGTGTGGATTCTACAAAAATTTAGTTTGAAAATTCAAGATTCATATTCTTCAAACTAAATTGCTCAAATAAAAATTGCATTTAAAATAAGATAAAATCTAAAAATTAAACAAAAAAAAACATTAGCAACTAAGAAAATTATTTTTATTTCCTTTTTTTTCATTTTTTATAGAAACATAAATTTCAATTAATAAATCAATTTTGAGACATAAGAATTTTCAATTTGGGAGCGCTATCGAGCATAATATCGATTTATATTTAATTTTTAAGCTCAAAAATAACGCGACTTGCCACTGAAATTCAAGCCCTTGTAGAAAAATTGATTGACTCCTTACACTTTTGATTTTCACTGTGTATCATCAAAGTTGCCGAAATATAAATTCAATTTTATGACAGTGACCCCATGTTTTATTTTCAAATTGTATTTGCAAGTATACTAAACCTCGTGGTTTATGTTGTGACATGTAACACGTACTTTAACTTACCTCGTGTAGAAAATTATCGGTAAATGAATGAACCAAATTGTTACTTGTACTTTCCGTGCTACAATTATCCCCAATAGTAACTAAATTCGCTTGTGTTGTTATTGTTGTTGTTGTTGATGCCGTTGTAGTTGTAGTTGTCCTTTCCCTGATAGCATTTGAAGGTTGCATAAGTGTGGTATTAGTAACTCTATTCTGATCCGTTTGTGTAAGGGAGGAAAAACGGCCCTGCGTTATTGTTGTCACATTTGCTTTTAATGTCTCCAAAACTGGTTTAAATAAATTCAAATGTTTCTTCAAACGATGACGTTGACGTAATGGACGTAAAGGATGTTTTTTATATAAAGACTCATACGAGGGTGGTTGTTTATTAGTCTCATCTGTTGGGTTGGCAGATGATGATGATGGTGGTGGGGGTGATGGTGGTAGTGCTGTTATTGCTGTAGTTGAGGTTGATTCAATAAAAGAATTTGAAGCTGTTGGAGTGTGTGTTGCACTAGAAGTAGACCACCATTTGGTAAGACCTGGTAAACGTCCATAGTCGGAAGAATAGGAAATGCGATTTGTTTGTTGATAAGATGACATCATCTTCATAGAGGAACTTGTGGCTGCTAATGTATTGTCATTATTAAAAACATCATTAAATGTATCATCCGCATTTAGACTGACATCATCATTGTCATCGATGTCTTTGCCGTCATACTCAGCTAAAGTGCCCGTGTTTTGAAGATGCGTATTAGGTGTTGTCGTTACTGTTGTTGTTGTTGCTGTTGTATGCCCATTAGACATAAGATTTGTAAAAGGCACTAACGGTGTTGTAACACATGGATCACATAAATCTTCTGCTGTAAAATATGAGTTTGTCGTCGATGTAATACTTGTTGCTGCCACAGCTCCAGTTGCTGGTGTTGATGTTGTTATATACGGTAAAACATTTGTTGGTGTTAAATGTGCTAATGGCAGAGCAAATTGTGTAGGTGGTTGCCGAAATAATGAAAATGATGGCAGTGATGGCGGCGGAGTTAAGGGGGGTATATTTGTTGGTACACTTGTGTAATCATACTGACTTTTAGATCTTTTCAATTGACGCTGTAGTTGTTCATCATCATCCTCTTCGGACGATGTATCTGTTACTGAGGCGCGTTCATATGGTGTCCATAGCATTGAAGATAATGCCTCTTCAACGTCAGGTGGTCTTCGTTGATGCTGCTGATGGTGATGAGTATGTTGTTGTAGTGTTTCTTGCTGAAAACTCATACGTTTTGTTGTCATCGTGTCTGTGGGCATAGATGTCGATTTTTTTGCTTTATTTTCCTGTTTCCATAAAATTGAGACATTTCACATCAAATTATTTTTCTTGTATTTTTTCTATTCCACTATTTGCTTTCTATGTAAGTCTTTTCTTTGGCATTAATAGCTTTCAAAAGAATTTTACATTGGTTTGTTTACCTCTTTGATAGTATGACGTATATTTACAAATATTTGCCATTTTGAAAAACCTTTTGCTGACGAATGATTATTAGAAAATTTTCTGTTTTTTTTTATTGTTTGCCTAAATAACCGATAGGGTGATAGAAAGATTTTTCTTAGTCCTTAAGTGCCTGAAAGTAGAAATATAAAGGAAAAGTTTAAATGAAATTTCCTAACATAGAAATTTAAGGCGAAAATGTAAATATTAAAATTCAAGGATATATCTGTGTCCACAAGCAATAACAGCTTAAGTCGAGTTAAGAACAAATTGAGTTATTGTTAATATTATACTTTTAACACTCGAATCTGTAATGCAAGTCAAAATTTATCTTTGTAGCTTAAAAACTGAGTATTTTTTACCTTAAAATCTAAACAGCTAAAGTCGATATTCCCTTATTTAACGCCAAAATATTACAATTAAAAATGTTTTTGAAAACTTTCAAAAAACGAGTTAAGCTGTTATTGCTTGTGACCACAGATATTTATACTCGTAAACCTCTCTACATGTTATAAGAATAAAAATAAAACATAATTTTCATTTAATTTAATTACAAAAACAGCTAAGTAAAATCAGTTTAACTATTCAGTGTTGTTCAGTTATGGGCACTTCTTAATTGTTTGTTAAAAAATTGGCATTTTGCCTTCCTAGAAATGCAATAGATTGTGAATTTTAATCTATTTTTTTCCCTAAACCATTTTCTGTTCAAAGTTTTTTTTATATATAAGACCATGTGTTCAACTCCCAGCAGAGCTTTGATTGTAAAGAAAAACCAGTAAAAGTGCTATATTGGGTTATGCCGAATCTAATATACCCTTCACCCTTTATGTAAATGTAATTTAGTGAAGTAACTTCAATCAAAAAAAGCAAATATTGGAATGACAGAGAATTAAGAAATAAGAAAAAAATTTTAAGTACTACGTACATATAATTTTAGTATTTTCTTAAAGATCTCTCTCAGAGCATTTAAATGAAATCCATATTGATATTAAAAAAAACAAAATTTTAGAGGCCTGTAACTGGGAAAATATGAGCGAGCGCCAATTTTTTACTTGATGCTTTTTTTATTGTTTAAATTCTTCATTGCCCCATATATTGTTTTTTTTTTTGTTTTTGTTTTTAGTTACTTCATTGTTCCAAGTGCTATGAAAAAATTAGAGGTAGGCGTGGTGTTTTAACCGCTACCTCGAAGGACCTGAACCGATTATGCTGATTTCCAATTGCACCTTTTTCGACACTATGTCTGATTGAATGGCATACTTAAATTTTCTCCAGCTGATCTAGTGCCTCGGCACTTAATCTTGATTTCAACACTAACACGGATAGACAGACAGACATCGCTCAATCGACTTCGCTACACATAAGGACTCAGAATATATGTGCTTTATGGGGTCGGTAATAGATATTGTAGAAATTACAACTGGAATGACAATTTTAGTTATACACCTTTTCCACTTTTTGTAGTCAAAATGGCGCATAAAACGTGATAAAGCCTCGAGTTGAAAACATTAAATAATTAATGAATTTTCGGAGGCGCTATTATATCAAAACTAACAATAAGATGATTAAAGCGGTTACATAGCACAACATAGTATTCTTGGTCCAAACTTTGATAGAGTCCTACTTACAGATGAAATCAAACAATAGTAATGCAAGTTGATGTAATATCTTTGAATAAATACAAAGGTTCTGGTAGACACCTTTGGGGCGCATGGTGAAACCCAAATAATAATTTTATGTAGAGAGTTGCCAGGATCAGGCTCTTACTTCCTTCTGAAAACCTGGAAATAATCTAAGACGATATCGCACTACTGACGACATCCATTGCAATACACCATCATATTAATCAATTTGCTTTCCCGCGATGAAAATGTTTCTAACTAAATATGACTTTAAGTCATGCCGGATTCAAAGAGTGTTGTTATGGTTTTGATGGCTTTATAATTTTTTTTTTAAAGGCATGATTAGTGAATAATATATCATGAGTATAAGCCAAGCCATGTGAAGTAAGATTTTAAACAACATTAAGGCTTTAAAAGAAACAAAAAACTAAATCTTATTTCAAGTCAAGAGATTAGTGCAATTAATTTATTAACATGATTATCTTTCCTCCATCAATCACTTGTATTGCAAACTTTTTTTGTTTGTTTTTGTTTTTCTACTCTGAGTTTGTAGCTGCAATAGTGCGAAATGCCTTGACTTTTTGATAACTAATTATTAACTTGTGTTGCTAATTACATTTAAAACTCAACCCAAGGAAATCTTTCAACTTATTTTTTCTTTCCATTTAAATATTTTGTTGTGATTGTTGTTGTTGTTTTCATTTAGTGTTAATTAAAATGCAAAATGTTTTTTACAAAGAGAAAATGTGTATTTTTAATTCTCACGCTTTTTCCTTAATAATAACTTTTCCACTTTTTCGTTTTTATTACTTATAAATTTATTTTACAAATGATGAGTGGAATTGCAAATGTAAATGACAAAAAAAAAACTGCATTAGTGAGTGAGTGACTGAATGGATGTTTGGTTTTCATGAATGGATTTAAAGTAATTTGTAGAGAATTAAAATTAAAATTATCATTTTAAATGCCATATGATATAAATGTTTAAGCTATTCATCCATATGATGGCCACATTTGCAGTTTCCGTTTCAACTTTGTATTTGAGTTTTCCTTAATCTGCTAATAAAATTATTCAATTTTATTTAAAATGAAATTTAAGTGTGAGAAAAAAAAACTAAATCTGTTATTTTCAAAATATTAAATATTTTTCTTTAGTATTTTTTATAAATTTAAAACTTCGCTTTTTTTATAAACTTAAATACTTTTCTTTAGTTCTTAATGTTTTAATATTTATATTTAAAATTCGGATATATCAATTTTAAATTTTTATATTGTTTCGTTTAATATTCCTTAATCTTTTTACATTAGTGAAATTTTAGTCTACTGTCAAGAAAAAAGAAAAGAAAATTTTTTGTAACATTAAGTGAATCTCAAATGAATGAAAATTACAAAAGTCTTCACGAATGGGGATGGATGCGATCAAATATATTTATGTAAATACGTAAATATTTTTTGCTTTTAGTTTTTTAATATAGATAACACCCAGGCAATTAATGCCTAGTATATCTTAAGCCAGTTTAAGAAAGCGATAGATAAATGGATCAGCCATGTTTTGTTAGACCATGGAAATAAAATCTTATACAGTCAAGCACTTGTTGCTCTACAGAAGACTTTAATTTTTTTCCATCTCTTGATTTTTATTTATTATCTTTCAGTGTCTTTAATGGTTAATGTTTTTAATTTGTGATTCTCTCCTTAATTTAAATATCTGGATTTAAAATCGCTTGAATTTTTTAGGGCTCAATCGTCTATCAGCCTCGAAGTTTAATTGCTTTGGTCGACAGCAATGATAATGGCAATAGATTTTTTTTGGTACACTAATGACTCGATTTGCGACGTACAAGTATGAGAATCTTAGAAGCGCAAACAGGTTTTACAGAAATTTATTTTTAAAATGAAATTAATTACAGAAGTTATGATTTGTTAAAAGTATTACAAGTCCTAAATGGTAGATATTGGCACCTTATTACCAACACAACATTCAAATAAAGTTACCAGATTTTTTTTTTCTTCCTAGAAGCAAAGATTACGATCTTTGCAACAATTTTTGAAACATTCCAGCACGTACGTAAGAAGCGAATTTTTAAAGTAGTCGCTTTAATCAAACACTTTATTTGATTTATTTTAATTTGAAATCTTTTTTCTTAGACATTTATTCTCACAGTAAAGTTGCCACATATTTGTAAATATCTATATTTTTTTATCGCATAGAGCTTACAAAATTGTTAGCTGTCAAATGGATTGTTATTATAACGCGATTAATTTTTAATTGTTATGAATTGTATATAAACTGTACCAAATTCTCTAGGTTTGCTTGAGAAATAAGAAAAAAGAGACGAGATGAAGTCGTAGCTTGCATTACTATCAATAGATATCCTTACCACACAATGATTAATTATTTTTAATTAGAAAATATGGATGATATTGGTCGGTTTGTGATACGATTTTAACAAAAAGCCATTGAAGTCCAAAGTTTGCGATGTAAATTTCAAGAAACGTACCATTCAGTTAATCTCCAACTTCACGAGATTTGTCACCTGTCGATTATTTCTAGCGGAGACTTGTGAAGCCAACAGTTTTGCCAATAAACTAGATGACATAGAGGTTGAGATTTATTCGTGATTTACGGCTGAAGAAGTGGCCTAAAATGAAACGTTCTCTTAAAATTAATATTTTTTACTCGACCCGATTCATACTTATTAAGGGATAGGGAGCAACAAGCCAAAATTTTAAATTAGCGACTATCGATGGACTATATTTTTAGATTTGTGTCATAAAAAAGAGACTATGTTATGCTTTAAGACTTCTCTCATTTCAATCATATGGCAACGTCACTTCTTGCAAGTTATAAAGA
This sequence comes from Cistogaster globosa, assembly GCA_937654795.1. Lineage (NCBI taxonomy): Eukaryota > Metazoa > Arthropoda > Insecta > Diptera > Tachinidae > Cistogaster > Cistogaster globosa. The sequence continues at coordinate 76,961,229 of OW569407.1, forward strand.
TCATAATGAAATTTTCGTCACAATGTTTTATATATAAAGACTTTGCCAATGTTTGTTACTTTATGGCCTTTACTGTTTAAAACTAAAAGTAAATGCCAGTTGCATGAATAAAATAAATAAACATCGGAATGGTTGATTTTTAGGCCTCCGGTTAAAATATATTTTTCATTGTTGATGTCTTTTTATATTTTATATGTCCTGTTTGCCTTGTCTTTTTTTTTTTTTTTTTTTTGTCTGAATCTGCATGCTGTGAATATATTTTACGCCAAATTATGGTTCCTATATCCTACATGCATACTCATATTCCTGGTGTGCTTGAATTTTTTTTATATTTTTTTTTTTTTTTTTTTGTTTGCTCCTTAGTTTCATGTTTAAATTGTAACTTTTTTTATGTCTGTGTGTTATAAAATGCAAAGAAATGGATACAAATATTTAAAAAAAAAAACTGAAAAAGTTTATATTTTATTCATGGCAGACAAATGCACAAACAACAAATTCTATTTGTTAAATTAAATAGGCAAAGAAAAAACAAATTTCCGTTTTTATACGAAAATAGTTTGTATTTTTAAGCAAAAATATCATCATTATGGGATATAACACTGAAAAGAAAATGTTAGTCCAAAGATGTTATTTTCTTTATTCAGCTCAGTATGATACAATTTTAAGTGAGAAAAATAAATTTTTAACGAAATAGCTTTGAGATTTAAAAACGCACAATATATAACTGTATTGTGATAAAAAAACATATTATAGTCGATGCAACAATGCTATTCGGTATTTAAGATTAAAATGAGTTTAAAAAAATAAATAACCACACAAAAATACAAAAACTTATCATATAAAATAAGATTTTTGAGCAGGTCCTACTTATTTTAATCGAATAAATACCAAAATAATTCTTGCAAAAAAATCTATAGCCAGACGAGCAGAGGGACAACTGGTATGAAATAATAATTGAATGGGACCAATCTAAAGCATAATTTTCCTTAAAAGATGGCGACAATAGACATGTAAAAATGACGTTTGTTTTATGGGCCACCAGTTAGTTCTTAGCATTTTGTACTTTTTTTAATCAAGCCAATTTGTAAGTTTCACATTTTAATTGAAAAGAAAAAAATTCAAAATCGGTTCAAAATTTATTGAGTTCTGAATTAAAGGGTGTTCCCATAGCGACGATGTTTTGAAGTATATGCGCTAATTTTTTAAGCACAGAGTGTTCATAGTGCTAAAATATTCTACCTTTTTTACATTAATGGACGGTTTTGATCTGTTAAAGATTATATGCAAAGTGATACCTCTAAAGAGAGCCAAGACAAAATTTACAAATTTTCAGTAGAGTCAAAAATAAATAAATTTCTTTTTTTACTAAATATTTGCAATAAAGTTTGAAAGTAGTTATAGAATTATATAACGGTAGATTTTTTTAATTTCTTCATTTGTGGAAAACTCACATATTTTTTTTAGTTGACTCTGGAAAAAAACTTTTATATCAACTACATATTTTGGTGAAACAGTGAAAGCTGAATATTTTATAGTTAAAACTCTTTAGAGTATCCTGTACCATACATTGAATATCAATTCACGTTTATGTTACTTGGTAATTTAAATATAAATATTCCTCACAAATGCCAGTTTTGTTTGAGATTAAGAGAGTTTCAATGGGTTCTGGCCAAGTCTTACATAAATCATGACTGTGTGTTTTAAAGTGATTTTATACCGATATTCCTTTCCAGATACTTTGTAAACAGCTAATAATTTTATATATTTTTTAATAACAAAATTAATAATATTTTTAAAGCAAACTAATAGTACAGTCATTTAGTTGAAAAAGAATTTAGGTTACCTGGAAAAATTTTGAGGAGTTTTGAAAATTCTCAATTTTATAAATTTGAGCTCTTTCTTAATTTCAACTTTGCCACTCACGCCAGCATATTTGAAAAATGGCGCCTAAAAGCAGTTTTGTTTTGCATTAAACTCTCTTTCGATGCATTTTAAAGGTAAAATATGTATTTTAAGTAACTGTAGAGAGAATTTCCTACGACTTATAAAATAATAAATAAATACAAATTTTTCGTGGGACTAAAATCGATAGTGGTTCACGGTGTGTGTCGAAAACGACATCATAATTAGAAGTAATTTCGCTGCAAAAAAAAAAAATTACGTTTGTCTAAAAAGTAAAAGTCAACAAGACTAAGAAAGAAAAATTAAACAGTGCAAAAAGATTAAGAATACCCTTTGGAAAAAGCACTAACACAAGTCAAGACAAGAGAAAAACATTACTGCTCATATCGTCGAAAGCTTTTGAACAAAATTTCAATCCCGTTTAAATGACTTCTTGTTGAAGTCCTTAAGATTTAAAAAAATCAATATAAGCATAATTCAATAGTCCTGTACTGAAAATTATGTCATTTTAAATCAAAAATTATTTTAAAATCACAGCAACAATTTAAAGCTGTTTAGCAACTTACGCGATTTAAAGTTTTTCGGCGTGGTTTTATTTTTTCGAAAAAACAAAAAACACAGCTAATTTTTTTAATTGTGTTTTATTTGTTAACTTTTTAATATACGTAAATAAAATAGTAATAGAAATAATAAATGCATATCAAAATGATTGGAGCTAAAATAAATTTATAATTTTTTATTTGTACATGTACCTCAATTTTCTTATTGCAGCTGTTTCAAGCATTTAAAACTTGGCATCAAATAAAAATTCACATTATAAAAAAAGATTAAATAGCAAAATTAATTAGAAAGATTTCTAAGTTAACACTATTTTAGGTCAGGAAATTTGCCTTGATTTTGCACTTGCTGTTTTCTAAATATGACACATTCCAGAAATATCTTTCAAAAAACGGACCAAACTCAATGCTAAAGGAAAAAATTAATCAAAAACGTTGGTTAATAAATTAACCAGTGTCTTCAGAAATTTATGAATTAAATATAAATAAGCTTAATACACGCCTACCTCTAATAAAGTAACACAAATCCAAAAAAAAAAAAATATGGAGCGAGAGAGAATTAAAAAATCAGAAAAAAACATCAAATGAAAAAATTGGTGCTTGTCCATATTGACCGAATTATGGGCTTTGGAAATTTTCATAAAAACGTTCTATTGTCAATATAGGTATCATTTAAATAGTAAATTTTTTAAAAATGCTTAACCCATTAAGAGCCTATGACATTTTTATGTAAAATTATAAATCGTACTTAATTTTTTTTTTATTTTTTAATTCTCTATCACGCAATATTTGTTTTTTGTTTTTTTTTTTTGGATCGGTGCTACTTCACTAAGCTAGATTTACATACATGCTGATGGGTATATAAGAATATAGTACTCTTACTTGTTATAAGTATAAAGCCTAATTTTGTTACAGTAATTTAGTTAATCTTTTTAAAATCACGTGATTTCAGTATATTTTGTATGCAGAACACCTTTTACGTGATTTGAGATCACTTTAACGAAAAGTAATTTAAAGAACATACCCTGTTAATCTTTAATTAAATAATTTTTACCGAACGTTTCTTTATAAAATATGCATTTAAAGAACAAAATAATACTGAAATCGAATGGATTTATAATTTCAAAACTGAATTCAAGGTTTTTAGCAAACTCTTAACCAAAATATAAAATTGGTTGGTAACCTGACCCTCTATATCTTTCAAACATTTCTTCACTGGTGTGTTTCAAATAGTTGTGTGTATCAGTTGTTTTAGTGTTGGCAAATTTAAAAGCATCTCTAACAACTCACAGCTGAATTGTATTCAACAAAAAAGAATATTTTATCTGATAAATTTTAAGTTGAAAGGTAGAAATACGTGATATCACAACAAACACTTAAAATGCTAACGTTCTACATACAATAAATACTTTTGAACTGAAATTAAAATTTACTATGGATAGAATTTAAGTTTTGGTTCTGAATTGTTTTTCTTTTAGCATTAAATTTTTAACTAAAATATTAAATAAATAGATAATTCAGTATATTCGCCGATTTACTATAAAGTGTTCTTTTTATGCTCCCCTTGATGATTTTTGGGAAAAATATTTTGTAGAAACTCTTACTTGTTAAAAAAAATTAAACAAAATAGAACATGATAAAGAACTAATAATTAACAAATTAATGTTGTGCTTAAATGTTCAATTGTTATATAAATGATCCAGTAAATACATCCATCAGTATTATTATTTTTGCTGTAGAGCCTTTAATTTAGACAGATCTCATAAATATCACTTAAGATCTACGGCAGCTAAGAAAACGTATACAAGGATGCAAGTGCTGTAGATGGGCGTATAATGAGGAAAATACACAGACTTAACTCTTAATTGAGATTCATCAGCAAAAAGGAAGTTATTTTCCTGTCTAAAGAGATGTAGGCAGAAGGGGCAATTACTTTTGAACCCAACAAGTAAAAAAAAAAATTGGCAAGTCGTCACTTTAATGATTTTTATGATACAAATGGCCGAAAAATCTGCAAATATGACAGGCCTGGCTGTTCTACGATCGTGTCGTAGTTTCAGCCTCTATTGATTGGCGGTGGTTGCTATAATGCACGGCTTTTAGTTTGGATTTTATAACTAAGAAACAACCACAATCAATGACTAAATGCTTTAGGTGTGGCTCCTTCATTTCAAAAATGGCGAGAGTGACAAAAAGAAAATCTGATTCTGCAAGATTAAAGCTTTTTATTTAAATTTTTCATTTTACAATTCATTAAAAATTAATGAACTGTCGGCGCTTCTAAAAACGACAATTTTTGCCAAATTTTGTTTATACTTTTGTAATGAACAACAAATTTATTTTTTTTTTTTTGTACTAAAAAGTGAACAAATAAAAAAAAATAATTCATCTTCTTCGTCTTCTAGTTTGTTAAACAAGAGATCACGAGTTCATACCCAAAAGTAAAACATTATTATAACATAAATATTATAAAAAAGTATAACTGCTTGCGGGTAGATGCTGTGGATGTGTTTTTTAATTGGAAATTGACTTTGAATTAAAAACGATGTTTGTCGAAAACGATATCATAATGAGGAGAAGTTAATCGCTGCTGCTTTACTTGGGGATGCGATGGTACAAGTTTAACACACGTTTCAACAAAAATACTTAATACCGCACAACCAAGTGGAACTAAAACTGTCACGTTTTTAGTTGTGGTATCCCCAGTAGACCTAATCCCCAGCTGACTCACTATTTCTAAATTTGGTTGAATCTCTGTAGCTTCATTGCTGTTGACTTCAGTACTGATTGGAATATCAAAGACGGAAGTTTCATCTGCATCATCGGTGATGTGTTCATCAATCAATCAAATATCTATCAGTCGTCGAGATCTATATTTTTTTATGAAATAAAAAATACTTCTACTCAGACCTAAATCGCTGATATAAAATATTTTTGCCTTGCTGCAGCAATAATGCAATGTTTCTTTTTTAAAATTATATCGTCTAGGAAAATTCGCAAAGACATCTTGAAAAAAAGTTGTGTGATGGTAGACAATGTGTTGTCTCTTACAAGCTTTACCAAATATCCTCTGTAACAATTACTGCTTCTGCCTTTAAAATACGCCTACGTTACAATCGAAAACGTTTAGTACAATTTCTTCATGTAAATACTGTGATATTCTGCATCGGCTGCTACTAAATCATTAAGCTATTCAAGACGTTTAACTATTGCTCGGCTCCAATCTTCTTACAAGCTTCAGCAAACTTTGAAACACTGTTTTTCCTTTCTATACACAATTTTAATTCTACTGTGATTTCAGCTGCTTATAAAAAACAATGATTCTTGAATGGGAACGTTGGACGCGTAGATCGCAATTGCACTTGAGAAGTCGCACTATCGCTTCCCTAAGTAAAGCTGTAGCGATTAACTTCTCATTATAATAAAGTTTTCGACACAAATCGTGAACCACTATCGATTTTAATCTCAACGAAAATTTGTTTTAATTTTTTTTTCATTTATAATGGTTTATGGCGCTCGTGTGCTGAAGCTATCGATTTTAGGATAAATAGTTTTGACATAAATTGTGAGAAATTGTCGCTACAATTATTTTTTTCTGTAAAATGCTTAATACTTTAAGGCGCCATTTTTTCACAAACAAGCACAATTAAAATTTGGAAAGAGCACATCAAAATCTATAAAATACCCAGTTTTTACACTTCCGGAAAACTTTTCAAGTAAAAATACTCAATGACTGAGCTATAGGAAAAAAAAACTATTTAAAACTTTTGTGCTCATTTTTATAGAAAACAAATTTTTGTATTAATCGAGTTCTTGCAGAAACAAATACTTTTTAGCTTTTATTCCTTTTTTCTTATTTATATTCTTCTCAACTATCTTTATTACTTTTTCAAGAACTAAATAAATTTTTTAAACCCCTGTACGCTGTCACTTAAAAATAATAATGTCTGTCAGCATCGTGGGTTCTTTTTTTAGTGGTTTTCAATTCTCAGCTTTTTTCTTAAACATCAATTTAGAGGTTCTTGGACAACCGATTTGATGTCAGAACGAAAAGCTATGTAATTTAATAGAAAGTAATCGTGTCAACCTTAAGCAAATGTTAATTTAATTTCAACTGTTTTTAGATGACTCATAAAAAATTCTTTCCTGGTGACTAAAGAACATTCCTTGCAGTGAATTTAGATCGTTTGATGAAATAAAAATTCTTCATGATAAAACTTCCTGTTTGACCCAGAAAGTGAAAAACAAACATTAAATTCCTTTTAGTTTTACAACAAAAACAACAACAATTTACTTACTGGTTAATTTTCTATACAAAAAGAACAATTCACTTCATCAGCCTCAAAATAAATGTTTGTATGTAAGTGCATGTGAATGTGTTGTTAAAGATGGCAACAGACAAGTGATGAAGAATATTTTGCGGAATAACAACAGCAACAAAAATAATAAGGAAAAAAGAAATTCCTCATGATAAGCCAGAAAAACCACCAAAATGCCATTAAACACTGTGGTTTTTTTATCATTTAAGCAAAAAAACAATTCTTCCTTTTTATTTCCTACAATAAAAACTTGATATAAATTTAAAAAAAGTTAATCTATGACTGTAAGGCAAACACATACTATTACATATTTTATTAGCGTATTGTGTATCAAGGTCTTTAGGGTTGAAACGTGCGAAAATAAAATCTTTCCTTAAAGTCAAACAAAGTTAATTGGAAATCGATAAAGAAAAACAACAATCATTTGCACCTTTTTTTGCCCTTTTTTTTCCAAACAAAATATTTGTTATTGTGTTTTTACATTGAAATGACACGATGTTCAATGCAATTAAGGACCCTTTAAATTGAGGGGGAGTTTATATGCTCAAACTCTACAGAACCTCTACAAAGTCACTTGCAAATATTTTCTATGACCCCTTCTTAAAAACAATTTTATTTATTTTTATTTATATTCACAAATATAGACTGTATTTTCTGCCATTCAGTAATTTATTTTATCTGTTTTTGAAGGACACGTGCCAGTCATTATTTATGGAAAATATGAAAATGTTATTGTCATAATTTTTAAACAAAAACTTTTATATTCGGCCGTAATAACTTTTATTTATGGGGGTAAAAAACGTTGTTGTTTTTTTTTTCTCTTTCTTTTATAACAACTACATTATTTATCACTTTTCTTTTTAGTTGCTGTTTTACTATTTAAATCTCCTCTGCTAAAAGTTTGTTTGAAATGAAATAATTTCTGAGTGTGTGTTTGTGTGTGTGTTTGTGTATGTCTAAAAGACCATGTTTGCAATGGGCCACATCTGTTTGAGTGAGAAAAGAGTACAATTAAAAGCACTATGCTGCAATGGTTTCGTTCTTTATTTGTTTCAGTTACATTACACTAATTGTACTACTGTTACCAATCCCAAAAGCAAGAGCAATCTATGAAAACACTCAAAGTAGGGAGTTAAATTTAATGGAGTTTTTTTATGTAGAAATGCTTTTAATCTAAGACTGATGGAGTTTTGTCATTAAATGCAAGCTCTTCTGATACGGTCGGCCTAACTTTGTAACAACAATGAGCTTTATTTTAAAAATTTGTTATGTGCTCCGCTTTTAAAGCGAATGAAAGTGAAATTGTAGTGAAAATGCACAATGTTTCGCTGACATACTAAAAGTGCTTGCTATTAACCTTATGAAATAATACTTTATTTATTTAAATAAAGAATTCCTTACTTATAAGTGTAAAGAGAAAATGCCACCATGGATTTATATGACATAATGGATTGCAAATATTTGTGTATTTTCTTTTTCCCTAACATTCGCTTAGTCGTTAGATTTGTAGTTATAACTTTTAGCTTTAAGTAAAGAAACAATTTTAATAAAGTGAAGTCATTTGTTAATCGTCATAAAAAGAAGTTGTATTTTATTCTCGTTAAAACAACAGAAACAGTATCCACAATGTATAAATAATATTCATTCTTTGTGCAATTTCTCGGAGAGATCACGAGAAAAGGTCATTATTAAATAATTAAACATAAATCCTCAAGCAAGATTATTATCAGGTTACTATTTGGACAGTAGCTGAACCAACTTTATTAAAATCAAAATAAAGTGCTGAGTAAAAAAAAAATTAATCGTGAAGAGTGAACCTCTGCAGCAAAAGCAGAATTATTTAAATCAATCTGCTTGTGAAGCTTTAAATTTTACTGATAACATAATAATCTGGCAATTCTGCAGTCCGACCTTGTTCTGTTCTATTTCTCTACTTTTCAATCTTCCGAAATCAGAACCATCAATTAAGAATAGAGATAGCCAATCTTTTCACGCTACTTGAGGTGGTAAAGTGAACCTGATCGACTAATGTCTCCCATTGTTCCCCTGTATTTTAATACGAATATAAAACAAAAAAATTATTACCAAACTCCGCATCCTTGTAATTTCGAGGTTCTAAGTAGTTAAGAACTATTTTAAGCACAAATAACCTAAAATGACTCTCCGACTATTAGAATTTTTATTAATGGTGATTGAAGAAGTGAAGTAATTCTCAACCAATCTTCAGAGCATTTTTTTTAGAAATTATGCATTCTTATTGGATTTGCTCATTACGACAAAAAATTCTATATTTATAATTTTTATATCTCTAGAAGTTTTATAAAATACTTTAAGGCAAGCCATAATTTATTTGGGGTTATTTCGATCCTGCCATCATTCCACGACACTTAATTTTTGACTTTAAAATGCAGTAGCTGGGATTTTATGGAAACAAAAAATAAATAAATAATAATAATTATATAAACAAGAAACAATTACAAAACGAAAGTTTTTGAGGCAATCTTTCTAATTAAAGTCAGTTTTCTTATGCGAGTTAAGAGCTATTTTTAATTTCAAAAAATACATGTATATTATTTTTTGCACTTTTTTCCTTTTTTTCCTTTAAGCCATTTATTTAATGAAGAATTTTACTTAAAATTTTAAAGACATATTCCATTAAGTAATTATACTAATAGAAAAAATTAATATTAAGTGTGAGCATATCGATGGGAAAAATATGACATCACATCTAATTTATAGTGTGAATTTAAGCGAACTTCTAAAATTTGTTCATTTATTTACAGCAAGCATGTGTGAGCATGTTTTGTATAAAATTAATAATTTTTCATTTTTTTTTTTTTTTTGTAATAAAAATTGTTTTTCTCAGCTTCTAGTATAAATGGCTTTTTTTATACTTTGGCGTTAAACATTAAATCGAGTGACTTGTAGTTCATCAAACCGCCACTTATTAGATTTTTCATTACCTTTTAAATTTTAATTAGTTTATAAAATGGAAGTGATAATTTTTTTCTTTTAAATATTTGATAATAAGTAAAAAGTGCGTAGGTAAAGTTGCAGGTGGACACAGCTCCAATTAATGCAAGCAGATTAAGTTGTCCTTTTTAAAAATTTTCTGAAAATTAAAAGTTGTTCATTGCGGTTCTGCCTTTTTTAAGAGTGAAAATCATGTTTTAATTATTTAGGGTTTTTATTTGTAATGGAAACATTTTTCAAATTTTCAATTTTTAACATTAACCTAAAATTGAAACCATTTTTTTTTTTTGGGATTTTTTTTTATTATTTTTCAATACACTTTCTTTTTTGGTTAAATAGAAAACTGAACAAAAATCAACTTTATGCGCCTATTAAAGGTTTTATTTGGTTCCAGATTGATATTTAATCAAATTTTTAATGAACTCAAGAAATCTAAAAAAAAAATAAATCTACTTAAGAGCTGTCTTAAATAAATTTTAAAAATAAACAACTTAATGTTTGAATTAATAAAAGGCTGGTTAAAATTAATACGAAATTATTATTATGTTTTTTTTTTAATGAAAAATATTTCTGTGTTTGTTGCTACTCAAAGTATCTCATAACACAATATTTGTGTAAATATTTTGGCTCTAATTATTATTAAAACTTTAGAAGCAAATTGTAACGTTAACCACCTATACAACTGATCTTGTTAGCAAATATATTACCTTAAATGAATTGAGATCACATTTTAAAAGAAATTCAAATAATCGATTTGACGCAATATATATGATTTAATGTCCTCCATATATTTAAAAAAACCTAAAAATGCTCCAACTCAACTAAGACATAAGCGTACATCTCCAGCATTATCTGATTGGGAAAAGCTATAATGGAATGGAGTTCTTTAAGGAAAATAATATTTTAGAATTCATTAGGTACTAACTACGTTTCAAGCTTTAAAGAAATTCATAGACAACAGAAAAAAATGTGTGAGTAAGCCAGTCAACTCTCTGCTATATCAAAAATATAAACTCAAAGATCTAAGCGTCTAATTAACGTCAAAATCTTTTCAATGTTAAGAAGCTGGAAAAACATTCAAAATCTCTACTATACAGCAGCTTAAACTTAATATGCTTTCATGTGTCTAAGAAGGAAATATATGATTTTTTTTGCATATAATTACCTATAATTCTGCAGACATGCAGCCCAATTGAACATCTTAGACATTTAGGCAATTTAATTCTTAAATAAATAGCTTAGCAATTAGTTTAGCAATTTAGTGGTAAAAAGAAACACAAAACAATATTTAGAGTATGTGTTAAGTCCGTTAGAATTTACGTAAAACTGTCATAACTGCGTTCACTTTTTAACATTTATGATCAGTAGACTTTGGCAAATTATTATGAATAGATTGATGATTAAAGAACGCTACCAAATTAGATTTATTTTAAAAATCGATCATTAATTCGTGCAACTTATAAACGCGAAATTTTGTTCAGCAGTGGGACTCATTTTAGTCTTAACAGATTTGCTAAGAAATAAAATAACGATATATGTAGCGAAACTAATCTACATCAGACTTTAAAGACTCCACTACATCCAGAAAAATTCACTGATTGATGCGGTTAACACTCTAGTTGCATTTCTGGACCTTAGTTTTTCAAAATCAAATCTTATTTGTTTGATAATATTGATGCTATTGATTCAGTTGAGATAGAATTTCAACATAATGACGCTACGTGCCACATGGCGACCGCACCTATCGATTTATTGCAATGAAAATTTGACGATAAGTTGATTTCAAGAAACGGAAAAGTTGGAGCCATGTTAAATCGTTATTTCATACTGATAAACCAGAATATTTAAGTCCGACAGGTCAACATTGTTCGCATTAACAGCGATATATTTCGAGCAATGCTCAAAAAATTGAACATCTAAAATTCGCTATGTTAAGTGGCCAAATGTTCGAAAAAATTTTTAAATTATAATGCTACGTATTAATTTTTCGAAGAAAAAATTATTTTGTTTAAAATATTATTTTTACCGTAAAAAGTTAATTCCACTGACTTGAAGGTTCGGTATTTGTGGTATAAAATTACAAAATTTTCTTCACAGCCGAATTTTTTTCCATTCCCTAATTTGACAGTTAAAAGTTCGTTGGTTATGACTCATAAGTTTTTGTGTAAATTCCAAAAATTTATTGGTGCATAGAAAAAGGTTTTTACACCGATTAAAAATTTTAACTTTTTCACAGATTAATATTTTATTAAATTTTTTATTGTTTCAATTAATTATTTAATTAAAAATTTTTGTATTATTTTTTAATTAAATTAAAATTATTAACAAATGCAAAAATTTTTTTCTGTGTTGTAAATTTATAATTAATATATATTTTACTGCAAGATACCTTTATAGATAAAATAAAGTATTATTTGATAAGAAAATCTTATACAAATCAAAAACAGAATGGTTTGTATATGTTATGTTTGAATAACGGGCGTAACGATATATTAAATAGTTAACATTTGTTAATTAACCTGGCTTTAGCTATCTTTTGAGAACAGAAATTTTTTAAACTTAATCTTCGGCCCAAGCTTTATTTATATACGTTGCTTTACGTTGACATACGGCTGACGTACTTGAATTAAAGAGTTAACGATTTCTTAAAATTTTTATATTATTTTTTTGTTGTTGTTGTTGTCAGTAAAAATTAATATAACTCATTTTACAATGGCTTTAAACTAAATAGTAAATATTATAGAGGATTTGCCTTCAAGGTTATAATTTAAGTAAAACAAATGTTTAGCGTATAGACTTTTGTACGTACAAAATATGATTAATATTCCATGAACAGCGCTTCACTCAAAGAAACATATTGCTTAAAGATAAGACTAGAAGGTCCTTGCGTAAAACAAGGTCCTTTAAAATGGCCTTCAAAGCCGTTTGTAGAAGCACATACTATGATTATTTTGCTTTTGCTTCAATTTTAAATATCTCCTTTAGGAATTTCATTTTTTCCAAAAGAATTTTATTAATTATATAATTTATAATTAACACTTTTTATTGAACTTCCACTTAACACATGTAATAAGTTTTAAATTTATTATCATTTTTTTTATTTCGTTTATGTGTCTTTATTTTCAAGAAATATCTCATATCAAATATCCGTTAAATGCCACGTATCCTTTTCGTTATCACTTTGTAACTGTTTACGGAAAAAAATTCTTTGCTATTTTATCTTTAGACTGGCTGCTGCTGTTTTATTTGTTCCAAAACATTTTATAGTTTCCACTTAGTATTTTTTCGGCTAAAAAAAAAATTGTTTTACATTTTCCTTAAAACCACTTTTGTGTTGAGTTTGCGCCGGAATACTGAATACACAGGACCATTTTGCAATCACATTAGCAGCTGATTGTTTAGTAAACAAATGTTGCTTTAAATGACAACATCTTTTTGCTTTCCAGAAGCATTTATTTTCGATGTCAATACTAAATAAAAATTAAACGTAAAATTGTTCTACTTTTTCTACATGTGCTCCAAAGGAGTCGAATAATAAAGTATGAATTAAAATTTTTAAAAAGTGGGTTAAGGGAATGTCTGTGTGTTGTAGACGTTGACATAAAATTGCGAAAACTTATAATGTTTTCTATCATGTAAAATGAAGAAGTAAGGAACTGTCGATGGAGATTTTAAGGTCTGCTATAGTGAAAGCTTTAAGGAAATATTTAATTTTAAACAAACAATAGAGTCGTGGCTGAAAAAGTGAAGCTGACCACTAAATCACGTTCCAGATTTTAGTGAGTTCCACTGGCCATTTGTCATTTCTTGACTTAATCTGAAATAATTTTTTTTCGCTTTAAGATAAAACCAACTTTAACTATTTTCACTTTTTTATTGGTTGGTTTAGTTGGTAACTTTTGTTTCCTCTGCCTTTTAAAACAACCAAAGCTTAACAATGAAGCAATACGAGCACTTCCTCCTGTGCGCCTCAAACTACTTTAATTTTTATTACGAACATATGATATTTGAAGTTTTTTATTTTAAGTTATTTTAGGTTTAGTGAAGATGCATTTCTTGACATTATTTAGCAGCAAGGTATATCATAACATCTGATATTTTTCTCTTTCTACGCGAGAACTGTATCTCTTAAGCAGTTAAACTGAAATCAAGTGTCTAAAATTGGGTTCCCAAAATCGTCTTCAGAAATTTCGCATTTCAAAAGTCGCAGAGTGACGTGCTATAATTTCTAACATAATTGTGCCGTATCTGAAAGGTATAGAAAAGCTCAAACTATTAACATTAGCTCAAAGACTCCTCTACTATCAACATGGGAAAAAAAAACGTTTCTATCTTTCTAGCCGTTTTCAAGTGGCTAAATTATTTCCAAAATAGTTCGCCTTTATCCCACAAAGCTTCGTCAACAATAACATTAATCGTTCAGCTTTGTAAGCGAATTATACAAAATTTTTTCAGAATAAAAAATTGTGGATTAAGTACGATAACCACGTTTCCCTCAAGTTTTGGCTCGACTACAAAATTTGGTAACAAAGTTTTTATCATCATTTTAATAAATGATAATTTCTTACCGATTACATAAATTCTTTACAAACACAGGCCACTTATTTTACTATAATTTTTGTTTTTTTTTTTTTCTTGCATCACATAGCGCTATTTATACATAACAGTCTTGAAGATTCAAGCTATTTTAGCTCCAAAATTACTTTGCTTGGTGCTATAGCCATCTGTAGATATAAAGCAAAATATGTTTGTTTATTTGCTGGAAAGCTATAGCTCTCTGCACAAGAAGACCGATCTTCTTGAATCGTTTGCAAACTAATTATAGCTTACCTGGTAACTGTAATAGGTATCACCTTGAAATTATTTTCAAATAACTCTCTTCTTATAGACATGACGTAGCCAAAAACTGGCTGCATCGTAATCATGGGCGTGGCTTCCAAACAAAGTGAAAAATATTACCATGCAACAAGTACAGTATTAAAATTTTGCATATTATCAAGCGTTCGCCTATAACGATAACATAAAATCAAAAACTTTAAGTTTACGTCTTCTTTGCGGATACTCTTTAGCTTGACGTTAATACCTTTGTGAAAATTTAAGTTTTCTGCCGGTTTTTGTTAATAAAAATGTTTTCCAAATAGGACCAATCTCTAACCTTAGCCTTTCACTGAGGTTTGAGGTAACTAATATAAAAAATAGGCGAATCGATAACCTTTGTTTTTTTGAATTAACATGTAAGAGTGCTATATTCGGCTGTGACGAATCTGATATATTTACTTTCACAATGTACATATGCAAATCTACTTTAGCGGTGACAGAGAATTAAAAAAAATTTTTGTACATATAATTTTACATAAAAATGTCATCGGCTCTTAAAGGGTGAAGCTTTTTTTAAAAAATTTTTGGCATTTGATAAAATGATTTAAATGATTGATGATGACAATATTGTCAATTGAATTTTTTAATGAAAATTTCAGAGGCCCATACCTCAACAAATATGAACGAGCGCCAATTTTTTCACTTGATGTCTTTTTTATTCTTTAATTCTCTATCGCTCTATATTTTTTTTTGAGTGGAGTTGCTTCATTGCTCCAGATGATATGAATAAAATACAGGTGTCTATCGACTTCTCTTTTAATAAGAAGTTAAAATATATATATACTTTATGGGGTCGGATATGGATATTTTAGAAAAACACAAACGGAAAGACAGACGTAGATATATCCTTCTCTCACTTTTTATGGTGAAGGGTATACATTAATACATTAATACTAAAGGTACAAGAAGCTAATACTTTTCAAAGCAAAAAAAAAATTTTACTCAATATTGAGATAAACAGGCTCCATATAAACTTTACTTATGCTCTTTTGGATGCAATGTTTAAGAAGCTTAACTTCTCCTTTCTAAAATTTGCATCCTTTAATTAAATTTAATCAAAAGTTTAGATGTTTTACAATTGAGCCACTGTGCAGTGCACAATAAATTATGCCGTAAAAATTTCAAAAAGCAGACATTTTTCAGAGATAAAGTATATAACTTAATAAAACGTAAGGCAACACACATCACGAAATGATTATTACTATTAATTATAACGTAACTAGAAGATATTTTTGGAGAGGGCTATTCTGCCTTTACTAAGAAAAAGTGCCTCTTTATTTAAATACAAAAGCAATATTCACATAGTTTGTTCTAGGTGTAACTAAGTTCTGTATAGGCAGATTTATCTTCGTTAAATCTACTGGGCATCCATCCAAACAAGCATTTGTTATTTTTACACACACATTTTAGTTTAGTTTTTGCAATTTTGGCCTTTATTTTGTTCTGCTACGAATGACACAACAAAAGAAAATTTCATAAATTTGAAATAGTGTAAACGTTCTTATCTTTTTTTCTCTCTCGCCAACAAACGTAAAAATTGCACAACAAATGTAGCAAAGTGTGGACAAGAACTAACCCATGCATATACTAAAATACTAGAGAAGTATAAAAAGAAAGAATAAAATAATCGAGAAAGTAGTCAAGGTACTAAAAGTAATCGAATATTTTAGTTGATTGATTTATTTAAAGAAAAGCACAACTCTAAATATAACAATGAGAAATACAAATTTGAGAAGAATATAAAATTTCCCTTCTCCCCCTAGGGGTACTACATGTCTGGACGAGCTAATTTAGGTTCTGATAAAGTACTTTTGGGGTATAGTAAAAATCAGTTCTCCGTTGTGCAGGCAACAAATCTGAATGGACAAGTTGGGTACTTGTTGAATGACTGACCAGTGTCCTTAAAAATACTGGAGCCAGGGGAACCGGTACCCCATACGGAGAGCCGCCTATTTCCTTAGCCGGTTATTGGTAAGGTCTCTTCGGGGTAGATATGGTGGTTGTTGGTTAAGGTCGGTGTCGGCAGGGAAGGTGCTAATATGCTGCGGCATTCAACAATCAATCTTTATACCTCCTGTAACTATGAAATAATTACAACGCAACTATCAATAATTTTCAAAAACACGAGAATTCGCAACTACAAATTTTGAGTGCACTTAATTGAAGGGACTAGAGAAGGTAATTTTTAAATTCAATACGATATTGTCATGCCTTTCTTAGCCAAAATTAAAATTTCCAGTCTCTAGATCATTGGCTGCACAATAAATAAATGTTAATGAAAACGAGTTATTAAAAGCGTTGTCAAAACAAAAAAGCTACAAAATAAAAAACAAAATAAGCAAAATAGAAATATTCCCATAAAAGAACTCTTTATTTGTGCATCCTTTATTGTTGCATCATGTGTAGTGTGTTATGTATAAAAAAATAATACAAGCATATATGTATATGCATATGTAAATATAAATTTATTTAAATTATTCATTACACAATAAAGTCATAATTCCAAGGGAAAATTTTGATTTATTTTCAAATGATTCCACAGATTCATTTGCATAAACAACAATTTGTTATGTTGTGGCTAAAATATTTGCAATATTAAAATTATATAAATAATTTTTACTATTGCAAATACATATAAAAATTAATTTTTATAAAAATACCTCTATAAATTTCAATTCGAATTATACTCGTATCAGGTGCATTTAAATACAAAAATATAAATTTTATATTTTAGCGATAGTAAATTCTGATATCACGAAAACCGGTTACCATACAGATACCAAGCCATTTCCTTTAGAAGCGATGCTATACGATATCATTTCCGTACAAATAAAATTTGTTAAACGCGCAAAAATTTTTTTCCTACATAAATGTACAAAAATAAACTTAGTAACAAAAGAGTACATACAGTTTTTGTATTGAGCGGCTTTCTTTGATAAAAATAACTTTAACTGATCTAATTCTCCATATTACTGACACTGTATTTTCATTGACAAAATTAAGTGGAATGTTGATCTGGCAGTGTTAATAGTAAAAATGACAAGGCAGCAAATTAGCAGTGGCATGATAACATAGGACCAGAGCGCTACATACAACAGTTGCATATTTATTGGGTTTAAGGTTCATTCGATTTATTTTGAATGAATTCCATACCTTAGAGACCATACTGAAACCTAAACCCAATCAATTGTAAGTAATGCTAAGCCATCAAAAGTTGCCCTCGCTTTTTAAGTTTATATTGATGACCATAATCGGTTAACTTAAATACACATTTTGTGTAAAAGAATGCAAGGATATACCTAACACTAGCGACAACAACAATAAGTTTTTCTATAAAAATAATAATATTTAGACAAATTTGACTTTAACTATAGATATTCTGAGAAAAAAAAATAAGTCACTAATCAACGTCATTGGGGTGCGTAGAAATACCCCTGTTGTCATGCCCGCTATTTTGGCCGAAGTCCCTATCAGCGAGTTACCCACAGTGGAGCATTGCCAATAACAGAAACAGGTACAGCGGACCCCATGGAGTACTGGTTCCCGTCGTACAAGTATTGTTTAACTTTCAGTTTTGGGCACTTTCTGGTCCAGGCAAATTGAATCGCCTAACACCTCAAAAGCAGAAGAATTAGGGAGGCGAGGTTACTTTTTTATCTTAGAATATTGCCAGCAGTTCATATAAACGAGGACTATGGGATGTTCTAAATGCAATATTCAGCTCAAACGTTTGGATCACAACACAGATTTATGCCGTTTGCAGTCAATCAGACTACAAAGCAAAACTCTGCCTTGTAATTGTTCATTAATACTCGTATTTAATTTTGTATGTGATATATTGAATGAGTTAATTGCTAAATTTTATGACAGTAGAAATAATTGGAGTCGAATGTTAGTGACCTTCGCACATCTAATTTCAGTTGTCAGTGATGAAAATTGCCACCTAAACGAATCAGTCAGAATCGAATGCTAAAGACCTTAGTATAGTACAGCGACATTTATATATACTCGCAACCGTGTGATTAAAAAAATACTTCTTATTTACTGGGACACTAAAATTTCTATAATCCTAGCTCTTGAGCACTTGTTTCTATTTTTAATTAAAATAATGCAAAATATGATAGAAAAAAAAAAATAATATTAACCTTGTATGAAATAAAACTTTTTTATTAAACGCACATAGTGGAAAATCCATCACAACCACATACACACTAACACACGTAAAATATATGTGTAGCATAAAACTAGATGCAACAAAATCTACTCAGAAATTTATTTTCATTATTTTTTCTTTTGTTTTTCATTTTTAAAAGCCTTTTGTCATGTGAGTTATAACAAAACATCCTTTATGGTTTTGCTTTTATTGTTAATGTTCTTTTGTTGTTGTAATTATTTTTATAATAATTTTTTTATACTTTTTCCACAGAAGGTAAATGGGACAAGGACATTACTTTTAACCATAATTATGCATAAATGCGTTTAAAACTATTGTAAAAAAAAATTAATTACACCTTAGATATTACATGGCTTGGAGTGAGATAGCATGACAATGTCGCGAGTTTTTTATGTTATCGTTAATCCCGAGACTCACTTGCTGAAATAGTTTTTTTTGGCTGAATAACCGGAACTTCTGTATTGTGTTTCCTTCTCTTGTCCCTTATCAACACAGTGTTTGTAGCCCGAATCAAGAAAGATACCTATAGGCTGAGACACACGTCTTACTACTATCAGTATCACTCCCATAAGTAGTTTCGAAATAGTTTCAAGAGCTAAGAGTACTTTAGTTCTTCCCACATCCATGTTATGGTGAAAGTTTTTTATTAAATGTCTATTTTCGGAACTTGGCACTACATGACCGGGGAAATACTGATGACCCCCAGATCAATTGTCTAGTTCAGGATCTCATTTTCAAATCTCACAGAAATAAATAAGGCAGGCTCAACTAAACATCTTACATATGAAATTTCAACATTCAAAACTGTGGATGGTGTGTGAACTACGCTAACCAAATTAATACCGGTTGATTGTGAGTATTCGTATTCTTGGTTAAAAAATTAGTTGGTAAAATAGAATAAACTTCATCAATATACACAACCTATAGGAGATAGATGCAAAAACGCTGATGAAGGAAGAAGCGTTCTAGAAAATGTAGTATTACAGCCTGTTCGTGTCTTATTTTTCTTGTTTTTTTAAGAAAACGTCCTCAAGAATTTGTAAATGATTTTATCTTCTTTAAAACTTTAGAAATTAAAATAAAAAATTAACGTGAGCCGATCTGATCAGTGTTTATAAAATTTTTAGTTTCCAAACAGTATGTGTGTGTGTAATTTTCACAGGCATTTCTTAACATATAAATCCGCCATGTAAGCGACCCATACATATCGGCTACTTCTTATTGCAACGTTCATAATTCTAAGACTTCGATCAAAATTTACGATACAAATTATCTTACGTCTAGCACACGATTATTTCGAACCAGATATGGTATCATGATCTAAGAACTGAAACTAAGCAACGATCTTTTATATTGGGAATTAGATTTTAAAAAAATAATTAACATGTGTTAGGCAAAAACAACTTTGTATAAAAATAATGATTTCTTGTTAAAAAGTCGCGGTGGTATGCAATCGTTAAGACGCGTATGTTGTTAATACAAAAAAAAAGGAGCAACATTACAACATTCAGGCGTTAAGTGGACCTAGGCAGTTAAACAAGAGATCTTGAATACGAGTCTGAACTCGATGTTCACGGGCTTAAGATGAATGATTACTGAAAGCATATAGACTTATTTTGCCAAAGAAACTTAATGTTGCAGTTTAAATGAAATGATCGAAAAATCGTAACCACTATTTTTACAAATATTTATTCACCTGTCCCCGGCTCGTATCTTTACGAATGACAATTTGTGATATAAGAAATGTGATATCTTACCTTTAACATTGAGTAGGATAATATATTTCTCAAAAGGTATTTAAGGACAACCATTTTTTTCCATAATTTAGTGGTTTTTGCTGAAATATTTGACTAATCTGACCGTACCTCAAGTTTGTGAAAGCATACAATCAATAAACATAAAATAAGAAATAATCAACACATAAATTACCACAGGAGAGTAAAAAAAAATATAAATCCTGTTACAATCACAAAAATATAACAATATAAAGTGAGTTCTGCACGCAAGTTTGTTCCAAAATTTGCGAGGCTGTCTTACTAGTAAACAACACTAATGGTCCCCGTCTTTCTACATTGGATATTGACAAGATTGTGGCTACTGTCACCAAAATATATGCAACTCAGTCCAAGAATATTTACTTACTATCAATTCCAGCCACTCGGCGTTTCATGCGATTGTATAATGAAAACTTTGCACAAATATTTCGGATTAAACGCTTACATGGTGCTGTTAATTAAGCAGTTAAAAGTAAACCATAAACTTTATTACGGCTCTGTTGTTAGGGACTTACCGAAGTTCCCATCAAACTCTGAATTTGGCTGAAATAGAATTTTTTCTAACAAAAGGAATGAGCTTCTCTTCAGCTGCTATGTAAAAAAATAGACAAAATGCACTCACATCAATTTCGGAAAGTCAATTCGCCAACACACTGACTGCAAACGCAATTTCAGTCAACGCGAGCGCTGCAGAGCACGATTGAGAGTCTTTTACTAACACAACTGTTTTTGTGATATCAATGGGCTGATAAGATATACCACTGTGAAGACAGTAGTGGCAATCGCGTAAAGGAAACAGTGTTACATATGATTTCAATTTTTAAAAATTTATCTAATATCCAAAACATATGATTTGTGAGTGCAAAAACTTTTCGAGAAGTTGTGTTGTAAAAAAAAATAATTCCCTGAACGGGGAAAATATTTTCCAAAACTTGTTTTTTTTTTTAAGAAAAGAGGCTGCCCTGCCTTTTACAATCACCAGGCTGTCAAATCCTTCTTGTAGTATTCAGCCTATAATTAGGGATTTAAAAGCCTTTTTAAGTTTTTTTTAATCGGTGCTTTGCACTCCCACGAATTTTACAACAATTTAAAAACTTTGTTTTATAACTGGTTTAATTTGGATAAGGCTGTGTGCTGTATTTTGTCCAAAATAAATCGATTTTAAACAACTGTGCATCTGTAATTTTACAAGTCACCAGATGAACACGACTTAAGGAGTTGATAGCAATGTCTATTAACGTTATAATAAGTTTTTCTTATTTTTGAAATAATTTAAAAAAATATGCTTCTGCAAAAAATTTTCTTTGTTTTTGTTGTAAAACATGATTTATTATTTGTAAAATTATTATGTATTATTATTATTATTCTAAATATTTTTATTCTCAATTTTGAGACAAGTGATCAACAACATCTTCATTTATTTATTATTTTTACTTTGATACTATAAAAACGGAATATTTTCTTTCAGTGTTAAAATACAAAAAACGTAATTTATGATTAAATAGAACGTTTTGTTTTAACAAATTTTAAACAATTGCATAAAATTCCTTCATTTTTTCAATTAAAAAACACGCTTTTTAATTAAATTGCAATTAGATTTACTTTTATACTCATTAATTTTGAAAAAATTCCCTTTTAAAATAGTTTCATTTTATGAAAGTATTTTTTGTGTTTATTTTAATTCAGCCAAATTAAAAGTGTATTTAAGTATGAAAAACATGTCATATAATCCAGATTCATAATGCAGTGTGTGGCATGTTGCACGTAAATAACAGACATATTTTTATATATTTTTATACAAATGTACTTCTATTCATTACTGCATTTTACTTTTTAAACATGCGAGCACATAAATGTATAAAACTTTATTATCAACGCCATCATCATTATAACCATCAGCGTTGTAGTCGCATGAATGAAAATAATCCATATTAAGCATCTGTTTAATATGCAAGTAACAATCATGCAACACACACACGTAGGCTCGTACATAAGCAGCTCGTTCATTCGCTGCACTCTCAATGTTCAATCGTTTTAATAATCAGTCGTTCCGCTAGTGTATGACAAAGTTCGACCAGTCAGCCAGTCAGACTTTTAACCATTTAGTCGCTCTTTTAGTTGATAATTTAAGTTGTAGTTGTCAATTTATAAATAGTTTTTGGTAGTTAGTGTAACATTGTAACTATTTATTGTTACAATTTGGAATACAAAATAATGCGCAATTTGTCTATATTTGTGTTACATGTCCCAAATAAATTTCGCTGCTTAAATGCTCATGCAGAGCAACTGTAATTATATGTACGAGTGTTAATTTTTGAATCGCTTAAAGTGCAGGGATGGTCAAAATTTTGCAGTACACGGTCTATGTGCCTTAAGTTGATGCGTTCCTAATGTGGTTTTTTGATTACATCTCCTTTTTTTTTTGTAGAATGATGTAGAGAAGGTTTGGCAAACAGCTGAAAAACAATCGTTAGACTGACTTGGGTCTGTTCAGCGTGAAATGACAAACAGAGAGGTTGAGAAAAAGAAGTAAATAGTCAAACAGTGCAAAGAAAAATGAAAAGTTATTGCTAATATTTGCAGGCGATAATGGAGATAAAGCACGTCATGAAGCCAGTGCTGCATATAAAGCATTTAGTTATAAACAGCTCCTTTTTCAAAATTTCCGATAGAAACTAATCCTGTCCGGCTTAATTTAAAAAATTTAAGACGTCGGCGAAAAAATGGAAACGGAAAGTTCTTTCAGAAGTCATTTCAAAGGAGTTCCATCCCTCTGACAAATATCTAAGTTATCAGGATCAGTAACATCCGCCATTAAATAGCACAAAGGACTCAGAAAGGACTTAGAAAGGCCTTATGACAGAGTGAATAACCTGGTGTAATTAATTGTCATTCGCACTACGCCACTAAATACACAATTGACCGTAAACTCAGCAATAGGACTCAGTGTGACATAAAGGGGATAAAGATCTGTAAATTTCGGCCCTGTGGCTGTCTCTAATAAAATTATCTTATGACGAAATGGACAAAATGGTTTATGCGCAAGACATTTATTGGATCAAACATAAGTGCAGTGTGTAATACCCAAATCAATTGATCTTAAAAGAGAGATACAGCTGTAAATTTCTCCATTTCAGTTATTGATATGTAAATTTTCTTTGATACAACAGTTTTCCTTCCTGAGAGCTTAAGGAATGCTATAGGTATTTGGGAGTATGAAAAGTTTAATGATGGAAAACTTCTCCTTTACTATACTTCATCGCTCAGTGTGGTATGATCCGTAGGCAACGCAAGAAGGTAGAAAAACAAGCAAGTTTTGAATGGATAACATAGGTTTTGTTATTTTATGGCAAATTTTAATAAAAGGTCAGAAGGCGTAGAAAAGGTCAGCTATGTCACATCCACATTTATTTTCCTTTTTTTCTTTTATTTGCTTAACTCTTCGGAAATTGCTGCTTTTTATTTAAGTTTTTTCCTGTGTCTAAGTTTTTTTACGTTTAATGTCTTTCATCAAACGCTAATAATAGCTTTAATAAGTGTGATTTATTTTATTGCGTTTTATTTTATTTTATTATTAATATATTTTTTTTTTTTTTTTTTTTTTTTTTGGAAAACTACCACCATTACTTTTCCCACAAAAATGATTTATAAAAAAATTAATTACAATCTTTTGTTTTCCAAATGAGATCTCCACTTTAACGTTGGAATTTTTACATTTATTGAAATCTGTGAATAAAAGCGTTTATGAAGGAGTTAAATCTTTTTAGACCAGCTTTATAAAAAACACAACGAAAAAATGAAATAATATAATCTTAAGGGCATTCCTTTTCAAACGTGAGAGTTTGTTTTATAATATGATGCAGGTAAAAAGTTAGAAAGTTGCCTAGCGATCTATTAGGGACAATAAGCAGCTTAAAAAAATCGAAAACCTATGAAGCTCCAAAGGTTTAAACTTGGACGAAAACTTCACCTCCTTTAAAATTAAATGTTTAATGTGTTTTATGTCATGTAGCGTTCTTTATTTTTAGCAAGGCTGTCATAAAGTTTAGTTAATATTTCACGTGTTCGGGTACAGCCGTTACTGTTCACAGATAGATTTCGCATACGGCTGGACCAAAAAAACTTAGAAAATCGTTCTTGTATTAACTTTGAGCGTTAAAAATAAAATTCGTAAATCAAGAACGAACTAATCAAACACTCGTTACTATAATTTTAGTCTAAATTTCATTAATTATTGAATTGAATTTTATAAACAATCTAGTTCTCTTTGCATTAAGAACACGAAATTATAGATTGCATTTACATATTCAATAATACATCTTTGATAATAAAACTAATTTAACATTTTTTAAATAAACTGTATCACCCGCCAGAATCTAATACTATAGTACACCCCGGGAAAATATATAATTTTTCTTAATATTTTAATCTTTTTGCAGTCTTTTTATGCAGTTGTTAGTTAATATAATTGACAGTTTGCCTGCCTACTGTATTTAATATGTCACAAGGTTTCAAGTCTATAAATTATAGCAGCGGACTTGAACTCATTTCAAGCGTTTCGTCAAACGAGTTAATGAAAAATAAAACATTTTAATGTTATGGGAAAGAAATTAAGTATTGAGCCAATGAGTAAAACAATTAAATTAAGTACGACTGACATAAAGATATTAAAATATTATTAAAATATTATTCAAATGTTTTAAAGAAGACACCTGCTGCTATTTTTATAAATTGTTACTTGTAGCTAATCACATGCAAATGTTGTTTTAAACAACTATTCTTTATTTTATTTTTTAAGTGTTGCAGCTTCGATGTTTTAAAAAAGGTGTACAAAATTGAAACTTTTATTATTTTCGTGTTGAGGATTTCACATGCTCCTTCAGTGGCTAGCGTACTTAAGAAGCTCTTCTCTAATATATAGTGGTAAGTATTTTTAATGCGAGGAATTTCACACCCCGTATCTTATTTGTCTATGCAACAAGTAACCTTTTGCTTTTTTTTTGTTTGAGAAAAGCCCGATCTTCCTGTTCAAATTTTTTTATGGTAATTCCCTTATATTCACGGGTATAAATGAGAGATGCCAATTACTTTTTGCACCGATTGAGTATGCATCTTTCGTAGTCTGTGAAGCTCCGCCTGAGGACTTCATCTAAGGAGATCCCAGAGATTGCTTCATTTCTTTAAAGTAAATGAGAATTTTTTTGCGTAAAAAAATTGAAGTTTAGGAAGAGACCAAAGCAGCAGAAACCAAATTATTCCTTTTAATAGAGATATATTTATACGCCATGTGTAGCGTAGTAAATGTAAATGTATATGTAGTAAAAAGTTTTTGATTTTAATTATTTCCTTCAAGTTTTAATGTTCTTTTAAGCAAAATTAAAAGAAACAGAAAAAATTAAGAGAATCCTTAAAACTAATTTATTACCTTGTTTATGAACTTTTATCCAGAGAATACAAAAAATATATATTATTTTAATTTTTATTTCATAAAACTCTTCCATAAAAATAATTCTTCCTTTACTATATTTGAAATAAACCTGCATACACTATTCAACAACAAATTAAATAGTTATTTAAAGCAATAACAACAATTTTATTATTTACTTGTATTTAGTTTATTGTCCATTTCTCAAAATTCAACTCTAACAATTTTTTATGTTTCCTACCATCCTGTTTAAAAACACAAAGTTAACAAATTATTTTAGTTACGAAGAATTATTTAATTTTTTTGTAGGGTTTCTCCTTTTGTAGTTTTTTTTTTAAGAAAAACGAAAAACGATAAAAACCAAAATTATCTTCAAAGTAGTTTCTCTTATTACTCTAAGTTACACACTACAAAGTATCAAAATTTGTGTACCGCTATCCTATTTTACCACAAAAAAAAAAAAAAAACAATAAGTTGCCTTGGATCTCACTCTAGAGTTTTTGTTGCAGTCCTCAATTGTAGTTTCGTTTCAAACTTTTGCATCTTCGCCTCTATCGAGATGAATTCTATTGACTTTATGATGATTGCTTTTCTTATATCTGCTCTTGCAGATCATTTTTTCTTTGCTCTCTTTTGAGTTAAATATTCTTATATTTACTCGAATGTATACTCATCGATTCAATCCATTCAAATTAAGTTGCTGTAAATTCAATAATTTTTATGTGAAATTATTACAATTGTAATTTTAAACTCATAAATCCTAATTAAGAATATTTCAACTTTCTAATTGTCCCAACAAAACTCGAAGCAAATCTAAAGAGTACAACTTGATTTCAAATGCCTTTATAAAACCAATCGTGGAAATAAGAGTCGGTTCTAATCGCCTCTATGCAAATCGTTCCTTATCATATCCATTCAATTCGATAACTAAAATCGACAATATAAACCTCTGCACTGGTTGATTTCATTTCAGTGTGTGAGTTGAATCGATTCTTTGAAAGTCGATGATTCAAATCGTCTCTATATAACACAAATGGTGCAATCGAGTCCATACAAATCAATAATTTCAATCGAATTTCCAAACTATCGATTAAACAAATCGATGGTTAAAGCCAACTCTTCACATGTCGATTGTTTTACTTTCTTCATACAAACTGAAGGTATATATTCACTCTATATAATTCGATAAACACAATCGGATCTACATGTGTCGATGGTTCCAATTGACTTCATACAAAATGGAAATCACAATCGACTCTATAGAAATCGAAGAATCAAATCGGATGAATTTGATCGTCCTGATACAAACTGATGGTGTATATCCATTCTATGAAAGTCGATAATTACAATCGAGCCGTAAAATAAAGTCTATGCAGATCAACGATTTTAATCGGCTGTATGCAGTCGACACCAACTAATTTTCTCCTAGACAATAATAATTTCTTTTGTTGAGATTAAAGTAACTTAATTCCATTTGCTTAGGCGAACTTATTTTTTTTTTTTTTTGGTTCTACTAAGACATTTAAAGAAAAGAGTTGCCATTGTAGAATATTTGCTACTTGCATGTACTAAAACTTCACTTATTGAAGACAACTAATTCCAGAGTATTTAACTATTTGCTCAAGGAATGGTAAAGTTTTCCATTTTTCGTTGCAACTTTATTTGTAAAATTGCTAACCAACATAAGCCATGCCGTGTCAGACTGAGCCCAATGAACCCAGAAAGGGTAAGCCCTAAATCTAGAAAAGATCATTTGCTGATGACCTATTTAAACATAATCCCTGAAAAATGAACAAGGGCTCAGCATGACGGATTAAAAAATTGTATTTGTATTGTTTGAGATTTAGAATAATTTTGCTGTCCAGAAAAGTTCCAAGATTTTTATCGCTGTTTTTTCTTTTGATTTTCAAACTATGCCGAACAATATCTCTAAGCCAGGTATTCCGTAGATTCCCTAAGAAGATCGTTCATGTTTTTGGATCAAGTTGATTTAATTAACTCCCTACAAAGTTATTGATTCACAAACATTTGTGAAAATTCGTTCACTAATCCTTAAGTCTTTTACAGAAAATATGTTTCAGCAATTTCTAGCACAATCGTTTGTTGCTTTCTAACTTATTATTTATTTGTGTAAGTATGTAATTGTATGTATATAATTGAACAAATGTAAAAACCATTCACCCACACTTATGAAATAATTGCTTATATAAAGTTTATAAAGTCAAGATGCCACTTAATATTAGTAATTTTCCATTTGAATATTCTTTCATTTTAATATTGTTTAAAATTAAAATTTGAAAACTTGTTATTTGTTCGGTTAAGTTTCTTACATTAAAACGCAAAAACTATGAAGGAAAAATGAGCAAAAACTTTTTTCGCTCTAAAGTTTTTCGTTTCTTGCTTTTGTTGTGAAATAATTTTCTTTTCGAATCAGGTAAATGACGACAGTTATAAGGAGACCATATTAAAAAATATTATATTATTATATGCAAATAAAAACAAAATTTTTTGGGGTTTTGTGTTTCTTTTTTTAACTTCCACAGCAGACGGCATGGGATCTAATTGTTATTTAAGTTTTTAACCACAGTAGGTTGCGCTCCGTGTAAGATGAGCGGTAACATGATTTACGTAATTAAAAACTTTGATAAAAGAATCAACATCTGTCAGCGTGGTCGTGGTAGATATTTTCCAGATAACATATTTGATTTATTAAAAAAAATAAATAAAAATTTGAATCATCTTCAAATACATAAATTTTTTGTTTCCTTTGTTTTAGAAAACAAAGTTTTTGTTAAAAAAAAAAAAAAAAACAATATAAACTGAATGGTCACCCTTGTTTTCAATGTTCACTATACTTAACGCCACAAAATACAAATGTCTAAAGTGTCAATTAGGAAATTAACCATCGAGAAGGAGCTTAAATATAATTAAAATCAAGCTGAGATCCTTGCTACATTAGTACTACATTAGTATTCACTTTACATTAAAAGGCCAGACCACAACAAATATGGGAAGTTGACTCAGGTAAAAAAACAAATACCTGCATTGTACCTTGAGTCATTTAAAATAATGTGTTCAATGAGAGGGCTGAGAAACATGGAGTTCATGAAGTCTTAATTGTTTAAAATTAAGCAAATAAAAAATTCTCTTGTAATTAATACGTGAAATAACCTAATAAACAAACAAAGGAGGAAAAAGTCTTGATTGAAAATTATATCTTTACGAACGCGTTATATAAAATTTTGCAAATGTATCAATTTCTGGTTTTATTTTAGGGTTCCGAACCCAAGAGCGTAAAAACGTAACCCTATTATTTTTGGCACAATATTCGTCTAGACTATTCAAATTTGCTCAGAAGGTGATAAACTTACAGTTTGAAAACACCATTTAAAGTGACGTGATTTTTATAAAAAATATTGTAATTTTTAAAACTATTAATGATAAAATATATGTAAAAATATGACCGCTATGGAACGGGTACAAAAAATAAAACATTCAAGTAAACCGTGTCCGAATATTCAGACAATCTATATTCAAGTATTTTTTGTCTTTTTTAGCATCAAGTTCTTATAATGACGTAATAGCTTTAATTTTTTTAATAATAGTATGCAAACCTTTATATTTTTCACAGAATATATAAAAAATATGTCGGCTATAAAAATAAGTGTGAATAATAAATTTAAGGGGTGATTCTACATTGATCGTTAGTTTAACGAATATGTTGTTATCTTTTAAGTTATTATAGGCAGACGTTAAAAATTTGTACATTTGTATTGTGTGTCTGCTATAAGAAAAAATATTAAACTGAGTAATGAGAAACCAGATACAAACGCAATTTTGACACATATTGACTTAACATTTTAGTAGTAAAATAAGAGGCAGACTCTTCATATTATTAACGATAAATTAAAAGACAAAATTTAAAGAAGTCTTATACATGCCTCAGCAACCTTTCTGTGTAAGTCCAAGTCATTATTGATGGTTTTATGTTTTTAATTCTTTTTTTGAGGTCTTCTTCTACGAAGTTAAAATTTTTATCATGACATTTTTCTTCGAACAGGATTTAAATGAAATATTTGAGTTTTAAGTTCAAAACTTTGATATTAATTTAAAAAAATGCCTTTAAAGTGCCGTTTAAGACGTTTTTTATAGAATAATTATAAATACGGAACCTTAAAGCTTACTTTCAAAGCTTCTAAAAAATGTTTCTTACTTTTGGCCTAAGAAATACAAGAAGTTGGTAAAAGGAAACACTTGAATTATTATCATTTACGGCTCTTTGCTTCAACTTCTTTACAATGCGGGTATAAACATTTGCGAAATAAGTAATGTGTCCATAATTCTTGTATATTAAAATAACTTCTAACAAATAAGAGTGCTATATTAAGCTGCGGCAAATCTTATATACTCTTCATTAAAAGAACAAATATCGAGATGACAGAGAATTTGAAAATAAAAAAAAAACTTATATAAACATGTCACCGGCTTTTAATGGGTTAAGCATTTTTTTAAGTTTTAGCACTTTTGAAAACATCGCCTCAAAAGCTTTTAGATGATATTCTTATTGAAAATCGAACTTTTTTTAACATTTCAGAGGCCCATAACTCGAAAATAAAGTAACTAATTGTGCCAAATGATACAGAAAAATTAGCGGTAGTCGTAGTGTTTAGCCAACTGCCTCGAGGAAACTGGACCGATCTTGCTTATTTTGAATAGCAGCTCTTTCGAAACTAAGTCTGATTGATTGGCGTACTTAGATTTTCTATGGATCTTCTAGTGCCTTGGAAAAGTTGATTTAAACACTTACACAGACGATCAGAGGGACATCGCTCAATCGACTTCGCTATGTGTAAGAAGTCGGAATATATCTATGTCCACAAGCAATAACAGCTAAATTTGACTTAAGAAAAAATTTAGTTATTGCTAATATTATACTTCTAACGCTCAAAATCTGTTACACAAGTCAAATTTCATCTTTGAGTTTTTTACATTAAAATATACACAGCTAAAAATGCTACTGAAAACTTCCAAAAGACGATTAAGGCTGTTATTGCTTGCGGCCACAGATATATACTATATGGGATCGGAAATGGAGATTATAGAAATTATAACGGTGCGAGAAACTGGCAGTCCCTGTCGGCGCAAACTAAAAGATTCATAGGGGAAGACAGAATTTACTGAAAGGTAGGAGCGAAACAAACATTGAGCAGAACAAGAAGTACCTTTAAATATTTGAATTTTAACACATTTTTTAATAAAAAAAAAATAATTGAACTGCTATTTATGTACAATATTCATCGGTTTGCTTAAGTTTTAATTTTTCCACTGTTTTTCGCGTTAAATTATTATTTTTAATTACTTTAAAAAAAATTAAGCCCTTTAATTGAAAATTATTATTTCTATCATAGTGACGCCAAATGAAATATTTCTTATTACTTAAATTCTCACGTAAAGGTGCCAAAAAAAAGCTTTAATTAAACGGCTAAATTTTTTTTTATTTTGTATTTAACTGCAGCACAGAATTAATTCTGTAGATTTCGTTATAAATTTTTTAAAATTTCATCATTTTTATCCTGTGTTTTTATACAAAATATTACTTTGTTTCAGTAAATGAAATTAAAAATGTGTGTCATTTTTTATCACTTTTGCACACATTCCCATGGTCTACTCTACTGTTGTTGATTTTCGATAAAAGAAAAAAAAAATTATAAATACAGCCATGTTTACCCACAGGGGAGACACTGTAAATCATTTAGGTTTTTGCTGTTCTCTTTGTTATTTGTCCTCTTTGTTGCCAACACTGGTGCTGTTTAAAGGAAAGTAATATAAAACCTTCTCTTTTTATAAAACTCCAATACATTATGGAAAAAAATATTGTAGAATACGTAATGAAGTTGTGACAAATTATTTCAACTAAAATGCTTTAAGATTAAAAATTGTATGATAGAATAGCAATAGAAACTAAAAATAAAGTCTGTAAATAGAAAATTAAATAGAAATAAAACTAAATAAAGTTGTAAATAAATAACGCAAAAAGATTTAATATAAAGAAATATTTTCAATTTGTAATTAAAATTAAATTTAAATTTATGAATGGTTACTGGCTTTGCAAGACTTGGTTTGTCAGTTTTCTATACTAAATTAAACTCTTTTTTTATGAGTTTTTTATTATTATGAATTTATCATTTGTGTAATAATGTAGAACAAAATTTGTATATTGAATTTAAAAAAAAAATTATAACAGTTTTCCTTAAAACAGAGTTGCAAAAAAATCTTTTGTAATTTTCCATTAAAGGTTTTGTGAACAGCTTTCTATAATAAATTATAAAAAAACGGTTCTATAGAAAATTATTATTAAAATTTTCCATTTCTATAGAATTTTTGTATCTAGAAAATTTTTGACAACAATATCTTCAGAAGATTTTAAGAACAGTTTTTTTTTAATATTAACAACAATTTTTAATAAAAATTTATACTATTTTTTTCTATTGTTTGTATGATAGTTTTCTAATGTACCTTTACAGCAGATATAATTGGAAACAGTTACCTATAGAAAAAATTTTTTTAAACGTTCTATAAAAAAATTAACATTAACAAAAATAAAAGCACAGTTAAATCTAAAAAACCTAAGGATATTAAGGGCGCTCGCCTATTTTTGGAAACACATCTCCACAAAAACTATGTCTGAGAGAATGGTGCTTAACAATTATCCGTAGCTCATTTGGCGAGGTGGCTAATATTGTCCCGATTACATATAGACTGATGGGCAGCTAGACATCACTATGTAGAAAATTCAAGAATATATAAACAAGAGATCAGAAATGAATGCTGTAAAAATTACAAACGTTATGGCAAACATATGGTAAAGGGTATACGAATATAAACAGGTTTAAGACTTTCTTGAATAAAATTTTTTTAAGTTATTCAATATTATTTGTAAATATTAAATTTTGATTTATAATAGCCGCCAAATATTTTAAGTATTTTTCCCAGTTTTTTATTTTATACTTAAATGTGGCATTTAAAGTTTTCAAATAATTAATGGTTTTTGTGTTAAAATCTTACACTGCTGATGTTCCTCTAACTACACTTACAAATGATATAAACAAAACATAAAAGTATATAAAAAATAAAATTTTTCCATGTTTAGAAGTTTATGCGATTTGGGGAATTGGGGAATATTTATTTGTTGTTGTTTTGAAAAATGATTCTGTTTGCCTGAATTTAAAGAGTGTTGCGAGTGAGTACTAATGGTATACAAATGTATTGTTATTGATCCCTTAAGTACAAATTTACATTTTTAAATGTTTTATACTTGTATTGTTTCATTTTACGAAATTTAATCGTTTAAAGTTAATTTAAAAATTATGTAAAAATTATTTAACAAATTAAAGAGATTTTTAAAAATATGGAGAAAAAGTTTTTTTAATGTTTATTGTTGCTTTGCTTGTTAACAAGTGTAATACAAATGAAGAAATTTGGGGGAAAAAATATTGGGAAGCATCTTGGCTTAATGTGGTATTAACTTTGTAACCAACTGACTTTGATTTTTAAAGAATTCGAGTTCTTAATTGCCACAGTTTAGTTACCCAATTGTTAAGTATTTTCAATTTGAAAGTAATAAAATTAAAATTTTTAAACCCGAGATTTATAAGACCAGCAGGCTGATGGAAAGATAGAAGGTTTTGTAAACTATTTATCATAAACTTTTAATTTTTTTCCAAACAGGATTTGAACTGTGGATATTATAAATGAATTAAAATTTCAATTTTTTTTCTCAGGTTACGTTTTCCAGAGAAAACAAGGACAAGAATTCGTTTAGACGAAGTCCATACACGCATTTCTTTGTTGTTCTCCCTGCAACTTGTCTTGTACATTTGTTTTGTTTCGTAGCAACATTCGGTATGGCCACGAGATGCAATTTTTTTTTAAATCATTCATACTTGTTTACTTGCAACATTTTAAATGCTGCTCTAGTATCATATTAACTGTTGTTGAGTTAAGTATGAATTTTGCGGTGCTTTGCTTTTTTTTAATTTTAAATTTTATCCCAATCAGAATTTTAAGCGTAAATCATTATAAAAGAATCTAAATTTACTGCTGGGGTTCATTTTTTAATTTAATTTCATAAAGTTTTTTGAATAAAAGAAATATGTCACTTTGCATTTAGTTAAGGTTCATCTTCGAGATCATACATATCAATTAAGATCCTGATGCTTAATGGAAGGATGTGACCAATTGTATGTAAAAAGCTTACTCCAAATAAAAAACTTTAAGTGGTCAAATTTCGTCGCTACTTGAGGCGAGCGAAATTAAGGTTAAGCGCCCTAACTAAGGAAGTTTGTACTTTCTTCGGGCCGGCTACGGAAGTATAGTGGAGTCGCATAAGTGCAGCATAGCCAGAGCATAAGGTCAACTAGAGTTCTACAGCTTCTACTGTTTCAATTAGCAGATACTTGTTTCATGTTTTAGATACTGAAAGACTCTGCTGGAAAGAAGTAATGTCGATATAAATAAAAGGACATTTCAGAAAGTGAACCGGTTGCAGACAACTTCATGCAGGTACATTCAAACTGTAGTCAAGGAGCACTTAGAACGCTTTGTGTCTACGTGAAGTTAAAATGGCAGCTCATATTATGAGCGAATAAGGATTATGTGCAGTAGCACATTAAATGTAATTAAGTGCTTAAGTCTAAAGCAAGTAATAGCAATTGCGCAGGACTCTGTGATAAAAAGGAGTTTTTCAATCATCATTCGAAAGCTAGATTATCACCAATCTAGTACCAAAATCGGTTAAGTTTTTTAAGACATGGTAATAAGCTAGAAATACTATTGTGTTAT
The DNA here is from genome assembly GCA_937654795.1 of Cistogaster globosa. Lineage (NCBI taxonomy): Eukaryota > Metazoa > Arthropoda > Insecta > Diptera > Tachinidae > Cistogaster > Cistogaster globosa. The sequence goes on from OW569407.1 coordinate 76,996,073, forward strand.
TTCTTTATTGAGAGTGAATAACGTCTAGAGTTTATAAAAGTCTTTAAAAAATAGTGGTTTTCTTTCATTTCACTTCCATAATGCTAATTCTGCTATGTAACTTTAAACATTTCTTTTAAAGATCTAAACAAAATCGTTGCCGTTTAAGAAATTTCGGGCATCTTTGATGTAACAAAAATTATTATTTTTATAAGGTTCAATTCAATTTGTAAGTGTTTGGATCAGGGTAAACTTGTTATTGCACTTTTGCTAAAACTGAAGAGCTATGCTAAATACATACTAGGCAACACGAAATGGAACGTGTTTAGAAACCACCTTTCTTTTTTCAGTACAGATGAGGTAGCTATATAAGAGACAGTTCTGTGTACATGAAAACTATTTGATCAAAAATTTCTTGTAAAATCTCAGTTTTATTTAAATAATAATTTTGTAATTCAATTTTTAGTTTTTTTTTTTTTTTTGGTTTTTTTTATCCCAAGTTTATGTTTTTCTTAACCAAAAAACTTTTTTATTCGAGAAAAAAAGCAAAGTAGGAAATATTGTAGCAAAATATAAAAAAATATATAAAAGATAACAAAAAGTCATTAGACCATCAAAAAATCACAAAACTAAAAATTAAGTATAAAAAAAGATTTTTCTAAAGTTAATGGCAAAAAAAAGGGACGCATTGTTTTAACGAAGAAGCGCACTTGATGTTATAAAAACAAACTACGGTTAGAAAAAATGCTTTGCAAGGATAATAAGCGACTTTAGCCACTTGGAAATAAAAACCGGCAGTAAAAAAAAGCAAAAAGGATTAAAATAAAATCCAGCTGCTTAATACAAGATTTTCACGTTTTTTGTTTTTATCTAAATACTTTTAAATATTCGTGCACATAAAAAAACTCCGCTAAAAACTTGGGTAAATATTTTCCGAGATTAAGAAAAAGAATTGAATGAGTTAACTTAACTAAGTAAATCCTTGAATTATAACTAACGAACCATGTATTCCTACAATAACCAACCACGTTAGCTATTGAGCAAAAAAATATTGCATATACTTAAACACGAACGAATAAAGAAAGGAAGATGAACAAATTGTAAAGGTAAGTAAAATTTAAACATTAAAAAAAGATGTTCAGTTAATTTAACATAAAATATGAAGTTGAATGATGACTTACAAAAAGTACACTGATTAACTTAAACATTTTCATCTGAAAAAGGACGATAATACGTTGTGAGCCAAATATTAGCTTGACAGAATAATTTTGCAAATTCAAATGAAATATAGAAAAGAGATTATTCTTGCATAATCGTAAAACTTTTAAAATGCCAACAAATAAGTTTTAACTTAAAATATAGTTCAACCTTCTTTCTTTGTAGAGAGTTTTTTGAGCCCAAACACCCCAGCGGAAGGGTTATCTATCAAATCGCACGCAATTTTTGATACTTCAGTATTTTCTGGGAAATCATCATAAAGATATTAAGATTTGAACAGTGCCACCAAGTTATTCAGATTAACTTCGAAAATTGATCATCAATTACTACAACCTATAGACGACCTTGTAATTTTTTGGGCGCACATAATCGTCGGTCTAAGCAAAAAGATTTCGTCTTACATACTCTCGAAATCACGTAATAATATCGACGCGTCGAACGAGTATGCGTGCTGAAAATAATATTGCCCCTGTAAACAAAGAATTGAAAAGTTTTGCACAAGGATCTTGACCTACACCTATATAAGATTGGAAGTGGAAGCCGCAAATCCAAGATATGCGTCGACTTTTCGTTGATTTGAATCTAGAGCATTTGGCAATTGACACGATATTTTATCGAGAAATTCCAATTTTTGCCTCAAAGGGTTTGTTACACTCGTAAAAATGCACCGACTGGTACGCTGCAGCGCACTGCTAGCATTATTGGATCTTATTTGTTCAAAAGTAAAGTCGGAGGTCGCATATGATTTGATGAAGATTGTTATCACACCATGTGGCTTTAGAGAAATAGACCTCTCAATTAGACTTCATAGTCCTGCAATTTGATACCTCTCGATTGTTTCTTGCGGAACCAAGTAAAGTTTGTGTTGATCAACCAGCAACAATCAACGCTTTGGAGGTCAAAATTATTCGAGTATTTTGTGATATACAGCCAGCAATTTCGAAAAAGTGGCTCAAAATTGGACATCTAGAATGAGCTTTATCAAGAACCTTAGCAGCGTTAAGCATATAATCGAAATAATATTTAAATGTAAATGTCATGCTTCGAGCTTTTAAATAAAAAAAATGTTTATTCAAATTTAATATTTTGTTCTATTTATCACAATTTAATCCTCTGTTAGGCTTAAAATACCCCAAACTCACTAACTGTGCTGGTATTTAATACTTTGTAAAGCTCCTTTAATTGTGGTGCCTGTTTTTTTACTAAACAGAAAAAAGGTAGGGAGTTCGATTCCCATTGGAGCCTTGATTTAAAGAGATATTTAATTGGATAGCTGCGTTAGCTGAGGCGTCTAAGGCAACTATACTAGATAACAGCAGATTGAATCTCATTGGAGTCTTGACTAAATAGGAATGTTGGGAAGTCTAAAGCGCTTGAATGGAGGTAGCAGTATTTCAAAAGATTGCGAGTTCAAATACCACAGAAAGATGGAATTGAAAGGGATTCAACTCAAATTCCTTAAATTTCCACTTTTTGCACAAAGTCGAGAAACAGTGGTCATATCTACCCACCGCAAAAATCTTATAACATTTTCTTTACTTTTTTGACACAAAAGAAATACTTCTTGATTATAATTCACTTAGTCTTATGAAACTACTTGTCACAATCTCGGATCCAAAATTTTTAATTGATAGTAGATGCAGAATGATGTCTATGTTTGTGTTTTGTTACATCTTTGCATCCTTAAAAGAAGTTTCCTTAGATTTTCTAATCTCGCTGGCATGAGGTCTATAATAAATACAGCAAAGAATAAATTTTTAATATCAAAGTACACAAAACATGACAATTAATTTACATTAAACTTTGTTTTGAATTTTTTATTATTACGCGAGATTAGCATTACCATGTTGGAATAACCTGAAGATGTTTAAAATCTTTTTCTTCGAAGCACAAGATTTTTGATAAATAACTATCTTATTGCACCCAACGTTGGGGTTAATCTAATAATATATAATAGCCTTGTTTGCTATGGGGCTCTATCCGAACACGTGAGAAATCTATGAAATCACTTTCGATCGTAACGCCTACGTATTTTTTGTTGTTTTTATATATGGACAAAATCCCAGGTTGTCATGAAAAGTAATATTTCAGGAACGCGTCAACCAATCTCGCGCAACCTTTAGACAAACTATCTACCATACGAATAAACCGTGAGTTTTAAAGTCCCAACACACCTGCAACAGTATTTTATATAAATAAACAACGTTTTTAGAAATACTTAATTTTAGTTTTAAGACATTTGATGGGTGAAAAGGAAATTTTTTATCTCATCTAAAATCTTTATATTATACAAAATCAATGACACGAATCTGAATTTTTATTTCATTAACTTAAATCATATTTTCTAATTCTAAATTATATAATTTCTTTTACATAAATTTTTAACATTTTTAAGTATAAAACAAATAAGTAACCAAGAATAATTCAAATAATAAATACATTTGGAATTCAATTACTTAATAAAATACCTACAGAAATTATGTTTATTTACTAAAAGTTTTTTTCATCCTTAAAGTATGCTACGAATATGTATTTAAAGCTTTAAAGTGTTTGCAGCGTCATCTAGTGTTGTCAGTTATAACGATTTCTCGCCAAACGTGTCGATAAAAAATATTTTTGACGATAAAAATTTTAGAATGCGAGGGGCGAGATACTTAACGGTATTTTTAGCTATTTTACAATTATAAACATTCAAAATTATAAATTAAAGGGTGTGCCAATAGTTAATGTAATTTTATGTATGTGGCCAAACTTTTGAACTGCTATAGACAGACAGCTAAAATTTACAAAGAACCAGTATTAGTTAGCCCGATATTACAACAAATATAAAATTTTAATTTAGAAATTAAGGAGTGTTTCCATATCTGAAGTAAATTGACCTCTATGGCCCTATCGTTTGAACCGTAACATACAAGCACTTGAAATTAAACACTACTATGTCTGGCATATTAAGAGGTATCAAAATTTTAATTTTTAAGTTATAGGGTGTTACAATAGTTGCTGTTATTCGATGTATATGAGTTGATTAAAATTTTTTGCTAAGTCCGCTATCACAAGTATTAACGAACTATAAATTAAAGGGTGTCCTTATACCTAATGAAATTTGACCTATATGGCTCTATCTCTGAAACCGTTAAAGACAAACTCTTAAAAATTAGAGAGAATGTCCACTACTACATCAAGTATAAATATTTATAATTAGAAATTAAAGGTGCCCTAATGGTTGTATTTTATGTATATGGCCAATCCTTTGAACAGTTATAGACTAACGCTGAGATTGAAACAAACTTTGATTTACTGTGTCAGCAATAAAAAGTGTAAAAAATAAAGGGTGACCACATAACTGCTGAATTTTTTTGTTTAATCTGCACTCATATTTTGTTCTACGTCTTATTAAAAACCCTGACGCAAAATTTCTCTTACTGTAGAAGAGAATTACCATCCTAAAGAATTACCGTCCTAAAGAAATTTGATTTTAAGTTTGTTTTAAAGTCGGTTTTTTAACAAAAATTATAAATATTAAAGACAAGAATTTGTAAATTTTGAGTTGATAATTTTTAGAGGAACCAGTGCAATAGATTAACTGGTCCAGAAAATCGCCAGTTTAAGTTTAGATCAAGCACTAGAGAAGAAGAATAATACTTTAAAGTAGTGCATGGCACTGTAAAAGAAAAAAAAAATCGTAAATTTAAGTCTCGCTAGAGCTACAAAAAATCATGGTCAGGGTGGTTGCGTCGGCTAAGGAGTATGATTATTTAATAAAACATTATAAATTAATAAAAAAAAAATTGTGTTTTTTTTTTTGCACTAAAAGAGCGTCTGCGCTTTACATTTAATAACATAAAATTTTGCTTTTAACAAAATAAAATTTATTACTTTGAAATTAAAATTGTATGAAGTATACATAATTGGGTCATCTATAATTACAAAAATAATATGAAATAAACTCTCATCAACCCAAGTCTAATTATTCACTATAAAATCATTTAAAAACTTTTTTTCAAGAAGCTTAAAACTAAACATTTCTATTTCTTGCCAAGTGCTGAAACTTAATTCAAAAACGAATAATTTCTTCAGACCAAAAACATAAATTTTATGCTACGAACCTTTTAAAATTTTAAGTTTATAAATAGCGATAGTATAATGATGTTGGCGTTGTATGTATTAACAACTGCAGTAGTTGGCTGTGGCGTCAGTTGGCTTCTTTTAAATAAAACGACTTCTCACAGAACATTTCTGTCTTTCATTAACTCATTCCTGACCATTTGCTTAAATAAACATTTAGACATAAAATAATGTTATAAAGGATAAAGAGAAAGCTCATAATGTTAGAGAATTAAGACACAAGTGTATAAAGATAATAATAATAAAAGTGTTGTAATTCAAAGTTTTCATTCAATTTGCCATCTAATTTATACTGGAGTGTGAGTTTGTGTGCAGTGATGTGTAAAGTATGTAGTTTCTTAATAAACTCATCTAAGACTTGGTTTGTTGTGTTATGAAAGGGGTGTTGTGCTCTGCTTTATATTTATATACGAGGATAAGATGTAAAAGTCGTTAAAGTAACATTGTGTTTTATTCTTTAAAGTTACAAACTTACACTTTCTGAAATGTTCTCCGACAATTGTCTCGACGATATTCTTAAAGGCGTCCAACATAACTTTTCTCAAATTATTTTCACCTAATAAATCTTGGCCTCGTTACGTTTATAAAATAACGGCGCCACTTTTCTTAAACGCCAATAAGACAATTATAAAGCCGGAAGGCTACTATAACAGGGCATTGAAGATTTGATAATAAAGAAAGAGACTAGAAGAAGATATATGTATTTAAACTAAACAATATAAAACTAATGGCAAATTATTTATGTATCGATAAATCAGCAGCATTTTGGAATTATCGAAAATAAAAATGAACGTTGCAAGTTGTTTTATCAGAGTTCTGAAATCGTGGCTTTCGTTTCTTTATTAATATTTTCTTTTAGCTTTCTGTCAAACTTATTTACAATAAAGCACTTAACTCGAAGAAATCTCTCGAAAATCGTTTGTGAAATGTCAAACGAGTCTTTGTATGCCTCATAAAAATAACTCAACAAAGTAACAATGGTACAACTAAACGCGTACTATGTAAGATTTATGTTATTTTAGCAATTGTCAAGGATTTTCAGAAATATTTGGAAACTTAATAAAACACTTTTTTGACCGCTTTCTAATATTATTTCATGTACGTATATTTTTTTTTATTTTTGCAAATATGTAATTTTATTCTATACACTTTCACATAAATGAATAAGAAATCATGTTTGTTTTAATATGTTTATTTTGTGATATGAGGACAAGGTCTTAAACACTAACCACCTCATTTGAAAATGTACTTATCTTTTCATAATTATTATTATTTTTTTTATTGCATATAAATGCGTAAAAGTTTGTATGGAACTCAAACAAAAAGATGTGCTAAGTGTTAATGAATATTACACATACTCTCACTAGTGCGAATAAAGGAACCGCTTAAATTGTGCAAAATATTTGAAATTGAAATCATGACCGCGATAAGATCTTAACAGCTTTATTAATTTTATATTTATACAAAGAAAATATATCTTAAAGATTTTTATTTTAATAAGAAAAAAACTTGATTATCCAAAGAAAAAATCTATTTAAAAAAAAAAATTAAAATTTAACCTGCAAATCTCAGGGCTTTTTATGCTAAGCATTGCAATTAAGTCATTAGCAAATTAAAACATCAACTTTTTCAATAATAAAAAATTTATAAGTATAAAACGCATAACCTAAGTGTCTGATTAATTAAAAAGTTTAAATATGAAAAGAAGAAGAGTTAGGCTTGAGCTAGAAAAATCTTTTTTTTTTTTAACGTAAAATTATATGAAGCAACCTTAAAGTCATTTTACTTTTGAAATTGGCTTGAGCTTGTTAATTTTTTGTTATTTATACATTATAAATACTCTTACGAACATAAGATCTGGCAACGCCTGTTGTTGTTGTCCGTATGTGCGTGGTAAGAAAACAGAAGATGAAAAAGTTATTTCCACCACCATTTGGTGTGTGTATTGAATAATACGACAATTAGCTAAAACAAGTTGAGCAACCTCAATGGCTACGTGCTGTAAAAAAGAAGATCTCGTGAGTTCGAACCCATCTTCGGACATGCTTACAGAGGAAGAATAATAATTGTGTAAGGCAATTTAAAATTAAGAAAGCGCAGTGCACAAACCTCCCGGAAAGAGAAAGACATCTATTGTGTGAAGCCATAGCTAAATAAATTAGTAAATACGTCTATTTAATGAAAGCAGTAGTAGATAGTTGTCAAGACGACCTTTATAAGAAAGAAAAGAGTTCTAGCTGTTAGCGAAAGGAAGTAACAAAACGATTACAGTGTACGGCAGATGTTAAGTTGTGGCTATTGGATTAGTAGGGATGACAGGCTCAGGTGTAAAGCAAGGTGGAGAGATCTGTGTTATGGTTGAGGTTACTAAACAAGGCGTCGAGTAGTTCATGTCTCGCCGGAGTAACACAGTAGTGTAGCGTGGATGGCTGCGTTTGTAACAACGCATGTTTAGTAAATACGACATCATAGGATCCTAAAGAGACGGGTAGAATCAGGACCCAGTATGTAGCCAGATAGAGCCATAAGAAGTTAAGAAAATAACGAATTTATAATGTGCCACAGTGGTATTTGCAATCAAAAGATCCGTACGTTGATCCAAAAAGGGATAAACGTAACAATACATTTTTGTTTATATAGTAGATGTTCTTTTATCCAACTGATGCTAAAAACAATGACTTATAACAATTTGTTAAGCAAGAAAACATAGAGCTAAATAATTTGGGACCTTCAGTCATATTTCTAGTAGTCTATTTACAATTCTTTTTTAATTTCCTTGAGAAATTTCTTGAATATAAAAATGTTACACAGGAAAAGGTAAAATTTCTCTACATAAAATAATTTTTAAAATATTGATGTTGTTGTAGAAAGTAATCGATATGGAATATAAAGCATTTATTTTTGGAATTTTCGTCTGTCTGTCTGTCCGTCTGTTAGTTTTGGTATCACGTTAAAACTGCTGGATGGATATGAGTAAAATTTTCTGAGAAGGTCCTTAGAACCTTGGTTTAAATATAAAATATTTTTTTTTTTAATAAAAATATGTCATCTCCTAGATAAACTAGAGAAACAAATGTGAAAGCACTTACTTTTACTGGTATAATGGTACTAGAAAAGTTGTCAGTACATTTTATTTATGTAGATGTAAAATTTTTAATACTCACAACAAATGTTTAAAAACACATTTTTTCAAGTTTTAATTTTTTAAAAATTAGAAATGGTACGCGGACGAAGTAAAATAACAAAAGCGTTCATAAACTAGTCTTACCCATCCTGTGGAAATAAAGATGATCACAAGAGCTCAATGTGACAAATTTCTCACTTAAGTACAGTAATAACTTTCTGAGTGATCGTTTTAAGCTCTCAAACGTTGCAATGATCCGAATTTCAGCATAATTAAATTATAATAGTATAACATTGTATTTCATAATACGATTTAAATATTATGGGTGTTCTGCTAAAATCAATTTTTCTGAATTGAAGTTCGTACGCTTAGAACTAAATGCCCTGAAACCTTTCACCTTTATAGCTTTAGCTAATCTTATCCTTCCTGATTATAATTCACTTAGTCTTTTGAAACTTCTTGTCACAATCTCGAATCCAAAATTTTTAATTGATAGTAAATGCAGAATGATGTCCATGTTTGTGTTTTGTTATATCTTTGCATCCCTAAAAGAAGTTTCCTTAGATTTTCTTATCTCGCTGACATGAGGTCTATAATAAATACAGCAAAAAATAAATTTTTAATATCAAAGTACACAAAACATATGACAATTAATTTACATTAAACTTTGTTTTAAATTTTATATTATTACTCGAGATTAGCATTACCATGTGGGAATTACCTAAAGATGTTTAAAATCTTTTTCTTCGAAGCACAAGATTTTTTATAAAGAAGTAGCTTATTGTACCCAGCGTTGGGTTTAATCTAATAATATATAATAGCCTTGTTTGTTATTAGGCTCTATCCGAACACGTGAGAAATCTATGAAATCAGTTTCGATCTTAACGCTCATAAATGCCTACGTATTTTTTGTTGTTTTTTATATGGACAAAGTTACAGGTTGTCCGGAAAAGTAATATTTCACGAACGCGTCAACCGATCTCGCGCAACCTTTAGACAAACTATCTACCATACGAATAAACCAAAAAATTTAATCGAGTTCGGTTTGACCGTTCGTGAGTTTTAAAGTCACAACACACCTGCAACAATATTTATATAAATAAATAACGTTTTTTGAAATACTTAATTTTAGTTTTAAGACATTTTATGGGTGAAAAGGATATTTTTTATCTCATCTAAAATCCTTATATTATACAAAATCAATGACACGAATCTGAATTTTATTTCGTTAACTTAAATCATATTTTCTAATTCTAAATTATATAATTTTTTTTTACATAAATTTTTTACATTTTTAAGTAAAAAACAAATAAGTAACCAAGAATAATTCAAATAATACATTTGGAATTCAATTACTTAATAAAATACCTAAAGAAATTATGTTTATATACTAAAAGTGTTTTCATCCTTAAAGTATGCTAAGAATAAATATTTAAAGCTTTAAAGTGTTTGCAGCGTCATCCAGAGTTGTCAGTTATATCGATTTCTCGCCAAACGTGTCGATGAAATATCTTTTTTGGCGATAAAATTTTAGAATACGAAAGGCGAGATACTTAACGATATTTTTGGCTATTTTTTATGATTTTCTCTATGATGACATAGCAATTAAAAAAAATAAACAAAAACCTTTGCAGCTTTAATTTAAAATTTTAAGGTCGAATTAAAATGTAGGTATATCGGCGAATAAAAGGCGTTCGCTTTGACTTCTATATTTAAAATCTACCTTGTACATACATAAATATCATATTTTGAATTAAATTTCAAGTGATAAAGGTGCTAAAGAAAATAGGTAGTGAGACACAGAGGATGGAGTTAAAGTACCGAATTCCTTTGATATCAACGTCTAAAAATAATGAACAGCATATTTACAACGAATTGTTTAATTAAAAATATAAATTTCAGAAAACGAATTACATATTAAATAAATAAATAAATAAAGTATGGATTGCAAATTTGACTATATGAATGCAGGAATTATGCATCATGAATCTTTCACCCCACATTTACAAGAAAAATTTTTAAGTCTAATATTTTAGCTAATACAGAAAATAGCCACAAATTAATTAAAAAAAAAACAGTTAAAAAAGGAAATAGATTAACAACATCCATTTTTGAAAGTGGATAACATATATTTTGGCAGAGACTATCAAAGTAAATTAAACACAACTGTTTTAAATATAATTGAGACGTTGATTTTACAAGAAAGTTGTTTTCTATTTATAGAAAGTTTTTAAAAGAAATGCTTGATCGGCTCCAAAAAAAAAAAACAGATATTGTTAAATTTTATTTTTAATTTAAAAATGTTGTTACTTTGTATTCCAAATAAAACTTTATGCAGTTCAAGAAGTTTTTAAAAAATTTTAAGATCCTAGTGACGCGCTTGTTTTATAAAACATAGTGAAGAAAACTTCCTCTTTATATTTTGATAAAAGAAAAGTACAAAAAAGCCTATTTTAGTTTTAGCCCAAAAATCACAATTACCAGAATGTTGCTGGTATTTACCTCTTTAAGGAGTTTTCGATGTCCGTTTTTAATATGTTGATTTTTCCCTTAAAACAATACTTGTGTCGAAATAACTTTTTCTAGTAATAATTTCATATGTGGATTTTAATAACGTATGAATGATTTAACACATTCATTGCTTTAGAATATATGTTAAGTAGGTCAAATGAAATGTACCGCAGCAAGGATATAAGAGACAAGAATGATTATTACATTTCTTCATAAATCAGTATTTAGTTATATCAGTTACTAAAATATTTAAAAATACCACTATTACTTCGAGGTTTAATTTTTAATTACAACAATTACTTAAATGCTATTTATTGACTTATCTTACTTTTTTCGAACTAAGTTTTTTATTTTTAAGTTTTGTTATTTTTTTTTTTTTTTTTTTTTTTTTGTACGGTGTTACTTAAATGTTATTTTGGTTTTGAACCTTTTAATAAATTTTTTTTAAGATTGCTATAAGATATGAAGTTTTTATATTTTATAGTAATTTCTTTTCCAATATTAACAAAATAAAAATTTATTATAACTAATATTAAATATTTTTATATATTGACGCTATCAGACCAGCAATTTAGCGAGAAAGCGCAAAAAAAAACTGGCAACACTATGCCGCCCATCCATCAAAGAAGAAAAAACAACAAAGCAAAATAGTTTATTTATAATACAAACAAAATATGGGAGGACAGTAATAAATTACTTTTTCTTTTAATAAAAAATAGTAAATATATAAAACCAACAATAGCCGAATGACAGTTAGACTTCTTTAACAACTTCTTTATTTTATGAGTAAATTTAAAATAAGCATGTATTTATAAAATTAAGTTAAAATAAAATCTGTGGTTTGTTTTGATAAATTACAGACATGAATAAATGTTGGCAGCAACTTAAACAAACAAATGCGAAAATATTTACTTCAGACAATTAGGCCCGTTCATAGAAAAAGTTACTAATTTTCTAACTTTGAATATTTTATTAACTTACGATATTATTACGACACAAGTTTTAATTTTTATTTAACAATTTTAGCATTTTGCACTATGAAATAAAATAAAATCTTTTTTATTATTAAATGATTCAAGTTATAAGTGCTGTTTTTATGGTAATTTAGTAAATATTATAAATCTCTTGGTAAGTTTGTGCGTGCATCAATCATGGCTAAACTACTGACCCGATTATAATGAAATTTAAAACACAGGTAGATATTTGTCGCCATGGTAAAATATGGTATTTATATTTTCAATAGAGACCAGGACCTTTTACAGTAATTATTATACCACCACAAAAACTTAAAAAAGAGTGTATCTAAGTTTGCCATTCCGTTTGTAATTTCTACAAAGCGGTTTTCGACCCCTTAAAGTTCAGTATTTTGAATCCTTATGCATAGCGAAGTCGATTGAGCAATGTCCGTCTGTCCGCCAACTTTGCTAGAGAAAATCTAAATACACCAGTCGATTAGACATGGCTTCGATATAGTTGCTGAAAATTAATAAGATCGGTTCATGTCTCTTGAGGCAAAAGGCTAAACACCACGCCTGCCTCTAATTTTTCAATTTTATTTGAAACAATGAACTCCAATAACAAAAAAATAAAAATAGGAATCGTTAAAGAATTAAAAAATAAGAAAGAAGATAAAGTGAAAAAATTTGCGCTTGCTCATATTTACCGAGTTATGGTATGGGCCTCTGAAATTTTCATAAAAAATTCGATTTTCAATATGGGTAGCATTTAAAAGCTTTTGAAAAAATCTTTCAAGAAATACTAAATTCTTTTAAAAGTGTTTAACCGATTAAAAGCTGATGACATAGTACTCAATATTTTTTTCTTGTTTTTAATTCTTAGTTACCGCAATATTTACTTTTTTTTTTAATAGGAGCTTCCTTACTAAACTAGATTTACATACATGATGAAGAATATATAAGATTCGGCATATCCAAATATAGTACTATTACTAGTTCTATATACCTGCAAGCAAATGGCGCTTCTGTTTGTGCTTACATTGAAAATGCAGTAAGTTTACACTCTGATCTTTAATAATTTCATGGTAAATACTGTTAATAGTCTTAAATACTAATAATCGTTTGTGAATGCATTTTAACAAAAATTTTCCTATTAAAACTTTTACAAATACTACAGTGTAAAATTGGAATTTAGCCTTTAAAACGCTGAAATGTTAATACTGGCATGAAATTCCTAAAGCCTATGGTGCGAACTATTTAAGTAAAATGATTTAAATATAATTTGCTGCAAAGTTTTTTATCGCAAAAATCAAAACGTTGGATTGGTATCTAAATTAAGAGCTGTTTTATAAAAAAATATTGAAAAAATATAAATAAATTATTTTTATAACTTTATGACAATTCTTGAAACTATTTAAAAGCTTTATTTAAGGATCTGATTTTTTGATATTTTCAGAGGAAAAGTTAGTGTGATGCCTGTGGAAGGAAAAAAGTCACATTCATGTTATATAACTTTGACGGCAATTTAAACATTAAACATTTAGTACTTTGTAACCGAAAAGTAAACTATCTGTGGTCAACAATTATTATGGTCGTTCTAAACAAATAATTTCACCTCCGTCTATACAAAAACTGATAACTAAAGTTAAATCCTCTCTTGAAATATTATTAAGCTGGCTGACAGTAAGTTAAGTAAATTATGTCAAGTACTAAATGATAATAAGATCATGTTAGTATGGGGAGTTTAAATGCAATCATATTCTGTATTTGTGTACCTTTGGTCACAAAATTCATCGATTTGTTCTGAAAGTTTATCTCCGAAGTTACTTTTTCGACTAGAACATTTTGTAAACAAGACCATAAAATATATTAAAGTGCCTGGAAATCAGCTAAATTCCGATGCAGGCAACATATTATTTTCATATAACTTTCAACTATTTTATCTAACAACTCAATACTCTTATAATTGCCGCAGGTGTTTTCCTTTGAAAATCCGTTTTGCTCAATATTGATTTCTCTTCGAACCTATTGGTTGATGCAAGTTCTATGCAACCTCTTCTTTATTACACAGATCAATCAATTACTTAAGACTTATGGTTTGCTTCGATTATTTACCACTAGAACCGTGTCGGTTGAGTGATCGATTTAACCGTCATTGTTTACCGTTTTGGCAGTGTTTTTACCATATTTTTTAAGAAAATCGAATAAAAAAAAATACCGAGATGGGATATCTATAGCTTTGACACTGGGACTTTTTTCCAAAAAAGTTAATAAAATTTCCGGCTCTCTGGCAAAGGTTAAAACCAATTTCGCAATTATAAATCCGTTGTTTTAAAGAATAGTCACGTGAAAGGTTAACAACGAGTTTTGATGCGAAGTGTTGGTAATTTCGAAACTGTCTTGTATTACAAAATTCACAATTTAATTTTGTTTATTCCTAACTAATTTTATAACATTAATTTTTATTTGAATATAAAATGTTTTCTGGGTAAATACCTATGTAAGTTTGAATAAATATTTTGTATATATAAAATATATATATTTACTATTTAATTTATCTTGGTGTGTTTGTTATATAATTAATGGATGTCTGCCATCATGCCATATATAATCTCAGAATAGAACTTCGATGTTGACCACATCAATCATCATCATCAACTTCAATTAGAAGTTTACGCTCACTCCTCACATAAATGTGTTTGTAGTAGAAAAAAGTGTGTTTGTTTGGTATCTGACATCACATTAAGAATGTAAACTAATGGTGTGGCAATTTAAGTTTTTCATTTCAATGAAAAAGTGTAGAATTTGCTATTAAGGATGGGTGAATGGTAACAGTTCCTGGTTGGTATGTTGTATTTTTTCCTTGATTTTAACAATTTTATTTTTCGGATAACAAATTTAATTCGCAGTGACAGTTAGCTAAGTCAAGTAAAGCATTTAATTTTTACGTGATACTGGGTGATATCTGCCAAGACAACTATTTTACGTCGATGGGCAATTTTAAGACATTTGGCTTAGTGTTATGGGTTATAGAATGAAAGATTTGCAAAAATTCGGTTACAATAGTCAAAATTTAGCGACAAGTTTTACTCTTGACATATTAAGGTTTAACAAATGGCATTTGTAATTAAATAGTGTTCGAAACAAGTGTTTAGAAGGTTTGTCTGCCCGATTTTTATCTTTAATGAAATTTGTTCTGTTAATTGGCAGATGAAATGATTTTTTCTTTTTTAATTTAAGGTATTGAGCAGATAATGGTAAGTTCGTGTTTCTTGACGTCTAGAGTCCGCCAAGTAACAAAAATATTAAAAATGCCAAGATTTTGTCATACGAATTCCCATTGATAAGCTGTCTATAGGCGATTTAGTGTGAAAGAACGCAAAAACAATTTAAGATATCGTACTGCTTACAATACAGGTTGTCCTGCTTACACAAATTATGAAATCAAATTTTCGCCAAGTAGCAACAACAGCTTCAGAACGATTAGCATTCTATTTTGACCGAAAAGCTAGTCACCAAGTAACTTACACTGATATTTTAAATTGTAGTCGTGTTGCGGGACAAAACCATAAGCAAAAATAAGATATTCTCCTTTTTAGTTCACAGTGCCAAAAAAACATAATGCAGCTTTCAACTTCAGTCACCTTGAAACCACTATTGAAGCATTAGTGAATTCGATAAACTATTTTAGCAGTACATGATTTCTGCATCATGCTTACAATGTAATCCATTGTATTGCAAAGCAGTCTTTTAGAGTTCATAACTGCCTTAAAATATGTCAACAACAACAAAATAACTCGAAAACTTCCTTATGAATCAGCAAATTGCCATAATTCTGATTGCTAAAACTGATTTAAAGTGGGTGCTTCACAATAAAATTTATATATTTTAAAATAATCTTTAAGTTACAAACATACATAAGTCTCAGAGTTTTTCTAGATTTTCAGAATTTTTATATTATTGCTACGATTTCTACAAAGCACTAGGACCCCATTTTACAGCAGCTGGCGAGTTAAACCAAAGACATTTAAAATTGGCTTTTACTTCGAGTTAATAGACCGACGTAGCTAACTTGCTACTAATAAATAATGAATTGACAGACCTATCAGCCTTCGACCAAACATATCAAAACTTTTTGAAAAACTATTAATATTAAAGCTGGATCCAATTCAAAATGACCAGCGGCGTATTACAAAACATCAATATGGATTTAAAAGACTACACACACCTATCGAATAAAAACACACGAATTAGTGAATGTGATAAACAAAAGCCTTTGATCAACAAAAAAATAGTTCTGCGATTTTTATCGACAAGCATTAGCAAGAATATCTATCAGCTAGAGAAAGCTATATAAGTCGCCGATTGATAGCTGACGTCATAGCATTTCTTAGTATTTACGAAAGCATCCATTCAGGTTAATAAACAAATATTTACGTGTATAGCAAATACGCTTTGCACAGCATAACCCCTCCCCAACATGCAGAAGATACAAAATTCGGTATCATCTTGATAGACATTTGACTTTGAAGCGCCATGATATGAAAGTGAAGCTGACGCAAGCTCCTAATTTTAATACAATTCTAAAACCTATTTTACGGAACTCTACCTTCGCCTTAGACCTCAAGAACTTTAAAACATACTGGCAGGCACTGCAAAGACCCAAACGTTCCATAGGTTAAACCTAAAATCGTGAAGCATAATAAATCCCATAGTGAAAAATCAGAGAGCTAAATCGTATAATGTGCAGCTACTTTATTTAAAGACTATTTTGTCTAGCATTGACTCGACTTAATGAAACATAATTGTTAGATTTAAGATTTCAACACTTTTTTATAAAGTCATCAACATTTTAACAAAAAAGGAAGTTAAAGATCCCGTGATGAGCTAAGTTAGCCCATCAACGAAATGGCTAAAGAAACTAGCTTTAACACCAATAATTAATTTTATTTGAAAACAAGTAAGAGTGCTATATTCGGCTATGCCGAATCTTATATACCCTTCACCATGTTTGGTAAAGTATCTCTTATCAAAAAGACAAACATCGCGGTGACGGAGAATTAAAAATTATTATTTTATCTATTGCCCAGGCAAAGTAGATTTTAACACTAATATATACATATGCATAAGGATTCAGAATATAAATACTTTATGGAGTCTAAAATGGGTATTGTAGAAATTACAAGCGGAATAACGAACTTATGCATACCCTTTTTTCACTTTTTGTGGCGAAGGGTAAAATAACATGATTTATTAACACACTAAAAATTTAGCTAATATTTTAATTATTTTATATCTTTTATTTAAATACGTTTAAATTTTTTAAACATTTATTATTTCCACTTGTTTTAAAATAACATAAAAAAACATAAAAATAATAACTTGAAAACAATTATTTTCCCTTCTGATTTTTTACCCCAACAAGATTCTTTTAAATTCTATGAAAAGGTGCAAATTTATTGGCTGTGGTTAAAGCAATTCACTCGACATTCTCCTCCCTAAAGAAATTAATAATAATAAAAAAGGAAATAAATTGATGGAACAAAAACTAAACCTCAAAAACAAATTTTCCATTTAACAAATGAATAAAATTCTACCACAGTTGCCTTCCTGTCTGTCTGCTTGCCAAACCAAAGCACCCCATAAGAAACAAACGAAACGCGAAAAGAAAATTGTTTTTGTAGTTACTTTTTGTTGTGTTCGCAGAAGGAACTATTTACAACAGTAGATAAATGGCATTCTATTGCTGTATAACAGTAAAATCAAGAAAAATTTATATAAAGATTTGTTGTGGGTTTCACTAACTGATTTTTTGTTACAAATTAGGAAATTCCAATTTATTAACATTTTCGCTGAAAATTATTTTGCATTGATTTATTATGATTTAAGCAAGAAATAGAAAATTTTTAGGCTAAAGTTGAACAAATGTTGCAAATATAAAAGTTTATGTTTGAAGTTTTGCTTTGAGAAGAAGTGTTTTTCCAGGGTTGCCTTCCACTACTAATTATCGCTTCTAGCTATTGATTAATTTAAAGCACAGATTATAAACAATATTATAAAAAGTTATTTTACTTTCATGAATAGCCACTATTAGAGGTGGGAATAAAAAATTTGGAATCTAAGACGTTCAATATAAGATTTCCAGTTATTCTACTTAGCCGCAAGATTTACCAGTTTCATTTTGTTTGATCCTTCTGCATGTCAATAGTGGTCTGCCTTTACGGCGGGTTCCCCAAGGATTCCCGACCGCATTTTCGCATTTCAGTCTTAAGATCTTTTTTCGATTTCGTTCTTTGCCACATAATGTTCCGCAAGCAACGATAAAAAAATTGCTATTTCGTTTTAGTTCAATTTAAGTAATTTTCTTTTTACTAAATTTGTGTTAGAACACCAAAAATTTTCTTGCCTATGACTTCATTTACGTAATTAGGAACATATTTAATATCTCACTATTTGAATTATATTTGAATGCATTTAAATTGTTAAATTCTTTTTTCTGCAAATATATAGACAGTTGATATTTCTTTGACACTGATTAAATGCTTCTCTTCGAGTGCTTTATTACATTTGCAAGTAGTGGTATGAAAAAAAAATAAATTAATAAGAAACTTGTAAATTTAGTTTTCAAATTTCATTAAATTTTTTTTGCATTTAATTACTGTAATTGAATTACATTTACCACTTAAGCCTGCAAAAAAACAAAAAAATAACGTAAAAAAAGAAAGCATTTTCGAAACTCCATACACTCAGTTGCATGGATCTCTGAAACAGGATAAAAAAAACAAAAGAAAACTTATAAGAAGAAACAAAATAAAATCACTGACCAACGATACCAAGAGTAAAACGAAGACAAAAAAAAAACTAAAACAGAAAATAAGAAAAACTCCTAATGGATGCTTTTAAAAGGATTAAAACGTTATCGCACACAGGACGAGAACAACGTCAACAAAAACAATTTTTGTTAATTTCTTGCAGAAACAAGAAAGGAAAACAAAAATGTGGCAGAGCAAAAAAAAAAAAAAAAAAACATTTACAAGAAACCAGCTTAAGAGGAGAATGAAAAACATGTATTTCGTTTTTAAGAAAAAATAAAGTAAAAAAAATGTACAGAAAAAAAATTCATTTTTTTTTTTTTTGTTGCTAAGATAAAAATTAATAAATTGAAATAGTTTAACTTCAGGATATTTAGCAGCAACCCAGCAAATCATTGGTGAATTATTAAAATTTTATTAGGTAAATGGAATTTTAAAACGATATGCAAAATATTTGCCAAAACATGGAATATTAAAATAACTATATTGACGTTAGATAACTATTATTTTAGAAAAGTAAAAGCCATTGATTGTTCTATATTAAAGACAACTTTCATTATTCTTCAAGGTCACCTAAGAAAAAAACCTCGAATAGGTCCAACTTCACATTTGAAAAACCGAAGCTTATGATGGTTCTTTTTGAATCTGTGGACTTTTATTAATCATTTTTCCTGCAAAAAATTGTTAAAAGTTGCAAAACATGAAATTATAGCTTCATCTGCTGTTGACTTTTCAAAATGAAATTATTTTAAAAACGCCTAAAAGTATTCTTGCATTTTATCTCTTTTCTTATACCCTTCAAAACAGGTAAAAAATTTTTATATAAGTTTGACATTCCGTTTGTAATTTCATCGTTTCCGACCGATCTTATATTAGAAAAGTCGATTGTGCGTTGACCGTCTGTTCGTAATAGGGTTAAAGTCATATTTGCCACATTTCCACAGGAGCTGCAGAAAAGTTATGACCACCACCTCACGTAAATACGTTTTGCAGATTTAATTGTTTTCTTGTTTGTTTTTGTTGCTTTTTGCTTCGTAGTATTGAAAACTGAAATTTTAGAAAAAATTACGATGTGATTAGAATATCATTACCGTATTACCGATTATAATATCACAAAGAATGTTTGTTTTCAAGAAAATTTCTGCAATCATGTTTTTTTTTTTGCAGAAAATTTTACTAACAATAAAAAATTTTAAATTTTATATAAAACCGAAAATGCGCGAAAAAGATTTCTAAAAACCCCATATTTTAAGAAAACAAACACACAATTGTTTTAGTGAAGGGTGCATAATATTTGTCACAGCCGAATATAGCACTCTTACTTGGTCTACCACTCACTTATGCATGTCACACGTCTTACTAAAGTGGTTTTGATCCCGGCTCAATTTCGTTTTCCCTTCTTCAGATTATGATCTATTTAAATGATGTTAACACCAGAACACCAGAGTAAAAAACATGGCTAATCTAAGAAAGGGATCAGAATGAATTTAAAAATGTAGAAGAAATGAAACTTGGTTTGTATTGAAATCGTTCAAGTTATTTTAAAATTTTTTATAAAACAATATACGAGGGCTGCTATATATATTTCTGGCCCGGCAACACTGAGTGCTACCAAGTGCAATCTGACATTTCCATTGGAAAGTTTGTCATTTTTAAGCATAATCGTACTCAAAACGTGTTGACGTACGACCATTATTTGTGTTGTTTACTGTGACTTGAAAAAATTAATATAGCAAAAAATGGAATTAACTCGTGAACATTTTCGTGCCATCATTTTTCACAACTTTCGACGTGGATTATCACGACAAGAGTGCATTGATGAACTTAAATCTTTGTATGGCGATGAAGCACCATCCTATAGCACTGTGAAAAATTGGTATAATGAATTAAATCGTGGCCGAAGCTCGCTCAAAGACGAATTCCGTGAAGGTCGTCCAAAAACGGCTGTTGTGCCAGAGAACATTGCTGCCGTGCGTGTACTCATAATGCAAGATCGACATGCGACACACCGAGAGATAGAGACATCCTTGGACATTTATTCCACCAGCATAAATTTGATACTGCATGAACACCTGGCCGTAAAAAAGGTTTGTTCTCGTTGGATCCCGCACAATTTGAAAGTCGCTCAAAAAAAGGCTCGTGTCGATTGGTGCAAAGAAATGTTGCAAAAATACGATTGCGGTGCTTCAAAAGACGTTTATAAGATTGTCACAGGTGACGAATCATGGATCTATGCGTATGAGCCCGAAACGAAAAAACAATCGACCGTGTTGGTCTTCAAAGACGAGCAAAATCCAACGAAAGTTGCTCGTGAAAGAAGCACTTCGAAGCAAATGGTCGCCTGTGTCTTCGGCAAAACTGGTCATGTGGCGACTGTTCCGCTTGAGCAACGTAGGACGATCACTTCTGAGTGATACACTACAATTTGTTTGCCTGAAGTCATCGCAGAAATTCGAAAAACAAACAAGAGAAGACGAATCATTCTTCACCATAACAATGCGAGCTCTCACACATCGGCTCAAACCAAAGGGTTTTTGACCGGCTAAAACGTCGAATTAATGGGTCATCCGCCCCGTACAGCCCTGACTTGGCACCTAATGACTTCTTCTTGTCTCCGCACATCAAGAAAAAAATGCGTGGTCAACGATTTTCGTCGCCAGAAGAAGCTGTTGAAGTGTTCAAAAACCATGTTTTAGAGGTGTCTCAATCAGAGTGGAAAAAGTGCTTCGACAACTGGTTTGAGCGCATGCAAAAGTGTATAAATCATGCTGGAGAATACTTTGGAAAACAATAAAACCATTTTTGATTTTAAATATTCGCATTTTCACTATTAGGTCAGAAATATATAGAGCAGCCCTCATATCAGGTAAGAAAAGGTTTAATTTTTAACAAAAGTATTTATTGGCTGGAACTTTTTTTTAATTTTTGTAACCGAGTAGCCCAAAAATTTATTTAAAAAAAGTAATTACTGCAAATTCAACGTTGCCCTGTGTATCTTCTGGAAATTTTTTTAATTTAATTTATGCACGTGTAATTTCAATTAAGACTGACACATACAAACAAACATAGTCAAAAATTAAAATCATTAAATCAACCTCAAAAACCACTTAATATATTTTTAGCTTTTGAATATTTAGTTTCCTACTCCACTTCTCACGTTTAGTGTTGTTTTAATTGTTTAAACAACTCTACAACAAAAACAAAAATAAAATTGTTTTTCAAATTTAATCTTTTTTCAATTATTTATTCCCATACAAAATTTGTACAACTATTTAAAGGATTAAGTTTGTGTTTTTTTTTGTCTGTTCGGTTTATTTTAAACTTTGTCATTAGAAACATTGAAACAAATTTTAATTGCGCTCCACATTAATTCTAGACTAACAAGCACACTGAGCCAGGTGTCAGAATAATATTATTAACTATTTTTTTAGAGTTTTTAATATTTTAAAACAATTTTTGTTTTAATAGGAAACAAAGGTTTTATTTATTTGTAAAGCTGCTTTCATAACAAAGAAAATTGCCTTTCTTAAAAGAATAGATACGACAAATCTTTTAAGGTCACTGCTAGCACGCAATTGAGAATAATCTATTTGGAGAGCTTCATCGAGGTCTTGTAGTTTTTTTTTTTATTTTATGAATATGTAACTCTTCGAGATTTCAGCAGTTCTCTATGCCCTTTCCCGCATAACTACTACCACGGAAAGAAATGAACATTAACCGCTAAAAAATATGTTTTACATGCAATAAATAAATCGGATCCACATGTGGATCCTAATAAAAAGTTAGACTCTTTCCGTTAAAATATATGGTAGAGTCAGCTACACCGTTTATTAATATTTTGTTTAAATTAGCTATGATGTGCTCAAAGAATAGAGCGCCGGGTAGCCGCACAAAAGTTAATACACTGTTTCTTTTGTGATTTGGAGGTACGGCAGTGCCTATATGGAGAAGTTTGGGTGTACTCATCGACTCTTTATTATGTTTTTGTTTTTTCTGATTAGATCTTTAATTACTCAGTTTGCGCCATCTTACTTTAGTTCTTTGAACTCTTATATCAGAATATTTTCTCTACTGGTTCCAAAGGAATAGCGTTCACTTATTCCTTCTCAAAAAATTCGTTGACACCCAAACAAGGGTGATATAAGCCTGGCGATCAATGCTGCATAATGCATCCACTCATTGTCTCACTACAATTGAAGACGTCATGTATGAAATCAGTGACATAAGAGTCGTGGAGTTTCTTATAGCATCCATAATAGGTGAATGGTTGAAGATAATACTAATGAAATATTGGCATTTAAAATATCCCTGGAATTACCTTGTATACAGTCAAATTTAATAACACCGTGTTTTTAATGGACCAGTTGGCCAATGTGTTGATTTTCGAGTTGTGCAAAAAAATATGACTATAATATTGTCATGTTTCGCTTAAGTTACAGAAACGAGGCACAGAAGTAGTAAACAATACACCGCACAGTGGCCAATTTGGCTTCGCTAGCGGTATTAAATTCAAATTTTCAAATTTTAAAAACCGTTAAATTTTTTTAACAATCCATAACAAATACATTCACAAGATTTGTATCGATTTTTAAAAGCTCAGCTTACAGGTGATGAACAGCTGTGAGCTGTCAAAGTCAGCATATGTTTCTGCAAGTGTTGTGCAAAATTTTTCCGCCTTTTTGATCATCGTTTTGCTATTCGTGTTAAACTTGCAAATTTTATTATTTTCATTAAAAGTTTTGTTATATACTAACGCCAAGGTGTGTAATATATAAAAAAAACTGTGGCTGTGATCTGTGTATACTTATGTTATTTATAAAACGTAAGCGCGTTTAAGTGTATAAGCAACTCGCCCATTGTAACGTACACCTGTCTTTCGTGGAGTAGAACTTACAAAATTCACCTGCATTCAGTGTAATTGTAAATTTTCCTATATGTGTAAACCTATTTGTGTCCAAAATGTCCAAAATTTACTGCGAGTACCTGCGAGCCTTCAATTTATTGTACTTTTTAGGCAAAATGTCAGTGACAAAACGCACCCTTTTTTTAATATGGCATGAAGAAGCATTCCCCACCAAAAAGTTTCTCGCCGTGAAAAATTATGTTCTTGCTACCGTTTTGAGTAAAATTACCTATACTCAGAAGGAGCAGTGCGAAATTGGAAGGAAACTGCGAAATTTTGCTAGTAGGCTTATCCAAAAGTGGAAGGCCTGTGGCAGAAGTAAGGTGTTTTTCGAAAAAATTAACCAAGAATGGCTAGATACACCATTAGTATTATTGGGAAAAAAGCAAATGAAAATATTGGACGACCATAAAAAGAGCTTTCCGAGTGCTGCAAAAAAACACAAGTCAAAAGGATGTCAGGGCTTATAAAGGAAGTGTCATGTGAAGGATTGTTGGTAGCTGCAAGCTGCAGTTTATATAAAGCTGGAAAGCGTAGTGCTTCCAAAGTTGTAGAAATAGTAAAAAGCGATGAGGATTTTAGCGGAAAGGTAATAAAAAATAAATAAAAACCAAGGCCCCTTCCATCAAAATTTTCGGACGATAAAGCGCTTGCACTATTTGTAGATCTTGGACATACCAGATACACTTGGAACTTGAACAAGAAATCAGCAAGAAACCAAAACGCCGATATATATCCATGCTACGAAAAATTACGCTTCGCTAAAAAAAGTGCTATCCTAGTGACATTACAGCCACTAGTTATTATGCTGAAGTGCCACTACAAAGTCTTGTAGGCCATACAATAAATAGGATCATGGAAGCACACCCTGAAAGTTTTGAAGTCCCATCTACAAGTAATAATAACACCCATTTAACTGCTGTCTACAAATGGGATTGTGATGGCAACAGCGGCCATTCCACATATAGGCAAAAATTTAACGACTGCGAAGGAAACATGAGAGACCAATATTTATTTTCAATTTGTATTGTACCACTGCAAGTGCAGATGGGACCGACAGTTTTATGGAAAAACAATCGACAATCTTCTACACGATACTGTCGACCAATCAAAATACTTTGCGAGAAGAAAACGGCGGACCTGAGTCGCAGGGAAATTGAAAATATTAAGAGCCAAATATTAAATATTGTACAAACATATGTAAATACATTGATTATTAATCACCAATTTCACATGACCATGCTTGATGGTAAAACTTTCAGCGTCATTTCAGAATCTTCTTCGCAAATATGCGGAATCTGCAACGCAACACCGAAAAATATGAATGACTTAAATTTGGTAAAGAGCTTTCCAATTAAAGTAAACCTCCTTCAATATGGGCAATCCAGTCTCCACGCCTGAATAAGGTTTTTTGAATGTATTTTGCACATATCCTATAGAATACCAATAAAAAAGTGGCAAACTCGTGGTGCTGACAAGGATATTGTTGGAATAAATAAAACAAATATACAGCAGAAGCTACGAGAAGAAATGCATTTGTTGGTCGACATACCAATGGCTGTTACTGGAAATACCAACAACGGAAATACGGCAAGAAGGTTCTTTCAACAACCAGATTTAGCCGCTCGTATAACTGGAGTGAACGAAAATTTAATATATCGATTCAGCGTCGTCTTACGAGCACTTGCGTGTGGATACGATATAAGCACGGAGGCATTCAGACTTTACGCAAAGGAAACTGCCGAAATTTTTGTTAGTTTATACCCTTGGTTCTACATGCCCTCGTCTGTTCACAGAATTTTAGTTCATGGAGCAGACATAATCAATCATTTTTCGCTTCCAATTGGTATGATGTCCGAGGAAGCGCTTGAAGCCAGAAATAAAGATTATCGGAACATCCGTGAATATAATACCAGAAAAAATTACAGGAAAAATACAATGGAAGATATATTTAACGCTCTTTTTGTTTCTTCTGATCCCTTAACATCTTTATTGTCCAACGGCTCATCAATTTCCTAATCCAGAAATATTAGTTTCGATAAGAAAGTTAAAAGCTTGCTTATAATGCACATTTTGAAAATGATTTCTCTGAATCTGATACTGAAGAATCTGATTAATATTTCTTTTTTAATATGGTTTCTTTTTGAGTTGACAATTTTTTTATTTTATATATAAATATATGGTGGAAAATATTTATTGAATTAAAAACAAAATAAAAAATTGAAAAAAACAAAATAAAAATAAAAATAAAAATTTTTAAAATTAAAACAAAAAAAATTAAAAATAAAAAAATTTAACTTTTATTTCCAAAATTTTTTTTATTTTTTTCTAAATTGAGAAAAAAAATTTTTGAAGATATCTTCTTTACTTTGAAAGCTATGAATAAAATGCCGCTAGCGAAGCCAAATTGGCAACTGTGCACCGCTTTGAAAACAGGTTTAAAGTTTTACGCACAGACTTTACGTTTTACTAAAAAAAAAAATGAACAAAGAAGTAGACTTCGTATGCAGCAACTTTAGTGCAAGTTATCGTATAAATTTCCGATTTGAGTAGCATCGGATAGTGCAGCTATTTAATGTCCTTGAGAACTATGACAGTTTTTTCTCTTTTTCGTTTTAACATAGACTCAGGACTCAGTATAAGCTTTTTATCGTTCTCGTTTTTACTTATGTATTAATGTCTCGCATATAATTCTGTAAGCTAAGTAAATTTTTTTAATTAATTTAACCATAGTGCAATTATTTATTTTCCTTAAAAACGCCAGACAACTAATTTTGATATACAACTACCAAAAATTGCTTCAATTTTTTTAAATACCCTGTAATTCGTGAAAAGGTACGAACATGATTTGAGAGTTTTAAAACATATTTTATATTTCTTCCTGTCTATTTTCCGATTTTAGAATTTTCTATTCTTAAGATTTATATTGAATATTAATCCCTCACGTCATAGTTAAGCAGCAGCCTTGTTCTCTTAAGGCTTTCCTGTCAAAATATTTGCAAAGGAGGTGCCACCAAACAAAAGTAGATATATGAAAGAAATTTTACTAAAAGCACGTCTATGTGGGTGTGTTGTACACTCGCAGTAAAATTATTTTAAATAAAATTTTGGTTTATAATTTTTTTCTTCTTGTTGTTTCGTAGTGGTATATTTTAGTATTCCATTTTATTTGAGAAGAAATAATTGTCACTTTAATCGCATAATGGTTTCTAATTAGAAAAGTTTTATTTTATGACATGAAACAATTCCTGTCTACAATTACAAATATAATAACGCTTTGCACACATAACTGCCTTCACTACAACTCAACTTCTTTTCTTCATCAAATCTGTACGTAGAACCATCCAACTCTTCTTAAATTGGAAATACTGCCTTAAACCAAAGTTTTATTGCAGCAATATAAAAAGGAAATGTTTTATATTTTAGTTACAATAAAAAATATTATAATGTAACTGTGTAGACAATTGTTTTCTTATGGATTGTATTGTATTGTAGGGTTGTAGGTTGTGCGCCTGTCTGCCTGACTGCCGGTCGTTAGGCAATTAAAAAAGTTAATGTTCATTTAAAAATTTTAACGTTTGTTGTAGAAAAATATCCTTAATCTTGTAATGTTATATAAAAGGGAAAATAATAAACCTCAGAATGATATAATTATAGCATTTGATTAGTTTTTATATACGTTTACTGACATTTTAAATTTATTAGATATTGAAAAAAAAAAAAAAAATACACAAACATACAACACAGAGAACAGCGACGAAAATAGCTTGAAGTAAATCTATAGTTCGAGCTTAAATTCTTAACTTTTGTCGTAGCTGTCTCATAGCCTCAAAAAAGCGCACGTTAGGTAATCTAATTAAATCATGGAGAGCTTTATATTTTTCAAGGGTTTTCTATTTGAGTACCACATATTAAGGAACCCTTTAATATCGGCTTAGAATATCTTTATTCAGTCTTATTTGCTGTAAGCAACGGAACTATTACCCTCTTTGTTTTTTTTATATATTCATAGATACATTGTTTGTATCAAAAAATGTTAGAATTATAAGAAATAGAAAGGAAAGAAACAGGTCACAATTAGTTAAATTTTTAAAACTAATTTTTTAGCTTGAACAAAACAAACAATCAATTAAGTATGAACACAAAACATACTTAAGGCTGGGGCTCATAGAATCCGTCATACGTTAAACTTTACCAAATTCAACTGACAAGTCAGTTACAACTTTTATTTTCTTATGAGCGTTGTTACAATCAATACGTGTCCGTCAACGCAAAGTACGAAAGTTGGTCAACTTTTAACTTTTGACGCATGTTGAATACTTTGACAACTATCAACTGCTTCTTCTTCTCTGTTTTCTATTAACTCTTGCTATGTTTTAGTTGTGTTTTGTGATTTTAATAAAACAATTTTGGTGGCAAACAATAAAATACAAATTTAATTAATTTTAAAAGTAAATAAAAATATAGAGCACACTTTGATTTAACATCCGTCAGCAAAGTATTCATTGTGCCAACCTCATCCGTCGTTACTTTGACTTTAGTTGAATTTGTCAAAGTGCAACGTATGACAGATTCTATGTGCCCCGGCCTTTAGGATCACGTGTTGCTCTATATATCTGACATCAATCGAATGTCCAACTTTAAATTTTCTGCAAATGAAGTATTTAAAAAAAATATAATTAAAATGATACTAAAAAAACTAAATCATCTTGCTTAGTTAAAAAGTTATGTTGCTTTTTGTAAGAAGACTTTTGTGATTTTTTTTAATTTTTTACAACTTTAATGACGTCATACTTCAGAACCCGAAAGAGTCTGGGGTCTGAAAATTTATGTTATGTTTGGATTTTATTACAGCACATTCTATTTTTGTAACTCTAAATAAAAGAAATACATCCCACATTGTGTCGATGCTACAGTGATTTGTGTTACCGGTGAATTTGAATAGCTTTAAAACAGACTTGCCATATATGTCATATATTGAACACCAAGTTCAAAAGTGACTTAACTCAAAATCTTAGCTTTATAGAAATTGAAAAAAACTGTTTTTGACCTGAATAAAAATGGTACAAGTGTATTTTGCATAGTGTAAACATATAAAGCAGAATTTTTTAAAACCTTGAGTTCAGTCACTTTTGAACTATGTGTGCGATATATGCCTTCCATTTCGGTTTAATAGAGATCGCACAATTAGTAGAGTGATATGTGAGCATCTCTTATATCATTAAAAGCATTATTGTGCCCTTCACTGCAGGTGGAAGAAAGATATATTTTAATTTATCATTCCGTTTGTAATTTCTACAACATCCATTTCTGACCCCATAAGTCGTTAAGCGATGTTCGTCTGTCCGTTCGTATTCGGGTTGCAACCAACTTTACCAAAGCACTAAAGGAGCTAGAGAAAATTCAAATATGCCAATCGATCAGATATATTTTTTCAAATTGTGCTATTGAAAAACAGCAGATCCGTCCGCGTCCTTTGAGTCAGCGGGCAAAACTACACGCCTTCCCCTAATTTTTCCATATAACTTGAAACAAATCTAGTCTAGTAAAGTAACCCCAATCAAAAGAACTAATACATGGCGCGATAGAGAATTAAAATTTTAGATAAAACATTTAAAATTGGCGCTTGCCCATATTTTCAAAATTATGGGCCTCTGAACTTTTCATAGAAAATTATGATTGTGCACTATATTTTTTAGGATATCAGCATGGATCTCGTTTAAAAGCTTTTGAAAAGATCTTTAAAAAAAACAAAATTGTTTTCATATTTTTAAGAGTTCAGTCAGTAGAGGAAATAATGTTTTTCTTCTTAATCCAGCGTAACCACGACTAGGGTGTGTATTTCGATCTTCTCAAATATGTTTTGATATATTCCACGTTTTCGGATTTAAGCTGTGAAATGCTTAAGCGTTTAAAAAAGTCCAAGTTTTTAAAGTACCAGAAAGCTGCACTGATTATTTGTAAAATTTTATTTTTACGTCTTTGAGGGCTCCATATTACCATATGAGTCTTAGATTTGCGTTATAAAATAGTTTACTAGTAATGCCTTTAGTTTCATAGGTGTCTACTTCATTTTTATATGATTTTCAGATTAATACCGAGGTACTTGACTTCCAATGCTCATTTGCGTAGTTATTCATTTCTGAAACTAATTTTCTTAAAGAAGTATTAGGTCTGTGTGATTGATTAAATTCAATACTTTCTTTCTGTAGTAATTTTACCTTTTCGGAAAATTTACTTTAACCTTTATAATTCAAAGTGTCACAATAACAATATTGTTTGACGCTGTAAGTCATCCAGCTTTTTAATTTTCTCAAACATTTTAAAATTTTTGAAATGCCTTTGCATTGGTAAACGAAATTAAACAATAGAATGAAACGGACCCATTTATAAAAATGTGAGAATTTACATATTTTTTTATACTTTTCATACAAAAATTATTTAAAAGAGCATTCAGTCAAGTACTTACAATGCTGCTTTACATTAAAAAAGGCAATCATCCTAAGGCCACATAAACTAATGCATTTCCATCTTATCGATTCGTCTTTGGTTGAATGTGTGAGCATAATGGCTTGAAATTAATTGATATGTCTCCCTTTAAATGAATCTTCAGCTTAAAAAACCGAATACCTCTACAATTAAAAACAATTTAAAAATTATGGCAATTTCCCTCGCATAACTACGAGTATTTTAGATGTTCAATAATACAAGATTTGCAAAGTTCTAAAATGAACTAAAGCTATTTAACACTTCACTTTCAAAATATTAAATTATTAATAATAAAAAGCTTTTTATCTAGACATAAATTGTTTTAAGCGTTATTGCATCAAATATCAAAGATATCAATCTTTTATTTGCATAATTTTCCAGCTTGATGTCTTACATAAAATATTATATGAATTAAATTATTGCCCGCTTAATATTCCATAAACGAGATGCACTATGGTGGCTTGATTTATTGGCTTGCGGCTTAAATTTATTTAAATATTTATTCAATTAAAATAATAGAAATTATAAATTTTATAAAAAAAAAACTTTTCTTTGCAATTTTCCTAATAAAATCTTTTATTTCTCTATTCATTTGTTCACTTCAGCTTAATTTCCTAAAGTAAATATTAAAATCATAGAAATGATTTAGTTTATGCTGAACTGAATGTTACAGTTTGCTGTTGCTATTTTATTAGTGGTGGTGATGCCATTTATGAATTTATCAGTGTTAGTTTTGCTTTATCATTTAAATCTACAATTGTTGAAGCGTTTCTTCCTTTTACAACATTAACCAGAGACAAATCAAATTTTAAATAAATAATTCTATTTAACGGTTACTTATAATACTCAACAACTACCAAATGGGAGATGGCGCGTGTATATGATGTCGCATGAAGAACGAATGACTAAATGAGTGGAATTCCACAAAAATGCAAAAAAAGTGAAAGTAAGTAAATGAATGAATGTAAAAGGATAAAGCGACACAAAAGTTTAGTTTTAAATATTTTTTGCTGGAATTAGCAATTTCTATTTACATTTAAGAACTCCTTGCAACTGCTGCCTCTGGTGTATAAAAATCATTTATAACTGTTACTTTAATAAAAAATGTGACCCATATTTCCATATTTCAGTTTCTGTGATATTAATGAGCATGTTACTTGTCACGTCCAAGGCTGAACAGCTAAATTTCTGTGCTGCTTATTACTCATGTTTAATTTATTTGTAAGGACATTAGTCATGTTAATCCTATACGCCATGTAAGCGTTACAAAAACAAAAATAAACCAAGATTTGTTATGGTATTCCAAAGATTTACTCATAACAGATTCAGAGCAAAAATCCTCAGCCCTTAATAGAAGACATCTGGATGCCTGAAGGAAGAAATAATTATCGGTCGGCTCAGTATAGTTGGCAAATTAATAACAGAAATAACAAAAAGAGGCTTTTGTTAAGTTCTATGTCATAAATTAACAAACCGTAAAACCCGCCTCCAAACTAACAAATATTCATAAATTTCAAAAAATACTCAAAACACGAAGCCAATACGTGATAAGAAGGGCTCTTCAGTGCAAAGGTGTCCCTCAAATGATTATTTAACTCACTTACGCAATCTATCGAATTGTATACGATAGTAAGCTAAGCAGATCAAATAGTCTTTGTACAAGACTCCGACAAAGATCTATAATGAGATCATTGGCAGTTAACATTGTATTTGACATTTACGCTACAATATATCACCTTAGATCTGCATGACAGTTTAGGCGGAATATTTCTCGCTGACATGAGTCTTAACTTGCAAAGGAATTTAAAAAACATAATGACAAAATTGTAATCGAAAAAACAAGGTGAGGTGCATAAATTAAAAAAAGTAAATATTCGCTTAAAGCAAAGACGTTTTAGATGAAGTTAAAAAACTCGATTATCACGGGGCTACAACAGCCGGAGACTGAAGTGAAGATATTGATAATCGCTTCAGAAAAGCCCCTCAAGCATACAGATAATTAATTAAAGAAATATACAATGCTCCTTCAGAAAGCATTCTTTATGCGAAACGTATAGCGATGTTAACATGCTGTAAGACCTCCCCCTGCTCCACACCTTACCAAACAAAACTATACATACAAAGATTGATCATAGCTGCCGATTGACACATACGACAAGTTTATTGCGAAATACAGAACATGCATACTGTTTGCAGGCAAGTAAGGAACTCTTTACAGGATCAACATGAAATTTAAAAAACTAAAGTGATACAGATGTTCACTTGAAAATCAAAACTTGAAAATTAACAAAGACCTTAAAGTGCCACTAGTGAACAGTAATCGCGACATAAAATGAAGACATTTAATCTATTTTGATCAAGCAACAGGGAAAACTAAATTTTTGCCTAGAACTCAAATTAGCTAAATATACGTCCCATTATAAGTGCTTCTGTATCTACCTGCGATGAGGATCATCAAAAAAGAAAAAGTCATTATATGACCAAATAATAAATCTGTTCGATATAAAAACTCAGTTACAATATAAAATGTTTCCCTTTAAAACTGCAGTTGGTCCTTACAAGTTCGTGTAACAATAGTTTGTATAAAACATCAGGACATGCTAGTTCCACTTCGCATAAGTAAATTCAAGATAGTGTGTGTATGTGTGTGTGTGTGTGCATGTGTTTGTATGCATTAGAGTGCTTGTGTACTTAAGTGGAATCGTATACATTTCCAAGCTGCTCATCCATTGATGCATTTATTTTGCACACAACGATGAATCATTAAATTAGCAAACTACTAATATTTACACTTGTTGTCAAATGCAACAAAAAAATACAACATCAACACACCCTCCTACAGATCCACATATTGACGTATACTTTGTTTAACAGAGGAAGCATATGCAGCAGCGAAAACACATCACTAGCAGTTCTAAAAGTGATGGTGCAGCAACCAATTCATAATAAAAATCATCTACATCAAAAATATTCCCTTTAATATTTCATTTGTATCTAATGAAGGTTTTGCTGGAAAATTATTTGTTATATGATGTTTGAGTCTGAGCATAATACGTGTGTATGCATTTATGTGTGCGTGTGTGTTTGAGTGTCAAAATACTTACTTCCATACATATCAATATAGTGTTGAATTTTCATAAATACATTGTACGTGCGTGCAGAAGTGAGTCACATAAAGAAAATAAACTAACAATTCGCAGCTTTGCTTTAATGTTGATCTTTAGTTGTGGTTTTTTTCAATGGCTGCGTATTCACATACAAATATTTTTTGTAAATGTATGTATGGTAAACAATGTGTTATGCTTACATATACGAGGTGTGGACAATTCGGAAAACTACTTAAAGATGATTAAAGGGGTTTCTTAGTTTTCTGGTTTGAATTTTGGGAAATTTCTCACATACTGCCTCTACCAACTAAATTTGAGGTTTTAAATAAAAATTCAACGAATGTTTATCTTGTATGAAAGTAGAATAAGTTTTGCTTGGCTATTTGTCCGGCTGTTTTTATTTTTCTAGAACACAATCACAAATACTTTATTTGTTTGGAAATCGCAACGTCTATTACTCTTGTTTCATCTCATTTTTTTACCGACTTCTAAAAAAAGAAAGAGGTTCTCAATTCGACTTAATGTTATGTTTATATTTGTGCCTCCATAAAAGTATGCTTCCACTGCAAGACGAAGCACTAGTTTCGCTATTCAAATTATGTTTGCACGCCACATGCTATATGCTTCGATTGAACGTCTGCACAAAAACTAAAACATTATTCAAATAATTTATTTAAATATTTTATTTTTCGTTTTAATTTTCTTTCTTTGTAATTTATTACATTTAAAATTTTAATGAAATTAATTGTTTTTTATATTACAAGCATCTAAACACCAATTTTAATATTGTTATTCTCTTTTTGTTTACATTTTATACCGTTAGTTCAGATAAACTTGCGATTCAAATTAGAGAAGACAGATATTTGTCATGCTTCGCAAGTAGATTCAATATAAATTGTGCAGCATCGCTCTCAAGCAAAGCAAGTTGAATCGCTCATTATTGTAGTGTAAAGCAAGAGAAGAGAGCGAAGCAGATGCCGTGGAAACAGGATATAACTCAGTCATTTCTGGATCGATGTTAAACTTTTTGTTTTTATTTGAAAGGTGATTCTTACATGAATAGGTCCTATTTGCACACAGTTTTTAATCTCAAAAATTAAAGGGTGTTTAAATACAATTTACATGTTGTTTACGTATATTATGAACCGTAAGGACACCACTTTAAATTAAAAAAAAACTGGGTACCATATAGCTCCGAATGGCCAAAAGTAATACAAAAATAAATTAAAAATTAAAGGGTGTTCCCATAGGTGACGTAATTTGACCTATGTGGGTCTACTTTTTGAACCGTTATAGGTAAACCCTTGCAAGTTGCACACAATGTCGATTGCCTAAACCGTTTTAGTAAAAAGTATTAATATTCAAAATTATTAATTAAAGATTGATTCAATAGTTCTTTTAATTTAAACAGACAGACGCTTGAAATTTAAATTAAATTTGTATTACTAAATCTGCTATAACAAGTATAAAATTTTTAAGTTAAAGGGTGTCCTAATAATTAACGTCATTTGAATTATACGGCTGAACTTTTGCATCGTTATAGACAAAACGGTAAAACCTAAAAGGGACCTGTATATTTCAGTTTATAATTTGACGTAAGAGATTAAAGGCTGTTCCAAAATTAATGTAATTTGAACCGTTATATAGAGGCATGTTGTAAATACCACACGAAATTTTCATTTTCATATTTTTTGACAGCTGAAATCTGTTTTGAAGTCGATCTTTTTTGCAAGAATTATTATTATTTCAATAACAGAGAAATTTATAAATAAATGAATAAGCGATCACAACTCTTTGCATATTCAAATTCTTAGAAGTTATTTCATGTATAGGAGGTGTTACTTTTAAGGCAAACATGATTTAGGTAATTGAACAAGTAAAGTTGAAGTGACAAGATTCAAAAATGGGAGTCAAGTTATTTATTCCACCTTTTAACTGTAATATATCCTTCAAACTTACCAAACCTGGCTTCAGAAATCTGTTAAAGATGAGATGGGTCGGGTCATTCGCTGTTCGTTATTCATGATTAATCTAATTGTAAGGACATAAGTCATCTTAATCCTATACGCCACGTAAGCGTTACAAAAACAAAAATAAACCAAAATTTGTTAAGGTATTCCAAGGATTTACTTATAATAGATTTAGATCAGAAATCCTCAGCCCTTAATAGAAGACATCTGGATGCGTGAAGAAAGAAATAATAATCGGTCGGCTCAGTATATTGGGCAAAATAATAACAGAAATAACAAAAAGAGGCTTTTGCTAAGTTCTATGTCATAAGTCAACAAACCGTTAAATCAATCAATTTCAAAAAATAATCAAATAACACGAAGGCAATACGTGATAAGAAGGGCTTTTCAGTGCAAAGGTGGCCCTCAAATGATTATTTAACTCACTTACGCAATCTATCGAATTGTATACGATAGTAAGCTAAGCAGATCAAATAGTCTTTGTACAAGACTCCGACAAAGATCTATAATGAGACCATTGGCAAACTTACCAAACCTGGCTTCTGAAATCTGTCAAGGATGAGAGGGGTTGGGTCATTCGTAGAGAGAAAAAAAGAATGCTGTTAAAGATGCGAAATTAGTTATTGAAAGGAAGTGCGAGTGGTGAGGACCAATTTTTAATAGTCCAGTTTATAAAGTGTATGCTGGTTCTGAAGATATTTCTTTAATAGCCTTCACTGGAATCGCGACTGACACTAACGTAAGTTACATCAAGCAAGAACCTATTTTAGCCACCTCGTCCATTAGTTTATTAGTACGCCTTGTCAGATGTTTCTTACATTGAGAGAATATAAGTGTTTCCAAATATTTCAGCCAAGAAGATTTAATGAACTTTTTCTATTGCAGTACTCTAACTATAAAACATTTCTTCGGCTCTGTTTCAATCCAGTCGATTTTTGGGAAAATTTTCGCATTCATTTTTAAGAGCTTCATGTTTTAAGAGCTTCATGTTTTTTTTTTTTTTTTTTTTTTTTTTTTTTTAAGGGGATGGCGAAGCACGCAAAATATTTTGTTAAACGATCCTGTAATTCAATTAGTTTTCTAGCAATAAAATGATTAATATGTTTTTTTTTTTTTAAAAAAAGAAGAGCGTGTCCACTGAAATAAGCTGATATCTACTAGCAAAATCCAGATCATCAAAAGTCTTAACTCTGATATTTAAAAAACTCAGAAATACTTTATAGGTATTAACATTTCAAAAAGCAGTCTGAAGATACTGAAAGAAGCAAAATATCAAAATTACGTTTTGATATTGCCAGTAAAATGATTTGGTATAGTATACAGTGTCCTCAGCGAGGTGATAAAGCACTTTTTGTGGAAGAAGAATTGCATTATTAGGACTGGGTTTAGTGATAGCAAATACACATCTTTCAGTAAATGTTTGCACAACTGGTTATATACAATCATAGAATCGACTCTTGTTCTTAATGTCAAGCCTATTAAACAGAACTAATTTCTGAGGAAAGGGGTGACGATCGTTAAGTAATTTTATCTAAAGACATAAATTCATCAAAGTGTTTTTGAATATGCATATTACTTTTGGAAAAATTAGCCCGGCAATACTCCCCCATGTTCCCAGTTACTGCTTAGAGTTTCTCTCGATGCTTGCTCCCCTTCCAGTCACGTCATCTGTCCATTCGTTACCCCATGCACAGGTACCTAGTGGAGAGTAACTCAGTTAGCAACTAGCTTTCATACGGCATTTTTAGTTAAACCTAGAGGTGAACCTATGTGAGTTAAGCGCTCTATTATCAGCTGGGCTGTCGGAAATAATACGTATACATTTCCCCTATTGCTTTGTAAATATTAAGCCGAGCATATTTTTCACTTGGATAAATCTTCGTTTTAAAAATGCTGGTTATTTTTTTTTTTTTTCATAGACTTACAGTGTATTCGCGGCGAATCCTTCCAGCGTTTTGTAACCATCCGTGTTCCACTTAATAGTGTAATATCTAAAGTTATACTTTGACAGATTTTGTTTGCATTTTCTTTTGCTATTAAAATACTAGCAAAGTTTTTATAAGCAGAGACAGTTGTAGCGCAGTAAAAAAAGTTCCATCTAACTGACACAACAGCTACAACTTGCTTCAACTCCTGCCTTGACAAGAGCCTCTACGAAATGACCGTCAGATTTGATGCTCAATTAGAACTTTGTTCGTAGGATGAGTCTTTATAGCTTCTGTAATGCAAAGGTACAATAGCAACTGTATATTCTAGCAGCCCTAAAATTTTCCTGTAACAGATCTGCTCACCATTAATTGCTTATCCTACAGTCCCTTCAACATGCCACGACAATGTAGCTGTTCCTGGTCTATTGCTACACTATCTACTCGGCAAATAAAAATTCTTTTTAAATAGATTTATTTATTTAAACACACCTCGTATATATCTTCAATTATTAGTAATAAGTCTGATGTAATTGCAGAAGTGTTCGTGTTCTATGTGATTAATTAAATAGCAAATGATTTATCGCAAAAGCGCTATTTTATCATAATAATATATCTTCTAATTAAAACATTAATGCTTTAAGAGTTTTTGTATAGAAAATCCTTAAACTCTGAATTTATATACAGACTTCCAAAAATCATTATATTAATGAGTTAAACTATTGGATGTAATTCAAAGCAAATTTAATAAATTTAATTTCTGTAACATAATATAATGTATGCGCCCATATAAGTAGGAAAAACGTGATTTGTGAATGTATGTATAATGGAAACTAAAATGCTTTTTATATTCCGCTTGATAAAGCTAAAGGTTTAATTTGGCATTGAAAACAAAAAATATTAATTTTCAATGCAGCATGAGCCACAGAGAACCAACTTGAAAATAAATAAAAGCCATTACTTCTTAAACTGACTCTTTGAGTAGCCTTGCAGTGAAATATTATTGGCTCTTATTTTTGTATAGCTTGTGGTCCATTGCTCTTCGCATAAGACGCCAGCGGAAGCAGCTTAACAACGGATATGAAACAAGTTTTTTCTAGTTTCTAAATTAGGTGTCAAAGACAAAGCATTTTGTGTTCAGTGTTTATGGCCAACTTTTTAATTAAAAATAATTAACGCTTTCGTGATCGATATATAAAAATTTTCAATTTAAGGTTCTCAATTTTATATCTTCTAAAAAATGTTTAAGCTGAAAGTAACAAAATGCTGATCGATGCTTTCAATTTAAATAATTTTTGCAAGAAAATAAGTAAAAACGTCTTTAAGACAGATAGGAGGCCGGAGAATGTGAAGAGAAATTTAAATAATCAAACGAATTGATTACCGTTTTTTAAAGTCTGTTAGAAACTGTACACTACCCTTTAAAATAGTAAATTGCGTTCAAATAATGATAGACTCGTTCCTATAGGACGGATAGAACATTCTGAGGCACTTTCAAATCAAATTTAACTAATTTTTACTAAAAGAAGTAACTTAAGTTTTTTTGGATGGACACTCCTCTCTGAGTTAAAAGATTAAATTCGAAAATCAAGACAACATACACATCTTCTTTACAAAAATTTCTTTTATAATCTTTATGAAATTTTATTTATTAGTTATTTAAGAAAACTACTAGAAACTTTGCTAAAATGAGGTCTTGAACTTTATGATTCTTTGATAGAAATTGTTATATCGTAAAATCATAAAATTCATAAATTCTCTATTTTTAGACAAAAAGAAAATAATTATTATTTTGCAGGGATGGGTGGTACATGAGTATACCATTTTTGAAAAAGCTAATTTATTCAAGCTATTAAAATATATGTATGTATGTATGTATATAATTATATCTTTAGGAATTTCAGGGTTTTTATTTTTACGTAAATATTGACTGCACATAGCGCAGTCAACAGTGAAGCATAAAATTATTGTACTACGGATAGAGGCCTACTGATAAATTTAAAACCATGAAATTGGAAAAATGCGCTAAACATGAAAAACTAGTTTCTAAAAGTTAGTTATATGAATTTTGTTTAGTACTAGCAATACCCACGACTGCATCAGCGTGGCATTTCTATTTTTTTTTTGGGATTCAAATTTAGAAAAATGTGTTTTTTAATATTTATTGTAGAGATCTGTAAACAGTGTTAAAAAATTTTTCATCCGTAAAAATAAAATGTGCTGATAACTCTTTTAGTACCATTATGCCGGTAAAATTGGGTTCCTTACATTTGTATTTTTAGTTTCTCTACGAAATGATATATTTTTACGAAAGAAAAGTATTCTTTATTTGAATCAATGTTTTAAAGGACCTTTACAAAAAAATTTTATACAAATCCATTCAGCAGTTTTTACGTGATGTGAACACGAATAGACCAAAATACCAAAAATAGGTTTTCATATTCAATATCGGTTACAGTTTTTTAAGTTTTATTTTACGTTAACATTTGAGATCATTTAATCAATATTGTACTTTTGTTTAATGTCTTGAATGAATAATTCCTCATTTTCAAATTAAAATTAACAAAAAGTTTTTGTGTGTTGAATTCAAATGAACAATTCTACTTGTTGTTGTTGTTGCGTATGTGTTGTATATTTTACGAAAGTACTTCTAATTATCATATTAATATTAAAAATTAGACAATGACATAATTCTACATCACTACAAACATACACGTATACAGTCGTATGTCAGTTTGCTCGCTTTGAATCTGTACCGACGACCGAAGAATGTTTAATAACTTATTTTTTTAATTTTTTCCCCAGCTAGGGGTTGAAGCGTGGATTTTTACAAATCAATTAAAATTTTCTTCTTCGGCTTTGGTCATTTTTAATTTAATTTTTACATAGAATAATTATTTTTTAAATGTATGCAGACGTTTTCCAAAAAAAACAAGCCAGCGTCTAATTTTTCTTGTTTTCTTGTGAAAATTAAAATAAAAATGAACCAAAGCCGAATAAGTAAATTTCAATTGATTGAGGC
Source organism: Cistogaster globosa (assembly GCA_937654795.1). Lineage (NCBI taxonomy): Eukaryota > Metazoa > Arthropoda > Insecta > Diptera > Tachinidae > Cistogaster > Cistogaster globosa. Next base: position 77,036,214 of record OW569407.1, read on the forward strand.
TTAATATTTTTTTTTATTGTTTAACCTCATTAATATAACAACAAAAACCAATATAAATTTAAGTAGGTACTTTTAGGCATCCTTAAATTGTTCTTACAACGACATTTAAAAAAGGTACCAGCAAATTTATTGCTGTTAAATATTTAAATATTTAATCAAGTAATTGAAAGAAGACATGTTACAAATTAACATATGCTAAGCTTCCATCCCTTCTTTCTCGATATCAGGCCCCATTGCTTAAGAATTTTTTAACATTTTTTTTGTTGTTCCTTGTTGTTTTGCTTTTACATTTAGCGTTTTATGTTTGAACTTTAAAGAATTAAGATACAAAATATAAATGAAACACACATTCATAAAAGTACTCAAACATCTACACACATCTGCCTTCTTACATAAAGCATACAACGTTTGACAAAATGGGCAATATGCAAAATGAAGCATGAAACTGTAAGTAATCAAGTGCTTATAATACTTCAAGATAACAACGGTGAAAATAGCAGCAACAAAAACAATCAAAATTTCTTAAAAATTGAGAAAAAAAAGAATATCAAATACAAATGTAAACAAAACATATTTTTATCAGAGAAAGAGAGCAACACAACAACCAACAAAGTAACACGTGCAATATTTTTAAAATCCACAATTTAAAATCCTGAAAACGCAAACTCACCTTTAATGTGGAAAGTATTAAAAAAAGAAGGTTGTGTATTCTAAGGGGATGCGTTGTTTAACTTTGATAGAATTTTCTATGTTCAAATAAAATACTTAATTAATAAAATAATTAACAAGCGAAATGTAAGAATGGTTTTCAAAAGGATTCGAATTTACTGGAGTAGACGACTAAACGATTATTATTTTCTTCATATGATAAATCTAAAAAAATTTTCAAAAATAATTATATAATTTTTCTCAAATTTCATGAGCTCCATGAAAACTTCGATTTATTCCATAATTCACAGTGAGATATTATTTTTTGTCACCAAATATAATCCTGTCATTGGGTATTTTAACGTGGAAAGTTTTCCGGAAGTGTTGAAAATAGACTATTTTATAGATTTTGATGTGCTCTTTTTACATTACAACTTTGTCATCTCGCATCTTTGCCGCTTGCGACGCCATGTTAGAAAAATGGCACCTAAATCAGTTTTTTTAACTTAACTTCTTTCCGATGGATTTTAGAGGAAAAACAATAATTGAAGAGAAAATTTGCTAATATTTATGTGAAAGCTTTTTTTTCCTAAAATTAGTGACTCATTAACCATTACGAATCAAAAAAAAAAAAAAAAATACAAATTTTTGGTGGGATTAAAATCGATAATGGGTCACAATTTGTGTCAAAAATATTTTGCGATCTACGCGTCCAAAGTTCCCATTCAAGAATCTTTTTTTTTATGAGCTGCTGAAATAACAGCTGAATTTATATCTTAGCAAAAGCAGACTCATTTATGTGACCGGTTTATTGTGCGAAAATTGTCGATGAAAAATAATGCTTTAGAGCTTGCTCATGCTGGCAATGATGGTGGGGGCCAAGCGATAGTTAATTTCTTGAAGAGAATAATGATTTAGTAGTAGCCGATGCACAATATCACAATATTTGCATAAAGGAATTGAACTAAACGTTTCCAATTATAACTTAAGCGTATTTTAAAGGCAAAAGCAGTAATTGTTACAGAGGATATTCTGTCGAGCTTTTACGAGACAAAACATTGTCCTGCAGCAGTAACACCATAATCTTCGTATCGGTTCAGATCGGAGTAGCAGTATTTTTATTTCAAAAGTATGGCTCTCGACTATTGAAAAATACTTAATTGATTTATGATCCCATCGCCGATGAAGCAATAGAAACTTTCGTCTTTGACTTTCCAATTAGTTGTGAAGCCAACAAAAGTGAAGATACGTAGATTAAACTAAATTTGGAAATAATGAGCCAGATGTGGATTAGGACTACTGGGGATACTACAATAATGACGCGCCGGTTTTCTCTTTTCCATGGTTGTGTGGAATTAAGTATTTCTGCCGAAACGTATTGTTACGTTTTATCCCTTTCTGGATAACGTACGGATTCTTTTGATTGCAAATACCGCTTTGGCACATTATAAATTCGTTATTTCTAGCTTCTTACGGCTCTATCTGACTACATACATACTAGATCCTTACCCACCCGTCTTTAGGATCCTATGGTGCCGTATTCACTAAACATACGTTGTTACAAACGCAGCCATCCACGCTACACTACTGTGTTACTCCGGCGAGACATGAACTACTTGATGCCTTGTTTAGTAACCTCAACCATAACACAGATCTCTCCACCTTGCTTTACACCTAAGCCAGTCATCCCTACTGATCCAATAGCCACAACTTAACATCTGCCGTACACTGTAATCGTTTTGTTACTTCCTTCCGCTAACACTAGAACTCTTCTCATTCTTATAAAGGTCGTCTTGACAGCTATCTGTGATGAAAATTCAACAATCCATTTAACAACTTCTTTTTTAGAAATTGAAGCCCTTTCTCTCTAACCCAACTGATTTTTTTTTTTTTTGAAAACATGATTACATTTCATTTTCAAAACGATGCAATTTAAAATAATTAGGTTTTATGTTTTGTTTTTTTTTTTTTTTTCATTTATTTAACATTTTATTTCTTCTTCCCAAAAGAGGATTCTTGCAATTTCCTTATTATCATTAGCAATATAAAAGGCTTCGTAGTGGATTGTCTGATCGATTGGCACAATTAAATTTTTCTATCTGGTCAGTGCCTCAGCAAACTTGATTTCAACACTTAACACGAACGGACAGACGGACATCGTTCAATCAACTTCGATATGATTAAGAAATCAGAATTTATATACATTATGGGGTCGGAGATGGATATTGTAGGAATTACGAACGGAATGACAAGATTAGTTATACCCTTCTTCTAATTTTTGTGGTGAAGGGTATAAAAACATTAACAACTTTTGTATGAACTAGATTTTTTGTGATTTTGAAAAAGAATAAATCGTATCGACTAAGAATAAATTCGACTGATCCAGCTACACGTTTACGTGTTCTAGTAATGTCCTATATGATTTTTTGATTACACTAATTCAGAAGATTTGGTTCGGTTCTCAAAGATAGTTTTCGCTTTATTTATAAACTTGTACGTATGTATATACGTAATTCGAACACACTTATCCGCTGTGTGCTGCTGCATGATTAATTTTGTAACAGACATAAATTTCATGCTTAATGTAATCTTTGAAAAATATTTGCCTGTGTCATATGAAAACTCAGTGCATAATTTTTTACCTAAAATAATCTTTCCTTTTTAAAAATTACCCCTTTTGAAGATACTTTTTTTATTTGTTTTGCTGATTAAATACTTTTTCTTTTTGTCATCAAAAATATTTCAATTGTTTATTTAAATTTGTTTACAAGCAGGTCTTATTTTATTTAATTTTCAGCTCGTTTTTTAAGCATGAATAATCATCATGTGTACTTAAGTATGTATTTATTTGCTTGCTTAAGTATGATAAGTGCAACCCTAAAAATACAAACAGCAAACAGGCATAGAAACAGAAGTGAATGTTAAAATAAACGTTGTCATTACAGGCAGCATTTTAGCGTCATTTCTAAGCCAACAACTCAGTAACAAGTGAAGTTATATTTTTTACTTACACACTCTGAATACCTTCAAATAGAGGCCCTCAGCATTTGTCTCTTATTAAAAGTAAAAGTTATCTGAAAAGGGCTTACTAATATATTACTCATACAAGCCAGCAGTGGCAGTAACGTAAGTGTAATCATTTTCCAAACAGTATAATGAGAATATTTGAATTTACTTATTGAGCCCTTATATACGAAAATTGGTTATTTTAAGTTCATATAATTTAACTTGTTATACACTTCACCACAAAAAGTGGAATAACGGTATATAAGTTTGCAATTTCTTCAATATTTCTTTCCGACCCCATAAAGTATATATGTTTTGAGTCCTTATTTATAGCGGAGTCGATTAAGCAATGTCCGCACTAGATGAGCTAGAGAGCTAGATGGGCGTCGCAAGAGATTGTATTAAAAATCAGTAAGATCGCTTCAAGTCACTCGAGGCAGTGGGCTTAACACCACGTCCGTCTCTAATTTTCCCATATCATTTGAACAAATGAAGTAACTCCAATAAAAAAATAATAATATGGAGCATTAGAAAATTAAAAAATAAGAAGAAAAACAGCAAGCGAAAAGATTTGCGAACGCCGATATTAACCAAGTTATGGGCCTTTGAAATTTTCATAAAAAAGTTAGATTGTCAATATGAGTATCATTTAAAAGTTTTTGAAGAGATCTTTAAGGAAATACTAAAACTAAATTTTAATGTTTTTTCGACCTTTTATTTTAATTAATTTTACTTTATAATGAAACAAGTACTAGGTCAGTTTTAAAAGTAAAAATAAAAATATTGTTTATTATTTTTTTTTTTTCAATATTTTGCCACACCTGTTTCCTGAAGATGCCACCCAACGGTGTGGCGAAATGTTGAAAGAAAAAATAAAAAATAATAAACAATATATTTATTTTTATTTTGAAACTGACCTAGTGCTTGTTTCATTATAAAATAAAATGAAATACTAAAATGTTTAAAAATGATTAACCCATTAAAAGCCGATTACATTTTTTTGTTGAAATTTTGTATTTTGTGTTTTGTATTTATTTTTTTTTTTTTTTTTTTTTTTTGTTTTTAGATCTCTGCCACCACAATGTTTTATTATTATTATTATTTTTTTTTTTTGTGATAGAAGCTCACTAAACTAAATTTTTATCGCCCACGTCTAGGTCAGTCAGTTAGAATGCTTATATTGAATTACGTACCCGAGAAATTTTTAAACTTAGTATATGTCATTATTGCACCATAACAAATACATCTAAGAGCAACTATAATGCTACAGTTTTCACTAAGTCTCGATGCGTTAAAATCGAATGAACTCAGTTCGTGCCCGATGATTCCCCAGGAGTTTTCAGCAAACAAATCTATCTACTTGATTGCATGCTATTTCAGGAATCCAAATAAATGAAATGGCTGGCGTCCTTCCTATCCGGATATATTCTGCTTACTTTTAAAGACGACTTACTCAGAGGATGGTATATGTCATAAATTTCAAAAATCACTTTTGCGAAATTGTAACTGCATTTTAGTTTTGCCTCATTTGTATTAAGGCTTAGCAAAATTTTATTACCTCTGAATTGTTTGTAATAACTAAGCTGAGAGTAGCGGCTGGTCCAACCATACTGCACAATTTTAATTCTGAGTCTTTGTTTGACAAATTCAACCATGAGTATTAATGGCGTGGGTGTAAATATTGACCTGGCTAATATGAACTTCCCACAGGCTGGTGCCACTTGCCAAACAGCTAACAAAGCAATGACTTTTTTGAGTGATAAATTAAATCGACGTATTATCTCATTTGGTGTCGGTGCTAATTAGCCGCCGCGATCATTTGATTTGACACGGTTGGACTACTTTTTTTTAGAGATATTTAAAAGAAAAAGAATACGTCACTAAGCCAAGAATAATTCGAGAACTAAAGGATTAGATTATTCGGCACATTTATGACAATGAACTTCAATAATGCCACATAATCATTAATAAGGGCTACCATTTGGCCGTTATTTATTTATAAAATGGTTTAAATATTTTAACAAATAATGCTTGACTGTCATTTGCTAGAAAATTTTATAGATTATTTTTTTAATTTAATTTTAATTTTTTTTTATTTAATTTAAAAATTTTTTTAATAAGCAATGATCACAAAAACTAATTATTTATTTTTAAAAATTTAATTTTAGTTTTTATTTTTTTATTAAATATTTCAAACACTTATGAATGGTTGCCATTAAGAAAGAAGAAACAGAAACAGTAACTCAATGGTAATTGTGTTTTCGTGTGAAATATTTTTCAGTTTTTATTGTCTTTTTGCTTAATTGTTCTAATGGAGTTCTAATTTAATCAATTTGGCTTTTGATATAAGACTTTTATGTTTTCTTAACAAAGTATTAGTTGAATCCACTGATGAGCTATCTGAGCAGTAGCGAAATAGCCATATGGATATGCTTTTCCCACTGTAATAAATTTCATATTGTAGTTTTTAAAAATAAATATTTCATAAGAATATCACGAAATATTTTTATGTATTTAAGTATATCAAGCACAATTAAAGTAAATTAATTTAAAAAAAGATTCCAAATAACAAATTTTCGTTTAGAAAAATTAAATGTTACATCTAATTTTACATTAAAATTTCATCGGTTCCTAATGGGTTAACCATTTTTATTATTTCCTGAATGATCTCTTTTACAGCTTTCAAATGACACCCATTTTGATAACTTTAAAAATATGGTGCATAAACGTACTTGTCTATTAAAAGTTCAGACGACGATAACTCGAAAAATATGGATGAGCTTCACTTTTTTCACTTGATGGTTTTTTGTCTTAAAGCTTAATTCTCTATAGCCCTTCGTTGTTCGTTACTTCATTGTTCTAAGTGATATGGAAAATTATAGGCAGGCGTGGTCTTAGCCCGCTGCCTCGAAGGTCATAGATCAAGCTTGCTGATTTTTAAAAGCAAAATTTTCGAAACTTTGTCTAATTGATTGGCGTATTTATATTTCCTGTAGCTCATCTAGTGCCTTGGTAAAATTGATTTGAACATTAACACGGATGGTAAGACGGACATCGCTCAATTGGATACTGTAGAAATTACAAAGGGAGTGACAAAATGAGATTTACCCTTTTACCACTTTTTGTGGTTAAGAGTATAAAAAAAAACATAAAATGAAGCACTGTATTTCACATACTATTCATCTCTTTTCTCCTTTGTCGCTATTCAAACAGTAGGTATAAAACTTGAAGCTTTTTTTTTCATTTTATGGGAAACTTTAAGTAGAAGTATAGAATAGCAAGTTTCAACAGCGACTGCAAAAGTATGTACGAGTAGTAATTAAAAATTTGTGGTGTTACTGCGACTACTGGTTTATTAACGCGGTTATCTTCCTTGCATTATCATACTAAAAACTCGCAAACGCGGTTTGATGATGGTTTTTTCAAAAGCAGGTACTAGAAACAAAAATACAATTATTATGAAAATCATCCAGCATCAGTTGCATTAAAGCTAATGTAGTATTGTATTGCCACGTGCAAATGATATTGTGTTCAACATCTGTTCACAACCCCTTTAATGCCACTGACACATTTATGTTTTGCCTTAAAGCTCAATATACAGCCAACACGTTAACCATTGTCATAAACATCATCATTATCAAACATTCTTATAATCACTGCACTGCACTCACCATCATCATTATCATATTGTAACCTTAGCTGATATTATACTGTTACTAGGTTACTGTTACAAGGGTGTGCTGTTACAAAACAGACTAAAATGTAAACGGAAACAAAACAATTAACAAAATCTACTCTCTGTGGTAGAAGTTCGTAATGCAAGCGAATGATACTAAATTAAAATTTCAGTACTTAAACAATAAAGGAAATCTAGCGTTTGGGCAAAAAACGTTAATAACGATTTCCTTAAATTTACGACAGCTCGGTAATGTAAGATGAGGGGAATTTTTTTTTGTAGAGATTTTTTTTTAATATATTGAAGTGTGGGAAAAAAGGACATATTTTCTATTTTAAACAAAATGTAGCAAATTTTTAAAAGTTTTAGTTTTTTCTTTAAATAGTTTTATGCATAGCGATTTCGATTGAGCGATGTCCGTCTGTCCGTCGATCTGTCTGTCCGTCCGTATTAGTATTAAAATCATCGTTGACAAGGCACTAAATGATCTAAAGAAAATTTAAATACACCTGTCGGTCAGGCATAGTTTTAAAAATTTTGCTGTTAAAAATCAGCAAGAGCGGTCCATGTCCTTCTAGAATGCGACCAAAATACCACGCCTGCCTCTAATTTTTCCATATCATTTAGAACTCCAATAAAAAAAAAAAACGTATATACGGATTGATAGAGAATTAAAAAAGGAGCAAAAAAACCTCAAGTGAAAAGATTGTCGCTCAACCATATTTTCCCAGTTATGGGCCTTTGAATTTTTCATAGAAAAGTATGGTTGTGCGTCATAATTTCTTTAAAAGCAATAAGGGTATCATTTTAGAGCTTTTGAAGAGATCTTTCGGCAAAAACGAAATTTTTTTAAAAATGATCGACCCAATAAGAGCCGATGACATTTTTTTGTAAAATTGTATACAGAATTTAATTTATCTTATTTTTTTATTTCTTACTAAACTAGATTTACTTATTGGTGAAGAAAGAATAAAATTCAGCATAGCCGAATATAGTACTCTTACTTGTTGAAAGTTATAACTGTCATAACATAAAGCCTGACCTGTCAGAGCCTTTTAAATTTGGATAGATTAGATATGAGATATATTTTGGCTGCGTGCCTTACAGGGAGCATCACAATAAACATTTTAACATGAGGGAATTAGAAGTTTATTTAATATTGAAATGATTACGGAGGTCATGCTTGTTTTGATGCCTTTTAACTCTATGCAAACGCATACTGCCTACAATTCAAAACAATGAGTTGCCTGTTCCAGCCTATGCATCCGGATAGCATCAGCAACCTTTCAACAAAACTTCTGTACACATTATGTCAATGATGGCCGTTTTTCTTTTTAAATAAATAAAAGAAAGGTCCTAAGTTTATAACAATCTACATTTACCTACACAAATTAAAAACTTCTTTTCTAAAAACATTATTTATTTGTTAATACAAGATGCTCTTAATTATTTGTCTTTTTTTTGCGAATTGTTGCTTTAATAATAAGTGATAAAACTGTTTGCACAACTAAACTTTTGTATAAATTTTAAAAGTTTTATTTTCATTTTTTGAACGAAAATTTGCCAGGCAATAAATATTGAATTCATTACGTCTTGCTTCCTCATTTTTTTTGTTTCCATATTTTAATCTTGAAAAAAAAAACAAACATCTTTAACACCCATAAAAAGTTTGCAGACATCTGTAAGTATCATCTTTGAACATGGTTCGGTTTCTTAAAACTTTTGTGTGTCTCTTCATGCATTAGTGTTAGTGTGGTAAATTATATGCTTCGTAAAGACAAACGAAAGAATTCAATAAATCTTTCCATTAAATGTGCTAAAAAGTGTCATCGATTTGAAAAATTTGTTCGTGTAATTTGAGCTACAATTATACGGATGGTAGTTTTAGTTTTGGCACCATCTTGACATAAGTTCACATATAATTTCTTGGTTTTCTTTCGAATCAAAGTTTTATTTGTGTCTTTTTTTTTTTCTTAGTGAAAAATACTTTTGCTGAAGTAAAATATGTTTGAAGCGATTAAAAGCGATAAAAAATACTGACGCACCGAGCAAGTTATGAGCCAATAAAATAATTGATCCGCATGTCCTAAAAAATGTTGATGATTAGAACGTTATTGTCAAGATGTAAATCTCAACTTTTTTTTTTATAATATTTTAAAATATCCTTAAAAACATGAATTTTTCGATATCGAAAATTTCTCTTCTGTCACTTTTTTAAAAGATTCTGGATTTTCTTGTTTGATTAAAGATGATATAAGTCTTCCCTTGCCCACATTCAGATTTTATACCACAAAATTCTTCATTTTATTTCAACTCTTAACTCAAGTATAACCCGCATGTTCATGTAAAAGTTTTTCTAAAAGTATCAACATATTAAATGAGATTAAACAAAGATTAAAGATGTTTTAACATTTGAAACTTTATTTGTTTTTATACCAACCCACACTGCAGACACAAAATTATATAGAAAAATTAAAACGAAAAAGTAACAGAAATCAAGTGACTGAGTTAAAGAATAAACTTTGGCGTTAAAAATTTTTCCAATTTGATAAATTGTGATTTGAATAAACAAAATGCAAACATTTCAAAAAAAAAGATATAAAGTTTTTCTTTCTTTTTTTATATAATAAAAGTTTTTATTGTTAATGTTAGGGGAGTGTGGAGGCCATTTAAAATTAGGAATTTAAATAAGATAAAAATTAAAATCAAATTGATAATCTTTGCTAAAACATTCTCAAAAAAGAAAAGTTGAATGAAATAAATTACAGTTTTATTTTTATTTTCAACTTTTTTTTAAAGACTTTTAACGTTTAGTTACATTACGTTACATACATACATTCATACCGAGATGAAGGTTTTTTTAATATTTTATTTTTCATCCTGGATTTTTGACAACAACTAAGAAAATTTACAATAATTAGATGCCTATTTGACTAAAATCGAATTCTCTTTTTAAAGCAAGACTAAGGCAATGTATTTTATTATTAATCGATATTTGCTACGAATGAATAGTTCAAACCGTTATTTTTTCTTATGAAATATAATTTAACATTATAATTTATGTACAATTTTATTTATTTATTATTATTATTTTTTTTTTTGCTAGTTTTCACAGTTGCTGGTAATGTCCACTGTATTGCAATAAAACCATAATGAACCAAGTGTGTTGAGTGGCAATAAAAACATGATCCCTTGCCCCCAGATCCTTAAAAATACTTCTGTGTTAAACTGTAAAAATAAATTTATTGCAAGTAGTTGGAAAGCGAAAATTCCTCTTAAACTTCTTTTAAATTTGTTTTATTTTTACTTCATAAGAAAAAATATTTTTTAAAGTTTTTCTACTACTTGTATTCTGTTTTTTATTTCCTCCATCATCATCATCACATTTGTTGACATTAGCATTTCAAGTTCTTTTCAATTTTGTTTTAAACATTAAAAAAATATTTTTTTTTTTTGTTTTTACTTAAAAAACTTTTGACTAAGAAAATTTTTTTATTTAATTTATTTGATTAACTGCATTTGAAATAGGAAAAAAAAACGTAAGAGATATTAGCAAATTCTACCAGAACCAAAGAGGAGATGCCAAAATAATTTCCATATTTTTTTTTGGAGTCCTTAAATGAAAAACTTAAAAAAGCAAGAGCAAAAAAAATTTTTTTCGCTTTTCTTTCGATGTTTAAATTTTTCAGGTTATTTCGAGTGAATTCTAATTGGGTCAGTTCCTTATGTATGCAAAGGCACAAAAATTGCTAATGATGCGAAAAACTTATGTTAAATAAAAAAACTGATTGTTGGTTTCTTACTTTTTGTATTTGTTTTAAAACAAAACTTTAAAAGGAAAATTTTATAAATGACGATAATTTGTTAGACAGACTATTAAAAAAATGGATTAAATTAATAACAATGTAATTTGGCACATGTCAATTAAATGTTCTAGGAAAACTATTCGGTCCCTTTTTTGATCAAAAAAATTAGTTTTTCTTTACAAAAAAAAAAAAAAATCAACGAGAAAAGGATAAATTTTTTGAAAATTAATAAAAATATTAAATTATAAAAATAAAATATATAAAAATATGTACCAAAAATGCCTTCCCTTATCTTTAGCCCTTAAGGAGGCTTCTCTGTAAAGTAAAAATTTGCTTCTACTAGTAAAACTGTCAGAGAAAGTAAATGTATGATGAATATCCAACCATTTTTCAGGCAAAATTTTTTGCTGAACTATCCAATTGATTAGAAGATTTAAATTTAATACGAATGAAGAGATAATATTCTTAAAAAGTCAACTAATAAATTAAGCAAAATGCCATTATAAAGTTGTGTTTGTAGCACTTTCAATTAAGCAGACAAAAATCAATTTTACTCCCAAACATGCAAACACAAGATACAGTGAACCTTAAAAATTTACATCGGTTCATAAGTGTACTTAACACCACGACTGCCTCTAATTTTTTTACATCATTTGAAACAATGAAGTTACTCCAATCAAAAAAACAAATGTATGGAGTAAAAAAAAAATATCAAATGAAAAAGTTGGTGCTCGCCCATATTTTCCGAAATGCAGGCCTCTGAAATTTATATAAATATAATTTTATTGTCAATATGGATATTGTTTAAAAGTTATGAAACGATCTTTCAGAAAATATTTAATTAAAAAAAATGCTCACACCATTGAGAGCCGATGACATTTTAATTTTTTTCTTATTTTTTATTCTCACTTCTAATTGTTTTAATAAAAAAAATAACATTCGTGGTTTTAAAAATTTAATTCTGACGCACTTAATAACTATCTTCCTTATGCTTGTTAAAAGAAAAAATTATTTTTCAATACTTCGTATCTAAAACCATTCAAAGGCAAATAATTCAGAAGAAGCGTGCATGAGTAAAAATAATTTCTATAAATTAACTAATAATTACCATAAACATTCAGTTTGTTCTAAGAGTTACAGAATTAAGTGTGTCTTGCTATAGCAACTCTGTGGATATTAATAATTATTTTGCATTATCCCTAATCCTCCAACGAAAAGGAACATTGAAGATTTTGCTAGAACTCTCCTTTTGCTTATAGAGCTATCCACATAAAATGTAGCGAGACTTATTGTCTGCATAACACTTAGTCTCCAAAAATATTTGCAAACAATTAAATCCACAAGTTGCCCAGACAAAAGGAGGGCTTATCTTTTTTCCTTAAGAAGAGAGACTTTGAACAAACTCATACAAATAGAAACAGACAAATAAAAATGAAGAGTAGAAATATAAAGAAGACGAATATAATATATCCGAATATGTATTTTGACTAGGAACAAAAAGTAGAATTCATAGATGTTTAAAATCAGGAAAATGGCATCAAAAAAAAATTATAAATTTTTATATGAAATTTTATTAATGGACCGGTAAATAATAAAAATTTTTAGTTAATTTTCTAATTTTCCTATCAGTAAAAAAATTGCTGGTCCTTATTTTGTAGATAGGTGTCATGTCACAACGCTCACGGACAGAATATCTATGCATGTAGAGTCATATATTCAATTGATGTTGTACGTATATTTCATAGCATTCTATGTAAGAAAGATTTAATGTTCTTATAAACTGGCTTGCTGAAACACTTTGGTGAGCAAAGCCGGTCTTGACTATAACAAAGAGAAGAAAATCCTTGTACACGGCCGAAGGCCAACTATAAAGGAAATCTTTGGTAAACGAAGCTGTTATTTTTTTAAGTGAGGTGATGTCCTCACTTAAAATAAGTGATAAAATGTCCATACTAAGTGATAATAGCCCATACTAAAAACGATGTACACGAACATTATGACTTTTTAACGCAATATAATATCCAAGGACATTATAACAATTTTAAGTGCGACATTATGTACATGAACATTATGTCCGTGGAAACCATGACATGCCACCGGTTGATACAGATAAATTTACAAAATTATGTACGACAGTGTACGATTAAACTTTTGCATGGATAAGTGCAATAAACTCAATAGTGCAAATCCTTTTTTGACAACTAAGACAAGTACGAGTTTCATGCAAAACCAAAGTTAACTTCTTATGTATGAATTAAGTAAAAGCTTCCATTTAAAGCAGATGATACTCACACAAACGGAAATTACAAAATGTATGTGCATGCATCTGTATACTCGCACTTATGTTAAACAAGTACAAGTAGTACGATGTGTATTGAAAAAATGAAAGGAAAAAACTCTTCTTGAAAAATATTAATTCCGGCTTTTCTTAGATTTAATTTTCGGGGCATTGGAGGTAGCATGTCATCACTTTTAAGGACATAAATTCCACAGACACTATGTAGCACCAGAAGGTGACATAATATCGTATGTTAAAATTATGTAAAGTACTTATAAATTGATTTGCAGAAAATCTTTGATAAGCGAAAGCGGTTTTGGTTATACTATAGAGAATAAAGTTCTTGCTAATACTTATGGACATTGTGTCACTTTTGAAAGACACAAAAAGTTAATAGACATTATGTTTGTGGAAATTACGACATGCCACCGCTTTGAATAACCTATTATAGCCTTTTTTACTATGTAGCTTGACTTCGAAACACATCTTTTTCCATAAATACTTATTTTTATTTTTTTCAACATAAACATAGCCTTATGAAGCTTCTACAGAAATATCACTATGCTTCGAATTTTATTAAATTCGGTGCATCCGTAAATGGTCTTTTTTCTTCTCATAGATGGAAGCCTACCCATTTTTTTTAATTTCATTAAAATTGGCTTTACGGTGACTTTGTTAAAAGCGGTTCAAATGCATAGAAATGCTAATTTTCACAAAGAAACTTACAAAGAGATGTATAATATCTATTAATCTATTTTTAGATCATCATTGTCAAATGTAATATTTCTACGCCCGTTATTTCTTTCCTATTTTGAAATTATTTTCAATGAGGGCGAAATATTGTTCTCTTTAACGTATAATTAACAAAGAATGAAAGTCAGATCAAACCAAATAACGTTCAATCTATTCGTCTGTCATTCAAAACAGCTGTAATGTGGAACATTAAATCGAATTATTGTTGTTTGTTCTCTTGGGAAATTGGAAAAGTAAAACGCACCTCGTACATATATATTTTTAGGGGTTTGATTTCACATTATTTATATAAAATGTATGTAAATTGAATACCCTACAACAATAGATAAAATAAAAATGTTACATTTTTGTCTAGAAAATGATTTGGCCATTTTTGATTTCAGAACTTCTTATTAAATTCTAACTGTTAAAAATGTATTTAATAAAGTGTAACCAGAATTACCTGATAAATGAATAAAACTATATTTGACAAAGTTGCCTTCAGTGTTGCCAATTTTTCGATTTTTCTCTAGATTTAGGTAAGATATTTTTAAAATTGCTTTCTTATGCACCATGACTACACTACAATTTATTAAATCTTTTTTCAACGTCGTCAGCTTTAAGATTTTAAGTTGAATCTTCAGATGCTTGTTAAATTTAAATTTTACTGTTTATTGTGTGCAAATTAAAAAAAATATATATGAACACATTCGTATTTGTAGTCGCGGATAATTATCAGCTGCACTAATTGGGTTGCGATTGTCCTCAACTAAATTATTTGGGGCCATTAATTTATAAAAAAAAAGAAAAAAGATTTTTGAAAAGGATTTACTCCTATTGTCTACTTAAAACTAAGCTAGTTACCCTTAAATTAATAACAGTGCAACCAGTCCTAAGATCGTTTATTGAAGCTGCACTTTAAAAACCAACTGCATGGTTTGGCAAAACAGAAAATTTTTCTTTCCTCCTTTAAAGCAGTAAGAGGAATATGAAAAGTTGCACGTACTCGATAAACAATTTCTGTTAAGATTGTTGCATTAAAATATTAAAATATTTAGAGGCGTAGAAAATGTTATACGTCTTCATAATCATAATAAAAATCTTTTCAATATCGTCTAATGCAAAAAAAAAATTTTTCTTTACTCATTTTTAAATAACTAAGCAATATATTGTTTTCACTTGAAATATATTGTTGTGGCCGCTTCTTTAACGAGGTCATTTACGTAATGAATGATTAGGATGGGAGCTTTCTCTTCAGTAAAGTATTATCGAAATCGTTATTTAATAGTAGTAGTAGTAAATTTGAACTCCTTTGCTAAACTTAAGTCAAATCTCTAACTCTTTGTGAGTAGTTTGATCTGGTGTATTAAAAATCATTTAAACCTCTTTATGCCGGCTATATTGGTGTTATATGATTACACATGAATTATGTTTCAATCGTTTTTCATTAACTGATAAAATTTTACAACAGCAACAGTTATAACAATGAAAGCAGTCTTTTTTATTTTAACTATATTAAAACGTCTTTATGGTGCGATTATATATATAATGGCATCATTTTCCATGTATAACAATGTCTAAACATTCCTCCAATTAAATACAATTTATACAGTGCCATACAAGAGTAATATAATATAAGATTTTTTATCAAAATTAAAAAAATGTCTCTTTGTTCTACAATGAACAAAACATTTATTTTAGTTTATTAGTGTTTGATCGGTCGTATCCGCTATTCAATGCTGTCGAAAACCATGATTTCTTGAACCCAAAGTTATTGGGACTCATTTGCACCAGCATTGTACGACTATATCACTGGCACCAAAATCTTTACATTTCTTTTCTTCACATCACTTTTTTAGAAAACTTGGATATCTCTTGTTTATTAAAGTCCAGATTTACACCATGCAATTTTTTGAGGCATTTTTTTCTCAGTTCCTTATTTAAGTTGCAGCAATATGCTTTTTTTAAAAATGAACATAAGCAACAGTAACATCTCCTCAAAATTTCCGCAATACCATATTGCTTACTCCTCTTTCTTCACTAACAAAGAAAAATTTCATGCAAGTTTCATGAAAAATTGCATAGTCTAAATGCGGTAAAAGTTAAAAATTATAAAAATTCTGTATTACTTTAGAAATCGGTAATGGAATAGGATAAAAATAGCAGTTGACTCTCTCTATATATGATACAACAAAAACCACAAATCATAAAGCTTACTCATCTAAGGGATTTCAAAATTTTAGACGGAAGACCAGCATTGAAAGTAAAAGCCAAAAAAAAAGATTTTCAAAATTTAGAAACCTAAAAAAATTGTTTAATTCAATTTTATTTAAAAAAAATTGTACTCAGAATGACAAAGAGCAAAATCATGTTTAAGGCCTTTTTTATGTTAAATCGAATATAAATTTTAAAGGAGAGTTTATTTTTCAATTTTTGCAAATCGTTTGCCTACAGACCGACCCAAAAAAGGTCGTAGAAGCCTATTTGCTCTGCAAATCAAAAAACTCGTGATGCAAACGGGAAAGTAAAAATAAAAAATATACTGATATCACGCAGTTTTGTGTACATAAACAATACATTAATTAATTAAAATTGTTCGTTTAATTTATTATAAACTAAAGGGTCATCCAAAAAACGCGCAAGCTATTTGCAATTTTTTCAAGCTGTTTTTTTATTAAAAGTATGATCTATTACAATTATAAGTGGAATAGAATATCATTTGAATGTCCACCATGACTGCGTCTGCAGACATCAATCCGAATATCGAAACTTTCAATGACTTTCCGACATGTTGCTGGTGTTATTTCACGAATTGCAACTTGAATGTTGTTCTTTAGATCAGTAATTGTTTGTGACTTGTTAGCATACACTCGACTTTTCAAAAAACCCCACAAAACAAATCTAATGGTGTTAGATCACATGACCTTGGAGGCCAATTGAAATCTGGATTTCGTGAAATTACACGTTGAGGAAATTTTGATCGCAAAAGCGTAATGTTTTCTCGAGTTGTGTGACATGTAGCACCGTCTTGCTGGAAATAGACGTCAGACACATCAATATGATTCAACTGTGTCCCTAAAAAGACCCTCAACATTGATTGGTATCGCTCAGCATTCACAGTAACAGCATTTCCAGCATCATCTTCGAAGAAAAATGGCCCAATGATTCCATTTGCCCAAAATGCACACCAAACAGTAACTTTTTGTGCGTGTAGAGATTTTTCATGAATAACACGAGGATTTTCATCACCCCAGATACGACAATTTTGCTTATTGACGAATCCATCCATTCTGAAATGAGCTTCGTCACTAAACAAAATTTTGCTTGAAAACAATGGATCTGATGTAAATGATGTAAACGCGTTGTGGTAATATGTACCTGTTCATGGTTAAAACTACCTTCTAATAAAACAAAATGGCTTATGTCATTTGAAAAGATGTCACGTGTAAAAATTATATAGTGCTGACATCTAGGCGTCACATTTGGATGACCCTTTATTATTAATTAATAAACATAAAAAGTGATAAGCATTTGCTCAATTTTGTGTCACAGTGTCACAGTATAAAGGGCTTAGCAGTACCAAAAAAATCGCAGTGTAATTCAAGGTTTAGTGATACTGTAAATAAATTCTCATCACCAGTAAATTTTTTTTATTGATTTTAAATGTAGTTATAATGCAATTTTTCTTAAGCGTTGTGTTTACATCCTTTAAATCAATTTCGTGCTTGTAACCTGCACCAAAAAAAGTGAAAAAATAGTTTCTTTAAGTTTTTCATTCCATTTGTAACTTTTACAATAACCATTTCCGACCCCATAAAAAATGTATTTATTTTATCAATCCTTATGCACAGCAAAGTTGATTAAGCGATTTCCGTCTGTCCGTCAGTGTTCTTGTTAAAATAAACTTTTCCAGGGCACTACTGAAAATCAGCAAGATCGGTACTTTGAGGCATTGGACAAAACACAACGACTGCTTTTAACTTTTTCTTATCATTTGGGACAATGAAGTAACTCCAATCAAAAAACAAGTGGAAAATTAAAAAATAAGAAAAAAAACATCAAGTAAAAATATGGACTTCGAGTAATGGGCCTCTGAAATTTTCATAAAAAAGTTCGATTGTTAATATGATCAATATGGTTAACATTTTAAAACTGTTGAAGAGAACTTTTGAAAATGCTTAACCCACTAAGACCCGGTGACATTATATAAAATATATATCATTCTTAATTTTTTCTCTTATTTTATAATTCCCTGTTATCCCAATATTTGTTTTTTTTTGGAATTACTTCCCTAAAGTAGATGCATTTACATGCATGGTGAAGGGTGGTATATAAGATTCGGCATAACCGACCACTCTTGCTTGTTTTTTCACTCGTGTGTCCAACTCATAGCTCTAGCTGGAGTTTATCGAATTTACACTGACATTTTTACTGCAACACTATCTTTCCTTGATTAGACTTGAACTTATTTCAAGCAGAGCAGTAATCCTAGTGGCTGTGGGTAAATTTTTTGCACACGGTTTTTTGTTTACTACTACATATTATTTAATAAACTTTCGTAGCCAATATACTAATCTTTTTCAGAAAAGGTAAGCCTTTAACAGATTGCTTCGCATTTACAATTTGCTCTGTTAACTAAGTGGGCTCATCAATCATCAGCCGCAATTGGTATGTTATGTAATTTTTTTCTACTACTAAGACTCTGTTTTAAGTTTTGGATCTTGACCTTTTGATCTAATTTTATATTCGCCTTTACAATCTTAAATTATTTACCGCAAGCTACACAAGAATTGTCTTTCTTATTTAGTTAAGAGTCCCGGACATTTAAATATGAGTTTTCAATTTATTCGCATGGTAAACAAACACACACTACGGCTACTTAACCACAATTGTTTTTTCTTTATACTCAATCCTTTAGCTGAGATTTTAACTCATGGTTTATGTTTTGAGAAAAAAGCAGACACCCCCACCAACGCAGCTTCTGTGGCTGCTTAAGCACTGTTAAGTTAACTTTCCTTTTATCCTGTTCACACATACCACACTTTTTAGTGGTACAATTAAAAGCTTTTTAATTCTGTATACCACAAACACAGTACAGCATTTTTATTTATATAAACAAAACAGTTTGAAATCTAAAATTCAACTTAAAAAATATCAAGGAAATGTATATGGATATTATTTCAACATCTGAATTAAATTAAATCGAAAAATTATGTTCTACCCACCAAATCTATTCAGTTGTTTTATTTTGTTTTTTCACATAAAAAGTACCTTTAAATTAAAATCGAACCAATATATTTGTCATAGAATAGAAGACATAAAAAAGTATCTTTCAATTAAATTACTCAAATAAAATATAATTAATATTGATCCTGCTGTTTATGGTTTTTTTCATTGTATAAACGTTTAGTATTTATTAATTACATGCTATTTTGCAAAAAAAAAAGTAGATTTAACTACAATTGAAAACAAAGCATTTTTTTTTAATGTTTTAAATACCTGAGGCAAAGTCTAATATTAATTAATTGTAATGGTGTTTCTATTGAATATTTAATTAACTAAATGTCATATAAATACATAATCACTTAAATATCTCAACATTCTATTGATTTATTAAAAAAAAAACAAAAAGTATTGTGATTATTAAATTCCTAGTTATATGTGCTATACGGTTTTTCAATAGGGAGGGGTTTGCTTTAGTATTGGCTGCCAAGTAACTATAGCAGGTTATACAGTAAAGTAGCACTGGATTCCCTTTTACATGGGCATCTTTTCTCGTAGATATTTAGCTGCCAAATCAGAGCTTCCTGGTACATTAAGCTAAAACCAACATCCGAAGCGGAGTGGCCAGGAGTTAAAATTGTTTTATATAGATGAAAACAACTTATGGTCTTAACAAAAACGGCGATGTACTACATACCTTGTGCTACATAAAGAGTTTATGACATCTTCCACTCACTATTAGCGTACACTATACACACCAACCCTCTTTGATTTATCAGCGAATTTTTAATTAATTATATTTGATGACAATTTTTTTATATGGATTTCTAAATAACATGAAAAATAGACAAAACAAAAATCATTTTTTGTATAGAACAAACATGTTTTTAATTCATAATCGGCTTTAGTATTGGATTTTCACCACAATTTAATCTTTAGCTTAAGTCTTAATTTTTAAATTACGCCACAAGTAACTGGAATGGTTGATATTACAACATATTTATGACATCTATTTAATATCGTTGAAAGAGGTTTAAAATAAATATAAACATTTTATTTTATTTTAGACTAAAAGTGCCCACGACTTCATCCGCGTATAATTTTCAATTTTCTTGAAATTAAAATTTAGAAAAACGTGTTTTTAAACATTTCTTGTAGAGTTCTGTAAACGGTGTTAAAAAATTTCCATCTACAAAAATAACATGTACTGACAGCTTTTGTAGTACCATTTACCGGTAAAATGGGTGATTTCAAATTTGAATCTCTAGTTTATTTACGAAATGACATATAAAAAAAGTACTCTATAATTGAACCAAGGATATAAGCAACATTCTCACAAAATTTTATTCATATCCACCCAGCAGCTTTTACGTGATGCGAACACAGACATACAGACAGACAACAATTTCAAGAATAGGCGTTTTGTACTCCATATCAATTATTGTCTGCACTAACACCAAAATTTAAAAAAAATTTTGAACAGAAATGTCCCCGTTATTGGTTTGCTATCTGTGTAGATACTCTCTCTCTCTCTCTCTCTCTCATATTAAAATTTAAGATCCTTGCTATCATAGAGATCAATATTTATTATCTCCGGAGAGGTGATACTATTGCCTTTCTAAATTTCCCACTTTTTTTCTACGTCCATTCGCCATTGTTTTTGAAGTAACTCGCACCTACTTTAAAGACTCCCGTCATTTCCATTGCTTAGATTACAAACGAGTTTCTTTCAAGCTGCATATACTTCTCCAAACTTTTAGGTCATCAGATCGACAACGATCTTTTCCATCAAAGTAACTCTCACCAAGACTAAAAACTCAGTTTAATAATTCTGCTGATAAAGTCCAACTACAGACGCCTGCTTAAAAACTACTTATTGTTATTTCTGTATTTACTGATGGCGTATTTTAGGTCTTTGCAAATGTTCGCAAAATTTTATTTTGACGCCTGAGGCTGAGGCTGTGCTTCATAACTGAGTATATCGGTTTTTAGAAGAGAACTGCAAAACGGAAGTTTATAATATAAGCGTAGAATTAAATTTTTAACAATAAGTATTACTGCATTAATGTGGCTATTTAAGGCAGAACGCCTAAAAACATGAATGGTATTCGACTTCCGAGTGTTAAGGTATCACTTGGTTATTTATTTGAACTGGAGGACAAGATTATCTGAACAGTGTCATATGAAAACATTTTTGTTTATTAATTTTAATTTTCCATTTTCACAACTTTAACTTAAATGTATGGATCTATAAAAACACAAGGTATTTTAGGCATTTTAACACTTGTTGTTACACGTTTGAGCAATTCAATTAGCTCTCTTAGCCGTTACGTAAATCACAAGCAGCTAAAAATATTCAAACAATTTTTAAAATTATTTAAACTCTAACCTAACGCAACTATTAACGGAGAGAAAACCAATTTATAAGTCGATAGCAGCTAAGATCTTCAAACTGTAAATTACACTCTTAAAACTTAAAAAAGAGACCTAATTGCAAGTCGTTCGAGAAATCTTTCGGCAGATTAGCCATAAAAGAATTTTTAGTTAAAGACAGCAGTTTTCAATACTGTAGTCTTTGAATTATTAATGTCGATGATTAAAAGGGATGCAACCTATAAAAGGAATTTACAAGCACAGCAAAGCTTGATACCTCTTAATTTATAGTGCGAGCAAAAAACAACTAAAAACAAATGATAAGAAGCGAACCCTTTATAAGAGTAAATAACTTTATTTTGATCTGTTCTACCGAGGTATTCTCATTCACGGTTTATTTTTAGGCTCTAACTGGTGTAAGAGCTAGAAGTAACTTTCTCTTTAGTAGCATGGCTATTGACTTCATATGCAAACTTGATGTCAATTCATAATATGCAGATAATTCGTGAACCTTAAAAGAAGTATCGTCTACCTCAATCATAGTTAAAATCTTAAATTATTTCCTAGATATGATTATAATGAAAGGTTGGTTGGTTTTTTGTATATTTTATTCCAATATTAACTTTGCGTGTTTAATATGTTTCATTGAGCGCATTCAATAAAACAAAATGTCCACTATAACGCTGTATGATGTTTTACCATTTTATTAATCTACAGCTACCTAATTTATTTACCGTATCATTAAAATTTTCATCAAAATTTCTTTCCTTTTTTCTATCGTAAGTTATGATTTTTTTCCTTTTTTTTTTAAGAAAAATTTCCCATGCAGTTTCATTTACTTTTCCATTTTTTATTCTGCTTCAATCAACATGGCAGACCAATTTCAAAAAGGAAATAACGTATCATTAAAATGGGTGTGCCTCAATTTCCTACATGTTCTCCTGTCTGTTAGGAAAAAATTATAATTCCGGTAACTTTTTTGCTTGTACATTTTTTAATAGAATTTCATACGGGTCTTTGCGTATAAATTGATTTTTTTTTTGGTTTTGCAAAAAAAAAAAACAAAAAATATATTGGTTACAATATATAACTATTTAGAGTTTATTTTTTTTTTTATTTATATATTTTGTAAATGTCAATGAGAATAAGCAAAATGTATTGCAATTTTCAGATTATTTCGAAATCTGTTTTATGTTACATTTACTTTCGCTGTCCCTTTTGTAGAAACGGAAATTAACTGTATGAATTTTATTTTTTTGACATATTCAATGATATAAAAGGAAATTTAATTATCAAAGTTGTTTATTACATAAACGTTTAATACTCTTCCAAGTAAAAATATTTTATTATACGGGCATTCAACTTTATTATTTTTTAAAATAATTTATAAAAAAGGAAAAAATGTATAGCTGGGTTATTTCCTTTTAAATAATTGCCAAATAGTAAACATGATAATCTGTTAGAGATGCCGTCTATAAACGTAAGGAGTAGATATAAAGGGTCATCCAAATGTGACGCCTAGATGTCAGCACTATATAATTTTTACACGTGACATCTTTTCAAATGACATAAGCCATTTTGTTTTATTAGAAGGTAGTACGGTTTTAACCATGGACAGGTATACATTGCAACAACGCGCTTACATCATTGTTGTTACATTCATTGTTTTCAAGCACAATTTTGTTTAGTGACGAAGCTCATTTCAGAATGGATGGATTTTTCAATAAGCAAAATTGTCGTATCTGGGGTGATGAAAATCCTCGTGTTCTTCATGAAAAATCTCTACACCCACAAAAAGTTACTGTTTGGTGTGCATTTTGGGCAAATGGAATCATTGGGCCATTTTTCTTCGAAGATGATGCTGGAAATGCTGTTACTGTGAATGCTGAGCGATACCAATCAATGTTGAGAGAATTTTTAGGGGCACAGTTGAATCATATTGATGTGTCTGACGTCTATCTCAAGCAAGACGGTGCTACATGTCACACAACTCGATAAAACATTACGCTTTTGCGATCAAAATTTCCTTAACGTATAATTTCACGAAATGCAGATTTCAATTGGCCTCTAAGGTCATGTTATCTAACACCATTAGATTTTTTTTGCAGGATTTTTTGAAAAGTCGAGTGTATGCTAACAAGCCACAAACAATATAAAATATAGACTTTTTAGTGCAAACTATAAACTTTAATTAACAAAGGATTAATTTCTGATGTCGCGCCGGGCATAAAGATGCAAGAGGCGTAATACGATCTTTGATAGAGTTTTCTGCGCCTCCAGCAAAAAACCCAAAAACAGGCGTGAGAAGCAATGACAAAATAGGATACGCCATTAAATCCAACAAATTATTTTGGGGATATCTAACCACCTCTATAGTTTATTGAGGGACGCTACCTTATGAAAATATTCATATATAAAAACCGTTAAATTTTGCAAATTCTTTAAATATGAGGTCAACAGGAAACCAATATTTAATTCTCTGGAACTGGTTAGCATTCCTTACCGCCGGTCAATTAAGTATCAAGGGAATAATGGAAGCTAGCTTTTCTAAAATTATTTAATTTAATTTATTAAATCTAAAGGTAGAGTTGTTGGGAATTGCACACAAGTTTGCTTAAATAAAATACTGACATCGAGCATCGCATACTAATGGGAATGAAGCAGCAAACTGGATATGAATTCCATATAAAGATCTCAAACAAATGCTCAAAGTTATGTGGAAATCTGTAATGGAAGAACGCTGCTGTTACATTCGATAATCACTATTCTACAGAAAATGACTATTGGGTACGGCCAAGCTTTATTGAAGTCTGTATTCTTTAGCTTAATATTGAAGATGACCAGTTTTTAAATCTATTTACTAGTGAAACATCAAAAAATTTCGCTCATTTTATTACAGCTCTGAGCTGACTTCGTAATTAGTTTATAGGCTCAACGGTCTATTTACTTCGAATGTAGGGGGATATATAAGTGGACCGCGTCCTTAATGGCTCTCGGCTTGAACTTTTCCGTTCTCAATGACTTTAGTGATGGTAGACTATCGGCTGGTAGTTCTTCTTATTAATGTTTTCTTATCAATGTTACCATTTGTCCAAGCCTTAGATACCTTTAGACATCTATATTTAAAAAGATTCTGCCAATGCCAAAAACACACAAAGTATGTGCGCTATGGTCTCAGAATCTTCCTGGTACAACATGCAAGCATCATATTCTTTCCATTCCTTTCACCTCCTCATGTTATGCATTAATTCTTACAGCTTACTCCATTACAAGAATAAATATAGGAGATTCAGATTTGGCATTGTGGCCAAAAATAAAAAAAGCTTGAGTCGTATCTACTTTATTTATAGCACAGTTCCTTTAAACGACTTTAAAAGAAGAAGAAGGTTATCATTTCGACTGAATGTTGCTTTTTTATGTTTGTGCCTGCAGAACTCAGTCTTTTCTAAACCGATTTTGAAAAATTTTTGTAATTTGATAGATTACGCTTACAGATTATTCCCGTCTTAAAAACAGTTCATAATCTTAAAAATTAAAGGGTGTCCCCATATGTTTTTTAAATGTATTATGAACCGTTAATCTCCCTTCTTTCAAATTAAAACAAATGCGTATTATTATAGCCCCTAATAGCAAAAAGTAATACAAAAATAAATCTAAAAATTAAAGGGTGTCCCTGTTGTCACGTTAGCTTACGGACAAATAATAAAACTACGGTTCATCAAAATTTAATTAATTTATTTTGTTCAATAATGGCTGCCGGCTACTACATCTGCTGTTACAAGACGACTGAACACACGAAAAACCTTCGTTTTTAATGTACAAAATGCTTGCAGATCTTCTAGTAGTCAGGGTTCACATCAACATTTTTAAATAAAAAATGTTACCAAAAAAACACAACACTGTAAAAGTATTTTATTCTAAACATATCGCCGCCCTTGATGGATCTGCGCATACATCAACCTTCATACGGAATACGAGCTAACTTATGTATTGCTCGCCGAACTTCTCCATTTTTCGTTTTCACATCGGCAACACGAACTAACCCTTTAGCATCTCTTGTTACCTTTAAAACTCTCCCAATAAGCCACTGTCGCGAAGGTAAATTATCTTCCGCAACTAACACCAGATCACCTTCATTGAGGTTGCACTGCCTCTTGGTCCATTTTGCTTTTTGTTGAAGTTCATTTAGATACTCCGTCGACCATCGTCTCCAAAAGTGTTGTTGTATGGCAGAAACACGTAGCCATCTATCTAAATGCGACCATGCCTTACTTTCAAATGTAGGTTCTTCAATGCCAATTAATGGGCCGCCAGTCAAAAAATGGGCTGGTGTTAAAACGTTTTCATCATTTGGGTCGCTGGACATGGCTGTTAAAGGCCTTGAGTTTAACACAGCTTCAACTTCAGCAACCACTGTCGCTAGCTCTTCAAACGTAAGATACGATTCACCCAATATTCTTACTAGATGGTACTTTGCGCGCTTTACAGCCGCTTCCCACAATCCACCGAAATGGGGAGACCTGGGTGGTATATGGTGGAATTCGATATTATTTGTTGCACAGTAACTTGAGATTTTGCCTTGCATTTGCTGGTCGAAAAACTTATTTTTCATCTCCTCTAGCTCCCTACGAGCACCCACAAAGTTTGTGGCGTTATCGCAATACAATTTTGAGCAGAGCCCACGTCTAGCTACAAATCTTTTGAGTGCAGCCAAAAAAGCTTTAGCCGTTAAATCCGAAACAACCTCCATGTGCACAGCCTTTGTGCTAAAACATATAAAAACAGCAATGTAGCTTTTTGTCGTACGGCAACCGCGAAGTTTATATGTTGTTGCTATAGGGCCACAGAAGTCCACACCAGTCACCGTGAATAGTTTCGTTACCACAACTCTTGAAGAGGGCAAGTCGCCCATTATCAGAGTACTCAACTTAGGACGACATCTGAAACACTGCAGGCAACTACCAGTTACCTTACGTATTAGCCCTCTAGCGTTGACTATCCAGAACCGCTGTCTAATGATAGCCAGTAACGTCTGAAGACCTGCATGTAAATATTTCCGGTGTAAGAATCGCACGAAATTACCAACAATTTCTGACTTATTTGGCAAAAGAATTTGATGTTTAGCATCATAGGGCAATTTTGATTTAGACAATCTTCCACCAACACGTAGCAGCGGAATTCCATGGCTGTTCTCAATAAAGACACTTAGGCTTTTGTATTTATTGTTGGCTGGTAATTTACGTTTCTTTAAAAGAACAACAATTTCCTCGCGAAAATAATATTGCTGCACACAGTAGAATATTCGAATCATTGCTTCATCAAATTTTTCAGTTGAAGATTTATTATCTCTTCGAAACCCAAGTAGGTTCACAAAGACTCTTTGTAGCTTCTCAAAATCGCTAAAAGTTTCAATCCAATGCAAAATATATGGCCTTCGATCTACTTGCAAGTCTTTTTCGTAAACAGTATTCTTCGCTGCAGAAGGATTTAAAACCAGGATAGTATTACTGCGACTTCTTTCTTGGTCGGCTTTGCCCTTCCTTCTGTTATTGTTTGGGGGCCACTCATCACAAGATTTTTTTAAAAACTCAGGGCCTGCAAACCAACAAGAATTAGTTAATTCGTCAATATACGCACCTCTTGATATTATATCAGCTGGATTAGACTTGGAAGGGACGTGGCGCCAAATTGCCAATTTTGATTCCTCTTGAATCTGCGATACCCTGTTAGCAACAAATGTGTTCCAATTTGATGGATGCTCACTTAACCAGTCTAGCACTATTTCCGAGTCCGTCCACAAATAAGTTGCATCAATTGGCATAGAAAAATTTATTTTGGTCTTCGCTACGAGCTTGGACAGCAATAGCGCCGCTAAGAGCTCAAGCCTCGGTAATGATTGAGTTTTCAGTGGTGAAACTCTTGACTTGGCACTCCATAAATTAATCGTTATATCTTTATCAGTGCTTATTGTACGAATGTAAATACAACAACCGTAGGCTCTTTTTGATGCATCAGCAAATCCGTGCATTTCCACCCTTATGATCGTTTTAGTGGTTAACACGATCCTAGGTATACAAACTGTCTTTACATCCTGTAGTTTGAAGCGAAATTTCGTCCACTGACTATGAAGATCCATTGGTAGTGATTCATCCCAATTAACTTTTAAGATCCATAAGTCTTGCATAAAAATTTTGGCTTTAACGATTAAGGGGTTAATAAGACCCAGGGGGTCAAAGAGCTTGGATAGCTCTGCGAGAACTATTCTTTTTGTTACTGCTTTGGAATCATCGAAGTCTGGCCAAACGTAACGAAACGTGTCTCCTACTGGTGCCCATACAATTCCAAGAGTTTTGATTATTTCTTCTTCATTTAAACGCAGAGTTTTCTCTTTATCAGCCTCGGGTACAGTTTTAAGAAATCTTTTACTGTTTGAGTACCACTTCCTCAAACTGAACTTAGCAGTATTCAATATTTTTGAAACCTGGTTATAAATTTCAAAAATTTCATTTTCATTATTTGATCCACTGATCAAATCATCCATATAAAAATCGGATAATATCTTTTTTGAGCCAATCGCATAATCATTAGCAGAATCTTCGCCTAACTTTTTTAAGCACCTAGTTGCTAAATAAGGGGCAGATGTCGTACCATATGTGATTGTTCGCAAACGATAGGCCTTCAATTTTTCTTCTGGAGAAGACCTCCATAAAATCGCTTGATAATTTGCATCGCCCTCAGTAACCCATGCTTGGCGATACATCTTTGTAACGTCTGCTGTGATTGCATATTTGTAACATCTGAATCTCAGAATTATGGATAGCAAATCATCTTGCACTACTGGACCTTTCATCATGACCTCATTTAAGGAAAGACCACTATCGGTCTTACAGCTACAGTCAAATACCACCCGAAGCTTTGTACTCGTAGACTCAGGTCGTAGCACATGCTGATGGGGCGCAAAGTATTTTATTTTGTTCATATCAGCTTTTTGAACCACCGCCATGTGACCTAAAGATAGGTATTCTTCCATAAATGCGTTATAAGAGTTTCTAGTAGAGGGATCTCTATTTAGCCTACGCTCAAGTAACAACAACCGTCTTTCAGCCGCTTTGTAGGAACCACCCAGCTCTTTTACAGAAGATTTAAATGGGATTTTCACAATGAATCGGCCAGAAGTGTCTGTACTAATCGACTCAATAAATATTCGTTCGCACTTTTCCTCTTCTTCCGTCATAAATTTTGTTTTAGGAGAAACCGTTTCCATTTCCCAAAATTTTTCAACCAAGTTGCTTAAGTCTTTATCCTCATGGTTGTTATAGCTAAACAATAAGCTATCTATTTTACCCATCGGTGCAGAACCTTCCTTAGCTTTTCCTGCAACTATCCATCCAAATATGGATTTTTGTAATATGGGTAAATTTTCATCAAGCAATATTCGTCCGACCGACATTAGTTCGAAAAATATTTCTGCTCCAATTAAAATATCTACCCGTAATGGTTTATTAAACATCGGATCAGCCAACTTAATATTTTTTGGTAAATTCCAGCTTGATACATCAAAATACCGATCCGGCTTAGAGCTTGTTATTTTCGGTAAAACATAAAACTCAAGGCTAAATTGAAATTCATTTAATCTTGATTTAATTGTAGCTATAGTATGTTTTCGAAAGACCGTTGTAATGCTTCCAACGGAACTAGCAACTAGTTTACAAGACGTCCTTTTTAATAGTAGCTTCTGTGCAAGAGTCTCACTCATCAAGTTCACCTGAGAACCAGAGTCTAATATGGCTCGAGCACTATGATATTTTCCACAATTGTCCTTTATCAGCACCATAGCCGTCGCTAGGATGACTTCAGGTTCAGCCGTTACATTCATCACTGATGACCGGGCTACAGCCTGTGTAGAAGTTGAGGGCAAATTGCTTGAAGTATCGAAAGTTGCTTCCGAAGCATAATCTTTATGTAAAAGTTGATGGTGGGGTAAATTACACCTAGGGCACTTTGCCGCAGTACAATCTTTTTGATAATGCCCTCTTTTTAGACATCTAAAACATACACTTAATTTGCGTGCGGCGCTGTAGCGTTCTTTTAAAGAAAATCTTTTAAACATATAACAATCTGGTAGATCGTGGATACTGTTATTGCAGATTTTACACGAAGATTTTACAACCGCAAATGATGTTTGATTGGGGCGTTTATTTTTAAAGTCTCTTTGGGAGCTTGCAAATTTTGAGCACACTGGACCTAGTTTTGATTCTCGTGCCTCAAGATTCTCGTATCGCCTCGTTAAAACTGTTGAGCATTCCTCCCAAGTTGACAGCTTATTGTAATCGACTGACTCCTCCCATTTAACTTGTGAATCTTCGTCCACTTTTTCCATTACCATATGGATTAGCATGGCATTAGTCACATCTTTATAATCGTCTAGTGACAACATTGCACTTAAATGGGCATTTGCAGCATTTACCACATTTCTTAAATGAGCAGAAGATGCTTTTGTAGCTTTTGGAATAGAAAAAAGGGCTCTAATATGTTCCTCGAACATCAAAGCCTTTTTATCAAAACATTCGTTCAAACTGTCAAGCGCCTTAGGATAGTTGTCATCGGTCACGTCAAAGTCTTCAATAGCTGCCAAAGGGTCACAACTTAAATGCTCCTTGAGAATTAAAAATCGTTCACAATCTTCAAAGGATTCATCCTGGTGAATTAATTTTTTAAAAAGCGTAATAAACTTCGGATATTCAGAATACTTCCCTGAAAATGTCGGCAATTTTATCTCCCGACGCGCTCTAGGAGCTACTGCACTCGTGCCGGTTGTACTTAGATGGCTTACGTCCACCACTGATGATTTGCGCTTAGACAGTATTGTCATTATTTTTGATTTTGTTGCTACAAATGTGTCTTCGATTTCAGTAGTAATATCAGCTGAAACACTTTCAGCAGCTGGATTTAATTTATCCAAATTTGCTTGTACACTTAGAAACTGCTTGAAATAAGACTCCAATATACCCATCCGACAGTTGAGTTCTTCTGTCGATAAATTAGCACCTTTTTTTGCAATCATAGTTTTTATTCTTGTTATGTTGCCTTTAGTGCTGGATCTTGAAGACTTTAGCTCATTAATCTTGCATTGAACACTTGCTTCCTGCTCAATCTCATTAACTTCATTCCCTTCTGAAGATGCCATCAGTATTCGTTTCTCTTATTGGTATTTATTTAAACTTTAAAGTATTTTAATCAAATTTCCGAAATTTGCAATTTACTTAAATATGCCTGTTTACTTTTGTGATTCGTTTCTCGTGCAAATGTCAGTTGTTTTTTTTTAGGCTGAAAGCCACTGCTCGATCGCTGCAGTTTGATAAGCACTAACGAATGTTAAAGCTTTCTTATATCAATTAAAGCTTTCTGTTATTTTATTTATTTTTTCTTTTTAACTTGAGCTTCTACTCTGTTAACAAGTAAATGTTCTTAGGATTCTTTCAAACAGTGATGTTATTAACAGCGATGATATAACTTAATTAACAGTCATGAACATATTAATACTATACATTCAATGCAATCACCCCATTACATAGAAAACAACTTTATATTTGTATTTTTTTTTTTTTGGACACTGTCCCGGGTTTCGGCACCAAAATGTTGTCACGTTAGTTTACGGACAAATAATAAAACTACGGTTCATCAAAATTTAATTAATTTATTTTGTTCAATAATGGCTGCCGGCTACTACATCTGCTGTTACAAGACGACTGAACACACGAAAAACCTTCGTTTTTAATGTACAAAATGCTTGCAGATCTTCTAGTAGTCAGGGTTCACATCAACATTTTTAAATAAAAATTGTTACCAAAAAAACACAACACTGTAAAAGTATTTTATTCTAAACAGTCCCCATAGGTGACGCAAATTGACTTATATACGCCTATCTTTTAAACCGTTATAGAAAAATGGTTAAAAGTTAGACAGGATGTCAGTTACTATGACCATTCAATTAACAAGTATAAACATTCAAAATTATAAAATAAAGGGTGTCCCAATAGTCAATGCAATTTGATGTATGTGGCAAAACGTTTGAACATTTATAGGCAGATAGTTGAAATTTATGAAGAACTTTTATTGCTAAGTCTGCTATAACAAGAAACAAACTTGAAATTAGAAATTAAAGGGTGTCCTATAAACGATTTAATTTGATTTATATGGCTCTTTCTTGGAAACTGTTGCAGACAAGCTCTTGAAAATAAGTGTCCATTACTATATCAAATATAATAACAACTATAAATATTTAATATTAGAAATTAAAGGGTGCCTTTTAGTTGTAATTTAATGTATATGACCAACCTCTTAATTTGTGTCAGCATTAAAAGTGTAAAAAATAAAGTGTGACCACATAACTGCTAAATTTTCTTGTTTAATCTGCAATCATATTTTGTTCTACGGCAAAAAAACAAAGAAAAATAGAATAAAATGAAAATTTGCAACAGAAATTTTAGAGTTGAACACACTTGGATATTTTTTAAAAATAATTAGAATTGAAATTATGTACATTCTTTGAATTTTGAATAATGTTTTATGACATGATATTTAATTATTTAAATACTTATTTTAACGGAAACGAAATTATTACAATTCGATTAATAAAATTCAATTTTTTCTTACATTTTCTTTGCAACAAATTCGTTCCTTACCAATTTGATGGAAATATATTTTTTTTATATTTTAATTTAAGAGTTTATGAATTTCGCTTTTTGCTATTTATTCCAGAGTGTTAAATGTTTGGCCACAATAACCGCACTCTCTGGCTTCGCCACCAACAAATTTTCATAATTTTTTTTATTATTGTGTAAAGCAAAAACAAGTTAGAGAAATTTATTGGTGTTTCATTTTGCATGAGTAGAATATTTCTTATTGTCATTGTTTTATTAAAATGTCCTATAGATGCGAGAGCCGGCTCTTAAGTCAAACTTAAGAGCTTAAAACTTATTTTTCCGTAGGGTGAACATTATGCTACATACACACGAGGGAACATTGAAGGAAACAGAAGCAGCTTAACGTTTTCTCTTGTGTAGGAGTGTTTGTTGTTGAAACTAATGTTTTCATTTATGTTGATGTGTTCTCATCTTTATATAAATTTATAATTTTTCTGAAGTTCTTTGGTTGAAAGTAGTCGTGGTGTGAGGACTGCTTTATGATTCGCGGACCGTATCGTCTTTGCTATTTTGTGTGTTATCATAATTTACTTCTTTCTAAATGTTATTCCCTTTATCCACATATATCTTCGATATCTTTTCAGCTCATTTGATACTAATTCTTTCAATATCCTTACATTTGAAAACTCATTAAAAAAAAATTACACTATTCGCCGCAAAAAGTAAAAAAATGTTACATCTAAGTTTGTCATTCCGTTTGTGATTTCTACAGTATCCGTTTCCGACCCCGTAAAGTATGTTTTTTCTTAGTCCTTATGTATAGTGAAATCGAATGAGCAATGTCCGCCAATTGATCAGACATGGTTTCGAATATTTTGCTATTGAAAATCATTATGTCTTTCGGCGCAGTGGACTAAACACCACGCCTGCTTCTAAATTTTCCATATCATTTGGAACACTGAAGTAACTACAATCAAAAAAAAAAAAAACAAATATATGGAGCGGTAGAGAATTTAAAAGCAAGAAAAGAACATCCAGTGAAAAAATAGGCGCTCGCCCATATTTTTTTTTTCATAAAAAAGTTCGATTGTCAATATGGTCACTATGGGTATCATTTACAAGCTTTTGAAGAAACCTTTCAAGAAATACTGAAATTAAGAAAAAATGCTTAACCCACTAAGAGTTGAGGTAATTTTTACTTCATCGCAATATATATATTTGTTTTGATTGGAGCTAATTCACTGGACTAGATTTACATACATGGTGAAGAGTATATAAGATTCAGCATAGTCGAATATAGCACTCTTACTTGTTTAGTTTCTCTATACAACATTTCTTCAATAAAAACAATTGCAGGTATAGATATTTAAGTGTCACTCATTTTAATTTTCGCTTCTTCTGTGTATGTGTTTGTAAATGTTTCATGTGTTGTCTTATCTGAAAGAAACGTTCTATTTTGATGTTGTCCGGTCGGCATCTAGCCATAAAATAAAGTAAAAGTAAATAAATAATATATTGCTTAGATATGAAAAGATTAAAATTATATTCCGTGCAAAATCGAGGGTTGGCAGAAAGTAAGAAAAAATATATGTAACCGAATAACTCTCCATTCAACACAGACTTTTCTTTCATTTTTATGTGTAGAAGGCAAACTTTACATAAATTAGAAACGTATTTATTTCAAGGGGCTTATTTTTAAAGCGTAAACAGACGACAAAGTTTATTTGCATTAAAAGCTCAGTAATGTGAATTAAAATTGTACTTTGACAGATGACAGTTTTTGGATTTAGTGACCGTTTACATTGAGATCAAATGAATAGAAGGCAGAAAAAAGAGTTAACAGCTACATGTGCTGTTGGTGAAAAATCAGTATTTAATTAAATGCACTGGCAACCATAAAACAAAATGTGTTGCTACAAGATGGAATCGCAGTAGGACAATCTAAAATAAAACGAAGGTAATTATGGAAACTGTAAGTTAAATATTATCTCCAAATGGTGGTTATAATTTATATAAGGCATTTTTAAAGGCAACAAGAGCACTTTTTGGGAATATGACGTGCTTAAGATGGACGTCAACAGAAAGGTTTTCCAAAAACTACGCGAAAAAGTCAGAAATACTGAGATTTTGGATATTAATTTCGTCGCGAACTTCTTTCCTACTAAATTTGTTGTTTATTTGTACTGCGATATCTTTGTGTCCATTCCTTTTTGTGAGCCGCATATCCGCTTACAGCTCTAGTAGAACCTGTGCATATTTATCGCACCACACATTTCGCTTCTTTGCCATTAAAATATTAAAATTGAAAAAACTGATTCGACTTCAATATTAATATTTTTTTTTAATTACGAGGGCTGCTATATATATTTCTGGCCTGGCAACACTGAGTGCTGCCAAGTGCAATCTGACATTTCTATTGGAAAGTTTGTCATTTTTAAGCATAATCGTACTCAAAACGTTTTGACGTACGACCATTATTTGTGTTGTTTACAGTGACTTTAAAAAATTAATATAGAAAAAAATGGAATTAACTCATGAACATTTTCGTGCCATCATTTTCACAACTTTCGACGTGGGTTATCACGGCAAGAAAGCATTGATGAACTTAAATCTTTGTATGGCGATGAAGCACCATCCTATAGCACTGTGAAAAATTGGTATAATGAATTAAATCGTGGCCGAAGCTCGCTCAAAGACGAATTCCGTGAAGGTCGTCCAAAAACGGCTGTTATGCCAGAGAACATTGATGCCGTGCGTTAACTCATAATGCAAGATCAACATGCGACATACCGAAAGATAGAGACATTCTTGGACACTTCTTCCACCAGCATTTATTCGATACTGCATGAACACCTGGCCGTAAAAAAGGTTTGTTCTCGTTGGATCCCGCACAATTTGAAAGTCGCTCAAAAAAAGGCTCGTGTCGATTGGTGCAAAGAAATATTGCAAAAATACGATTGCGGTACTTCAAAAGGCGTTTATAAGATCGTCACAGGTGACGAATCTTGGATCTATGCGTATGAGCCCGAAACGAAACAACAATCGACCGTGTGGGTCTTCAAAGACGAGCAAAATCCAACGAAAGTTGTTCGTGGAAGAAGCACTTCGAACCAAATGGTCGCCTGTTTCTTCGGCAAAACTGGTCATGTGGCGACTGTTGCTCTTGATCAACGTAGGACGGTCACTTCTGAGTGGTACACTACAATTTGATTGCCTGAAGTCAGCGGAGAAATTCGAAAAACCAACAAGAGAAGACGAATCATTGTTCACAATAACAATGCGAGCTCTCACACATCGGCTCAAACCAGAGCGTTTTTGACCGGCCAAAACGTCGAATTAATAGGTCATCCGCCATACAGCCCTGACTTGGCACCTAATGACTTCTTCTTGTTTCCGCACATCAAGAAAAAAATGCGTGGTCAACGATTTTCGTCGCCAGAAGAAGCTGTTGAAGTGTTCAAAAACCATGTTTTAGAGGTGTCTCAATCGGAGTGGAAAAAGTGCTTCGACAACTGGTTTGAGCGCATGCACAAGTGTATAAATCATGCTGGAGAATAATTTGAAAAACAATAAAACCATTTTTGATTATAAATATTCGCATTTTTACTATTAGGCCAGAAATATATAGAGCAGCCCTCGTAAAGGCAATTAAAATAACGTATCTTTTCTAACTTTGAATCCATTTGAATTTTTTAAAAGTAAACAACTTGACAACAGCTTGTTGATTTTCGACAGTGTTGCCATTTTAAAATAGCTTTAATCATTTTGGTTAAGTGCATTTACGATAAATCTAATACACATTGCAATAAGGATAATACAAAAGTTAATTTTTGTTAAGACTGCTAATGCAAATTAACGCTATCGTCCGCCTATGCTATTAAATTGCCACTTAAGCTGATAGTTTGCTATTATTATTATTATTATTAATATTATTATTATTTTATTTTATTTATCTCTATTATTTCGAAATTTGTAGTTGGCTACCGGTTTAAATCAGTGTCATAGATAGCAGTAGTTAGGTCATCAATTGCTGGAATATTTTTAGGAAAACTTGTGTAAATGACTAGTTCATTCTTACTAGAATAAGCAGCATTATTTAATTATATAAATTATTAATACGTCACAGTTCAGCGCCAAAAACTACTGCGCAAAAATCCGTTAGAACTAAAGTTAAGCCAGAATAACTCCTACAACTTTTAAATTATCCAGGGTTAAGGCTAGGTGAATCGGAATTGCTATATATTCTATACATATTTAAGGAGAAACTCAGTCTAAAATACAATCTGGCATTTGCCCGGAATTTTATAAAGAAAAGTTTAAATTGTTCCTCTTAACTTTATTATGATTAAAAATGAAAAAAATCAACTTAAGCCTAAAATTGAATATAACACCCTCGCTTCTTTTGCTAAGAGTGCCAAATAAACAATCACTTCCGGTTTCAAACAAAACAAACGTAACAACCAGAAAACATTGTTAATAATCCACGATAACATGTTTTTAGGGAGGTGTTTTGTATGTGGGTGTTGGATGAAAGTAAAAACACTTACACACATCCAGTACAACTTATGTAATATTATGTGTTGCGAATTTTTCTAATTTGAAGAATGTTCATTTAAAACGTTTAGTGTTGCAAATATTCTTGTGTTCGTATATTTTTCAATGCTGCCACTACAATTGGTTATATTTTGGCTGGCAAAAAAAAAAGGAAAACTTTTAATTGAATTCATAAATTTTTCTTGACATTTTTCATGCGATTTCAGTTTTTTCTGCTGAATGTTTTTACAAGCTGTTTGGCGATGCTGTTAAGAATGTATGTTGTTTCCTTAAGTTGCTGTTTTGGGGTGTGTACGAGTAAGACTCGCATATTATTTTTATAAATAAGTATTTAGAAAATATTTTCATTTTTGATTTGTTTTTGTGCTATTTTTGGCACACATCTCCCTTAGAAATGTCGATACATTTAAAAAAATTGTAAGTAAAACCAAAAAAACTCTAACTGCCTGACTTATATTAAAAAAAAACACTGACATGCAAAATATTAGAAACAATTGTAAAATGAAATATATAAAATGTTTTTTATCTTAAATTGAAATAATATTTAAAAAAAGAATAAAATTTTTGGATTTAAAGGACTATAAATTTTGCAACACAACAAGGCTGGTGTGATTGCACAGAAGAAAATTACAAATTAAGCAACAGTTATTTGTTTTAAAACAGAAAATCATAAGTCATGAAAAATATATGTTACTGAGCAGCCTGGTAGTTATTTATAAAGCAGTTTATAAAACAAAAAAATTTAGTGGGTCCTGGTATGGTCAGAAGAGCCCAAAGAATAAATGAGATCTAATGAAGTCTAAGAGAATCCAATTAAAAAAGGAAATAATAAGGACCAATATACCTTCGTCCAGACGAAGCAAAAAGACGACCTTTGCAGAACCCTGCAGACCCAAGTCTTGTTTATTTGCACCGAATAAAAGGAAAAGTTATGTAACATATGAAGCGAGTCTTGAGTTCATTTTTTATCACCACCACGAGTATAAAGAAACTAATTGGTTTTCTTTATACTCTTCTAAAAGATAAAAGAAGAGCACAACTGACTGTAGGAGGGGTAGCTTAGAAAGGAAAAAAGGTGCAATTATAACTTTGTACTGGTCACTGTACTCACGGAAAAGCTAACGGACCCCAGCAGCTGACTGCAAATCCTAAAATTATTAATATTTCCAATTGGGCATCATTTTATTATTATATGTCGTTGATGCTTTTTCTACTCTGCAATATATTAATTAATACATTCACACTCCTTTAAAGCCAAAAAAGAAAGTATTATAAAATTTATGGGAAATATACTGCGAATAAAAATATCTTTCTAATTTATATGTATTTTCTTTTAATACGTGTAAAATCTCTTAGTGCTTAAACACACACGAACAGGTACACTTTCTTTCAATAATTATTTAAGCAGTATTTTTCTCATTATCCTTTAACAAATCTAATATCAATTTAATACTGCGAGAATATTTTAATCCTGTTGTCTGTACCTATTTTTTTCCTTACAGCAAATAACACAATTTTCAATTAGAAAAGTAAAAACAGTAAATAAATAAAATAGTATTAAAAAAAACTACATAAAAGCTTATGTTTTCTAGGAAGAATATAAGTAAAAACCAGATTTTCTTTGTTTGCCTATAAAATTAATGAAATTTTTTTTAGTATACAATAAGGAATTTACGAGAAAAAAAAGGCGAAAACAATCTAAAATATTTATTTTATACTGTGACATAGTTATGACAACAATGGAAAGGGAATGAAAAAAAAAACATTTTTTTTTTATTTCATTTAAGGAATTGTTATTCATGGCACATACTGCAAATACTAACAACACAACAACATGTTGTAAATAAATTTACAAGCTGTTCACATCATATTATAACACATCATACAAATAATAGTCATGTTTTAAGTCCAACACTCATATGCTTTTATGTTTATAAAATTCCTTTTCCATAGAAAAAGTTCATAACCCTTCTCTTGTTGAAAAAAATAATCGTAAGGAATAGGTCTAATTTTTTTTTTTTTTTTGTGTAAAAGACCTGTTGAAATAAATAAAAATATAAATAAGAAAGTTTCAAAAAAGACCTAAAATTCAATAAACCGATATTGTACTTAATAGTAACAAAAAAGATTAAAATAACGCACTGTGAGACAAAAATTATATTAAAATGAAAGTCTTATGTTGACTTTTTCAAATTGTAGAAATCGTGATAACAATTACAACTACGAATGCGGAATAGGGGCATACTGAAGCCTGCTACTACTGCTTAATATTCCTTTTCAACTTCCCTACATTTCTTTACTTTTTCAGCATGCTGCTGCCTTAATCCCTGGATACCAATTTTTGTTGGTATTATTATTCGTTATATGAGGCCATCAGAATGGCTTAAAATTGACTGTCCAGATGCCCTTCTTCAAGTACAGCCTCGGTGATTTTAAGCGTTTTAAAATTAATCATAATAATAATAATTATTATTTTTTTGTGTTATTTTTTACAATTTAAAGTTCAATCGGAACTTAAAAATATTTAACTTAAAATACTTCTGTGAAAAACACGAATTCCGTTATGAAGCTGCTCTTAAAGAAAGAAAAATTAAAAAATGTTTTAGGACCATGTATAATTTTTATAAACCAAGGGTCTAATTACCGCTTCCGATATCGAATGAACTATCGAGCGAAAAAATCTCGATCTCTGTCGAGTTTCTTCATGATGGCATTCGATCGCTATCGAAATGAATTTTCATAATAATTGTAAAAGATATTATTAAATTTGTAACAGAGTGACAATGCAATTTAACATGCAATATAAACAAAACAACATACTAGAAACTTTTGACGTGTGTTTTTTAGAATTTCCAGTTCATTTGTTTTTATTTCATACTCTATTTTTTGATTTTCATATTTTCTGCATGCTCTTCTTCTTTTATTCTAAGTGAAAGTTCCTTTAACTTAATTAAACGCTCAAGTTTAGAAGACATACTCATTTAATGCTCCTCGACTTTTGCAGTATTAGATTTTAAAACATCTAGTTTCGTTTCTGCTTTTGTAGAGAATTTTGTTGGTCTTGTTGGTAATTTCGATATGTTGTCTACTTCATTTTCGAGTTCACTATCATCTTCCGATGCTAACGTTCTATCCACTAGAGACTAAAGAGATTCACCTGTTTCATTACAAGTTCCGTTTTTATTATTGGCTAATCCAAACGTTACTATCGTTGACAAATCTTCAATGGCTACACCAATGCCGGCAGCCTCTAGTAATTGTTTCTCAATAGAAGACAATAGGATTTCCTCGTATGGCCCCCTCCTATTTTCTTTTTCAATGCCTTATTCATAAAGAATTTCTTCTTTACACTAAATTTTTGACCCGTATAAGCCTTTATTACAAACAAGTTCTAATGCCTTTAAGCAAGGAAGAATACAAACGTATATAGACTGCAACGATACGTACCATTCGCCATAATTAAGCATTTTTAATTGGAGAGTCAAACGAATTTAAGCGCAGTGTAAGCGATTCTCACAGCCTGTTTGCAACAACTCTGTCCACAATTTGGCAATAGGTTCTTTGCTAAATTCGGGTGTTCAAACATAATCTCTGCCATCATTTCTTTTTCAGATACACCATAATTACAATTGCTTTAACTTGAAAAATAAATAAGACTTAAATTTTTCACAATTTATTGTTTGCATTTAAAATTAAGAAAAAATTTGTTTTATTTGCGATTGACAATTTGGCAATGTTTTCAAATATAACACTCGATCGATGATTCGCTATCGAAAGCTATCATCTCAAATTTTATTTATTTTTGTTCGATATCGAAAGCGATAATCTCAAAACAAAAATTTTCGATCTAAATAGCTCGATAACGAAAGCGGTAATTAGACCCCAGACAAACATTTTAATAATGCCAAGCATCAGAAAAATTTGCAGGTAATAGTCGCCCAACATAAAGACCACATAGCGCCATCGCTGGAAAGTGGATGGTACCCACCTCTAAAACTTAAGCTCGAATACTCCTATGATATGCGGAATTTTAGGCCAGTCGACCTATCTGTTTACAAGTGGCTGTTCAATGTGATAAAATATCAACCTAAGTTAAACCAAACTTTTATAATACAGTGTATAGTTAGGAACATTAGATTTTATTATTGGAAAAATTTTTGCTGTGCGAATATTTTGGCTTCGTTACTAAATGCCCTATAAATATGATGCAAATTTAGTTAAATTGAATAAATAATAAGTAGCTAAATTAACTATTTATTTTAGTTAATTTTAATGTAATATTTTATTGTCTAACATATTACCAGACTGTGCCAGATACAATGTTTTAATAAAATATGTCTAAAACAAATATCACCTCTCAATTTCACTTGCGGTCATTACCAAAAGGTTTTGGTTCAATGGTTTTTTGCCATTGATTTGGAATTTATTTCTAACAATTCAGCCATGTCACAGAACTTAATTCCGATCGAAAGTGCTTTAGATTCCGCAAATTGGTTCTTCGGAAAACGAAAATTTTTTTCAAAATGAAACCACTATTAAATTCCAGAACGGAATTGTGGTTTTAAAATTTTCTTTTGTTTTGTATTTTTTTAAATTAGCCCGTCTGTTAATTTGGTATGACCAATGTTGCCATTTTAAATTTAAAAAGTAGAGATACAGCTCTTCTTTTTGATAACACAAAATCGATCGGAATCTGAAGAAGGTAATACAAATTTGATCAGAATTGTTAATACGGAATTAAAACCATTCCGGTCGGAATATATGACATGCCTGATTATTTTTAAATTATATTAAAAAATTTGAAAACTTCTTATATGCCCTTTTTATTACTACTAAAAATATTTATGTTCTTGTCAATTTTTAAAAGCTTCAAAGGTATAAAATTGTGGCAAAAGAATAAAAATTTTAAGATAATTTTAAAATTTTTTTCTGGTCTACAAGTCTCCTCAAATTATTTGCTTAAAAAAAATTGAATAAAATTTTATGAAATGAATTCTGTATCAAGAGCGTATCCCTTTGTGGTCGATTGGCCAGTGAATCGCACTACGCATTATAGAAAAAATTCGTTTTTTAGCCGAACAGTTCGTATGTGGAATAAACTCCCTGCAGAGGTCTTTCCTGCCACTTTCAATGTGCAAAGATTCAAATCAAATGTCCACAAGCACTACTTCCCACAACCTAATTTCCTAGTTCTGGCACAATGCATTGCATAAGTAGGGGTCATTCTTTGAGCGCTGCTTCTAATAAAAAAAAAAAAAAAAAAAATAATTAAGGCTTAAAAAAGGAGTAACAACTGCTACATTGTGGCT
The DNA here is from genome assembly GCA_937654795.1 of Cistogaster globosa. Lineage (NCBI taxonomy): Eukaryota > Metazoa > Arthropoda > Insecta > Diptera > Tachinidae > Cistogaster > Cistogaster globosa. Next base: position 77,078,465 of record OW569407.1, read on the forward strand.
TCTCCTAGGTGAAGTTTCATCTAGGACAATTTCTCGACTACTTGTTTGTCCCTTTGTGTTACAAGTTTTAGGGAAGACATAAACTTTCTCACTTGGGGCAGCTGCAGCTGAAATATGAAAAATTCTATTTATGCCATTTTCCAACTCGGTAAGGTTTTTTATCCGATAAGGCCCTGCTTATTTGTTGTGCTTGTTGTTTTGTTTTTTTTTTTTAGGCGACACTTAAGATCTTCTCATACCTGAAACAAAATTAATGAGTGATAAAATAAAAATAATGTGAATTAACATTTTACTGTACATATAATATGAGTGGATTACGGAATGCTCGTCGATTCTAATAAGGCATTTTAAAAAAATACATACTTTTTTCCACTCACTGGCATTTCTTGCAGGAGGTCCATAGGCATTTATCTTTTTCGCCATCGCCTCGTTTTAACACAACAATGCGCGATACATAAACTAGAAACAGTTTCATTTGTTATGTTTTTTACAACAACAAAATGACATTCGCGTTCTAAAAACCCAAAGATGGAAAACTGTAACATGCGACTAAACGGCAAATTGTGTTCTGTAAACTGGATGTTACAAAATTTCTTCAAATATACATTTCTTTACTAAAATAAAAACATTAAAGAAAATATAAGAAAAAATTTAAGGAATCATTAGCTAAAATATTCATTTTATTTTTATATTTATTTCTTGTGTTACTACAATTATTAATAAAATTCTATTTATTTATCCCGATTTTTTATTAATTTATTAACTATTTTTAAGTCAAATTACCCGATTTTTTAAACGATATTTTTGCAAAAAAAAAAATTAAGTGTAAGATAATTTAATTTAAATCAAATTTTAACTAGAATTAATTTTATTTAACTATTTTTATATAGTCGTTTCCAATCCTATAACGTATAAATATTCTTGATCTTGGCGCATAGGAAGTCCTGTTGTATGCAATCAAGCTGAAATCAGTTTTGCCACGTATTTAGAAGCGCTACAGAAAATGTTGACCAATATTCTCGTAGTCATAGTTTCAGAAATTCAACAAATAAAAAAAAAACTGCTAATTCTCTTAACGACTTTAATTTAACTTATTTCTTTTCACGAAAATTTCACCAAAAATTCGTTTTTTCCAGGAACTCAAAGTTTAATTTAAAATCAAAAATGCACTAAAAATAATTAAAAACTATCAAAATTTTAAAAGTCTTCTAAAGAAATCACTTTTACGCTAATGAGTCATTTTTTATAAAAACTTGTAAAAGTAGAACTGAAAACCATATATCTGTTATCTGCAAAACAATCCTTTTAGTGTGATTTACTTCTCGCGCTTATATTTCAATAGATTCTTAAATTAAGAAGAATGTCGAGCAGGTTCCAAATTGACAAACAAAAATCTTAACAACATTTTAAATATCTTTATTTCTGCTTTAGAAAATGATTCAAAATTTTCGCTTAACATTTTTTTTTTTCAACTAATGTTATTTTGGCGAATAAATTTTTCACATAATACATGTATAATTCATCACTTCCGAATTTCTTCAATCGTCACCAAAAAAGGAAGTTCCTTTAACTCCTTTTTATCCACACATATTCAGCCGCATCACTGATAAGGAGTTGTACTTGAAGCAAATTATTTTGATTAAAAACCCACTGTAAAATTAAGAACTGAATAAAAAACATTTGTCTGATTATATTTTGCCTGTTTTATCGCTGCTCTTTTCTGTTTTTGCCCCAAAAAAGAGGAACGCATGCAAGTGTGGTGTAAATATATTTGTGTAAATGTATGAACGCTGGTATAACAACCATATTGTTGAATTGTTTCCCCTGAGGGTACGTGTCAAAAACAAGTTGACACAATATTATATATCCGCAAAAAAAAAGTACAATAAAATGAAAACATATATAAATTAGAAAAAAGGGGCTGCTGCTGTTGCCATTTTTATTTAATTTATTATATTGTGCTATTTTCCAAAAAAAAAAAATTACACAAGAAATTAAACAAAGAAAAAAAGGAAAATAGCGTAAAATGTGTAGCTCGTAAAGTTTCTTGAAAAAAAGAAACTTTTTATAAAAAATTACGAGGAAAAGTCAATAAGTGTTTACATTATTCTTGCAATATAATGAAATAACCAGGCGGAGAGACGGTCATAGTTTCTAAACATATAATAAAACAGTAACAGAGTTATTTCTGTACATGAAAAATGTTTTTTAAATTTTTATGTTAGTGTAGATAGTAATCGATATGGAATACAAAACATCTATTTTTGGAATTTTTATCTGTCTGTCAGTCTGTCTGTGTTGATGGATTTGAATAAAATGTTTAAAGATCTCCTTCAGAAACTTAGTTCAAAAGTAGAATATTTATTTCATAAAAATAAGACATTTTGTAGACAAACTAGAGATACAAATGTGAAAAGCACCCAATTTCTCCGGTATAATGGTAGTAGAACAATTGTAAGTACATTATATTTTTGTAGATGGAAAATTGTTAACTCTGCTTACAGAACTCTGAAAAAATGTTTAAAAAGACATTTTTCTACATTTAAATTTTTAAGAAAATTAGAAATGATACGCGGACAAAGTCGTGGGCACTGCTAGTATTAATGTAATTTTGTATTAATAAGCACTATTTCTAAATTTCAACTGTCTACCCATTACGAAAATAGAGGGCCCCCTAAAAAATTAAATTTTGTGTTTTTTATTTAATTACTTTACTGGGATATGAACTCTTACGCTTATGCATAGCAGAGAAGCAGTCAGCTCTATCAACGCAGACAACATAGCTGCTCAAAAACCACTTTGAGGTAGTGTCACATTCCATTAAGCCTGTAAATCAATTTAACTTATTCATTAAAAAACCACAAAATTAAAATCGCTTGTTTGTGATAAAGGAAAAGAGCAAAAATTAAAATGTACTTCAATCAAATTTTAGGATAAAAAGGCAGCAAGTATTTTTTTATACGAACGCCAGTAAATGACATCAAAACTTTTATTTATATTTGATAGATATTTCCCTTTCCGGTAGCACATACGCTCTATGTAGTTAATGCAGCAGAGTTTGTGCAACTTTAATGAAGGCGTCTTAATTTTTTTTCATTTATCTCAAAAGACAGAGAAAAACAATAGCAGCGTAACAAAAAAACATGTCAGTGGATTCTTAGCATTTTCGAATGAAGATTGACAGCCAAATACACCAACAAATAAAGTGTCAGGATTGGAAATGGAACGTGTTGTTTACAAATTCCAAAAAATAATGAAAGGAACCAGCAACATAAATTATTCAAAAATCTAAAAATACAAACAACAAAACAACAAGTAGACCAACCATGGTTCAAGTTAATTTATGTTTATAATGCACCCATTTCTAAAAAATCATATCACTTTTTAGTAAACAGAAGTAGCACCTCAGGCAACAATGCCTATTTAATTAGTGTAACCGTGCTAATTTCTTTAGGAAAGTGATTGAGGAGAGACAAGACAGGTGGTGAAAGTATAGCCATTTTGTTAATTATTTTACTTTGCCGTCGAATGTGCTATGTAAAATTACCAACTGTGTGTTAAGCTCTGAATACGTATTATACCATTAAATAGAAAAAACATATTTTTATTTTTGGTTGCCGCAGGGGACGAACCCTGGCCAACCTGATTTGTAGTCAACGTTCTTACTGCAGTCTCATATTCGTATCACTGATCAGTCATAAGCCGATAACCTTTATACAAATAGTTAATAACTTCAAAGAGCCTAAACCAAAAGAAATGATTAATACAATTTGTTTTTTAATAAATTAAAAATTAAAATATTCGTAATCTTAAGCCGAATATAAAATTTTCATCGGTAAATATTAAAAAATAGTAACGGGGATTTTTCGGTATATAAAAATTTTCTTGAAAATATTGATGTTGGTGTAGATAGCAATCGATATGGAACACAGAACACCTTTTTTTGGAATTTTTGTCTGTCTGTCTGTCCGTCTGTGTTCGCTGGATGGATTTGACGGCTGGATGGATTTGACTAAGTAATAATAAATAAAATAAATGTAATAAATATAAAGAAACAATTTTTAAATATGTATTGGATTTATTGGAAACACTTTCTGTTTTGGAACTAATTTTTTGATTTAAAATAAAATTCTTAATTTTTAAATATTTCTATTGAAAAACAAATCTTTACGAAAATTTTGCGTACATTTTTAAGGCATTATTCCTAATTAATTTTTAAATTTATTATGAAAAAGGACTTTAGAATTAAACTTGGTTTTAGAAAACGCATAAACTTACGATTTAAATTTAGTTTTAAAAGCTTTAAACTGCTGCAACACTCCAGCAAGTCCCAAATAGCTCAGACTTAAAACTTAAGCTTAAATCATCCTCTGCAAGCAGCATTTACAAATAGGTTTTTTCACGACACAACCGTTAAGAAACGGCTTATTTATTTCCAAAAAAGTCTGTTTCTCCCACTTAACTTTGTTTGACCCCTTAATTTTTTTATATTGTGGCTAAATTTGATTATTTATTGCCGCTTGTTAATGCTACAATAGTTTCTTACACAGTTATTTAGCAATAAAGAAAAAAAAACGTACAAAATTAACGATGTAGATGCAATTGTATGTCATCCCAATTTCAAATGTTTCGACAATTATAAAATATTTTATACTGGAAAAAAACTTTTATTTATCACCTTCTTGTCTCCCGTATTCCAACACTTTGTAATGTTTTACAAAATTGTGCTTGTCTTATACATTATTGGATTAGCGTGCTCGTTTTTAAATGTTTAAAAAAGAATATCAAGGTATTTACGACAATGACTATCGAACTATCAAACAAGCAAGAAGAAGAATATGTTATGATATGAAGACACATGTCATGCAGAGAATTTCCTGACAACAAACATGATTTTTAGATTTAAAATAAGTTTTTTAGGAAATAAAACATTTGTAGCATTTTCTTAACGAATGGATGATAGTTTTCATTGATGATGAAATGATATGGTTTAAGAGCATAGAAAAAAATCAATAAAAATTAAAATAAAATAACACTAAGCAATTTCGGTTAAAACAGAAATTGTTTTAATGAATTTATAACAATTGAAAATTTAAAGTTAATTTTTTTCTTAGCTAAAAATGTGACTTTTGATTGTTAGTGACTTTGCTTGTATACACTTTTTCTTTTGTATGCTAAACAATATTTTTCTTAATTGTGAACTGACGTTAGACTTACACCAGAGTTACAGAGCTTCTTCGTTCCTAAATCTCCTTTAATACAAATTATCAGACCAAAAAAAATACAGCTCTCGTGTATGGGCCAGTGCTCCAAAGTCTATGCAGGAGACAGCAAAAAAGCTCATCGGTGACAGTAAGTTATCGACATATATTTATTAACTGGAGCATGGACGCAATGTGGGGGGAATTTGTTCCTGGAAATCGTAATTTCGTACAGGCATCGCGCTGTGCATCAAGAGCGCTTTCCTTTGTGGTCGATTACAGAGAAAATCAGGCACTACTTCCGCTGTTCCCCTTCCCACAACTTAATTTCCCAGTTCTGGCACAATGCATTGAATCAGTAGAGGTCATCCCTTGCTGGTCCCAATAAAAAAAATTCTATAAAAGTATATTGAAAATGACTATCGGATTTAAAAGCTCGATTTTTAAGCTCGTTTAGTGCTTTTTGGATAGATTTGCGATTTTTTTACGCGAAGTAAATATTTAAGAAAATTTTCAGATTGTTTATAATAACACATTTTTTTGTAAACAACTTTGTTTTCAGCTTCATTTGCACAAATATGATGATATAAAATAAATCAAGAAAGTGCGAGGGTTTCATATCAAGAACAGAGCACTTTTTAATTAAATATTTTATGCTGTTATAATTTGTTGTTTAAAATTTAATGCGCAGTAAAATGCAGTAAACATAAAAACAAAGTTCACTATAGAAGTACCCTTTCATTTTTAATTTTATTTTTGTAAAGGGCGTTTTTCATAGACGTATAAAATCTTAAGTTAGCAAAACTTTTTTACTGGCGGTCATTTTGGCAGCTGCATGGTAAACTCCTGTGAATGTTGAGACAACGTTACATCCAGAAATACTTAATGTTTGGTGTGGCCTATGGATTGGTGGATTCATTGATCCGTACTACTTTAAAATCAATGCTGGTCAAAACGCTGAAGTTAATGTTGAACGCTACAGAGCCATGTTTACTATATGTTTCTTTCATAAAATGATGAACCATGATATGCGTAACTGTGGTTTCAAGAAGAAGGCAAATTCTTTAAACTTATGAGTCCACGCCCAAAACGATTGGCCACTTGAAGGATAATATTTGCAGCGTTATTAATAATATTCAGCCAAAAATATTGAAAAATGTAATCGAAAATTAAGCCCAAGATTAGTTTACAGCCGAACAAGCTGTAGCGGTCGTATGCTAGAAGTCATATTAAAATTATAACGCCAGAACTCTTTTTTTCGAATAAAGTAAAATAAATGTCGATTAGAAAAAAAATCTTCTTTGTCTTATCCCATTTAAAAGTTCTGTACGTCTATAAAAACACTCTTAATAACGGGTTTTAATAGGAAAACGCCTTGCATTAAGTTTCAATTGTGTGTATAACCATTTGAAAGAGAGGTGGTATTCATCACAATAAAAATTAAATGAAAAAGCAAGCTTTTGATATGTCTGCACATAATGCAACATGTATCACAGAAAAGTATTAAAAAAAAAATAAAATATAATTTAAAAAGCCTAATTTTATTTCACTTTTACTTAAGATATTAAAGTTAAAACTCTTCTCGTTTAATGTTTCATCGTTTAATAACAAACTAATTCTGTTAAACTTACGTTTAAATATAAATTGATTTACTAATTTCAATAAAACATTTACAAGTATCCCTTTCCTATTTAATTTTTTTTATGCAAATTTACCTCAAATGTCAGTGTTATACTCCATGCTCCCTCTTAGTAAATTTAAAACAAATTGAAACTTGTGTTCTATGTTTTTTGAAATGGCAAAATTGTTGCTAAATTGAATCTGCATTTTTTGCCACCTCCTGTAACCTTTCTTTTTCTTTTTTTGTATCAGTGCGGCAAAATACCACTTTTCCATATGCTGGATTGAAATCTGTTTTCGAATTTCAATATTGCAGATTGAGACATACAAAAGAGCAAGAAATAAAACAAAAGCAATTGAATAAAATTGTGAAAATTTTATTATAAGTGAATGGCAAAGTTAAGTCGAATTAAGAGGTTCTTTCATACACATGAAAAAAATTTAAATAAAAAGATACTTTTTAAGCAAGAGAAAAAGCAATATTCTATTTTTAAGGGCATAGTTTACTCCTCAAAAAATTTCTTTAAAGCAATTGTTTCCATTTAAAGAATACATGTTCAAAACAAGTACAATTTTTCTTAAAGATATATTTTGAACGTTAGAAATATAAATTTAAAAAGCTTTGAAAAAGCAATTATAAGAAATTTCACCTCTAGAACAATTTTCATATACAGGAAATTTTTAACTACTCATTAAAAAGGTACGTCTGATGAAAGTACCTTCTTTTCTGCTAGATATTTAGAGTTTTTTTTTAAGTATGAATGACTCAAAATTAAAATAAGAAACATTAATATTTAAAAAAATATTTACATTTAAAAAATGGCGTTTTCAAAAAAAGTTTTAATTTTTATCCTTTAGAATGTACTTTTTCCAAAGATACATATTGAAAATGACTTCTGCGTAAGGAGTGTTCATTTATATTTTGTTAAAATAAACTCAAAGTTACCTGTTTAAAAATAACTTTAAAAAAGTAATTTTCAAACTTTTTTTTTTTTTTTGTTGGTTCTAGAAAATATAACTTAAAAAATGATAATGAAACGAAATTTTAACAAAAATGCCCCTTAAAGCTTAGTCACCTCTCAATATAACTGAAACTCTTGCAAAACTGTTAATAAACAAATATTACCATCCCTTATGTCAAAAACTATTAAAAATACATGACTGAGAAATGTCAATTTGTATGCAAGCAAATTGTCAGATTGAAATATAAATAAATTCAATTTTCTTCGAACACAAAGTAAAGTGTTATTTCTTTTTTATGCACATTAAAATACAATAGAGGTGGGAATTATTTAAATGTTCATTGTTGTTATGTTTAAGAAAATCAATATTTACACTGTGCAACACCAAAAGTGTAATTAAAAAAATTCTTTTTATCTATTTATTATTGGTTTTTCATTGTCCTCAGAAGGATATATACTTTTGGCCCAGTTAAAATAAAAGTCAATTTTTAACTAGTGGAGTATTAAATTGTCTGATATACGTTTGTGCTTTAAAATATTTTCTGTATAAAATCTGCAAACTCAGTACATTATTGTTATTTCTTTCAATAAAAAAAATTAATCCGAATTTAATTTAATCGAAATGTCACGAAAAATTCAAATCTTTCAAAAATTTTAGAACAGTCATTAATATCTAAAAGTTAATAAAAAAGCTAATACAAAACTTTTTAAATAATCAGATCTTTACCACATATATAAATCTAGTTTAGTGAAGTAACTCCTATAAAAAAAATATTGGGGTGACAGAGAATTAAAATATAAACAAAGACGATATATAATTTTAATTGGTTAAGCATTTTTTAAAAAATTTTAGTATTTTCTGAAAGATTTCTTCAAAAGCTTTTGATTGACCATATTGACAATCAAAATTTTTATGAAAATTTGAGAGGCCCATTCATTACTCAGAAAATATGAGCAAGCGGCAATTTTTTCACTTGATATATTTTTTTCTTATCCTTCAATTCACTATCGTTCCATGTTTTTATTTTTTGATTGGAGTTACTTCGTTGTTCCAAATGATACGGAAAAATTAAAGGCTTAAATTAAGCCCACAGCCTCAAGAGACACGGATTAATCTTGTTGATTTTCAATGACACCTTTTTTGATACTATGTCTGATCGATTGGAGTATTTTAATTTCCTCTAGCTCATCTATGCATTAGAAGTCAAAATATATATATTTTATGGGGTCGGAAATATTATTCATTTCACTAAAAATCTTGCTCTACATCAAAAAATCAATATTTTACGATAAAATAAAAAAGAATTTTGAATTTGACCAACTATCAGTATTTTAGTAAAAAAAGTGCACTGTTGCACAACCACAAATCCCAATTTGATTAAATAAATCTTAATTATAGAAAAATTTAAAATATTTTTAATGTTTTAACAAAAATTTTTAATCCATGAAAGAAAATTCCAAAATATTAGCATTTTACAAATGAAAATGAAACGTTGTGACTAACCTGCGAAATTCAAAGGTAAAAATGAATTTAGATGAAGCCAGAAATTGTTCTTTGAGCAGAAAATTAATTTTTCACACAAAAAATTTAGCGGAAACTAGTATTCTAGCAAAAAAAAATTATTTATTTATTTACATATTATAATAAATAATAATAATAATAATAATAATAATAATAATAATAATATAATGAAAAAATTGCGGTACACACTTTGCTTAAATTTAATTTTTTTAATTGCATCACCTAAAGGGACTCCCCGATTAAAATGTTTTACTTGTTGTAATAGCGGACATAGAAGAACACATTTAGTGTAATTTTCTTATTTTTAACTACAAAGCTTTAAAAGATTTGCCCATTGAAGTCAAATAATGTCCCTGTAGAAGCAGCCTTTAATGTTTTAATTAATTTTTGTATTTATTTCTGATATTTCGAGTTATTTTTCAATTTAATTTTTACAAGGAAAAATTATTTTGTAAATGTATGCGGACGTTTCCAAATAAACAAAAAAATTAGATGCTGGCAGAACGTAATAACGCATTTACAGAACCGCCAAATCCCTTATCAGCATTCTTCGCATCTATCTGCCTTAAGTTGTGTAAATTTGTAAATATAATCCGTTTGACAAACTAATCAATATTAATTTGGTTGAACGAAATTCACACACAACTCAAAGCATTTCTTGTTGTTTTCTCTACAACATGTCTTGTATATTTGTTGCATTTGTAATCCACGTTTAAGCCCCTGGCTGAGAAAAAATTAAAAAATTATTTTGAGTTATAGTTATACCAGCTTTATTTAAATTTAATTACGGTTTTTTGACTAAAAAATTCTAAATATTAAGTCAAAAAATTGCTAAATCATAAAAAATGCAATGAGTTAACGACAGAACTTGTATTTCTTGCGGCAAAATTTTATTCTTAATTTAAATAATAAATTGCAATTTATACAACATTTTTAATAAAATACTATTTAAGGTCACGACTAAATATCCTACTCAATTTTTCTCTGCGTTTGCAAGAAATTCTGATTAAATTCTGTTCTACTCAGAAAATTCCCAAGAAAAAGGTGCCACACTGTCCCACAAGAAAAACGTAATTAAAAATGCAACTCTGATTGTATAGGAACTTTTATACTACAATTTCGAAAAGAAGGCATAGAAGCCATTCTGAACAGGTCGAACAACTAAACATGATACTTCATCATGGCCTTTACAATAACAATTTTTCACAAAATAAATTATTTTCAAGAAATAAAAAATTTTATTAAAAAAAGAAACAAACAAATTTGTCTGAAATATTAATATCAATGATTCATATGGAATTATTTTTAGTTAGGCTTAAGTTTGTTAATATATGGAACCAACAAGTCTCTTATAATTCATTGGTATTGTCTTCTTACGATATTTGAGAGCTACAAATAAAATAATTATATTTATAATGCCTGAAAAATACTTCGCCCCAGTTTAAAGTCATTCTAAAATATGATTATATACATCTCAAAAATCTATACCTTGTTTCAGGTAAGAGGTACTCTATGTCCTTCGTTACACCACTAAAAAAGTGTGTTCAAAATTTAATAGCGATCGGTTAGGTTTTTACGACGTGAAAGCGTAACAAACAAACAAACTCATATTGGCATTTTTCATATTATTCTTGTAAATAAAGTCAGTAAAATTAATGTGCTATTAAAATGTACAGCATTTTCTGTATCTGTACATATTTCTTACTGAGGAAATTAAGGAATAGGGAGTACGTTTAACATAAATTCATATTTTAAAGTAAAATTTAATTTACGATTTTTGAAGGGAGTCGTATAGATACAAACAATTATGAACATAAGTCTTTTAAAAAGTTTATAAAAAGTATTTTATTTTTTTTATTAATAGCACAGTGTACTCAGTTACTTTGACCTTTTTGATTCTTTATGAATATAAACGCAGCGCAGCGCATCACATTCATTATAATGAGAATAATGGCGAACTTTATTATAACTTTGTATCCTTTTATCGTTATTATTATAAACCTTTAGATAATTTAACATATTTAAGCATGTTATTAAGTGAAAATATGAAAACTAATGAAGCTTTTCCTTATTGCTAAAGGGCAACCTCATCACTATCGGCAACTCTAGTAGCTGCAATGGCTTTCGTCTTTCTGTTTTTTATTTTTTGTTCGAAATGAGCAAAGCAACAAGATAAAGTTTACTATGGATTTTGAAAAAAAAAAAATGTTAAGGACAAAGTTGTTGATTAAAATGATAATGACGATGTCAGCAATTGATAAAGTTGAAAGGCGGTAACGACAACTAAAATTATAATAAAATCATTTAAATTCAAAAAACAAAAAAATTAAAAGTATGGGGAAGGAGAAAGACCATTTAGAAAGAAATTTTAAATTATTTTTGTTGCTCTAATATTTATGGTTGAACAAGTCTAGTGACTTTTATGGCTGCATACTAGTTATTTTATAAAGCTGGACAACATTTTCTGTTATTGTTGTTGTTGTTGTTTTTGTAGTGGCACTCAAGTAGTTTGCGTTTAATTGGAAAACTTTTGCATTTATAATTAGAAAAAAATTGAAACTAAATAAATGCACCACAACGACATGCAGCAACATTTTTTTTTTCAACCATCAACTAGTCTGTTGTGTTTACAATGCAAAACTAAAGCCTTCTTTAAAAAGTATTTTTTTCTATTATTATTTTAATACTATTAATTAAAAATTGCAATAAACATCATCATCTACATTAAAAAATTAGAAATTGAAAACTTTGGTTCGGTCTTTAATGGAAGATGGTAGAATAGAGTATCTAATTACCTTTTCTTTACAAACAGAAGCACAAGTACCTCCAATAAAATAAAAAAAAATAATATATAGAGCGATAGCAAATTAAAAAATAAGAAAAAAAACATTAACGTTTCATAGAAAAGTAGGATTTTGTACCGTATTTTTTAGGACATCAATATGAGTATCATTTTAAAGCTTTTGAAGAGATCTTTCAGAAAATGCAAAAATTAAAAAAAATGCTTAACCCATTAAGAGCCGGTGACATTTTTATGTAAAGTTTTATACTGACAATAATTTATGAAAAATTGTAAAGCTTCTCGCTTTTAGTAGGGCTAAAAATTAGTACCGCTTCTACGACATTTTTAAAACCCGTTTCAATTAATTTGCTCCGTATAGCGAACGAGAGAGATTTTGACGCTCGTAAGACCCAGCCCTGTTTACATTCATACAGATGCACGACCGAATGTACTGTTTCATAGATAGTTATGGGTGATTGGGTAATTAGATCTTTAAAAAATGTCTTGACTTTTTTTGTCATAAAAGTTCAGTGTCATATAAAGTAAAGAAAACGCATTTTTTAATTGAAGCAAGCAAGTTATCTGATACCGTATTATTTGTAGCACATATATAAGACCCAACACCGAATACAAATTTTATTTTTTATTAAGTGCTTTGAAGTACATCTATTTTGATATTTCTCTATCATGTTAAGGAAAGCTCAATCAAGCTTATCATTGACAATGTGTATAATAGTCGATTGACTCTGTAGATCATCAAAATAAGGAAACGCGTTTACATTTCTTTTCTACGTAGTAAAAATTCCTCATTAAGAAACCATAATGGTGACCAGAGAATGACAGAAGTATCATTTTAAGTACTCTTTAAGTATTTGAGGCCAAACATGTATGAATGAGTATCGTTACAGCTTCAACAACATACCATACTCAACATATTCATACCAATTTCAACTTAAATACCCTGAAGGAAACCTGGGGACAAGTGTCTCCCAGTTACCACTTTTGTCTACTATTGTGGTGACTGTTTGGCGACATTGTCAACAAAGCGTCTACATTTTTATATTTGCCTTTGGTGGGAAAAAAATTTTTGTAGCGGCGGCGGCAGGCGACTGATAGTGTGTCGGCGACACAATGGTTTTTATTAATCGATTATTTTTTCAATTGTGCTATAAAAGTTATTAACAATATTTATGTTTTTAATTTGCGAAAGTACATAAAAACCCAATTTAACGTTTTACTGCCATCCCTAAATTAGCGCGTAAAGCGCAAGATATCTGTCAAAATTTCTCATGTACATACAAAATGTATGAAGCATCCCTAAATAGCACGGCGTCAACGCTTAGCAATTGAAAAATCCAATTTCGACAGCGCGTAAGGTAATGCAGTTGCCAGCAAGCTACTGTTGTTTACATATTTTTTTGTAGTATTTAGAGAGCGTTACAAAACAGTAATGACATTTTAGCTTTTTTCGGGTTTATCTAGGGTTTTTATCACTGTTTTGCATTTCGTTTTATAGGGTTTTATTAAAAATGATAAGTTAACATTACTTTTCACAACAAAACGTTGCGCTTTTATTTAGGTATGTCATTTCAGCGTAAAAGCCATGCGTTATTTTCCGTCGCGTCTTACGCGATAATTTAGGTATGGCTGTTAGTGTTTGTAAAATATATTAAAAAAAAGAGCGGCGGCGGCTTAATTAAAAAGAATGTCGGCGGCTACTCTCAGACAACTTTTAGCCAAAAAAATTGGAGCTCTGTAGCAATAATATTAAAATTTTTTAATATAATAATTTAATTATAAAAAGCTTTAAGCAAAAAATTACGTTTTTATAAAAAATTATTAAAATAATCAATATACAAGGTAAATTAAGTGCGTTTCAAAATAATTAAGTCATTAAACATTATGAGTAAACGAAATTATAAACGACAAGTAAAAAAGCAATCGATTTTGTATAAAAAAAGAAGTGAATACGAAAAAATTTTAAGTGAAAGTGATAATTGTGAAAATTTTGTAGAGCCCGTGGAAGAATTTGTGAGATCAGTGATAGATTTACCAAACACCAAATTGAGTTTGCGTGAAAAGATAAAAACTTGGTATATTGAAACATCGCCTTCCAGAAAGTGCTTGGAAAAGCTTCTTGTTATATTGCGGGAGGAAGGTTTAGATGTTCCACTCTCAGCAACAGCTCTGTTGGGTAAAAGGCAAGAACTTTCGATTAGAAAAGTATCTCCACGAAATTATTGCCACATAGGACTTGAAAATCAGCTAAGGAAAATTGAACAAGTTTTAAAAGATTATGACGAAAATATTTTAACAAATCTTTTATTCTTTCAATATCCAGATGTTATATCAACTTTTAGCGAATTTTCCGACAAAACGCTTAGAGCAGCATTTCAGCGTCAGAAAAAGAAATACTTTAAACAAATAGGTCGAAGCAAAGCAAAATCAAACGAAAAGCAAAAAATTGATGACGATTTTTCCAACAAAGAAGATTAATTTTTTATAATTTTTAATTTAATTTTTTATAATGTTACAAACTCTTAACAACCGATCCAAAAAATGAAAGCTTTATTGAATTTTAAATAGATTGAAATGAATTAGTACCTATTTTAGTTTTAATATTTAAAAAAATTATCACTGTTATGAATTAGTGCCTTTAAGTCTTTTAATTTTTTTTTTAATAAAACCACAAGTTAACAAAATATGCATTTTCATTATCGACAGTTACTTCAGAAAAGTACCAAAAGTGTAGACTAGAATTACTAAAATGTACTAGTGAATCACTGGTTCCAATGTCTACATATGGTTCAAAAAGAACTACCTAGTCAATAGTACCAATGTCAGTAGTGGATTTTTAATGACACGCACATGTTAAATGTCTATAGTAAATAGCATTGTCTGGGGTATTATAAGTCACTAGTACTGGTGACTGTGTCAATAGTAAGTCAGTACAGTTTCACTATTGACATTTCCTACAGGGTATGTACAAGTATTGACAGCTAATAAGTGTACGTATACTCATACTCCATTGCACGCAGCACAAATAACTATAAGTATAAGTTGGATTGGGTATTTTCTATACACATACTTATAAGTATTGAGCAGAAATAAGTATAAGTATGTAAATACTCTAAGTATACTTATAAGTATTTCTTCATAGGAATATGGCATATATTGTTTTATAATGGTGTGAACCAATTTTATTTTCCATAAACACATATATTTTTTAAGTTAATATGATTTTTTCGTGGCGATTACATATTAACTGTTAATGTTATAAATATTAATTTAAAAAATTACTTTAATATATTTACGACAGATTTGTTATATAGAACCGAGTAAAATTTATTTTTAATGCATTCTAATTAATACATTGGGTAGGAAGAAGTTATATTTAAAAATCAGTTTCTCTTACATTTATTGAGTATTAGGTCACGAATTTCTGCATTTTCAATTACTATTCTTTTCTTACAAGTAGGAAAAAAAATAATACAATTTTAAATAAAGAATGAAATATATGAATATAAAAAAATAATCAGACATGTTTTAAAAATCGCGAATCGCTTTAAACTATCGATGCCTGTTGAAATCGCATGAAAGGTGTTCTGTAGTTCGCAATCGCAAGAAATTTGGAGACTTCAAATCGCAAGCACATACTGAAGTGAAGTTACGAATTTTACTTAAAATAAACTTTAAAGCAACAATAAAATTATACACAAATGAAAATTAATATGTTCTCCTTTATTTTTAACAAAATTTATTTTAATTTTCATCCAATTAAAGTCGCAAATAATTTATTTAAAATAATTAATTTAAAAAATAACTGTTAATTTTGGCAAGAAAAAATTAGCTTTAAATTTATTTATTAATTAATTAATAACAACAGTAGAAAATATATTATTACAATTATATATAAAAATCAAAAAAATTTAACCTAACTAAGTACATATATGCATATGTCTAGCAACATTACAAAAATTTTACCAAATATTTCTTTTATACAAAGAATTCAAAAATATAATATTGTCAATTGTTTTAGGTTCCAGCCGGCTTGTTTTCTCGGTTATTATATTTCCAGCTAAGGAAAAAACTCATTCGGATGCTGCGCTACTAGCAGGAATGGATAATATTTTCATAGCTATTTTTGACAATTTGGAATATTTGCCAGAATTGTTTTTCCACCATAGCATAACATCGAACTCGTCTGTAAGCCTAACCTTTTCAGTACAATAACGCTCGAGTTCATCCCTTCCAGTTTCTACACTTGTATTTGACGAGCCTGCTTAAGTTGGAAAGAAAAAACTTATTTTTTTAGTAACTGCACCTAAAGTTGCTGCAGACGAGCTGCTGGGTAAAAACATTGGGGAAAGCAGTTGAGGTGTTTGTGGTGAAAGAGGATTCATTGGTGAATCAGATTTTCTAGGTGAATGTATTTCTTGAAAAGGAGTTGACTGGCTGTTAACTTCGGATAAAACTTCTGTACGTTTTTCGTTAAGTTCTGAAATCCAGAAACCCTTAATCTCATCCATTTCATTTGGCTGCAAAGATATAGCTGGAGGATATAAGAATAATGCAGCTTTGTGAAGAATATTTAAATTTGAGTTCCATTGTTCCAAGTTGGATAGAATGTTTCTTTTTAAAGCCGAAATAGCAGATTCTTCATTATTCTGCACAACACAAATTGTTTTCATTTTGTTAATGGAAGGAATTACGAAGCAAATTGTTGGTGATACACTGGCTTGAAGTTTTTTGAAAATAACTTCGAAGTCTTTGAAAATTGCGACTAAGCCCTGCAAGACGTACATATTGAAGTTTAGCATACTTCTTCTTTCAACATTATCGGCAAGAATTTCGTTGAATTTTGTATAATTATCTAAAATAGACTAAAACATTGTAAAATTTGAATTCCACCTTGTAGGACAATGACTCTTCAAAGTTGTATCCAGCATATGTTGCTTGTTGGCCTTTTTGAAGAACTTAACGATTTTTTTACAAGCGTACGTAGTTCCTTTTAATTCAATTGTTGATTCAAAAGCATTATTCAACACATTAGAAAAAAGATGGGCTGAAGAGTTTAATCTTGTAAAGTCTTTTAGGGCGCTTACAATGTTACTTCCTGGATCGGTGACGAACACAAATTCTTTGAAAAGGCTGCATAGCTTTTCTCTAATTTTAATTGCGATATTAGACGCAAAATCCATCGACTTAATTGCCAGAGATATCGATAAGCTTGAAATTAGCTTCAAAATGTAAAGTGGCACACAAGAAATTTCTTTTAACAAAATCGTCAGTGCACATATCAATAGTAACCGCAGCCTCACTATTGGTAATGAGATGCTGTACATGATGGTTAATTTCTTGTTTTTTCTCTTCAGCCATTAATTTAGACCTCCGAGATAACGTCCTTGCACTGGGAATTAAATTGTCCAAATCAATATTTTCGCCGTACTTAGCTCCCATTTTTACACATTTTTCTATTAATTTGCGAAACCCCAACCTTCAACAACACTAAAAGGACGACAGTCTTCTATTGCAAATCCCATAAATGCTTCAAAGCAAGCGTCTTTATTCTCCGTGTTTAATTGTATCGATGTACTCTCGTCTGGCTTAGAGTGGACACAATTATGTTTTAATAAATTTGACGTCTGTCTCTTTACATATTTAAAAAGCTTGTGACATTCTCGGCAGTATACTCTATCCTATAGAACTGTACCATCGTCTTTCTGGATTTCAGAGAAGCAAGTTCAGATAATGCTTCTTCCTGTCTTTTTCAATAACTGGTATTCTCCACAATTAATTTTTCTTAAAATTTCGTTGTTGTTCTCCATACTGTTAATTTAAATAATTTAATAATTGTTAAATACGTAAAGTATTAAAACAACTTACTTTATGGTTTCGTTCTGAAATAACTTATTTTTTAATTTTGTTATTAAATCTTTTATTTTATAATGCGTACTTTTACTGATCTAGTAAGCAACTCGGCATATATGCATATATGAGATTGTCAGTTTATCTTGTGTTTTTTATACTGGTTCGCCATTTCAAATTCAGGTAAAGCTAAGCACGGTAATAAAAAATTTGTCAATTATTTACTACATTTTGGAAATATAATTTGCACTTCTAAGAAAAAGAGGAAAAAACTCACTACCTGTTCATTCATATTTAGAAAAAATTTGTGCAAAGTTTGTTCATTTACAACATTTAAAGTATTGCAATTTTTGTAAAATAAAAAAGGGTTAATAAATTCCCTTTATTTTTTGTAAACATCTTAATTAAATGCCATAAAAAATAAAAAACACCAGATGTAAGAAGGTATTTTACGTACTTATAGAAAGTTTTAATATTTAACTATTCATTAAGTATTTCTTAGAATTATGTCATGTAAACCTATTGTTTTAACGAGAATTATAAAAATTTTTAGTAAAATTAAAACATAGTAATGATGAAAAATATATAAATATTTAACTTACTTTTACTTATAAGTATTTCAACTACTTTATGAGTATTATAAGTATTTTTCCATACTTATGAGTATTATGTAGTTATAAGTATGGGTATGGCAGATACCCAACACATTATACACTCATAACTAGTTGTATTCATACTTTCATTTCATTTATATTTTTAAGTTCGATGTGTATAAATAATGTGTGCTATGGGTATTGAGTATACTCATACTTGTTTGATAGCAAATAAGTAGATGTAAGTATTTTCTGTATTACAAGTATGAGTATACTCAATACTCAAAAATTTGAGTAAATAATTAAGTGTATCTTCTTTAAAAGTACTTATTGTCATTCTCTGATGGTGACGTCAATTAAACTACTTATTCAATATAGAAAATGATTTTTATCCAAACAGTTCCTTTGCTAATAAAAATCATACAGAACTCATTCCTTGATATGTTTAGATCCATAAAAGCTACTCCCTCTGTCCTCCTACTTCTAAGCTATTTTTCCATCTAAAACAATCACTTGCGTAAACTGCTGTCAATTGCTGTCATAGATAACTTTAACGCACCACATGCCAGACCGAATAGGCAGCAAAGTGGTGGAAATCCCGGCGCAATTTTTTGTTTAATTTTTTTTTTTTTTTTTGTTGTAGTTCAGCAACTAAAAATCCTTTTCATCAATTAATGCAAAAGTTGCTTTAAAAAACAATCAAACCATTGAAAATTTACATTAAAATATATCAAACGAGCAAACATTTCAATATAGAAGGCTACAGTGAAATATTGATAATTTGATTTGGACCATGTTTCTTCGGTCATTCGAATATTTTAAAATTTTTGTAGTTAAAATCCAGCTGCAAATGGTTTTTTTTTAAATGTTCCCCCTTTAATGAAATCAAAGAAATTGCATTTCATTTATATTAACGCTTAAACGATAGAGAGACAAATTTAAAGGACAAATTTTACACAACAAGTAAAAAAACCAAGGTCAAGAAACCTTTGAATATGTTTTCGAGATTTTATAAATTTAGTTTTGAGATGCCATAAGAAATGGAAAGGCTTGTCTTATGCTTTATTTAATTTGCCCCAAGTTAAGATGTGAAAAAGCGTATAAGTGCGAAGAATTTTGAAGACGAATGCTAATGTGTGGTTTTTCCTATTTTCCTTTGAAGACCTTGGTAAACATTTTTAAATAATTTTTTTTTATTAAAAAAAAAAAATTTTTTTATTAAAAAAAATTAAAAATGAACTCAGGCTGAATCAAATAATGAATTTTTTTTAATATCAAGAGGAACGAGTAATAATTTCACAAATAATTAAAAAAAGATTTAAAAACTAAACTCGGTTCAAGAAAAAAATCGAATATTTAAACTATTCAAAACCCGCATTTCTGTGAATATAAAATAATCGAATAAATAATTAATAAGACGTTGAGTTAAAGACTAAAGTTAATTTTCTAATCATTATCACAATTGTTAGAGATTTTTACAGACAGCTACATTTTAGGTCATAAACTTTCTGAGAAATTATGATATGAATCTCTCTCCTACATTTGGACGCTGACCTCTTTAATACTTTGTTGCTTTTAATTTAGCTTTTGGTGTTAGACTATCTCTCTCGATAGTTAATTAACGACTAACTAATAAGAATGATTTTTACATTAAGACCTTTGTACAGAGACGAATTATAAAATAAAAAAAATTCGCATTGTGGTCATGCTTGCAGAACATGAATGAAAAACGCTAAATAATATGTTCTTTTAATTTAAAAAAATGTGCTAAATTTTCACCTGAAGCTTATTATACCAGCTTATTTATAACAGTTTTGTAGAAAGTTACAAATTTATGTGAATTATTAATTTAACAAATCTTCTAACAAATTTTCTAGCGCTTAAATTAACACAATAGCGAAACCCCTTTCTCGATAAAGAAGACTCTCATAAAAATGATGAAGTAATGTTGTACATTTCTAAGAATAACAATTATTTTTCTAATCAATATCAACCTTTACCAATTTACAAAATTAGTTCAGCTAATATAATGAAAATTATGCAGTGTAATCGCATTTGAATTTTTCAACCGCATTTTAGTACAATTTCTCCAAGCAAGCAAGCAAGCACACACAAATGTATATGTACGTATAGAAGAGTACAATAAACTTCTTTTGAAATAACTAAACCTCGCAACCTGCAGAACAAAAAAGTTACACAAGTTATACCATACACCATGAATAACGACGTAACAACGTTGAAGGAAGAAAACTTTAACAATAAGGACACCAAAGTATTTTAAAACTTGCAAAAACAAACTTTCCTTTATATATTCCATTCATTTTCTTGTTCAATATTCATTCATCCGAATATCTTTCTATGCAGTTCTATTGTGCTTATTTTACGATTTTCTTATTTGCTTGCTTTTCTAGGTGCACAATAATGCAAGTTTTAGGTTGGTGGGTTACTAAACCAGTCCCGAAACTACGTTAGGCAATAAAGAAAAATTCACTCAAGCAAACTAGAATCTTTCAAACTCACAAATATGGAAATTGTTAAAAAAAAAAAAAAAAAAAAAAAAAAAACAAACATTGACTTTGAAGTGAACGATACTCGTAAATGAATATGTTTCTCGATTTTGCTTTAAAGACAGTGCTGTAGAATGAGGCCAGTAAGTGAAGGAAAAGCTAAATGTAAATCTCTTTATTATAATTTCACAATTAATCTCAATGTTTTCTCTATCCTCTGTTATACAATTAAAAATTGATGTTGCAAAACCTTTTTTAGAATTCCAAGAAATCATCGATTATATTTAAATGGGTTTGACCTTTAAAAAATTTTTATTTTGGAAAAATAACATTTTTGGCGAAATTCTAATCGTTTAATTTATTTATTATAAAATTATTATTTGTACTATGTATTTGATATTAAAACAAATGAAATAAAAGTAATTTCGGCTTAAGTTAATTTTTTTTATTTTAATTTTTAAAAATTTTAAAGAGAGAAATTTTTTTTAAGTTGTTGCGCACATTTTCCGAAGAAAGCAGGAATTACTAGACAGACTTTTCTGGAGCGCATCTATCTGCTTTAAGTTTTGTGCATTGTAAACCCTATTTTTTTAACCATCGGTATGACCATGAATGCAATTTTATTTTTTATCTTTCATATTTTTACGCAAAAACGTGCGGATATCGGTAATGAGTTTCCTAATTTCGTTACAACACAATCCATTGATAAAACAGCATTGATAAAATAGCAGAAAACAACCAACATTGCGTCAATGTTACAGAGAGTCAATAAAGTTGGTTACCCAACTGTCACCTATGAGCCTTTTTGCCCTCTCCAGTATGCCGTCGAGCAACCCCAAAACAGATTTCAATCAGCGGCCCCTATATGAAAGTTGTATTCTATTCTCGACCAGATAAAAGTGGTATAAATAATAAGGGGATCAGATGGAGTGATATATCTTTTACGCCGTTTTAAGAAATCGAGGCACTTGGGACCTAAAAATGTGTTTAGTCCATCGAGCGTCACACTGAATTTTAATGCCAAGAACATCAAGAGCTTCTGATCCCTTAATACTCATTCGATTTTTAATTAATCATCCATAGAGATGAAACACCACTTTCGGTCGAACGTCTGTGCGTTAGCATACAACATTGGGTCTTACGAGCAGTAAAGTCTACTCTTTTCGCCCGTCCCCAGTTAGATATTATTATCAGATCATAATTGATCGTTTAATTCATATTCAGTTACCTGGCCCCAACCATTAACAGACTTGGCCTTTTGCTCAATCAATATGAAAAACAAATGCTGCTGTCATCTGCAAAAGTGTAAATAGGCTTTAAAGAAAGAACAGAGCCCTGTGATATCACTGAATTTATCTTAAACTAGTACTTCTCCTATAGGGCGCCCCTACTTAGTAAACTGTGGGTCTCCAGATACTTTACACGATTTAATTCATCACTTTAGAGAGCGTAGAGCAAATTACAATTGGACGGTAATTTTTAGGGTTGTTAATTATTAGTGCTCGTCCTTTATGGTAATAATTATCCGAATTTTGGAGCTTTTAAATTTTTTGAATGTTCAAAGAAAGCCAGAGTCCTATAATTCAGGTTTTTTTTATTTGTATTGATATTCTGCCCTAAGATGTGTGCTAGTTAGATGTGTTACCTATTGTGTGAAGGGTTGGAGAAAAAGATATAGATAATGCTTTTTGTGTTTCTTCATGATTACTTACCAAAACTATGTCGTCAGCAAGTATCGATGTAGTTTAGTTCTTCAGCAACATAGAAAATCTAATTAATAACCCTCGATGCCAAGCAGCTATAACTACGTTTCGATACTAGTTTTATTACTCAAGCATCGATTAATCGATAAAAAGCTCACATTTTCTTCCTTTATTAAAATTAACATAAATGTCAAAGTGCTTCGTTTATCGATATTTCTGTCGGTATTTATATAAAGCACAAAACGTGTCTGTTTGTTTGTCGGAAAGCTAGAGCTGCATCCTTCTAGAATTTTCACTAATTATAATCTGATATCAGGATGGCAAAATAATATACATATTTTTAGATATTTCACGTGCGCGTTACGCTTCCCATACAAAGTAAATATTTATCATCACAATACTTGGAAGCTCTTGAAATTGCAAGCGCGTAGCTAGAGAACTGTAGTGGATAGCTCTCTAGACATTGTTCATCAGTAGTTCCATACACTTATTTTGGGTTTCAGAACTGATCAATGAAGCTAAGCTTAGTTTAAGGATTTTTATCGTCACTCCAATGCTGCTTCGTTTCTCAGCTGAGCCGCCTGAGTGAGTTATTTAATCCACTTTACAAAGACTTTAATAAAATAAATATTTTTAAGGTACTTTCGTCTTAGGGTATTAAAGCTGATTAATGAATATAGTTTGTTGGATGATGCCTGACATTAATCTGATATAACGAACAAACATTGAGTAGCTGGAATGCCTCACTGTTCTTCACCTGCAAGTTCATATGTAGAATGTAATCGATTAATATCTCATTAAATTAAGAAAGTGCCGTCACCTTTGCAAACTTTCATTTTAAACTAAGTAAAATATCACAAAGTCGCATTAGTTGGCTTCTAGTAATATCAATCCCTAAGTGGCGATGATAATATGATTAAACATTCTTCATTTAATATCTCTCTGGCGGAAAAAATCCAAGTCCCTGTATGCTGTTTTCATAACCATCACTTTGGACGTAACTTTTCCAATTGTAATACTTATTGTGTGTAAAAAAAACAAACAAAAACTTTTAGCTGCAAATGATTTTGGTTTAATTTTCTTTCAACAAAAAAAAAGAAGAAAAAAAATTAAACGTATACTCTAATGTAAACCAACACATAAAAATGGATGTTTGCATGCAAGTATTACTGGCATTTTTAAAATAACATGAGCATTCACTATTCAAGTAAATGTGTTTGTGTGTAAATGTTTAAATTTACGTTTGAATGAATGATTGACTGACAGTGTACGTTAAACAAACCAATAATTGGTTGTGCTTTACTGCATTTGACGTTCTGCTATTGCACTTTTAAATCGCATTTCTTAAACTAAACACAACAATAATAAAACATAAAAAACGATTTGCATTAGAATTGCAAGAATAGGTGTTTAGGGATACTTGCAACTGTCTGTTTGGATTTTTCTTCATTTTGTGAAGAATTTTCAAATTGAAACGGCGTCGACTGTGTACTATGTTGCGCCATACTTTCTTGGAAATTCATATCATTTACATTAAGGAATATTTAAGGGAGAGGGAGAACACTGTAAAGAAATATATTTTATGAAATTTAAATTATACCATCGGTTCCACGGTGCCCAGATTCCTTCAAAGAACGATCTAGAGACTTTTTACGATAATCGCAAATTCTACAGCCCCTGTTGTTTAAAACGATCAGTCTGTTGAAATGACTTTAAAGAGGACCTTAAGAAAACCAAGTATCTTTCTTTTTTAATTTTATTTTTATCTACAATGAGGGCTTTAACGCGATTTGGGTCTATTGTTCCAATTACCAGCCTCGCATATTTTAATTTGGGGAGATCACTTCATCAGTGATCTAATGTTTTTGATATCTTTAGGGATCTGTTTGAAACAGGTGTACAAAACAAGTCAGGTCCAACCGCTAGTCTGCTTATTTGACTTATGATCAAACTACCCGCCATATGTTTGTCTTCCACACCGTATGGTCTAGCAACGTAGCAGAAAGCAACCTTATTCCTGCTGTTCTACTGATTTAGTTTAAAACAAGATTCTCAATTAAGATTGGCGTTAAACTGATATAAACTAAATGCTATAATGGTAGCCTCGCTATCTTTTTCTTCGCTATCCTTTGTTGAGATTAACTTTAGCAAAGCTTTCAATGGTATGAATTTTCGACTAAAAGAGGGATTTTTCGCAAAAGTACATTGTAGTTTTTTCATGCTCCGGCTATTCTCTTGACAGATGCTTACCGCGTTCTAAATTTTCTGAAATATCTTCTAACCTGTTCATGTCTTCATAGCCATAAATTGTTCTCCAATATTGTTTGCATACAGAATCTTAAGTGTGTATTCTCAAGTGAGTGATACTAAACTCCCAGGTACTTGACGACACTATCCACTCTGATGGTGAAAGAAGCACTATTTTCCCATCAGTCGGAGCCTGTCTTGATAACATAACACAACGTCTTCTCAAACATTCCATTTACGATTACAACGATGTCATCAGCATATGTTTGACGCTCTACGCCATTGCCCGTAAATATTCACAGTTCTGTAACTATAACGCTTCTTAAGAGTAGCGAAAACACTCCGTCTTGCAAAAATCCTTTTTATATTCTTAAAATTATCTCGCATTTGAATATTCTGCTGTTAGTCATCCTCTTGATGAATGGCGTAGTCACTGCGGTATGTTCTAATCCAGCTTATTTGATGCGATATCCCTTGAACGAACTACAAGAGGAAAGGCGTTTTCACAAATTGCCAACCGAAAAGTACCCGCTTTTTTGTTGAACCAAAAGAGACCGATATTTGAAAAACGACTGAGAAGAATAAACTTAAAATACAAATCATTTCTATTTTGCTTGAAAAATATAATAATTTTCTTGAATAGTTCAACATTTTAACTTTCCATTATGATGTTTGTGCTTATTGTTTGAAAAGCTTGACATAAGAAAATTGAAAACTTACACTACTCTTCAAGAGTGTGATATACAAATCATACAACTCAATCTTCATGCGATACGTAGGAACTTTGTTTTCTAGTTAGTCGCATTGCAGTTGAATAGTTTTCTTTTATTTCTTTTTATTGCTGTTGTTGTACATGCTATATAATCTTGTCGGCATTTCTTGTTGCTGTTATTCTTGTTGTTGTTGTTTAACATTATTCCCTCAAAAAACAA
This sequence comes from Cistogaster globosa, assembly GCA_937654795.1. NCBI lineage: Eukaryota > Metazoa > Arthropoda > Insecta > Diptera > Tachinidae > Cistogaster > Cistogaster globosa. The sequence goes on from OW569407.1 coordinate 77,104,402, forward strand.
TGACGTCTGCATATGTAATTTCAATCTAGTTGGGTTATAACTTTCAGAAATTGCCAAAAAAAATTTTTTCTAATTTTCTTTATTATCGACAAAAGTAAAGTAGAAAGACCAACAAGAAATTGGGTGAAATAAATTAATGCACATGTTTCTACGTAATTGTTTCAAATGTATGCTTGTGGTTGACAACGAGAGCAAAGTAGGAAATAATTTGTTTATGTAATTTCATCCAAAATGATTTTGGCTTGTGTTCATGTGGGTCTTCAAAATAAGGATGTGAAGCTCAGTATATATAATCCATCATCGCACAATGGATGCGATAGCAACACAAAAGAAAGTTTTTAAGGAGAAGGTCTTATATAATGCAACTACACATGACTCTATAAGGATACAGTTAACCCACAGTGCCTCAAACTAAATTATCATAAATGTAGTTATCATAGAAAACATCGCATTGTTACATTTTTAAATTTTCAAACGAAAACGTGGCTTTCTTTTCATTCTTTTTTGTTCATTTAACTAACTTCAAAAAAGAAGAAGGTTATCAATTTGTTTGTTTTTTTTTTTTTAATTTAAGCCCGCAACACTCCGTCATTTCTAAACAAATTTTAAAAATTATTATTTTAAAAAAGTTTATAATAGCAAAAATTTAAGGATGCTCTAAAGAACGCAGAAGATTTTTACAAGTCTAGTGACGCATAACGGAAACTCATATAAAATTTAAAAAAAATATTAGAATAATAGAAAGTAATGAAAAATAAATCTTTATATTAAAGGGCGTTTCTTAAAGGACATTTTACTTTAAACCGTTAGAATAAGCAATTGAATTTTACACAGAACGTACACTTTTTTAAATGTATATAGCCTTATCTTTAGAACCGTTATGAACCGGACATTTTAAATTTAAGCAAAGTGTGAAACACAAATTTACAATTTTAATTTGAAAATTAAGGGTCTCATATTTTTTAATTTCTAAAAATTTTTTTTAGAAAGAAAAATTAATTTAACAAATGTATGCAAACATTTTCCAAAGAAAACAAGAAAAATTAGTTACTAGCGCTGTTTTCTTTGGAAAACGTCCACATACTTTGGTTAAATTAATTTTTCTTTCTAAAAAAAGGTTTTTAGAAATTAAAAAAAAAAATGAACTCAAGCCAAAAATAAATTTAAACTCATTTATATCAACAGTTCAACTCAAAATTTTCATAAAAAATTAAATAAAGGGTTTCCTTATTACTCACGAAATTTGATTTATATGATCCCATTTTTTGAACCGTTATATTTAAATTTATAAATTAAAGGGGGGACGCCCTTCTATATAAAGTTATTCTTGATCTGTTATAGATAGAAAATTTAAATTCAAGAAAAGTGTTTATTACAACTTTAATTTTATATTTGATGAAAATTTGCCTGTCTCTCTGTTTTTAACACGACTTTTGGAAGAATTTTTTTTTTTTTAATTTTGACTCCAGCGAAACCCAAGCTTACTTTTTATTATTTGACAAACCTTGTACCTTCGCGAGATTCAAATTTCTTTCCTTTTTTTGACAGTGAATTTTAATACGAGAATTTATTTTCTTTACGTTTGTTATAGTCGACGGTATGAGGCGTATAATTTTTAAAATCTATTAATATTTAACATTCGCCCACATGCTAATGGAATCGTACCATAAAAACATAATAAACTTAAAGCAAAACTCAACCAGTTTCCGCTTTTTTCTGATATAAACCGCTTTAATATTGTGTTAATTTTTTTAACCTGTTCCAAGAAGTCTGAGCGAAGAAGATGAAAGCGAGGTTTAGGTGCTTTTGTTACAATGTGACTTGAAACCATGACTACAAGTCATGTAAATGAAAAATATAAATATTTGTATCGAAATAAAAGAGAGTATTGTGCTATTTATTTTATTTCAAGAAAACGATTTCTGAAACAATTTGTAATACTTTTCAGAGCAAGGATGTTGCATTGAGTTTGAGTAAACTTTATTGATTTGATGATTTTAAAAAGTAAACTTACTTTAAAATTCAAAAAAAAATAAAAGAATAAATAAAAGATTATTTATTATAAATGTTTACAGAGTAACTTATTGTCGGTAGATAGGTGCGGGAATATATGCAAAGAAAATATTGAAAATAAAGTTGCAATTAAATTCCTTAATACTGCAAAACACGTTAACTGAGGATTTACAAAAAGTCACCTGACGTATTTTCAACTTGGCGTCATACACAGAGGGTGTCTGCATAATGCTTTTTAAGATATAATGTATTCCAAAATCACGTCTATATGGAACAACCTTTAATTTTAATATGTTTTGCTGCATACCCTGTACAAATTTCGATCTAAAAATCACATTTTTATGGAGACACTCTTCATTTACTTTTCTTCTGTGCTTCTCCTCATAGCAGACATAGCTGTACATAATCTGTACAGATTTTAAGCTTCTGCCTATAAATTTTAAAATATAAGTCCATATTCATCAATATTGCGACCTCTATTGAAAAGTCCCTTAATTCTTAAAACTTACTGTTTGTTTTTATTTTTTAAATGGATATATCTGTACGGACTCGGTATAAATTCTATATTTGGCACACCCTTTAATTTTAAATTGTATTTTGCATGGCTTTTCCTATAAGCAGACATAGTTTTTTACACACCTATAAAATTTAATATGTCTGCCCAACACAGTTCCAATTATAACAATCAGGCATTTTCAAAATTCCATACGAAAATTTCGCTTTATATTTTTCAAAGCATTGTTGCTATAAAATTATTTTTTACAAAAACAATACCTTGAAAAATAGGAAAAGTTTGGGAGCATCTTTTATTATTTGTAGCCTTTATTTACTGTTCCAGTGATGGCGTATTGTTATACACGGTAAGGCGGAGAGATTGTTGCGAAAATAAATAATAAACTTTGTTTTCGGAACCCTGAGAAGTAACCAGCATAAATTTTTATACCTTTTGAAATGTTAACTCGGAAAAAAATTCACCGAAATTTCAACAAAGAGTATTTCGTATTTAGTTAATTGGATTTATTCCGCCAGTAAATATAATATTGTTGTCATACCTTTTGGTGAAGACCGTCGTTACTGGCTATTTCTTTGGTACGATTGGCGAGGACATCAGTTTTAAGCCGCGTTTTGATTAGTACTCATCAAAACGTACTCATCAAAAGTACTAATCAAAACGCGGCTTGAAAATAATGTCCTCACATCGAAAGCGCTCTCCAGTCCTACCAAAGGAACAGCCAGTGACGACGGTCTTCACCAAAAAGTATGAAAAAAGAATATTTCCTTCTTCATTTCTTTATTTTAATCTTTAAAAATACTTAAATACAATCGATACAGCACTGTAATGAATGTTCACAAATAATACTCAAAGAGTATATTTTAATACAACCCACCTTGTATGGATAGTAATGGTAAGAGTAAGGAACTGCGAAAGGGATTCATGAATTGATAAAAATAAGTTATTATTCTTCCATGTGGAAACCATGCGCAACCATATGTACGTATGTATAGACAAATAATACTCGGTCATGTAATCTGATTGAAAAGAAAGTTTTAATAAGTTTAACTTCAAATATGCATATTGTTTATTTTCTTATTCTCACAAATCTCAAAAAGCAAAAAACATAATAATTTGAATGAAAAAAGTTTTGAAATGAAAAAATTGAAAATATTTTAGTTCGAAAACAGTTTTTATTTAAACTTTTGTAATAAAAATTGTAGTTTATGTTCCAGTGAACTATTTAGCAAAAATACCAAAGAACAAAAAAGATGTTAAAGGAAAATTAATCATCAGATGATTGAACAATGTAAAAAAATTATGAAACTTTTTTTAATTAAATACTAAAAATTTTATTTAGTTAAGAACTCCCTTGTGTTATTGTATGATAATACAATAGTGTAAACTTTTTGTTGAAAATTTTCTATTAAAACTTTGTTATAATTATAAATTTTTATCTATATATAAATTTTTATCTACATATAAAAAATACATTAAATCCGTACCTGGGAATAATATTTTTGATTTACAGAAAAGCTTAGTATGTAAAACCAATCATATATGTATTCATCAACAGAATAGCTCTACCTTATTTGTAATTGTAAATAATTGCTATGTGAATGTGAGAGAAATTTATCCAGTTTAATATTAAAATTTATTTAATTTAAAAATTATTTGTTTTTAAAACATAGTCCAAGGGATGGAAGTTTTTAAGCATTAGTCATATTTTGAATATTATTTTGAAGTTGGATACAATAAAATTAACTTCTCCCTACAGAATAAATGAAAAGTGTTGTGAATGAAGCAAATTTAACTTTAAAATAAAAGTTATTTAAAATTAATATTTTTAACTAAAAGTGAAAAACAAGACAATGAGATTTTTTTTTTTGATATGGTGTAATGTGGCATGAAAATCAAGTTTCTGCCGCTCGAATACACTAGACAAATTCACTAAAGACAAGTAAGAGTGATATATTCGTCTATGCCAAATCTTATATACCCTTCACCATTTATCTAAATCGAGTTAAGTGAAGTAACTTCAATCAAAAAATTAAATAAAAAAATTAAAAAAAAATTACATCGGCTCTTAATAGGTTAAACATTTTTTTAAAATTTTAATATTTCTTTAAAGATCTCTTCAAAAGCTTTAAAATGATACCCACACTAATATTTAAAAAATTTGAATATTTCAGAGGCTCGTAACTCGGAAAATATGGACAAGTGGCAATTTTTTCGCTTAATGTTTTTTCTTTTTTTTTTAATTCTCTATTAACCCATAAATTTGTAATTTTTTTATTGGAGTTACTTCATTGTTCTAAATGATTAGAGAAATTTTAGAGGTAGGCTGATTTCCAATCGACCCCCTTTGAAACTCGTCTGATCGATCGGCGTATTTAATTTTTTCCAGCTGATCTAGTGAGTAGAGTGTCTCATTCTTGGCTTAATGCATGTTTTGTTAAAAAAAAAAATTTTTCGCATCTGGGTTGAAGCTAAAAGACAACAGACTTTCTTGATGTACTACATCCCGTAAAATTCATCATTTAAGTGGCTTACACTTTAATGGATTCACCTTGTTTTTTCCTAAATAAAACCAAAGGTTTCGTTGTGATCATTGGACAACTAAATTTAAGGGTACTTACTTTCCCAATGGCATTGGAGTAGGCAAAATATAGTTTGAGCAGTTTTTCTTATATTTTTTTTTCTAGACTCTGGTTCCTGATTGCATTAATTGACTTACTTGTTTCCAAAGACACACTGTATGATGGTTAAATTAGTACTTTGTAAATTTAAGTGTCCAGTAAAATTCTTTTTAAAATATGGATCATATTGTTTGGGCACGAGATGGGATTTCAAAAGAATAATGCTGCGAGCCATATGGTGACTGCAGTCATCAACTTATTGAAATCAAAATTTAGCCTTAAATTAACCTGCAAATAGTCCTTTATGATTGTGAAACTTGACACCTTTTGATTTTATCTATCCTGTTCACTGTTTTATGCTAACAAGCCAGCACACGCTACTCTAAAAAAATATCGCAGTGGACACATAACTGAAATAATTCGCAAATTTTATTTTATTTTTTACAATTTAAAGTTTAATCAGGCTTAAAAAAACACCCTATATGAAACGGGTATTTTGGTTTATTATTAAATATCTCCTGAATTATATCAGCCGCTTATCTTTTGAACTCAATATAAAACTCTCTGTCAAGCTTAGACTCTGACTCTATATTATTCATTTATGAATCAAACATATCCCCACAATGATGTTTATATAAAATTTTAGATGATCTTGTGGATGTATATAGGAAAAGTGCTTATCCGGCATGGAAGACCAGGAGTATTTGAAATATTAATCAAAATTAATAACAGAGATACTGAAGGATAACACTATTTTTTTATTTAGTTTTCAAGTAATTTTCGATCGGTTGAAGAGTTTAAATTTTTAACTAAGTTTAGTTTAGTTTAGTTTAGTTTAGTTTAGAAAATAGATTCGTTTGCCCTAAATTATGCAAGAAATTGGTGGAGGTCGACTTGTATCCTGAGACTGCAATTTATACTATTGGACCCAGTCTCTTATCGTTAATATGAAACATCGCGATATGTTTAAAATAAGACCCTTTGGAAGTAAGACTAATTATCTTTAAATTATGCCTCATTAAATATCTAACTATAGAAATATTCTGTAGTCAAATAAAAATCAGAAATAGGTCTAAACAAATATTGATTGTGAGCTATTTTTCTTAGAAACAGCTTTATTGTGAAACAAATTGCAATGTAAAATAATCAACAGCTTAAAGCAGACTGAGCATTAATTTATTATTTTCATTATAACTATTAGAAATAATTTAAGTTGCACTATTTCCATTGAAACAAGAAACATGTTATCGATACCTAACAACAAAATTTATGTTTTCCAAGTTTTAGTTTTTTTTTTTTTTTTTTGTCTGTCTCGTTTTTCAATCAGCTCCTTTTTAGACAGTTTGTAATGCCAGGTCAATATCATTGAATTTAATATCTTCCAAATTGGTACTGTGCATTTATTAAACCAACTTCAATATGCTAATATTACTTAAAACAATTTTTTTTATTCTGATGATGTCTACGATATAACTACATGATTACGATGATGATGATGATGATGATGAAGATGTTTAAAATGGAGATGACGGTAGTACCAATGTTAAAGATGTACAAAAGACTGGCAAAAGAAAATGTAGTTGGTTTCGAAAGAAAGAAAAATGATAAAAAAAACTATTCAAGTGCATAATGCACAATTTATGCAAATTCCCTCAAAAAAAAAAAAAATAAAAAAATAAAAATTTTATAAAATATTTTAAGCGAGAGGTGTTACAAAGCAGTAGAAAATAAAATCTTTCCGATAGCTGTAAGTTATTGCGCCAAACAACTTGAGATTAGAACAAAAAACTAAACCTAATTCTGTAGTCTCCAAATATTTTTTTATTTGTTCACATGATCATTAAGGAGGTTTGGTTCAGGTTCTTAAAACCAGGTTTCTCTATACTTAACAACCTCGGAAAGTAAAAATGCTACGTGTATATGTATATGTATATATATTTTTTTGTATCCAGCAAATCTGAAGTATTTAGAATGACATTGAGTTATCTGCTGCCTAAATCTTTAAATAGCTAAGACTAAATCTCCATCGCTCATACTTAAAAACACTCTCTTTAGCGACTTTTGGCTACAAGGGCTATTCTTTTACACTTTTTTCTGTAATTCATTTTCAACTCTATAAAAGTATTTTATAATTTGGTGTTTGACATTTAAAATTATTTACTTCCTAAACCGACTTCAAGAAAAAATTATAAGTTTAGCAATTTATATTTGTAATTCAGACCCTCATCATATCTTCTTTGTTTGTATGGTTATGGTTAAATTTTTATAAATATCAAACATAAAGGGTGTGCTATTTTTTGAGTAGTATAAATATATTGCGTAGTCCCAAGCTCTCAATGACAAAACGCTTTGAAAACTAACATTGAAAATAAAGGGTGTGCCCATGCTCAATATGTGAAACTTATGCTTTAAGTGGTAAGAGACAGTGATAGGAAATTTTAACAAAGCCCATAATCATATAGTCCACAATAAAAAAAACGCTAAAAACACTAAATTAACACATTAAAGGGTGTCCCTATAGGTGGCAATAATAAACACATATAACTTTATTTCTTTAACCATTTTACACAAGCACTTGAAATTTATACAGAGAATTTGTTATTATAACCGCTAAGTAAAAAAAAATTTAAATTAAAGGGTGTATTTTTATAAAAAGTGATTTGTATGTATACTGCCTTATCTATCTAAAAGTTATAGATAGGCACGTAAAATTTGCTGCTATAACGGCAAGCTTTAATTTTATCCTTGAAACTTTTAACAGTGCAACACAGATGGAAAGGGTCTATATAAGTTTGTCATTCCGTTTTTAATTTCTACACTATTCCGCCCACGCATCCTAAGTCTGTTTGAAATCGAATTTAGAGTTGCTATTAAAATTTGGCCGCATCGGTATTTAAACGGTGGAGATATGTTAAGAAAAGCAGAGTTTCTCTATTTTCGATAAATTTTTCAGATTAAATTGTGATTTTTTTGTTGGTTATCTATTGCTGTCTTTAGCCATCTTCAAAAAAAGAAGGAGGTTATCAATTGTTAATATTGATTTTATTATGTTTGTTCCTGCAGAACTCTGAACCGATTTTTAAATTTTTTTGTTTGTAATTTGATACATTATGCTTACAGATTGATCCCGTTTAGAAAACAGTTTATAATCTTAAAAACAAAAGGGTGTCCCCATACAACATACATGTTTTTTAAGTGTATTATGAACCGTAAAGCCCACTTTTTTAAAATTAAAAAAATGCGTATTACTATAGTTCTCAATAGCAAAAAGGAATATAAAAATAAATCTAAGAGTTAAAGAGTGTTCTAATAGGTGACTTAAATTGATTTATATGCGCCTATTTTTTAAACCGTTATAGACAAACGCTTGAAAATATAAACATTCAAATTTATAAATTAAAGGGTGTCCCAATAGGTAATGTAATTTGATAATTGTAGCCAAACTTTTATTGCTAAGTACGCTGTAAAAACAAACATAAAAAAAGTATTTGGAAATAAAAGGGTGTTCCAATATTTATGTAAGTTAATCTATTTGGCCAAACTTTTGAAACGTTAAAGAAAGACAGCTATCCTGTATTGTTAAGTACGCTATAACAACAAGTATAAAATTTTAATTCAGAAATTAAAGGGTGTTCCCATATTTAAAGTAAATTGACCTATATGGCCCTATCGTTTGAACCGTAATTTACAAACACTTGAAAATTTAGCAGAATACCCACTACTTTGTATGGTTTATTAAGAAGTATAAATATTAAAAATTTTAAATTATAGGGTGTTACAATAGTTGTTGTTATTTAAAGTATATGACCCACTTGTTGAAATTCTGTAGTAGTTGATTGAAATTTGCACAGAGTCTTTATTGCTAAGTCCGCTTTAACGAGTAGAAAACTTGAAACAAGAAATTAAAGGGTGTCCCTATAACTGATCTAATTTGATTCTTATGGCCTTATCTTTGAAAACTTTGCAGATAATTTCTTATAAATTAGACAAAATATCCATTACTATATCAAGTTTAATAAAAAGTATAAATATTTAAAATTAGAAATCAAAGGGTGTAATTTTATGTTTATAGAATTTAAACAAATGTTATTTTACTGTGTCAGCAATAAAAAGTTTAAAATATAGAGGGTGACCACATAACTGCTGAATTTTCTTATTTAATCTGCATTCATATTTTGTTTTACGACATTTAAAAAATGATTAATGTATAAATACCGTCCTAAAGAAATATGATTTTAAATTTGTCTGTTTTGCAGTCGGTTATTTTGCAAAAATTATTTATTTTCATTTTTTATTATAGTTCACTATAATAGATTTATCAAAATGCTGATTATAAAATTTTAAAACTAAAACGAATATCAACTGAGTCCAATTTTATACCAAGCGTCGTTATTGTTATATTTTTATTGAAAACCGAAAATAAAACTATAAATTACTAGACAATCGGAGTATTACTAAGTCATAAAAAATTTCAACAAAATGTTACATTTTCACCAAATTTTCATCAAGATATTGTTGAAAAATTGTTTTTAAAATAAAAAATTGGAATACTTCACAAAAAAAGTAGTTTGCATTTAACTTTAGTTTTACTAAAATATTTGTGTATTTAAATTAAAACAAAAATGCAAACTTTATTAAAAATCGAAAATATATAAAAAATGTAACAAAAAATTAATTTTTTTTTTTGCAACAGAAGATATAAATGAGTAATTTATGTAAACTAAACAAATTTAGCAGAAAAAATGAAGAATAAAATTAAGGTGATTTTTAAAATTCTAAAATATTTCTTCTTACTATTAAAGAAAGATTCACACATCGCTCCGATTTATGTGATCTGTATCTTAGACATTGTGTGGTAACGATTTCCTTCGCCCATAAAACAAGCTGCGACATCATTTTCAAAAAAAATTAGTTCTAATGATGCCAGCAGACTATAAACTACACAAAATGGTAAATTTTTCTGGATATAGTGGAGCCTGTAGGGTCTGTTATGGATAAATTTTAGTTTTATAAACACATCTCGTATATGTTTTGTACCACTTTTGTGTTGATTTTCTTTTTCTTAGCATTTTAGACTACAGCTACTCATCTGCTGCTTGCACTTGACAGTTTAATGTGAAAACATTTCTATTGGCTGGGACGAGAATATTTGGCTTTTAATACGAAATCAATTTTGGGGCTTTAAAGTATTTTTCTTTGACTTTATTTAAAAGAAACGTTTACACTTGCATATAAAAGTAAAGAAACGCATAAAGAATTTATCTTTAAACTACCACAATTAAACAAATGGAAGATAGTGTAGTTTTTTTTCCCAAAAATTTGGTAAACTAAAGAATTGGAAAAAGCCGATAGGATAAATAAGTTTTTTTAAAACCCGTTATAACTTTAAATTTACTTCGAAAAATTTTATCCGAAAGATCAGTAATTAAAATTTTTTCGAGCATATGACTATCGCAGCTGTTCTTGACAAAGCTGGCCAAAAGTTTTGATTTACACGAACAATATTAGTGACGTTAATTTTTGCTGGTTTATTACCATAAACTATTAACAACATGGCGCTTTAATGTAACCAAGTGATGGTAAATACTACGACCATGGAGATCCACCGATAGGTCAACTTTCGAAACCTGCACATCGCAAACTATTAATTATAATAAGTTAATATTTACTATTGCCATCCTGTTAAAATCGCAAATTGTCCCAATCAATGTGACCGAAATTTTAAGACAAAGTTTCATTGACTATCCATCGAGCACGAGCTGCAACTTCATGTTTTGAAGGAATTATGCCACTATATTGTTAACCACACAAAATGGTGAATTTTTCTGGCTTAAGTGAAATCTGTAGATTCTTTTATTGATTCATTTCAGACCATATGCTGCAATTTTTCTCTTTAATAAAACCAATAAGCCATAAATTAGCCTCATCGTTATTTGTAACCTTGCGCCTGTTAGTAGTGCTCTTAAGCGTTGATCTCTTCATGAATATTTTCCAAAGTCTACTGATCATAAATTTCACAAATTGATCGCAGTAAGACTTTTCGTATCAGATTAAGCCTTTTTTAGCTTTATCGGGTTTAAAAAATTCCTTTTAGTAAACTTCATTTTTAAAATTGATATTTGCATAGAAGTAAAGCTCAAATAATAATGCTGACGAAGAACATGGTTAACTTTAAAGCACATTTCAGTCTTCTAAATATCTAAAAATTTTCAGTATTCTCTATTGAACAAAATTTAAAAATTTGTATGCCAAATTGAAAATATTCTTTTTGTCAAGATGGGATAAAAAGTTATTCTAAATCAAATAAGTTGACATAATAAACAAAAACTTATTTTAAAATCAGCTCATGAAGAAAATCACAAATGATTTCCTTTCTAACCAAACTTAACTTTACTTCAACGTAATTTTGTCATAAATCGCCATCTGATGACTAGCAAGGAAAGCGAGATTTTTGATATACGTAGAACTTCTTAAGCTCGTTAAGACAATTTACCATGAATAATTGAAAACATTAAGAAGATAAAATTTCCAAAGTATGGACCAGTGCAACTAAGGAAAAAATGGGGAAAAAATAAAATCACTGTTGCATTCAACTGCTCTTTTTAAGTTTTAATATTTTGTCTTTAATTATTTTGCTTTAATTTTTCTTTAGGTAATGAATTTTATTCCATTTTGGGAAATTTTACCTGATGAGTATTTATATGCTTATAACTGCCAGTGTAAACTACTTGTTAACAACAGTAACTCCATATTGTGATGATGATGATATTGTTGTTTGTCGCTTGTGACTAGAATATTAAGTCTTTATGATGAATATTTTTGATAAACTTAGGTTTTTACAAGTTTCTGGTAATAAACAAAATTGTTTGGCTACTGGCCAAAACATCTACAACAACAAAAAGCAATAAAACAAACAACTAACATTTCTAAAAATAGAGAAAGATGATAAGAAAAGGAACAAAGTCATTTGACTGAAGTTATAGGAAAATTGTTTTTATACGAAGTCTATTATCGTCATTATTATTATTTACATTTTTATTATTATTTGTATTTGAGAAATATAAAGATGCTCTAGACAGGATGAAGACTTTGTATAAGAATTTTTTTTTATAATTTCTGTTGTTAACAACCTGGGGTTAATACTTCTTATTAAAAAATTATATTTGCATAACTATCAACTATAAAGGTATAGAGTTTGAAGTCAGCAACATGGTTTATGAAACTTTTGTTTTAAGTCACTTCTTTGAAATTGAAATCTTAAAGTATCTGCTTTAAATTTTATTAAATATTTAGTACCCATTTGCTATATTCTGCCTCAAAATAAAATTTAGTACTTCCCTAAATGAATTAAACCTTTAAAAGATTGCTTGGTTCACTATTCAATTTACTGTAATTCAATAAAAAACGTGCGGACATCGAGAGAAACTTCCTCTTTTTAGACCAGATTGCATCAGTGCTCTAGTGGGTCTTATGGACTAGATTTTCTACAGCTTCAATCTCCAGAATAAAATTAGAAGTTTAATGTGCGACTTCACTTAGCAAAATAAAAAGTAAAGTGAGCCTTGAAATACCCGTAAAAAAATCTTGAACACAAGTTGCAATAGTCCACCAATCAGAAGGTGCTTAGTACGATTCTTAAGTATATTCGGCACCAAGATCTTTAGTTAGGTTGGGCAAGTATCTCAAAGTAGTTTGAATGTGATGCAAACACCCCTTAGGGATTTAATCGCCTCTTGATTAACCGCACAAAAACGTATATCTCTGTCAGATATTCTCTAGTAGGCCAGCTAATTCCAGCCATATTTTCGTTTATTAAACAGTAAATTTATATGGAAGCCTGAAAGATATCCAGACCCCGAACTTTTCAATAAAAACACTACCGTCAACCCTCGTTCCTCTCCTAGGACCATCCGTATAAACGATGAATGCAGCTGTTTAGGCGTTCGGAAGCAAAAACATTTTCAGTTGAAGAAAACACATATTTTTTTTAATCTTTATGCCTTAAATTTTGTAATGTTATAAAGGAATTTTTGGAAAAGTCAACAAAGATTCAAGACAGCTTAGCTTTTTACTAGTTTAAAAGAAAAAAACTACAGCAAAAAAAATCTTTAAAAATTTTATCTCTTAAAAAACGGAAAATCACTAAAGTGAATGAAATGATTTAATTTTTTTTCTATTGAAAAAAATTGGGTTCTGTGAGAAATTAATTTGTTTTGGGAATGTATGTTGACATTGTGGTATCATCAATACAAAAACCAAAAACAATATACAGTATTTTACTCTCAAACATAAACAGACGTCAACGTGTTAACAAGTCATGAGTAGTAAACTAACAAAAGCCACTAATATCCTCTCAAAATAAAATACTTAAGTGAATATATACAATGGCAGACCTAATAGGCTTTTATGGAAAAATTTCTGCAGGTTTATAAATTGACTTGAAAGTTTTTTTTTAATTGTTCGGCTAACATGCGATTGTTTTTGTTATACTTATGCAAAATTAACCGAAGTTACACATTTAAAAAAAATGCAAATGTTATTGTTGTAAACAGAGCACTGACATAGTATAATCTTCTATATTACGGCATTTCACTATGCAATTTTTCATGAAATTAGCAACAAATTTTTGTTTGTTGGTGTAACAAGAGGGATAAGCGATATGGCATTGCTTGAATTTAATTTTAAGGGGATGTTGCTGTTGCCTATGTTTATCTTTAAATAACGCATATCGCAGCAACTTGAACAGACAATTGAAAAAAAATTTCTCAAAAAATTGCATAGTGTTAATCTGGACTTCCTTATTTACTTTTATAAGTTTTAATTGAACAGGAAAGGTTTTGTAGTATTTAATTTTAAAATAATTTCTTCTCATAAAAAATACCTCTCTTTTTTTGTGACTGTACAAATGTTGTAATCAGGTATAGACAAATGCATGTGCGTCTTCAAAAATATAATTTTTTATTTGTTTTATTTTAATCAACTTAAACTAAAACCTCAATTCATTTATAACACTTCTGGCACCGACTTCGAATATTGACAAGAAATTCTTTAAAAGGGAATTGTAAGATTTCTATTGCATAAAGAAAATAACAGACACTCACATATTTTATTTCTTAAAGAAACATGTTGGTTTTTTATGTTGACAAAACGTTAAGAACACACAGGCTCATTAATCAACCTGACTACGAAATGAAAATGCCAACAACCAAAAAAAAAGAAAGCAACGAAGAACAGAAAAATCTTAAATCGACAAAAACTTTAAGTTTAAAAGCAAACTTAGCAAAGTAAGAAAAAATTTAAGAACGATATTTTTTTAATCAAAATCAATTTTTAAAAACGCCACCAATGAATGGAATTATTCTTTCATTAAAAAAAAGAAAAACAACAAAAAAAAACTCAATCTTAATTTTATGTCGGTTATTGACAAGGATAAATTACTTGTGGATTTTTATTATAAAACTTAAATAATATTTGTTTCTATAAAGCACAAGATAAAAAGAAATGAACAAGGCAAGTTATAGAGAAAGCAGCGAAGAAATGCTTTGGGATGTAATGGGACTTCGTCTAAACAAAATGCTATTGATTAAATATGGATACTTCTCGTATTCTTATCTACAACATTAATTGGTAGAATAGATGATGTTCACAATTTGCAAAACCTAAAGTAGATAGATGTAAAGAATGCTTATAAGGGATGTAGCGATCCAGAAAACGCTGCATTACATTTTGTTGGTGTCTTAGTTTTCCTGTTTTCTGTAGAAAACGTCCGCATACATTTGTAGATAATTCTTCCATGAATTTTTAGAAATTAAAATAAATAATGAATTTAAGCCAAACCTACTTTTAATTTATTTGTTATTTAGTGTGTCATGTAAAAATGAAATATATTTTCTAAGATACCTTCATTATTTAGTTTTGCATCTCGCATGTAATCTTAAATAGAGTTACGCTAAAACAGCGCTAACAAATTATCAAAATGCACTTTAAAAATTTGTTTAAATGCCGAACTTATAGACGCAGAATTATTTTTAGCGATGTGTGAAACCAGAGCACGCGTTACGACTGAAGGAGATCGTTACTGCATGTCATTTGCGAGCATGGGTTCACATAGCTTGGCGTTTAAATGAATGTTTAAAACCAGTGAAAATTTGATGATTAGGATACGTTTTTTCATTACTTTTTGTTTAAAAGATGTAACTTAACTGGAATATGCGTACTTATTAAAAATGCAGTAAAGAGAGCAAGTGCAAGAGGAGCAATGAAGACACCCATAATTTTTAAAGTATTTCATTTTTTTTTTTTTTTTTGCTGGGTAAAAAGTATAAAAGTGTTGACTATTAAGCATTGAATAGTAATTCAAAATGAATTTTTATTTTTATCAAATTTATTTGCGTATATTAATCACGCATGAAGTTCTAGCAATTGTTGTTCTAGCAATTTTTTTCAATAGCAATTGAATATTTAATCTCCCTCTTCCAGTTTCAAAATACAATTTGGGGGAAGAATAAATAATGAAATCAAGAAATGTTTTTCGACATAATAAAAACGAAACAGGAACTGAAAAGAGCACAACATTTATAACAATTATCAACCTTGTTAAGCAATAAAATAAAACTTCAATACATAAATAACAGATGTTGTTCTACTCATTTGAAATATTTACATCAACATACCGGCTGTAAACATCCTTACAAGGATTTTCATGTATATCTAAGCCTTTGTATGTCGTGACTATTATTTGTAACAAGCACGAAGCGTGGCACTCTTAAAAAAATATATAAATGAATAGGACGTTTGAAAGGCTGTTGTTTGTAGGTGTTAAAAGGGTAAAATCGATTAACATATCATTCTTTGACTGAAAAAAAAATAGCGTCAACATTGTCAGACTGTTCAAGTGATGTACACTTCTAGTGTTAGGAAACAAATAAAAACTGTTTTAGGAATGGATTATTAAAGTTATTAACCAATTTATTATTAATATTGAGTTCAATTTCTCGTTAATCAATTTTGTCAATAAGAATATAAATCTTACGGTAGAGTGTCAGAGTGGCTTATATCTCATTTCTAATTAATTTCTGATTAATGCGCTGTTTCTGTAATTCAGGCGATCAACTTGTCTGGAAAACTTATATGAAAATAACTCAAAAAACTGAGTGCTTTTCTTACAAATTTTTCAGATAAATTGATCGCCTGTAATAGAGAAACAGTACATAAAATTTTTTGTTGTTTACAAGGACGCTTTAAATGGTATACAGATTTCTATATAAGCAGTCACAATATTATTTAACATAGACTATTTTGTCCAACGTTTTTTCAAAAACTTGTTTGTCAGATGACTTCATCGTTTGAATGACTTCTTCAGGTTTTAAAAAAAGTATCTTGGGATACATCCAGAATTTTTGACCAAACAAAATATATCGCTCCATGCATGTTTTAATTCTACACCATCCTAATTAAAAACTTTTATAAACATCATTTGTTTGTGTCACTATTTACCATATATTTTGACCAAATAAACCACAAACTAATGCCTTTGGAGGAACAACAGAGTTATTTCTGTAGATAAAATATTTTTAGAAAATTTTGATGTTTGTGTAGAAGAGTAGAATTTTCATCTGTCTCTCTCTCTCTCTTTGTCTGCCCGTCTGCTTGATGGATTTGAATAAAATTTTGTGAGGAGGTCCCCTAGAACCTTGCTTCAAATATCGAATACTTTGTTTTATTAAAATATATCATTTTCTAGAAAAACTAGAGTTTTTTCAAATAAAAATATTGTAATGCAAGTTGACGTATATAGATTTATCTTTTAGACCGTTATTGATAAAAGATTGAAATTTAAACAATTTTTATTTTATGATTTTCTGCCCATCAGTCTATTTTTAAGTCACTTGCTTTCAAACTTCTTTAGACAAGTTAATCTAATATTATGAATGCAAAATACCTGAAACATTAAATTAATTATAAAAACGTGTTTATTGTTCGTTCGGTATTTTTTCTTTCTTAAGATAAATATTTTACTTTTATCATTGACATATTTATACAAACCGAACGAACATCATGAAGCCAGCCACTTTAAGTGAAAATTTAATTCCGGATATTTTTATTAACCAGCTTAAACAATGAAACTTTAAAATGTTAAACAAAACAAACAAAAGGCCACTAAAAACAAAACAAAGAAGCAAAAGGATGTTTTACAAATGTAAAACCACGTAAATAGCGAAATATTTGGAAAACGAAAAATACAATTTTTACGACCTTTAAATTGCTGCGGTTATCTTTTTTTTTTTAGTTTAATGGTTTGGCAGCAAACATGATATAATTAAATTTTAAAATTTGCTCTACAAAGTAGACACATGCAATTAGTAGCGAACTATTAACACAATTTTGTAAAAATAAAAACGGGTAGGTACCGAAGTTCATAATGATTTAGATAAAATGATCGCATGATACCAGTTTAAGCACTCAAACAAATTTTTATATTTTGGTTTTCTTTTTGTTTCTCTTGGTGAGATAGATTGGCCTATAGGGGCCTTTCTTGAAACATCAGACAATCGCTTTAACTTCGACAAAATGTCGATTATTATAGCCGTTATAATAACAAGTATTCACCATTATAAAGTAACAGGTGTTTCAATAGGTCATTTAAATATTCATGAGCCATACTGTTGAACAGTTGTAGGGAGATGGTTGAAATTTACAAACAAGTATACAATTCGAATTTTTGATTTCATTTTTTTTTCTAGATTAACTAGCGGGTGCTAATCACTAGATCTTAATTCAGCGTAAAAATAGTAATTGAGATACGTTCATAGAAATAAAATTTATTACGCCAACAATTGAAATGTGATATTAGTAAAGACTGTATCATCAGCTGTTGTTTCCCTTTCGTTAACTTCTTCATCTATGTTTTTAATTTATTAAACTGATCTGCAAAAGTTTTGATCACTGCGTTTGTTCTTAATGAAACACATGCTGTACGTCCAATGTTCGGCCACTTTTTCAAGCACTACTGGGCATATGTTATGCATATCACGAACAATGTTAATCCCCAATATTGCAATTGTTGCTGGTTTGTCAATATTAACTAGTGACTTCATGTAGTACGTAAAGGAATTAATAAAGAGGTGTCCAATTGCACGAACTTGAAGGCCCAATTGACAGGTCCATTTTTTGTAATCAACTTTTGATTTCAATTCGTTTATGGTTAGGGTCATTTAATGGTACATAACGTCGTCCTACGTTGGCCTCGCTGAGATCAATATTATCCAAATTTTCAAGCAATAAATCATTACTCTTGGTACGACAATGCGAGCTCATATGATGCCTCCAACTTTTAAAACCGCACCAAATATTACATTTTTCGGATATAATGGAGTGTAGAGGGTTTAGTGTAGATTTACGAGGGCTGCAATATATATTTCTGGCCTGGCAACACTGAGTGCTGCCAAGTGCAATCTGACATTTCCATTGGAAAGTTTGTCATTTTTAAGCATAATCGTACTCAAAACGTTTTGACTTACGACCATTATTTGTGTTGTTTACAGTGACTTGAAAAAATTAATATAGAAAAAAATGGAATTAACTCGTGAACATTTTCGTGCCATCATTTTTCACAACTTTCGACGTGGATTATTACGACAAGAGTGCATTGATGAACATAAATCTTTGTATGGCGATGAAGCACCACCCTATAGCACTGTGAAAAATTGGTATAATGAATTTAATCGTGGCCGAAGCTCACTCAAAGACGAATTCCGTTAAGGTCGTCCAAAAACGGCTGTTGTGCCAGAGAACATTGATGATGTTTTAGAGGTGTCTCAATCGGAGTGAAAAAAGTGCTTCGAAAACTGGTTTGAGCGCATGCAAAAGTGTATAAATCATGCTGGAGAATACTTTGAAAAACAATAAAACCATTTTTGATTATAAATATTCGCATTTTTACTATTAGGCCAGAAATATATAGAGCAGCCCTCGTATATGCTATAAGTTGCAATTCTGTCAAGCCTCATAGCTAAACATAGTTTTACAATGAAACAGCAGCTGTAGAGCCTAATTGGCAAAAAACGACACGTGTGCCTTTGATTTCTACATCAGCAAGGTCTTGTATGGGCATAGGAGATGTTTTTAAGTAATGAGGGGGGACAGAACCAAAAATCCTGCAATCGACGACAAATCGATCATCTTGGATATTCTTCTACACATTTGATTACAGCAGCGATATTATTTTATTAAGCAAAATACTTCATTTAGAGTATGTGGTGTGAAATATATCCATTATTTTTCTTTCATTTTGAATTTTGTTTTTTTTTCTAGTGGTCATTATATATTCGGCCTGGCCTTTATTAAAATTGCCAAACTTGTAGGAATCTCGTGTATATCACTAAGAGTATACTTATCTTCTTGAATTTCAATGTGAATCTTTCGCATCACTCTTCCTACGTATGTATGTATGTCAGACTGAAGGTTGTATACGGGTGGTTACTGTTTCCACTTCTTACAAATTATAATTAGAAAGCTAATAATTGTTAATTGTTTTATAGAAATAAAAAGTTATAAAATTTTTAGATGAAAAAACTAAATAAAATATGAGACACTGGAATTAATTTTCTAACAAAAACTTTAACAGTAATATGAATTTTTAATAGTGTTTGCAGCTCCAGCTTGCTTCATTTATCCATTTCAGTTTCAATTTCTTTATTTTATTTTTTACAACGTTAAATTTATATTTAAACGTTCCCTAACAAATTCCTTTAAGTGGGTCACTAAAAATGGGATAATAACTAAAGAAGTAGTAAAACTAAAAACACAAATGCGGAATACATCAGTTAAAGCAACAAAGGACATTAAATCAAATGACAAAGCCTTTTTTTCAAAGCAAACCCTGTTATGGAACAAAAAACATTAATATCCTGCATATGGCAGTGTATAAGTGTTTTAAGTGAATATCAGCTGTGTGTATATATATGTGTGTGTGTTTTTGACATTGTGTGCAAACAACTTAAGTCCCATATGTACAGGATATATTACAGTGTCTGCAGCTTAAAAGAAATTTTGCAAAAATGCAACAACTTTTTTTAACCGCTTTTAAATCCCAATAGGAAATTTTTTTTAAATGATTGTATTTGTATTTGTTTTACTGTCGAATAGCTTAACAAGTTTGTATATTTTCATAATAATACGGTCTTGAACTTTACGTTTCCAATTATTCGATTTTTATCAAACTTTATGTTACAAATTTTCCTATCTGGCAACTTTAGTTTTCTTCGTTAATAGTTTTCCAGCAGTTCTCCATTATTTTTTTTAGTTCTTTTGTTAAACCTACTTACCCAGATACTAGATTTTCAACATATTTTTATATAAATAATTTATTTCATTATTTCCTCTATTTTATTTTGTTTTATTTTTTTATTCTTCATTTACATTCCTTTGCTTCGTTTATAATATTAAACCATTTAATTTTAATACTCAGTTTTCAACCAGCGTGATTTAAAGTGCTTATATTGCTAGTCATAGTATAATGAATGTAGACGATGTCTATTTTAACATCCATTAATTTATTTTAGAAGTGTTTTTGTACCCTACACTACAGGAAAAAATTTGAAAGTTTTTGCAAAATAATTGACAACATTAAAGTTTTGATTACACAGACCTCTTTAAGAAGTATGATCGACCCAGAGTCATTCGTAAAATTATAAAGAATTTTCAGATACCTCAATGGCGCTTATGATGCAGGGTTGGACAATGTAAAACTTTCCGGCCGTAGTACTTTTATGTGCCTCTCAGAGTACTAAATCGCAATTTAGTTATTCCTTTAAACTAAAATCTGAAAACAAATTATACATATATTTAAAAATATATATTAATATATATAATGTATTTAAAATATTTAACATTAATGTTGTTAAATAATCTAAATTTACACTATGCAATTTTTTAATAAATTTTTTTCAATTTTCTATTTAAGTTGCAGCGATCTGCAAACAAACAGCGATCTTGAAACAATACCATATTGCTTACCCTTCTTGCTTCACCTACAAACAATAATTTCATGAAAAATTGCATAGTGTAAATGCGGTAGTAGTTTTTCCTTTGCTAGGCATTTTTAAGAAATAAAATTTGACCACAAATAAATAGCAAAAAAAAAAAACAAAACATCATTTAATGAACACGATTAAATGAAAATTGTATAAACAAAACTGTCTGTCAGAATATAAATACAAAAAGGACAAAAAATAAATAATATTAAAAAGAAATAATATAATAGTGCCTGGTTAAACTTGGAACATTCAAGACAAATTAACGCTATTTAAATACAACAGTATCACAAAGTCAGGGGAGTAACACAATTTCTTTGAACACCATATAGTATCCAAAAAAAGTACGATCGTATAAAAATTTTCATCACAATTGAGATGAATTCAGTATCAAAATACACAGCAGTCTTCTATAAAGATTTTTAATACTCGTATTCTTACAAAAATTAGAAAATATCTATGATATCGAAAAAAGCTTGTTTTAAATTGGATTCTAAGAGTGTTTACCTTTGAAAGTATGTGCAAAATTCTAATAATAATATTTTTCAACTTTATATATCTCCTGAAATCTACAGGATCTTAGCTCTTTATCGGATAGCTTCCAATTCCATAAGTTTTTATAATTTTATAGATTTGTGGCAACTTTATGTAGGCCACATGTGCAATATGTTAGTTATAAAATTTGTTAACGTCTAAAATTTTTAATTGATTCAATTATTAATTTAATTAATTCAATAACTTATTTGATTGCATTTTTTTAAATAAAGTATATAACAGATTCAAGTAATTATTTAATTAGAAAATTGTGTTTATGCTTTTTAATACATTTACATATTTATTAAATTTTTATCTAAAAAAATTTTCATACATAAAAAAACATGGTCTACATAGTCTTCTTAAAGCTTAGCAATATAATGATAATTCTATTACGCGAGACACAAAGCGAAAGAACAATGCTACAAATATAATTTTCAAGTTTTTATCAAATATTTTTCCTTTGAAAGAATAAGTTTTTTGAATACCTTGTGTAGTTTTTTATGATCTGTATTTAATTGACCCAACAATGACAAATAGAGTTCTGCATTTTTTTATTGGTTATCAGTCAAAAAGGAAATTTAATGCAAATTAAAAAAACATAGCTTTTTTCCATTAAACCATTTTACTTTGCTTTGCTTAGGGCAAGCACGAATAGTAAAAAAAATGATATGACTTCGATAGCCCCTATTGAGTTTCTCTCTTATAGGAATTGGGACTTTTTATTTTCATTTTTAGGAAAACGGGAAAAAATTATCGCATTCCCGGGAAAAAAGCAGTTCTTAAAAAAGAGTTTATTTAATAAAATAATATTAAAAAATTCATAGTTAAAACATTAACAAGCAATAAAAATTATTGTTAAATAATAGGTTTAACATTTTATAAAACTTTAAAACAATTTAGGTGACAAGAATTTGCAAGACATTTGCACTATATAACGAGAGGTAACGAAGATAAAAATACAGAAAAAATATTTTATTAATTATTTTTTTGGAAATATATGATTTTAGAACAGCATTTAACAATTTACTAGACATACTGTTGATTGCTTTCATTGAAAAATTTCTAACAATACAAGAAAACCTTTTCACTAAGGTAGGTTTTGTTTTCAACAATGTGTTATAAAGATTATCCATGTTCATGTTTCAAATGTTAGTAACTTCGAATAACTCAAATTCCTTTTAAACAAATTAGTAACCTTTTGTTCTATTTTATATCTTACTAGCAGTGCCCACGACTTCGTCCGCGTATCAGTTCTAGTTAATTTAAAATTGAAATTTATACAAATGTGGTTTTAAACATTTGTTGTAGAGTTCTGCAAACAGTGTTACAAACTTTCCGTCTACAAAAATAAAATGTACTGACAACTGTTCACATTGGTATCTCTAGTTTCTTTACGAAATGACATATTTTTATGATTCTATATTTGAAACAAGGTCCTAAGGGACCTCCTATCAAATTTTCATTCAAATCCATCCAGCAGTTTTTACGTGATGCGAACACAGACGGGGTGTATAGATGCAGTAGAATTCACACGAAACAAGATATTTGAAAACTTTCAACAGTTACAACCAATTTATCTGAAAAATAATCAGTGTATTTTTTTAAAGTGCAAATAATTTTAAACTTCCAGTTTTCTGGAAAATTAGGCATAATTTGTAAATAGCTCTTACCGGGAATTTCCGTTTTCCAAATCTTAATCTAAACATTAAAAATTGAGTTGCATTTAGTTTATGTCATTCTCATTTATGTCACCGCCACTGTTAGTTTAACTAGATTTATTTCTATTGTAGTACACGTTGCTATGTCTTTGTTTCTGTATGGCATACATTGTATACAACATAATTTACAATTTATATTACTTTGTGAGTCTGTAAGTATTCGCATACGAAAGTGTGTTTTTCGCTCCCACTTGCTGCGAGAGATGACTAAAAGCAAAATGTTATAAAAATTATTGGCGCATGATTTATGAATACAAGTTTAAACTTAACTATGGCTGCTTAACAAAAGTGTGACATTTTATTCAAACACACTTATACTTTTTACAAAAACATACACATGCTATACTAAAACAAAGTGTAACAAATCTGACCAAAAAAGAGTAAAAATGTAGACATTAAAGCGGCATTATCCTGCTCAATCAGAGATGGAAAACTTGATTTTTTTTTTTTTTGATATTAAAAAATTTTGTTTTAAATAGTACCTTTATGATCTTAGAGTACTAAATCACAATTTTTTATTTCCGTTACTAACTAAAAACAAAATACTTATTTCAAGAAATAAAATATGATTAGGCCCTCATGTATGTTTTCTTGAAAAGCCCAAGCATTACTGCTTATGTTCTTAGCTTCTCATATAAAACATATTAATAGAACTTAATATTAACTTGAATTTTTCCTTTTTTGTACAGCATTTTTAGATTGAATTGTAATCATGTTAACTAAAACTATATGCTGATTATTTATTATTTGGAAAGATTACTTTTCGTTAAGATATATTTAAATAAAATGCACAAGATTGGGTTGGTGTTTGAAATCAAACCTTTGCTCGAGAAATTAATCCAACCACATTAAAATAAAAATTTTAAAGTTTTACATTCTTTAAAACAGCTCCCACAGTCTTATCTCTTTTTCTTTTTTTAAAATTGATTTACTTCCTATTTTCGTGCCGCATTTATTTTTCGTTAAGATTTTTTTGCGATAGTGCGCAGTTATCTGAAGCTTCTTTATAATTAAGTAAGGAAAAATTTTTCTATAAGAAATTTCAATCGAGGTAAAAGCTCGGGTATCTTTGTATGTTTTGAGTGCATTTTTTTGGTGAAAAATATCTTGATATTAAAAACATATATTGTTTTGCGCTACAAAGGCGTTCAAAATTATTTCCTTCGTTTCTGCAAAAAAATATTTAATCAAATATTGTCATCTTGAAATTGGATTTGGGACACTCAAATGAGTCAGAGAAATAACACGGCAGTTTTAAATATCAAACAAAATAAAAATGATTATTAAATCAAATTGTCCACCACTGGCGCACATACCCACATACACATACAGGCAAATATTATACAACATTTAATGCAGCCTTATGATAACATTGTAAAACAATTGCAAAATATTAAATATGTGTGTGCGTCTATATGTATGTGTGCATATGCGTGTGTTTGTTTTTTTTTTTTTTTTGTAGTTCATACTCAGAAAATCAAGATAAATGACTTTATACATTATGTGATGCACTTTTTAAATCTATTTCCGCTATAAAAAGGAATAAAAATTAAAAAGAAAATATTCGTTTGTATTAAAAAAAGTATAAAAAGTATATAGAACAGCCAAAAAGACGGAAAAACGTCATGCGGAAACTCATAAAAAAAGTTCTATTTTCTTTATGATAAATTATAAAGTAGATCACTGTGCTAAAGTCAATCTTACGAGTTTGTTTAACAGAAAAAAAAAAACTAAAAGTTAAATTTTCCTTTTATTAAAGAGTAAAAAGAGAGGCAAAAAGGAATTAAATAGCATTTGCAGGGAAGTCATAGACACTTGAAGAAAAATACAATATTTTGGAAAATTAAATCAACCAAGGAACTTATAAAGCAAGCGAAACTTTGAATTTTATTATTATTATATTGTGCATCGCAAATGTTTTATTAAATGGGTTTTTACATTTGATTTGTTTATTCGTTGGTAATTTAAATTAAGTAATTAATTGTTTTATTATTATTATATGTATTTCAGATCTATTAGAATTTTTAAACTAAAACTAAACTAAAAAAAATAACGAGTTTAAAAAACAAGTTGAGTATGGACTGGTTTACAACTACTGAAGAGATATAAATATATAAAAAAAATCATATGTTTTTAAGGTTGATATTAAAAATTAAGAAAAGAAAGCAATATTGTAATGTTTTTCATATTTCAAATATATCTCTATTCTGTGGACTACAATTCCCCGTTTACCCTCTGAGTAACAAGCTACTCGTGCATGGCGACCACCCAAAAAAAAATCAAATATTTTTCTTTCCACTCAAGACAACATTGAGATTTGAACGAGCGATTTCTTTTCCATTTAGTAACTAAGGCTGCCATGGTAAAATAATTGGTAAATTATTTATTTTTTAAAACTCAATATGAAATGTATTCCTGAGGAAAAAGCGTATCCATATGACCATTTCTGTACTGTCATCCGTCTAACTTGAATTCATTACTGAGAACACTTTTTCAAAAAAAAAAAAAAAAAAAAAAAAAAAAACAGGACCCACGACTTTGCCTCCAAACATTTCTAATTTTCTTAAAATTTTTAAAAATGTGTTTTTAAACAACAAACATGAAATGATAGAAGTTTTTATCAGTATCCTCTTTAATATCGACGAAATATGCTGATTAAAATAGCGAGAAATCAAAGCTCTTCATTTAATACAGCCGTTTTATATTAAACAAGCAGTTCGCATGACATCGTCTGAATATCATTTATAATTTTTTTAAAACTAAAATTTATAAAAATGTGTTTTTAAACATTTTTTGTAGACTGTTGTCATACCTTTCTGTGAAGACCGTCGTCGCTGGCTGTTTATTTGGTACGATTGGCGAGCGCATTCGATGTAAAGACATCATTTTCAAGCTGCGTTTTGGTTAGTACTGGTTGTTGTAGAGTTCTGTTATGTTAATTATGTTAATTATGCGCAAATTTTTTGCAAACTTAGTTTGTAGGAAATGTAAAAACGCCTGTGCATGTTCGCCTAGTTCGTTCTGCTGAAAAATTTTCTGTTATTGGCAATAGTGTGGCAGAACAGCAGTCAACCTTGACTGATCATCGTGCGCAATAAATAAACATCTCACGACAATATTGATGTGAACTTGTGAACTTTGAATAGAAATTTGAACTTACACACTTATAAGTTTCAATTGGTCCCAGAGCTGAAGACTATTTCAAACGTTGTCAATATGCTTTTTGGTTGCGGCGCATTGATGACAAAGAAAGTGATCTACAGCAACGATGCGCTTTTTTACTTCAGTTAGCAAGCAGAGTTGCCGCATTTGGACAAATATAAATCCCTAAGTGTTTAGTAAAAAGACGATGCATCAACAAAGGGTGAATATTTGCTGCGGTTTATGGACGGGCAGAGTCATCGAGCCATTCTTCTTCGAAAATGAGATCAATCAAGCAATAACCGTAAATGTTATGGGCTATCGCTAGATTATCACGGACTTCTTGTGACCAGAAGTTAAAGATAAGAAGCTGAACGATATGCAGTTCCAACAGGTTGGCGTCACTTGCCACTCAGCCAAAGAGAAACTCAAGCGCTGTGTTATTTCACGAAGTGGCGATGTTTATTGACCACCACGGTCGTGTGATTTGGCACTGTTGGACTTTTTTGCTTTAAATATATTTAACATGAATAATTTAACAAGAACAATTTAAATGCTAAAGGGTGAAATAAATTGGTATATTAACCACATTGAACCACAATTATGTCTTAGTATCATTGAAAATATAAAACATCAGATAGAAGTATGCCGCCAAAGCTGTGGTGAGCATATGTCCACTATTTAGTTTCACACAGATGTAATTGTTAAAGATCCGTCTATCATATTAAAAAATATTAAGGTAATTCTTTAAAAGTTTTTGTTTCATTCACAATTAACATTGTACGTTTTGGTTGGACTGTGGTAAAAGAATAGAAAAAAAATTAAATAATTATACTTTTATTTATTTCAAATTTATTAAACTATGTAAGAGCCATACGAAACCTTTCATAGCACTATAAGCAATTCAATATTACAATGTGTTATGAACAGACTGCACAAACATGGTTTCAAGAAAATCAAAGAATTGTATAAATCTTTTACACAATAAAATTAATATTAAATACAATTGTTCGATTCTTACTCAGTACCATTAACTCATTGAATGAATTAACTTATTTATTAATGTATGTGTTATATACAAACCGCTGTACAAAGTTTCGAATGTCTGTAATTCAGAAACATCCTCCCACTCCCACTGTCAATCACAGGGCACATTGATAAAAACAAACCAAACAAATACGTTTTTCCTTAATATTTTATTGTATTGATGTCAGTAGCAACAATCATTAAATTTAATATTTATTTTTCTAGTAAAGGGTGGCTCATATGCATGTGTTACATTGAAGCTGCCAAAAAAATACTTTACTTGGAATCGTAGATTTTATTTCATAATTGAAAGACTAAAGAAAATTTAAATATTTTATAACAAGTCCCTTTCAAGATCTTGAACGATTTAATCGAGAGCTGCGTATCAAATGGGGATGCGAAGCGGAAACTGCTTAATCTTATGTAAATTTTATACAATTTCTGGAACTAGAAATAGTTATTATTTATTGTTTTTCCTTATGTTTTTGGAAAAAAAAAAGCCAAATTAAAATTAAAATAAAATTTTTAATTATACGAGGGCTGCTATATATATTTCTGGCCTGGCAACACTGAGTGCTGCCAAGTGCAATCTGACATTTCCATTGGAAAGTTTGTCATTTTAAAGCATAATCGTACTCAAAACGTTTTGACGTACGACCATTATTTGTGTTGTTTACAGTGACTTGAAAAATTTAATATAGAAAAAAATGAAATTAACTCGTGAACATTTTTGTGACATCATTTTTCACAACTTTCGACGTGGATTATCACGACAAAAGTGCATCGATGAACTTATATCTTTGTATGGCAATGAAGCACCATCCTATAGCACTGTGAAAAATTGGTATAATGAATTAAATCGTGGCCGAAGCTCGCTCAAAGACGAATTCCGTGAAGGTCGTCCAAAAACGGCTGTTGTGCCAGAGAACATTGATGCCGTGCGTGAAGTCATAATGCAAGATCGATATGCGACATACCGAGAAATAGTGACATCCTTGGACATTTCTTCCACCAGCATACATTCGATACTGCATGAACACCTGGCCGTAAAAAAGGTTTGTTCTCGTTGGATCCCGCACAATTTGAAAGTCGCTCAAAAAAAGGCTCGTGTCGATTAGTGCAAAGAAATGTTGCAAAAATACGATTGCGGTGCTTCAAAAGACGTTTATAAGATCGTCACTGGTGACGAATCATGGATCTTTGCGTATGAGCCCGAAACGAAACAACAATCGACCGTGTGGGTCTTCAAAGACGAGCAAAATCCAACGAAAGTTGTTCGTGGAAGAAGCACTTCGAAGCAAATGGTCGCCTGTTTCTTCGGCAAAACTGGTCATGTGGCGACTGTTCCGCTTGAGCAACGTAGGACGGTCACTTCTGAGTAGTACACTACAATTTGTTTGCCTGAAGTCATCGGAGAAATTCGAAAAACCAACAAGAGAAGACGAATCATTGTTCACCATGACAATGCGAGCTCTCACACATCGGCTCAAACCAGTGCGTTTTTGACCGGCCAAAACGTCGAATTAACGGATCATCCGTCGTACAGCCCTGACCTGGCACCTAATGACTTCTTCTTGTTTCCGCACATCAAGAAAAAATTGCGTGGTCAACGATTTTCGTCGCCAGAAGAAGCTGTTAAAGTGTTCAAAAACCATGTTTTAGAAGTGTCTCAATCAGAGTGGAAAAAGTGCTTCAACAACTGGTTTGAGCGCATGCAAAAGTGTATAAATCATGCTAGAGAATACTTTGAAAAACAATAAAACCATTTTTGATTATAAATATTCGCATTTTAACTATTAAGCCAGAAATATATAGAGCAGCCCTCGTAAATTGAAAAATCGTTTGATGTCGACACACTTATGATTTAATTAAATATAATTTCTTAGTAAAAACATATTTTATTTTAATACCATGTTTTTAACAAAATAAATCTATTATTATATTAACCATTTCAGGGTGTTGTTATCACGAACAGTACAAATTGGAAATCTGTAATAGTAAAGTCAGCAACAACAATAACGGTTTTGTATACGACCACAACCATCTTAAACTGTTCTCATGGTAGGAAGCAAATAAAGTCCTGCGTCTTTTTGTCGTAATTCATTTTTGTCACATTTACAATTTTTATTACATCCAACACAGTACTCACTCACCAAGGCGCAGCCATTCCTACAACACAATGTACTGTTAATACACGAAATTATACAATGTGGCGTCATGTTTTTTGTTGCTTGTATTCATACACACAAATACATACTATTTGAAAATACCTCCAAATGTTTTCAGAAATATATAAACCTCGTAGATAAAAATAAAAAGGTAAAAAATTATATTTTCCAAGTTGTTTCCCGAATTTTTTTTCTATTTTTTAATTTTAGCATCAATAGCGAATATTTAAAAAAAGAAAATTATGATTACTTTGAATTTTTCTTTCTTTTTTGGGTGAAAAAAGTGATTTGCTTTTTTTCTGACGTAAAAAGATTTATTCCATATTCCACAGTGGAACAAAATTGAAGACCACGTATTTGCTTTTTTTATTTGGAATTTAAATATTATAATTTTCCTTGAATTTTTTATAAAAAAAAACTTACAAATTAACTATAAGTAAAAAGTAAGGAAATTTAAAAAGTACGATATATAATTTTACATAAAAATATCATCGGCTCTGAAAGGGTTAAGCCTTTTTTTAAAAATTTTGTATTTGCTGAAAGAATTCTTCAAAAGCTTTTAAATGCTACGCATATTGACCATATTAGCAATCGAACTTTTTTATAAATATTTCAGAGGCCCATAACTCGACAAATATGAGGAGCGCCGATTTTTTTACTTGATGTTTTAAATTCTCTATCGCTTCACATTTTTATATTTTTGATATAAGTTACTTTTCTGTTCTAAATGATATGAAAAAATTAGAGGAGGCCGTGGTGTTAACGTGTAATCGATTGGCGTATTTTAATTTTCTTCAGCTCATCTTGTGCCAGGGCAAAGTTGATTTCAACACTAACATTCAAAACTAATTTTTAGAGGGCGTACAGATGGACATTGCTCAATCGATTTCGCTTTGCTTAAGGACTCAGAATATATCTTTATTAGGCCGGAAATGGATATTGTAAAATTACAAATGGAATTACAAACTTAAATACACCCTTTTCCCAGTTTTTGTGATGTATGATATAAAAACGGTCACTCTACAGCTACGAATATTTTGGTATAGCGACCGTTTTTCTATAAATTTTTTATTATTAAATCTTATAGATTTATTTTTAGTTTTATTTTTATCAAAAATATCATACTTGGGATTTTTTCATTGCCATTGAAATTTCATTGGCATTGTTTAAAATAATGACAATGAATGAAAATTTAACTACCATTTAATGGTAATAATTTTATTTTAATTATCATTGTTTTTACTAATGGTAATGAAATTTTAATGAAATTGTTTAATTGCTAATTGGAATTGAATCAAAAAAAAATTGTTCTTAT
The DNA here is from genome assembly GCA_937654795.1 of Cistogaster globosa. Lineage (NCBI taxonomy): Eukaryota > Metazoa > Arthropoda > Insecta > Diptera > Tachinidae > Cistogaster > Cistogaster globosa. The sequence goes on from OW569407.1 coordinate 77,135,486, forward strand.
GAAGCACAAATTTTGATCGCAGTAACTCAAAACACTCTTGTAGGTAGATCTAAATTTGAATATTTTAAAAATTTACCAATTTTACGTAAGATTCGTGTGAAACTTTATGTCTAAGGTCGAGGTTTCTTACCACCCTAGCTACCAGATCCTATAACTGACTCAAACACAAAAGTATGTTCTCATAATGTCTCATTTTTCCTGAAAAAAGGTAAAAACATACATATCAAATCGCTATTTTAAAATATACTTTAAGACGTGTATTAAGTGTACGAACACGAGAAATACATTGATTAATGATAACGATTTGAAAGCATTTAATCATTTGACAATGGTAATGATTTTGTTTTTTAACTCATTATCAATGAAACTTTTTCATTGAAAATCATTACCATTAGTGAAAATAATGATAATGCTAAAAAAATCATTAGCATTATTTATCATTCAATGCTAATTAAATCGCCAATTCATTAGTCCATATAATTAATTACTCCCACATATGAAAAATAAACTGGTTTTAATGCTATGGAATAGAGCCCAGACTTGCGTCGTTCCAATTTGCGTCGTTTCGATTTGCGTCGCATTTTAAAAACTAGAAAAATTCGTTTTGCGTCGTTGCAATTTCAAGTTGCGTCGTTTTTACCCCGATGTACATCCTTTTTATTTCGAGTTGCGCCGTTTTGTTTCCGATTTGTATCGCGTTTCTTTGGTCCTTACTAACGGCGCAAGTCGGGCCTCTAGTGTATATAATTTTAAAACCTTTTTGTTATTATATTCCATTAATTTCGTATTTTTAGCCACTTGATCCCACTGTAGCTTAAGGTAAAAACAACAACCAAAAAAGCATTGCGCGATATTTCATAACATTTATTTTGGTATTGACATATCTCATAAATACTTCTTTCGTACTTTCATATTTTCTTTCTTTCCTTCGATTCTGTCGTTTATTTAACGCATTTCACATACACTCTTACAATTGCCAACGGCGAGCTTTTTTAATACCCGGAGTTCTTTTAGTACTTCTTTGTTTTTATTGTAAACTAACAAAAGGGCAGGATGTTAAACATTCACAGGAGTCTGTAAGTTTTTTTCCTTTAGCTAAAAAAAGAGAAAGAAAAGTATTTATTTCCACATAAAGATTTTAAATGTTTTTTATGCGTGTATTTTTGTATCTGTGCGTGTGTAACTTAATCAAATCTTAAACGAGAAAACATTTTATTTTTTGTTATTACCATGCAACATTACTTCCCTTCCATGGTTTCTTTTGTGTTGTCTTTTTTTCTGTTTTACTTTTTGTAGACAGATTTTTGGCCAGAGGTTGTATTTGTTGCGTGGATGTGTTTTCCGGCTGTTATTTTAAGCTTTTTACAACTTTCACATGAATGCCAGCAATAAATACGGTAGTGTTAATTCAAACAATCTTAATTTCATAACACATATTCACGTGTCTAACCTTAGGAAATATTCTTAAGTCATCTCAGTTTGATTAAGCAGAAAATTCAATTAAGAAATGTTACACTTTTTACATAACAACCAAATGATGACATGTAATCAGATTGTTTCAGTCTCACATTAAGTTTGAATTAATAAAGTTATTATGCAAATAAGCTTGTGACTAAATCGATCCTTTGCGGGTAGAGTGTCATAACTCGAAAAATAAATATGTCGATGATTTAAAAGTTTTAATTACTTCATTTGTTTTGCTGTACGAAGCACAGTTCTAATCATCAATTCTACTTTAAGCTCTGCCAAAGATAAAACTGTCTGTTTCTTATTCTTCTGCAGAAGAAGCGACATCGATTAATTTAGTAAGTAATTAATATTCATTTGTATGTTACGCTCGTAATAGTTTGAACAGCTAAAAAAAACCTAAACTTTGCGATCAAAAAGATCAGCAAAACCCGGTAGATAGTTTTTCAGCCTTACAAAAACAAATCCAAAGAGTTTTGATTTTTTTTTTTAGGAATAAATTAATTTTTGTTATTGTATCACCTTAAATTATTCACTTTTTTACATTATGATAGACGGATTATATTAAGAACCCAAAAATAATGCAAATTTTAAAGGAATAGATAGATTCTAAAGCAAGTTGGTTTATTAATGAGAAATACAACTGATGAATACAGCTATTTTTGATGACCGTCACGAAGCTACTGTTGCGGCAGGGGCTGTTGTTGCAGAGCCATGCAGTCTTTGAATTTTTGTTATTACTTATTGCTGCTATACCGCAATTGGTAAACAAAAGATTTTATACGAAATGGGTTGAAACTTCTGTGACAGCCGTTCATAATTTTTGATTAGTTCTGAAATAGTACCATTAAAAAACGAAAATGGCTTCAAATCAAATGATCTAGATGAGCAATTTTAAGTACTGAAATGAGAAGTAACATCTAAATGGAATATCTGATGCAAATATTAAACGGTTCAAGTCATCGCCAAATTTAAGCTAATAAAAGGAAAGTGTTGAAGAATCGTAGTTTGAGTATAGACTCCCAAAAGAGCACATTTTTAAGGAATTCATTTTACAGCAATCACGCATAGTGATCCGTTAGTACAGCTAATGCAGCCAATCGTCATCCTGTTCTGCATGAATTTTTGGGGTAACTACTGTAAGTAAGCTTCTGACACAACAAAAGAAGTAATAGTTTATATGTAATACGAAATAGATTTATGTTATAGGAAAATATGTTATAAGAAAAGAAAAAATATGTTATAAGAAAATTTCGAATTTTTTGGGAGGAAACATTTAAGTAGTTTATGTTTATTATATTTTTAATAATTTAGGCGATTTTTGTCTCATATGGGATTAATCCAGGAAAGTTTTTTTTTTGTTTTTTTTTTTTTTTTTTGTTTTTTGTAAAATAAATAATTATCATTTTAACAATTTTGCCTTAGGTTAATTATTATCTGTGAAAAAATTTAAGAAGAATTGTCAACTATAGATACCAGCACAATAAATACAGTTTCCGGTTTGCAACAATTTATCACAATTAATAATAAGCTTAAGACAAATAATAATTCATTTATAGAAAGTAGTTCAAATTGAAGAAAATCTAAAAATCATATATTAAGATTTTTTATTTTATATATTTTTTTATTTATAAAAAATAAGCAAAATATATTTTCAGATTTTGTAGAAGAGAAAAAATGTCTGGCAATCTTAATGTTATAACCTGACAATGTTTGGAAGTAACGATAGTTTTATGGCTCAATTTATAATGTTACATTATTATAGATAAAAAATTGCAATAAAATTGGTTAAATTAAGAATGTGTCCTACTTCAAATTTTATGAAACTCGGAAGGCCTTTTGCAAACTCCCGTTTCTTCACCTTTTCCATTTTTAGGTCAGATTTGTGAAAAACGATGACTGTTTCCCAATCTAGGTAAGAAACTGCATACATACATATCCCTTTCAAATTTGGTAAAAATGGTTGAACAATATAAAATTAACCGTTTCTCCCTCTGGGTTAGAATTAAAAAAAAAAAAAACTTTTAGGTATTATTCCCTAAAGACAAGCATCTAAAGTTTGAACAAGTTCGGAGGAAAGTCATAGCTTATTGCAGCCATCAGTTAAATATAGATCTGCATTTTAAATTTGATTCAAGTTGGATGGTCCGCTGGCTTTTATTTTTCCTTCTCTCTGTCTGGTTCTAAGTATTTCAAAAAGACATTACTAATCAAATATCTATAAATTCAGTTTATTCTTATAAAGTTCCAAAATTACTGGCTTATATTTCCTCTTTAGATAAGAATCTAATTATGTTTCAAATTTTATTTAAATCAGTTGCAGGCTTTCCCTTTTCTGTTTTAGTTTTGAAAAAGAATTTTTATTTAAATAACATTTTCATTAAAATATTTTACGGATTATTTCCGTAATATTTTAAATAATGGATTTAACACGTTTCTACAAAAGCAACTCAAGAACCTCATGGATGATGCAGTCTTAAAGAGAGAGTATATTTTCAAAATCTTATTCTGCGTGTTCATCACTGTAAATATATCCATTCATATTTCTTGCATACTTCTATTCCTAACTTAAATATATTAAAGTTTTGGAATTGTTCTTATTAAAAATTGTATCACTTATTCTAACTTTAGGAAAGTAATTAATTCCTGTGAAATGAAACCTCTTAGAGCGAATGAGAGCTATGAAAAATATATATAATTTCATACTCGAGGTTGCTGATTGCTTCACAACAATCGCTAAAAGTGTATAATACTAACAGAAGACGGGTTAAAAAAAATTTTAGACACTCCCTCGTTTATTTCTTGCACACAAAATTTTTTGATTTATTTAACAAGAGGATTCGGGATATTTTAAATCTAAACAAACTCGAACTAAAACTGCTTCCGTGAAGGTTATTGCTCTCTAGTTGAATAATATTGATTAATTTTAGAAGATCTGCACCACAACAATAACGAAATTTGTTCAGCTAAAAATAGACACTCGTCTTTAAAGTAAATACTTACATTTTCTTTAGTTCCGTTTAAATTGTGTGTGCCATCACACTTCCTTTTCCAAAACATTTGCTTAAGAAATATTTTATTGTTGTTTATTTAACATCTGGAAAAAAATCTTTTTACAAGAATATAAAATTTTATATTGAAAACTAAAGAAGCATTTTCTAATGTTAAATGCAATATTGGTGATAAGACACGATCTGTCACGAAACAATAAATTTTATAAGTGAATGTTTTTAAAGGTAAAAAGAAGCATAAGAAACTATAATTATAATGTTGTTTTAAAAAAGGTTAAGTATTTAAAATAATAGAATTAAAGTTTTGTTATAAACATTTTATGTAATGTTTCTGAGAAACATTATTAAAACGTTATTTTTATATGAATTATTGCTAAAAGTAAATACTCTCAAACTGTAAATTCGTATTTGATTGAGCGACTTACAGCAGGGCTGCCAGTTTTAAATTTTTTAAGAAATTCTAGAAACTTAATCCATTGATCAAGGAATTTTCTAAAAGATCTCTTTAAAAGCTTTTAAATGACGCCCATATTGATAGCTTTAAAAATATGATGACTTATCATACTACCTATGAAAAGTTCAGAGGCCCATAATTCGGAATATATGTGTGAGCGCAATTGTTTTCAATTTCGAGGGCTGCTAAATATATTTCTGGTCTGGCATCACTGAGTGCTGCCAAGTGCAATCTGACATTTCCATTGGAAAATTTGTCATTTTTAAGCATAATCGTACTCAAAACGCTTTGACGTACGACCATTATTTGTGTTGTTTACAGTGACTTGAAAAAATTAATATAGAAAAAAATGGAATTAACTCGTGAACATTTTCGTGCCATCATTTTTCTTAACTTTCGACGTGGATTATCACAACAAGAGTGCATTGATGAACTTAAATCTTTGTATGGCGATAAAGCACCATCCTATAGCACTGTGAAAAATTGGTATAATGAATTTAATCGTGACCGAAACTCGCTCAAAGACGAATTCCGTGAAGGTCGTCCAAAAACGGCTTTTGTGCCAGAGAACATTGATGCCGTGCGTGAACTCATAATGCAAGATCGACATGCGACATACCGAGAGATAGAGACATCCTTGGACATTTCTTCCACCAGCATACATTCGATACTGCATGAACACCTGGCCGTAAAAAAGGTTTGCTTTCGTTGGATCCCGCACAATTTGAAAGTCGCTCAAAAAAAGGCTCGTGTCGATTTGTGCAAAGAAATGTTGCAAAAATACGATTGCGGTGCTTCAAAAGACGTTTATAAGATCGTCACAGGTGACGAATCATGGATCTATGCGTATGAGCCCGAAATGAAACAACAATCGACCGTGTGGGTCTTAAAAGACGAGCAAAATCCAACTAAAGTTGTTCGTGGAAGAAACACTTCGCAGCAAATGGTCGCCTGTTTCTTGGGCAAAACTGGTCATGTGGCGACTGTTCCGCTTGAGCAACGTAGGACGGTCACTTCTATGTGGTACACTACAATTTGTTTGCCTGAAGTCATCGAAGAAATTCGAAAAATCAACAAGAGAAGACGAATCATTGTTCACCATGACAATGCGAGCTCTCACACATCGGCTCAAACCAGAGCGTTTTTGACCGGCCCAAACGTCGAATTAATGGGTCATCCACCGTACAGCTCTGACTTGGCACCTAATGACTTCTTCTTTTTTCCGCACATCAAGAAAAAAATGCGTGGTCAACGATTTTCTTCGCCAAAAGGAGCTGTTGAAGTGTTCAAAAACCATGTTTTAGAGGTGTCTCAATCGGAGTGGAAAAATTGCTTCGAACACTGGTTTGAGCGCATGCAAAAGTGTATAAATCATGCTGGAGAATACTTTGGAAAACAATAAATCCATTTTTGATTATAATTATTCGCATTTTCACTATTAGGCCAGAAATATATAGAGCAGCCCTCGTACATAATGATTTTGTTTTTATTCTCTATCGCCCCATATATTTGTTTTTTTTTTTTTGTTTTTTGATTGGAGTTAATTCAGCAAAATTGATTTGTTTTAAATGATATGAAAAAATTAGAGGCAGCCGTGATGATTTGCCCGCTGTCTCGAAGGACATGATTTTTAATAGCAAAATTTTTTAATCTATATCTGATCGATTGGAAAATTTTAATTTTCCTAAGTTCATCTAGTACCTTGTCAAAGCTGATTTGAACCCCCAACGGACTGACGCATGTCGCTCAATCGATTTCGCTATACATAAGAACTCAAACAAACTCAGTTATAGCCTTTTCTTCCTGTGGTGAAAGGTATAACAAACCCAAGAGCTGTCAAACTGACGAAAGAAATGCTAACAATTATTATAAAAATATTTAAATACGAACCATTTTCCTTTTTTTTTATTTCATAAAAAGTTATTTTTCGAGAACGCTATTATTGAGTTCGTGATGATGAAAAATTTATCTGGCAGCTTTGTCGTTTTATGTGTCTTATTCCCTCACCTTACATTCTAATAAGATCTTATGTTTGTTTATATTTGTGTGCAACGTCTGTTCAATTTATGGCACGCGTCTCTAAATATAGACTCATGGGGATGCAACTGTAAACATTGTTGTCTGCAATGTGTTTTATTCTACATTTACGATTGCTGCTGCTGTTTTAAATAAAATCCAATTATATATTTAGAAATCAGTGTCATCGTTTTAAACAAGAGCTGTTATTAAAAAAAAAGAAAGAAAAACTATTTTAAACTTCTAATGTTGAGTATCTGCAAAATAACAAATCCTAAGAAAATAGAGCAAGAAAAAACAGAATAGGAGGAGGAAAGCTGGCTAGAAAATTATTTTTTTTTGAGGAGCAAAGTTTCAGTTGTGATCAACTCATCATGGAAATAAGACGTGAAGCAGTAGCATTGCCCACCTATGAACAATCATGGTGAGTAATAAAATTATAAAAAGATCTTTAAACAATTTTAAAAAGTTGTTTATTAAAGAAAAATACAATTAAGTTATTTTAGTGGTTCAAAGCATAAGTCGTTGTTGTGTTCTTCGTTTTTTAATGATGCGCTTAAGGATCCCATATTAATTTTTATAACAATAGCAGTGGTCATTGGTTCATTTTGTTTACTAAGTGGTCTGTTCCTATTGTGTATGGTTTCAAAAACAATACAAGATGAAACGTCAGAGGCTATTTTATTAATTGGTAAGTAAGATACCATACATAACTTTTATTTTTTTAATAAATTTATTTGATTGTGAACTTATAACAGGAAAACAAACAATTTTTTATATCTCAGATATTAATATAAATTTACGCATCATTTTCTATTAAACGTCATTTCTTATGAATAAATCGCTAAGACTTAAAGTCAAAGCGGAAAAATTATTATAAAAATCTAAAATTAATTTATTGATTGACCGAGACAATTTCTGGTTTTTGTTACTAAAATAGCAACAAATTTCACGCTGTTAGTAAACACAATTTGATAAGCGAAATATTTATAAAAATCGAAGACAATCACAAAGAATTTCACGGTTTTGGGAGGGTTTGCCGTCATCTTAAGCAATTTTTATTTTAACAATTTTTTGTTCTAATAGAACTTCTAATATATGGGTTAATTCTTTACCCCGATATAAGACTAGTCTCTTGAGCAACAAACGATTCATAAAAACAAACACATTTAAAAATTAAAAATTTTTTTAGGACATCAGTCGGTAAGGAAATCGGTGACAAAATCGCCAAGTAGAGTTCTAAGTTACCAAAGTCCCTTAAGTAGCTGTGAATGATTTACAGCTCTTACATTGCCAGCCCGAAGATATTCTTTGTCAATCTTTATGTGAAATGAAAAAGTGGTTCCAAGAAATCTGTCGCGGTGAAGCAGAAGAAAATGAAGATTTAAATTTTTTTTTTCATTTTCATTGTTTGAGTTAGAAAACGGAAAAAAAATAAACGACCAATTTTGTATTTAAATATAAATCGAGAAAGATAGTGATCTAATGGCCGAAACTTAATACTTTTACGGAAATTAAGTTGTGATGATGTGTAAAAGTTTGGGATCAAGTGGACAACAAAAAACACAAAAACTACAGCAGTGAAATTTTTTGTGGCTGAGAAATAGGATAAATGACAAAATTCTAAGCCTTAAAAAGCCTTCCTAAAAAGCTCTAGGAAAATGAATTCCTTATTTCTGCAATTGTGTTTTGAAATCGTCAAAATAGTTTAGATAACACCGAGAGATTATTGTATCTAAAAATGTTTACAATCTTTATCGTATAAAAAAAGTTGTCTTGTATTTTATAAGAAATTAAAACAGTTCATTCAATATGAAGAAGCAGATTGCTTTCCGAAAATCGTCATAAACTGTCACTATTACTACATCCGCTTGTTTGACACTTTTAATGATCCGTAGCTTAGCCATTGTTCTTTTCGTTTCCACAGCCACAACTTACAATTGTGATATTGTGTTTGGAAATAAATTGTTTACCTCTAGATTCTAAATATTAACTTTTCCATCTTATCTTGCCATTATTGTTCACTTTAACTATAAAGAGTAAACGTAAAATACCTTTTTCTGAGCTTTAAGCAACAAATGAAGCTAATAATCATACAAAACAAGACAACAAATTAGGAGAGACATAGATCAATTGCTTTGAGATCTTTTTTAACACCTTTCTTGTTTATCATTTAAGGAAAAAAAATGAGTCATAGCTGTACTTATTAGGAATATTGATTTTAGCTGCTTTGAAATAAATATATAAACAATAATATTTTGAGCTACAGTAATAAAATTTTGAATTTACTACGCGTTTCATTGTTAGGAGCACCCTAGAGCAATAACTCATCATTCGTGCTTATGGAACTCAAGCTGTTATTCCTTGTGGACTCAGAAATAATAAAATTATTTTCTCGAGCTTCTGCGTTACTTTGTAAACTCATTTTATAATTTTGATAATTTTATTTCATAAGAGATTTCTAAGCTTCATTTTCTACATTGCAACGTTCAAATAAAAAAAAACTTTTTCCATATTTGTTGAGGTTATTGCTCTTTAAAAATTAAATCTTCCAATTGATATTCCTTTGCTTCCTTTTATTTCCAATAAGATTTTGTTTTATTAAATGTAAATACAAATTTAAAAACATCTGCATCACATCGGCTATTAAAGAACAATAAAAAAGGGAGAGTTTTAACGAAAACCATTCGTTTAAAAACAGACCTTTGAAACAGTGATCGTCATGCAGAGAGTGCGCTTGAAACGAGAATGAATTGGTAATTTAAAATCCAAAAAAAAATTAGTGAATTATAGTTATAAAATTAAATTATTATATTATTTTACATAAACAAACACAAAAATATTTAATATGTAATGCTTAAGTTATTGATCGGCTGAATAGGTGTTTTTTTAATTATAAGACTTCAAAAACATCAATAAGTAATAAAAAACGCATTTTTTATAATTGTTTAAAAAAAGTGTACTTATACTGAGTTTACGTCAATATTTCTTGCAGCAGTTCTGAATTTTGTGGGTGAGAAAACGAGAAATAAAATGATTCTGCGCTCCTTTCTCTTCTACAAAATTGAGTATTGCTGCAATAAAAATTGTCGTGTGTGAACTCGGTATTGTTTTTCTTAAAAAATTAATTTTTTCGTTGAGATCAAGCACGTGCTTGTAATATATTTTGCTCTTTTTGGTGAGAGTTTCTTTGTTGTCTATAGTATACAAGAGCCCGCGTCAGTTTCTTTGGCGATAAATGCCTTATCGATTGATACCTTACTGTATTTCGTATTTATTAAGTTCCATTTCTTATTATGTATGCGATCGTACTTCCTTTCGAAGAACATTTGTTTAAACAAAAATCTCTAAGTTGTTTATTTTTAGAGGAGGTTTTTCCCTTACTTTTGTTTGGCAACATAACATCAATTTAAATACGAAAGGACTTAACAGTCTGTTTTTATTTGTTGTACAATAAATCGCATTGTGTATGGGTTGGAAATCATTCGATAAACACAATTCCTGTTAGTTTTTTTTAAGACATTCGTTTCTTTTTAAAACAGCTTAAAGGTTTTGACCAGAAAAATAAATGGTAATAAATCTGGAAATTCTAAACTGCTCATTGAATTTACCTGCAACTTGAAATATATTTAGAGGAGAATTAAGGCCTTATAAAACGTACTAGGTCAAAATAAACCACCCCGGGTTCAAAAAATGTATGTAGATTTTAACATTCTTAATTGTTATTGTAAATTGTGTTACATTTCTAACAAAACTCAAAGCAATTTAAGTTTTTGAAATGGGATAACATTGAAGAAAATTTACAAGCTTCTTAAATTCTTTTAATACGAATTCATTAGCTTTGATTATTTTTGAGCTACAAGGCTAGCGAGAGACGTTTTAAAAACACTGACTCCTTTTCAATTAATATTCAAAGATAAGTTCAATCAATAGTTTTTCTCTTTAGCTTTGGATTTCAACAATCTTGATTTATTTTATTCTGTGTTCTACTACGCAATTAAAGATTTAAAACACAAAATATTTAAGATACAGAAATTTCATTATTTTCAAGCTAAACAATAATTTTTAAATAATACTTTAAGGCATTGGCTTTTTCATCGCATCGGTAGCTTGTGTTTCTTGGAAATTAACAACCCGAAGGCAAATTTCACACTTTATCAAAGCGATAAAAGAGGAAAGTGGATAACAAAATAAGTTATGTGTAATCATCTAAATAAATAATTTATAAACATTAAAAAAAAATTATGTTCAACATCAAATTTTAAACAAATTATTGTCCATTATTTAATAAAATTTATTATTTAAAAAAATTTATTTAACATGAGTTCCTTAATATTAGTTCATATTTATATTTAGTTTTCTCTTAATTGCTTTATAATTTTGTTTAAAAGTTATTTATTAAACTTTCTTTACAATTATTTTCTCATTTTTTTTTTTATTAATAAGTGAATTTTATATTAATTTTATTTGATAATGCACACATAACACTTCAAGTATTTAACTTAGTATTTTATTAAATTTTTTAATTTTTTATTACTCAAAATATTTCTAAATAAATTACAATAAATACAACAAAAATTAAACTGCTCCTGGCTGTAGGTTTAATGTTATTTTAATTAAAATAAGTCATGTATTTGTTAATAAATACCAAAAACTATGAAAATAAATGCAAATAAATTTATATCCCTGTAGTTGATGATCTTTAATGTGATTTTTCTTTTTGCTTGTGGGCCAAACGCTTGTGTTGCGCTCATAAATCAAATTCAACAGCAATAGAAAACTACCAGTAATTTAATTCATGTTCTCTCTCGTGTATTTCATAAATAAAACAAGGAAGAGTGCTAATTCGTATATGCCGAATCTTATATACCCTTCACCATGTTTGTGAGTTTAATTTAGTGAAGATCCCGCAATCAAAAAAAAAATATTGTGGTGACAGAGACTTAAAAAATAAGAACAAAATTAAGAACGATATATAATTCTACACCGGCTCTTAATGGGTTGTGTATTCTTTAACAAATTTTAGCATTTTCTAAAAGATCTCTTTTAATGCTTTTAAGTAATACCCATGTTGCTGGCTTAAAAAATTTGGTGCAAAATCTTACTTTTCTATAAAATTTCAGAGGCCCATAACTCGGAAAATATGGGTTAAGCGCCAAATTTTTCTCTTCATATTTTTTTTCTTATTTTTTAATTCTCTATTACCTTTAATTGTTTGTTACTTTATTGAACCAAATGATATAGAAAAATTGAAGGCAGGTGCAATGTTTTGCCCACTGTCTCGTAGGACCTGGACCGATTTTACTAATTTTTAATAGAAAAATTTTCGAAACTATATCTGATCAATTGGCGTATTTAAAATTTCTCTAGGTAACCTAATGTCTTGACGAAGTTAACTTTAATACTAACGGGGACGGACAGACGGACATCGCTCAACCGACTTCGCTTTGCATAAGAACTCAGAATACACTTGATGAGGTCGGAAGTGGATATTGGAGAATGAAATTTTTTTTTTTAATTTACATAAAAATATCATCGGCTATAAGCATTAAAAAAATTAATTATTTTCGGAAAGATACTTTAAATGATGCCTATTTTGATATCTTAAAAGATATGACGCACAATCGTACTCTTCTATGAAAAGTTCAGAGGCCCATAAATTGGAAAATATGTGTGAGCGTTAATTTTTTCACTTGATGTTTTTTTTTTTTTTAATTTTAATTCTCTATCGTCCCATATATTTTTTTTTTTTTTTGGCGGGAGTTGCTTCGCATCCAAATGATATAGAAAAATTAGAGATAGGCGTTGGGTTTTTCCTGTTGCGTTGAGGAATATGGACGGATCTTGCTGATTTGCAATAGCACCTCTTTCAACAGCTGATCTAGATCTAGTGCTTTGGAAAACTTGATTTCAACACTAACACGGACGATCAAGCGGATATCGTTTAATCGATATATTTTGGGGTCGGAAATAGATATTGTAGAAATTACAAACGGAATGACAAAATTAGTTAAATCCTTTCTTTACTTTTGTGGTGAAGGATATAAAAAAGTATAGTTGCCACTTTATGCAATTTTTATTTATCTAAAAAATGCGGCTATTTATTACAGCAAATAAGTTGTGAGAAAGTAGTTTGAAAGTTGTGTAAAGAAATGCACAATATTAATATAAATTTTACTTTATTTCAAAGTTTATGTAAAAAAACTTGCAAGACGTGTTAATTGTTTTTTTTTAATAATTGAAAATATTAAGAATTAATTAGAATGCTGTCAAAATACATTAGAACGTCTACCAAAAACTCTCTTTAATTTAGTGTAAAACACCTTTACGAATATTGTTTATCTTTTTTTTTTGTGGCCTTAATAAATGCAAGGTGACGTAAACACTACTTGTCGATTGTTTGTTTATATAGAGAACGTGACAGGATTACGGAAAAAAGTTTTTCCTTTGCATTTTTAAATATTTTTCTACAATGTGAACAACAACAGATAATGGGAAAAATTTACTTACAAATCACTTCACAAAATAAAGACCACGAAAACAGGCAAAACGTGAAAAAATCCGATCAATAACACAAATACTTGCCAAAATGAATGCGATGACAGTAGTAGCAATTAAAGTGATTAATTTTGAATTTGTTGTTGTTTTTTTTTTCATTTCCTTTTAATATATGGATTGAAAAAAAAAACAATATTATTTTAATTCAGCCAGCACGTTTGTGATTTGAAGTGGTTTATTGGATAATCTGGACTTTTTAGAGAGAGAGAGAAATAGGATTGTGGCCTACGCTTTACTACTGAATTTCAATTCATTCTATTTGTTTCCATGTAATTCTTGTAATTTTATACATCTTCTTAAAAAATAGTAAAGTAGTGTTTGTTTGTTTGTTTGAAAGAAGTGACCAGTGAACGGATCTATCTTGAGCGTGGGCCTGCCCACTAGGGTTCAGGAGGCTTCTTTTTAGATCCCCAAAGTTGGATACCATTGGCACATAATTTTTTTTAAATGTTACAAAAAGTTTATTTTTAAATCAAATGTTAAGATAAAGAGATAAGCTACACATTTCAGTACACTTTTAATAGATATTTTCAATATCTAATTAAATTAAAAAAATCTTAACACTTGAGTTAAAAAGAAACTTTTGACATTTCCAAAAGATTATATGCTAGAGGATCCAAGCTTTGGAGACCTACCTGGAAGCCCCCTTCACCCTCGGGAGCCTACTGTTCTACTAAGAAGCATCTCTGCTTTGACTTGGTGAGAAATTTTATGCTTGTTTCGTAAAAAATTTTAAATTTGTTTCTACTTAAGAAACTATAAATTTTTGATATAAAGAAAAAGCCTTTAAAGCAATAGTTAAATGATTAAAGAATATTTTTTTATGATTTTAATTTATGTGCTTTAGTTGTATTTTAATAAACGCTTTAATATTGCAATCAAATTCATATGTTTGAATTTATTACATGTTTTTTTTAATATTTTTGTTATTTCCAATTATATTGATTCAATCAATTAAATGCCTTAAACAACAACAAAATAAAACGATGTGTTCATATTTTTATATCTCTAGTAAGCAGACATATTGGATTTAGTTGTATTTAATCCCTTTAATTTAATGTGCATATTTTTAATGCATATACGAGGGGTTCAAGGTGCAGTAACAAATTATTTATTTTGTAAATTATTTATCTATCGTATTCTCAATTAAACAGAACAGAAATTAATTTGGAAAACGAAACCGGTTGTATTAACAATTATTTTATTCGAGTAAACCGAAAACCGGTTTATTAAAAAGGCCGTCATTTTTTTTACTTATATTTTTTGCAGATGAATGAATGTTTAAAAAAATAAATATTTATAAAGATACAAATTTAAAAAAATCATAATAAAAATAACTTTACGTGGTAATATTTCCATTGGCAACCCTGATGTAGGTAAATAAATGAACAAGAAAAGTAAAGATTGCATGGTTATTTAATCCCCCCAATATTATGTTTCACATTTGTTCGTGTTTTTAAAATTAATATTTCTGACAATATTAGGAAATAATCTTTTTTTTTAATTATTTAAGGACTAAATTTCCACTAACAGAGTCGAACCTAAGGAATGGTCCTTAATAATAAATGTCATATACAAATATAAGAAGTTGAGGCATTACGTTCTGCCAGTTTCCGATTTTTATTTTTTTCTTACAATTAATCACATACTCGTCTGCCAAAAAATTATGACAGTTAGAACTAGAAGCGTGTATGTGTGTTTATGTGTGTGGCAGATCTGTGCGATTTTTTAATGTTTGAAAGCATACAAAATAATAGTTTCTATATGATCAGAGTGGCATTTTTAATTGCATCTTTCTTGTGTGACATATTTTTTCTTGCGAATAAAATATAAAGGACAGAATTCCATCAAATTTTCTTGTGTATGAATCGTATAATAATGTAGAATAGTCAGTCAATCTTATAGTTTGTACATAATTGCACTTTTATTGAGTCAATATTCTTTGTATTGACAAAATTAGTTTAGCTTAGAAGCAGTAGGTTTGTATATATATCAAAATTTTGCTTCACACACATCTTCTGAACAGTGTTGTATTTTTATTACTACTCAATATTAAAACAATTTCGTACTTATTGCGAAATAAATTTTTGAGATTTTGTATGGAATATTGAGCTCAATAATGGCTTTTATTGAGAAAAGCTGAATATTGAGTAATGTCTGAACAGGCTATTGGCCTTTAAGCACAATTATAAATAATTTGCTGATAATTAATTTTTTTTAAATTATATATAAATTTAAATTAAAATTTTTTTAACCCCAATTTATTTTGTAAAATAAATTCTACTGTAAATAAAATTATTACATAAACATTTCTCTTATATAAACAAATGTCAGTTAAATTAAAAGTTAGATTTGCTTTCCTGTTAAAAGAACCGTTAATTTTTAGTATAAACACATAAATTTAAATGTATTGTTTACTTACAACCACTAGAGGGCACAACTAAGGTTTGTGTAGATGCTAAATTAATAATTATAGTGTAAATGGTAAGACCGTTTAAGGAGATAATGCAGGGCAGTGATGCCCATACATTTAGTTTTTAAATTATAACTGCAATTTTTAGCAACATATCGATTAAATTCTCAAAACATAATTTTATATAGAGAAAATAAAAATTGATTAAGTGAAAGTCTGATTAAATTAAACAAAATATAAGAAATTGTTTTTGTTTTCAATATAAATATATGAAAGAAATGTTCGTTCGCATGTAGAAAAAGCGGCAGTTAAATTATTATTTTCAAAAAAATATTTAGAAATTTTTTATACTCATTAACAAAACTTGTCAATCAATCAATTTTAATTGCTGGCATTTATTTTTCTTAAATTCCGTCAGTCATAAGGGCACGACTGCTTTTAACCAAATAACTTAAGAAGAATGTATACAACGATGCAGAAAAGGGAACATAGCGTTGGGAAACAGAAATATCAAAAAAGTTAAAAACTATAGGCAACAAATTAAAAGAAACTTTAAAAAGAAAAAAATCTCTAACGGAAGGCGTTATTGTGAATTTTAAAGTTTTACAAACTTTTTTTTATTTGCAGCGAAAACAACCAAGTCCAGCTTTGGTTCAATAATTTTACATTCTTTGTTTCAATAAAAAGATTAAAAGAACTCAATGCATTAGGATTCTACATGAACTGTCTTTATTTTATTTTTATATATTTTAAGTATAAAAAATTAAACGCTACACAGTGATTAAATATTTTTCAAAAAATAAGATAAATTTGAAAATATTTATCTTCTAGGTTTTTTTTGTGAATCATTTAAAGAACCTCTGGAAAAAGTAGAAGGAAATGTATTGTGATTAATTTAATATTTTTTTGTGAGGTTACTATAACTTACTCTTTTTACTTTCATTCCATCCAATTTTAACTTTATTTTTTTCATTGATTGATTTTACCCAATCAATAATCGGTGCATAGTATTCCAATAAAGCATCAGCACTTAAATATGGTTTATCCAAAACTTTGGCTATAACATCATGCCAGGATTTTGTTGAACCTAAAGACATCATTGATCTAATAAAAGCAAGTTGAATGATAAATTATTTGTGATAAATTATTTGTGTTTTATTTTTATATTAAAATTTTTATAAATAACTTACTTTAGAACGTTGCCCACCGTATGATCATTATAAAAATCACAATTATGCAACTGACCCGTTTGACCAGCTTTTTGACAGAAAGCTTTATAGAATTGATAGCCTAAAATTTCGGAAACAAATTTTCTAAGAAATAGAAAAATTATTAATGAGATTATTAAAACTTTTGAATTAATTAATATAAGAAGAAGTTAGAAGTTCATTAATGTGTTTAACAAATTTGATATAATCATTTTTACTTTTCTTTTATTTATCTTTATTTTTAATGGCGCTTTAGTAAGGAAAGGAAAAGGATTGCTGGCGGCGGTGGCTAAACAAGATATAAAAAGCGTCGGTTTATAGTTTACTAAAGCTAAGGAATTGACTTCAAACAAAGTCATCATAGGATTTGCAGGGAACTCCACCTAATACGATGTAGGTTGAGAATTAAGCAACAGTATCCATTCAATTATATACTTCACTTTAAATTACTTTTTATTTTCGCGTACTAATTTTATATTTTGATCAAACAATTTAAAAGAAATTTCGAGCAGCACCAACGACAACAACTTCGTAGTTATATGTAGCCTTAATAAGGTTCTGCAGGGCCTAAATCTATCAGGTCCCTTTGTAGTATCAGTCCACAAAAAAATAATACAATATCTGGCGATCGGATTGTTGTTTCTTTAGTGAAAATATCTAATGGATTGACGCGGGTATTTATATGCGTATATAAGTTTATAAAAGTGAGATCATGTTTTGCACGCCAGAATGATTTTAAGATGAATCTTTTTTGTTTAATAAGAAATTGTATTATCTTTTTTAATATATATTAAAAAAAGATATAATAAGACACATCTATAAGCATATGGATATGCTTTCCCTGCGGTAATACATTTGATTTTGTAGTTAAAATAATAAATAGTTCATGAGGACATCACGAAGAATTTATATTTGTAGGAATCAAGCGCGTTTACGGTAAATTATCTCAATAAAATGTTTATGAATTAAACAAATAAAACTTAATTTTATGTACTTGAATGGTGTTAAATTAAATAGCACAAAATCTGCAATATTAAGATAAAAAAATTATCAAAAACCTCAAAACTGGAATTTTTTACTATTTTGCAACATATGGACCAGGGCTCATTAAATAAATTCAGCAAAAATTCATAGTATTTTAGATATTTTATAGTAGTTTCCTTTTTGCAATCCCAGCTTTGGGATGTAAGAATTAATAGGCTGAAATACACAAAAATGCAATAATTTGGAATTTTTATGTCCAAAATCGTATAATTTTTAAGTTAAAAAAAATGTCCAAAAATTTTAAACTTTGCTCGGTAAATAAGAAAAGAAATTCGAAAGAATTTGTTGAAATTTGTATCAATTGTTTTGAAACAACTGGATTAATTAATTTAATTTTTATGATATTAGGGGTTAAAATATTGAAACAAGTGAATTAAAATTTATTTTGGCTTAAGTTCATTTTTTTAATTTCTAAAAACCTTTTTTTAGAAAGAAAAATTAATTTACAAATGTATGCGGACGTTTTCCAAAGAAAATAAGAAAAATTAAACACTAGCAGAATGAAATGCAGCATTTTCTGGATCGCTACATCCTTCATCAGAATTCTTCGCATCTATCTACTTTTAGTTGTGTACATTGTAATTATCATCTATTAAACCAACTAATTTTGTAAATAAGAATACGAGAAGTATTCATATCAATATTAATTTGGTTAGACGAAGTCGACACACAAACCAAAGTATTTCTTTACTGTTCGCTTACATTTGCAAATTAAATTTTCTTTTTTAAAAAAGGTTTTTAGGAATTAAAAAATGAACTTAAACCAAAAATAAATTTTAAATAAAAATATTGAACAGGCTTTTGAGACGTGAAATTTTTGAATTTTCAAATTTCCTAAATCATCTTTTGAAATGGAATCCGTTTTCACACTGAACATTTTTAAGAGAAATCCAGGTTTTTAAAACTGCACTGAATTTGCGTACAAATAAACTTAAGGCCCTTCGACTTAAGTGCCGTTTAACACAGATTAAAAAAATAAATTCAAAGGCTAGTGTTGTCAAAACTGGGGCTGACAGATGGCTTCGAATTTGCTTGATTTACAAGAATTATAATTTCTTCCCGAGAACAAAGAAAGAGGGTTCTGTTAAGAGTTTTTAAAGTGCATCCAAACCAACAGCAAAGTACTTCGAGTATATGGAAAATAATCGTTTTAAAAATAGCCATCTTCAAGGAGCATGATGAATTTCAATTGACCAAAAACAAAAATTTTTTAAACGTATTAAACAGTTTTCTATAGTGAAAAGAAATTCAAGAGATGTTATTTATGAACTAAATGAAATCTTTTGACAATCTGGCAACGCCTCAATCAAGAATCAATGATGTCAAGCATTTTAAAAACTTAACACTGCCAAGCTTACTTTTAACTAAGAAAAAAATGTTGTTTTAATCTCTGAATTCACTCCTTTTTGTTAATTATAAAACTACACTTTTAACCCGCATGAGCTCAAAACTTTCTTTTCTAAAGTAGAACAATTAATTTTGAAATTATTATTTCTTACGTACTTAGTTTGATAATTTTGTTCCAAATCCAAATAGAATTTATAGGGAAAATCAATAGTGCCTTCTTCACGATCCGATGGCGGTTCAGTACCCACATACTGTTGCATTAACTTCCAATAGTGCTTATTAGCTCCATCCATGTCCACTGTATTATTTAATAAATCGTGCACCACTTTACTATGAGCAAAGAACAAAGGAACATTTAAAAGCGTATGAATACCCATACGGAACAGACGATTCATAAGAGTTTTTTCGCTAAATATAAAGTCCTTAGCCAAACCGATGGCTTGTAAATGTTTGGGAGTACAGGCCGATAAAATGACAGCTTCACCTACTGGATATTCCAGGTCATAAGAATTAAAAAAATATGCTGGTAAATTTTTCTTTTCCTGTGCGTAGTGTATGCGACTAATGTAGCCATGCATTTGCATGAACTTTTTAAAGTCTACTTTGGGGCAATATTTCATATAGACTTTAGGCGTTAAATCGAAAATATCGGCACGACAATCACCTATATTACTCGTATCATCATGTTCCTTAAGCTGATCTTTAAGGAAAGTTTCATCGAGATCGGAAAAACCCAATGACTGGTAAAATTGTTGAGCTTCATGTAAAACTTTTTTAGCGTCATAGTTCTTAACAAAGCCATCATATGGTGGCAGCTCCTTAAAGGGAAAGTAGAGTTCTAGGATACTGCCCTCTTTCCATGCTTGTGACAAGACCTGTTCAAACAAATGATCTGGTATGGGACCATTTGGATCTACATTATCGCTGCCATATTTCTTTTGTAGTTCGTGACGTACGAACGCATGTAATTGTTGATAGGCAGGCCTGATTTCATCCATAACCTTTTCCATTTCCCGTAGGAAATCTTGGTTTTCATACTGATTGTAGTACAATTCCAAGACAGGCTGTCCTGTAAAGAAAAGTCAAAAACAGTTAGTGAGTAATTTTCTTAATTTAAATTTTAAGAAAAAAAAACAAAAGTTAGACTTAAGCAGAATGCAGGCTATTTTTTTTGTCGCGACATCTTATTATCGAGAAGAAATTATTTTACTTTTGACGGATCTGGCAACTCTTTTATCATTTTTGCAAAAATGTTTGCCACTTTATTGTAAACACACTACCACCAGAACAATGTTTGCAATTTTATTTCTAAGGTCTCAGTTCACTTCGTGATCTCTTAAAAAAATTTGAAAAATTGGCCATCTGCCATTCACTCGAGTGTGATAACATATTTAATTTAATTTTTTTCTTATAATTTCGTTTTGAACTGATGTTATATTTATGGCTCATTACCCAATTTACCATCACAGGCAGGAATTAGAGAGATGTGTCTCTTTAATTTATCGAAAAAGTTCAGTTTTACCTTCTTTTAAATAAGCAAAATTGCCACACAGGGAACAAATTAATTTAAAAAAATTACATGTGGGCCAATGGGATAACTGACTTCCTAAAAAATTAGTCCAATTAAAACTTCTTCTTTTATGGCGAAAAAGAAAGATTAATATTTTCAAATAATTTTGGCCACTAATAGAATTTTGTTTAATAACTAAGAGTATAAAAACTTTACATCTAATTTTAAAACAGCACTAGTCTATCGCTTTCGTGAAAACCAGTATCCAGAGTTGAACAAAAATTGGACTTCTCTTGGAATAATACGCCATGGGCAAATGCCATGTAACCTGTATCAGGAAATTATTCGCGTAAATATAGAGTTGCCCTTACGAGGTTAGAGATTTTCCTGGATTATAAAACATCGATAATATAAACAGCCTCGCAACAAAGCAGTAAATTAGATAACAAATTATTTTCATTAAAAACAAACAATGAAAAAAATCTAAAAATGCTTTCCAATGCGTAGAATAAACTTAAATTTAGAGCAGAAAAAATTCTTATGTAAAATATTTAAGAATATTTAATGAAAAAAAGAAAAGATATTTCTCACCCGATATAGCTGCCGCTTTTTGTATACCCTCAATTGTGGTATAAAAATTAACAGAAGCCCATATAGAATTTCTTTCTCTCCACGTTTCCCAATAATATTTCAATTCATTTGCATCAGTGCTGGTCTCATAGATTTTTTGTATATCCGGATAATAAGCTATAGCACTGTTATCTTGATTGGGCATATTTATGCCGCCCATATACGGTTCAATATCTTTATCTGTTGATAGACTTTTCAATGAATTTAAATTCAATAAAAATGATGAAAAGTATTCCTCTCCTAACACAAAAAGATTTCCAACTTTACGCAATTTATGTAAAGCTCTCTTTAGCTGTGGATCATGAATTTTACTTAAATCATACTCAGCAGCATCATGAGAAATCTCCACCAGTTCTTGAGAAATTGTCTTAACATTATTCAGTTTTTTGAAAATCTCATCAAAATCTTCATCATCGATGGAAGAATATGTTTCAGCTGCTATTTTATTGTAAAGATTGTAATAACGATCGCTAGCTTTAGCTGCAAAATTTCTAGCATCGGTTTCATTATTGGGAGCAGCCAGACAGATCTGGAAACAGTATAAGAAATTAGATTGGCAAACTTAAACAAAGTAATAGTTATAAAAATAAGAGAAACTTAGTTAATGTGGTGTCTCTCATCCAAAACTAAGTTCAATTACCTCACAGAACAATACAAAGAGAAAGCTTTGTAAAACGTTCATTTTTCCACTTTAAGCCTTTAAGATTAGCGATGTTTAAGCTTTGAGATTTAATAGCTAACTGATCAGTAGTGATCATGAAAGTGTATAAAATTTTTTAAAAGTGAAACTGATAACGCTACAATATGTTTTTAGGTGATGATCTGAAGCTTATCAGAATAACGAAATAAAATACATATGTAAATATTATTGACTGATTTGTTTTAATTCTTATTTTTTATGAAGTAAAATAAATATAAGAATGTATGTACATACATATGTTTAAAATTATTTTATTTAAGAGAGAAAAATTAATAGACTTTTATACAGAGTGAAATCATTTGTTTTACAGGTCGAACATTTGTATGATTATGATGACGCATTTTTTCAAACATTGAACATTTGTGATAAGTCAACGAACGATGATAATTATTACTGTGACTCTGTTTATCGATGCAGGCAACTTAATTTTAACTCATTATTTTTCTGAAACTTGATTATATTTTATATCAAATAAATCAATCTTTCGGAACTGCTAAGGTCCGTAGTTTAAAGTTACAACAAACAGTTGAAACTATTTCCTTTTGGTATTGACATGTTATGATCGCATTATATATCTAAACGGGGAATAAATAATCAAATAGAAAAATAAGGGAAAAAAATCCCATAAATTCAGACGAAAAGCGAAAGCTTCAAAGGATATTTCCAAATAAAAAAAAATTTAATAAAAATTGATAACTGACTTTTTCAAATTAATTTTTTCGTAAACAAAAAGCTATACAGCATGGCGACATCAGGTACCAGGTGGTCAGAAAGACGACTTCATTTATTTCCGTCGTTGCGGGAAATATCAAACTTGATATAAAAAAATGTATACGCTGATTATTTTTATATATGGAGTTTGATATTTCTAGCAGCGGCGAAAATGAATGAATTCACCACTGCCACCAAAAAGAAAAGACATTTTTACCTATACATTGTTTAATATTATTTATTTAAATATATGTTCTCTCGATTTCATGAGGAAGACAGAGAGAACTTACTACCAAGCAATTAAAGATTTTTATAAGAAGCATTAAAAAAATAAAACTTAATTTTTTTGTTTCCTTAGACATTACATGATTTTTGCTGAAGTTTATAGTAATGGACTCTTTAAAGTGAGCACTCATTTTAGCTAAGCTCATAAGAACGAACTAGTTCGTTCATTTAGTTCAAAACAATTCAGTGAATCCAGTTGATCTGTTTAGCTTGTTTGTTTTAGCTCAAAAGATTTTTAGTGTTCTGTTTAAATTTACACAAAATTAGCTCTATTTTGTTTAGCTTCTATAATAAATTCATCACAAATTAAACACACATATATACATACATATGTATATCCCAATGAAAAATTGTGCAACTAAAAAAAAAATTTAAGGATTAAGTACACACTCTCCCGTTACTTTTGTAAACCGTTAAATTTAAAAAAGAATATTGGTACGTAAGAATACATTTTCTGATTACAAAAGAAATTATTCGTTGAATTTTTACGAAAATAAGTTTTAAAGTTTCATTAAGATTTTAATTTTTTATTTGTTTTAATGTGAATAATGATGAACTAGCAATGGTGCTTAGTAAAAAGAGCGCATAGTTCAATTGAACTATATCGATCATGAACTGCACAACTCTACTGAAGCTTTTTAATAAATAAAATAAGAATAAATATATTTATGACATAAAAAAACCAAATTGTTGCTATAGAATAAAGTAAGATAAATAATGATTTTTTTATGATAAAAATATCACGCACTAAATAGAGTTAATTTTGCGGTTGGTTATTTCGGCGGTCTTAAATGCTTTTCGCAGTCATATATTATTTGTTAGAGAAAACAACACATTAACATTCGTTATTGAAGCGATAAGACAAAAAAGAAACTGAAAGTTTAATTTTTTATGCGTATTTTTAGTGTTGTCCTAAACCAATGTTAGTTTTTTTATTATTTTTATTTTCTAGTAAAATGTTTTTAAATATTTTTTGAAAAACTTTCTTAAATTTATTTTGAATTTTAGTAAGCGATAATCGCTTGTTAGAGATAATGAAAAACGCAAATTGAAATTTGATTAAAATACATACAGTAACAAGCAAAAATAGCATGAATATATTTTATTTCGCATACTTTTAATTATATTTAATTGATTTTAATGCAAAGCGTCGAAGAAAATTGTAAAGTCGAAAGTAATCTGCCAAAAATATATGAAAATTTTAACACGAGTCATGAAAATAGCAGTTGTACAAACAACTATTTATCTTAACTGGTTAAAATGTATAAAAAGAGGCAGGTTTTTAAATTTTAATTAGGAATATTTTATATTTTTGCATCAATTAAAATGTGTGATTATTTTATTTGGACATATTTGTTTTAAAACATTTATTATGACTAAAGCCACATACATATACTTATAACGTAACAATTAGAAGACTTTAAAAAGTGTTAAACATTTTCTATTATTCAATATCGTAGAAATAGGTTCGGTTCCTGTCTATCGTCAACTTAATTTCGTTGACTTTGTGCCACATTCAAAGGAAAGTAGCGTTGCGTATTATTAATTAATTAATACAGGATAACATCCGGAATCCGTCTTATGTCCTCTGTTCGAAAAGTGTTACCTTATCTCATAAACAAACTTTTAAGTTTATATTTTTAAGACGATCTATTAAAATAATCTAATAAATCTTTTAAAAATAAACATATTTTAGAATATTTTATTAAATTATTTACTGCCAGTCTCACGATATCGCATTCAATCTTTCGTTCGCATAATTACATTCAAAACAAAAACAGTTTTTAAGAATTTGTTTTTGTTTTAAATGTAATTGTGCGAACGAACGAACGATTGCGACATCGTCGGACTGGCAGTTATTTTCTTTTTTCCTTATTTATTTATTGTTTTGAAAGAAGATTTTTCTCAAATTTAAAACTAGCTGTACGACCCGCCTTCGCTCGGAAGCTATTTGCTAATTATTAATATTTAATATGGAGTTATTAAATTGTGGCGGTTTTATCTCTAAAAAAATCTGGCAGCTATGCATAGTAACGAATTAAAAAAAAAAAAATATCAAAACAAATCCATGCCTGACTATTGACATGTAAGAACAATTTGAACCAACATGTCGAGTCGTGAATGACCTACTTGTGTTTGCAACAACAAAAGCAATCAGAAAATGAATAAATGAATTTTCTAAGTTTTCCGGAAAATTTTTTTTTTCATACAAACCATCTCCTGAAAACTTGATCTAAGTAGGCGATATGTAAATGGCCGTCAAGCAGCGCTTTCACGCTTAATTTTTTTTTTTTATAAAGAGAAGTAGCACTTCAGGCAATAATGCATATTTAGTAACCGTGCTACATTCTTTAGAAAAGGCATAGACGAGAGATAAGATAGGTGGTGAAAGTATAGACATTTTATTAGTTATTTTACTTCGCCGGCGAATATGCTATGAAGAAGTACCGACGAAGGAGGCTGCATGTTTAATGTTATTTTTCTGAATATGTATTTATACCATTAACTAGAAAAAAACAATTTTTATTTTTTGGTTGCCGCAGGGGTAAACCCTGGTCAAGCAGGTTTGTAGCCAACGTGTTTACCACTTCGACTACAGCCGCCACAGGGATTTAGTAATTTAATCGGGATAAAAAATAGCACTATATTTTTTAAATTAATTAAAAAAGTTATTATTTTAATGTTTTTATAAGCTAATTGGCCCGAATGAAGACAAATATAAGAAAATGCAAAACCAACATTTCCTTGCTGGATATTAAGCCCGTTTTGAAAGATACATTCAATTTCTAACAAATTTAATAAATTCTAGAAGAAGATAAGGATCATTGTTAATTCAATTTTTTGGGAATCAAATCAATTTTTAATTCTATTTAATTGTTTGCTATCAATTTTATAAAAATTTCTACAAGATATAGGAATGTTAAAAATATATATTAAGATTTAACAAGGTTAACTCCACAATTCCCAAAACAATTTTAAAAATTACCAAAAATATGTTTCTTCAGCTTTTTTTAGTTGTATTTACAACAAGGCGAGTTAGAAAAGAATTTCCAATTACACAGTTACCGAGAGACTTTTTAGAGCATTTAAATCCTTGAGAAAAATGTCTGGTAAAAGTCGTATAAAATTAGTTTTACACAAGAGATAAGCAATTTAGATTTTATTTTTAAATCACTTTTGAGAGTGAACAATTTGTTGATTGTTTAATCTTTGATTTGGGTTTCAGAGAAATAATCAATTGATTATTCTGAAAGAGAATTATGAATTATAATTCCTCGTTTCGAGATAATTATAATTTTGGTAACATAAAAAAGGGGTTTTATTAATAATCTGCCTTTTACTGAGAGTATTAGGGTAACCAAATTTCTCACCTTTTAAACTTGACAAGATGTCACTTTCATTAAATAATCGTTGATTTCAATTACAATTACAATTCTTTTATTAAATGTTAGATTAATTATCAACTAGGGTTTATGAATTTTTACTTAGGGTTCGAATAACGATGTTGTCTTGTAAATGACTGATTACAAAGTGCCCAAATTTTTTAGCGCCTTTTTCTATTTTCTTTAAGGTGACAATAAGTTAGCAAATTTGACAACTGGAATTATGTATTTCATTGTTGACCAGATGGGCAACTTTACAATTTTTTACGATATTTATGGTAAGTATAATATAAGGTAAGTATAATGTATGGTAAGTATAATATAAGGTAAGTATAATTCAGGTAAGTATAATTTAGTATAATACGAATACATATACATTTTCAAAAAGCATATAATAAAATTCATTTAAATTTAATTCATATAAATGTTTTAGACTTTTTTTTCTTTTCTTTTTTTTACAAGTGTTTAAGTTTTGTGTTCAAACCTTAGTTTGGACATGGCGCCGGCCTTGCCGTTAGGCAACAGATGCCGATTTATCCGTAGCACAAAGTACATTTGCCAGTGACTTAATGGCTTCTGCGAGGATTTTGGTGTCTGCTGTAACAGGTGTTGACGACTGCTGAAATTCCTTTTTTTTTGGCTGGCTGTGGTATCTTTGCCCTTTTAAGTTGACGATTACGTTTTGCTATTTTACCACCTTGCCTATTAGAATATTGATGTAGCAGTGTGTGATGAAACTTATCACATTTTCTGCATGTATCCATGGATGTGCCACCGCGTAAGTCATGGCTTCTGGCCAGGCAGTTTATGCAGTACCGGTTGTCTTCAACCACGTCTTCTCTTTCTTGAACTGTCATTTTTAGAAACTTTTTGCAAAACCGCAAGGCATGATAGCGATTGCACAATATGCATCTATAAATGTCAGGATCGCGAGATTGCAAACGACGTTGCGTTGTACGGCTTGCAATTGGTCTAGTGGTGGCTAATCTTCTGTTGGTTCTATAGGAAAAAGAGAATGCATTAGAAATAAGTGATTTGGTAAGATAGAGTTTGAAGTCGTTTTCTAGCTGAAATTTTAGATGAAACAGAGTGTAAACAATTGAAGATAATATAGTTAAGAACTAATTGGGATAAATGAAAGATGTAAGTAAACATTTTAATCGTTTAGAAATGGAAGATAGCATAATTTAACGACAGGTCGAGTTATTGTTCCTGATGCTGTCCGGATATCAGCAATACGTACATTGGTGTCCGTACCAGGGTAAGTCCTTTCTATTCTACCCAACCGCCATTCGTATGGAGGTAGTAAGTCGTCAATGATAGCCACTAAATCGCCTACTTGCATATTAGGAACCGAGCTCTTCCATTTATGTCTTTTATGCAAGGACTTGAGATAGTCTTCCTTCCATCGAATAGAAAATTGGTGATGAATGACCTTTAACTTTTCCCACCCATTGATAAGAGACATGTTTTCAATGGCCTGGTCAGGAAAAGCCATTAGAGGAGCTCCTTTTAAAAAATGACCGGGAGTAAGAGCAGCCAAATCTGTTGGGTCTTCAGATAACGCAGATATCGGTCGGGAGTTGAGAACACATTCAATTCTGGCTAGGATAGTAGAAAATTCTTCAAAAGTGAATCTTTGAGCACCAGCCGTTCGTTTTAAATGAAACTTGAAACTTTTAACGGCCGCCTCTTATAGACCGCCCATGTGCGGAGCGTATGGCGGTATAAATCTCCATTCAAACCCATGAGTAATGTATTTTTGGGATATGTCTCGAGCTGCAGACTTTACAAACGCAGAAAATTCGCGTTCTAATATCTTACTTGCACCTAAGAAATTTCTACCATTATCAGTGACTACCCTTTGGGGGAGCCCCCGCCTCCCAACGAAGCGAAGAAATGCCGCTTGGAACGCAGCCGAGGATAAGTCCGAACAGAGTTCTAAGTGTATAGCTTTTGTACTGAAGCATACAAATACACAAACATATGCTTTAACCCTAGGAGATTTTCTGAGAGGTGATGTTTTAATTTCAAAGGGGCCGGCAAAATCAATCCCTGTGATCTGGAAGGGATGAGACAAGTTGCATCTCTCTGGAGGTAGGGGAGCCATTATCTGCGAAGATGCTTGCTGCTTGTAAATGAGGCACGTTTTGCAATGACGTATTATGTTTTTTACACGAGGTTTAAGTCTGAATATGAAAAATTCTGTTTGCACCATTCGAATTATTTGACTGCATTCTGCGTGACATAACAGCTCATGCAAATGCGTGAGATACAGATGGCAAAAACGGGAGTTGCCAGGCAAAATAATCGGATAACGTTCGTTATATGGAAGAGATGATTGAGATAATCTTCCATTTACGCGCATAATAAATTTTGAGTCGAGAATTGGATTTAGAGATTTAAGTGCGCTTTTATTAGATATTATCTGAGAGTTAAGTAGATTTTGATATTCCTCGGGATAGAACGTTTTTTGAGCTATAACAAGGAGTTTCACTTTCACTTGTTTTATTTCCTCTTGAGTCAACTCATCTGACTTAAAGCGATTATTATTTGGTTTCCTACTTTTCAAACTTTTATTGAAAAATCGGAAAATATAGCCTAATACGCGTAGGGCTCTGCTATACGATGAGAATCTGTTAAGAAAATCTTCCTTGACTTCTGAGTGTAGTGAGTGGCAATCATTTTTTGATTTGCTAACTAGTTTAAGAGGATTTTTTCTTGGCCAGTCGGAGGATGGCTTAAACAACCATGATGGTCCTTGCCACCAAAGAGTATTATGCACAAGATCTTGGGGCTTACAGCCTCGCGTTCCAAGATCCGCAGGGTTGTCGTGAGTTGGGACATGCCGCCAGGTTGCATTTGATGTTAGTAGATGAATCTGAGCAATTCGATTAGCAACGTATGTCTCCCACCATGAGTATATTTCATGAAAATTTAGATTTAGGGAGGATTTAACATAGCTAACAAGTTTTGCCAGTAAAACCGCACCATTGAGCTCTAAACGTGGTAGGCATACTGTCTGAATAGGAGCTACTTTACATTTCGCCATTAATAAATTTGAAAAAATTGTATGGGTAGGAGTTTCACATCTAATATACACTGCGGCACAGTAAGCTGATTTTGAGGCATCAGAAAATCCGTGAATTTGAATAGAGTATGACGGGGTATATTGTAACCAGCGAGGTATAGAAATAGTTTCAACTTTCGAGAGATCTTGGACTAAACTATTCCATTTTCCAAGAGAATCTAATGAAATATCTTCATCCCACTGTAACCCTTCTAGCCACAATTGCTGCATCAGAATTTTTGCCCTTATAATTAAGGGTGCAAGCCATCCAGCGGGATCAAAAAGTTTTGCAACTGCGGAAAGAATTTTCCGTTTAGTAATTTTTGTGGCTTGTTCAATGGGTGTAAAATTGTAAGAGAATGAGTCATTGAGTGCATTCCACTTAATGCCTAGGGTCTTAGTCGAGCTTGTTTCATTAAAGCGAAGGAAGTCTGAATCATAAAGATCCTCCTTGGGTAACTTCACGAGTAGTTGAGGGTTGTTTGCGGTTATATTTTTTAAAGGGAAACCTGCTGAACTTAAAACTTCTAAGAGTTGGGCTTGTGTAACGAGGGTTTCCTCTATCGTATAACCGCCAGAGAGAATGTCGTCGACATAAGTTTCACTACGCAAAATTGACGCTGCTTTTGGAAATGGAGATTCGGAGTCTAATGCGAGTTGATGAAGAGTCCGAATTGCTAAATAAGGCGCACAGTTTACACCGAAAGTAACGGTTTTCAACTGGTAATCTTTAATAGGGCCGTTGGGTAGAGGTTGAAATAAAATTCGCTGAAAGGGTCGGTCATCGGGGTGGACCAATATTTGGCGGTACATTTTTTGTATATCGCCACTAAACACAAATCTGTACTTTCTCCAGTTAAGTATTGTTGTTATTAAGTCATTTTGCAACGTTGGCCCTGTGTACAGAATATCATTAAGGGAAACTTGTGATTTTGTTTTCCTCGAGGCATTAAATACCTCTGACTTTAGTGGTCTTGTGCTCTGGTTTAACGACTGCGTGATGTGGCAAATAGTATGAGTAATATTTGCCTTGTGATATAATTTCATGAGAAAAAGCCTCTTCCATATGATCAAGAGATAGGTATTCTTTCAGAACTTCTTGATATAGTGACTGAAGGTAGGGATCTTTATTTAGAGTTTTTTCCATTCGAGCATATTGTGCCAGAGCAACAAATCGCGATGAGCCAAGAAATAACTTTTCAGGAAATTCGGGTTTGAAGGGTAATCTTACGACATACCTGCCGCTATTATCACGTGTAGTGGTTTGAGCATAATAGTTCTGACAAATTTCTTCTTCTGCTGAGCTTGGGCGGGTAACAGATATCTCTTCTTGTTCCCAAAACTTTTTTAGCAAATTATTTAACTCTGAAGTATCCGATACTTGTACTGAGGTAGTAAAACTGTTAACAGTTCTTGTTTTCATGGGACCACTGAGAACCCATCCAAATACAGTGTTGTAGGCTGAAGTTTGACTACAAATGCTCTTTTTTATACCTTCAATATTGAGAAAATTTTCATAATCATTGCCTAGTATGAGATCGATTTGGGACGATTTATTGAAGGTTGGATCTGCCAAGTCCAATTCTTTCAGTTCGGTTGAATAAGGGATTTCAAAAGTGCAAGCAGGAAGACGCTTGGTTACCCTGGGCAATACAATTGCTTTGATTGGGATTCTGAGGTTGTATCTTTTTGCATAAAAGACAAGTTCGCACTCTTTGGTTGCAGTATGTTTCTGTCCACCAATTCCGATAATTTCAAAGTGCGATTTTTGGTAAGGTAACTGAAGGCGACTTCTGACTCTTTCTGACAAAAAGGTACGCTGAGAACCTGGGTCAATGAGAGCTCTTATTGTGAATAATTGATTTCTATGATCAATTTGCATCAAAGCAGTTCATAAGAGAACGTTTTCATTACTTGTAACACAATTTGCTTGAAATTGCTTTGATGTTTGTGGAAGTTGTTCTCGATTTCTATTCATTATAGCTTGAGTCGTGTTAGAGAAAGTGTTTTGTGCTACTGTTTGTGTTTCATCTTCCATTTCTTTATTTTGTTGGTTTTCTTTTCTTTGAGCAGGGTTTGGGAATTTTTGTTTCATATGAAGCAAAGTATGGTGGGATTTTTTGCAATGGAGACAGGTGTGTTTGCTTCCGCAATTTGCTTTGAGGTGAGAAAGAGCTAAACAGTTATTGCAATATTTATTCTTATACACGAAATCTACTCTTTGTTGTACTGAAAAGTTTCGGAACTTGGGACATGCTCTCAAAGAGTGATTTTCATTGCACAGCTTACATAAATATTCGTTAAGATTATCTTGGGATACATATGTTTGAACTTTGGGTTGATTTGATCTTGCGAGACTGAAACAATCTTTTGAGGTTTTAATATTTGTAAGCCGTTCCACTGCTTCATACCTGTCAATAAGGAATTGTGACATTTGAGACCACTTCGGTAGTTCTCGCGGAGACGTTAATGACTGTTCCCAAAGTGAAAGTGTAAATTCGGGTAGTTTTGTGGATATCAAACGAATCAGAATAGGGTCCCAGCTTTCTACTTCAACGCCTAGGGTTCTAAGGGTCGCTAAAGAATCACTTACTGATGACTGGATTTTCCGAATTGATTCGCTATCTTCTTTGGTTGCCGGTGGAATGTCAAAGAGAATTTTGATCTGGTTATCAACCAGAACTCGTTTATTTTCATAACGAGCCTTAAGTGCATTCCAAGCAAGCTCAAAGTTATCGTGAGAAAGTGGATATCGATTTACTATCGCACCTGCTTCCCCTCTTGTTTTATTCCTGAGGTGGTATAACTTCGTAACTGGGGAGAGTTTTGGATGATTTATATACACGGCCGTGAACATGTCACGAAATGAGGGCCATTGTTCGTAACTGCCTTTAAAAACTTCAGTGTCACAGGGAGGAAGTTTTATGCAGTTATTCGTGTCGTTTTGCACAAACGTTTGAGAGGAGTTTTGATTTTGGGTATAATATCGGGTCGTCGAGTGGAATCTGGGGTTACTTGGGTTGTCCAATCTCACAACTCTCATTAAGTCTAAGATTTGAGAGGTACATTGGTAATATGATTCTGTGCATACCTCGAATTTCCCCGTGACTTCCTGTCTAAATTCCGGTGTAATATCCTTGGCTTTGGACAATATAACACCTTCATAGGAAGCATCTACTCTATTCCACCTTTGCTCTAAGTCTTTTAGCTGTACCTCTAAAATAAACTCATTTTGATTTTCCGCTGAAGTTGGATCAAATTTCTCACAGAATTTCAACAAATGCTCAGAATCAAATTCAAAATGATCTTTTGAAGAAGGGATATAATCATCGTTGGAATTATTAGGCATATTGAAATTAAGGGAAATTTTTTCTAGAGTAAATTAAAATCACTTTCGGAAAAGAGGATTGGTATTTTATCTTTCTTTGAAAGAAAAGCTTAAGGGTTATAGGGTAGTGATACGTAGAGCTAGCCGGAGAGATGAAATGAGCACTAAATAATTAGTTAAAATTTCTATTAATTCTTACGAAACTTTGTTTTTCTTTTCTACGACTAAGTATGATAAGGGGCTTTTGGGTTAAAGCACTAGAATTTTATTCTAGTTTAAAAGTAAAGTAGGCAGAAAAGCTAAACTGAGTAACTGGTAAAAATATATATTTTTTATCTCGGTCGAAAGAATTAAATTAAAAATGGGTAAATTTTATTACAAAAAATTATAATAAAATTTGATTCACGGGTAAAATAGGTTTTTTCTTGCAGCAACAACTTTCAAATTTAAAAGCACAAATAAATACACTTTGGTTTTTAAAGGGTTAAATACAGCTTATTATCTGCAGAGCTACCAAAGTGTTGATTAATTTTATATAGATAATTTTTATAATTAACTTTTAAATTTATGATAGTTTTAATACTAATCTTAGAGATAATAAAGCAGAGTTATTGATTGATTTTTATTGTGCTCTAAATTTTTTTTTTTTTTAATTTTAAATTTATTTAAAAGTGTTTTTGTTGTTGCTTAGAAAAAAATTTTAACTTTTGGTATATATACTCTTTTCCTTTTTTTTTAATGGTAACACTGATTGAGAGAATTAATTATTTACGGATATTTCAGCCTTATGAATTTTTGAGTAAATTTTATTTAAGCAACTTAATGTTTAGTTTTTTATATTAAATTATTTTTAAATATATAAAGATGTTTAAAGTTTATAAGGTAATTGGGTATGAATTTGCGTAAATATTTATTTTATATTTGAAGCAACATAATAACTTTTCCGTCTCTGATGTATCTTCAACGTTTCTCTTCCTTTTGAGTGTGTTTTGTATTTTAATGGTGAGCAGGGATGTCAGATCTGACGATTTTACGTCATTTTGACGATTTTTTTTTTTTTTGGATGAATTAACCAAAATGACGATTGGCGATTTTTAAGGAATATTTACTTAAGTTTTGACGATTTTATCTTTTTATGTTTAATTAAGTTATTAAGTAAGAAAAAGATTTGATTTTGATGAAAGCTCCCTAAATATAAACTTATTTTGGAAAAAAGTTAATGTAATTTCCCAATATATGTGAGCTAGTAAATAAATACGTGGCCCAACCCAATTCATCAGCTAACGTTGAAAGAAAATTTAGCCAAATTAATCTTAACAAAACTAGGATTAGAAATTGGTTAGAAACAAAAACTCTGGAAGAAATTTGCAGTCAGAAGATTTTTTATAAAATAACTCTTCAGAATGTTACAATGTTAAAATTTCCAATAATATTGTAAGAAATCATAATTTATATTTATAGAGTTCGTGAAATAGATATGTATGTACGTAAAGTTTACTTTAAATATTAATATGTATTACATTTGGATGTATAATTATTAAAAATTCTATATTTTTTTTTTGTTTTGTATCATTTTATACTTAATATCTTTTTAGGTTTTAATAAAGCAATTTATCCGTGTTGATAAAAAACAATGTTTTTATATGACGATTTATTGACGTTTTTGCTTTGTATTTTTTTTTATTTTGACGATAATTCGAAAAAAAAACATCTAACATCTCTGAGGGTGAGTCTCAATAAGTTTTAAAATTTTTGTTGATTTATTAAGCGGACTGTATGGGAAATTAAGAGATTTTCAGATTTCTCTGCATCAAATAAACGTATTCTACGTTTGGCCAGTTTTTAGATTAAGCCTCTTAAGTTGTATGATTATTAACAGGGAATAATCTAACCGAGAGAATTCAGCACACACGTTTAAGAAAAAAAATTAAAGAGTATTAAATGCCTTTTTTTAAGATCAAGAGAACTTTACAGGTTCCTCACATATTTTATTAATAAGAGAATACGTATTAACATATAAAGAGTAAAAACAATTTTCTCTTATTATTTTTATAAAATTAAATGTTAACTTACTTGTGTAAGAACGTAAGAGAACACTAACGCAGCAATGCAATTTTGGTGGTTGTTTTCTTTCTTGTTAAATGCATGTAATGTTTTTTTTTTTTTGTTTTTGTTTTGCTGAGTCTATCACAAATATTTTTAAATTATTTAAAATATTGCTTTTACACTTTGATCTTTTTTGTTGTTGTTGTGCTTTAATTTAATTTTAGTTTTTATATAAAGGGAATTTTTATCATACGTAGTTGAACGGAAATTTTAACTTTTATATTTTTACATACATATTGTAAATTTTATACATGCATGTGTATATATAATATGTATGTATGTAAATTTGTTTCACTTTTTTTTTTTTAACGGGATCTACCTACATAGTGTATATATACATACTTTTGTTATTTAAAAGAATTAGCGGTTTTTTCAACTTTTCTGCTGTCTTGAGTTTTGAAGCACGATTGAATTTTAGGGTTAGGTTTTTTTTTATGTATGTAACACAGCTCAACGTTTATATGTATACATAGGTAAGTATATTAAATTCTGTAATTTAACTTTTATATAATTTTTTCACTCTTTTGTATTTTATTTAAGGATTTGTCCTTTACACAATCATTTAAATGGGTAAGTATTATATTTGTATATTTAAGAATTTTTATTTTTACACTTATATGTAGCTTTTCAGGGTAAGTTTTGTACTAATTTTACTTCAATTAAATGCATTTAGATGTCTACTCACTTTGAACTTATTAAAACTGTGAATTTTACCTCATGCTGTTTTTTCTTCTTTTTAGTTGTGGTTTTGCTATGCTGCTTTCTCTGTTTTTTGCTTTAATTAAGAGAACTTAAGTATTTACTTCTTTTCTTTGACGGCTTCGATGAGGACCATGAACAATTTGTTGATTGTTTAATCTTTGATTTGGGTTTCAGAGAAATAATCAATTGATTATTCTGAAAGAGAATTATGAATTATAATTCCTCGTTTCGAGATAATTATAATTTTGGTAACATAAAAAAGGGGTTTTATTAATAATCTGCCTTTTACTGAGAGTATTAGGGTAACCAAATTTCTCACCTTTTAAACTTGACAAGATGTCACTTTCATTAAATAATCGTTGATTTCAATTACAATTACAATTCTTTTATTAAATGTTAGATTAATTATCAACTAGGGTTTATGAATTTTTACTTAGGGTTCGAATAACGATGTTGTCTTGTAAATGACTGATTACAAAGTGCCCAAATTTTTTAGCGCCTTTTTCTATTTTCTTTAAGGTGACAATAAGTTAGCAAATTTGACAACTGGAATTATGTATTTCATTGTTGACCAGATGGGCAACTTTACAATTTTTTACGATATTTATGGTAAGTATAATATAAGGTAAGTATAATGTATGGTAAGTATAATATAAGGTAAGTATAATTCAGGTAAGTATAATTTAGTATAATACGAATACATATACATTTTCAAAAGGCATATAATAAAATTCATTAAGATTTAATTCATATAAATGTTTTAGACTTTTTTTCTTTTCTTTTTTTTACAAGTGTTTAAGTTTTGTGTTCAAACCTTAGTTTGGACAGAGAGAAAAAACTTTTAACAAAGTTTCTTTATGCTCCGAAAATATATTTTCAGCTCAACAAAATAAATTTTAGAAAATTTGAAGGATTTTGATTTCGCTAGAAGCAAAAATCTTCACCAAGAAGTAAAGTTCTTATATTTTTAAAGTTGAATATATCCAAAATTACAACTGTAAACATATGGAGCAAATATAAAAATTTAGCAAATGTTTTAGTTACTCATACACCAGAAAAGTGATATTCAAGCATTAAAGAACAGTCGTGTTAATACAATCAGGGCATACGTTTAGACACTAGAGATTTATTTCCCTTTTTTTAAACCAAATCCCCTACTGTGCGACATACATATATTTTGTAAGAATATTATGAAATTAATTGTAAGAAAATGGTTATTTCGTAGCAATGATCAGATCAGTTGCTTTCAGTTGTCAAACAAGAGCTTAAAGTTTTGGACTGTCCAGCCCCAATTTGATATCTAAGCCCTGTCAAAAATATGCGGGATATTTTAACACAAAAACTTGCAGAAAAGTCAATAAAAGACGCTTGTTTTTAGATAATTAAAAAATGAAGGAGAAAGTATTAACAAATAATTTTTTAATTTACTCTTGTGTTTTTTTTAACAAATGTTTGAGATTAATTTTTTTAACAGTGAACAAGAAAATAATATTGATATTTTTTTGAACCCAAGAATATTAAAGTAAAATAATTTTTTTTTTTAACGTACTAACTATCCCGACCATATTAATTAAATCACCGATATTGACTATTGAAGGTGAAAGCACGTTTCGATGGCCATTTCGCTACCGCTTACTTAGCTCTTCAGGAAACTTCTCACTTACATTTTAAATAAACTAAAGATTTTTGTCGAAAAAGAGTCAGTTTCTTACGTAACGCTTGATAACAATTAAAATTCTGTTTGTAAATATAAAAAATATGTAAAAGAAGTTTCAGATAACAAACTCTTTCAAGTTGTTTTCTTAATGAATTTGTAGTTGATTCCATGTGGCATAATTTTAAATTTTGAAACTGATTTATTAGCGTAAAAAAGTTTTAAATATATTATTAGAATATTTCTTTGAAGCGACAAACAGGAGGCGTAAATTTATTTTAAAATTATATAATTTTTGGTTCTCTAAATATCTCTTGTAAAGATATTAATTGTGGTATTTCCTAAATAAACATTTTACAAGTTGTAATTCTTTTATCATTTAAATTTTATTAAAAATAGATTTTCTATTTTTTATAAAGTCACTTTTGATAAAAAAAATAAAATTGACCGCAAAATAATTATACGACTTCATGTAAATTGTGCGTACAATACGTCATTGTGCGTAAAACCTTTTGAAAAGTATAA
The DNA here is from genome assembly GCA_937654795.1 of Cistogaster globosa. Classification (NCBI taxonomy): domain Eukaryota; kingdom Metazoa; phylum Arthropoda; class Insecta; order Diptera; family Tachinidae; genus Cistogaster; species Cistogaster globosa. Next base: position 77,173,608 of record OW569407.1, read on the forward strand.
ATACAAAAGCATGAGCATAAAATATCATCAGTTCCAAAAGTTGAACAACCAATAGCGCTTGTAAATTCAGATCGCTTATATAGAAATCTAAAGTTTTCTTTTGACTAACAATAAAACAATCTCCTTGACAAGAAAAAAAAATGGCCAATACACAAAATCTGTTGCTCTTGTTCGATCGTCCTACCGAACCTGTGTTTATGGAGAAGGGTACAACTAGTACTGTTTTCGATGTGCCCGAAAAGTACTTAACAGACCGTTATCGTCCTATCGGTAATGAGGTGCAGAGTCGTTATGGTGACAAGGCCGAGAGACGTATTCCAGTACGTGATATTGCATTGCCTGATTTGCGCATTCCCATGTCCTTGGGCCGCAGTGAACAATTTTCGTTGTTTATTCCTCGTCACAGGCGTATTGCTGGACGTCTCATTGATATTTTTATGGGCATGCGTACAGTTGATGACTTGCTTAGTGTTGCTGTTTATGCTCGCGATCGCATTAATCCTTTCCTTTTCAACTATGCGCTCTCAGTGGCTTTGCTGCATCGTTCTGATACGAAGGGCTTAGATTTGCCTTCATTTGCTCAAAACTTCCCCGAAAAGTTTGTTGATTCTAAAGTGTTTCGTCAGGTAAGAGAAGAGGCCACCGTTGTATCACAAGGCTCTCGCATGCCCATTATAGTGCCCAGAGATTACACCGCCTCTGATTTAGAACCTGAACACCGTTTATGGTATTTCCGTGAAGATTTGGGTATCAATCTCCATCACTGGCACTGGCATTTGGTGTATCCTTTTGAAGCTGGTGATCGTTCTGTTGTGGCCAAAGATCGTCGTGGTGAACTGTTTTATTACATGCATCAACAGATTATTGCTCGTTACAATATGGAACGTTTCAGTAACAACTTGGCTCGTGTTGTTAGATTAAATAATTTCCGTGAACCCATTGCCGAAGGTTATTTTCCAAAAATGGATTCTTTGGTTGCTAGTCGCGCCTGGCCACCACGTTTTAACAACACAATGATTTCTGACTTGAATCGTGAGCTTGATCAAGTAAATGTGGATGTTGCAGACTTGGAGAGATGGCGTGATCGCATTTTTGAAGCCATTCATCAAGGCTTTGTGGTTGATGAAAGTGGCAATCGTATTGAGTTGGATGAACAACGCGGTATTGACATCTTGGGTAACATGATGGAATCATCAATTTTATCGCCCAATCGCGCATTATATGGTGATTTTCACAATATGGGCCATGTTTTCATTTCATATTCTCACGATCCCGATCACCGGCATTTGGAAGCTTTCGGCGTCATGGGTGACTCTGCTACTGCCATGCGTGATCCTGTGTTCTACAGATGGCATGCATATATTGATGACATCTTCCAGGAACACAAGACCCGTTTGCCTTCCTATTCTCTACCTCAACTACAATATGATGGCGTAACAATTAATGGAATACAGGTGGCTGCAGATGGCGGTCGTCCTAATGTTTTATCCACCTTTTGGCAACAATCTGATATTGATATGTCCCGTGGCATGGATTTCGTACCCAGAGGCAATGTTTTTGCACGTTTTACACACTTGCAACATGCTCCCTTCGTTTACATTATCAATGTTAATAACGATAGTGGTGCCCAACGTTTTGGTACAGTGCGCATATTCTTGGGACCCAAGACAGACGAAAGAGGACAACAGATGTTGTTAAGAGACCAGCGTTTGTTGATGGTTGAATTGGATAAATTTATTGTATCGCGTAAGTTTTAGGAATATTTTTGCAAGTGTTGCAAATAATAAATTCTTTCATTATTTGTAGTGAATCCTGGTCAAAATACCATTCGTCGTCGTTCTACTGAGTCTAGCGTTACCATTCCATTTGAACGTAGTTTCCGTAATTTAGATGCCAATCGTCCAGCTCAAGGTTCAGCTGAGGAATTAGAATTTAACTTCTGTGGTTGTGGTTGGCCACAACACATGTTAATACCCAAGGGCCTTCCTGAAGGCTTAGAATGTCAATTGTTTGTCATGGTGTCCAATTATGAAGATGATCGTGTAAGTATTTTTTTTTTTTAATATTAAATTCAATTAATATTTATTTAAATTGTATTTTGTTTTTTAAAGGTTGATCAAGAATTGGTGGGTGCTTGCAGTGATGCTGCTTCCTATTGTGGTGTTCGTGATCGTCTCTATCCCGATCGTCGTCCAATGGGTTATCCATTCGATCGTTTACCTCGGCCTGGAGCTGATCGTTTAGTGAATTTCTTAACTCCCAATATGAGTGTTGTTGATGTTGTCATACGCCATGATCCCAACAAAATCGTACAGCGTTCGAATTAAATTACTTAGCTTCTGCAATCCTCAATTCTTTAAAAGGCAATTTTAAAACAGTTATGAGAAATTTTCACCATTTAAACGAACACAAATAAAATTCACTTTTGAAATAATAAGAAATCTCAAAATTTTTAATTTTGAAGTACAAAAGTTGAAGCACAGCTTATTTTAGAAGCATTTTCGATTTATTTAATTGTAATTTAAAAATAATATGGGGATCGTTCATTTAATTTCTTTTCAGTTAATTTTCATTTTCATATTTCTTACTTTATGGCTGTAGATAGATTTATGCGTTTCTTGTTTGCCAAGCATCCGCCATTAAAAAACTTACGGCGAAGCTTAAACTACTCGATGACTGTCTTAGCCAACATGCGACTTACACCAGTGCAACGAACCAATCAATACCTTGCGGCCTGGTCAGATTCGAACGCACAACCTCCTGTTTGGTCAACCAGAGACTTCATCTAACTCCGCCACTACTGCCACACACTGTAGTTATCTTGTTCCTTTTGTCTTAAACTTTGACTTTATTAAGGCTTGGGCAACGATTTTCCTATTTTAAATATAAAAGTGCCAGAAAACAGAATTTTACTTTAGGTATCAGACATTAAATTAATGCTGCTTATAATATTAAGTAAAGTTTAGAAGAAAGTCAATTCGAAGATTATCAGCCCAACCATAAGCAAAAATTCCGCGCGAGTTTTTTTCCTTTTTCTTTTCTTCTATTATAATTTTATATTGACTGTGGAAAGTGAAAAAAATTCAAAGGAAAAAGCAGATGTTATGAATACACAAGGAGAAGTTTAAAAATTTTAAATTTAAAAATTTTTTTCCGCAAGGAAGAAATTTAGTGAAAAATTCATGATTATAATGATAAAATTTGCTATTCAGTATACAACTCAAATAAAGAATTATTCTAAGCCAATCAAATTTATCAAATTCTTGATTGAAAAAGCGAGTTTCGCGTAGATCTACTCAGCTCAAAAAAAAGGCTAAAGAGGCTATATAACGTCTTTGAAAAAAAATTTTTTTTTTTTTTGTTAATTTTAGTGAGAGAAAATTTTCGTTCAAGTATCAAAAGTGAGAACTTTCATTTAATTCTTTCGTTGTTATATATTTCTCTTAAGTCAACGAAAACACAATACTTTCTAAACGGAATGTTAGAAAATGTATTTAAAAATAAGCAAACCATTAAGAAAGAATAAAAATAGTAATTAATTTCTTTCAATTGCGGCATTAGCAAAGTTTTTTAAAAGTTCTGAAAGAAAAACTTTTTACAAATGAACAGAAATAGGATAAACGCAACGACTTTCTAGTTGTTTGTGAACAACTTACTATAAACCTACCTACGTAATATTCTTGATCTAAAAAAAAAAAACTGTTCTCAATGAACCTCAATACAACTGAAACAAAAGCTTATGAGTGATGAAATATTTTTGTAAAATGGAACGACTATGAATGACGCCCTATGGAGTGCGAAATGTCCGCATCAGTTCGTTCAGTTTTGTGATTTGTTTAATTTTACCCATTTGTTTATAACTGAAACAGCACTGATGTAAATTTCATTCCTGCAAAAAATACCCAGAAGATCTTATTGGAACTACAAAATCGATGGCGTGCAAGTAGAAACGTAAAGAAATCTGTCTAGGTGTGAAAGCTGGGCAGGAAATGCTAATAAGGGCTTTTACTTCGAGCACAACGACGGATATAGCTGTGCTTTTACTTTCCGTTTAAATTTCATTACATTCGAAATACAACTTTTTTAATAAATGCACTTTAAAGAAAATTCTCTTGATTCAAAATTTTTTCATTACAATGATACTGAAGCTAAATCATGAAGCAAGAAAACAAGAATGCACACGTCATCATAGAATGAAAAAGAGTGCTTGTTGTAAAAAGTGTGAGAGATTCTTGGTGCAAGATTGGAAATAACTATATAAATTCTAAACGGGTGAATCAATTTAAACAAAATTTGTAATCGACAGAAAAGAGATGTAGTAGAGTAAAACTTTTGAGTTTGGACTTAAAGCCATCTAAAGAAGAGCTTTTTCGGGCTACCAAAGTTTCAAATTGCGGTTTATAAGAAATATTTTATAAAAAAGTATTAATTTCAGAAAAAGAACTTATTTCATTAGTTATTGTAGATTAGTATTTTTAAAAAGGAAATATAAGCTTAATAAATAAAATAAAAACTAAAATATTTTAAAGAAACATTTATTTTTCTACTTTTTATTATTATTATTATTTTTTTTTAATACGCTGCAGTCTTTAAGCTCCGCATTAAGTTTATGTATTTTAAAATACATTTTGGATTTAAAAAATAGCTTTTTTACTTTTTCATAACATTTAATATAATGAGCCTGTTTAATTATATATTTTACAAAATGTTGCTTAATGAAAAAACATTCTTTATTTTTTTTAATATTTGGTGCAGTCCTTTAATGTGTATGATGGTTTTAGGTGTCGGCTTTAATACATGATCTACCCACGAATACGTTGGAGCTTCCTCGTTTTGTGCCATTACAATATCTGGGATATAATTTTTAAGTTTGTCGCAAATATAGCCTGCGAGGTTTTTAAGATTATTATACTTTAATTCGGCAATCACATTTACATTTAAACCTCCAATTATTTTACCTGTAATAAAGAAACTGTGAAACTACAAGTTGACAATGATGCCATCGTTGTACCCGATAATATACGATTTTAATCGATATTGAAACTCAAGTTGATCTGAATAATCGTGAAACCCACCTTTTGCATGAATGAACCTGAAAAAAAAATCCAAAACGTCCTTGTTCAGACGGTACGTGAGGGTTAGCTGCAAATTGTGCGGCCTTTTTCAAATTGTCCTTATTTCTTTAACCATTTTTGTCACTTCATCAAGAATGTTATTTGGTTTTTCTACGACGCGGCATTAAGCTTGGCAACGTTTTGCGTCAGGATAAGGAATTTTTACATTCATTACATCAAACCAGTAATTAGTCTAGACAAATTTAAAAAAAAGTTTTAAATATATATTTTATTTAAAGTTTATATCGAATAACAATGATTTACCAATTTAACAGTTCAGTTTGAATCCTTAAGATGGCCTAGACTGGCTGCACTCGTAATGGCTTGGGCTACTGTATGAGAAAAGATATAATATCTACTGTTTATGTCTTGACTTACCTCTTATCATTGCTACCTGCCCGCAGTTTGCAGAGGCTAGTGTTGTATCAGAGAATCCTTCGTAGCAGTGTACTTTTCGAATTTTTGTCTCGGTAAAATTTATCACACAAAGTTTATCGTTATCTGTCATATGTTTTGCTGCAGGCAGAACCTAAATACTGACTCCAATAAGCCGGGGCTTATACCAAATTTTTGACACCATGCTTGCAGAGTATGTACAGCACGCAAAAGGAAGTGTTTTCTGTATATAATTTTGTACAGTCCAGTGCTCTCTGCATACAATGTGATTGCTTGCGTAATATCTTCTTCAGTCCATTTTGTGCGCCTGACGCCTGCCTTCAATTTTTCAATTTGACCTTTAGTAAAAATAACCAAAAGTTGTTTTTTCAAATTGTTTTATTCGAAATGAGCTTTCGTTAGTTTGGTTTTTAAATAATTGATTTTGAATTCATAGATTTTAAAATCTTTATTTTTATTTTTTTCTTTGTTATTCTAACGCTTTTAATTCTGCTGTTTTTTTTTTTTAGGGTCAGAATTCTATTTAAGAAGATATTCCCTTAAAGTTAATATAAGTAACAAGAAAAATTAAGCCAAAAAATCTTTCTTTTTTTAAGAACTCTACTTCACTAATATTATTTTGGTGAAGCAATTCCTTTTGGCTTTTAACAAACTCTGTATATTCTGGGTGTTGTTCTTTAGTAATTTCAGTTTTCATAACCTGCACTTCTAGACTTTTTATATTTAGTAAAAAAATGTCATGATAAATAATTTTATCAGGTATTGAATCTTTATTTTGTACCTTTAAAACATATGCTCTGTATTTTGTTCTTTAAGTAGCATTTTAGTAATTTTTTTTTTTTTGTTTTCATGCTTTCGGATTCGAGTTTCTCGTATTTTCCTCACTTTTAGAAAATACATTACAAAATGGGTTAAGCCCGGCGATTCAAAAATCTAAATTAAACAATTTTACCCATCTCATATTGTTAATTTTTTTCAAAATCCTTTAGTTCAAAAAGTTCACTAGAGATACGGAACGTCTTCACATTGAATTTTTCCTTGCGGTCACAAAAAAACAGTGTTTGAAAAAAAAAAACACTAAAGTACACAATATTAGTGTTTCGTACCGAATTTTATTAAGATCATTACACAAACTCATTTTCGACAAAAAATAAAAAATGCTTAAAGATTTTCTTAGTGTTTGTGTATGCATATGAATTGAATACCATAACACCAGTTTAACAATATTTGCTTAATTCACAAAATCGTGTATGGTGTATTTGGTATTGAATACACTTTCTGTTTATATCAGGGGTTCTCATCAAATTCCTGCTCACGGACCCCTAGTAAACTAATTTTTTTTTTCGCGCACCCCTCTGAAGCCCAAATTCATAATAAAACTTTTATTATTTTTGAAAACACTATTTTTTCGGTTCTTCATGCGGACCCCTTCGATGGTTGCTACGGACCCCCATTTGAGAACCGTTGGTTTATATGCTTGTAAACACGCAATGTATTATTGTATCAATTTATTTTGTATATTAAACGTCAAAAAGCAAATAAGAAGAAGAAAATAAGTATTCAGGAAAAGTTTTTCAGGAAGTGAAATGGACAATAGGACTGAAAAAAGCAAAATTTTATATTTGTTATGCGAAAAGTATACTTTTGATATGATATCCATTAATTCTTTTTTTTTTTTTTTTTTGTTTACAAATTTTTAACATCAACAAGACAAATGTTTTTTGTTTATTTTCTTCTTCTCAATGTGATATGGAATTCACATGTAGTTGATAACACGATTACCAATACAACATTTCAAAAATATGCAAAATAAAATTGTATTGGTGTATTGAAATTTTATATAAAAATTTCCAACAACAAGCATACACTATTGTATTTTAATTCAACAATACACAGTGTACACGGATACAAGGGGTTTTGTGAGTTAATTGACTACTTTACTTTACAAGTTAGTAATTTGTCAGCAAAATAAAATTTTAAAATGTTCCTAAATTATGTTAGTTTTTGATGAAAATATAACCTTCTCGTTATCGTGAAGATAAGTTAAAACAATAATTATCTAAACGATGTAAAAATATCATAAAAGAAAAACTTTACAGGTCGTTAATTGATCGCTTGCCCGTTGAAATATCAATAAAAAGTACCCCGATGCGTTCACGGAGTGCAATAAACAATAATAATTGTTCTTGCCTCAGGTCCATGTCGCAATTCTAGGAATGTAATGTAACATAAAAAAATTCGTTTCTCATCTTTTTCTCCAAAATGACCGTAGAAGCCACTACCTTATAGGATGATAACGATTTGTTAAAAACTTTTCCGGAATATCAAAGATGGTAGCAGTAGCTTGACTTTATTCAATGACCACTTCTTCATTGGAACGTTCGAGCAATAACAAGGGATTGTGTTTGTCACCGGAAATGTAACTCTTTTCTTACGGTCCTTTAGCGTTCCTTCTTGAATAGTTTCACTATTATAACTAATGAAAATAAAAACAAAATTAAATAATTCACACAGTCTAAAAAGTTTGCAAAAATTTAAAATGTTTTTTGTTTGTTTTGTGGTTAAAGGTAACATTTTTTGGAGTTAAATTTTTTGGCAAAATTATGCAAAGTACGAGTAGTTTTACTGATAAAGACCTAAATAATTATTTCGTTTTGCTTAGCTTTACTTGAATAGACTTTTTGTAGAGAAGGCCTCGATAGGCGTAACTAGATATTTTTTGGAAGGGGCAATAGCCGTTCAACAAAGAGGACAATTAACGATTAACGATTGCGATCCATTCTGAAAGCCTGAGTTGTTTTCAGGAATACTTTAAAAATCCTCAGAAAGGCCTATCTATAACCAAGGATGTAATTATTTTTCTTTCAGCGCCTCTTTTTACCCATTTTGGTTGTGATAAATTGCAAAAACAATTTTTCCCTATTTGCCTCGTAAAAATAGATTGACACTGCTTAAAATTAGAGGAGATTCCTTCTTCTTATTAACAGAACAACACCATATTAGCCAGTTTCGGAACCAAAACCAACCTTAAGGACTCATTTTTCTTTATACTACGAATAGCATTTTATCAAAAAGCAGGAAATTTCTTGACGTCATATAAACGATTCCGAAAAGAAAGGAATTATTGCAGGCTTTTCGTTACAGTCTTCCAAAAAATACATAAAACTTACAGAGAACAGAATATTAATATTTCCTGGAAAGAAAATTAAGTCTCTGTTAAAATTGTTAACGATCGATAGAGTTAAAAAAAAACACAAAAGCAAATATGTATGAACAAAAGTTGCAACTATCTAAATTCTAATTGCTGAGTCTAAAAGTTTATCAGCAAATTATAATATTTGACAAAAAAAAATTATACCACAAAAATTTAGCAAACACACTGAAATGTGCGAATTTTAAAATTCTATTTCAGTATAAATAGTGCAAAAATTATGAATATTGTCATTAGTTCCAAAAGTGGAACTAAACGAAAAAGAATTGTAAAATTTCGTTTCAGTAGTGAAAAAATTTTTAGTTAAAAAATTGAAAAATAAATTTAAAAATGGCTGATAAACATGATCTTTTGTTATTGTTTGAACGCCCCAATGAACCCGTGTTTATGGAAAAGGGCCAAGCTACTACTACGGTCTTTGATATTCCAGACAAATTTTTAACGGATCGTTATCGTCCTATTGGTAGTGAAGTGCACAGTCGTTTTGGAGCCAAGGCTGAGAAACGAATTCCTGTACGTGATATAACATTGCCAGACTTGCGTATACCTATGACCTTGGGACGTGAAGAGCAATTCTCCTTATTTATTCCACATCACAGACGTATGGCAGGACGTTTGATTGACATTTTTATGGGCATGCGATCAATTGATGATTTGCAAAGTGTTGCTGTTTACGCACGCGATCGTGTTAATCCTTTTCTTTTCAACTATAGTCTTTCTGTGGCCTTGTTACATCGTCCCGATACTAAGGGTTTGAACTTACCTTCATTCGCACTTAACTTTCCTGAAAAGTTTGTGGACTCTAAAGTTTTCCGTCAGGTGAGAGAAGAAGCTACTGTTGTTTCGGAAGGCAATCGTATGCCAATTGTCGTACCTCGAGATTACACCGCCTCTGATCTAGAGCCAGAACATCGTTTGTGGTATTTTCGTGAAGATTTGGGAGTTAATTTGCATCACTGGCATTGGCATTTGGTTTATCCTTTTGAAGCTGGTGATCGCAGTATTGTTAATAAGGATCGTCGTGGTGAACTATTTTACTACATGCATCACCAGATAGTTGCACGTTATAATTTGGATCGTTTTAGCAACAGTTTGAATCGTGTTGTTAGGTTGAATAATTTCCGTGAACCCATTGCCGAAGGTTATTTTCCAAAAATGGATTCTTTAGTTGCAAGTCGCGCCTGGCCACCACGTTTCGCCAACACCCCCATTTCAGATCTGAACCGAGAATTGGACCAAATCAAGGTGAATATTGAAGATGTGGAGAGATGGCGTGATCGTATTTTTGAAGCCATACATCAAGGCTTTGTTGTAGATGAAAGTGGTAATCGCATTGATTTGGATGAACAACGTGGCATTGATATTTTGGGCAATGTTTTAGAATCTTCAATCATCTCACCTAACCGTTCATTATATGGGGACTTTCATAATATGGGTCATGTATTCATTTCGTATGCTCACGATCCAGATCATCGCAATTTGGAATCTTTTGGTGTAATGGGTGACTCTGGTACTGCTATGCGTGATCCCGCATTCTACAGATGGCACGCCTACATTGATGATATTTTCCAAGAGTATAAATCACGATTGCCTGCATACACTTTGCCACAATTGCAATATGAAGGCGTTTCCATATCGGGAATACAAGTGGCTACTGATGGTGGTCGTCCCAATATATTGTCTACATTCTGGCAACAATCTGATGTGGATTTGTCTAGAGGCATGGATTTTGTACCCAGAGGCAATGTTTTTGCACGCTTTACTCACTTGCAGCATGCTCCGTTCACCTACACCATTAATGTTAATAATGCCAGTGGAGCAAAACGTTTCGGTACAGTTCGTATATTCTTAGGACCCAAGACTGATGAGAGTGGTAAACAAATGTTTTTGAAAGATCAACGTTTGCTAATGATTGAACTGGATAAATTTGTTGTGTCATGTAAGTTTTTGATTGACTTTATTTACGAAATTTATAATCATTCCTTTAATAAATTTTTTTTTAGTAAATCCTGGTCAGAATACTATACGACGACGCTCTTCGGAGTCAAGTGTTACCATACCTTTTGATCGTACTTTCCGTAATTTGGATGCCAATCGCCCAGCTGCCGGAAGTGCTGAAGAACTGGAATTCAATTTCTGTGGATGTGGTTGGCCCGAACATATGTTGCTACCCAAAGGACGTCCTGAGGGCTTGAAATGTGAATTATTTATAATGGTCTCTAACTATGAGGATGATCGGGTAGGTCTTGCCTAACATTACGTTTTGTGCTTTTTTTATAAATAAAAATTTTTCTTTTAATATTTGTAGGTTGACCAAGATCTGGTAGGTGCCTGTAGTGATGCTGCCTCCTACTGTGGTGTCCGTGATCGTCTTTACCCTGATCGCCGTCATATGGGTTATCCATTTGATCGCATTCCGCGGGCTGATCGTTTGCTTAATTTTTTGACCCCCAACATGAGCATTGTTGATGTTGTGATCCAGCATGACCCTGAAAAAACTGTACAACGACCAAATTGATTTATTTAAATGAAAATGTACCACATGCTCTCGACAATGGATTTTTCTTTCGGATATTCTTATAATTGTTTATATTTAATAATATTTTTTTTATTTAGAAGTGAATTTGACTTATGATAAGTGACTTCGACGGTGCCAATAAATGGTTATAAGTTTATACGCAATTAATTATATTTGTGTTCTTAATTATTTAATGTGCTTTTAAACATTAAACGTAAAATGAATAAAAATTATAAATTACTAGAATTATTATCATTCACAATCAGTAAAGTCGAAAGAAGGGAAAGTTTTATATTTTTGAAAATAAATATATCAGCAATTTTTACCCATTAAATTCCTTACTTTATAAAAAGTAGGCCTTATTTTATATCTAAAAATATAATAATTTTCCAAGAGACAATATTTTCTCAAAACTGCTATCATTTAGCCAATTTTTAAATACCAGAATTCTTTTCGTGCAAATTGGGATCCCACAGAGTACCAAAGTAGAGTAAAAAAGCAGACCTATTTTGACAGTTTTTACTGATTTATTTGCACTTATTTACTTTAAACAGTCTGGCTAAGCTGGATGCCACCAACATTGAAGCAACAAAATCCAAGAAACTGTGTGTTGACAGCAAGCAAAAGAGGGCTCGTTTAGAAGAGGAAAAATAAAGCTTTTTAAACTGCAACAAGCTTTCTACCCTATCGAGAACATTCGATCTCCAGAAAAGCCCAAACAGAAGCTTCTAAACGAAAACGAGACTCTAAACTAAGTTTCTAAAAAATAGAAATAAAATTTTATTTATTTTTCATATATAAAAGAATACTGATACGTGATTAAAATTAATCAGAAAATCTAACAAATTAAAATGGAAACATGATGCAATGTGATTATTTTACACATACATATGTATGTATATATTTTTAAATGAATTTTTTCATTGTTTTAATAATATTTTGTCAAAAATAAATTTAAACGTTAAGAAAATATAATTTAAAAATATATTTATAATGCACCTTACTTAATCGGAGTACTGACACCAATTAAATCAACAAAATTTATAAATGCAAATAATCTAAAAAGTTTATATTCACACTTGAAGGGTTCAGTACTTTGCTTGCGTCACCATTTAATTTATAATATTATTGTTAAACTTGTGACAGCGGGCATAGTAAAATATACTTTGGGTAGATTTAAAACAAAGCCCAGTTAAAATGACTTTACTATTAGAACAGCTTTTAATATAAACTTACAGTGACTAAGAAATACGTAACGAGCGTGAACTTATAATCTCATTATGTTATATCATAGTTTAAAAAAAGTTACAAGTTTAACATGTTAATCATGTTACTATCGGGATACCCCCTATTCTATTTAAATTTCATGTATGTACTCATTTTTATAGCACAAATAGTAGTACGAGTCTCAAACGTCTCCTTTTAAAGGTTTAAAAGGAAAGACCAAATACGGGAAAATTTCGGCCCTATTGAAACACTCTCTAATTTCTTATTAATTGTCTACAATATAAATTCATATAGAACATATTCTCTATGAATTCTTAATGTCTGCCTACTGCAGTTGGAAAAGTGAAGCGAAGTAAGCTAAAATCAGGTCAATATTGGGACACCCATTAATTAAATTTTTTTTCTGCTTGTTACTATTAGCGCACATAATTTTACTGACAATGCACAAATTCGACGTGTCTGCCTAACACTCTTCAAATAAGTAAGAGTTTTATATTCAGATATGCCGAATCTTATATACTCTTCGCTATGTATTTTTTTGGATCGGTTTAGTGAAGTAACTCCTAGCAAAAAAAAAAAAAGAAACAAATATTGCGGTGACAGAGAATTAAAAAAAAAAGAAACAAAAACTTAAGTACGATATTTAATTTTACATAAAAATGTCATCGGCTCATTTTTTTTTTAAATTTTAGTACTTCCTGAAAAAATCTCTTCAAAAGCTTTTAAATGATACCCATATTGACCGTTGACAATCGAATATTTTTATGAGAATTTTAGAGGCCCGTAACTCGATAAATATGGGCGAGAGCAAATTTTTTCACTTAATGTTTTTTTTCTTATTTTTTAATCCTCTATCGCTACATTTTTTGTTTTTAATTGGAGTTACTTCACTGATCTAAATGATCCTCCCGGGGGTACTACAAGAAGTCTGGTTGATTCAAACCTAGGCACAGACATAGTACACTCGGGGTATAGGGGGAACCACTACTCCGGTGTGCAGGCACTGAATCTGGATTTACAAGACGCGGGTCATCGTCGAAGGTCTTACGAGTGTCCTTAAAATACTGGCGCCCCGGGAACCAGTGGCCCATACAGAGAGCCGCCCATATCTTTAGCCAGTTATTGGTGAGGTCCCTTCGGGGTACACGTGGTGGCTGTCGGTTAAAGTTTAGTGTCCGCAGGGAAGGTGTGGTGCTAAACGAATGTGCTGTTGCATATTCAACAGATGGGTTAGAAAGTCCCCAACCCTCAAGCAAGGGGAAGGACATGGTCCTGCAAGCCATGTTCTTGAAATTGCAACTCTGTTGGCTACGCCTAGCAGGGGGCGCTAGTCGAAGCTTTGTTTTTCACTCAGTGGTAAGACCACCGTCGAGTTAGGCTTCGCAGCCAGGTACCGACGTTAATCTTTATCACGTAATGTTTCAAATGATATGGACAAATTAAGAAGCAGGCGTAGTGTTAAACCACTGACTCGAGGGACAGAAACCGATCTTGCTAATTTTCAATAACTTTTCTTTCGACACTAAGTCTGATCGATTAGCGTATTTTAATTTTCTCTAACTTATCTATTGCCCTTGCAAAGTTGATTTCATCACTGACACGGACAGATAGACGGATATTGCTCAATCAACTTTGTTTTGCATAAGGACTCAGAATACTTATACTTTATGGGATTGGAAATAGGTTATGTCAAAATTACAAATGAAATGGCAAACTTAAATATACCCTTTCTTCACGTTTTGTGGTGTAGGGTATAAAAATAACAATATTTTTATGAAGATCACAACACTTTCAATACATCTTTTGTGAAATTATGAAGAGTCTGCTCATTACGATTCCAGAAATAGAGGGCTGTGACAAACAGATAAACGGACAGCTACTGTAACGAAAACAATAGGGTAACCATTTTGCACTATGTATAAGGAATCCTAAAAATGAAATTTTTCACTGTAACAAACATTTTTTTATTTCAGCAGCCAAACGGAAACCTGGTGACAAAATTGGAATATCGCCTAATTGTATTTCGAGTGCAGATTCCGGACTCATTATAAATGCTTTCTAGTTTAGTTTATGGCCGTTCTTAAAATGAAACTTTAAACGACAACCAAAAAGTGAAACATTAGTTTAGCGTTACACAGGGCTTGCACATTTGCTTCAAAAAATTGCTGCAATTTCTCTCTATCTCTTTCTCTTTGAATCTCTCAATTGCAATGAAATCTGTTATCATTTGCTGCATGCACTTTCAGTCAGAAGAAAATTTAATACTTTTAACTTGGCAGCCAAAAGCATACGATATTTAATTAGCTGCGAGGCTTTTAACTGCACAAAAATTACCAGTTGTTATTGGAAAGCTGCCTATTGCTAAAAATCTGAGCACTATAAGCGGCTTGCTTTCAGGTTAAACAAATATTCAGTAGTTTAAATCACATATACAATTTTAACTTTTTTGCTTTTTTTTATTTTTTAAACAAATTTTTCATGTCGCTTTTGCAAAAATTTCTTTGTGTATTTTTATAACCATCACCAGCAAAAGTGGAGAAAGCGTACAACTAATTTTGCCATTCCGTTTATAATTTCTACAATATCCATTTCTGACCACATAAAGTGTATGTGTATATTCTGACTTCTTATGCATAGCGAAGCCGATTGAGCGATGTCCGTCTGTCCGTCCGTGTTAGTGTTAAAATTAAGCTTACCGAGGCACTAGATCAGCTAGAAAAAAATTTAAACAGGCCAATCGATCAGACACAGTGTCAAAAGAGGTGCTATTGAAAATCAGCGAGATCGGTCAATGACCTTCGACGCAACGGAAATACACATCGCCTACCTCTAATTTTTTCACATCATTTTAAAACAATGAAGTAACTGCAATCGAAAAACAAATAAATTGGGCGATAGAGAATTAAAAAACAAGAAAAAAACATAAAGTGAAAAAATTGACGCTCGCCCATATTTTCCGAGTTAGAGAACTTTGAAATTTTCAAAATTTTTAAAATATCAATATGGGTATTGTTTTACAGCTTTAGAAGATATCTATAAGGAAGTACTAAAATTTTTGAAAAATGTTTAACCCATTAAGAGCCTATGGCATTTTTATGTAATTTTTTTTTTAATTCTCTGTCACTTCTATATTATTTTTTTGATTAGAGTTACTTTACTAAACTAGATTTAGATAAATGGTGAAGGGTATTTAAGATGCCGAATTTAGCAATATTTCTTGTTTACTATTTTTTTTTTTAAATAATTTGAATTTATTTTGTTTATTAACAGGAAAAAATCTGGCAACTTTGAAAAGATTCTATCCATTAGTTTAGCCCTAAGCCTACTTTCAAAAACCTTTAATTATCTACAATTTTTTTATTGTAATTTAAAAAAAAATATTTATTAAATAGACATGAAATTTTATTTGCGAATGCATGATACCCGATATTTAATTTATTTAAGAGAGCTAATAAATCAAATAATTTTGTTTGAGTGCCCAATACTAACACAGTAATAGATAGAAGGATATATAAGATGTTAAGATAATTTTAGTTATTTTCATTTGTTATAAAATCAGTTATTCGAACAGCATAAATCCCTAAAAATCATACCAGTCTGTTAATTCGGACGTTGTACAACTCTGTTAGGTTCATGGCGTATGGTAACATCAACCATGCTCATATTGGGAGTCATAAAAGTACTCAAACGATCAGAATTTTGGCGCGGATTTCGATCGAAGGGGAAACCCATGGCACGGCGATCAGGATACAGGCGATCTCTTACACCACAATAAGAAGCAGCATCACTGCAACGGCCCACCAATTCTTGATCAACCTAGAGAGCCAAAACTTTTTATTTATTTCTATAATTAAATATAAAATTTATGCAAAATCACTTACACGATCTTGTTCATAGTCGGAAACCATAACAAATAATTCACAGCGCAAGCCCTCAGGAAGACCTTTTGGTATCAGCAAATGTTGAGGCCAGCCACAACCACAGAAATTAAATTCCAGCTCTTCAGATGTATTAGCGGCTGGACGATTCGCCTCCAAATTACGGAAAGTGCGCTCAAAAGGTATAGTTACACTCGATTCAGTTGAACGGCGTTTTATAGTATTCTTGCCGGGATTAACTAAAAAAAAAATTTTGTTAACTAAAGTCGTTTTTCTTACATCCTAATAAACATATAAACATACGTGATGCCACAAATTTATCTAATTCCACCATTAACAAACGCTGTTCGTTAAGCAACATTGGCTGGCCACGTTCATCATATTTGGGAGCTATAAAAATGCGTACCATTCCAAAACGCATGGCACCACTCGCGTTGTTTACATTTATGGTGTAGGTAAAGGGTGTATGCTGCAAGTGAGTGAAACGGGCAAACACATTGCCTCGCGGTACAAAGTCCATGCCTCTAGATAAATCCAAATCGGATTGTTGCCAAAATGTGGTTAAAATATTTGGTTGACCTCCTTCGCTTGCAACTTGAATGCCCGAAATGGTGATACCATCATATTGAAGTTGTTGGAGGTTATAGGGTGTTAGCCGCGTTTTATGCTCTTGGAATATGTCGTCAATGTAGGCGTGCCATCTATAAAAGACAGGATCTCTCATAGCGGTCGTCGAGTCGCCCATAACACCAAAAGATTCTAAGAAACGATTGTCAGGATCGTGAATATACGAAATTAATATATGACCCTGATTATGGAGGTCGCCATATAAATTGCGATTGGGTGAGATAATTGAAGATTCTATCATATTTCCCAAAGTATCAATGCCAGTCGTCTCATCGAGGGGTATGTTTTGACCCCTCTCCTGATAATATTTTTAACGAAAACATTTTTAACGAAAACAAATTTATATATGAAAGAGGACAATAATGTTTTGATGTTCTTTTTGATTTTACACTATGAAATATTTTTCAATTACTTACATCCACAGCAATACCCATATGAATTGCTTCATATATACGATCACGCCATCTCTCTACGTCTCCCACATCCAATGTAATTTGATCAGCCTGACGCTTCAAATCTGTAATTCTTGCATTTTTAAAGCGTGGCGGCCAGGACCGACTTGCGACTAAAGAATCCATTTTGGGGAAATAACCCTCCGGTATTGGGTCACGGAAATTATTTAATCTGGTCACACGAGCTAAATTGTTACTTAAACGTTCCATATTATATCGAGCGATAATCTGTTGGTGCAAATAGTAAAACAATTCGCCACGGCGATCTTTGGCCACAATAGAGCGCTCAGAAGCTTCAAAAGGATAAACCAAGTGCCAATGCCAGTGATGTAAATTAAGACCGATATCTTCACGGAAATACCATAAGCGATGCTCTGGATCTAAATCGGAGGCGGTATAATCTCTGGGAACTACTATTGGCATGCGGGAACCTTCCGGCACAACAGTCGCCTCTTCACGTATTTTGCGAAACACTTGAGAGTCCACAAACTTACCAGGAAAATTTTGAGCAAATGAAGGCAAATCTAAGTCTTTGGTATCCTCACGATGTAGCAAGGCCACCGATAAAGCATAATTAAACATATAAGGATTTACACGATCGCGGGCATATACTGCCACACTCAAAAGGTCGTCTACAGTACGCATGCCCAAAAAAACATCAATCAAGCGGCCAGCTATTTTACGATGTTTTGGTAAAAACAAAGAAAATTGCTCATCTCTACCCAGGGACATGGGTATTCTTAAATCCGGCAGACGAATGTCACGTACTGGCACCTTTTTTTCAGCCGTATCACCAAAACGTGATTGTACCTCATTGCCGATAGGAC
The DNA here is from genome assembly GCA_937654795.1 of Cistogaster globosa. Classification (NCBI taxonomy): domain Eukaryota; kingdom Metazoa; phylum Arthropoda; class Insecta; order Diptera; family Tachinidae; genus Cistogaster; species Cistogaster globosa. The sequence continues at coordinate 77,191,858 of OW569407.1, forward strand.
GATAGCGATCGGTTAAGAACTTATCGGGAACATCGAACACTGTAGAATTTTTACCTTTTTCCATAAACACTGGTTCCGTAGGACGATCGAACAGCAGCAAGAGATTTTGTTTAGTCTCGGACGAAGACATTTTTTAGATTTTTCACAACTTTTTTTAATATTGATTTCTCAAAAAAAAAATATTTCAATTCTTTTAATTATATTAGATCGAGAATAGTTTTACATTAACACTGATTTTGCAAATGTAATTGTTGCAGTATTTATACTTTACACTTCAACTGCAAATAACTAATCGACTTAATGTAAAATATGTTAAAGCTTAAAAAGTTAATATCGCAAATTTGTGGTTTTTGTAAAAGTGCAAATAGTAATCGGCAAATTGCATTTTTTTTGTAATTGTAATTTAAAAGCAACAGATAACATGCATGTTGTAAAATTGTAGATATTTATATAATTTTTAGGTAGAATTCGCTTAAAAATGTTTTGGAAAATTCTTGTACTTTTGGCGATTTTTTTAGAATTAAATCTTGAGATTTTAGGCACCAACATTCTTATTTATACTGCTTTAAACGAACTACACGACTACAAAAGCTGCTGACGACATATGCAATCTTCTAATCATCTACTTTTTTCTTCTTTGTTTCTGATTTAAAGCGTAAAATTTTTAATTTCGGAATTTTTAAATCCCTTTTTTTTTAAAGAAAAAGCAATTTCACCTTTTGTAAACCACTCAGAAAAAAGATTTCCTAAAAGCGCCATAGAAGCTAAGAACTTATTTTAACTCTAATAAGATCATCAATATGAATATTTATTATTCGGAATTTTTTTATATAAACTTACTTTAATCGAGTTTGATTCTTTTAAATACATATAAATATTTCATGATATTCTCACGAAATATTTATTATTTTAAACTACAAAATGAAATATTCTACTGCGGGGAAAGCATATCCATATGGTCATTTCACTACTGCTCATATAGCTCATCACTGGACTTTACCCAAATCTTGTATTCAAAACTATAAAGTCTTACATTTAATGTCAAGTTCATTAAATGGGAACTATAAACGTTACAGAACTATTGAAGAAAATTAAGTTCATAAAGAGACCTTATCAACGATACGTCAACCGCTTCGAAATGTAGACACAAAGTAGGTCACATCGGGAGAGGGAAATCATTTTATGCCAAGATTTGTATATTGCTGTATAAATATTTTGAAAGTAGTTTTAACAGACCCAAGAATTTTTAACATTATAAAGTTATGAACAACACATTTTCTTACGAAACCTTTTCCGCATTGCGTTCAAGGATTTTCTATTTCGATTGATGGCTTTGCTAACGAAATATTTCTTTATTAAATAATAATAATGCTAAGGCATTTGGAAATGTGTATTGAACTTCGTTAAGAATCTTACTTTATGAATTTTTTCATTTATTTAATTAAAAGAAATAGTTTCGTTGCAACAAAAACAAACGATTTATGTAAAAAAAAAATCTAAACAATTTTTTTTTTGTTTTAAAAGAAGCTCTTGTCAGTAGACTTGTGCTATATAGTTCAATTTAGTGATCGCTAATTTTAGATCAAAGTATAAATTTGAACTAGTTTAACTTTTAGTTCAAAAGCTCTTTTAGTTCAAATGTTCTTTTCAAAATAATATGGCAACAACACCGTAGCATTGCCAAAACGAATGTTTAATAAAATACGTGGCAGCACTAATTTCATTTTCGAAATAGTCAACAAAAAAACACAGACATGGATTCTAAATTATCTTGTCTAGTAGTTTAAATACAAAGTATAGTTTAAAAATGAGCTAGGTATACTTAAAAATATGAACTCGTTCAATTAGTTGAAAAGAACTAGTTCGTTTATGGACTAGAAAAGTCTACTTGTACGGTTGCAACATTCTTGGAAAGCCCTTCAAAATATTTTTTATATGACGGTAAGTTTGTTTAAATTGGTCAAGTAATTTATGTCTTTAAACAATTTTAAACTTTTGTACTCCGCCCACGTAGGCGTGATGGACAAACAATACTATCAATTTTGTTATCAGAAATACTTCAATGTCTTGATGCATACATTTACATTTTATGATTTTTTATTTTTATTTTACAAAATTAAATATTTTTAGACACTAATTTGTTTTATGCATTTTGTTATATTGTCAACACTGTTTTTGGTTTTGTATTCAAAAAGAATAGAAATTAGCAAGACACAAGCAGCGTAGACAACAACCTTTTTGTGGTCGTTAAATTGCCGGTTCTCATATAAATTCGTGCATTTTATTTTTTACATATTAAGTCGATAGCAGTACCAGCAACCAGCTTCGGTCAAAAGCCAGTTTAGCCAAGCAGCAGAAAAATGGTTTTTGTCGAAAATTTTTGTTTTGTTTTTGTCACACTTTTTTCAGGGTTGTGTGAAAAATATTTTTTCCATGTCTGTGAGCACGTTATTGGTTTTTTTTTTTGTTGTTTTTTTAAAGGTGTATGAGTGCAGCCAGCTTTCCTCTTTTACTTTCGAAAAGATAGTTAACATAATCTAACAAAATAGCAATTTTTAACTCGATCACAACTTGTTAATTTAATTTAATAGAACTAAAGGCCCAGCGATAATATAAACTAATTTTACCACGGTCTAAAATAATACTACGCATGAACCTAGCTCAAGCATTTACTCATTAATAGCCCACTATGCGGCATGTATATATCGCGCGTATGCGTTCAGTAAAGTGCGAAGCAAAAGAAACTGTACAAAAAATCTAAAACAATCGTTCATATTTATGAGCTAAATTTTTCGTTAATAACTCGAAAACTATTCAGCGTTCATATATCCCGCTATATACAATTAAATAAGGACAGATGTACGAATCGATCGTGATATAGCTAATATCTTTAAAGACAGTATGACAAAAGTTATTATTGTATGCTTCTAGCCATCTATCAGCCAATTTTGAGCTGCAACCGTAATTTTTTTACAAGCCGCCGCGGCTACAAAAACCATTCGGCTTAGGTCTCTTGTCTTATCGGTAGTAAGTTAATGTTTACGTATTTAAAGCATATAAATTTACAAGGTATTTTTACATTTGGGAAAATTATATTTTTTGTAGCATATTTTAGGGAGGTAATAAATAAAAAACAGGATTTTATTAATACAAGCTAAAATACTTGGAAACAAATTCAATTGAGTAAATATATCAAAGTAATTGAATATTGAAAAACATATAATAAATGTTTTTGTTTTAAATATATTTTATTTAATAAATTTTCTTTATAATTATAATTACAATAACATGCCGCTACTTATAACATACATCGATATATATATTTTTTTAAGTAAATATAGTTTCTTTATTGCAGTTTATTTCTTTATAGTTTTTATTAATATTTAAATATTTTTATGCGTTCAATATGTATAATGTTTTGTAAATTAGTTATTTTAGAGATTTTTAAATCCTTTTTGCTTAATTTATTTTGGACTCTTGGCTTAAATTGTACTCAATATCTAAATATTTTTATTTTTTATTCCTTTAAATTAAATTTTTGTCCATAGAGATTTTGAATTAATTTTTAATTTATATTTTTTAAATATTTTATAAATATTCGTTTTAATACTGTGTGCTTCATCAAAATATTTTTAAAGGTCAATTACTGTTTGTTCTTTTCATGCCAGAATACAAAAAACAATTTTTGCTTCAAAAGTTGTTTGCTAATGGATTGATTGATTATCTCCAAAAATCCAAGGCGTATCTAAATAAGCTCATGTGGCCTACAGATGATTGCCTTTTATTAAGTTGCAAATATCAAAAATGATTCTTTTTGTATCGTAAAGTGAATTTTGCTTAGCTGAAAAAAGTCGTCTGTTATGAATTCGCCTTGTAGATATCGTTAACACTCACTTGTGCATTTCGCAATTTGCATTTTTATAGTGAAGATGTTAATAGCAACTGGGCTGTACAGCAGTCTATATCAAATCCTCCTTGATCAACGAAAAATAAAGCCAGCAGTTAAGTTTAGATACTATTAGAGTATAGTGTTTACTATTGTATTTTAATACAACAAATACACAGAGGTTGTGAATAAAACATTTGTTATTTACAATAGTTGTGCCAAACCTAAAACCATTTCTAAGGTTTCTATTAGATGTAAATATACAAAAAAGGCTCTTGAAGAAAAATATTGATCTGTGCTTTTCACGAATGTTCTCAAGTCTTTGACATGGTATGGAATTGAGACTTATTATTCAAATTAAAGCAAAACTTTGTTAAAAACTTCTGTTACATTTAAAGCCAAAACCCTTCAGGGTAATAAATGAAAACTTATTGGAAGTACCAAATACTAAAAGAATAAAGAATAAAGTTTAACGAGCAAAATTGTACGTACATTTAATGCATCAGAAGTCATATACATATATACATCTTGATAGAGGGTTAACTTCTAAAAGTGTCCTCATTAAGCCGAAATTGCAATCTTACTTTTTATGATCCCCATATACAACCAATTAGTTTTCAAGGAATTCAAATAAAGGATATTGTACCCGTTTTAAGCTAAAATAAAATCAAAGACACCAAAATGAAATTTTTCAAATTATTACGAAAGTCGTCTGTTAAAAAAAATATTGAGCTTCAAAAACAAGATCCAATTAAATATAACATTAATAAAAGCCGAAATTTACAAACGGGGACTTAAAACACATCATCTTCTAGTCCTCGTTGCTACTTGAAATCTTGAAATATTCGTTGTAATTAAACATGAAAAAACAAAAACTAAATGACCTTCTAAATTTGATTTAATTGGTTAACTTTTATTTCAATATAATTATTTTTTATTATTAATTATTAATATTATTATTACTATTTTTTTTTTTTTTTTTGTTTATTTTGCAAAATTTCCCTAAATAGTATTCATAGTGAGAGAGATATTTTTAATTGTAGGTATTTATTAAAAAATATTTATAAAAAAATAAATTATACAATATACATACATTATATAAATAAATAAATCTTTAAATGTACATAAATACAAAATTATTTTTTTTTTAAATAATAAAACATTTTTTTTTTAATTTTGTGTAGTTTCATATACTTTTTTCTTTTTTTTTTAGTTTAGTTTAACTTTAATTTATTGTATAAAAAGAAAAAATATCAACCCAATTTACTGATTATCGTTAAGAAGTTAAAGCAAAGCTTTTATGCTTGTGTGTTTCAAAGGAAAATAAATTGTAAAAAATGTATGTAATTTTTGTAAATATTGTAATGTGTAGTCGTAAATTGATATGTTTAGTTTGTTGTAGTTGTTGGTTTCTTCGTTTAAGAATAAGCTCAGTTTGTTAATTATAAAACTAAAAAATAATGAATTTAAAAATATATTAAATTGAATCTAAACACTCATAACAAGACATCAATTCGAATGGTAGAAAACTTTAGATTATTTTGTAACTTTGTCAGTATATCAGAGCAGCAGATGAAATTGTTTAGGGCCTGTATGATAAAAAAGGGTCATAGTTATCGAGGTAAAAAAGGAGTTTTGTCTCTCGTGGTTAAGCTGTTGCTTTTTTTTAGCTTCACAAATAAGTGCCGTCTGTATAACAAATAAGTTGCAGGGGTATGGGAGACTAGGTTTGGGATTTTTCGGAATTTTTTATTTCACGAAAAAAGAAAAAAATATCGCATTCGTGGTATTCCTGAAAAAAGCGATTCTTGAAGAAAACAAGTTTATTTAATAAAAAAAATATTAAAAAATTCATAGTTTTATTAAAACACAAACAAATTGTTAAATAATATTTTTAACAGTTTATAAGCTTAGAAACAATTTAGGTGACAAGATCTACATATTTAAATTAGTACTACATAACGAGAGATAACAAAGCTTAAAAAAATACTGAAAAAGTATTTTATTAATTATTTTTTTAAATATATGATTTTAGAACTAGACCAGGGGTTCTCATCAAATTCCTGCTAACGGACCCCTAGTAAATTAATTTTTTTTCGCGGACCCCTCTGAAGCCCAAGTTCAAAATAAAACTTTTATTATTATTGAAAGCATTGTTTTTTCGGTTCTTCATGTGGACCCCTTGAATGTTTGCTACGGACCCCCATTTGAGAACCGTTGCACTAGACATACTGTTGCTTGTTTTCGATGCAAAATTTCCAACAATAGAAAAAACCCTTTCACTTTCTAGTGAGGTCAGTTTTGTTGTCAACAATGCGTTATAAAAGTTATCCATGTTAATGTTTCAAATGTTAGTGGCTTCGAATAACTTAAAATTCTTTTTAAAGAAATTAGCAACCTGTTGTTATATTTTACATCTTACTAGCAGTGCCCACGACTTCGTCCTCGTATTATTTCTAATAATCTTAAAATTAAAATTTAGAAAAAAGTGTTTTCTGTGTTGAAAACTTTCCATCTACAAAAGTAAAATATACTGGAAACTGTTCTAGTACCAATAAACCAATAAAATTGGTTGACTTTAGATTGGTATCTCCAGTTTCTCTACGAAATGATATATTTCTAAAAAAATAAAAAGTATTCTTTATTTGAACAAAGGTTCAAAGAGACCCCCTCTCAAAATTTTGTTTAAATCCATCCAGCAGCAGTTTTAACGCGATGGAATCATAGACGGACGAACAGACAAAAACTCTATAAGTGTTTTGTATTCCATATCGATTACTATCTACGCTAACAACAAAATTTTCCAAAAAAAATATTTCATGTACAGTTGTAGTAGAATCACACAAAATGCGATATTTGAAAAATAATCGGAGTATTTTTTTAGTGCTAATGATTTTAAACTTTTCGTTCCCCAGGAATTTAGGCGAAAATTTCCCGGGAATCTATGGATAGTTTTCTTAAACCCTAGTCGTGACCCATAACAATATTTTATGAATTTACGTAAAGGGTGCGCTAAGATCATGTTCAGTTTTTGTTATTGTCTACACGTATTGATGTCTTGTTAAAAGTTTCAGACTTATTTTAGCGTTAAACTTTATAAAAAAAATATAATAAATAAATTAAAAGTAAAAAAGATTGAACAAATAATTCTCATCAAATATAAAAAGAAACAGTTAAAAATCAAATTGCTATTTCTATATTAAAAGTGATCAACGTCTTTAAAAATGTTGTATATGAATCATTTATTTTTTGTAGTTTAACCACAAACTTTTTAAGCAACTTGGCCACTTGTAATACAGAAACAACAAATAAATGTTTCTTTTTATAAAACTTGGGTGCGTTTATAAATAGTTTTGATTTTTTCATCTATTGAATAGTTTTGCATTTTCATATAGACTAATTGGTAGTTTTTAGTTTTGGTGCCCAGTAATTTCTTTTTTTTATAAAGATATTTATATTTATAATATTTTTTACTTTCAAAAAATTATTTTGTAGCATAAAAATCTTGGCTTATGATATATTTATATGCTTTTAATTATTTAAGTGATGTTTACAAAAGCGTTCCAATGTCGTTTTTTTTTTAATTAAATAAATTTTAAATATTTCTGAATTTTTGTAAATTATTAAAGCACATTAAGTTTCCAATCTAAAATGGACCATTATCTACGAGGCGCAAGAAGTCATTACCATTTATTTTTCGGTTACTTGCTTTGGAGCCTTGAAATGTACTCCTGATTCTTATTCGATATTACAGACTATTTTTCTGCCTCGACTTCTGTGACAAGTCTTATCAAATATGTCAAAACATAAAATAATCTGTGATTTTAATATATCTGTAGCTATTAAAATTAGAACTTAAAATTTGATATTAACAGGCTGTAATTAAAACTGATCCCTCATACTCTTGAATTTTTCTGACGATTGAATAAATTTACATCACTTCCAAATGGTTATATCTGTATTTTCTTAACTCTTTTATATTGACAAAATAATAAAGGTTTTAAGGTATTTTTTTTTTCTTGATTCGTTTAGTTTTAAAATAGACTTATACCACTTTTACTGTACATGTATCAAGCTGTATATTGTTTTGTAATGTTGCAATGTTGACCTTAGTTAAGAAAAAAGTAATCGTAAACGTTTGTGTCACCAACTAAATATCATATACTAAGAGAAAAACTACTCAAGCAACAACTTACACAATTCATTTGGCAGCAATTAGTTGACCAAAAAAAAAAAAACACTACAACTGCTATGCCTTGCAAGCGTTGTATACAACTTTTTCTTCTTCCTGTTCCTAAAATTAAAAAATTTCTCTTTGGCGAAAGCGATTTGAAAGTGATTTGTAATTTGGTTTAGGAAAATAATTTTAAAGGAGGCAAATATTATTGCAACGAAAAAGAAATAATTTTTTTTTTCGATAACCTTCAAAACAATTAAGCGTTAAGCCATCGAAATCAACATTTAGTCTTTTGTAAAAAAAAATTTTTTTTTAATTTTTTTGGGACTTCGTGAAAAATTAATACATCGAAATTAAATTAGATCTAGTTGCTCTCATGTTTTTTTTTTTTTTTTTTGGTATGATGAGACAAGTCTGAGGCCTAAAAACTTTGTTCTAGAAGAAGTGTGGTTGTAGGCAAAATTAAAAAAAAAATCTATTAAAAAATTTGTTCAAATATACTGAAGACTGTTGAAAGCCAAAAATATACTCATAAATATTTTTTAAATGTAAACATCACTTTACTATTTTTGGTATTTAAAAACAAAATTCTTTCTAACATTTCCTCTATTTAAATACTAGGAACTTTTTACTACTCTTTTTTTTTTTCTTCCTTTTTTATATTTATTTGAATACTTTTTCAAAAAAAAATTATTTTATATAATAATTATTTTTGCTATTACATTATTTTCGAATAAGAAATATTCAAAATAGCTACTTAAAAATTAAAAGCTTTTGCACAAGTTTATATTTTGTTTAAAAAAAATTTTTGTTCTCTCTTTTGCTTTATATCAATTGTAAATAAATATTTATGTTTATATTTCTATTTAATTTTTATACATTTTTTTTTTTTTATTTTTACTTAAAGTTCACAATACAATCATTTTGTATTTGGTTTTTGCGGTTGCTGTCTTGGTTTAAAGTTGATTAAATTGTGTTATTTGGTCAATTTGTTTTCATGAATGTTCTTTACATTTGTTCGTGTGTTTATTGTTTTTCTTTAATGTTTAGGTTTATGCTACATTTTTATAATTCTGGTTTAAATACAATGAGAGATAAATATTTGGTTTAAGTTATATTAAAAATTCATAAAAGTTTTCGTTTATCTTTTTCTTTTCGTTGCTACATATTTTTTAATTTTTTTTTTTTTTACTCTAATGTTTGATACTCTTTAAATTATTTTTATGTCTTAAAAAAAATAAATAAACTTTATAGATCTGTTTGCGACTCAATTTTGCACAGCACTCTTCCCATCCCTGAAAAAATTTAATTGGTAGCGTCTTCAATTCGGTAAGTAGATATCGTATGTTTTGAAATTAGTAACCACAGATAATTCACGCAATATATTTATATTCTTCAGTCTCGTACTTTTACATTTTTCATGGAATTCATGATATACGTTTATTATGCAACATATTCGTATGCAACTGGCTTGAATTGGCTTATACTTTTTTATTAAATACTGATGTATATTTATGTGAGTTACATTGTACATCGTTAATTTTTATTATTCTGCCAAATATTTAACCCATTTAACAGAATAATAAAACTTAAATTAAATTTTTTTGTTGTACTCGTATTCTGGCTGGATTGAAACAGTGGATGTGATATCTTCAATACAAAGTGAAAAGTTATTACTATGTAACTCAAAATTTCGCACGGACTGGGTTGGAGTAGTGGGCACCACGCCCAGAAAAAAGAGGTAGATTATTTTACAAACCAAATCAATTTTTGTATTTCCCATGGATATGGACAGGAAGCAGATGGAAATTTAAAAAAGCCATTATACCGGTAGAAATAATTTACGGAGATATAGAAGGAGAACTGATTAAAAAATTTTACGAAATTAGTACAGAACAGCTTTGCAGGAGGCAAAAAGTTCAGTCCCTAAAGAGAGTTCCTCGTATAGGCCAATAAAAACACCCGAAAAAGATGAATAAAAATACCTCACAAAGATGGGCGTTTAAGTCCCTTACAGCATTTCGAAGTTAAAGTCTTTTAAAGGAGGTCCAGAAAGCGCCTTAGATGCAAACAAGGTACCTTAAGCTAGATAACTGTGTTAGTAATAGATAATGGAAACTTCAAGTATAATTTTGCCAAAAAGAAAATCGATAACATGATAATAACAGACTTGGCAAATCTGAAAGGATCTTTGAAACAAAAAGTCGAGAGCTACCATTCGAGATTCTGACATCACTGTCGTGAATACCAGTAACAATTTTGATATGAATAAGTTTGAAGAGAGATTAGTAGTGTTACGGGTCTGTTTGGGTATCCGGCCTTCTCCCTCTCTTTTTCACTTTGCAGTTGGATTTCGTTTTGTTAGACGTTTAGATTGTTCCAAATAATCAGCCATTGTACAACAAGCTTAAGAAAAAATTGTGTTATACAAGTTAACAAGTTAACTTTAACTGTTATAAATATAAAGTAAAATAAAATCTTTCAAATATTTGCCTACTGGACGACACTGATCAAAGTCTATTTTCATTCTTCTTCTGGCTCTTAAGTTAACAATATCAACTTTTTTTCAAAAATATAATTTAATATTTTGATTAACTTACATAACAATTTAACAAGTTGCTAAACAATATACATGGACAACAAACAGGTATTGATAATAACAATTTGAGTGTAAAGAAAACTATAGTATGAGAGTATGTATAGCTTATGCTTCAAATATTTAGGTTGTTCGTGTAACATTATCACCTATATTTGAATTTTTACAATAATCCATCACTATATCTGCTCGACAATCCTCATCGATGCTGGGCAATAATACGGCCGCTCCCAAAATTGTAACTAAAGCACCAAAGACCACTAAACCTAAAGCAGGTAACTTTTCACGGCTCAGTAAAGGATTCGGATCCATTTGTATGTAGGCTAAGCCGGGCAAAATGTAGGCCAATGGAATGGCAGCTAAAAGACCCTGCATTAAAATAAAAATGAAAATAAAATTTTAATTAAATAAGTTTCATAGAACTTACATTTAGTTCCAAAACAGAACCCAAACACTCCGTCATGGGTGAAATAACAAATGCACTAAACACTATGGCCAGCGTAATGTTTCGCGAATATTCATCTACGTCGGCTCCTTTTTCCTGCTTGGGATCCTTTTCATCGGTCAGCTCGCTAATGGGTTCTTTTAGCACAAAACGATGCACCATGTGTCTGACAATCTATTAACAAAAAATTTTAATACTTTTTTTTAATTATTATTAATTGAAATATAATATTATTATCTATTACCTCTCTTGAAACAAAACATTCAATTGGAAAAGTCAAAAGTATTGAAATCGAAAAAAGTACTCGTGAAAAATTCATCAGATCATCATTCCAACAATAGTTTTCAAGTAAATCACCTTAAACGAAAAAATATTTTATACAGAATGAGAGAAAAACAAGTCAGAGTGCTATATTCGGCTATGCCAAATCTTATATACCCTTCACCATTTCTCTTAATCTAGTTAAGTGAAGTAACTCCAATCAAAAACACGTATATTGAGGTGAGAGAGAACTAAAAAATTAAAAAAAGATACATAAAACTGCCATCGGTTCTTAATGGGTTAAGCATTTTTTTAAATTTTTGAACTTCCTAAACGATCCCTTCAAAAGCTTTTAAATAATACCCATATTGATCATATTGACAATCGAATTTTTTTATAAAAATTCCAAGGCCCATAACTCGAAAAATATGGGCGAGCGCCAATTTTTTCAGTCGATATTTTTTTTTCTTATTTATAAACTCTCTATCGCTCTAAATTTTTGTTGTTTTGATTGGAGTTACTTCATTGTACCAAATAATATGAAAATATTAGAGGCAAGCGTGGTGTTAAGGCCACTGCCGCTAAGGACCTGGACCTATACTGTTATATTGATGATCGGCTGAAGGGTATAATAAATTGTGTTTTTTAAAGCTACATACACCGAGAAAAATTAATTTTTGTTCTTTAAAAGCAAGAAACACGCAGACAAAAGTGTCGCATTCCATTAAAAACGTTTGCAGCATAACGAATATAAATTTGTTCTTGTTCTGTCAGAGTTGTATGGATGCCTTAAGCCCTATGCTTCGCTAGAATCATTACAAATACATCAGACAACTTCGAGTTGGACTCACACACAAAGCCTTCAACAGATTCTCATAAGGAAATTTCTCAAATTTTTTCAAAAATACTTCTTTGATGTGGGGATTGCTCAATGCCACGGAAAGTTGTCCACTGTTTAATTTTAACTATCGTTTACTTATTTTGTTTTAAATCTATGTATATAAGCAATTGTGTGTTTGCCTAAAGACTATAGATAAACAAAAACAATTTTTGCACTTATTACAATTTTTGTTTGTGAAAAAAAGCTAAGTAAGCGGAAGCGAAATGGCCATCAAAATGTGCTTTCCCCTTTATTAATCAATATTGATCATTTTAATAATTTTGTCGAAATAATTTGCACGATATTTTCAAAGTTTGATTAATAATTTTAATCAAAAAAAAATTTCCAATTAAATAAGTAATTAATTCAATTAAAACTTTAATATATTTTTAATCAGAAGTTAAACAAAACTGCTTATAAGCGATTTAAATCAATTTAGAAAGGAAAAAAAAATCCAATTAAATTAGTAATTGAATCAATTAAAACTTTAATACATTTTTAATCAAAAATTAATTACTAAGTGCAACTAAAGGGAACAACCGATTATCTTGAAATTTTCACAGTGTATCTGGGTGAAACTATAAGCTATATAAATATTAAATAACTCCAACTAGGCGGTGCCACGCCCATACAAAATAAATATTTATTTTCTTATGTCTTCAAAATGCTAATAATTAAGATCTTTAAATACCATCAAAATAACCTTATATTCTAAATATCATCAGTCAAAAAATAAGTAGAATCAAAAAAGTGGGCATGGTACCTCCCATAAAAAGTAAAAACTAATTGTTTTATATCTTGAGACTCGTTAAAGCTGCTTAATTTTGTCTAAATAACTTGTTAGATAATACATATCATTAGTTAAAAAATGGGCGGAATCCAACAAGTGGGCATTGTACCTCTATCTAAAGTAAATGTTGATTTCGGTATATATCGACAATGGTAAAAGTGGATGTTTCAGAATTTGTTGTAAATGAATAAGAAGTCAATGTAAATCATCAGTCATAAAATTGGCAGCACTGTATAAGTGGGCGTGACATCATTTATACAAAGTAAACTTAAATATAAAATAAATGCACATATTTTTATCAATGAATTTTTTAATTTTTTGAATGCCATTGAACAAGAAATATTAAAAAAAATATCAGGAAGATTTATGTTTTATTATAACGGGGGTAGCGAAGAACGCTGGGGTTTGGCCAGTAATTAAAAAAATATATTATCATCAAGCATTTCCGCTCGACAAAGCAGCCTAGGAAATTGAACGCATACTAATCGAAGTCCATCAGCGATATAAAGTGGTTGCGAATGAGTAAAAATTAAATTTGGCCGTACCACCACAAATAGTACATATCGTTCCATCATAAACCAGAAATAAACTAAAGCACAATAGTTTTCAAGTAAATCTGAGGCAAAAAAAAGCATATGAATACCTTTTATTTTTTATGTTTATAAATTTCAAAAATAAAAAAATTCGTTGCTACGAATTTGAGTCAAATGAAGTGGGTGCTATCTTTGCAACAGAAAACTATTATAAGGAACTTCGTTATGTTCAGGCCAAATTCAAAATCTCTAATAATAATTTAAGTAGAAAAAAAAACCCACTCAAAAATGAGAGAACAATTTTCTATTGTAGATAATTAAAAACTTTTATTCAATATCTAGCAAGATAAATAAAAATGAATTAAAATTGCCTTTCGGCTTAGGCATTACATTCTGCTGGTGTCTAATTCTTCTTGGCTTCTTTGGAAAACGTCCGCATACGTTTGTAGATAATTTTTCTTTCAATTTTTTTTTTTTTAATTAAAACAAAAATTTAACCTAAGCCAAAACTCACTTTTATTATCATTATTATCAATTATTATATCCCCAGTTTAAATACTGATTTGATAAATTTTATAACAATTTTCTAGAGGATTGCTTGCTTGAAATAGAAACACAGTACATGGAAATACTTAAAATAAAAGTAAATGTTGTTTGTATAAAATGTACACGCCATTCTTTAGGTTAATATTGTTAATTATAATTTATTTAATTTAAACAATTTTCCTCTTAAGACAAATAGCAAAGCTATTCGGAATTTTAGAAATAACGATTTAATAAGATTCATTTGAAGACAATAACAATAACGTGTTTTATTCTTATCATCCAGAAACGACCTTAAGCCAAACAAATTCAAAACTTTATTAAAACTTTTACATTTAAAATATTTTTTTATTTAGAAGTTCTCTTTTTATTTAATGTTCTTCAAGATTTTTAAAATCTGATTCCATCACTAGTAGATTTAATGCGTTTATGAATAAGTTGTGCTTCATTTAAATCCTCTACAGACATTTAACTTTTCTCTTTTAAGATTGAATTTAATATAAGCCGTGCAGTTGGGAAAAACACAGAAGAAAGAAGCGATAATATTGTGATAATAAAACTTTTTATACAAGTGACGATTCTAATGCACAAAAAAATAATAAAAAATAATCATAAAAATTATATAACAAAATATAAAAGAACCCAGCAGTTATGAACAATAATACCCAACAGTTCGAACAAAGATTATTTTAGTTGTCTGTGTAATATTTATAAGGATGTTGATGAGTCAAACTGTTTTTCTGAAAACTCGAAATAATTCCACACAGATACAAATGATCACAAAAATATTTAGTTGTAGGAGCGTTCAAAAAGTTGAGGGGAAATGCCGTTGGGATTTCATTATTGTGAATCTGTATAGAAACGAAGAAGGAACACACACCGGTTTTGAATTTTATACCTTTGGATATTATGAAAATAATTACTGTTGTTTGGCTGCAGTGAGTTGTTTGAAAAACGGCAGTTCACTTACCCCTTGGTATCGATTAGTAAACAAAAACACTCTTGCTGCAACTAGCAGCAGTCTTGAATAGTCTTTAGTATAAAATGAAATCAACTATTGTGTAGTAAAATATTTGCTAAAGGAAGCCTTTGTTTAAGAGCGGCATTTGGATGGTCAAGGTACCTTTTGAGTTACAAAAGGAAGTCGTGATCCAAATCTCGATGGAGCCTTAGTTAGAGAGAAAAGTAACAACAAACAGTTTGTGGTAGCTGTAGCTGAGTTGGTTAAAGGGCCTGGCAGATAAAATAGCGGATCATGAGTTCGAATGTTACAAAAGCTATAAAGGGTTTAAACATGACTTTTTCATTATTTTTATAGGGTTCACGTTGAGATCGTGAGTGCAAATCTAGACACGGCCATAAAAAATAAAACAAATGACGTACGTGCAATCAAAATAACACCAACATATGAAAAGGAACAAATTTAAAGATACTAGAAATAGTGGAGTCTCTCCTTCTCGGTGATCAATTGAAGGTAAGTAATATTGTCTCACGTGACCATGTAGAAAGTTGGTGGTTATCCTTCTTAATCGAAATGGAAAAAATAATTTATGAATCAATTGCAAAATATTTTGTGAGTATCTCAAAACTTTGTATTTCAAATGTTTTACAAAAGGACACATTTAACATTTTTGAGACATTACAAACACACATTCCACAGACCATTTAACTCATGAATGGATGGGTTTCAAATTATTTCTTTGAGTTCTTTTAAATTACTATAGAATTTTCTATGTTCTATTTGTGTATAACTTATGCATTCCATGCCAACATACACACATACATACATGTATTTATTAAAACATACATTCATACCTTGTGATAAAGCTCTAAATGTTGAATATCCAGCAATGCCGAATAGTGCTGCCACCGTCCAGGCAAAACCAATTGATATATGAGTTACCTTCTCCCAACGTTCCATTGTTGCGTTACGCATTGATTGATACACAAGAAACGTATTGTGATGACACATAAATGCTTAAATATATAAAGAAGAAAATAAAGAAAGTAATTAAATACAAGAACAAATGGCAATGCGTGATTAATAAAAATTTAAACTTTAAGAAAAATTTATTTTTTAATGTTAACAATTAAATAAAAACTTAAGTACAAGTATTTTTGTAATGTTCATTGGAGAATAACGACAGTAGGAAAGAATAGAAAACTTTTAAATAAAAAACACTGGTAACTAAGTTTGCAATTACAATGAAATTTATAAATTTTAATGTTACTTTTTAGTTAAGTAAACATTTGATTTCAGTATAAATAATTCCAGCTGGATTCCCCTTTTTTATAAAATTTTAAAGCTTTTATTTTTATCTTGATTTAGTTGCAGTTTACATAATTCAATAAATTTAACATTTATTAATGCCAATGAAACTCTGATTTGCTTTTTACCAGCTTAACTGTCGATTTTGCACTTTATATATCTGGCATCTCTGTGACTTGCTACGTGATTTAGCTTCGCTAAAACCTAGGGCTTAGGAATTCCCGGGAAAAGCTTTCCACAATTTCACCCGGGAAACGGGAAGTTCAACATCATTTGCACTTTAAAAAATACACTTACTGCTTTTCAAATATTTTGGTTGTGACATTTAAAAATTTTCAAATATTTCGTTTCTAGTGACTAGTTTCTCTACAAAATAATATACTTTTATAAAAAAAAAAATAGTATCCTGTATTTGAACCAAGATTCTAAGGGACCTCCTCACAAAATTTTATTCAAATCCATCCAGCAGGTTTTACGTGATGCGAACACTGACGGACAGTTAGACAGACAAAAATTCTAGTAATAAGTGTTTTGTATTCCATATCGATTACTATCTGTACTATCAGCCAAAATATTTAAAAAACAATTAGTGTTAATGATTTTAAATTTCTCGTTTCCCGGGAATTTAGGAAAAATTTTCCCGGGAAATTGTGAATAGCTCTCTCCTGGGAATTCCCGTTTCCCAAACTCTAATTAAAACTTAACTAGAATAAACGAATTTATTAAAAGTGGATTATAGAAAATAAGTGCAAGAGAAGTAATTAAAATAATCATTGTACTTTTTTATGGGTATCAAGGAACGTCATCATGATCATTTCCTAAGACGAAATCATTTCCTTCAAGCTGGCCCATACTCGCTTCTGGCTTCAACTTAAAACATTTTGCAGATAAATTTCTTTAATGATGCAGTGGCTCAAAAAATATATCAATAGTTCAAAAGCCTTATACATCATGCTGTGATTTTATTCATTTCATAACTGTTATGTCAAGTAAACACATTCATTTACACACACAAAACGCCAATACACTAAAATTATCTTTATTTGTAATGAAATCAAAAATATTAAGGTTATTGAACACGCAATAATTGGCCATTTATGCATTTCATGGGAAAAATTAATCCATTTAAAATGGAAACTTTTTTATATAAAAAAAACAGTAGGAAAAATTTTTTGTTTAAATGTAATTTCCCTTGAATCGCAAAAAGCTTTATTTTACATGGTTTTGACTGTTATGGTGTGAAAAACAAAACACTTTTAATAAATAATTATAATTACGAGCATAATTCACTAGGAAAAAACAACAACAAAAAATGCCTGTCAGAAAATTACTCGATTTTCCAATAATTTAAAAAAGAGTTAACGAATGATGTGAGTATTTTCATTTTAAAATTTTCTTTTTTAAATAATTTAAATCAGAGTTTTCTAATACAAAAATACATTTTTATTTTTACTTTTTATTGGAGTTGTACTCGCGATCTAAATATTTACATTACAATGTTCTGTGCCTCCGGTGATACTTGAACTACTTGTTGTCTGGTTTTTAAAATTCATCTTTTAATCAGGGCTGCCATACAGATCACAAATACGTTGTTGCTTCGAAGAGACACGAATTACTCAAATTACAAATCACAGATAGGCTGTAGTTCTACCAATGAGGCCTGTTTAACCTACTTAACCACGACTGCCACATGCTCCTGGAACTTTAAACTACGATCTATTTTTTTTTTTCTTTTTTTGCATGCACCTCATCTTCTGTCTTAATATACGGGCCTCTTTAACCACATTTCGCCTGCGGTTACACTAAGTAACTACACAAAGTGTTTTTTTTTTCTTTTCCTAACCGATTCTCGGGGAAATTAAAGCTACTGCTTTTTCTATAATTGTTTTATAAAATAACTTGTTCACTGCGAATACGCAAATATTATTTTTCTCTATGTTCAGAATGCTGATGGGAGTTGAACTCTTGACCTAAGATTTTCTTATTTAACTACAAGCAGATACTGCTATTAAATCAACCACAAATATGATCTACATGTGTTAGCTTTCTTCCCCTCTTATTCCCTGTACACATATCACACTTGTTTGAGGTGAAATAACAACTTTTTAACACAGTTAAATATCTTCAACTGACAGTATTAGCCTCAGATATCCAGAGGTTCTCGTCTTATTTTTCTAAAAATACACAAATATGAGTCAATATTTTCTTACGGACGCATTAATGATTTAACAATTGATGGCCTGAAACATTGATTCCTATTAATTAAATACTAATAAAATTATTGTCGTTCTGCATATCAAATACTTCTTGTACAAAAAAAAAGAAATTTCTAAACTAATCGAAGATTATTTGGTGCACTTTATGATTGATTTGCTACAGATCATAACACTATATTAAAACCTCTACCTGTAATTAACATCGTTATGTAGCAGTTACTTTGCAAATTATTTTAAAAAAATCCTAAAGATAAAACAATACAAAAAAAATTTAATAAGTAGTAAGTGTTCATGTTTTGTTTTGAATGAAATCTTTTTTAGTTGAAAAAATTGTGTATTAAATAACATGATGAGCAATTTTTGGCCAGACTTTACTTCATTTACTTTTATAACTTTTTTTTGGGGAAGATACTGATACTAAAGACCCCTGCCACCTAAGGAGCAGATCACAAATTTCTGGACGTCAACTGATCGTTTTTAGTATCTCTCATCACAAACTGTAGCTTTGTGGCTAAAAATTTCTTTAAATCTGAATTTATATCTGAAATAATGCTGCCCGTGATTCTTACTTTAACCCTAGGCAATGATGTACAGCCTCACTTGTCCCGCCAATAAGGCGTAGTCTAGCTAAGAGTAATTCGTTTTCACCTAAATACCGTCCTTGCCAACACACGGAAGGACTTTTTGAGAAACTTTTGTGTTATTCGTAATATACGCCCAGCAATGCTCGAATAAATGATGGCCACCATCCCGAAATCATTTTTAAATAATTTAAAAAAAAATAATTTTGTGCATAATTTTTTTAAATTTTTAGTTTCTTTAGGTGTTAAGAAACATCTTTTAATTTGTATACCCTTCACCGCAAAAGGTGTTAAAAAGTCATATCTAAATTTGTTTCCGACTCCATTAAGTAAATATATTCTGAGTCCTTATGCATAGCAAAGTCGATTAAGCAATGTCCGTCTGTCTGTCCGGCTTAGTGTTGAAAGTAACTTTGCCAAGTCACTAGATAAGCTAGAGAAAATTAAAATACGCCTATCGATCAGACATAGTGTCAGAAGAGTTGCTATTAAAAATCAGCAAGATCGGTCCATGTCTTTCGAGTTAGTGAGCTGAACACCTCGCCTGCCTCTAATTTTTCCATATCATTTGGATTAATGAAGTAACTCCAAGAAAGAAAATACGGAGCGATAGAGAATTAAAAAATAAGGAAAAAAGATTATGTAAAAAAATTGGCGCTCGCCTATATTTTTCGAGTTGTGGGCCTCTAAACTTTTCAATTTTTTTAAAATATCAATATGGAAATACAAATTTTTTTTTAAATGCTTAACCCATTACGAGCTGATGATATTTTTATGTAAAATTTTAACTTGGTGCCTAGTTTTTTTTCTTATATTTTAATTTTTTGTCACCGCAATATTTAAATTTTTGATAGGAGCTACTTTGCTATACTCGATTAACATACATAGTGAAGGGCATATAAAATTCGGCATAGCCGAATATAGCACTCTTACACTTGTTTTTAGTTATAATAAAATGTATGAATGTTTTATTCTTTTTCTCAAACACTTTTTAAATATTTCCCTATCTGTGAAAATGATTGTAGGTGCTAGTATGCGTGTATGTGTGTGTGTGTGTGTGTCTGTGTGTGTATGTATTTGTTTATAAGCTGCAGCATATTATTATTTGATCCAGTTTTGATACTCACCAAATACCATAATGCCAGTAGCTGGTATGACATCAGAATTTGCAAATTTCCAAGATTCCGCAGTATCCGTACTGTTTGCAAAAAAAAATTCATATAAAAAATGACAAAAAAAAAATAATGGAATAAATTGCATACAATAAAAATGTAAAGAGAGAAGGAAAAACTATAGATGATAAAATTCAAATGACTTGCATTTTGCAACAACATCTTAATCTAACCGAAACGCTTGAGCTCGTATAAGTCTTTATTTCTGGTTCCCTTACTTTCTTAACTTTCATCTTGTTATTGTTATTATAATTTGTTTTTTCTTACCAGCCAGTTCATAAATTATTCTCTATGATAATAGTAAAGTATTTAAAAGTACTCTTTAGTCTCGTTCGCATCCACTTCCACTGTATTCTTTCCCTCTACATTTACTTATTTTAAACCAAAAAAAAAGGCAAAAAATATTTACTGAAGATAAAAGTAGACGTGAGATGTTGTTGTTGGTCTACTACTAAAAAAAATGTTGAAAATGAGTCTTAAAGCGGTCCGTAAGGACTTGTGCTTGTATAAAGTGTTGCACAAGTGGGTGTGAGTTAAAAAAAAAGAAAAACACGAGCTTTAGTTTACAATCAAAAAGGACGTTACAATTAACAGACTTTTGCAGTTTAACAAATATTTAGTAAGAAAAAAAAAACAGCTTGTAATTTAACATCCACGTGGGAAATAAAAAAAATAAAAATACTTGAAAACATAAATTAGTTTTCGTTTTTAATTTTCCTTCTTTCCTTCACAACACGGTTAAAGTAAAACAAGCAGAATCATTTTTGTGTGCTGTATTACGCATTAAGAACCATTAAGTGAAAGTTAAAGAAGAAAATTAAACAGATTTCTTAAGGCAGTTTATGAATTTTCTGAAATATTCTCAACAACCACTTAGTCAAACAAATATTTTAATTAAACTGTAAACAAACGGAAGTTAGATGTTTTACCATTTAGAAGGAGAATGCTTCAAGGTTTTAGAAAAAATTAACCAGCAAAAGTACTGATATCAGTTTAACCGAATGGTGTGTACTCCTGCCCCATGTTATGGTGTTACAAATATGTTTGTATGTTTGTTGTGCAAAATGTCTTTATGCTTACGTAAACATTACACACACCTATATACATACACACATTGTTACAGTGGTGTTCTATATAAAATTTAATATTAAAACAGAAAATCATTACCAATTTTAAAGAGATAAAATTAAAATACAATACAATTGCAGCACAAAAGCTGATAGACCCTTTAACAGCTGTTAACCGTTTTTAAGTACTAAAATGTTAACATGCCTCGTGAATACCCTTTATTGAGATGCATTAAGTAAATTTTATTGCAAAAAGTTACTTAATTAAAATAATTATCCCACAGTAAAAATAAAATTAATGTTGCTATAATTTTGCTCACAATTGTTAATTTCCTTCTAACTTCTAACAAGGTCAGTCCTTAAGGTTACTCGTCTTGAAACAATCAACAAGTTGTAGAGTATAATATTTTTTTCTGTATGTTACATGAAACAACAGAAAAAGTTTTTCTCAAAAACCACATAAATATACAAAAATGTCCTTTAGGGCTCCAGTTAAACAAACAAAAAAAGTTTATTTTTCTTGTAACACAATTTCTTTTTATAACTTCTTACTAATGGTTCGCTCTTTTATTTTTTATGCAACTCCTTTTGGCCTGTAATGCCCTTCAATTAATAAAAGTAACGCTGCTGCATGATTGTGTAAACTACCACTTGAATATCCTCATGTATTTAGGGCGTTCTGGCATCGAATGTACAACTCATATTTATGAAACACACACATACACAATGGAAGTGCTGTTATAGTTAAATTGAGATTGCAAGCAAAAACAAAAACTTTCTTTTTAAACAATATGAGAAAGAAAAAGCTTGCAATGATGTTGCAAATTAAAGGGATTCAATCAACTGTAAGATTTCTAATGGCAGACATTTATGCACCCACGACTCTTTGAACAACAGGTGAACAAAATTTATTTCAAAGAAATTACCCCCAAAGCAAAATTTTCATATTTATTTTTTTAATTTTTATCTATTTCTTTTTTTATTTAAAACAAATTTAAAAAAACATTTTCAAGTATAAAACACAGTCGTTAGTAAAAGGTTTCTGTTAAGCTGTGCTCGCAGGATGTAAGTCTTACAAGTGGAATGTTACCTTCCTGTGTTTAATATTAAAAAACCACTTGTAAAATGAAATTATTAATTTTTGTGCTTCTCCACAAAAGGGAATATAAAATTCTGTGGAAACAAAGTTTTTTATTTTTTTTTTTTTTTTGATATTTTTGCTATTTTTCTTTGACAAATATGTGGGTCTAATCAATCTAACAGGAGTGTGTTCTTTTAGTTTAGTTAGACAATTCTAGTGTTATTTTATTTAAATATATTAAAATTCATTAAAATTGATAATTAACAGGGGGAGCTGATTTATAAGGTCAATGCAATTATAACAATAAACATTAAAAATTAAAAATGAAATCTGTTATTTTCCCCAAACTTTATTGCGATTTTTTTCAAGTTTTTTAGTTCTCTTAACAATTTAGCGTTTTTTTTTTTTACTGGTTGTATTAAATATTGATATTAATGCCTTTTTTCTGTTACAACAGAAATAAAAGTTTAATTAACTAAGAAATAAACGTTGTTGCAGGGAGAACGAAATGGACAATGAAAAATTCTGTAAAAACTCATATGCAAATTGCGTAGAAAAAAACAACACTTCATCTACATTTGCTACTTTCTAAAACAATTCCATATGAAATGAAAAATAAAAAATGGCAACCAATTTTTTTCAGGTGCTCAAATAAAGAAAATACCATTTCCCCTAGCTTTAATCATGGTCACACGCATCTAAATCAAGTGCTAAAAATTTTAAAACTTTGGTGAATTGAGAAAGAAAAAAAAGTTTGAAATAATTTAACCAATTTATGAAAAACACAATAAAAAAATGTTACCTCCTTACTATATAAACAATTTCTGGTTTTTACGAAATATTTTGTAACAAACTACCACGACTTCGTCCGCGTGTCATTTAAAATTTTCTTAAATCAAATTTAGAAAAAATGTGTTTTAAAAAAATTATTGTAGAGATCTGTAAACAGTATTAAAAATTTTTCATTTTCAAAAATAAAATGTGCAGACAACTGTTTTTGTACCATTTTATACAAACAAAATTGTGTGACTTCTCATTTGTATTTCTATTTTCTCTACGAAATAACTTATGTTTACAAAACAAAAAGTATTCTATATTTGCACCAAGAATCTAAGGGACGTCTATACAAAATTTTGTTTAAATGCATTCAGCAGTTTTTGCGTGATGCGAACACAGACAGACAAAAATTTCAAAAAAAAAGCTGTTTTTTATTTCATTTTAACTACTATCTACGCAAACGCCAAAATTTTCGAAAAATATTTCATGTACAGAAATGACCCTGTTACTGTTTTACTCAAAATAAAAGTCTTCATTTGCATTGATAAGTATTTTGTAAGATTGAATAAATATTTTACATAATCTGAATATACTTCAAGTCATCAATTGATAATGTTATATCAGATAAAATTAAAAGATAACATTAAAATTGCCCACAATAGTGATATTTTTAAAAATCTTTTCGTTAATTCCCCTCTGGAGAAACTTAGGAGTTCTTTTAGTTGCGTTGAAAATACCAGTGTAGCGCATTATAAATTTCCTAGTACTTACTCTGTGGCTCTTTCTCTGGCTATACTTCTTGATCCTATGGTCTCTGGCCTGTTTAACATCAATTATTCAGCCAACCACGCTTTAACTACTCTGCATTACTTTAGCGAAACATGAACTAATCGATGCCTTGTTTTTATTAAATTAACCATCAACCACAGCCAACTTATACTGTACATCAAGCCAGTCATCCCATTTTCTATCTAACAGCCAAAACACACGTCTGTTGTTATACTGTTGCTTTCCTACGGTGACAACTAGAGCGCTTTCTTTTTGTTATAAACAGCGCCTTGACAATTATCTCTGCTGCTCTAAAATTAAATAGCCCTGGTCTCACACAGTTACTGTCTTTTTCTTTCCGGGAGATCTTTGTGATCTTCCGTTTTACAGTAGGCACCTGTTGCAACGCAGCCAATGCGGTTGCTAAACTTTGTGTTAGATAATTGTCGTAATATTCTATCCATGAATCACTGCTAGAAGTAATTTATTAACCAAACCCTTTATATTCTATATTCTCTCCCCTCCACCACTATTCTATTGTTGCGGCGTAAGTTCATTGTAAACCAACTGTATTATGTTAAATGCCCATTGTGGTCAATTGCTGCCTCGAATGGTCCTTTATACAGAAGAAAATTAAATGACTTTTCATTGTTTCTTAGGGTCTATTAGCCTCCACAGGACATTCTCATATGATACTTGTCAACCTATGAAGCTGATTGTCGTACGGCTAAGTATTTTGACCAAACCCTAGCGTCCATATTTCGTCACCAAGGAACCATTGTTCGCCAACTGCCTCCTCTAATAATTTCTTGTGCCCCACCAAGACAAAATTTTAAAGCAAACTGAAAAATATTTCTTAAAATTGACAAAATTTGGGATGCATTAACTGGTAAGGGCTTAAGGGTTAAGTTTTGTAAGGTACATTGGCTAATGATCCATATAATATTACCTAAAATACACCGTCTGTCAGAATTACCTTCTACAGCATCCAAGATGTATAAATAAACTTAATCTAAGGCAGATGCAGTATGAAAAGATGTGCCTAATAATAGCTATAGAAGGCGTGGTACCCTATAGGTTGCTCAATCACTAATGACCCGATTGTGCTGGCATTTCAAATTAAAAAAAAAGTTATCAGACCGAAAATGGAATACAACTCTCATGTATGGGCCGGCGCTTCAAAGTCTATTTTGGAGCTACTCGACCGCTTACAGGAGAGAGCAAAGAAACTCATCGCTGACAGTAGGGTATCCAGCTCTATTGACTCACTGGAGCATCGACGCAATGTGGGGTGTGCTACAACAGATGTTATCTTCTGAAATCAGGGAACTTGTTTCTGAAACCCGTAATTTCATACGCGCAACGCGATCTGCATCAAGAGCGCATTCCTTTGTGGTCGATTGACCAGTGAATCGCACAACGCATTACAGAGAAAATTCGTTTTTTAGCCGAACATTTCGTATGTGGAATAAACTCCCTGCAAAGGCTTTTCCTGCCACTTTCAATGTGCAAAGATTCAAATCAAATGTTCGCAAAAGCACTACTCCCTCTATCCCCCTATCCCCCATCCCAAAACCTAATTTCCTAGTTCTGGCACAATGCATTGCATAAGTAGGGGTCATCCCCTGAGTGCTGGTCCTAATTAAAAAAAAATGCATCTGGCAAAACAATGGAATTGTAAATGGCCTACACATTAGTGGGTCTTTGCTTACCCATACCAATACGAATACGGAGAAAAGGACATTGCAAAGGCGACTTCTAGAAAGCAAGACAAACGATATTCTTTTAGAGAGATGCTATAATTTTCTTCACTTTTGGAACTGCATTTAAGCGG
Source organism: Cistogaster globosa (assembly GCA_937654795.1). Taxonomy (NCBI): domain Eukaryota; kingdom Metazoa; phylum Arthropoda; class Insecta; order Diptera; family Tachinidae; genus Cistogaster; species Cistogaster globosa. The sequence goes on from OW569407.1 coordinate 77,217,734, forward strand.
ATCAAAAAGACATACAGAAGCGATCTTACAAATTAATTGGAGAAATGTCTGTTTTTAAAACTCAGCTTAAAATATTTTATACATTTTAAAATTATATCGATATGGAATTCAATTGTCCGATTTTGTGATGGGCTAAGAAATGCGGGTGGAAAAAAATTACAAAGAATGCGTCAATTTGTAAAAAAAAAAACGTGAAAACAATTGCTGAGAGCATAAAATTGAAAATTGCTTGTGAACTGAGAAACAAATCGCTATCGTTAAAAATAGACAGTGCTGCAAGGCTTTAAAAAATATATTTGGTGTTATTTCGCAGTTTATTAGCGCCATCAAAATTAAATCTTTTATATTAGGAACGGTTGAATTGAAAGATATTGGATCAAACACGGCCAAAAACCTTGCTGCTGAAGTGTTATATTTGCTTAAACGATACAACATAAATTTAAACCAAATAGTTTCGACAACATCAGATAACGGTGCAAACATGCCACAAAAACATTGTCAACTGTTTGCAAAGAAAATGTTGGAGAAAGCGATGAGTTTTGCACCAACGATGAATATCTACAAAAAATTGACGATTTAGGAGGAACTCCAAACCTGCTTATAGCAAATATACAAGTTTGACGTTATATTGCGCATACAACCCAGGTAGTTGCCCTTGATGTTGTAAAATCTTTGGACAAATATATTGGAAAAAACTCAAATGGCTATCGCGAAATAATTGAGTAAAACACTTAAGAATGCCTCAACTTGATTGCCCAACGAGATGGGGATCAACGTATTGTTACGAACATAGGATCTGGCAATGCCTGTTGTTGGTGTCCGTATGTGCGTGGTAAGAAAACAGTAGGTGAAAAAAGTTACTTCTACCACCATGGGGTGTGTGTATTGAATAATACGACAGTTAGCTAACACAAGTTGAGCAACCTCAATGGCTGCATTGGTAGAGGTGCGAGCTGTAAAACAGAAGATCATGAGTTCGAGCCTATCTTCGGACATGCGTACAAAGAAGGAATAACAAGTGTGAAAGGCAATTGAAAATTAAGAAACTGCAGTACAAACCTCCCGAAAAGAGAAAGGCAACTATTGTGTGAAGCCATGGCTAGATAAATTAGTGAATAGCAGTAGTAGATAGTTGTCAAGACGACCCTTATAAGAAATGAGAAGAGTTCTAGCTGTTAGCGGAAGGAAGTAACTAAATTATTACAGTGTACGGCAGATGTTAAGTTGTGGCTGTTGGATTAGTAGGGATGACTGGCTCAGGTGTAAAATCAATGTGGAGGAGAGATCTGTGTTATGGTTGCGGTTACTAAACAAGGCATCGAGTAGTAGTTCATGTCTCGGCGGAGTAACACAGTAGTGTAGCGTGGATGGCTGCGTTTGTAATAGTAATATAGTAATATAGTAATTAATTTAGTAATATACGACACTATAGGATCCTAAAGACATGGGGATCAGGATCTAGTGTGTATGTAGACAGATAGAGCCATAAAAAGTTAGAAATAACGAATTTATAATGTGGTGTTTGTAATCAAAAGAATCCGTACGTTATCCAGAAAGTGATAATACGTAACAGTATATTATGTTGTAAAACATATTAGCAGCTAAAGATTTTCTGACCAAAATTGAGTCTATCAAAAACAAATCTCAAGATAAAAATTTCGAAGTCGATACATTTTTACTCCCCTGCAAAAACAATAAAAAAATTTCAAGAAGAGCAACTGCAGTATTATGTAATAAATTCAATTTTACAAAATAATTAAGCTCTTTCGAATACTTTCACTTTAAAAAGTTTTCCTCGAAACAAGTTGACTTTAAGTCAGTAGAAAAGTAAATTTTTTTTATTTCATTGCTTTCAAAAGGTGATAAAATATTTATTATTTTTATCTCTTGATTGATTTTCATTATAACAGCTGCTTAGAATATTTAAAATAAACAGAATTTATTTCTATTTATATGACAGAAAATGTATACAAATTTTTTTTCTGTTTCATATTAAATAAAATAAATAAATATAAAATTTTACTTTTGCTCATGTTAAAAAAAATAATTGATAAATTAACAGAATCAATATTCTAATTAACTAAAGTCTAAGCATTTTGACATTAACCTTTGAGAATAATCGCTTTTATATTAATACTTCTTATCTCTTGCTTTTTGAATACTTTCCCAGTTAATTCATTTAAAAAGACTGTGCACCATGTGGTAATTGTGGCATTTTATATTTGACCTCAACAAAGTTTCTTTTGAATTTTAACTAAACAAAAAAAAAAAAATATTCTAAAAATATAACTGAAATAAGCACAGGAAACTATTTCATTTTAGAAGACATTAAATCAATTAATATATTTTCGTCTATTCTTTCTATTCATTAATTCGTTCATTAGTTGAAATACAAGCTATTTCCGTTTACTCGACTGACATTTACTTTGACTTTAATAGCGCCAAAACGAACAACAACAAAAATGTAAAATGCTAACAAACTGAATGAATAATAAATTGCAAACACATTCGTGTCCATATCCTTATGGTTGAATTGAAATACTTACATTTTATAATCGCCTGATATGAGCTTAATAATCACAGCGAATAGAATGAAAACGACACAGGCCAAACTAATGAAACTGGCCCGGGCTAAGCGTGAAACGTTTTTGTAAAGACACAGAGGCACAACAATGCCAACCGTAACAAAGAACACCACACCCAAACGAACAGCACCCATTGATGTGCCCCAGGAGGGTATAAGGCGTACCAGAACCTTGGACAGAGTATCGCCAACAACCACATTATACGAAATCATTGCTGTAATTATGCAAATTAGTTAGAAATGAAAGTATAGAATTCTTATACAATGCAATCGTTTTTAAATCACAAATAAATGGTTTTAGTTTAAACATAATAAATGTCCTGTTTATCATTTGTAATTCCGAAAAGATTTCGTTTTGTTTTTGCAATTTCTAATATTATAATTTGTTGTGTGTGTGTGTGTGTGAATGAAAAATTGTTTGTATAAAATAAAATTTATTTTCATGCTGAGAAGCTTTTGAATTTGAGTGTTTGCATTTTAAAATTTATGTTTTTGTTGCATTCATACCCAAAAACGGATACATAAACTGCAGCAAGGACAACAGGTAGTAACCGTATTTGCCGTAGGCAGCCTCCATAATGCCGGGGTAACTAAAACGTCCGCATATATGACCACACTTGACCTAAAAATAAAGAATTAAGAAATATGGAAAATAAATTAAGATTATTTATAGATATGCCAATCATTGAAATAGAACATTTAAGGTTAAAATTAAAAAAAAAAAATATTTTTGTGGATTTAAAGAAATGTCAACAAATAAAAGCGACTGTTAAATGGGAAAATAAAGAATTTTTTTGTTTATACAGCAAATAATTTTACAACTGGTTTCAAAAAATATCGATCGGCAACTTTTCTCAACCAATAGAAAAATCCTTGTACATGCTGTGACAAAAAAAAATAAGATTTTGTGGAATACGTCAACCTAACACATTTACAATATCTTATAACCTTAAGAGTTGTTAGTATTTTTTAGACAAATACACAACATTAAGAACCTGAAATAAAGTAGAACAAAAGATTGTTTTTTTTTTAAGAGAATCTCCATTTCAGGCAACAATGCCTATTTAATTATTTTTGTAACCGAGCTAGATTCTTTAGGAAAGGGATAGAGTAGAAATAGGACAATTAATGAAGGTAAAAAGAAAAAGAAAATCTTCATTCACAACAACTTCACATTCTTGTCTTGTAATTATGGATACCACAATCGGATTTTTTTATTTTGTAAAATCTCAGAATTCGTGATTTAAGAAAAAAACCAATTGTGAAATCGAAAATTTGAAATTTTTAGTTTGTTGTGGGGAGCTGAGTGATGTTTTAGTGTACAATTATTCTTGTTAGTGGATGGTGTCTTACTGTTTTGTGTATTAAAAGCAGCGTTAGCGATAGTCTACCAAGGTCGCAATATGCTCTTTTTTTTGCATTCAGTGACTTTTTGTAAAAGTTTTTTTTTCTTTAATCATCTTAATTTGCGACCTTTTGGATTTTTTTTTTTTTTTGTGAAAAGAGAAGTAGCACTTCAGGCATTAAAACCTATTTAGTTGTTTTTCGTAACCGTGCTACATTCTTTATGAAAGGGATAGATAAGAGATAAGACAGGTGGTGAAAGGAGAAAGATAGATAGTTATATTACTTCGCCGGCGAATCTGCTATGAGAAAGTACCGACGAAGGAGACTGCACGTTTTTTTGTTCATTCTGAACATGTATTTATACCATTAAACAGAAAAAAACATTTTTTGTATTTTGATTGCCGCAGGATTCGAACCCTGAACAACCAGGTTTGTAGTCAACGTGTTTACCACTTTGACTACAGCAGCCTTTTGCGACTTTGTGAATTTGCCCACAGAAAAACTCGATATTTTTTAACACTGAATTTTATGATTCGTATGACATCCTTAATTGCATTTCAATACAACAGCAGTCTTAAGTACAACAAGGATTAAGTGATTTAAATGAATATCTCGACTGAGCTATAATTTGAAATAAAAAATGAAACAACCCATAATGCAATAGATGTACAAAAACAATTTCTCCTGAAACCTAAGAAAATATAAAATATTACGTAGGATGAAAAATTGTATGCTCTTTTATTTCAGATATTGTCTGGGTAATTTGTGCAGAACTAACATAAAAAACAGATGACTTAAGCTTAGAATTGCTGTTTCGTACATAATTTAAAATCTTTTTTTTCGGACACCTCCATCTGTTACATTTAAAGATGTAAAAGCCATTTGTAAAAAATTGTTACAAATTTTCTGCATTTAAAATTTGCTTATTCTAAGAAAATTCATATTTTTAAATATGTCGCACAGAAGGGAAATTAAAGATAAAAATTTTAATTACTCTGGTTTTACTTAAATTTTACATGGATACTTATGCGTTTAATCTCCAAAGAGGCGCATGGCTGGCTCAAAGCGGACACTTCAGATATATTTAAAATTTTCGAGCCAATGATTAATTTTTATTTTTAAGAATATTTGAAAATTGTCAGTTTCATCGATTGCTACAGGATAAGACCCAGATCATATTAAGAAGCCCCCCACTTCCCTTTCGAAGTTGTCATTTTTTTATTAAAATACACACATTATTTCCTATTCGCTAGTGCAAACCGTAATATTGTTCACAGTTTTTTTTTAAATAAAAATTTTGAATGGCCTTAATAGAATTTAAAAAAAGAAACAAGAAAAAGTTATAAAGGAATTAACAAAAAAACTAAAAAATTTGTTGGTTGTTCTTATTGAAACTAGCTCGTCTATTCTTTTCTTAAAGTAAAATAAAATAATTTAAGAGTTTCTCAAAGGTATTTTTGATTAAAAAAAAGAACCCACCTTTAAGAGTGTTATTTGTTAAGACTTCCGATCAAAATAATTTCGTTTGCAAATATTTTTTCATTTCTTACAAAATCCTCTGTCCAAGGTTCCTTTAATTATAATTTTTGTTATCTGACTCAAATCAGCGTTTATCCCTTGTATTGTATTGCTTGGCAATAATATAGTCGGAATTCTAAAATATTTTAAACAACTAGAAACTTTACTTTTAATCGAGGCCATTATTTAATAAATATAAAATTTGTATACGACAATACGAAACATTAGTTCATATAATAAATGTCTTTGTACCGTCTGCCGTCGAGACGTTCCAAAAAATTCTTATTTGTTACTCCACCATGAGAAATTTAAGAAGAACAGCACAGCTTTAAAGTTTTAGATGGCAGTGGCTGTTTATATAGATAAAATTGTCTAAACGCAGAACTTTTAAAAAGATCCGCATTGCAAAACGATCTGACTCAGGTTACCACCAATTCATATCGTCGCCAATTTCAACAGGTTTAATGGCGATATTTTTTCCTTTTTTAAAACGGTTATTTCTGGTACAACGTCTGCTCTCTAAGTCTTAATAAAAGTATTTTTCAATTGATTTTGTAATGATACTAAGTCCTTGATTGAGATGTTATTTCTAAAAAAAAAACAACACGAACAAAAGGCAAAAAAATGTGTGGTCTTTTGGGATATTTGATACAAGTGTATTGCCATTTCACATATATTACTAAAAGAAAAGAAAAGTTTCATGACAAAGTCTTGAAGTCTCAGCTTTACAATATTCTCAAAACACTTGAAATCCAGTGGAATACCACCGATGATACTTTTTCATTCAAGATAAATACTGATAAGTTCTTCTCTATCAAAAAGGGGTATGTATAAGCAAAATTTACCTTTTTTTCTCATTGGTCAGTAAGTTAGACATGATTTTTTTAGCTCTAACGAGATTTAAACTCACGATTCTTTCTTCTTTTACAGTGACACACACTGCTCTAGAGTATTACTTTCTTCTCTAGTGCTTGATCTAAACTTTAACTGGCGATTTCCTAGACCAATAATTCTATCGCTGCTAGTGAAAGTGAGTGAATGACAGTTATTAAGGAGATTTCCCAATTATTTGCCATTTCCCTTAAAAATATGTGAGTGAAAAAAAATCTGAAAGCTGTACTTTGTAAAACGCATAAAACCATTCCCGTCTCCGTTCAATCTTTTTAAAGGAATTTTTTTTTTTTTTTTTTGTAAGCGGAAAAGAGCAGTTATCTTCATTATATATTAATAAAATAACTAAACGTTTCCTCAAATTTAATAAAAAGAGAATGGTTGGAAAAAAAAAATAAGAAAACCTTAAAAAATTTAAATAATAAAAAAATAGTTGAACTGACAATGATTTACTTAAATAAATCAAATGAAAACTACTGCAATCAAAATTTAAAATAAATTAATCGATTAACCGAATCATAGAAAATCTATTTAATAAATTAGTACCAAATGCATTCTTTATTAATAACAGCCGAAGATACTGGAAATTGATTTATAAAGTTGAAAATAAAGAAAATTTCCAAGTCTTTATTATTTGTGTTTGTTTTTTCATTGCTCCTTCAAAAGTAAATCTCTTTTTGATCGTATAATAACATCCTTCAGTTTTAGATTGCATTTTAATAACAATTTCAATTTAAGTTTTTATTTTCTTATTATAGAAAAATACTTCGTGTTCGTGATTTTAATATCAAAAATATTTTATATGAACTTCACATAACACACACTAATACACTTAAACTTTTCTATTGCTAAGTCACTCAAGGATAAAGATTACATAAATGAGAAGACCACAGTGTTAAGAAATTGTATTCTTAAATTTTTATAATCTTCCATTATCTCTACCAACAACAACAATATTTTTGCAATTTCCTTAAACAAACTTTCATTTTGCTTAAACGTCCAAACCAAAACATGTTCCGTTTAACATCTAAACAAAAAGCTAAGAAATGTATAAATATGATGTCTTGCCGTAACTTTAAAATAGAAATAACAAAACAAGAAAAATTGTTTAAAAAGTTTCCTGCTGCTTCTTCCTTGTTTCTGTCATTGCTCTTGTTTTAGTTAAGATGTGGTAAAATGTGAATAACAATTTCATGCAAATTGACCGCACTTTACAATAAATAAATTTTTACATTTATATTCATCAATGAATGGAAAATCGGAGATGGAACACTCAGAGAGGAAAGCTGATGACTTCTAGATTAACATCATGATTATGGTTTTTTACCTCAAAAACTGTAAAAATTATGTTGAGTCGATGTTTTTAGAAATAAAATATAGAATTGAAATTGCCACAAAATCAAGCCACAGCTAAAACACAGATAAAACAGCTTCGATTCATATGGTAAAATAAAATTTATAATACTTAGTGCATATGAATTCCTATAAAGGGGACAAATGTCCCAAAAAAAATTGTTCTTTTCTTACAAAAGTAGTTTCCTGCCTTTACTAATCGCGAAACTTTCGAATCCTTTTTGAAATATGTAGCCAAAAATTGAGGATTTAAAAATCCGCTTACGTTTTTCAATCGGTCTTTTGCACTCCGGGAAATTTTACAATAATTTTTAAATTTTGTTTCAAAACTAGTTATGTTTGGAAAGGGCTGGATTGAGACCAAATAAATGGCCAAAATAAACCTTTTTTTAACCACTGTGCTCTGTGACATGGCTGTATATAACAAATTATTACCGCAGTAAATAACAAATAATGTCTCAAAAAATTCTTCTTCACGTTACATTAATTTACAAATTTCTAATTGCAACAACAGATATATTCTTTCGAGCACGTGCAGTTAAAAAGGTTTTAGCGGATCTCAACATACACAAGTCCTCTGGTCCGGATGGAATTCCAGCACTGGTCTTGAAGCAGTGCTCTTCGACGTTAGCGCGTCCATTAGCAAAACTTTTCAACATTTTGTACCATGTTGGTGAGTTCCCATCATGTTGGAAGGTTGCTAATGTAACACCAATCCCCAAAAAGGAAGAGGCTAGCAACCCTGAAAATTACCGCCCAATCGCAATTTGCTCTGCGCTTTCCAAAGTAATGGAAAGTTTGCTTAATTTTCATCTTGTGAAATATCTGGAGTCCAACAGCTTACTTAGTGACCGGCAGTACGGCTTCCGTAGGGCTCGCTCTACGGGTGACTTATTGGCCTTTCTTTCGGAAAAATGGTGTCAATCCATTCACCATTTCGGCGAAAGTAAGGTGGTGGCTTTAGATATTTCCAAGGCGTTTGATAGAGTGTGGCATGGTGCACTCATATCAAAACTTATTGCTTTTGGTGTCGGTAATAGCTTCACTCGACTTATATCGAGCTTTCTCAGGGATCGCACTATACGAGTTGTTATAGATGGGATCTCATCAAACGAGTTCAAGTTAAATTCAGGGGTACCGCAAGGTTCCGTCCTTTCCCCTACCCTATTTCTTATTTTTCTTAATGACCTTCTACGTCAGACTTCCAACCCTATCTATTCTTTTGCAGATGACAGTAGCATATGCCATTCATTTTCGTTTCGCAGTAGACCAAGCCTTCAGGAAATTGGGGCTGTGAGAAAGCACATGGACGATACCCTTAATCGCGACCTTTTAGTAATTTCCGAATGGGGCCTGGCGAACAGGGTTCAGTTTAACGCTAATAAAACCCAGTGCTGTGTGCTTTCGCACAGGCGTACTGCTGAACATGCTACGTCATCTGTAATTATGGGTGATACATATATTAAGGAATCAGAAGCTCTCGATGTTCTTGGCATGAAAATTCAATGCGATGTTCGTTGGAACAAGCACATTTTTCATGTTGCAAAAGAAGCATTCAAGTGCCTAGGTTTTCTAAAACGGTGTAAGAAATACTTCACTCCATCTGATCTCCTTACTATCTATGTCACCTTTATCAGACCAAAAATGGAATACAACTCTCATGTATGGGCCGGTGCTTCAAAGTCTATTTTGGAGTTACTCGACCGCGTACAGGAGAGAGCGAAGAAACTCATCGGTGACAGTAGGGTATCCAGCTCTATTGACTCACTGGAGCATCGACGCAATGTGGGGTGTGTTTCACTGTTTTATCGTTACTACAACGGAATGTGCTCTTATGAAATCAGGGAACTTGTTCCTGAAAACCGTAATTTCATACGCGCAACGCGATCTGCATCAAGAGCGCATTCCTTTGTGGTCGATTGGCCAGTGAATCGCACAACGCATTACAGAGAGAATTCGTTTTTTAGCCGAACAGTTCGTATGTGGAATAAACTCCCTGCAGAGGTCTTTCCTGCCACTTTCAATGTGCAAAGATTCAAATCAAATGTTCACAAGCACTACTCCCTCTATCCCCCATCCCTAAACCTAATTTCCTAGTTCTGGCACAATGCATTGCATAAGTAGGGGTCATCCCCTGAGTGCTGGTCCTAATTAAAAAAAAAAAAAAAAAAAAAAAAAAAAAAAACATTAATCTAACACTTTTGTAAACACATTAGTGACTCTGCATACTTTGAAATAATCTCTAATAAAATGATTTTAAAGTCATGCATACAACCGAAAAGGTAGTTCATATTTTATTACCTTGATGCCATAAACATCATGATTAGTCAAACTTACATAAACATACGCATGATAAAAAATCTGATATGTTTTTTTAAAGCTTTTAAAAATTGATTTAGCTGCCACTGTAAATAAAATGATGCGGAACGTGGGTATGAATTTAAAAATCAATTGGATACAGGCAAGTAGTTTTATTGCAAAAATAAAATCATTGCGAAGGCATTATTGCACTTTAATTAAATTGTCTTCCACTCTAAAAAGTTTAAGTGATAAATGGTATTTAAAAAAGAAGACACCAGGATTAGAAAGTTTAACCCGCAACAAAATTTTATTTTAAATCAACATTAATTATGATAAATTTTTATTCATTTGTTTAATCCTCAGACATTGTTGTTGTTCTGCGATCTTATTTCTATAAAACTATAATCGACTTATTACATTTTGCTCACATTATCTTAATGACATTATTTCTTTTTTTGTCTACAACTCCATGAACTTGAAAATTATGATATTTGATTACCTCAGAAAACAAAGAAATAAATTTTGTAAAATCTAGATGGAAATTTCGTTCACCAACTAGGCAAAGCTAGAAAAAATAAATAAAAGGCTCCCACATAGAAATATTAATAAATACATTCAATGACTGACATTTAACCTCGTACATTTATGGCAAAAAAAAACATGTTAAATAATCGTTTGCATTAATGCGCGCATATTCATCATCATCATTATCGTCATCATTTTCCCATCATCAAAATTTAAATAAAAGTCATTTATTTTCTTTTTTTGTTTTTGTTGTTTTTTACAATCAAGGTTTGTTTTTAAACCCTTTTAAATTATTTTCCACAACGTTGATATTTGCAGGAAGCAACAAAATCTAATATAAAAAGAATAGTGGCTCAGTGCACAGTGTGGCTGTTCATAATACTTGAAAAATAAAAATTTTTTGGCAACAATTATTTCGAAATAAAATAGAAAATATACTGTGAGAATAAAATGTCACAATTAGTGCTTTTATAACTGAAACACAATTATATAACTTTAAGCAATTTTAAATTCAAATAATTTTATTATAAACGTAACGCTTTTAATCAAGTTTATGTTAATTAATATTATTGAAGAAAAAAAAATTACAATATTAAACAAAATATTTATTTTGCAAAAAAAAAAAAACAGAAACAGAAACAGAAAGACATTCGGTTACTAGCAAAATGAACTATTTTTTTTTTTTTTGTATCGCTACATCTGTTATTAGACTTCCTTGTAGCTGTTTAGGTATTAGAGTATCCATTTAATTGGAGTTTAATTTTATTCGAGTAAATTTATGATTTTAATCTTGTTTGATTATCCGATTAAGTGCTTTAAATTATTCAAATAACTCGAATAATTCGTACAACTGCAACAAATTTCAATTTCATATTCAATCAGAAATGACAACCATGCCAAAATGACTTAGGATATATTTTATTAATAACAAAACTCCAACACAATAAAAACTTATTTATCTTATGCCTTAGTAAAACATTAAAGAACACTTTATGAGATCATTTCTTATTTTATTTTTTATCATTTCTGTTAAAATAATATTTAAAAAATAAAGTTAAATTAAGATAATGAGCTTTTAACCGATTTTTTTGATTTCATCCCGACATTGAAAAAACTCTTTCAAATAAAGTAGATGGTCAGCCTAAACATCATAAAGGCACTTAAAACTACCAAGTAATTAAAAACATGTAAAATATTTAATGTAATTTTTTTTTTTTTTCGTTTGATCACTTGAAATATTATTTTTATTTTTTCCTTGTGGTTGACATCGGCTTCTGGCTCATATTGGTCTATTGCTTTTTATATGTTTACTGGTCATACCGAACAATTTTTCGGTTTTAGCGTTCATTTACCTTTTTACACTTAGAAGAAAAATTTTTAAAATTTCTGTTTTACTCTCTCGTTGCTAGTTTTTGTTAGTAAAGTTTATGAACAGACCTATAGTTCCATAGCAATTTCTTTTTGTTTTTCAGTTTTAAAAATGTATTATAAAATGTGATCATTATTGGGAAAGGTCACCAATTTAAGGTATAAAATTAATGTTTTTTTAGTTATTTGTTTCGTCTTTCAGTTATACTGGACGTAAAACAAACTGATACATTTTTTTAAAAGGAGTAATTTGACTTTTCCAAATTGTTGAATAAAAACCTTATGTTGCGGTATCTTTGCTTAGCTCTTTAACTGCCAAAACAAACTGTCGTAAAGTACTACTTCTTGCTGACAACGCAATTACTTCGATTTCTGTAAAAATTGATAGTCCAAAATCTGTTAGCGCATGATTTACGCATTTATAAATTATTCTTAAACGAACAAGCAAAAAGTTAATGGTGGATCATTATAAAAATTAATTTTAGTCGATTAATCGACATAATTTGTTCGAGTTATTTCTTTCTCGAACAGGTAATCAACTTAAAATCCTTCGATATCAATATCCATCTTCTGAATTTTAATTTGAATTTGTTTCACATTCTGGAGCCAAAACTTAATTATATTACGTTAATTATATTTCGATTTGTCCAAACAACAATTACTCAACAATGGTCTTCTCAAGTAAAATAAATCTTTTAACGACGGTTAATGCTTATATTTCAATATTTTTTTTTTCACTTTAGGAGAACAGCTGGGATTGCTACAGAATCTAACTTGCATACAGTTCTTTACTTTATTTTAGGTTTTGATTACTTTTAATTTTTGTGCATTTTGAAAACATTTATCTTTCTCTATCTTATTATTAGCGTTTAGTTATGCCAGAGTTCGTATTTTTCATTCTTTTTTTTTAAGCTCTGGTAGAACACATTCTCCAATATACTGTAACTTTCTTAGAGATTGATCATATCTCTATCCATTTCCATTGTTTTAAATGAATAAATTTTGCAGTTACTTAAGAAAAAAATAAATTAAATTATTAAAAAAAATTTTTTTTTGATATATTGCCCACTGTAAATTAATTTGAATGTAATTATGATGGCTTGCATTACTTACCATTAATATGAGGGAATAGTCCGTTATATAGGCAACAAGTATGAGTAACAAAAGACCAAGGCCAAAGCCAGCACGATGAAATGCATATGGAATGCCAATAACACCACTACCCACAATTGAGTTTATATAGTTAAAGGAAGCCTGAGGCAATGATGACAGTGTTTCGCCCAAAGTAGAATCTAAAGGCTTTTGTTGTGATCGGCCACTAATGCCAACGCCATCTGTAACACTGCTGACATCTCTATGGCCATCATTATGATTATATTGACTTGTTGGCTGTTGTTGTTGCTCCAATTGTTGTTGTTGATTGCTATAATATTGATGCTGTTGCGATTGCTGTTGGTGGTCATTCTGTTAAATATTTAGAAAACGAAAGGCAACAGAAAAGAATAATAAAAAATTAGATAAAGGTTAAATATGAATTTGTTAGCAACAGACATCCAATGTTCGCTCACTCAACCGTCTACTGGTTGGTTATTAAATAATAATCATAATAAAAATTCATACAACAAATGCAATAACATTAGCATACTGAGTAAAAGTAAGTATCGTTACAATTTTCACTGTCCCATTTGCCTTCTTTGGAATATGAACAAATGCATTTTGGTAAGAGATGATGCGATAGCTGACTTAAAACTTGTTAAAGTATTCAAGTCAACCAAGAAATATAAACAATTTATGGTTTGTGTAACAGCATCAAAATGCAAGTAAAAATGCAAAAGTTAAAAACTGAAATTGCATTTATGGTACCATTTTATAAAAATATAACAGGTGTCATAAAAAACATACTTAATTAAATAACCTCTTAATGAACATTCTTCATAGTAATTTTCCTTGCAATAACTTGTTAATGGACTGCAAATCGTTATTTAATATGATTCGTTCGTGCTTTAATTTAAATATAAATTAAAAGAAAATTGTAAATAAATTTAAATACATTTTGTTTCGAGAACAATGTTGATATTAACATTTAAAAATTATTTTAGACCTACAGCCATCGCTAATATTCTTCACAAAGCGCGTTCTGTATCTCCAATTTTGGGCCAATTTTTTCAAACCTTGCTGGCCGGCAAAAATAGTCGCCTTAAAGACGTCAATTGTTGCCAGCTTATCAACCTTAAAAAAGATAATTTACGTGGCTTCGCAAAAAATAAACAAGAGGCGTCAAATCGCAGAAATTTGAAGGTCACATGACTTTTTCGAAATCAATCTATCTCAAAAATTTTATTGCAATTTGTGACATATAGCTCGGATAGTATCGTTTATATTTTCAAACCTAAAATTATTGATCACCAACCGTAACTCCACCAACCGTAACTTTGAACTCTGGCGTTTTGAAGAAACAAGAACCAATAATGCCACCAGCGCACAGTGGGGCAGAATCAATATATTTTGTAAATAACTCAGCCATTTGTAAAGGGCCAGAACGATTCATCCGAAATTTGGCATGAGCATAGCCGAGGAGTATTCGACCTTAAGTTTTAAGGCTAGTACCATCCTTTTCCCAGGGATGGCGCTATGTGGTCTCAAAGTTGGGTACCTCGCACCTGAAAATTTTTTTCTCGCTTGGTTTTTCTTTAATTTTTTTTTATTTTTTTTTTTTATTTTTAAAAACTATACACGGTCCTAAAGGGCTCATCAATACCTCTAAAATGGTGTTTTAATCTGCATTTTTATTTTTAAATTAAATTTAAATTTAATTAAATTTAAATTTAAAATTTTTTTTCAAAACCCTGGTCCAGTCGTTTCAAAATACTGGATACAATTTTCATTAAATTTTTTTAATTTTTTTCCATAGTTAGCGAGCAAAATTTATAACATACTAGAAAAAATTTGAAGATTGTATTAATTCTGGCTTAAGAACTATACGATTTTCAATTTAAAAAATCCGAAATAATTGAATTTTTGTGTATTTTAGCCTAAAAACGGCCACCAATTGGATTTTGAAACAGAAACATATTTTCTTAAGAAACATATAAAATTATTTTTATTTTTTTAGCTAAATATACGTGTGTTCGTTTAAACCAAATTTCATAAAAAATTAATCAGTCCCTCTGTCCTGATAAAGGCATTTCAATTTGACCTATTTGACATTGAAATTTTTACTGTATTTTCAAGAATACCATATTGTGGGTATTGATGAGCGCTTTTGGACCATGCATTTTTGAAAACCAAACAAAAATTGAAAAAGCTCGAATACTCCTCTGCTATGCTCTTGCCTAATTTTTTATCAATAGGCCTATTTCCTTACAAATGACTGAGTTATTTCCAAAATATTTTGATTCTGTCCCACTGTGCAGCATTTGTTTGTGTATTATATAAAATAACACAAACAACTACAATAACGAATACCTACTAACAATCTAACAGCGAAGTGTAAAAATTGTGATATCATGAAATATTTTATCGTATAAGAATGCGATAAAATTGGCTGAAACTTTAAAAGAGAATTGAAAAAATGGCTTTAAAAATTGCATGCTGTAAATCTAGACTTAATTTAATTATTTCAAATAAATTAAATCTTAACATTAAATAATATGCGAACCTTCTTCTTCTTCTTTACGAACTACAGTGTTGTTTTGATAACATAATGATATTTGCAATAGTAATATTTCAATTTTTTGTTGTTCAGTATGGATGGCCAGTGATCAACCCCCAAACATTAAATATATTAAAAATAAATAGAATTTGGTTATTACTTTTCCGCAAAAAAAAAATTGTGTAAAATCTACAGACCATTAAAGAAAAAATATTTTCGATGAAGAACATTATTGTACTTGTAAAGACTCATTTCCAAAAACTTTTGTTTTATTAAGTATAATTAAATAACTTTGCTTTTAAAAATACCCAAGAACTTGTTTTTATGTTTTTCCTTTCTTTGCAAAACTGTGTCTTCTGTTAAAAATCATTTCTTTGCCTTGAGCTAGTGTTGTTTTCATACATACATCGTTTCTTTTCATAAATGTAAAAAATATACTCCTCGGAGTTGATAGTGATAAAATAACAATTTTGTTATACAGCAACAACAGAGCAATTAAAAAAGTTTAAAAACATTCAGTTTTGTAAGAAAACTTTAAGACTAAAATACTTTAATTAATTTTCAGGAGTAGAAAATTAAATTTTATCTATATAAAGGTCTTAGTTCTTTTTTAATATGCATGAGCATAAATTTCATTAAAGACAAAATAATTTCATCTATTACACAAAAGAAGCAACAATTTATGGTATGAGATTGTCATAGATATAAAAGTTAAAGTAAAAGAGAACGTTTCTACAGCAAAATAATAACTTTGCAGCCCTTCTATAACTTTGTTTAAAGATAAAAAAATTCTTGTTCATATTTTAAAATATTTTTCATGTAAAACATCAGTGAAACTGTTTTTGTTATGATAAGTTTTTAATTTATTTAATAATTTTGTTTTGAAAGTTGTTTGGAAATTTTACCTTAAATCAATTAAAGTTAAAAGTCAAATAATTGCAACAAATTACATCCATCAAATTAAAAAAGTTTCTTGTGTGCAAAAAAAAAAATTTATATTTAATTTTTTTACAAAAGAAAGTTATAGTTGTTGGGTGTGCGTAAAATTTGCATGTACATGAGACGTTTCACAATCATACCAGTTGAAAAGAGAGAGGGCGGTACCTCAAAATTGCAAAAGGTAAAGCTCTAAAGGCAAATATCAAGCTGCTAAATCAAATATTATGTATGTGTTAAGGTACGGTCAGATTAGTCAATTTTTTTTATAAGAGAAGTAGCACTTCCGGCAATAATGCCTATTTAGTTATTGTCGTAACCGTGCTACATTCTTTAGGAAAAGGATAGATGAGAGATTAGATAGGTGGTAAAAAGAGAAAGATAGATATAGCTATTTTATTAGTTATTTTACTTCGCCGGCAAATATGCTATGAAGAAGTACCGACGAAGGAAGCTGCATGTTGAATGTTAATTCTGAATATGTATTTATACCATTAAACAGAAAAAATATTTTTATTTTTTGCTGGCCACAAGAGTTGAACCCTGGGCTACTAGGTTTGTAGTCAACGTGTTCACCACTTTGACTACAGCAGCCAAAAAGGCGAACCACTCATTTATGGGAAATATAAGATCCTACACAATATAAAAGTTAACATATTACATTTATTACATTATAAGTCGTCATTCGTAATGATAAATGTCAGGAAAGATTGAATAAACATTTGAAAAAATAGTGTTTATGCTTCTTTGGTCAAATTTTTTACTAATGTGACCGCACCTTTAGTAATTATTATTTTGCCTATCACAACAACACATTAAATTCAGCTCATCAAACTTTATTTTAAAATTGTTTTGAAGAAGACAAAACAAATAATTTATTGATCGCATAATAATTAAATATTTTCATTTCAATTGAAAATTATTTTTTTTCTTATTTTTTTCATTCTCTAACGCTCCATATTTTTGTTGGAGTTACTTCACTTTTCCAAAAGATATAAAGCTATTGGAGGCAAGTATGGTGTTTAGCCCACTGCCGGATCTTGCTGATTTCATTTAAATTTTCTCTAGTGCCCTGGCAAAGTTGATGTCAACACTAATACAGACGGACAGACGGACATTGCTCAATCGACTTTGCTTTGTATAAGGACTCAGAATATGTATACTTTATGGGATCGAACATGGATATTGTAACTAAAAACGAAGATGAAGGATATAATTATAACGACTATGGTGCAGATGTTATGATTTTTTACTATTAAAAATGACTTTCAGAAATTTTTGCGAAAAGAAACCATAATTATCCTACCAAAAATGCCCAAAAATGGAAATGCTTCAATAAAGTTATGTCATTAAGTTTAAATTAAGAACAGCCTATTAAACCGTAGCCTAATGGCAAATGTCACTTTTGGTTAATATTTTTGTTAAAAACTTTAAGTTGATTAAAGTGCAATCAAGGCTTCAGGATATTGCTGTTGCAAAGTACATCATAGTGGATGTTATGTTCAGTGACTCCTTTTTTGCTTTTATTTATTTATATAAAAATATTGTTTTGGAAAAGTACGAAAAAAATGCAACTGCGGTTATTGTTAAAAAATTTGAATTTTTGTTGTATCATTTTTACAATTTCAAAAGAAAAGTGTGCAAATTTCTGTCAAAGTATTCAAATTTTTAAGGTCAGTCGTATAAATAAATTCAGTCATGCTTTCATTATAATTTTATAACTAAATATTAGGAATTTTCAAAGAAATCGTTATTAGCCTCTGTGACTACACACACATTCATACTCACTTACACACACAGAAACAAAATTTATAATAATTTTTTATAATAATTTACTTTAATAACTTTTCTTATTAAAAAATTTATTAAACAAATGGAATCCTGCACATGTGTGAAGTGAATTAAACTATCAGCAGGATTTTCAAGAAAATTAATTTATTTTTTAATTATTCCATAATACCTGAAAAGCTTAAAAGAAGGAAAAATGTAAGGTTTTAGCTTTTAAATTCTATTGATATAAATTATTTATTTTATAGATCAACGGCAAATGGCTGTAAGTGACCTTAGCAAAGAAAACACTCACTGCACAATGCGAAGTGAACAGTTGAAATCTTGTGTTAAAACATGTTACAGCAAGAGTAGTGAAAGCGCTTGTTGTATTTTTAAGGATTTCGTACCGAAAACATAAAAATTTCAATTAAAAATGGCTCCAATAGAGACTTGATTTTCACATATGTGGCCTTTAATCCCAATAGACAGATAATTTATGTTTAAAGTTTAATTATTTTTTATAATCACTATTAGAAAAAGTACGAAAATGAAAAACAATATATAAAGGGTGTGCCTCTCGAGCCGTGATTTCAACGAATATGGACCAAGACATGGACAGACATTTTGAATTAATACAGAGTATGTACACAAATGTTTTAAAAAATATTTGTAAAGAAAAAATTTAAAAATTTAAGCGTTTTCTGTGGACACCATGACTTTGACAATAATGAGCTTAGAGCTTAAATGATCAACAACAAAAAAGAAAGAGAAAGTTCTTAATTGAAATATGCTCAATACGTTGTATTGAAACCTTTGTATGCAAGGCAAACTCGGCAAATTTGACTTGTCTGCCTATCACAGTTTTAAAAACAGCAAAATTTTTATGAATATAACGCCACTTTCGGAACACCCTTCAACAGTGAGTATGTTTTGTTTTAGCGACTATAGTAAAACATCTTCAGTGAAAATTTCAGGAGTCTGCCAATGATGGCATAAAAATAGACCGACAGACAGACATTGTTGCAAAACAAAATAGGCTTACGTTTTACCCTTTTAGTACGGAACCCTGACTACATTCAAAGATTAAATCTGCTTTTGAGTAGTCAATAATCGAACTCGGGAACAAAAAAAATTCTTTGTTTGATAAGACATGCTTTGTTATACCCTTCACCAGAGCGCAGTGGGGCAAAATAAAAATATTTTAAAAACACTTCAGCAATTTGTAAACGGTTAGGCCGATCGATTCAAAATTTTACATTAGCATAGCAGAGGAGTATTTGAGTGTACGTTTTGAAGTAGTTACTATACGCTTTCCAGGGATGGCACTATGTGGTTTAAAAGTTGTGTACCTCGCATCTGACAAATTTTTCAAAAGCTGGCCATTTCTTCAAAAAATTTACATGGTCTTAAAGGCCTTATCAACAACTTCTAAATGCCATACATCAATCTTACTTGTTACACCCTTCACTACAAAAAGTGGAAAACGGGCATATCTAAGTTTGTCATTCCATTTGTAATTTCTACAATTTCCATTTCCGACTCCATAAAGTATATACTTTCTAAGTCCTTATGCAAAGCGAAGTCAATTGAGCAATGTTCGTCTGTCCTTCTGTCCGTCTGTGTTAGTATTGAAATCAACTTTAACAGGGCACTAAATGAGCTAGAGCAAATTGAAATATGTCAATCGGTTAGACATAGAGTCGAAAAGTGTCCCTCAAGGCAGTCGGCTTAATACCACGCCTGCCTTTAATTTTTCCATATCAAAAATATGGATTGATAAAGAACTCAAAAATAAAAAAAAAACATCAAGTGAAAAAATTGGCGCTTCTCCATATTTTTTGGGTTATGGGCCTTTAAAATTTTCATAAGAAAGTTCGATTGTGAATATAGTCGATATGGGTATCATTTATCTTTCAGGAAATACTTAACTTTTTAAAAAATGCTTAAACCATTAAGAGCCTATGACATTTCTATGTTAAATTTTATATCGTAGTTATTTTTTTTTTTTTCTTATTTTTTAATTCTCTTTCACCGCAACATTTTAATTTTTTTTTTTTATTTGATAGAAACTACTTCACTAAACTTGATTTATACACATAGTGCAGCTAGGTTCCGCACAGTCGAATATAGCGCTCTCACTTGTTTTCCATTAAATTTTTTTTTGTTAATTTTTCCCTGAATATGTCTTAATTTACATCTATACCTCCTGATTTAATCACTACTTAAAGTGTTAATAAGAAAACATTAACACCTGCTCGTTTAGTTTTTAAAGTACACCTTTATGTCATCCGTGACTCGCAATTAAATTTATTTGTTAAACAGCTTAAAAATTAATTACGTTTTTTTTTTAATTTTGCTTAAAAAAAATCTGAAATGGATTAAAAGCAGAAAATAAGAGGAAGCAAAAGAACAAACATTTTTTCCCCACTCGCTTACTCAGTTAAACACTCTCACACATATTTATTCATTCATTTATTTACCTTGTAAATGTAAATATTTGAATTAATGTCGACACCTCGAATATTAAAGAGAGAGGTGGAAGGTTGACTGCTTGTCTTTCATAGCTTTTAACTCATTGTCACTTAACAAGTAAAGCCAGCCAGAACAAACAAATGTGTTACAATATGACCGTCTGTAAAATGAAAACAGGAAATGAAAAAACAAACTGTTTCAGAGTGTTAATGTGTCAGTTATTTTCCATACTTTTAAATGTGTTTTTGCTGATTTTTGCACACCTTCCGCAATGTCAATGTTGTTGACATTTAAGTAAATTCAAAGACGTTTTAAATCTCTTATATTAAAGTTTACTAAAAGAAAGTTTTCAACAAATAAATTTACAGTATTTAAGATTAATAGAAAATTTTAAATTAATATATATTTAATAAGCGATAAATAACGCAAAAGTTAATCGAATAACTTTTTATTTTACAATTATATATAATCAGGGGGCTTTCTTATAAAGGCAGTTATTTGTTAAGACATTATTACTTATTAAGACAGATATTACATTTTTCGAAAATGTTTCCAAAAAATTTTATTATTGGAAAAATAAAGCGAAGAATTGTAAAAATACAACAAAATTTTAAACAAAAATTTTTTATAGGAAAGCGTCGCCAGAGATGTCACTTTTATAAAGATTTTGCAAACAGTTTAAAATCCTTTGTTTGATTTCTCGTGAATAGTAGAATTTTCGCATTAAGAATTTTTTTCGCATTCTAGAGAATTTTCGTAAGCGATAAATGTTTTTCGGAGTTGTTTGTTTTTTGTATTAATCGCATATTGTTTATTGTTTAAAAAATGTTTATCGATGCTATGAAATTTTTTAATAGAATATTTTTTTTATTATTGCGACATAATTTTCTTATGCAATAATGTTTTTCTTCAGAATTAATTTTCTCAATAGAAAATTTTTTGTAGTCAAATTTTTCTATAGAAAGTTTTGCATGCGTTAAATATTTAAAAAAATGGTATACAATTTAATTTTTTACAGATATTTTTTATGCGATACAAATTTTCTTATTATCTTTTATATGTATTAAAAATTTTGTTGGCATGCCATACATCATTCTCTAAATAATTTTCGTAAGCGATAAATGTTTTTTAGGAATTGCTTTTTTTGTATGCGATAAAATTCTTGTTTAGAAAATTTTTATGGATGCGATTAATTTTTTTAAAAGTATATTTTTTTATTTATTCTATTTTTTTTTATAATTGCGATAAAATTTTCTAGTATGCGATAATTTTTTTTAGAAAATTTATCGCATGCAATTAAAAATGTATAGTCAGCGATTTAATTTTCTCCACAGAAAATTTTTAGTATGCTATAAAATTATTCTAATGTTTTTTATAGCCAAAATTTTTTATAATAAAAATTATATACGATTCAATTTTTTAACCGATATTTTTATATGCGATAACAGCTTTCAAGGATTTTTGTGAAAAAATTTTCCATCAAAAATTTTTATTATAAAATAAAATTTTTATTAAAATTTTTGTGTGAGAAAAAATTATTTCTCTAGATAGCAATCCTTCTTGTCATGCGATAAAAATGTTCCTTTTATCTTTTATGAGCAACAGATTCTTTTTTTTTTGTACAGAATTTGTATACACAAAATTTTTTAATGTATAAAAAAGAAAAAACTTTCTAAAAAATTTTTAGTATTCCAAAAAAACTTTCTGTGAAAAATTATAACAGTTCTAGTTTGATATAAAAATATAACAAATTTCTGTAGACAAATTTATTAAAAATGAAAAACCAATTTCAAAAGAAAGTGTTTTCTAAATCCAGCGTCCAAATTATTTTTCAAAATCCTTGCAATTCCGGAAAAAGACATGAAATAATGGCTTAGAAAGGGAGTTCTTTTTTTCGATATTTTTAAGGGAGCATTAGGTTACCAGGTTTAAACAAATAAATTGTAATTACTTTAATATTTAATATTTCGTTAAAGAGATCTAGAAAATTAAAAAAAATAATAAGTTGATTCGTGTAGAAAATTTGCTTAAAAAAAATTTTAAAGGTGACAATTTTTTTTTAATTATCAAAAAGTCAAAAGTGCGAAAATATTTTCTGAAATAATTAAACAGAAATTTTAAGGAAAGCTACACGTTAAAATAAAAATTTTCTTAAAAAAATTTCTAATGTATCCAATAAACAAAATATTATCCTTTCTCTTTCAAGAGCTAAAGTCTCCCAATAAAATTTTGAATTGTTTGTGAAGAGCGCCTGTTTTTCGTCACCATTTTTTCGAATTTTATATCTTAGATGGCGTCAAATTATTTGTTTGTTTTTTTTTCCTTTATTTTTAATGTAAAAGTTTATGTCTTTACATATTCCCCTGTCTGTTAAAAGTTTCATTAAGATTGTCTTAATTTCAAGAAAATAATCGTTCGTTAAAAGGAAGATTTTAAATAACAACTTTTTTATATAAACATTTCCTTTAATAAAAATATTTTGGAGTACGTGATGCAGGCAAAGACGCCAGCTATTAGGATGCATAAGAATTTCTAATTATTTAAACATTCCAACACGTTCGAATTTAATAAAATCCAAAAGACATCCCAAAGTTGGCTTGAACAATTTTTTAATGCATGAAATATGAGTGGAAAACGTGTAAAATTTCTAATGATGATGAAGTAGTAAATAATTGGGTGCAGTAAAGAGAAGTGCTGATATAAACAAAATTAAATGCTTCAGCTATAAAAGAAGACATAAACATTAATTTTTAGTGTGCGAAGAGTTTATTTTGAAAATGTGCTTGAGATTAAATAGTGCAAGGAAAGGGATAAAATAAAAGAAGGAAGAGCAGTAAATACTTTCAAATATGCAGCTAGAATAAAGTTTGGAATTTTAAGCTTTAACTTGCGATTACCTTCATTAAATTGTTAAAATCATTAAAAGGATAACCCTCTGTTGTTGATACATCACTTTCCTATAATAAAAAGAAAAATATATATTTTTATAATTTCACACATGTTGTTGAAATAAGATTCTCAATCGATTTTTACACAAGGAAAGAATGAAAAAAATATCCTTTATTCTACTCGATATTACTGCGCAGTTTGCTTGAATAATTAATGACCCAGTATTTGATTTAGAAATGTTTTATTACGCATTTTTTTTATAAATTATTAATGTTTTTATTAAATGTGCTATAAACATTTTAATATCAAATGGTCTTGATGAAAAAAAAATATTTTGTCGTAGATAAATTTAAAACACTTTTGGGAATAAAAAGGATCTCGTTTTTGTGACTGATAAAAATTGTTTTGCAAAGTTGATTATAAAATAAACAATTTTATGTTTGATATATATTTTATATGTATACGAGGGTGATCTAAAAAGGCTACAAAGGACAAAGTTTCTTTTTTTTACAAATTAAAGTGTCTTCCTATTTCGGTTTAAAAAATTAAAATACTCTTTCACCAAAAATTTTATTTTTTATATTTGAAACTTGTCTCTAAAGCGGATGTAGTACTATTTAACTGTATAAATTAGAAATGTCTTCCTTTGGAGCCTTCAATGATAAAGCCTTACGAGTAAATAAAACGTCTCTATTTGAACACCATTTTATTTTTTAAATTTCAGTTCTTCTTCCTTTTCTTTCTGTTAGTTTAAATGTCTTTCTAGTTCACTCTCAGTACGTTTCTGCCCAATCGCAACTTCATTTTTCTTGTGCAAGTAGGATCTTTGTTATTTAACAGCTATCACCAATAGTTATGCCGTTCATTTATGTAGCGCTACAGCAAAGATGAACACATTATCATTAAGCACAACGTTGAGTCAACAATTTCGAGAATGGTAAACAATTACTTAATAACTAGCAGACTTTGCTTCGAAGTATCGGTCGGTTTCTTGAAAAGTTATTGCTGTAGGCACTAATTGTTGATAACATTAATACTTACACACCGCTTATCATGGAAACCTTGATAAAAATGCTCAGAAAAATCTCTCTCTGAATGATAAATTTTTAGAAAAACGAAAATAATATTCGCCAATAAAGCGCCTGTAAAAAAACCTTAACAAAAAACTTATCTCACAACAACAATAACAAGCCGAAAGCAAAACTTAGTCAGGCAAAATTAATCGGCCTCATTTGCTTAAAAGGGAGGTAATAGTTGTTGTGAACTTTAACGGCCACAATTGAACGGCATAAATATGGAGGACTAGTTAGTTAGTTACTTAGGAGTGGCAGCCTCTCGCGACGAAGCTCACTTGAGCACAATCGAATGGCCCGTTGTAATACCACAAGGAAGGTGGCGCAACTCCCCTTACCCAGCCGAGAACCATGAGGATTCACGGATGAACTTCGCTATGTCCCCTATAGAGTGAGATGATAGCTCCGTAAGAGTTCCAAAGAAAGGAGAGCCCAGAATTCTTAGTCTTCTTCGAGGGGATGGGCAGTGGCACAGGAGGTGCATTACGGTCTCTTTCTCATCCTCCGAGCCACAGCTGCAACAGATATCATTAAAGGGCTGACCGAGTCTTTCAGCATGCCTGCCGATTAGACAGTGTCCAGTAAGTACCGAGACCGTGATACTTATGGATTTTCTGTCCAGTCTGAGCAGCTGCCTAGTGCGCTTGAGGTCCAGTGTAGTTCACAGTTGTCTGAAGACACAACAGAAACTTTCCTCTACCCATAATTTGCGAGCCAAATTGAGGTAGTGGTTCTTTATATCCATTTTCACCGTTGCCAGAGGAATTCCAACGTCTGGTATCGAGGAGACGCTAGGAAGCAATGTGCCCCGTTTAGCAAGATCACCGGCCTCACAGTTACCCTGGATATCCCTGTGACCAGGGACCCAAAACAGGTCAATCTGTGATCGCTCCGATAGCTTAGATGTACTGTATGCACCAGCAAGCGCCCTGATTGCCGCCTGACTGTCCGAAAATATCCGAATGGCAAGGCCAGAAAGATCGTCCCTAAGCGCTATTTCGGACCCATATCTCCCTACTCGGAATATGGATCTGAAACCCGTGGTCCAGAGCGGGAGTAGAAGAGATGTAGTCCACCATTGATGGCAGTGGCACATCCCGATCGATAATCTTAGAGTGCCCTATATCCGGCCTGAGCCAGCATGAGAGGGTATTAAGTCTGGCTGCACAGCATTTAGCCTGCTGCAATACCAGAAGTTTGGTGGGTAACCAGTGGAGAAGAGCATACAGAGCCTTTGTCGAAGCAGTTCGGAGAGCCCCAGTAATCAAAATGGCGGCTGTTCTCCTGACTTTATCAAGAGGCTTTTGTTTGACCGTTTTCTAGTTACTACAGCAATAATGTGCCAGCTGCCATACAGCGCATTAAGCTATTGCTTTTTCGCAGCAAATCTTCAGATCAACTCTCCCAATTCTGACGTCATCAACTGGCCACCAAAATACCATGACTTACTTCCTCCTTTGGTGTTTTTTGAACTGTAGTTTTTTTCCAAAAAAAAAAAAAAAAAAAAAAAGCAGAAGATGCAGTTCTAGCGTTTTTTCAAAGTGCCATGAAGAATTTTATTAATGAACAGCAATGCCTGGGCTACGTTTCTTAATTTTTCGCAAAAAAAATTTTCGTCAGATGAAAACAATTCAATATAACTGCTTTACTCCCATCAATGTAATTTTTCTATTAGTATTCAACACTTAACACAAAAGATGTAAAAAAGCATTATAAACGAAAACCCATTAACAAATTTAAATGGATTTTTTTTTTTGGCTTTTTTATTTTTATTTGCTATAATATTTAATCATTATGGTGAAATGAAGACAACATACAGATGTGTCATGTTCAGCATAACAAATTAGAAATAATAAAAGCAAATAAAAATCCAAAATGAAAAATAATTCTTCTCAATGTATAGAAAATCTTAACTTGTCATCATCAGCGCCAATTGCCCTGAGAGCAGAGACGATATTTCTTTAAAAAAAAATAATAATGTAAAAACTGACAATCATAAAGAATAAAAAAAGTCCTTAACCAACTATTTTAAGCAAAGTTTAGTCGTAATAAAACATAAATTTATTTTATTAATCAATTAATTTTTCTTAATAAATTTTTTTATATTGTTCGTGGAATTTTTAAAGAGTTGAGCATTCAACAAGATTAACAATGGAATATAAAAGGAGTTCTTAAGGAATTTTCCATAGCATAAGCAACTAGGGTATGGAAACAAACAAAACGTTTCGCAAACGTTTTATGCAAAAACATAAGTTTTTAATTTTTTCCAATCATTTTTTTTTTTGTTCTTAATTTTATTTTTAAAATTTTTTAAAAAAGAAAAATTATTCACAAATGTATGCGGACGTTTTCCAAAGAAAACTAGAAAAATTTGAAACTATCAGGGTGTAATGCTTTCCTTGGAAAACGTCCGCATACACTTGTAAATAATTTTTCTTTCTAAAAATTCTTAGAAATTAAATTAAAAAGAATTAATTTTTAATTTACTTAAAAAAAATTTAATTTTAGGTCATTTATGATCTCAACCAAATATATATTTTTTACATTGCAAAGAAATAATGGACAAAACAACAAACCAAACGTTTGAGAAACGTTTTTCTTGCCAAACGATTCAATTTCTTTTTCAAAACGTTCTTTTCTGGCTGCATAAGTTTAATTTAATGTAAATTATGTGCCCACGAATAAAAACAATACAAAACTAAATGACTTAATCCTTAACATTTTTATCTATTTTATTTTGTTTTACTTACTACAACAAGCAAAACAGCAGGAAACATTTCGTCTTGTTTATATTCGTACCCTACAAATAATTACAGGAGACCTGCAATATGGGTGTTTCGCTAAAAAAATATGGAAATAAAAATATTTACTGTTAATAAAAAAAATCATACAGTTACTAAAACTACTTATGTGCGTTATCCCAAAATCATTATGGTGATGTGAAATAAAAATTACAAAAAAAAAAACTGCGAAAAATTTTAACACAAACAAATCTGCTGATTGTGAGAAACTGAAATCGTAAGACTTGCGGAAACGCATTATAAGCGCCAGAAATTCGTACAAAACCGCTAGCGCGCAACACCTTAACCGACCACGATAACATTCGGTTAACAAAAACATTATAGTCTTCCTTGGATGTTTTGAGGAAGATAAAAATAACTAAAATAATTTTAAAAATTTAAAAGTAGCAAAATCATAAAATAATCAGTAACATTGGGAGGAAAGAGAATTGAAGAAAGACTTAAACTTAAATAAATTCAAATGAGGTTACCTTAAGCGTTTCGACTTTTAAATCTTTGAGATCACATAAAAAAGCACAAACTTTCCTGCAAACAGTGTAAATGTATTTGTTTTTTAACAAACAAAAATATTAGAGATAACAAGGGCGTTATAACAAAATTTATTCATTTTATCCCTTTAAACCATTAACTTAAATAAACACAAACAATGAAACGTGTCTTATCTTTATTACACGAATCACACATGTTACTCGTAAACTCTAGAATATAAAAAATATTTATTTAACTTAAATATTAAATTACCTACAAATATTGTTCTTGTCAATTTATTCATACTCGTGTGAAAATAAAAACGTTTAATTTTTGAGTACACACAATGGTACGAGAAATTATTCATACAAAGGTTAAGATGCATAACGTATAAGTTTCACAAATTCATTTTTATTGGTGTGTAAATAAAAATACTCTAACAATAAACTTTTAACCAATCAAATGGTAAACAGCTTTTTCACACATATTAATAGCCTTGAAAGCTTTTCTGCTCATTTGTTAATCTACAGTAATCCTTGCTATGTCCAGCCTCAGAAATATGCTATTTAAAAACATGCAATTTTCTTTATCTCTTAAGGTATGATCAGTTTGTACTAAAAAAAGTTTATGAGTTCCCTGCGATAATGACTTCTCAGTGTTTCACTAACCACCCACCATAAAGTTTATGGCAATACCTTACCCCGCCATCTAATGCCACTTGACGTTTTAATGACGTGCAACACAGCCTAAACTTAAACTGTTCCTTTTACCATTGCATCTGTAATCTTCATAAGAATATAAGTTTTCTGTTCTGAAATCAACCCACAGTGATGTTTAAATTTCAGTACGTGTGGATCTTTCTTAGTTAAGTTACAACTCCTAATTCGAGAAAGAACCGATCGAGCCCTAAATTAAAAATTTTGCTTGTTTTAAAAACATTTGCAAGTACGATTTTTTCCTGCTGCAATCAGGTACATTTACCTCTATTTACATGGCTTTTAGCACATTGGTCTCATTCATGAAAAAAAAACGACTTTCAGCAAACGACGCCAGTTCCCTTGTCTCTTATCACGTTCAAGTCATTCTTGCAAACTGTACACCGCTCAAGCAATCCACTAAATTCGTATCTCAGGGTGCTATTTCTTAGAACTCGCTTTGAGATATATTGCGGCAGTAAAGCTTCCGTAGGGGACGCTCTACTAGTAATTTAGTGGTCCTCTTTTTTGTTAAAATGGTGTCAATTTACTCAACATTTTGGCGAAAGTAAGGTGGTGGCTTAAGATACTTCCAAGGCGTTTCAAAAACTATTGCATGTTGCACTTGTAACAAAGCTAATAACTTTTGGTTCCGGTGATAACTTCTCTTGATTTACATAGAACTTTCTCAGAAATTGTACTATTCTATCTTATTAAAAGAGTTCATGATAAATACAGGGGTACTGCACGATTCCATCCTTTTTCCAAAAACATTTTTTTTAAATTTCTTAACGACCTTTATATCAAGCTTCTCATCCTATCTATTCTTTCGCAGCAGACAGTAGCACATGCCATTCATATTCACTTCGCAATGGGCCAAGCCTTTTGGAAATTTAATCTACGCAAAAGGACGTGGTTGATCCTCATCGTGACCTTTCAACAATTTGCGAATAAAGTCCTATAAACAAAGTTCAATTTATCGCTGTGTGTTTTCACACAGGCGTACGGCTAATTGTGCTACCTCATCTGTTATTATGCTTGATTTTGACATAAAGGAATCGGAAGATTCTGATGTTTTTGGCAAGAAGATTAAGTGCGATGTTCGGTGAAACAAGCATATTTTTAAAGTCGCACTCAAGTGTCTTGGTTTCCTGAAACGGTGTAATAAATACTTCACTCCATCTGATCTTCTCGCTATTGCTAGACCGAAAACGTTAGACAACTTTTATGTATAGGCCGGTGCTTCAAATACTATTTATGGGAAAAGAAGCTCAACAGTGATGGTAGAGTATTCAGCTCTTTTAATCACTAAAGCAACTACGTTACTATAACGGAATAGCTCTTATGAAATCAGGGTACTTGTTCTTGAAAATCGTAGCTTTGTACGATAAAAACGTTCTTTACAAAAGCGCATTACGTTGTGGTCGTTTGGCAAGTGAATCGCACTACGCATTACAATCTTTTTTTTTTTTTGCTGAACAGTTCGTATGTGGAATAAACTCTCTGCGGAAGCCTTTTTTGTCACTTTCAATGTTTTATTTTCGATAACTCAATTTCCTAGTTTCGGCACAATGCGTTGCATAAGTATGGATCAACTCCTGAGTGCTATTCCTATAAAAAAAATCACTTCTAGTTCAAAATAATTTTATTAATTTTAAAAGCCTTCAATGCTATAGTGGTAGAATTGATGCGTTGGAAAAGGGAATTTCTTTCTTTACTGGAAAAAAATATCGGATGGTAGTAGCTGATATCAGACTTCTACAAATGTCTTGTTCTGTTAGAAAATTGTCTAGATTAAGACTAACAAATTCTAGATACTAGTTCACCCCCGGTTTTTTATGAGTGCTTGTTTTGAAAAAGCAAACAGGACACTGAGACACCGATAGAAATGGACAATTATGCATTAGATGGAGAGTCTAGTTTCTGTACGAAATTCGATGATTGAGTAAGTGAAAGGTGTTAGGAGCTTAAAGTATTATCTGGAAAAGAACAATTTCAAAAAAGGTGATATGAAGACTGCACAGAAGGTAAGAACGATAGTTAAGTCACACCACATAAAGATACATAAATAATGTGAATGCTACAGAAGATCTTAGCTGAAGATAAATTTTAAAAAATGATCTACAGTCACCAGTTGAAAGTATAAAACTACTAAAACTGAAAATAATTGCTCGCAACGCCACAAGACTTTATGTTAATATGGCTGTTGTAAATTGTAATCCACTAAAAGAAATAAGGAACCAAGCAGGAACTATGAGGGACCAAAGAGACCAGTACATAACGTTAATTTTTATCTAGAATATCTATTTACAAAATATGTTTATTTGTTTGCTAAAGCTGCCTATACCAGTAATTTGATCTTCATAAAATTTTCAAGGCTTGTTTTCAGATATGAGGTTGGTAAAATAGAATACTTATTTTTTTTTTTTATTTCACGTAGCTTCTTAAATGGTAACTACCTATTTTAGGTAGCACCTTAAACTTTTGTTTAAATAACTCTCTTATTATATTCATAAAGCTGGCTTGATTCAAATAATGGACATAGTATTTCTGGTTTAACTAATATAAGAGAAAGAATTTTGATTTTGCACCAGTAACCCCCACATCAAAATTCATACCACAGACTGGTTTGGAATGGTGTACTACGTCCACTATTCATACAAAGCAAGTAATTATTAGACGGCTACAATCGATATGTGTAGTTTAGCGTAATACTGGATGAAATGGGAGAGTGGGCGTAGTATATCCCTCACAAAGTAAAAAGTTATTGTCGTTTAGCTAGGGAACTGTAAAGGTCTTAAACGTAACTTTTATATAAGATTGCATAATCATATAAAAACTGGCTGAATTAGAAGGGTATAAGAGATACAATTAATCCTATTGCAGTAGCAAAGCACATCATAGGTTGCTAAAAATTCAATATAAACCCATTCAACCCATCGTATGTATGTTTTATTCAATAAAATTTGTAGTTTAAAATTTTATAAAATTTTTATTAATTTAATCATTTGTTTATTTTGCAAATGTTTTCGTTTAATCTTTTAATTAAATTTTTAATTGATTCAATTACCATTTTATCTATGGAAATTTCATGTCAATTAAAATTTTAATTAAATTCTCGTCTTAAAATTAACGCAACTATCAATAGGTGCAAAGCTTTTGTTCTTTATGGTTCCACAACGACGAACTACAAGCAGATTGAGTGTCGTTTATATAAAAAAAAAAATTAATCATGTTGAATAGTTCTATTACAAGTTTTTTTTTTTTTTTATATGTAAAAATTCGGCGTCACTCACCACATAAAAACTTTAAAGCTTTAAAATAACTTTAATCGTATTTATCTGAAACCACAGTATTTAATGTAATCGTCTTTAAGTTGACGCATTAGGCAACATCCTTGAGTAGGGATTTCACGCTGGTTGTGTATCATTTGCTACAAAACCTACATTAACAATCTAAGCATGAAGCTTTAATGAATCTCTCCCATTGTGTTTTAGTTACAGATAATGTAATTTTTCTATGTATGTGTATGTAAGCATACATGTGCTTATATGTACATTTATACATTGTAAAATAAATAAAATATAAAAAACAGAGGAAACAAATAACGAGCAGCTAAAACAGAAAATAAAAATCCAAATAATATAAATCCTTCTCACATGTGAAGCATAAAAATTGTAGTTATCAATGTTTTATCTATTCAGTGTTGAACATAAGCAAACACGTATTTGAAAATTCCTACGTACGTACGTACATGCATACAAACACAATTAAAATGAACGTGCATGTTTTATTATCCAATGTCAGTGCCAACAACAATATCACATGCGAAACACAACAGCGAAAATATTTTATATAAGAAAACGGCATTTTTATTTTTAACACAACAATAAAAAAAATTTATTTTATTTCCGTTTTTATTCTCATCCATTGCCCTTTTTTCAATTCTATTCATAATTTTATACTTTTTTTTTTTTTTTTTTGATGGCCCAACATTATTTGGATCATTTTTAGTGCGCACAGTGTTGGCCAAAATATTCAAATTCCCAACTTTTTATTGCCTTAAAATTTCTATAGCCGTACAAATTGGCTCCGACTATCAACTGAATTATTTCCAATTTTCGCCAAATACA
This sequence comes from Cistogaster globosa, assembly GCA_937654795.1. Classification (NCBI taxonomy): domain Eukaryota; kingdom Metazoa; phylum Arthropoda; class Insecta; order Diptera; family Tachinidae; genus Cistogaster; species Cistogaster globosa. The sequence continues at coordinate 77,250,510 of OW569407.1, forward strand.
TTTGTATGCAACGTCGACTGCTGTTTGTTCCTGGTTGATCAGTAAACACACATCAGGAGTTACAGATTCCCAGAGAAAATACTCTATAGGCATTAAATTTCTCTTTAGATTATTTCAAGGCATAAAATTTTTATTCTTCAAATGTGTTGCGTATGTGTCCACATTAGCACTAACATTGATACGAACATTAATAAGACGTAAAACATTCTTCCATTACTATTCAGTTTAATTAAAAAAAATTCTTTCCTTTTTGCTTAATATTCAAATTCTGCGAGTATTTTCTCAAAATGTTTCCTAAGTATTCGTTTCTAGAAAAATATTAGCGCAAGCCTTTCTGAGAATCACTTTCGTAGATTTCATGAAAACACATTTTATACAAAAGAAGAATTTCTGCTCCTGTTTATGTTTGTGCTTACGCAGGTTTTTCCATTCTACACGAAATCCTTCTCATTTCGCAAGTTACCTTAGACATCATAAGATTCACTCTAGTGAATCATTTGATCCATCAAATGACAATCACTGATGATGGAAATATTTATCACTACGTAGAACAAAGTTTCTATCACATTCTTAATAGGAAAATAAAATGATGTAAACATTTGTATACGTGTGATGTCTGTAGCAAACAGTGTTGCCAGTGACTTCTTTTACAAAAAATATTATGAAAATTTTTTCCTGATCTTTGGAACAGTTTTTAATACAAAACTTTTTACAAGCTGCATTTTAAACTTTGCTAATCAAGTTTGTATAAACACAAGTTAAAACTTAAATTTAATTAACAAAAGGATTTAATTTAATTTTTCAGTACAAAAAAATTACAAATGTGTTTCTTGTTGGGTTAGGTCTCTGTTTTTCACCGTTTATTAGTGAAATTTTAAATGTGTTTATCTCTCTTAGCTTAACTTGTTTTAGTGTAATTTTTGATTATATTTAAATTTTAATTAAAATTAATTTAAATTGTTTTGTGCGAAAAGGAAAATGTCTCATCTACTGAATTTTTCTTGAAAATACTTTTTTTTATTTAAAATACGACTTCTTATTTTTTTAAGTTTGACTAAAACAATCAAGAAAAAAAAGTAATGAAAAAGAAAAGAAGAAACAATGAAACGAAGGGTCATAATAAATCGCCGAAACCCTTATGTTTACACCGCTACTGTAGTAAATGTTTGGTTGAATGATTAACTAACTCAGTATGAAGGATGTGTTTGCATGTAATTGAACACAACACAGTGGGAAGGAATCGAAATATTTTTTATACAAAAAATGTTACATTGTACTCTCTTTATTTTTTTTCTTATACGTAGAATGTTAGGCAAAATATAAAGAGGTTTCTCGGGTGAAACTACTACACAATCTACTAATTATAAGATGCATGACTTTTGCGACAAATATTTAATTGCTCCCTGGTACACAAGCATCTTCTGTCTGTAAAGAATTTTTATAAATCTCATACAATCATTTATCATTTGCATTAATATATCCTAGAATTCTGAAAGAAGCGAAAAAAAAATCCAAATTTTTATTCAGTGCTACAAAAATATTCAATATAATATTTAGGACTATAATTTTTGAAAACCACTTCTTTTAATTCCATCTTTAAGAATTTAGATAAAATATGCTAAGGATCATATTTCGGAATAAATTTTACATGGGTTAAAGCTTAAGCAAATCGGATATCACCTTAGTAAAGATGACTTACAGAAAAGTTTTAAATTTCTACAACTGCGTGATTTTTTCAAGATTAAAAATTACAAAACGATAAATCAAAAACTTTTTATATTAAAATTTACTGTTATTTATTACAACAAAAAAAAGTTGCATTAAAGCCTTTAATTTGCGTTATCGTATTGTGCAGGGAAAAAAGTAACATATATTTCAGGATAATCACTTGAGAACTCTTTAAGGCCAGGATTGACTATCATACTCAGTCGTACGATAGACTTGTGCCACGTAGTTCTATTTAGTGATCGCTCTTTTTAGTTGAAAGTTTGAACATGAACTAGTTTAAAATTTAGTTCAAAGGCTCTCTTTAGTTCAAAATCTCTTTTAGTTCAACTTCTAGTTCAAACCCTTTTTTTAGTTCAAAGCTCTTTTAGTTCAAATGTTCTTTTTAAAATATGATGGCAACAATACTGTAGCATTGCCATAACGAATGTTAAATTAAATGCGTGGCAGCACTAATTTCATGTCGGAAATCGTCAACAACAAAAAAAAAGACATGGATTCTAGTTCAAAAATGACCTAGGTGTACTTAAAAGTATGAACTAGCTTACTTAGTTCAATCGATGGAATCGTTTAAATAAACTAGTTCGTTTATGAACTACTACTGCATGTGTTTGACAATCTTTTTGACAGATCTGTACGATTTTAAATTTTTTTTAAATAAATTATAAAATTATTTTTTTATGCGATCAAAGTTGATTTTTTTTTTTTTTTTTTTGAAGAAAAAACAACAAAATATTTAAAGCATCTGTTTTTCGCATCTTTTTTGTATAGAAATGTGGCACCACCGACGACATTTTAAAACGATATTTAAAGTAGGACAGATTTCTGTCAGATTTTTGCTTGATTAAATCGTACGATTGTGTATGATAGTGAATCCTGGCCTTTATAAGTATTTAAAAGAAATGTGTGAAACGATGTTTTTTTTTTTATATAAGCATCCATTTTGTTTTTTCCGTTAATGAATTTTTAACTAAAGATGACACGTGTTTGAGATGTCCTACGTTGAAAGATAATGTGGCGTCATTTAAACATTAACTTTTTTTATAGTAAAATTTTATATCATTTCTTTTTAATCCTGCTCCCTTGTGCTTCGCTTCATACGCTATGGTTATGTAACATATAGACAGTTGCTTATTTCTCTTTATTTTCTTTTAAAGTTTTTGTTTCCAAAATATATTGTATACTGTCCCACTGTGCGCCATTAGCTATGGCTGTGTTAAGTAAAACCATATCAAATGCTATTTTTTTATATCCATTCTCATGAATCTTCTTTTTACAGCTTTTTTCAAGTTGTCTCTCGTAATTTTTGATATTTATTTTTCATTTTTTAACAAGCTAACGAGGAATAAGAAAGAAGAGTGTTTGCTTTAACCCTCAAGGTATTAAAAGAAATTGGAAGCCATTAGATTGATACCAGTGCAAGAGCTTTTAGGTTAAATTGAGTTGTATTCTAGATAAAAACTCAGAATGATGTACGAAGAAACAAACAAACAAAAAACAATACAATCAACTGAATACAAATCAAATATTGAGTGTAGGGTGCGTTTGTTATTAGAATGGAAAAAGAAAAAAATATATTTTTTTTTTTTGTTGTCTCACAGATTGTTTTAATTTATTATAACTGGCGTGTATTATATCCTGTCGTATGGGTTTTTATTGTCATAACTAGAGTTCTGTTAGAATGAAAACTGTTCAAAAACTTAATAAATAGTTTTTTAAATAGGAGATGAAAAGTAGATTAAAGTAGGAAAAAGGAATATAACCAAGATGATAAAAAGAAGTTTTTTGAAGTAATAATTTATCATAGTCGAAGTTTCTGACAGCCAACTTACAGCGTTTTTTGGTTTTGGATCTGTTCTTTTGCGCTGTTCCTGGCCAGAAGTTTTAACCATTTTTTGTAAAATGAGTGCATGTCAAGAACAAACGTTGAAAACACTTTTAAATAAACGAGAAGTCAGCAAAACTGATGTTCATAAATAAAAGCCTGGGATAGCCGAAGATACCACCCAACATGGTAGCAATTTCAAGAACATGGCTGTCAAGACCACGAGCTTTCCCTTGCTTGAGGGTTGGAGACAGCCCATTCGAACAACACCGCACATTCCCTGCGAAGACGGACCTTAACCAACAGCCACCACGAAGGAACCGATAAGTACCCAACTTGTCTATGCAAGTTTGACGCCTGTTCACCAGGGGCCTGTTTTCCCTTATAATCCGAAACACAATATCTGAACCTAGGTTAGCTCGGCCAGACTTGTAATATCTCTGGGAGGGCTATCGTTGCAAAGCTTGCGATCTTGATAAAAAAATATCCGATATTTTCGACAAGCAACGTTTTACATTAAAGGCCCAGGACTAAACATCTCTGACTTTGGCCAAATCATTCATCTCAGTGAGACTTCATGTTCGTTCAAATATCAAAAGTGAACTAATTCGTTAGTTCATGCTCTTTAAACGAATTAAATCGTATTAATCTGTGAATGGCATCATAAATGTGCAAAACAGAAAAAATCGTAGAAGGAAATGGATAAAAAAATAATTTTTATAAAAAAAACTAAATTTTTTAATATCTTGTGGTTCAAATTGTTTCGGAAAGTGCTGAAAATTACAACATTTACATTAAATAAAACTTTTTAAGTGACAGAAAAAAATGGAGATGAACAACAATAAAAATATCCGTAATTTTTGTTATTCGTCTACTTTCATATTTTTTAAGACTGCTTAACATTATCTCACATGTAATTAAATCCGTAAAACACTTTTGTCAAATGAATAAATAGCAAGGTATGAAAACAAATTGCCTTTCTACTTTTATTCTACATCACACTATAGTCTTAACGTAAAAGCAAAATACAACTTTTGTTGCTTTTATTTTCTAGACTAGGGAGCGAATTTCGTTCTACTTTGCTTCTACAAACTCAAATCGAATATTTTATAGTCTAAGCATACATAAATTTGTTAAGGTGTTCGCATTCAAATAATTAAAATTCTAAAATTCTTTAAATACAGCTGAGCAATTCGTTCTGTTGTGCTCTTCATTTAAGTGCCACCGTTCGATCATGAACGAAGGATCTATATCTTCCACCAAGTTCTATTGTAGATTGAATGTAGATGTGTTGTAAAAAATACAGAATTTTTATTTTATAAACCAAGATGAATATAAATCGTGGTATTTCTACGGTTGAAATTGTTTATTATTTTAATGATTTAAAAACTCAATTTACTACTAAAAATTATCGCAAAGTAAATTATAAAAATTATAATTCACAAATTAATTATTTACTTTGACTTTAGTTTTTTATTATTTTAATTTCTAGAAATTTTTTTAAAAAAGAAAAATTATTTTCAATCGTATGAGGTTGTTTTCTAAAGAAAACATTAACAATTAGACACCAGCAGAATGTAATATTGCATTTTGTGGATCGCTACATCCTTCATCAGTATTCTTCGCATCTATCTACCTTAATTTGTGAGCATTGTAAGCATTATTTATTTAATTAAATAACTAAGAACACAAGCAATATTTATATTCAATCAATATTAACTTAACACAGAACCCAAAGCTTTTGTTCATTGTTTTCTCTGTACACCGTCGCATACATTTGATCTTACTTTCTATTCACCATCGATAAAACCACGAATGCAATTTTTATTTTTACTTCTTTACGACATCGTAGATGCTGTCACAGTATCGTACTGATTGTTATGAATAAGGAAAAGTGCGCGCTGTTCCTTGCCTTGTAATTCAGGTTAATTGAATTTTTATAATATCAAAAAAATCAAAAAAATTAAATATTAATTTCTTATATTTAAAACGTAACAAAACAAAAGTTTACGTAACATTAAAACTAAATACTTAGTTGAGTCACAACTTATAATGTCAAACTACATCAGTTATGGGGACACTCTTTAATTTCTTATTTAATGTTTGCTTCTTGCTGTTGCAGCGGACAACAATACAGGTTCTTTTTAAATTTGAACGGTTTAAGAGTTTGGCCCTTTACATTAAATATCATCAACTATTGCAACACCCTTTAATTTATTGTTTAAAATATTTGTACTTGTTATCAATACGGTTATTGTAATTGACATTCTTTTCAATTCTCAAGCATTTGTCTGTAACAATTCAAAATTTAGTAATAAAAGGTCAATTAGCGTCATCTCTGGGTAGACCTTTGAATCTTCAATTTTTTGCTTTTATGAGTTATAGATCCTGTAAGCATGACCTTCAAGTAACAAAAAAACTTTCAAAATCAGTTTAGAAATGACTGAGTTCTGCGAGCACAAACAAATTTTTTTTGTAATTTGATAGATTTTGTTAGCAGATTGGTCCCGTTTTAAAAACAGTCCATACTCTTAAAAATTATAGGGTGTCCCCATACAACAACATACAAAGTGTATTATGAACCGTAAAGCTCACTTCTTTAGAATTTGACAAAATGTGCACTACTACAGCACCCAATAGCTAAAAGGAATACAAAAATAAATCTAAAAATTATAGGGTGTCCCCATAGGTGACATAAATTAACTTTTATGGGCCTATCTTTTGAAACGTTATAAACAAACGCTTGAAATTTGGACAGGATATCGATTACTATGACCGTTATAATAACAAGTATAAACATTAAAAATTATAAATTAAAGGGTGTCCCAATAGACAATATAATTTGATGTATATGACCAAAATTTTAAAAATTTATAGCCATATAGTTAAAATTTACAAGGAACCGCTATATTAACCAGTATAAAAATTATATTTGGAAGTTATAGGGTGTCCCAATAGATGATGTAAATTGATGTGTGGCCAAACACTTAAACCATTTTAGACAGACAGCTGAAATTTACAAAGAATTTGTATTGCTTAGTCCCCTATAACAACAAATATAAAATGTGTATTTAGAAATTAAAGGGTGTTCCTATATTAAGAGAAATTTATCTATATGGCCCTATCGTTTAAACCGTTATACACAAGCACTTGAATGTCCACTACTTTGTCTGGTATATAAAGGAGTACAAATATTTAAAATTATAGATTATAGGGTGTTACAATAGTTGCTGTATTTGATGCAAATAACCAAACTGTTGAACAGTTGTAGACATTTGATTAAAATTTGCATAGAAACTTTATTGCTAAGTCCGCTATACTAACAAGTAGCAAACTTGAAATTAGAAATTAAAGGGTATTCCTATAACTGATGTAATTTGACCTATATGACCCTTTCTTTAAAACCATTGAAAATTAGGTAGAATGAACATTCTATATCAAGTATAATAAAAAGTATAAATTTTTAAAATTAGAAATTAAAGGGTGCCCTAATCGTTGTAATTTGATGTATATGGCCACTCTTTTGAACAGTTATAGACTGACGCTTAGAATTTAAACAAATTTTGTTTTACTGCGTCAGCAATTAAAAATGACAACATAACCGCTGAATATTTTTTTTATTATTATTATTTTATTACTTTACGTTTTTTTCTGAATCCCACATTTAATTTTTAAATGTAATTTTAATAAGATTTTTTGTTTTAAAAATTAACTAAAAGTTTTCTTGATTAAATTACACTTTAAAACAAAATGAAAGTTCTACCCTTTGATCACTTTTTTGGGTGTGTTTTTTTTCTTATTGACGAAAAAGACAGAAAGCTTTATTCCTTAAAGAGTAGCGTTTGACATAAACCGACAAAAAACATTGCAAATAAAAAAACAGAAAACTAAGTTTTGGACTTTTAAAACTTTTTTCATTTTTGTGTACTTTTTTTTATCAACATTTTGTCCTTTGTGTCTGTGTTATAAATAGAAATATGACATTTTCAAAATAAACTTATATTTTCTCACTACATGCCTGCTGATTAATTAACTTCTAGTGACAAGCAAAAACTTAAATCAATATATCAAACCACTGTAGGAAATTTTAATTAAGCGAAATAAATACAGCATTTAATTTTCTTTTACGTTTATTCATAGAAAAAAATTGCTAATGAAACTAAAACCTTTCCCCGTCATAATGATAAATAAAAATGTGCGTATACAACGTTTAAAAAAGTTTTTTTTATTAAATAATGTTTCTATTTATGGACGCATGAATGTAGAAATATATTTAAAAAAAAGCTTAAAGAATATTTAACTTTTACAACTGAAAATAGATTTCCATTAAATTTATTATGATGAACCCCTCTTTTGTGAAAAAGAAGTAGTAAATTTGTCTGTCGTTTTGTAAGACGATATAAAAACTTGAACACAAGTACATGATAAGTGGAAAGTAGCAAAAATAAGTGAAAAAAATATATATTTTTTCCATTAAACCTGACAAGTAGAGAAAAAACCTTCAATTATGTCAAACACTTTTTTTTTTTGTTTATTTTTAAAAGTTCTCTATACAAAAAATAATGAAGAGATATGCATGGGTACACACTAATGCAAAATGTTTTTTTACCAAATTTATTTTGCTGTGTTATTACTATTTAAGTATACCACTCAGAGATGGGATTGTTAGTAAGTCTTCATTTGAATCAATTATATATTTAATTAAAACGATACACTTTTCTAATTATATAAATAACTGAATCAATTAAAAATTTTGTTAAATCTTAAACACAAAATAAACAAAACTAAAAATAGGTGCAAAAACTTTGAAGACTTTTTTTTGCGTCCTACAGAAAACTGTTAAGCCGTCAATTAATATACTAACGAAATAGCAGCCGGTGATAAGAATTTTTATGTTCAGATCCAAGACCTTGGCTCTAGCCTTGTCTAACTTGGTTTCCTCTTATTTCTGCTTGTTTTGAAAATAATAAGCACAAATGACTAAGGAATAACCTGCGACAGAATTAAGGCTGGCCTTTGTAATGAAATTATGCAGGTTTATTTTAAAACTTAAAGTTTCATAACTACAAAGAGTAAAAAGCAAAAGTTCTGCTGTTTTTTAAATTTCATTTACTTTTATATATCGTTGCATACTTCTGGTCATAACATTATCACACGCACAAAAAATGTTATCAGAACCGTTGGTTTGCCTCAACTAAACTTTCCTGTATTTTTAACACATACAAGTGCACTGTTTTAAAGTACTCATGTTTCCAAACAAACTTCTAACATTCACTTGAACTAATATTATTTTAATACAAATGTTTCATTTATTTATCTTTTTTTATTGCAAGTTGATACTTATGCAAGGAAACGTCACTGTATTTTAGTGAAAAAAAAATCTCTTGAAACAACGAATATTTCGTTCGTTTTTTATTTTTTTTTTTTTGTTTTTAGAAACCAAAATAAAAACTGAACAGCTTTGTACTTACACTTGTAAAAGTCTGTCATTAAGTTTTGAAAGTACAAATTAATTTCGACAAAATGTTGTAAAAACATAAAAACAGTAATTGAAAATAATTAAACACAAACGTATTGTGAGTGACATTAGGAAACTTTATTTTTAAAACATTAGGAAAATTAAAAGTTTCAATCAATATTTAGTACCAAAAAAATGCGAGAGTATTTTTAAAATTCATTTTAAGAATAAAGTTGTATCTCTTATTAAAATGCTGTGGAGAAATGCCAAAATTTAAGTTTAATTTTAAATGGTTTTTAATGAAGTTAAGCCCCTTGACAGAAATTAGTAGCAGATCATAGAAACTTTAAATTTATCTGGATAGAATGAGAATGGTAAAAACTTATTTTTGTGATTAGTGCTCGAATGTCCGGCATTTTCTAACATAAGACTTAGGACTACAGTAAAAGCTTAGTAGTAATGGTTCCACGTTATTCATTAAAGGTAAGATTGCTGTAATGACTGAGGAGATAGGGGGTCGAAAAGGAACCCGTTAAGGAAGCTGTCTGCTTTAATATCCCCCTACATTTATAATAATAATTAAATTAAAATGTAGCCAGAATCAATTTATTTAAAATAAAGAACTAATTTAAAAGAAATCATTAAAAAGAAAGTAAGAAAAAAAAATTTTTTAACTCTAAGCGTCTACAACTGTTCAAAAGATTGGCCGTATACATCAAATTACATTTTTAATTTTAAATATTTATAATTGTTATTATACTGAACATAGCATTAGAAATTCTCTCCATATTTCAAGTTTCCGTCTATAAGGGTTTTAAAAATAGGGCTGTATAAATCAAATAACATCAGTTATGGGCACACCCTTTAATTTGTAGCAGTAAAGGTTTGCTGGTCATTTTTAATATCTGTTTATAACTGTTCAAAAATTTTAGCGACATACATCAAGTTACATTGACTATTGGAATACCCTTTAATTTTCAAATCCAAATTTTATACTTGTTGTTATAGCAGACTTAGCAATACAGGTTATTTATCTGTCTACAACTGTTTAAAAATTTTGCCAAATACATCAAATTGTTCATTTAAAATATTGGGTTTCCCTTTACATTATAATTTCAAATATTTATGCTTGCTATTATAACGGTCAATCAATCAACATCGTGTTCAATTTTTGAGCATTTTTTAAATTTTCGAAATCGTTACAGAAATGACAAAACTCTGCGGGCACAAACATAGAAAAATTGATAACCTTCTTTTTTCTTGAAGTCGGCTAAGAAGAATCCTCATTAGTAATTTTAAATTTCGGAGGCCTGGATTTTTCTCTCAGCAAGTTAACAGCATTCTTTATAAATTAAATTTCTTTCTATTCTGCTAAGTGGGATTTTCTTTGTCGGTACTATCCTTCATCGTAAACCATAAGCAAATAGAAATAATAAAAAAGATGGATGCACGGGAATTAAAATTATAATACGCATACTTAGCACCAGAGGCGCTACAATACTTTAATAAAAACAAGCTGCTGCAGTCAAAGTGTTAAGCACGTTGCTACAAACCTGGTTGACCAGGGTTCAACCCCTGCAGGAATCAAAAAATAAAAATGTTTTTTTTTTTCTTTTTAATGGTACAAATACATATTCAGAATTAACATTAAAGATGCAGCCTCCTTCGTCGGTAATTCTTTATAGCATATTTGCCGGCGAAGTAAAATAACTAATAAAATGGCTATATCTATCTTTCTCTTTTCAACACCTATCTTATCTCTCATCTATCCCTTTCCTAAAGAATGTAGCACGGTTACGAAAAAAAAGCAGCTTTTAAAATTTTTTATTGCAGGTAACATTTTTTGGAAAAAATAAAGTTTTTGTTGCAACTTTTTAATCGTTTAGTAAAATTTAAATTTTTTGATAATCTAGAGTTTTTTTTTGCGAAGCTTTCGGTTTTAAATTTTTATTACAAAAACAATTTTTAGCTAAGTTTTATATATTTGTTAAACTGTTGTTAAAAATCTAACAATAAGTTATCGATTTATAGTATTTTTTTTCTGAAATTTCTGGAAACGTGGCAAAATGATCTCACCCGATGGCAGATAGTAGGACTCATATCACTAAATCGTCTTCCCTGTGTACAAGGATTGGAATTGAATATTTTAGAAATTATAAACGGAATAATAAATTTATTAATTTATTTTATAGTGGCGGGTATAAAAGTAAATAATTCAAATATACACATTTAAAACAAAAATGGATTTAATATGGTTTAAAAATCTGTTAATTAGTTTTTAAAACACTTAAGAAAAATTCTGCTAAATAAACAAAGTCTTAGTAAAAATTTGAAATTAGTTAAACTTGCATCCTAGAAGGAAGTTAAATTGAAAGCTGTATCAAAGTAAATAATCTACACATAGAAAAGAAATTCGTTAGGGGAACCGAATTCGTTGCCAATCGAATTTTGTCGGTTGTGGGTATTATCTTGAATTCGGTTGTAATAACTGAATGAGTATGGCACTCACAACTATTTTTTTAAATGATTCTTGGGTGACTATAGAATATTATTGTGAATTAAATAAAACGGTATAATTTTTTAATATTTATTTTTATTAAAAAAAAATAAATTACAGTGATAAGATTTTACATCATAAATTTCATGATTTGAATCATTTATTTAAACCAACTCCTTCTTTGAAATCAAGATACCCTTTTTCATATAGTTTCTTTAACTTGCCATCCTATACCGCAAGTCTTGCCTCTGTGAAAAGTATTAAACATTTTTAAATTTCTTTTATTTACATATGGCTTTTTGAGATAATTTTAAACTTACCACCATAAAACGTTGAAGAACTTTTCACCACTTTGAAAAAATCTTTGTTCTATTAAACTGAAATATTGTGAATTTTTGTAAAATGTGTACAAATTTTATTTTTAGTATGTCAAAAATTTTTCTATTTTAGAAGATACAATTGATTTTTATAATTCTAACTACCAAAATTCGGTTTTCAGTAGTAATGTGCTGAATAAGTTTAGTTGCATCTTCCAATTAATAGAATAGATTTTAGTAAAGATACAAATCGGTCAGGTTAGCTATTTTAAAAGGTATTACAACCAACACTTGTAGGCAAATATCAAATGTTAGCTTTTAATATAAAAATAGTCAAGATTTTAATTCATTAATAATTAAAATCAAATTATTATATTCCTAATTGAATCTTGAACATATCGATGGAATTTTTACCAGTCTTTTTTCTGTGTGTAGGTTCCATCAATCCCTTAGTCAAAGGTTCTTTTTGACCAATAATTGTTATTCGTAAACAATGCGAAATGAGTAACGACTTTAAATCACTTTTCTTTAGCTTTAGATTTTAGCTCGTTGAGGCAGTGGGCTAAACATCACGTCAGCCTCTAATTTTTTCATATTATTTGAAACAACAAAGTAACTTCAATCCAAAAAACAAATATATGGATCGATAGAGAATTAAAAAATTAGAAAAAAAACATCGAGTGAAAAAATTGGCGCTCGCCCATATTTACCGAGTTATAGGAATTTTCAAAAAAATATTGAATGTCAATATGGGTTGCATTTAAAAGCTTTTGAAAATGTCTTCCAAGAAATATTTACTTTTTAAAAAAAAATGCTTAACCCATTAAGGGCCAACGACATTTTTATGTAAAATTTTATATAGTTCTTAAAAATGTTTTTAAATTTTGTGTAAATGTAATTGTGTTTCGACAAGAGCTTGTAGATTCTAATCACTTCAAATTCGAGAATTCTGCTTATTTGCGTACCCATTTAACCAGATATGGGCTTCATCGGAAAATAAAATGGATGGAAATTCAAAATCAATATCAATTATTTCTTTAGCCCATTCGCCGAATTGTTCGTTTTTTAGTCGATTTATTATAAAATTTCAAAGCAATTTAAACATTTAGCAATTATCAGCTGTTAAATGGCTGCTCAAACAAAGCAGTGATGCCAGCTTAAGGAGCCTTTAGACGAATATGTAAGAAACATTTCGTCTAAAGGCACCTTTAAAGTTTTGTGACATCCAACAACAAAAAATTGCCTTATTTTATACCAAAAAACGAATTTAAAAAAATCTGAAGAGGTAGAACGGTGAATTGTTGTTGTGCAACAATTGTGTTTATCATTTTATGTTGTTGGGAGTGACGTAAAAATAATAAACCTTCAAGAGTTTCATATAGAAAATACTTGCAAGCAGTGGGAACAAATGTGTTTATATGGACTTATGATGTATATAACACACATACATACTTAGACAAACGTTTTATTTTTGCAGCCAGAGATGTCAAATAGAGTTTTTTTTTCATTGGCTGCTCTTCAGTTTAAATTTTTGAACGAAATGGTTTTTAATTTAGATAAATGAATAATAAGTTTGTGATTTAACATTTTTAAATTTTATTCTAGAAAACAATTACTTGTAGATTATTACACAAAAATTGGTAATTATAATCCATCGGTCGTGAAATAAAAAGATTAATAAAATTTGTAATATTTAAAATTTTTAATTATTTTCATTTAAGTTTCTCAGAAGGAAAACTAACAATTTTACTATTGGTTATTAAAATTTTTTTTGCTTTTTGTTAAATATATATAAATCAACAACTTATTGCTCTGAAGTCAAATAACTGAGAAAGCAAAGAGATGTGCACCTTTCTGCCTCTCTCTCTCTCTCTCTATGGCTAATTTTGATAAAAAATTTTAACGTGCTGCTCCACAAGCAACTGTAGGTGTTGAAGATAATTACTTTTACACAGATCTCTACAATATAAAAATAGACTTAACAAGTAAGAGTGCTATATTCGACTATGCCGAATCTTATATATCCTTCGCCATGTATGTAGATCTAGTTTAGAGAACTAGCTCCTATCAAAAAAAGAAATATTGCGGTGACAGCGAATTTAAAAAAATTAAAAAAATTTAAGTACTATATATAACATTATATAAAAATCTCATTGGCTCTTAATGGGTTAAGCATTTCCTTTTAGTTTTAATATTTCCTGAAAGGTCTCTCCAATAGCTTTTTAATGATACCAATATTGACCAAATTGACAGTCAAACTTTTTTATAAAAATTACAGACGCCCATAACTCGATAAATATGGGCGTGCTTCAAATTTTTTCACTTGATGTTTTTTTCTTATTTTTTGATTCTCTATCGCCTCATATATTTGTTTTTTTTTTATTGAAGTTACTTCGTTGTTTACAATGATATGAAAAAATTAGAGGCTGCCGTGATGCTTAGCCCACTGCCTCGAAGGCCATAAACCGATTTTGTTGATTTTCAATAGCTAAATTTTTGAAACTTGAATCTAGAGAAACTATAATTAAAAAAAATTTAAGAAGCCTTTGATGAAACTATATTTGTTATATCCTGTAGGCAGAAATTTAAAAAAATAATATTTCTGTGTTGACTTCCCTTATGAATTTTTAGGGTGCTCTGACCACCGAAAATGGTTTTCACCCCGAGTATATCGATTGGTATAGCCGAATTGCCAGCATTAACGTTTTCAACATAATCTTGCAAGTGATTAAAGCCGTTAATCTTCAGTTTTGCAAAAACACATTTAAAGGAACTAAAAACTCACCTCAACCCACCAGCCGCAATATATAAAGAAGGAGAAATATTGTCTTCTTGGTTAAACACAATGGGGTGAACCTTAATTATTGATCAATAATTTTTGTCTAGCACTGGACCTGACTAACAATCTACAAGTAATTATTCTTAATAAGATTCAAGATATAATCTCGACAAAAAAAAAATAGAATTGCCACGACCAGTGTCGATGGTTTTTTTGCTTTGTTACTCACTCGTCCATTTAAAACTTGTATACCGACCACTGCAATACGCTAGACTTATTAAATAAAGTATTTTCAGTGCATTTGAGGTGCCATTCTCTCTATTTTGCTCTAGTTAATTTTTGCAATTATAAAATATTTATCCAATTTAAAAAATTTGAACTTGATTGTATTGAAAGTGGCAGAAAAGACCTTAAGGATTCTACGAGAAGTTTATTCAATATACGATCTTTTTTGGTGGCTAAGCGCATTGTGCGATTCAGTGAGAGAGCCTTAAAAGCGATTTTGCTTGTTTTGTCGACACTCACTCCTTAGTAGTAACGACTCAACATAAAAACACATCCCTTATTGCAGTGATGATCTTGTGAGTAGGATACGCTAACGTCATCTATGCTTTCTTTCGTTCGCAAGTGAATAAATCTAGACTTTGCAACAGTAGTCCAAAAATATATGAGTTATATATATGTCATCTTTGTTCTACTATTTATTTGTTAATAATAAGGAAAATGGATGTAGTTCACTATCTATTGCACCGTTTCATAGCACCAAAGCATTTCTGTGCTGCTTCATTACCCGAATGCCTCACTGAATTTTCATGACAAGAACAAAAAGAGCTTGGACATTTTTTTCACTACTAACTTCAGATTAATTATCATGTTTGTTAGTATGTCTGTAGGAAAAGACAAAATAATAGATCTTTCTGCATTTAAAGATTGTTGCAGGGTTATGATAAAGTGTTTATGATTTCACTCATGTTTTGTTACATGGTCGAAATTTTCAAAACACCCAAGCTCTCTCTCTCTCTCTCTCTCTCTAAAGATATATGAATGGTACCATAAACTGAAAAGTAGTAAAAATGATTGGAATTTTCGCACAGAAGACCTTTTACAGAAACTAAACAGTAAACTCTAATAAATGTTGGCTTGGAAGTTAATCAATTATGGTTCTTCCAAATGTGTAGAGTCCTACTTGGTACCATTAAACCTTCTGACATCTAAACACACAGTCACAGATTTATTGTTTCATTTAGATACATATGTATTTCATATAATAAATTTATATTATGTGTATGTTAATGTGTGTGTATGTATTTACGTACTCATGTGTCCTGCAAGTCTATGAAAACATATAAAATTTTAAGAGAAAAACTACAGGGCATTTGAAAGACAAAAAACTAAATGACTGTTTTAGGGACTGCAAATAGACTTCACGAAAATAAAAATAAAAATCCTTTTACTTCATTCTTTTGTAATTTATTATATTCATTTGTTTGTGTTTCTGTCAGAGAGAGAGAAAGACAGAGAGTGAAAGAGACCGTGACTTTAAATATTTGACATTGATTTTGAAATGCATTTGAAAGTATTTTTTTTCTTTTTTTAACAAATACTAACAGCAATAACAATGTACTACTATACAACAACAACAACTGAAATAAATAAAACATTTAAATTTACTTTGACCATCTTCCTGTGACATTGGTATAATAACAACGAAAACGTTTTTTCATGCTGTCACTACTGCTATTACTGCTACTGTTGGACGTTGACATGCTTTGCAATGCAACTGACAATTTATTAAAAAAAAATTTAATAAATAAATTTTAGCAGAGCTAAGAACTCATGAATAATTTTTCATTTTAATTCAAAATCTATTTACAATTTTCAAAGTCATTAACGTGAAAATGTTGTCAATTATATTTATGTACATACGTACATACAATCTACATATGTATGTATTCATATGTCTTTTACCATTAATAGAATTTAGATTCATTGTACATTCATCAAATTACGAACGAATTATGTAAAGGGTCATCCAAAAAACGCGCCTACATGTTTTTTTGTAATAAAACACGAACTATTTGCAATTTTTTCAAGTTATTTTTTTTATTAAAAGTATGATCCATTACAATTAAAAGTGGAATAGAATATCATTCAAATGTCCACCATGACTGAATCTGCAGACATTAATCCGAATATCGAAATTTTTAATGACTTTCCGACATGTTGCTGGTGTTTTTTGACGAATTGCAACTTGAATGTTGTTCTTTAGATCATTAGTTGTTTGTGGCTTGTTAGCATACACTCGACTTTTCAAAAAACCCTACAAAAAAAATCTAATGGTGTTAGATCACATGACCTTGGGGCCAATTGAAATCTGCATTTCGTGAAACTACACGTTGAGGAAATTTTGATCGCAAAAGCGTAATGTTTTCTCGAGTTGTGTGACATGTAGCACCGTCTTGCTGGAAATAGACGTCAGACACATCAATATGATTCAATATGCGCCATAAGATATGCCCAATTCTTGCGAACGACGCGAAATTGATGTTGTCGGTTCATTTTCAACACTTTCAATAACAGCAGCAATATTTTCATTTGTGCGTACAGTTTTTGGTCTTCCACTTTTTGGTTAACAGTAGCACAACCAGTTTCTTCAAATTTTTTCACTAATCTTTGAAGATTGATTTGGCCGATTATTTACACCAAAAAAGTCACGAATTTTGCGATGGGTATTTTTCAAAGAATGCCCATTTTCATAATAACTGTGAATGATATAAGCGCGTTGTTGCAATGTGTACCCGTCCATGGTTAAAACTGTACTACCTTTTAATAAAACAAAATGGCTTATGTCATTTGAAAAGATGTCACGTGTAAAAATTATATAGTGCTGACATCTAGGCGTCACATTTGGATGACCCTTTATAAAGAATATTTCTAAATTCCAATGACAAGTAAACACAGTATTATTCAATTAGAAATAATAATTTGTGGCATATTTATTAAATACGAGGGCTGCTCTATATATTTCTAGCCTAATAGTGAAAATGCGAATATTTTTAATCAAACATGGTTTTATTGTTTTTAAAAGTATTCTCCAGCATGATTTATACACTTTTTCATGCGCTCAAACCAGTTGTCGAAGCACTTTTTCCACTCCGATTGGGACACCTCTAAAACATGGTTTTGAAACACTTCAACAGCTTCTTCTGGCGACGAAAATCGTTGACCACGCATTTTTTTTCTTGATGTGCGAAAACAAGAAGAAGTCATTAGGTGCCAAGTCAGGACTGTAAGGCGGATGACCTATTAATTCGACGTTTTGGCCGGTCAAAAACGCTCTGGTTTGAGCCGATGTGTAAGAGCTCGCATTGCCATGGTGAACAATGATTTGTCTTCTCTTGTTGGTTTTTCGAATTTCTCCGATGACTTCAGGCAAACAAATTGAAGTGTATCACTCAGAAGTTACCGTCCTACGTTGCTCAAGCGGAATAGTCGCCACATTACCAGTTTTGCCGAAGAAACAGGCGACCATTTGCTTCGAAGTGCTTCTTCCACGAACAACTTTCGTTGGATTTTGCTCGTCTTTGAAGACCCACACGGTGGATTGTTGTTTCGTTTCGGGCTCATACGCATAGATCCATACCTGTGACGATCTTATAAACGTCTTTTGAAGCACCGCAATCGTATTTTTGCAACATTTCTTTGCACCAATCGACACGAGCCTTTTTTTGAGCGACTTTCAAATTGTGCGGGATCCAACGTGAACAAACCTTTTTTACGGCCAGGTGTTCATGCAGTATCGAATGTATGCTGGTGGAAGAAATGTCCAAGGATGTCTCTATCTCTCGGTATATCGCATGTCGATCTTGCATTATTAGTTCACGCACGGCATCAATGTTCTCTGGCACAACAGCTGTTTTTGGACGACCTTCACGGAATTCGTCTTTAAGCGAGCTTCGGCCACGATTAAATTCATTACACCAATTTTTCACAGTGCTATAGGATGGTGCTTCATCGCTATACAAAGATTTAAGTTCATTAATGCACTCTTGTCGTGATAAGCCACGTCGAAAATTGTGAAAGATGATGGCACGAAAATGTTCACTAGTTAATTCCATTTTTTTCTATATTAATTTTTTCAAGTCACTGTAAACAACACAAATAATGGTCGTACGTCAAAACGTTTTGAGTACGATTATTATTAAAAATGACAAACTTTCTAATGAAAATGTCAGATTGCACTTGGCAGCACTCAGGTTGCCAGGCCAGAAATATATATAGCAGCCCTCGTACACGTACATACATATGTATGCATGAATGTATGAAATTATGCACCTATGAATAGATGGAAATGCTTATAAAAGGAATATTAGATCATTGCAAAAATTATTTGTATCTTAAATATAATGATTTCGTATTAAAAACGATTTTACAGAAAAGAAATTGTTTATTATACCTCAAAGGTGGAAAGGTCTATCTACAAGCGGAATGACGCTTGTAGTTTTACAATATTAATTTTCGACTCCATAAAGTATTTATATTCTGAGTTCTTATGCATAGCGAAGTCGATTAACCAATGTCCGTCCATGTTCGGTTTGAAATATTTTGCCGTGTCACTACATAAGCAAGAGAAAATTTAAAGACGCCAATCGATAAGACATAATTTCAAAAATTTTCGCTATTAAAAATCAGCAAGATCGGTTTATGTTCTTTGAGGCAGGGGGCAAACTACCACGCCTGCCTTTAATTTTTCCATATCTTTTAGAACAAATCTAGTTTAGTGAAGTAACTCCAAAAAAACAAAAACGAAAACTAAATGGGATGATAGAGAATTAAGAAAAAGAAAAAAATCTGCGCTCGTGCATACATGTGGGCCTCTGAACTTTTCATATAAAAGGAAGATTGTGCCGACATTTTTGAAGATGTCAAAACGGGTAACATTTTAAAGCTTTTTAAGATATCTTCAAGAAAATACAAAAATTTTTTTTTTAAATGTTTAAACCATTAAGAAACGATGACATTTTTATGTAAAATTTTATATAGAACTTAATTTTATTTTTCTTATTTTTTAATTCTCTATCATCACCTGTCAAAGTAAGTTTACATTAATGGTGAAGGGTATATAAGATTCGGCATGGCCAAATATAGCACTTTTACTTTTATTTATAATAATTTTCGTTCAGTTATTTTATATTTTATTTTTTTAACTATGAAGAAGGTCAGGCAGGCGGACGTGTTGCCACAGCCCACTTGGGTCCTATGAAGAAAGAATTCTAGCAATTTATAAAATAATCAAAACATGTATTTTTTTTTTTTTTTTTGGTTAATAATTATTTTATAAATACAAGTTTACTTTTTAGCGTGCTTATACCCACATTCACTAAAATTGATAATTGTTGGAAAAGCAAATTCCCTTGACCATTTCATTGATTGCTTGACTCAATTTATTAGCGAAATATTTAACCATTTTAAGCAAATGAGAAACAAGAACAATTTTACTCTAAGAATGTTAAGGTTATGATTTATAAGACAATTAGTTACCTCCGCTTGTATCCTACACACAGTGACTTTTTGACTGAAGTTATGTCAAGTGATTGTTAATAATGGGTATTTTTATCGTATGGATTTTACTAAAATCTTAACTACTGCACTAAATTTTTGACTTATCGTCATGAATGTATTGACGTTTGAACAATGTTATCAAATTATCTAAATTTACTTTGAAAATCAGCAAAATTGTGTTGAGCGATAAGTCCTACTTTGAGCTTAAAACGTTTATTAATAAACAGAATTGTCACCTATAAGGTGAAGCGAATTCATAACAGAACCTAAAAACTCCATTATATTTAAAAAAAAAATGCACACAAAAAATGCAAAATGAAGCCGATGGATTTCATTACCGCACCCTGATGATTATCTTTTTTTTTTTTGGGGGGTTTGGATTTTTATGTTCTCTTTTTTTATTTTTAAGATAATTTTAAGAAATGAAACTACCAATTGACGGGTAATGTCGTGAATTTCTCAACATCTGTGGGATCACGTAAACTCATTCAATTCTGCTGAAAAGCCTGCAACAATTAATGGCTTTAATAAGCGGCCAGCAATGTTAAAAAAAGACTCAAATTAACACGTTCAAAATAAGCTTCATTAAAAACAGCGTGAAATCATTTACAAAGGCGAATGTTATGAATAAATATTTTAATAAAAAATATTTTGTATTATAATTTTATATTTTTTTAAGTTATTTTCTATAAAAATTAAAATGTCATCGAGCTGAAAAATACACCCTATGCTTTATGACGTATGAAGCCATATTGAAGAATGTGTATGAATTTTATTGTCAATTATACGTTACTCAAATATAAATGTATTAAAAAAGGCAGAATATGAAATGCTTATGTTTTAATATTCATCATACGTAACGTACAAAATAGACTTACAATGGATGCGGTTTTTAATTTTATATCAATTATGTTTTAAAATTATTAAACTTTAATTTTTGCTAACAAATTTCAACTCATTTGGGATTTTTATTTTTTTTTTTTTATTTTTTTTATTTTCTCATAAACTCTTGAGATATTCGTTCTTCATTCGCAAGTTCATTTGCAGATATTAAGTTAAGTATTTTGTCAGTTTGCTTCAAATTACATTTGTTTCGAAGTTTTAATTGTATTTAGTTTTAAATCCAATTAACCAACATTACAGTTCAATCTGTTGTTGGTCAAAATAGATTTTTTTTGGCACGTAAATGAATTTAAGTTGAAGAGTTTCCCGTTTATAACAAAAACTTAAAAACTATAGCTAAATACAGTTAGTATATTTTTAGCTGGAATTATAAGAGTGGTTTTAAAAGCAAAGGAAATCAAATTCATCTAAGAGTCGCCAATACTTTGGTAGTCTTTTCCTTCTAAACATGCACATACTCCTTTCTATAAATAATTTATCCCTAATTTTTGTACTGGCTACTACTATTTCGGTTTTCTGAATATTCCTCGTATTATAAAATTGATTGTTTAAAAAGTTTATGTTACAATGTTCACAACTTAAGGTAGACAGATGCCAGGAATGCTTATGCCGAATGTAGCGGTTAATAAATTTCCTGATTTTTTAAGCTAAAATTCACAAAAAAAAAATAAAAACTTGTTCTGTAACCGCAACAGGTTAAAATATCTTTTATAAATTCCATTTCTTCTATATGCTGCTATCATGTAAAATTTTGATTCAATTGGTCCGTCCAGTAGCTTAGGAATCGCTGATTTATTTTCAAAATATTTTCTTTTTTTTATATGGAACAATAATAACAAGATATATTCTCCCATGTTACAATTAAATAAAACATCACAATATATATGGCAATGATAAGATTACTTCGGCTTTGTAACTCTGCGCCCTAGAGTATGCTCCGTTATATACAACATTTTAGGTGGCCAATGTTATAGAGTTGCCAGAAGTTTAGAGTGGGTATTTTAATTTAGCTAATATGATCAAAAGCGCTATTACCGCACCAGTAATCAAGTTAAATTATTCATATTTTTTTTGGCATAAAGGCATGTAATATCGAAAAAATGCAACGCCATACCCAATTTTTGGCCAGAATTAAAATATCAGTAGTGAACACAATAACATGTTTGAAGAAATACTAGACAATTTTTGACAATATTTATTCAGAAGTAAAGAATAAAGTCTTTTGACACAAGTGATCTGAACGTTAAACAAAATATTACAATAACACATAAACAAAAAGCAAAGCTCAAAATTAGATACAAAATAAAACTATTGATATATGAACATAGTCAAAGCAAGACACTGAAAATTCGAGTCGAAAAATTGGAACAACGCTAAAGGGTCCGCAAATAACTTTTTTTTGAAAATGCTATAAAACAAAAAACGCATTGGATGGTCAGTTCAGTTTCAACTCCTGAACCAATAGGACTTTTTATGGGGTCTTTATGAAAAATTCGTCTCAATGATGTCTCCGAAATGTTGAATTGTTGAGAACGACGGTGAATTGATGTTGATGGCGCTTTACGCACACTTTCTGCCACAGCAGCAATATTATCGGGTGTACGCACTGTTCTTCGCTTTTTACGCTTTGGTTTGTCAATGAAGATGCCAGTTTCTTTTACGTCTTTCACAAGATAACGAACATACGGAGCTGACAGTGCTTCTCTTCTTCCAAAATCCGTTCTCAATTTTCGCACACATTTCACGATTTTCAAAGTAATGTCGCAATATTTCCCAGCGTTGTTCAAGCGTATAAACAACCATATTCGTTTAGCGGAAGGATAAAACTAATGATCTGTCAAATCAGACATGAACTAAGTGTTACCATTTATGAAATAAGCACTAGTTGAAAAAAAAAACTTTAGATGGCAGACCCTTTACATATTCTTTCAAGAAACGTAAAATTTCATTCCAGAGAATGGCAGCTAAAGTATAAATGGCTTAAGCAAGATGAAGAAATAAAGCAATCATTTATATCACCTATTTTTGTGCGACTTTATTTATATAAAAAAGACTTTTTGTGCCACTTTGGGAAAATTTCCATCAGTAATCCTGGTGTTGTTATTGTTATGCTTTTTTCAGTTCATTTATAGTGCACAGAATAAGATTGCCTACGCAAAAAATACATCGCAATAAAGAACTGAACAGGCTTGCCGGCATATAAATATTCTTTCGCCTCATGTCTCGTTTCTGTAACTGAATTATTTTACACAGAAAGAGCTAAATAATTTTCAATGGCTAAACGAAGATCAGGTGTTTCCAAATTGCGTGTGTTTTTTATTGTGTAAGTTTATCTTAAGACGTTATCATCTAAATGAAGCCTAAATGAACATAAATTATCTCCAGGTATAAATCTGACATTTATTGAGATAAATTTCCCACATCACACTTAAGGCTGTGTACAATATTTTATGTAGCAAACTATAAAATAAAAATCAACAAAAACAGAAATCTTATTAATCGCTGTTAAAAAGTTTAGTAAATAAAAAAGTTTTCTTTTAATTTCAGCTATAATTCAAAATAAATTAAAACTTTAAAATTTTGTCCTTTTTTACTCATCTGACTTTAAATATAATTTTACATTTTTTTATCGATCAAACAGTTAACACATTGACAAACAAATTGTCAACACTCCAGCCCTGCTGTATAAAAAAAGAAGTTAATTAAAAAACACTGCCTACTCTTAGGCTGTCAATTTTTCTTATATATCGTATTCCAAGACCAGGTACAGATAAGACAGGTCAGGCCAGGCCAAGAGGTCTCTTATAGTCTTGTCGTTTTACTTGATAAAACAATTAACTAAATCCAACTTTTGTTTATTTAAAAACAAGAATAAATCCAAAGCTTAAGGGCATTTTTATTCATTTTATTTAATTAAGAAAGTTGTTCTTTTAATATTTAGATTTGTGCATTTAGGCAAAGGATAAATTATTTTATTGTTAATTGGTATCGGGTGCTATACAAACCTGACGTTGAAGAATGTAACTGAATTCATTGGCTGCATAACGATGATTTTCACTCATTTTCGGGGTGTTTTTTTTTTCTTAACGAAAACAACGAAACCACAATTTATTGCAGGATTGATGTCGGTGGGGGTGGCTGCTGTGCAGTTATTTGTATGTTATTGTTTTATTTTATTAAAATAAATGACAGAAATATTATAAATAAATAATTAATATCAACAACAAAATTTACTAAAATCGAAAAATAGAATGAGGAAGACTGCTAGTGTCTTTTGTGTGTGTGTATGGGTGTGTTTTATTGTGTGAGGAAAGTGCAATAATGCTGTTGGATGCTAAAAAACAACTTTATTTTTTAAGTAAAAATGCACTTTATATAAACAACTTAGACAATATTTGCAAGATAAATTTTATATTTTATATTAACGTATTTTTATGCTGAAGTTGGCACTTATGTCTCTTTGTTGTCACGTACTTTAGTATTTTAATGCAGGTTAATCCACTTAAAAATTATGTTAAGGGAGAAATAAAATATTTAAATTATTATTAGTGCAACATCGATAAATTTTTCAAAAGACAACAATTTCTTCACATTCGCCTTTTTTCTTATATTTTTATTTTTTTTAATTTAAAATAATTTTTTTTATATTTCAATATTTTATTCTTCTTTGTATTAAAACATAAAAGAAGAGCACTATTTCGAAAATTGATAATTCGTTCGACGTTTACTTAACAACTGACTGCACATACAGCAAAAATTTGTTGCGAAACTTCCGACACAAGGATATACAAGCTTTATTTTATTGTTGTTGTTTTGTGTGTGTGTGAGAGTGTGTTTGTGTCGAATTGTTTTGGTTTTTTTGTTATAACTTTTTGCTTTTACTTTCACACTCTCTGTAAGATACTATTCATATTGTTGGTGTTGTTGTTGTGGCCAGCATAGCAATTTTTATTATATTTATTGTTTTCTTTTTATATTTTTTATTTTAAAGCCTCTTTTGTGTTTTTTAACTCATCTTTTTTATTTGTAATAAAACAACAAACTTTAATGTCTACAAAGTCCTTTTATTATATTTAATCAAGATTTTATTTCTTCAACTTTCTTAACTTTTTAGTTCATTTATGCAATCGTTAATTTTTTTATCTTTTATTGATGATATTTGTGCTGTTGTCTGTAATATAAACATTTAATACAATCATTCATACACTAAAATTTTCTCACAAATATCTCCAGGAATATACTACTGCTACTACCACGGTCACATTGAATACTTCACATAACATCCTGCTGATGTTAAGCAATAAAGAAGCACAGAAGCCGGAAACAATTTTAGAAGAAGAGTACTTATGTTAGATGATTGCAAATGTTAATAAAAGCTTTTCAATGCTCTCCTAAAAGCTTAAGATGAACTTGAAATGAAAGTTTTATCGTAAAAGCTTTTCTTCACAGGGTGTGTAGTTGCTTCAATAAAATTCAAAAACAACGTATTAATTAACGATATCACTAGGAATCAGAGGTGCCAGATGATTTTGATAGGAAATCTGCATATATGCACAAAAAAAGTCGGCGTAATCGGCAACTTACACTACGTGTTGACGAGCCATTGATTTGTTCCCACATGAACAAAACGTATGCAGAATAGGGAACAAAAATTTTTTCATGTTTTTCTATGTGGAGAGAACGTGGCGATGTTCATGTATTGTTTGTTCACAGGTTTTAATATATTTTTATATATTTATCATTGTTTTTTGTTAAATCACATGCAATTACATATGAATAAAAAATTTACAGTCGTTTTGGTTTAAATATCGCCTCAATTTCATTTTTTTAGAATTTTTAAAATGAAAGTAACGTTTGATGGCAGACATTGTTGTTCGAACAAATGTTCAATCAATGTCTCCTCAAGAAGGCGTGTAAGTTTTATAAAATCGGCAAAAAAAATTGGCAGATTAAAAGTACCTCATTATAAATCCAACTAAAATTATTTTTAAAATAAAAAACAAAAAAATCGAGCACTTCAGTATTAAATAATGTTAACAACGTATAAAATCTATAAAAATAACCGTTTACAAATAAATTGTTTTACGTTTTTAATCGTATATAGTAGAAGTTATCCAATATTTTTATAAATTTTTGGTCTCTAGAAGCACTTAAAGCAGTTTTATAAAACACTTAAGAAGGGTCCTTTTTCTGGAATCTTCTCTTTTCCATTGGATTTGGAGACAAATTTAGCGGTTTGTTTATTCGTATTTTTATTGATTCTGTCGTTGGAATAAAATACTGCTGAGACATTCGTTAAATGAAAATATTTTTTTTTCGCTTCACTATTCAATTCATTTATTACAAAAGTAATTTTACTTTTCTAATTTTCATTTCTATCACTTCAAAATCATTTATTTGGTAGAAAGGAATGACTAGATGCCAAAAATTTGTGATCTAAAATTTTTTTATTTTTTTTTTAAGAGAAGTAGCACTTCAGGCAATAATACCTATTTAGTTAATGTCGTAACCGTGCTACATTCTTCAGGAAAGGGATAGATGAGAGATAAGAAAGGTGGTGAAAAGAGAAAGATAGATATAGCCATTTTGTTAGTTATATTACTTCGCCGGCGAATATGCTATTAAAAAGTACCGACGAAGAAGGCTGCACGTTTTAATAGTAATTCTGAATATGTTGCCGCAGGGGTTGAACCCTGGTCAACCAGGTTTATAGCAACGTGCTTACCACTTATTTACTTATTTATTATTTTACAAAAATGGTTCTTTTTTATTAATATAATAAAAATCGCATTAAAATAATTTAGTTTAAAGAAATTGATTAGTTTACTTTAATTTTTATTTTGACTTACATCACTTTTATATTAAGAATACAATTTTTCAGGGAACAATGAACTTATTAACGGCCGTTTTTTAATGTAACAAGTGATGCCCAAAAGTAATGTATACAAACATAGTTACCGTGTTTAGAGTCTAACAAAAAAGCAAAAATCGGCAAATAGGCATTTCGATCATTTTGAGACTAAAAATCGGCAAATATGGCAGGCTTGCTAGGGATGCCAATTGTTATTTTTTTTCCTATTTCTAAATCCTTGAGTTTTTAATGTACAATAAATAATTAAACGTTGTGCCTTCTGTAAAGCGCTCGATTTAATGACTTATAAATTTATTCAATATCAAAAAAATGAACAAATAAATCTTTTTAATTCCGTACATTATAATGCATAATCGTACTGATTGTGAGAATTTCTTAAAAGTAACTTTTACCAGATATTTTTTCAATAATATACCCACAGATGAAGGCGAATAAATTACCAGTTTGTGTATTTTTTTATATATGGAGTTTGACAGTCGTGTATACCAGCAAAAAATACTGAATTCGCCTACGCTGCCACCTGATAATCGATTCGCCTTGCCACAGATCATCATATTAATGTTTTTTTATTAGTTTTTGGTACTCACGAGTTTTAAATAGAAATTTTTATATTGCCAATGGCCATTTTATTTACAGAAAACCAATAAAATATTTAAGGATTATATTCTGATTGAATTTACAAAACTGCTTACTTTATTGTCAAAAATAATTGAACTTTTTTCAAGGTGAATCCAAGGCGAATTCACATAAGGTGGCAGCGCGGCTACAACAATACAACAATAAAAAGAAAAACAGGCACTTAAGTGTATGATAAACTTTAGAACACAAATAATTACTACACTTTTTTCTTACCCTTTTCAATAACGTTTTTACTAAGATTCGTTCTTTAAAATTGATTTAAAACTCTTCTTACAATTATTTTTTAGATTTTTTATATATGGAGTTTGACAGTAGTGTTCGCCGGCAAAAAATACTGAATTCGCCTACGCTGCCACCTGGTAATCGTTTCGCCTTGAGCGCGAGCGTATTTACTATTTTTTGCTGCTAATTATTACTGTCAAACTCCATATATAAAAAATCTGTTTATATTTTTTAGATATGGAATTGAATAGCAATAATTGATAATTGATTCGCCTTGACTTTTTCGAAATAAATGAATATTGAATTTAATTTTGTATGTTGTATAGACATGTTTTTATAGACTCCCAAGATTTGGGATTGATTTATTCGCAAAAAAAACTATTTATAATTCAAAAATCTTACTTTGCCAAAAGTGCACATTTTCACCGTAAAGTCACTCAACCATTAAAAAGAAAACTATCCTTTTTCAAACAAAGAATGTTTATTTTAGCCCGAAGTTTATTCCCGGCTACACCAAAGCGGTTTCTATAATATGAACGAACATTTCCAAAATATAAAAATTTTATTTTATTTTCAACATAAGTATGTGAAAGAAGGTTTGGTTCGCATTTAGTGAAATCACTAGTTAATTTTTAGCGCCTGAACAAATAATCCAAAATTTATTAAGAAGTCATCTGTTTTTATTCTTTTTTATACCATTTGTTATTTTAATCCCATAAAGTATGTATATTCTGACTTCTTATGAATAGCAAAGTCGATTGAGCGATGTCCGTCTGTCCGTCTATGTTAGCGTTGAAATCAAGTTTGCCGAGGCTTTACATCAGCTGGAAAATATTTAAATACGCCAATCAATCAGGCATACTGTCGAAAGAACTGCTATTGGAAATCAGTAAGATTGGTTTATGTACTTCGACGCTGCAGGCAAAACAAATATATGGAGCGATAGAGTATTAATATATAAGAAAAAACCCATATTTTCCCGGTTACTGGTCTCTGAAATTTTTAAAATTTTTTAAATATTAATCATTTTAAAGCTTTTGAAGAGATCTAAAAGAAAATTCAAAGATTTTTTTAAAATGCTTAACCTATTAAGAGCTGAAGGCATTTTTATGTAAAATTATGTAGTACTTACAAATTTCTTCTTTTTTTTTAATTCTTTGTCACTGTAATATTTGCTTTTTTGATTGAAGTTACTTTACTAAACTAGATTTACATAGATGGTGAAGGAAATATAAGGTTTGGCATAGCGGAATATAGCACTCTTACTTGTTATGCTTTATTTTGTATAACCCAAGGTGATATTTATTTAAGTCCAACGTTGTAGTCAAAATTTTAAAATAATTTTAAAAATGAAAAATTTTCAAATAATTTGAAAAAGTAAATTATCGTAAAAATGCAGAAGTAAAGCTGGATTCACCCATTGTTTCATTTTTTTTTATGTAGTTTGAGGTGTTTCTTTTTGAGAGAGAGAGAGAGAGAAAAACACGTCAAACTACATATAAAAAAAAGTTTCGGAACAAAAATTTTGTTCGGAAACAATGGGTGAATCCAGCTTATGAAACCAAGTAAAAATAATAATAGAAGGATAAATTGAATTCATCAACGTGATGTACTTCAATAATGAAATCACATAAAATGTGAGTATTTGTAGCCACACAGCCACCTAATATTTAATTTGACTTGGTAAAACCCTTTATTTTACTGTCCGATTTTATTATCAAGGCAACATTTGATTTTTTCTAATTTTCTAAATAAAACTGTTTTTGTATTTTGGAATGTACCCCAAGAAACATGTAAACTCTGAAAATAATTTTCGTGTTAAATGATTAATAAAAAATTGTGATTAAGGCTTTTCAAGATTCCGCCAATTAATTTTAATAACGTGAATGGTTGCAAAAATGCTAAAGAATTTTAAAGAAATTTAAATTGAAATTTAGAGAAATTACCATTTTGTGTAATAAAAAATTAATATAAAAATAATGTTATTTTCTTAAATTAATTCAAGCTTCTAAATAAATCTCTTAACTATGTCTTTAAAACTTAATCAAATATCTTTTACCGCTCTTGATATTCTCGATATTTAGGCATGTCACAGATCTTAATTCCGATTGAAAGTGGTTTTAACTCCACAAATTGGTTCTTCAGAAAATGAAAAACGAAAAAAATTTTTCGAAATAAAATCACTATAAAATTTCCGAGTGGAATTGATGTCCTTTCAAATTTTGTTTTTTGCACTGTTTGTTATTTTGGTGTGAATAGCGTTGCCATATTAAAATTAAAAAGTATTTTTTATAAATAAACAAAATCGGTTGGAATCTGAAGAAGTTTTAATAAATTCGAACGGAATCGTTAATACGTAATTAAAACCATTCCGATTTGGAATGTGTGAAATGCCTGATATTCACATTACTCGTATGGAACACGATTTCAGTCATGTGACTAAAGCGGCTCTGGTTCTATCTTACGATTGTCTCGAACCTGGAGCCGAGTAAATTGTACGTTATAATCGCATATGAGATTTTTTTTTTACAAAAATCATGCTGGTAAATAAAATAACAAAGTTTTTCAGATTGATGGCAAGCGAACGTTCATGGATTGTACTGCAAACTTTTGGCCAAAGTATTCACATTCTCTTGAGTACATATCGTACGATAACGAGGATTATTTTAGAACAGTTTAGTTTGTATTCAGGATTTATTTTAGAGCGGAGATATATGTTAAAATATTGCACATATGGCCTACAAAAAGTTGCCACAAATCTATAAAGTTAAGAATAGTGCTGGAAAAAGACTCTATAGGATGAAGAGCTATGATCTTTTAAATTTAAGAACAGTTTTTCTTTTTCTATTTAGAATTTATTTCAATTAGCAAGCCAGTCCCACATACTAAATGCAGCAGTCATGACGGACCGCTACTTCATTTCGGCCAAAATTTCGTTATAACAAATGGTAATTTTGGACAGAACTTTAGAACTATGTTTTCCATATTTCGCATTGTTCTTCAAGTATACTTTGTACAGAAAATATTGAGCCACTTGCACCACTTGGTATATTGAAATGCAAAAAATACACATTTCAGGAAGACTTCAACAATGATGCTTAAGATGATTTAACAATTAACAATTTTTTACATTTTAAAAAATTATTTAAATCCATTTGTGCTCAAATAAAAATACGAAGAGATAACAATAAAATGTATTTAATTTTCGAAATTGATATGAATTATACAAAAGATTGATTGATAATAACGATTTTAATTACAAACAAAAACTTCAATGTAAAAATATAAAGAAAACTCCATTTTTATTTCCAGTCACCAACTTCATAGTCCCATTTTGAACTCAAACCACTTATAGGATTCATTTCCAAACCTATAATTCTCTTTAGCTGAGCTTGACGGCGATCTTCGGCAAAAGTTTCTGGTAAATCTTGATGATATACAATAATCGAATAGGTATAGAGCATAGAAATAGCACAAGTCCATAAAAGTAGTCCAATGTGCAATTTCCATTCACCAGTAAATGCCTTCATTTCAGAAAATGTGCTACAGAAACTATAACGATACAATTTCTTTATCTCCTCCTTAGACAATTTTTTCCAATCATCTTCTTCTTTCTTTCTAAGGGCACATATTTCAGCAGACGGTTCCTGAAAACGTACAGCTGGCATAGGAAAGTCCAAGAGATCAGCATAAAGTGGTGCACCATTAACGCCAAAGCCCACATATTCACGTTTGCCACTCATAGTATTTGCAAAATCAAAGGAAGTACTGCGTGTGCTTGTGATTAAAGGATGAAACTTAAATAATTTCCAAAGTGATCGCTTTACAAGGAATTTACTATTTTGTAGAAGAGCCATTGTCTTTTGTTAATTGTTAAATATTTCTGTTTATTTCGATTAATTTTCGTTTGAGGTTTAATTTGAATTAAATTCTACTTAAAAACGTTTATAGTAGCTGTCAAGTGAAAAAAGTTTGACAGTAGTCTGTAGAAAGAATTTTTTTTTTTTTTTTTGTATTAGGGACATACACAAGGCGAATCAATTTACCAGGTGGCAGAGTAGGCGAATTCAGTATTTTTTGCTGGTTACACGACTGTCAAGCTCCATATTAAAAATATGTACACTTATTTTTTATATATGAAGTTTGACAGTCGTGTATACCAGCAAAAAATACTTAATTCGCCTACGCTGCCACCTGGTAATTTATTCGCCAGTTTATTTATTCCAGTTCCGCTTTAAGAAGCTTTTCCAGTCTCAAAAGCATATAAACCCTAAAGCATATAAGCCGTCAATAGTAACGAGCATTTATCTGCTAACGAAAAATCACTTATTAAAACGTTCTTCCGCATTTTAAGAGATTTTAAACACGATATTCTTTAAAAACATGATAATGAGATTGGAAGAGATGTATAAGAGTGAAAAAATAAAAGTATTTAATTTCTTTAATTATTGTCATCACTAAAATTTAGTTTCAATCAAGCGAAAAACTTTTTGAACTAAGAATAGGTGAGTTCCCGATATTGTTTATTAAAGGTGACAGCACGTCTCAATGGCCAGTTCGCTAACCGCTTACTAAGCTCTTCTGAAAAATTCTAATTATTTTTTGGATAAAATTGTGTTCAAATAACCCCACTACTCAAATCTTAGGTATGTGAGTTCTGTTCTTTAAATATTATCGATAAACTGATATTGTTTTAAAATTGATGAATTTTGGGGCGACCAATTGTATAAAGAAGAATATTGAGTATTTAATAAAAATTTAGCAATAAAAATTAATTATTTATCACAAAATTATGCAGATAATTTTTTTTATCATTTTTTTTTTTGCAAGGAATTTAAAACAGTTTTTTGCCAGCTTTTGGCAATTTTGAACACCAACAAAGCGATGGGGTTAAAACAAATCTGCCAATCCTGGCTTCTGCGAAAAAGAAAGTAAAATTTTTTTTTTGAAATAGCAAGCAAAACCGTGTGGCAAAGTACTAAAAAAGAACAAAAAGAATTAATTTTAATTCTTATTTTTTTTTTTTTTTTTTTTTTTTTGGTAAATTAAAACATTTCAAAAGCTGTCAAAATTTCTCTATCTTAATTAGGAGGAGCAGGGTATAAATCTATAGATATCTAAAGCAACGGTACTCACATGGTGGTCTGTAGCAATGATCCAAGGGGTCCGCATGAAGAACCGTAAAAACAGTGTTTTCAAAAATAATAAACGTTTTATTTTGAACTTAGGCTTCAGAGGGGTCCGCGAAAAAAAATTAGTTTACTAGAGGTCTGTGAGCAGGAATTTGATGAGAACCACTGATTTAAAGAATCATCAAATATGACCTTTGAATTAAAGTAATCCTGAGGCAAAATTCCTGATCTTATTAGTCTTCTTAAGGTTTAATCAGTTCGTTTATTAAAAGAGTTTCCAAAAAATACAATTTTCGCAATTTTAATCCTCGATTGCAAAATCGGTTATTTAAAGCTCTGTTTGTCTTTAGTTTATCTAATTTTTTTTTATTTCAGGTGCATTTTTGCGGCAGCCCACCAGGGGTCTGCTACTCACGCATCAATTTGGCTTTAACACTATTCTTTTTGACACTTTTCTCATCCTGTATATTAATTTGTTAACTCGATATTTCTTCTTTCTTTCTTATGGGTAAAGAGACCAGACCTACCCCCCCCCCCCCCTCACTTTTAAAGTCTACCTGCTAACGTAACCAATAATAATTTTCATTTTTAAACAGATTACATTAAATGAATTATTTTTTGCAATTTTTACTTAAGATTTTAATAAACAAAAATTTTATTAAAAAGCATTGAAATTTATAAGAAAAAATTTTAATATTCGCCGAAACCCTTAATAATTTTTTATAACTTTTATTTATATTTTTCAGTTTTAATTCTATCTTCCTTAATGTCAAATTGAATTAATTTTTAAAACATTCGTAAAATAAATATATATTTTTTTTTCTTATTTCCTATAAAATGTGTGAATATCCCTGTTCGATTCCAATACCTAAAAAAAAATTTCGTGAATTAACACTACTGCTATTGGATTGTTGGCAACGTGAATACGACAAACGTCCTTATCGTAACTTTGTATTTGAACGTTTAAACTTTGAAAATCGTTTCGATCGAGATTATGATCACAAAGAAGACCTCAAAGTCATTGTATCATTTTTGGAAACACGCTTTTTATGTTGCATAAAATTAATGGGTCTGCGGATTTTGGCTGACGATATTCGGACACTCTATAATTTGGTTAAGAGTTTTCAAAAATTTCGAAAAATTGAACTAAAGCTTATGGAATTGCCGACAGAATTCTTTCGGCTGCTGGCGCATACTGGCCGCGATATGAGGGTTATGGAATTTTCACTAGAAGGTTAACTATTAATGAGGAGATGGTTTTTTATTTAAAAAAATAATTTATGCAATTTGTTTATTTGCAGGGACTCCGTTGAAAGACAAGGATGTTGAATACTTAAGCTCCTTCATTTTAAAATCACAAAAATTGACCAAATTAAATGTATCGTCGTGTAGCATAACTCAGTATAATTTTGCCGAACTGGCTGATGCAATTCATAAGTGTCCGACATTGAGGAGTTGTAATATTTCACGTCTCTTGGGTTTGCACTTAACTCTTGATTCGGATAAAATGGCCCACATCGTAGCCTCCTTAATATGGCAAAATAAATTGAAGGAAATTATTTTGGAAAAATGTGGCTTTATAGGCCACGATATGGAAATTATTGCAGAGTATTTATATCACAAGTGTTCCAAGTTGGAAACTTTAAGTGTGTCTTACAATGTAATTGGTGCTAATGGCGCCTTGGAACTCTTTAAAGCCATTTCAAGTAGTGGTACCCTGAAACATTTAAAAATGAATGGCTGTAGTTTGGCTACACATGGCGGTCAAGTAGTGGCCCAGTACTTAAGCTCGTGTTGGAACTTGGAATCTCTGGAAATACAACGTAATAATATTAAAGCTGAAGATATCAATATGATTTTGTTGTGCATGAAAAAGTCTTGCAAATTGCAAAGGTTGTATTTTTTTGGAAACTCTTTTAATAAACGAACTGGTTCCACCTTAAGAAGACTAATAGAATCAGGAATTTTACCTCAGGATTACATTGATTCAACGGTCACATTTGATGATACTTTAGATGGCTATAGAGTTATACCCTGGTTGCCTTAATTAAGATACAGAAATTATGTCAGCTTTTGAAATGTTTTAGTTTACCGATGAAACAAAAAACAATAAAAATTCAAATTTATGCTTTTTGTTCTGTTTTTAGTACTTCGCCATACGGTTTTGCTTGCTATTTCAAATTTTATATAAGAAAAATTATTTTATTTTTCGCAGAAGCCAGGATTGGCAGATTTGTTTTAACCCCATCGCCTCGTTAGTGTTCAAAAATTTCCAACAGCTGGCAAAAAACTGTTTTGAGTTTACTGCAAAAGAAAAAAATGACAAAAAATTATTATTAAAAATTTCAACGAAATTTTAGGATTAAAATCCCTCTTAAAACATTTGCATTTTATCAGTTAACAATTAAAAATAGTCACAAAGTAATGTAATGTAATGGTGCTTTTAATTTCATTTTATTTAAGCAACCACAGAAGAATGTGAACATTTATTGTTAAGGACAGTGTAATTATTGATCAGACCATTTAAGTTTGTTTTGGAGAAAAAACAAAGAATTAAAAACAAACAAAATTCAAGGAATGACAACTCTATTTTTACTTGCACTTAGTCCATAAATAGAACGCTTAAAATGTATTTAGTTATTTTATTTATTTATAGAATAAAATTGTTGTGGCACGTGTCTGCCACAGTTGATCAGCCCAACTCACTCAATGTCTGCTTTATGTGAACACAAACAGATGTATGAGATGCGATTGATATAAATGAACTACTGACTGGTGTTCAAAATCAAAACAAAATTACAATATCTTTATTATTTCACAAATAAGTTTAACATTTGTCTTTTTGTTTTGTTCGCTTTTTTTTTTTTTTTGCATGGGACACTTGCAACAACAACAACAAAAATGATAAGAATGGCGACATTGTGATTAAAGCAATTGATGTCTCAATTTAAGTAAATTTATGTAACTTCGATTACTCCTATTTGCAATTACTATAACGAGTAGACAACTTTGTTTCTCATCGAAAAATGTTTTAAGCGCAAAATTTAAAAATCAGAAGCTTATCTTTGAGAAGTGCTTTAGTTTCAATTTACCCTTCACCACAATAAGTTTAAAAAAGGGGATAAATAATTTTTTCATTCCATTTGTAATTTCTTTAATATCCATTTTCTCTTATGTCTAGCAAAGACGATTGAGCAATGTCCGTGTATCTGTCCGTTTTCGTGTTGAAATCAAGTTTGCCGAGGCATTAGATCAGCTAGAAAAAATTTAAATACGCTAATCGATCAGCTGTAGTGTCAAAAGATATGCTATTGGAGATCAGCATTATCTAAGGTAACGAGCAAAACACTACGCCTACCTCTATTTTTCTTATATCATTTGGAACAATGAAGTCTCTTCAATCAAAAAAATATATCGAGAAATAGAGAGTTGAAAAATAAAGAAAAACGTCGAGTGAAAAAATTCAAATGCTTAACCCATTAAGAGGAAATGCAAGCAATTACTGTTATCCAGTAATTGTTTGCATTTCCTTAAAGTTCTCTTCAAAAGCTTTAAAATGATACCCATATTGAAAATTAAAAAATTTGACAATTTCAGAGGCCCGTAACCGGGAAAATATGGGCAAGCGCCAATCCTTTCACTTGATGTTTTTTTTTTCTTATTTTTTAATTCTCTATCGCTTCAAATATTTATTTTTTTTATTGGAGTTACTTTATTGTTCCAAACGATATGAAAAACTTAGAGGCAGGCGTGGTATTTTGCCCGCTGACTCAAAGGACATGGACCGATCTTGCTGATTTTTAATAGCAAAATTTTTAAAACTATGTCTAAGCGATTGGCGTATTTAAATTTTCTCTAGCTTATCTAGTGTCTTGAAAATTTTGATTTCAACACTAGCATGGATGGACAGACGGACATCGCTCAATGGACTTCGCTATGTGTAAGAACTCAGAATTTATATTCTTTTTGGAGTCAGAAATGGATATTGTAGAAATTACAAACGGAATGACAAACTTTTTCTACTTTTTGTGGTGAAGGGTAGAAAAATATTCGATTTTTAAGTTGAACTTTACAAAGTTGAACTATTTTAACCCAGTTGTGATCAGTAAAACACGGACCATCCCTCCGACATAAAAATGAATTTCTTAATGAATCAAGATTTTCCCATATTCCTGAACAGCTTTATTATGGAGATCAACTGAAAGTCGATTTGTGTATTTATGAAAATTCAATTTTAGTCCAAATGTTGTTTTAAATTCCAAAGCTGGGATTTTTAAATTTTAGGCGATTTTAAAAAGTCCTCTGTTTTTTTCTATCTCTTTAAAAATATTTAAAATCTTTTTAATTTTTGGATTATAATGTGTGATTTGCGTATTTCAGTTTCCGGTTTGTCTGATCTATACGCCATAATTTTCGACAACAGATTTTGCTCCACACTGAGTTGTTGGTAGAAGTGCTGTTTAATGTAAATGTGATGTGTTGATGATGTTGTATTGTAGTTTAAACAATTATTTATTTTTATATAATCAAGAACAATCCCCGAAAGAGTTCAATCTTGCATCTTTACCCATAACAAGTAACTTCTATAATCGAGTTAGAAAAAAGTTGAATTTTTGCTGTCATTATATGTTCTCCTTGTATTTCAAAATGTTTATATTTTATACCTTAAAATTTGAGCGTTTAAGTCAATATCTATTATTTTTTCTTGTGGGGCACAGAAATTACCAAATTTATTCGTACCCTTTTCACTTGTAGCAAAAGATATGAAAATCTATTGTTTTTTTTCAACATTTTGTTTTTCTGATTTTTTTAAAATTTATTTGCATTTTATTATTGAGAATATTTATACTCAAGTGCGTTAATTCAATGTCTCGCCTTTATGAGCGCCAAAAAAAAATAAATAAACATAAAAAATCTTCCTAAAAAGTGCTGAATAATTTTGGCGAAATTTTATTTGTAAACAAATTGTCAAAAGACACATATGTATTTATGTATGTATGTAGACGAATAGTTTGAAAGTGTCTTTTAATTAAATACAATAAATATTTAATTTTATTTATTATAGTTTCTTGTTTAATTCTGTGTATTCTTACGTACATATGAACATACATACAAACATACGTCTGGACAAAATTTAATTTACAATTTTAAAACTTTTTTCAAAGGCACACAATCATTTGTATCATAAAAAAACAAGAAAAATATACATTAAAATATGAGCATACAAATGTGTAGAATTTGCAAAACAAACTATTACTGATTTGAATTGCTTTTAGTTTTTTTATTTTTTCTATTATTGTGAGAAAATAATAATAGAATTTATGCCTGAATTTGGCGTAAGTAACAAAAAGCTAAATAGCAAAAAAATTAAAATTTATTTATTTTAACACAAGTTAGAAGTAAACAAATTTCGATTCTACACACTTTATTTAGCTCGTTAATTTTCTTGCATCATGATTTTATTTTGCTTAAGAAATAAAAACTCAATTTTATGGCATTTTTAAAAGTAACGTATCGCTGCTTTTGAAAAAAAACAAATTTATATTTTTGTATTAAGGAAGAGCTTACAAATAATCTATTTTACAGTTTTTTCCAAAAAAAAAAAAAAAAAAAGCTTTGAAATGAAGACATAAAGAAATTAAAGAATTCATTTTGTAGAAAATTTTGTTTTATATTCAAGCGCTTCAAGTCCAAAATTGCCAAAATGTTATGAGCAGAAAGGTCCCCATAAAACCTTAAACAAATGTAGAAGGAAAACTCAGGGTTCCTATACAAATTCAGACTGGGTCTAAGGCCAAATTATCCCTCAAACTAAGACGAACAAACTTATAGTATTCTTTGCTGTTTCCCATTCCACCTTATCCCTTCAAATTCTAATGAGATTGATGTGAAGAAAATATAATTTCCTTACATTGTTACCAATCGTACAGTACCTTGTCAGTTTATACACCTGCATATCCATTCGCCTTCGAGGGGTTCCTGGCAGATTTGAAGCTCGTTTAATTATACTGAGATCAATAGAAACCTCGTTAGACCAACTGGTCTGTGCAGTTACAATTTTGTAAAACGCCAAATAGGTAATTGAGCTCCTGGTTCTGTAACTGGGTTTCAGATGTAGTAAATTTATTCAGAGAAAAGCTCCAGCTTGGAACGTCCTGTCATTGCAGCATTAGATTTTCAAATTGTTCAGCTTTACTGTCGGTACAGACGCGAATACCTCAGCCAGATTTTTGCGCTTTAACGGGCCGAAATTTCACCCTCAATAAAGCTGCAGGGACCCTCTTGTCTAAACTAAAGATGCCTTTTCAAACTGTTGTGCCTGACTCTGACCCGTCTGTTTATGTTATTTTGGTTGGTATGAACGTTATTTATACTTCGAATTTTTTAACCGGCAAAGCTTGGAATGAGCAATTATCGGAGCTACTGTTAGTAAAGAATGCGATAAAGTAGTGCAAATCGCATGATAAGAGCTGAAGTGAGTATTATATTGTTAATTAGCCTGCAAAAGGCAAGGCCTAAACTATCTTACGCGGCCGCGAGTGGTTGGAAGTTCTTCTTTCCATTTACTAGGCTTTCAATAAAATCATTCACTGTAAACACTCAAAAACAATTATTTTTATAAGGCTTCGTTGAGATTTCAACTCACGATTTTCTATTTAACAAACAAACAGGCTCACGACACTTGTCATTGGTGGACACAATTGGTTTTTTACTTCTCTATTTTCTTAGCTCAGCAAAAGTTCAATATTTCAATGGCCCGTTAACGACTTTGTGGAGGTTAGAATATTTTGTACCCCAGAAGGCTTCAGTGGATAATTCGCCTTTTGAGTTTTTCTATATACATAAGTACATTTTCGGTCGCCCAACTTTATTGTCCACTTCTTCAACTCTATTTCTAAAATACATACACACACATACATATGTAAATCATCTGAATTCATAATGAAAAAAAATATACTTTTTTAAATTCGTAGGTTGGTAACAATTAAAATTATAAATTATTTTAAATTCAATTGCTTTCCCAAAAGAATTAAACGAATCTACTAAAATTTAAGATTTAATATTAAGGAGATATTTTGGGCCCTGAGATGGAAACCAATTGTGATTAAGTACAGGTGGATACAGAAGGGTTACATTAAGATGAATCGGAAAGCCGGGCGAGATGAACGAAAAGGCTAAATAAAAGCAGCAGAGTGCATACGGCATGGAAACCAGGTGTAATAATTTTAAAATTTTGGATAAAGATCAGGAATAGGTATTGAGGAGTTTTTCAACGAGAACCTTATTTTTTCAATATGGCAACACCAACAACATGACAGTCTTGACATTTAGTTTTTTTCATATGTTGATAGTAAATGCATTAGCAATTGTTACAATAAATTTAATTTCGCCCGAAAATCGCATTTAAATAATTAAAGTCCACTATAA
Organism: Cistogaster globosa; assembly: GCA_937654795.1. Lineage (NCBI taxonomy): Eukaryota > Metazoa > Arthropoda > Insecta > Diptera > Tachinidae > Cistogaster > Cistogaster globosa. The sequence goes on from OW569407.1 coordinate 77,290,869, forward strand.
AAATTCATTCAAGAATAAGATGTTGGTTTTCTAAAAGAAAATAATTTTTTCAGACGAAGCCCGCTTTCTTTTGTCAGGGTGCTTCAACGAGCAAATTTAACGTATTTGGGCTTCTGCGGGCTATGTGGGGTTTTTTTTTTATACCATTAACTACAAAAAGTGGAAAAATTTTGTAATTTTTACAACATCCATTTATGACCCCATAGCGAAGCCGATTGAACGATGTCCATCTGTCTGTCCGTGTTAGTGTTGAAATCAGGTTTGCCGAGGCACTAGATCAGCTAGAAAATATTTAAATACGCCAATCGATCAAACATATAGAGCGATAGAGAATTAAAAAATAAGAAAACAACATGAAGTGAAGAAATTGGCGCTCGCCCATACTTTCAGAGTTACGGGCCTCTGAACTTTTCAAATTTTTTAAAATATCAATATGGGTATGATTTTAAAGCTTTTAAAGAGGATTTTAAAGAAATACTAAAATTTTTTAAAAATGCTTAACCTATTAAGATCCGATGACATTTTTATGTTTTATCTTTAATTATTTAATTCTCTGTCACCTCAATATTTGTTTGTTTTTTTTTTTTTTCTTGTATTGTAGTTACTTCACTAAACTAGATTTACATACATGCTGAAGGGTATATAAAATTCGAGTAGCCGAATATAACACTCTTGATTTTTTCAAAGTTGCCAAAAACTGAGATAAAAGAACTAGAACTAGTTGTACAATAAAACTTTGAATAATTTTTATCCAAATTTTTTGTGTTATTTTATTGCTTAAAAACCCGATATTTTCGAAATGGAACCGGTATTAAAAAAAAAACAATAGAGAATAAGCAGTAGCTAAAGCTTTGAGTGACATGTTTATTTATTTGCTCTCGGAAATTTTGTTAAAACTTTCTTTCTCCAAGTGCATCATTAAACTGATTGCATCAGCTGCAAGCATGTTTTTTTTTTGTTGTTGTTGTATTTGTTGTCATTTTACTATCATTCTTCTTGATTGCATTGATTGATTGTAATTTGAAACACTTTCAATTTCATTACGTATGCATTAAAATTTCGTCTGTTACGTTACAAAAAAAAAGTGGTGATTTTATTCTTCTTTTTGTCAATTTAAACGTCGTGTTGTTAAAATGTTTGCATTCTCCGTTTTTTTTTTTTTTTTTGTTCTTAATTTATTATTGCTTCAAGAACAACGTCATTAAAATTAAGAACTGATAATTAAATACAAGAAAATGTTCATAATTGATGGTCCAGTCCACCAATGTACCAATGTATAAACAACTGTACACACATACATTCATATTTATCTGCGTAAGTTTGTACACATGTATGTTACTCCAAATCACATAAACAAATCACGAGATACGAGAACAAGTACTTTATCAATCGTGTTTTAAAAGTTGCAATGTTTAAGGGAGAGGTAAAAGATAACTTGATAGGTTGATTACTGCTGAGTATGACTGACGGACGACTGACACTGCATAAATATTTCACATCATCCAGCTGCAGGCTATTAACAATTTTATGATGAATTTTTGGTAGCTACTGTTTTCATTTTAAGTCTCTCACCTATAAATTAGGCAGAATTTTAAGTTATTAAAACGTTTTGAAACGGTGTCCAAGAAAGAGAAATACTTTGTTATTGGTGAAGTCAACAACATCAAGCAAAAACGCTGGCATTAAAAGCAAGACCCATGATTGAGTCATCGTTAGTAACTTCTTTTCAATGTAAAATTGTTGTTTTTGTTTCTATTTATCTGCATGAAATATTTTTTTTTTTTTAATTATGTTAAAATTGTTTAGAGAAGGCACATCTTAAAATGTGATTAAAATTTCAAACTGTACAGAAATAAGCGCTAGGCTTACGTTAAAGTCAATAGGAATTATGCGTAACAGTGCACTTTCTTTTATATAAATTTTTTACACGTTTTAACAGGTAACATTAAGTGTAAGAAATAATAAAAAATCCGTAAGATTGAAGGGAACTTTAAAGCTCCTGGTGGGTACAAAAAAGGTCTAACGCACTGTTGGCACCTAAAGTGTTATTGGTTGCCTATAAAAGTCTCAAATATATTTTTTATTTCTTTTTGCTCCTTTTTTATTCTTTGTTTTTTCTATCATTCTTCCAACCGAATAATGCAAGAAAAAAAAACTGAACTCAAGTAAGTCATATTTCTTTACTCTAGCTTCCTATGAACTCAACCTGACATTAATTAAGTGACAGTGAAATTTAAGGAAATCGTCAAAATCATATCGGACAGAACAAGGCCAATCTCCATCATATACCCAGTCTGCATAAAATATTATTTTATTAACTAAATGAAATTATATAATTATAATTTTGTGTAATTAACTCCTTGAGGGTGATTATAGTTCGATGTGATTATTTTCCTTAACAAACACTTTTAATAGTCCCACTGAAGATCTTAAATTGTCTGTTGAAGATTTAACTGCCTAAATAAATTGTGCCTTATGTATGGCAAAATGTTCAAAACAAAAAGAGAAATATACCTCTTTAAAAGAAAACTTTATTGTCTCTTTCCTGTTTCATAGAAATTTAATTGAGTTTTTTAGAAGAAAGTTTTTCATAGAATAAAATTTCTAAGCATATTAAAATTTTTATTGGGGTTGCATCAATTAAACAAAGAGTATAATCACACAACTGGACTCTTAACAACTAGCAGAATAAAACCTCAGCTGTTTGACTGTACTGGCAAAAGGAGACAAAAATATTAAATACTATCTGACCAAGAAACGAATTTAAAATGTTCCTGTAAAAACCTAAGTTGTCGAAATATACTGTTTTAAAAGTCACTGGCTTGCCTTTGATTGAGAACGACAGGTAGAATAATATTGAAAGTGGTTGCCAGGACGAACGGTCCCTTGAGGAACATCTCAGTTTTAAGATCATCATTTTTTTAATAGTAATCGTGATCACTGTTTGCTTGAGGATAGTATTTTTGTCACGACCAAAGAAAAAAAATTACAAAGAAATTTTTCTGAAACAATTAGGAAATGAAAACAAAATGTAAAATCTTCTTTTGTTCGCAATTTCAATTTAAAAGAATTTAAATAATGCTTGTATATCAGGGTAATGTTGGCATCAAGACGAATAAATTACCAGGTGGCAGCGTAGGCGAATTCAGTATTTTTTGCTGGTATACACGACTGTCAAACTCCATATATAAAAAATATAAACAAATTTTTGATATATCGAGTTTGACAGTGGTGTACGCCAGCAAAAAATACTGAATTCCCCTATGCTGCCACCTGGTAATCCATTCGCCTTGGTTGGCATATAAAAAAGCTACCTATACACGACGTGATTTTTGTATCTGACTTTTTAACTGTGTGAGTCATATTTAGGCGAATTCATATAAGGTGACAGCGCCGCTACAACAATACAACAATTAAAAGAAAAACAAGTACTTAAGTGTACGGTAAACTTTGAAAACAATTAATTACAGCACTTTTTTCTCACCCTTTTTATTAACGTTTTCATTAAGCTTTGCTTTCTAAATTGATTTAAAACTCTTGTTTCAATTATATTTTAAAGAATGTTAAAAAAAAAACTTTTGTAATATTAAATGATAAACTTTTGACAGCTGCTCGACACATAAGAAAATTAAGCAAAAAGTAGTCAACTGCTGCAACGATGCCACCTGATAATATTAATTCGCCTTAAGTCATATCTTATTCTGCATGTGTGTCAAAAATGGTATTTTACTGACAGAAGCTTTCAATAATTGGTCAAAAACGTAAATGAACATTTACGCGTGACAAAACTTTTATTTATTTTCAACATCTGATCTGCTTTCAAATTTAATTAAAATTGTTTTTTTATCATTTGAAAATAGATTCAAAAACTAAAACAGTTGAATGGTGTAGTGTTATTTCAATATAAAAAAGATAATCAAAAATAAAATTTTATATTTTCTTTTTTAAATAATTTGCTTTTTTCACTGTACAGATATCCAAATCGTTCGGTTTCAAAATGGCTTGTTGCCGTCTTAAAATATTTTTGTGCGCGCTACGGAATTACTGAAGACTTGTCAATTTTATTATTTTTTTTTTACTCTAAATATAATGAAGATCAGTTTGCACTGAATAATAATACAAAATTTATTTCCTGCAGCCGGCCAATGCTACCGCTAATGGTCGAACGCCGTTGATTATTTTCGTACGGCATAGATTTTTGGCAATACTTTTTATAATTATAACAATTATAACAGATGATGTCAGATGGCTTGTCAGATCAAAAAAAAAAAAACACGTTCTAAACAAAATTTTGTCAGATGACTTTTCACATGTATTTAACAGAAGCAATATTTTAATAGCCCTACACGAAATATATGTGTTTAACAGTAAGAAATTTAACATGTCGGATGTAAAAAACACTTAGTGTATAGGTAGCTTAACTCTAAGCTTTTATTAAACAAACATGTTATTTCACTACACTCTACTAATGGTTAAAATCAACTCTGTTGAACTAAAGGCCGGAGCACATAGAATCCTTCATACGTTAAACTTTGACGTATTCAACTGACAAGTGAGTTAAAATACATGTTTTCTTGTGAGCGTTGTCACAATCAATACGTGACCGTCAACGCAAACTTTTGACGTACGTTGAATACTTTAATAGCTATCAATTGCTTCTTCATCTTTGTTTTCTCTAAACTCTTGATGTGTTTAAATTATATTCTGTAATTTTAATGAAATAATTTTGGTGGCAAAAAATAAAACACAAATTTATTTTAAAAGTGAATAAAAATAGAGAGCAAACTTTGATTTAACATCCTTCAGCAAAGTATTCATTGTGCCAACCTCATCCGTCGTTAATTTGACTTTAGTTTAATTTGTCAAAGTACAACGTATGACGGATTCTATGTGCCCCGGCCTTAGCACACACGGACAACGACAACCTTCGATTTTGTTGTTTCGTAACAGTATTTTATTTATTTTAGTTACGTCAAATAAAAACTAAGTTCTACACTGAGGTTTATTTCCCTCACCTCACCAGGAATTGACCACAACAATGTTTTTTGAATGAATTGACGAAACGAAACTTCGTGCAGACATAAGCAACAAATAAATACATATTTTTTATACTCAGTCTCTTGTCATTTTGGTAATCGTGTCTGTGAAGGCATAAAAATGCATTAACTGCATCATCGTCGTCATCATCTTTATCACTTTAAGCAGTTTGTTGTTTTCTTTTTTCTTTCAGTTTTTTTTTTTTTTTTTTTTGTTTGTCTACAAGGATATTGAGAAATATTTTGCATAAATGCAGTTTGCAACTTTAAATATTGTTCATGCATGCAACATGCTTGTGAGTATATGTATGTCTGTGTGTGTGCATGAACGTGTGCATGTGAATGCATTATTATTATTGTGTCTGGGATGTCTACAGGTATCTTCAGTTGAAATGTTTCATTTAAATGTTAGAGACTGTCTGGCCTGTTTAGGTTTGGTCTTGTTGTATGAATTTATCTCTTGGTCGTGCCTTTGGCCTACTAAGCCCTGAGTTTACAGCATACGAGCAACATGCACATAATTTTCATCGTCATTATTATTGTTGTGATTGGCTTTGTTGTTGCTGTAACTGTCGCCGACGTTGTCGACAAAGTCTCCCTGGTCGTATGCAATCAAGAAAGACAAGCAGTCTAGCCACAGGTTCAAATGTCTGTATGTGTGCCAGACTAAAACAGACCAAAAGCTAAATATTTGGTTATATGTCATGTCTGGTCTATATTTTTTTTTTTCTTCTCGTACAATTGTCAGAATGTAAGCGTATAAATTTGTTAAACGCCAATTATTTTACAAAACAGTACTTAAATTAATACTTTTTATGTCACTGTTTTATTAGACTAAATAGCAAAGCATCTACATCGACAACAGGCATTACAATAAATGGTCGTAGAATAGAGCCGCAATAGTCTGGCAACCCAGCTACATACAAATCTTAACAGGATTTCTTGTTAACCGACTTCCAGAAACGAAGGGGGTTATCAATTCGACTGAATGTTGCTTTTTTATGTTTGTGACTGCAGAACTCAGTCATTTCTAAGCCGATTTTGAAAATTTTTTGTAATTTGATAGAGTATGCTTACACATTTGTCCCGTTTTAAAAACAGTTCATAATCTAAAAAATTAAACGGTGTCCCCATACAACATACATGTAACCATACAGCGCATTTCTTTAAAATGTTAAAAAATGCATGTTTCTATAGCTCCCAATAGCAAAAAGTAATACAAAAACAAATCTAAAAATTAAAGGGTGTCCCCATTAGTGACGTAAGTTGACTTATATGCGCTTATCTTTTGAATCGTTATAGACAAACGCTTTAAAATTGGACATGATGTCGATTACTATGACCGTTATAATAACAAGTATAAACATCCAAAATTATAAATTAAAGGTTGCCCCAATTGTTAATGTAATTTGATGCATGTGGCCAAACTTTTAGACTGTTATAGCCAGATAGTAGAAATTTACATAAAACTTTATTGCTTAGTCCGCTATAACAACAAGTATAAAATTTGAATTTAGAAATTAAAGGGTGTCCCTATAGTTGGAGTAGTTTGATTTATGTGGCCAAAGTTTTAAGCCGTTATTGACAGACAGCTGGAATTAACAAAGAACCTCTATTGCTCAGTCCGCTATAACAAGTATAAAATTTGAATTTAAAAATTAAAGGGTGTTCCCGTATATGAAGTAAATTGGCCTATATGGCCCTATCGTTTGAACCGTTATATACAAACACTTAAAAATTAAACAGAATGTCCACTAATTTGTCTGGTATCTTAAGAAGTACAAATATTTAAAATGATAAATTACAGGGTGGTACAATTGTTGCTGTTATTTGATGTAAATGACCAAACTGTTGAACAGTTGTAGACAGTTGATTGAAATTTGCATAGAACCTTTATTGCTAAGTCCGTTATAACATGAAGCCAACTCGAAATTAGAAGTTAAAGGGTGTCCCTATAACTGACATTATTAAACCGATATGGCTCTATCTTTAAAACCGTTACAGTTAAACTCTTGAAAATTAGACAGAATGTTCATTACTTTATCAAGTACAATAACAGGTTTAAATATTTAAAATAAGAAATTAAAGGGTGACCTCATGGTTGTAATTTTATGTATGTGGCCAATCTTTTGAACAGTTATAGACTAACGCTTAAAATTTAAACAAATTGTGTTTTACTGTGTCAGCAAGAAAAAGTGTAAAAAATAAAGGGTGACCACATAACTGCTGAATTTTCTTGTTTAATCCGCATTCATATTCTGATCTACGAAAAAACCCTGACGCCATCTTTCTCAAATATAATATAATTAATGTTTAATTACCGTCCTAAAGAAATATGATTTTAAGTTTATCTGTTTTGAAGTCGGTTTAATTTTTTTTTTTTTTTTTTTTTTTTTGCCAGAATTAGTTTTAAGTTTTTATTTCAATCTGTCTTTTTCTGCCTTTTGTACCTTTTTTAAATAAATTTCAGAAAAAAACAGTGTTGACAATATCACAATGTCGACGGGTGACTTCAAGGCCTTTTGTAGCAACGCACAATCTGTCTGATTATGTGACCCTTAACGCTTGCAACGCTTGCAAAAAGTAAGAAATATTAAATATTTCAAAAGATTTGTTTGCTTAAATCAGTAAAATAAAAGACGAACGTACTCTTTTAAATGCTTGAAATTAACCAGCAAACAAAAAACACCTTAACGCAAGTTCAACAAAAAAAAGTATTAAAAATGTGTGCATGCATCGCGTTTAACATCTTTAAGTTATAAAAAAAAAGCCTTTTTGTTGCTGTATCTCTTTGTCATTCAGTCTATACGGACGTCGATATGAGTGACTGCACAGACAGCAAGCAGTTTGTGTTTGTATTTTTTTTTTTTTTTTTATAATTTAAACTTCAAAATTCTAGACATTCAGTAGACATGCTGATGCACTTGTTACGTTTTCGTTGAATTTTATTAAAGTTTTTTTTTCTTAATGCTTCTGCATCATTTTCATTCTCTTGTTGTTGGCTGCTGTTTGTTGTCCTTAGTGTGATGATTGTTGTGGCATCTTGGTCTTCGTTGTTTTGTTCACAATACTTTTTAAATGAAACCAAAAACAAGACACAAAAACAATAATCGTTAAAAAACACGCCTACTTAACACCATGCAATAACAACAATAGTCATCAAAAGAAATTTAAACACAAAAATCCTCATCCAGATGCCCATCAGTCGTTTGAGTAGCACGCGAAAAATTGACTACAACAAATTAAACAGTCACAACAAACATGAGATTTATATTTAAAAAAAAAAACAATCAAAGCAAAAAACGAATAAACACCAGCAGCAATTGCTCTCAACAAAACAAAGAAAATCAACAAGATAAATTAGCTTCTGGTCTTTAAAAAGACTAAAAGTATAAAACATGAGCCTGAAAAAGACACAGTGAAGTTTCATAAAATAAAATAACTACAGTAAAAGCTAAACAGAATGGTACCCAATTTGCAAATAAAAATTTTTAAATTAATTATACGAGGGCTTTATAGTGCTGTGACACTGTTTGGTATTAAACATTATTTTATTTATTTAAAGAAAAAATATTTGTTGTGGTAGCAGCCTAAGATAGAGGTCGTGACATCAGAACAAAGTCCTTAACACTTAGTTAGTTATTATTCTCATTTTCTTATCATTTTTATAGGAGGTTGCTTAAAATTGAAATTTGTTTTAATTGACCCCAATCTCTTTACGCCCACCAATTTTGCCCTGTTTGAAAACCGAAAATAAAGCACCAGACTCAACCAAAATCGAATTTAAATTTTTCTTTCTTTACGTACTTTTATTCTCTCTTCATCATTAGTGTAGACGGGCCTCTCTGTCTATATATTCCTTTGAATTTGTTACATCTTCAGGAGTTTTCAATTCATTGCAAAATTTTCATTTTCCCTGAAGGAAGGGCTATGACGCCCCCACAAAATAGTCTTCTAGCTTCACGAATGCACAACGCGTCTAAATTCATTCTGTTGTTCTAATTATTAAACACAATGCTTGCATTAGTGTGGCCGTTATTAAATTAAAATTTCTGCCTGAAAGACGCGTAAGTTCTTCTTGTTTACGCTGATGTTTCTTTATTACGCAAAATATTAAAAGATTCCAAAATGTTTCTACTTTTAACTTCTATCATTCATAAACTTGTGTATTCTTCTAACAAAAGAAAGCAGTATTGATTTTAAATTGGTGCGAGGGTAGTTCAAAAAGTCATGATTGTTCCTTATACAATTTAGTGTGAATATTGGAGACCTGTCGATAGCACGGATTTCTGGCTGTTTTATGTTATTGAGCATTAGCAGATTTTGCTTTAATTTTATAATTTTATCTTATTACAAATCAACTTGTTCATAGATGAAATGAAAAACTTTCCTCAACCTCGATTTTAAATCAATTTGCCGGCTTTTCAGTTAAGCAATATTTAAAAATTATTAAAACTTAACCTGTGTCCTACAGAACGAAAGTGGAAAAACATGGCATGTGCACAAGTGACAATAAGATCTTCTCTTCGTTAATTATGTTTATGTACCCAGGTGATAAAGAAAGATGTGACGCTTACAAGCAGATATCGGAATGTTACTTCAGGCATTCTTAGTGGGCAGCTTAATAAGTTTTTTTTTTATAATTTAATTTTTTTTTTTTTTTTTTTGCCAATGCTTGAGAAACTTTACATCTACTGGTGACTTTAAAAAGCTTCTTGTTTCCATACCATCGTCAATATTCAAAGGTATAATCTTACATTCGCTTTATAAAATTTAAAGATTAAAAATGTTTCCGATCTGTAAATAAGATTAAAAATCTAGAAAAATTGAACATTTTACTTGCTTTTAGAAATATGCTTTTGTCACAAAAATCATCTTTGTTTCCAGTCTTTGTTTGTCCATGCAAAATTTTTTCAGATAAAAAGAGTAAAAATTAAAAAAAAAAAAAAATTAACTAAAATAAATGTTGCCGTTGTTGTTATATTCGGCTTTGGCAAATCTTATATACCCTCTCACCCTTCAGCTTAATCTAGTTTAGTGAAGTAACTCCAATCAAAAAAAAAAAAAAAAACAAATATAGAGGTGACAGAGAATTAAAAAATTAAAAAAAATTTTTACATAAAAATGCCAACGGCTCTTAGTGGGTTAAGCATTTTTTTAAAATTTTATTATTTTCTTAAAGATCTTTTCAAAAGCTTTAAAATGATACCCATATTGATATTTAAAAAATTTTTTAAATTTCAAAGGCCCATAACGCGGAAAATATGGGCGAGCGCCAATTTTTTCACTTGATGCTTTTTTCTTAGTTCTTATTTCTCTATCACCCCTTATATATTTATATATATATATTTATATTTTTTCAATTGGAGCTGCTTCATTGTTTTAAATGATATAGATATATTAGAGGATTTTTCCCCGCTGCGTCGAAGGACATGGACCGCTCTTGCTGATCAATAGCACCCCTTTCGACACTATGTTCGAATCGATTGGCGTATTTAAATTTTTTCTAGCTCATCTAGTGCCTCCGCAAGCTTGGTTTTAGCACTAACCCGGACGGACATCGCTTAATCGACTTTGCTGTGCATAAGATGTCCGACACTTAATGAGGTCGGAAATGGATATTGTAGAAATTACAAACGGAACGATAAAATTAGTTATACCCTCTTTCCACTTTTTGTGGTGAAGGCTATAAAAACTTTTTACTTTCCATCTTTAAATGAGTTTTATTATTTGTGAATTTGAGGTCAAGCTTTAAACCGTTTCTTTCTCTTAATTAAAAAAATAAAATAAAATAAAACAATTCCTAGTGCTGCCTTATAAATGATTTTATAAAGACTTGGTAAATGAACCTCGTACAGAACAATATAAATTTTAATTAATAAAAAGCAATTGATATTTCTATTATGTCTAAACCTATTTCTAGACACAAATTCTTATTAAGTTTCTTAGAAAAAGCTTGTTTTTCTTTCAAATTTCTTTTATTGTGTTTTTAATAAAAAATTACTCTTAACTAAGTTCAGTCAATGCTTATTTTTTTTTTAAGCAAAGAATTAAAAAAAAAATAAATAACAAAATACAAACTAATGTTTTTTCTAACACTTGTAGTAACCTCCAGTTGATTAGAAATGAGATTATTAATCAAGATGAGGATGTATAATCTTCCCATGATAATTTCATAACATAAAAATCTCACGCACTTTTGCCAGTGAACAATAAAAATTTTCCAAGTGCGTAAATAATTCTATTAAAGAAGTTCTAATATTATTTTGAAAATGAAAAAAAAAATATTCTTTTCTATTACACGTATACAACCTGAGCCTGTGTTTGTAGTTAAATATAGAAATACAAGTATAGCTTAACCTTAATTGAGGCATAAAGAATTTCCTGCTAAATTTTACTTGTTATCGTTTTGATTTTTATTTGCATTCTTTTCAATTATTATCTTGCAACAACGAGTGGAACAGGGCAACTGTTCTAAACTAGAACAATGTTCTAAATATTTTTCTTCTATTTTTTTTTTTTACAACACACTTTTTTAAAATTGCATCTTAAATTATTTAAATTAACTAAACAATTTAATCTCACAAATGAAATTGTATTGTTGCAATATTGAAAATGATGCGGTTGAAAGAGAAAAGAATATGAATAATAAGGCATGAGCATGGGCAGATTTATTTACACACATTTTAAAAGCTCAAAACGTTGTTGTAAATATTGTTCCGTTTGGTGAATTGTTCTAATCGGAACGAATTCTTTTTCTTCATCGTTCAGCCATAGTGTCAAGAGAGGTGCTATTGGAAATCTGCAAGATCGGTCCATGTCCTTCGAGGCAACGGGGAAAACACCACGCCTACCTCTAATTTTTCTATATCATTTGGAAAATTGAAGTAACTTCCAAAAAAAAAACAAATATATAGGGCGTTAGAGAATTAAAAATATGAAAAAAAAACATCAAGTAAAAAAATTGGAGCTTGCCCATATTTTCCGGGCTACGGACTTCTGAAATTTTTAAAAATTTTTTAAATATCAATATGGATATCATTTTAAAGCTTTTAAAAAGATCTTTAAGAAATACAAAATTTTTTTAAAAATGCTTAACCCTTTAAGAATCGATGGCATTATTATGTAATTTTTTTTTAATTTTTTAATTCCCTGTCACCCCAATATTTTTGGTTTTATTTATTTTTTTATTTTTTTTTTTATTTTTTTTTTTTTTTTTTTTTTTTTGATTGGAATTACTTCACTAAACTAGATTTAGATAAATGGTGAAGGGTATATAAGATTTGCCAAAGCCGAATATAGCACTCTTACTTATTATTATTTAAACAGTAAATGAACGACAAACGAGAGAACCAATTTGATCTGTGGGAAGAGTATTTAATAGTTTTTTGTGACTTGTGAAAACAATATACCGTTAAAAATGAATAGATTTGGATAATATAAATACCAAGTAATTGTTTACTGTTATATGTTGGTAACCAACATATTTAATAGTGTTTTATTCAAAATTGAAATATTCAAACTACTTTTTAATAAATTAATTATAAATAAGCCTTCCTAGTAAAAGCCCAAACCGTTTTTTTAGAAAATCTTTTAACGCACCTAGGACGCTCTACAACTACACGATCAAAGACTATAACGTATGAAGAGAGAACTTCTTTAAGCATATCATAATTTCTTACCAACCAGGACTTTAAATCAACGCATTCACATTTGCACTGTTGTTGTGTGGTTACTTTCCTCACTGAACTAATTCTCAGCTTAAGTTTCGAACTTCGTTTTTACAGTACACCGCCTTCATTAATTCTTTTGCAGCGGCTGCAGAATAATTATTTTTATTATTTTCCTTTTTTTATATTTATTCGCCCTTCAAACAACATTGCGGTTACTTCAGAAAAATCATTTCATTTCTCAATTAAGAATCTTTGTTGGGATCTGAACTCGTGCTTATGACATTCTGTTTAACTGAAAATAAGGCCAACGCGTTTGTGTGATGTGTTTTGTCTGACTTTTTCGTTTATTCTGTTCGTGCACACTACACTTGTTGATGGTTGCAGTAGCAATTTATTTATTTTTAGAGCAGGGGAAAAAATACAAAGGCTAACTGAATTTAAAAACGATTTAAAGAATCGCCGGCATTTCATTCAGGCTGCAATCGTTTGCCCATCTAAGTGAGGAGTACTAACTAACCCGAAGAGAATGAATGGAACTCATAAACGAAGTATTCAGGAATATTCTAACATATGAGCAGAGCAAATATATAAAAGTGATATTGATATTTTACCAGATTAAGAGTTTATAAAGGCCCATTTATCTTTAGTTGAATACATTTTTGTTTATCAAGAGGAAACATTTGGCTACTGCCTATGTTGGACGACACCAAATACAAGGAGAAAATTTGAACTTCGTGGATTAATCAATCAGGGAATTGCGAAAAATTGAAGTTAGCGCCAAATTGATGCTAAAATGTGTTCTAAAACCCAACAGATGATGTAAATCTGGTGTGAGTGAAAGGGCATAGATTTATCATCGTAAACATTGACCTTAAAAAAATATCATCTGTAATATTGCATCTACAACAGCTCACAAAGGATGTTAGTGAATCTACAAATGATGATGGTAAGATGTGCAGTTTGTATGGCCTCTTATTGTTAATAATTCTTCATTTCTAAAAGTATTAGGAAATTTTAAAATGATTGATTGCTTTTTTTTTTAATTTGAAACAATGCCAGCCTACGAGATCCATGTTCGTCTTCTCGACGAGTCTTTGTAATAAAAAAAAATTATGACAAAAATTGCTTTTGTTATGAAAAGAGTGGAAAGTCACAGCAAATTAAAGAAAAGTCGTAAACTTGTTAGAGCTTAAAAAATCTTACAAAAAGTCACAAGCCAGCAAAAAAAAACAGGATCAAATTGCGAATTTAGTGTACGACCGCTAACGGTGAACGGAATGCATGTTCTTTCATAAATAATCGAAAGATATTTTCTAAATCAATTATTTTTTGGCCTTTTTTACTTTTTTAACTTTCTATAAATTTTGATCCTTGGTTTTATTAAACAAAAAATAATTATAATAAGTTTTTAACTGTTATTCACCCCTAGAGTGAATGTTTTTTTTTACGTGAAATAACTATTATCCCTTTCCCTAACGTTTTAATCATTAATAAATTTCCCGAAATATTCGTAAATGATTTCCTGCCTCAAAATTTTCTTACACTTTTGGCTTTTTTTTGGTTAGAATTTTTTTAAATTATTCTAGATCAACATCAGGCTCTAAAGGCATATTTTTTTTAATTTCAGAAAATATAATTGCATATCTGCACACTCTTTTCCATACTCAGATTTAAAAAAAAAAAACAACAACAACATATTTTTCAAACAGTTTATACACGTTGTCATCAACGACCAATCACAGAGCAGAACACAACTTACGCATATTTTTTTGTTTTTTTTTTTTTGATGTGTGGAAAATCACACTTATGCTCTAATGAATGTGCGCGAGGGTGCGTGAGTGTGTGTGTTAACAGAAATTGCATATGATTAATGGAATGTTAATTAACAGTTACCAATAATTGGCTTCATAATGTTAACAGCATTTAACTTTAACATGACCATGTTAAACTATCGTCGCTCGTGTTTATTCAATGCAACACACTAGCGTACGGACTCCTATGTTAATTAGCAATGTTCGTGTTTTAACGAAATAAACATGAGGAAAAATTTTGGTTTAACGACTTGTTGTTGTGGTTGTCAGTGTATTGTAGCCAAGCAACAGTGTGACCATTTTGGCATTTAAATTAGATTTTTCTTATTATATGCAAATTTTATAATATTTTTTGGATTTTTCAGCAATTAGAATAGGTATCATTATAATTACAATTAAATGTTATTTTTAGAGTAAATCTTTACAAAATCATATAAAAAATAAAAAAACAAAGTAAACGACTGACATCGATTCTAGTTGAGGGCACAAATTTTACTAAACAGTTTTTTGAAGTAATTTTGAGATGAAAATTTTTTACATTTCAAATGTTTTGTCGCAGAATCTATACATGCAATATAGGTATCATAGGAGAGCCTTAAATATGATAAGCAACACATGAACTCGCGGCTTAGCCGACGTTTAGCTAAAAGCAAGAACAAACAATTGTGTGACGATTTATAAAGAGAACAACGGAAGAAGCTTTCAGTTATGCAGGGAAAACGTCTAAGCAAATTACCATTGGTTGATTATGAATATTTATTGTATTCTAAGTTAAAAAATTAGTTATTTTAATTGATGATGCCAAGGTATGCCAAGAATGCTGATGACTAATGTAACGATACAAAAAATGCTGCATTACTTTATACCAAAGTCTAATTTTTTCTGTTTTTTTTCTTTTGAAAGTGCGCAAAATTTTGAAATTATTTTTGTTTTTGAATAAAAATTTAGAAATTGAAATTAAACTTATGCTGAATTTATTAATTCCTTTGTTATAATACCAAAAATTAAACACAAAGCAACTTTTAAATCAAATCGAATTTTTGATTCTGTAGGTTAGTTTTTTGTTCACCTTTCTGAATTAACCGACGGTACATAATGTTAGCAACGCAAAAATTCAAAATTATATATTTTAAGTTTTTGGAACTACCAAAAATCAGGCAATTTTAATGGTCATATGCAAATCTACAAACTAAAAATAAACACCATTTGCTCTCAATTGAGAGACATGATAGGTATAAAATTCTTCCAGGTAGCCAAGCTAGCGGATTTTAAGTGATACTTAATATAAAACTACTACGAGGAGTTTTAAGGAGTTTCAACGATATGAAATGTTCTAACTCTGTTTTATAAAATTTAGAGAGCAATAGGAACTTTATAAAATAAAAAGTTGTTAGCCAGCGTAATTGATAGAATTAAGTTCATTTAATGTTATTTCACTTCTATTGGTCCTTTGACTATTGAGTATTTTATAATTTGCTTACGGTATTGAGGTATTTGACACATTTTCGGAATAAAAAAACTAGAATATAATTGTTTTTATTATAGCATTACTTTAAAAGCCATTAATTTTTTTTTATGACAAATTTTTATATATTTTATTATTTTAATAAATTCTGTGATTATAATTTGTTTAAGATCTGGCCACACCGATTATAGCCAAGAAAATACAAAACAGACAACAACAAACAGAAAAATGTATGTTTGTGCTTGTATTACAAGCTCCCATGTTATTTTTGCTGTTTTCGTTAACATTCCGAAAAATGAAAGCAAAAAAAAAATATTTATTTGTAGATTCGAATGAAAACAAATTTTTTGTTATTTAAGTCTTTTAAAGTGCCTCGCGCAAATCACTTCTTAGTGGCCGTTCTTATAGTGAAGACAAAACTAGAAATCATCATACAAACTGAAAACAAAAATCAAACCAAAACTATAAGATTTGAATTGAACTTTAAAATAAAAGAAATAAAAATTAAAGAACATAAATTAGAAGAATATTTTCAACTGGTTCTAAGTATCTATTGGTTAAAAAATAAAATAATTTAAAATAATTAATTAAAATTAGAAATAAAAAATTAAGACAAAAGTGTGTGATTTTCAAGTGATTAAAAAATAGTTAATTTCTTTAATTTTTCCTATAACTTCAAAGATTGCTTAAATTGGTGAAATATATTAAAATAAATTTGATTAGAAAATGTGGCACTTTACAGTGTTAATTTGTTATTGTTTAACTGTTTTTGTGGCTGTAAGTGCTGTACCCTCGAAGCGCTCTTCATTGCTGCTCGATGACTCCGATACTCATACTGAACTGGTTGATCGCAACAATCGCCAACAGGTCTTGAAAATCTTTAATTTGACCGAGGCTCAAATGAGCCGCATTTATGCCGGCATAAATGCTGCCAATAAAGAGTCTGAAGCCGATGGAAGGACCATGCAATATTTTAATAACATAAGAGAATTCCGGTAAGTTAAATGAATTTATTATTATTTTATGGTGGTTCGTTGTAACTAAAATGTATTTAAAAAATAAAGTGTGTAAAATAAAAAAATTTTAATAATTTCAAATAATATTAAATTGATAAAAGCTTAAGTAAACTAGTTAATTAAAAATTAAAGCCATTAAAGTGTTTAATTAAAATAACGATATTTTTAATATTTTTCAAACAAAATTTTTATTAAATTTGATTTAAAAAAAACCTTAAAGAAAATTTAAAATTTTTTTAAATTTAATTTACTTAAATAAATTTATAACTAAAAATCAAATACTCACTGGAAAATGATGATACATCTGCCCATCTGCCCATCTGCCTTTAAATGTTGTCAGTGTCCGTAGAAAAATTATTTTTATTTTATAAATTTTTTGCTTTTAATTTACCTGAAAGAAATACAACAGGCAATTTAATTTTTTTTAAGTTTGCAGAAAGTTTTGTAAGCACTTGAATACTTTTTTAAATAACCCCACCAAGGAAAAATTATTTTTTATAAAAAAAAAATATTAATTTTATTTTCCAATTTTTCGGCCAGTTCTTTTGAATAAAAATATTTAAATTCTTTTATTTTTTGAATATTTCGCCACACCATTGGATGGCATCTACAGGAAACAGGTCAAAAGAAACATTAATATTTTATGTGAAATAAAATATTTTATTTTTATTTTTTTTTTTTTTTATCAGTTATAATATAAATTGTAAAAAAACTTTTGACAGATTTTTTTACTTTTATAAAATATCGACATTAAGTAAACTAACTGTTAAAATTAACTGCAGTTGTTTTATTTATTAATTTCAATTTTTCCTTCAACGTAAAATCACTTTTTTTTCTTTGTACTGAAATTTTTCAAAGTGTCAGTTAAAAAAAAATTTTGTCGCAAAGATGCAGTATTAATAATATTATTAATATTACAAAACATTATTTAAAAAGCCCTAATAATAAATAAAAAGTAATAAAAAACTATTAAAAAAAAAACAATAATTTCTTCTCTTAATAGATTTTTTTTTTCTCAAAACATCTTTTTTTAGAATATACGATTTACCTAAAATTACCTTCAATGTTTCATTGAATATCTTTCACCGTGTCGCTTAAAGTTGAATTCTTTTTGAAAAAAAAAAGTTTAATTCTTTTGTAAAGCAGTTTTGGATATTTATGCGAAATCATTTTCCTTAATTGTGGCACAAGTAGGCCATTTAAATAAAAGTTATTATAGGAATCCATCATTTTTTTAATACATTTTTTAAATTAATTATACTGTCCTGTAAAAAATGATTTTTACCTTCTTTAAGAAATTGGGATTGCTGTTCTTAAGAAAAACTTAACTTTCAATTTTTGTTAACACCTACCGTGTGCTCAAAAGGCATTGATACTGCTTTATTAGGTTTGCTTTTTCTATTTTGTAGAGCATTAGAATTTTTGTCTGACGACGCTTTACGCGCTAATTTAGGTTTTGTTCTTAATTGCTGACCATAACATTTTAATATTTTCTTTTAACTTTAATAATAACAGCAGACTGTTAACATTAACATAACGCTTATTCTAACTGTTAAAGTTTGATGCAACTTTATTTTAAGCTGGTAAATATTTTTCCAAATATCACACATTGCAAAAGCAAATATGGTAACGTTAGCAAAATTCAAATTTTGAATTTATTAGCAAAAAAAAAAAAATATTAACATCAACTGAAACCTTTTTTATTGCATAAAAATTTCAATGCAACTAAACTCAATGCGAATTTAAATATGAAGTCAAAAACTGGCCATAAGGCTGGTTAATAATAAGATAATGACAACTTAGGAACTCCCAAGAACTGCAGTTTCCTTGAAATTATACTAAAGTAAAAATAATTCCCATAATCGTTACACACGGCCTTAGATTACAGTTACAAGAATCTAGTGGGACCTACATACACATCACGTTAAAGATCTGTTTGTAGAGCCCTTTTTTGTTTATCATATGATAATTGTGTTAAGTTCAGTTTCACAAATGTGATGTATAGAGATTTTATTACCCTGTGAGGCAAAGTGGTGTAGCAAAATTATTTCCAGGAGTTTTGTTTTAAGACGCTTTTCTCTATTTCACAGATGTCGAATTTTCGATAGTTCAGTTTGCTGGGCCTTTAACTTCCGAACTTCCCTGTAGCGTCTAGTATGTCGCCTGGATATCGAATAAAAGGGATTCAGCTCTGATTTCGCCATTTTACCCATTTCAATATGCTGCTAGTTTACTACTGATTTAGAATTAAAAATAAATATTGCTGAGTATCCAAAAGCAAAGATAATAAATACAATTCAGTGTCCAGGTCTCACATATAAATAGCAGCGTGAATAGAAAAGGAAAAAGTTACCATTTTATTCTTTATTTTTATGGTAGATAATATGTGCCTTAGAGCTTTATTCAATAAAAATCCGGGCAAAAACTCCTTCTTAATTGACTGCAATCCCAGACTTTTTACCTGAACTACCCAAAATTTTCTGTAAACTGCTCAGCTATAAAACAATTTATTCAATTGATATTTAATAAAAACAAAACAGTAAAATGCCAACGAATGCAATTTGATTGATCTATTGCGCCAGACATTAGGCTCACAAATAATTTTCAGATGTTACAAAAATTATTAATAATTTGCGCTGCAAACTTAAAGCGGTACGATAAATTTGCCACACGTGCAAAATGTTTGCCAAAATGTAAAATAATATTCGCTTAAAATTAACTTTGAGTAAAAATTAAAATAATATAAATTTGTGAAATATTTAATGTGGAAAAAAAAACTGCAACTTATTAATTTTTCACTTTCGTCTGTCGCAATACAAAACGTACAAACAAACAAAACTCATAAAACGTTGTTCACTCTTTATACAAACAATTCTTTTACAAGTGCAAATATAAACAAAGTGTAAGAATCAATCAACTATTTAAATTATAAACAAAAATCAAAAGAAAACAGCCTTGATATAAAATCACTTAAATAAACAAACTTTTAAAAAGCTTGAAAAAAAAATATTTGCAAATAAAGAAAAAATTATGTATCGATTTTGGCTAAGCAGCAAAAAAAAATTTTTTTTCTTATTTAGCAGAAAACAATAAAGTCATTTAAGATTAAAACATCAAACTACAGTCTAGTCAAATTTAATTTTACTAAAAAAAGGTATGCAGACTATAATGAACACATTACAACTTACAAAACGACCTAATTTTCGAGACACCCAATTTTTTTTCGAAATAGAGCGGCAATTGTGGTGTATATTGTCTTTCAAGTACTCTGGCTACTTGACGCTCAACTTAAACAGCTGATCACAATTTTTTAATTTAATAAATTTTTTGTATTTATTTTTTAATTCATATTCTGTCGCGATAAAATGATGAAATTGCATGAAATAAAAATCTTTTGTCATATCGACGAGATGTTTTAAAAACTATGAATCAGAATTGTCTTATCAAGCAGTTTGTGTGATCAATTTGAGAGAAAAATCTTATAATTATAACTGCAGCGTAAGATAATATTCTGCAGTTTGATTTTTTTTTTAATTAGGACCAGCACTCAGCGGATGACCCCTACTTATGCAATGCATTGGGCCAGAACTAGGAAATTAGGTTGTAGGATGGGGGATAGAGGGAGTAGTGCTTGTGAACATTTGATTTGAATCTTTGCACATTGAAAGTGGCAGGAAAGATCTCCGCAGGGAGTTTATTCCACATACGAACTGTTCGGCTAAAAAACGAATTCTTTCTGTAATGCGTTGTGCGATTCACTGGTCAATCGACCACAAAGGAATGCGCTCTTGATGCAGATCGCGTTGAGCGTATGAAATTACGGTTTTCAGAAACAAGTTCCCTGATTTTATAAGAGCACATTCCGTTGTAGTAACGATAAAACGGTGAAACACACCCCACATTGCGTCGATGCTCCAGTGAGTCAATAGAGCTGACTACCCTACCGTCACCGATGAGTTTCTTCGCTCTCTCCTGTACGTGGTCGAGTAACTCCAAAATAGACTTTGAAGCACCGGCCCATACGTGAGAGTTGTATTCCATTTTCGGTCTGATAAAGGTGACATAGATAGTAAGGAGATCAGATGGAGTGAAGTATTTCTTACACCGTTTCAGAAAACCTAGGCACTTGAATGCTTCTTTTGCAACATGAAAAATGTGCTTGTTCCAACGAACATCGCACTGAATTTTCATGCCAAGAACATCGAGAGCTTTTGATTCCTTAATATATATATCACCCATAATTACAGATGACGTAGCATGTTCATTTGAAAAACAAAACCTGCTGGACTTTTTCATTAGCCATTAGCAAATTACATTTAATACAGGCACACCAGTTATGGCACCATGTAATAATTTTCTGATTCCTAAATTTTTAATAGCCATTTCCCGCATAACATTTCTCTAAAGGAAATGTTGATATTAAATAGACAGTGAAAGCCTTTCCGATTTCCACGGGTAAAAAGCACTTTTTTACGCGCTCCCTTAATTACATTTCGTCTAATATTTTTTCTTTCAAAAGCATAAAATAATTTACGTGTTTCCTAGGTACTTTTCGGTCATAAGGGCACTACCCCCCTTAAGATCATGAACACTATGAGATATTAAGGCAGCGGTTAATGTGTGATGCCCTACATGTTCGTTCATTTGTTTGCCCAACAGAGAGAGCGAGATAAAGAGAGATCCCAATCCACATGGTTTTATAATTTATAGACCTTTTTAAATGAATTTTGAAAATAAGATACAAGTTATACCTTCCCTTAAAAGTCGAACCGATATGGGTGATAAGAGGGAAATTGAAATTACTTTATTTAAGCTTGAATTATACATAAATAGTCTATACCCGTTTTTAAAGAGGAGAAAATCGGGCAGGTTCAAAATATAGACAGTTCGTGTGTTTTTTTAAAAGTAGGACGCAGTTGCGAAAAGAATGAAAAAAGGAGTATTTTTTTACGAATAAAATGAATAAAAATAAGTTTTAAACATTGACAGACCGTTTTCTAGAAGTCTTTAGGGGATTAAAATTTTTTTAACTCGGCCCAAGAGGATAGAAAAAAAATTTTAGTGAAATTAAAAACATTGATAGAATTTATTGAAATGTATCGAGGGGTACATTTGGCTACTGCCGAACACAAAGCTGGCGCTGTGATTGCACAACTTGTGTTTAGGAGAATCCAGAAAGTGGAAAAAGGCT
Source organism: Cistogaster globosa (assembly GCA_937654795.1). Lineage (NCBI taxonomy): Eukaryota > Metazoa > Arthropoda > Insecta > Diptera > Tachinidae > Cistogaster > Cistogaster globosa. The sequence continues at coordinate 77,313,061 of OW569407.1, forward strand.
TTTGAGAGGATAACCACTCGACCACTGGCTTGAGAATCCAACAATTAGGCTCAAGCAAAGCCGGGTACAAAAATTAGTGTTTATACAAAATTTATAAGAAGAAAATAATCTCACTTCCAAGTAAATATTATAGATGTTTTCAATTGCAAGAAAAAAAAACATTTAAAAGTGAGCGTGTATGTGTTATAAAGTGAAATCTATCTCACACTTAAAAAAATTTAAATTAAAAAAAATTTCACACACTATTAAATAACGAATTGTAAACAAATCAAGTATCTTTAAAATTTATCTGCAACAAATTTTGCTTAATATTTGAATTGTTTAATCTCAAAACAATTCAATTTAGATTTACTTCTCATTGTAGTTGTTTGAAAATCAAGAATTTGCAGAAATTTCTAAATATAATTCATGATCTATATTTACTATGTTTGGCATAGAATGAAAGAACTTCTGGCAGCCTCCTTACACACTACAACTCACAAGATATTAAAATTTATTTTAAAAAAAGTAAAATAATTCTTGCAAAAAAAAAATCAATTTCAAAACAGACAATGTTAATATTATATTTCTTTAGGGCGGTAATTAAATAAATTAAATAATATTCGAGAAAGGTTGCGTCAGGATTTTTATAAGTCGTAGAACAAAACATGAATGCAGATTAAACAGGAAAATTCAGCAGTTATGTGGTCATCCTTAATTTTTACACTTTTTATTGCTGACACAGTAAAACAAGATTTGTTGAAATTCTAAGCTTTAGTTAATAACTGTACAAAAGATTTGCCATATACATCAAATTATAACCATTAGGACACCCTTTAATTTCTAATTTTAAATATTTTTGCTTGTTATTAGACTTGTAATAGTAATGGACATTCTGTATAATTTTCAAGAATTTGCTTGGAAGGTTTCAAAGATCAAATTACATCAGTTAAAGGGACACCCTTTAGTTTATTATTTCAAGTTTGCTAGTTGTTATAGCGGCCTTTGCAATAAAGGTTCTGTGCAAATTTCATTCAAGTGTCTACAACTGTTCAACAGTTTAGTCATATACATCAAATAACAGCGACTATTGTAACACCCTATAATTTATATTTTAAATATTTATACTTCTTAATAAACCAGACAAAGTAGTGGGCATTCTGTCAAATTTTCAAGTGTTTGTATATAACGGTATAAACGATAAAACCATATATGTCAATCTGCTTTAAATATAGGAACACCCTTTAATTTCTGAATTCAAATTTTTCTTGTTGTTATAGCAGGCTTAGCAATACAGGTTATTTGTAAATTTTAGCTGTCTGGCTATAACGGTTTAAAAGTTTAGCCACATACACCAAACTACATTAACATTGGTACACCCTTTATCTTATAATTTTGAATGTTTCTACTTGTCATTACAACGGTCATAGTAATCGACATCCTGTCCAATTTTACCGGTTCAAAAGATAAGCGCATATAAGTCACTTTACGTCATCTATGGGGACACCCTTTAATTCTTAGATTTATTTTTGTATTGCTTTTTGCTATTAGAAGCTCTAAAAATACGCATTATTTTTTTTTAATTTTAAAGAAATGTGCTTTACGGTTCATAATACACAAAAAAAACTGTATATTGTATGGGGACACTCTTTAATTTTTAAGATTATGAACTGTTTTTCATAATTATAATCCTTCAAATTACACAAAATTTTCAAAATCAGTTAAGAAATTACTGAGCTCTGCAGTAACAAACATAAAAAGGCAACATTCAGTCGAATTGATAACCCCCTTCGTTTCTTGAAGTCGGTTAAAAAAATTAGCCCATTTAACACGATATCTCATACCATTTCAAAATTTAGATTAATGAAGACAATTATGCGAAAACAAGGCTAGAGTGAATATTGATAATTTCTTTACAGTCAGGCAGCACTTCTGTCAGCCACTAGGCCAGCTTTCTATTATATTTTCAACTTTGATTATTAACTTTAGGGACTACTAAAATAATCATTGGGCGTAAAAGTTGGCCAAAATGGTAAATGCTTTAACCATCGCCAAAGCGATATCGGCCCCTATTCAACTGGTATCTTCAGGAACTTTCTTTAAATACTGTGGCTTCATTTAAACATATAAAGGGTTGCCAGATTGACGTCGCTGCTTTTTAATAAAGAACGCATAAAACATTTTTTAAAACGAAAATCCAAAGACTGTTTCAAGGTTTATTGTAGTACTGATGGATCACTACCTACTTGGTAATAATGCAAGTCATCCCGAAGCTCAGGGAAAAGGAGGGGCAGTCTTTTACATTTTCTAAGAATGCCAAGACACATTTTTAACACAGCAGACTTAGTAATCTTCTGGAATATCAAAATATTATTTGGCTACTAGGCGGATCGGTTTTATGTACCTGTTCTGACAAGTGCTGCAGTCTTCTCATAAAACGGGGTCTTTTTGAGTCCATTTTAAAGCTTCCGCGTTGCAAATAACCAACCAACCATAAGCGGAGTATAAACGGAAATGAATCTTTGGCGCTCTCTAGTATGAAGGCCTTAACTTTCATTAGAGAGTTAATTGGTTCCACCATTTTGTCGTACTATTTGAATCCGTACTAATCAAAGTACTTGATCCCTTTGTGCCTATTTACAGGCCCTATGCCCCTGAAAAAGATTAAGGAAAAAAATTATAACTTGTGTCAAATAACTTATAATTTCTTAACATTATTTAAAAAAATATGTGAAAATTTTATTTTATTATTTGTTTATTAATTTTTTTTTTCTAAAAACAAATTTTTATTTTTCGTAAATTTCAAAACCTTACCCGTACAGATCGAAACAGTACTAAAGGGTCCGCTTTTTTTTTAAATGCTATAAATAAAACACGCTTTGGATGGTCAGTTGGCTTCAACCCCTGAACCAATTGGACTTTGTATGGCGTTATACCAAAGTCTTTACGCAAAATTCGTCTGAATGATGTCTTCGAAATGTTCAATTGTTGAGAACGAGGACGAATTGATGTTGATGGCGCTTTACGCACACTTTCTGCCACAGCAGCAATATTCTCGGGTGTACACACTGTTTTTGGCTTTTCACGCTTTGGTTTATCGATGAGGATGCCAGTTTCTTTCACTTCTTTTACAAAATAACGAACATACGGAGCTGACGGTGCTTCTCTTCTTCCAAAATCCGTACGCAATTTTCGCACACATTCCACACCATGATTTTCAAAGTAATGTCGCAATGTTTCCCAGCGTTATTCAAGCGTTTAGACAACAATATTCGTTCAGAGGAAGGATAAAACTAATTATTTGTCAAAACACACATGAACTAAGTGTTACCATTCACGAAATAAGCACTAGTTGAAAAAAAAATTTTGGTTGGCGGACCATTCTGTACATACACATTTGCAGAAAAACTTAATGTTGATTTTTTTTTTGTTTGTTTTTTATTCACAAAATGTTTCCTCGGATGCATCATCACTCATTCTATTTTGCGTGAACTAATATAGTCGCGGACCTTGAAACTTTAATTTTTATTCTTAATGATTATAAAATCTGTACCTCGTTACAGATGATCATTTTATTATTTTTATTTTTTATTATATTTCAGGGTTCCTTTAACTGAAGTATAGGTCATGTCATTGTCTGTTATCGTATTTATCAGCCCTTTTATTAGCTGGGTTTTTAGGAACTTTTCTCTAATACCTTGGAAATGAACTTTTATTGAAAGTCTTGGAATGTTTTACAAACTTCCGGACAGCGGCTAAGTTTGTAACTATTAATGCAGTTATAAGTTTGACGAATTGTACCATCGAACTTGGCTATCAAACTTTAAGTAGTCTGTCTGCTAAATGGATTTGAACAAAATTTTGTGGGGGGGTTCCTTATAATTTTTTCGTAAAATAAATCATTTTGTAGAGAAAATAGAGATACAAACGTGAAGTCTCGCAATTTTATTTTAATTCTTAAAAATGTTTAACGCTGTTTACAGATCTCTACAATAAATATTTAAAACCACATTTTTCTAAATTTAAATTTTAAGAAAAAAAAATGATATGCGGCCAAAGTCGTGGGCACTGCTACATTGAATATAGTTTCTAGGAATGTAGAATGTTTTTAATAACTTCATTTTCCTCCTGCAACATTCAGTAAATAAGTATATGAAATAACATTGTTACTGGTGCAGCAAACATTTACCTAGAAATTAACATCAGCTATTGTGGTTGTGAACTCAAGATCTATCGCTCACGGAAATGTCTCTATTGATAAAAAAAAAAAACAACATTTAACCAATAAAATCAAAAAATCGTAAAAATCGTTTCAGTTTTAAATGAAAACCCATTTACAATTTAAAAAAGACGGATCGAAACATTTCTTATTTAAAAGAGATCATAATTACAATTCTCACACACTTCTTACACACACACCTACATGTACACACTGCTTAATCATACTTTCATATGTACATTAATATGTTTTTGTATTTGTATGAATGGACAATGTTTGTTAAACAAATATTTACTTTATATTTTGCCATTAAATGTCTGACGTCTTGAAGTCTATGTCTCGTTTGCGTTGTTGATGTCAGTCAATACGAACATAATAACAAGCAATGACGTTTATATTTTTGTTGTTTTTTTTCATCATATTTTTAAATTTACAATAAAACTTGAAGCACTTGCAAATTTACAGTTTAATATTTCTAAACAAATACAAACGACAAAAACTGAAATGTTTCTCTACCAATAATGTTTAATGAAAACTAAAACTTTTCAGTGTCTGACATTTCCTGTTCTCTTTGCACATGTTATAACGAACTTAAGTCTGCCTGAAAATTGTTAAATCATTTACAATTTGTTTTAGAGTTGGGTAAAACAATTTTAGTTGGTTAATCGATTTGAACCGAACTTTTATTCATAGTTTCTGATTTTACTTTGAACCAGAAATGAACGATGAACGAAAGAAGGGGCGCTTAAAATTTGTTTGTGACTTGTGAAACAATATTCGGATAAGAAATAATGGATTTATATAACAGGTTTGCTTAGCGCAGTATTGTTTATTGTTATAGCTTGGTAACAAACAAAAATCATTTAATTTAGTATTTTTTTCGATATTTAATAAAAAAAAAAAAAAATTTCTATTTTTAATAATATTGATTACAACTTAGTCGGTACGATGAGTGATATATAAGCCACCTTCGCAAAAGATCGAAATACTCTTTTTAAGGAAATCCTTCAACTTTCTAGCTCGTTCTCGAACGGCCCACTGCATTATCGTGTTAACTTAAATATTTTGGATTCTCAGGGTTAATTTGCAAGAAATAAATAAAGAAACGCTCAGCCTTTTTTTAGACTATATAAAAAAAAAAAAAATTCTTACAAAAAAGGACCACCCTAATACACATATGTATGTATATATGAATAAATGTGTAAATGCATAAGTGTTAGGCGATGTTTGTTTCATAATGTGTTTTTTTATATTTAATTGTTGGGTCTTTTGTTGTGTCTCCCACTCACTCTTTCTTGTTCTCATCGGTTCCTAATGACGAATATAAATGTGTGTTTGTACTTTTGTTTATTTGTCTGCCTAGTGTCTGGGACATGTCTAGATATCATTCCGTTAATGAACTTTTTGTAGGTCGTTGCTATGCAAAAATTTTATGTTTTTTGCAAAAACAAAACAAATCGGTTACACAATTACACACAATACCTGAAAGGCATAAATATCTATGTATGTATATATGTATGTATGTTTGTATGTATGTATGTGTGCTAAATCACATTTATATGTTAATATTATTTACCACTGGCGTTGTTTTAATTGTTGCTGCTGTTAGGCTGTCTGCAGTTATTGGTCAATTGGTTAAAATAACAAAAATCGTAATCGTTTGTGGTCACACACACTTTTTTTCACGTGTCTTTCTTTCATTTAACATATGTACATTTTGCATGCCTGCTGGTCATTTACGAGTCTGTGTTAGTATTTGCTTAACTTATTTTTTATTTTAATTAAAGTTTAAAATTTTAATGTGTTTCATTATTAGAACTTTTAAATATTTTTTTTTTCTTTTTGAATAAAAAAAATTTTTTTGTTGAAAATAAAAAATTTCTTAGGGTGAAGAAAGTAAAATGCTTCAAAACATAAGAAATTTAAGTGTATTCTCGTCAAAGTTGACGTTGTAGAAAGATTTAAATTTTGTTCTTCCATAAGCGTTAAATTAAGCAACTACTTCTTCATTTTTCCATAAAACATTCTCTGACGTCAGCCCATACCAAAGTTACAGAATGTCAGATTTAAAGAGTGACATATTTTTTTTATATATTAAAAAATAAATATGGATATAAATTGCAGATTAAAACTTACGAGAAAGACCTCAGCAGGGCGTTTAGTCTGCATAAGAACTGCTCGCCTAAAAACCTTATTCGTAGTTTAATTCACTGATCGAACATAAAGAGATGGACTTCTAGCGAAGAACATGTTGTTCGCAATAAATTAGGGTTTTAAGGAACAATCTTCCCAATTTCATCGAACACATTTCGTCATCATCAACGATAGAACAGTAACATGAATTTCATATTGCTCCGATACTCTAGTAGTCATCGATCGATGAGCATCTTCGCTCTCCATTGAAGGCATTCGAGTTAATTCAAAATAATCCTTGAAGCACCGGCCCAAACATATTTGTATGTCATTTTTGGTCTGATAAAAAAGACATAAATGTTTCGTGGCTTCTTTTGCTATCAAAAACAAGATCTTTTTTCCATTAAAAAAGCTTCAGAATAGCGCAACAATCACGATAGGTTAAGATTGATATCAAAGTGCGCGCAATAAAAAATGATATACTACAGTGCGCTTGATAGAAATTATAGTAACTGCAAAGCAAAAAGTAAATATGAATGTATTGTTTGTAGCATCGCTTCTTCCGCGCACTCTAACATCAGTCTCATGGAATAAAACCATCCAAAAATTCAATTTAAAAGACAGAGACTTGTTAATAGCTAAAACTGAAATTCACAAATTATCAGGCAACATTAACTTGCACACTGATAATTGAATGAATTTTAAGCCGAAATAAAATTAATCACATTCATGCAAAATTAACCACACATTTCACGGTCTGGCACCTTTTTTCTTACATCAAAACAATACAAATGAACTTAAAGACTGAATCAGTACAGTCCAAACTTAACCGCAAAATAAACTGAATTAGCACAGCAACATCAATACCTGTCAGCCAGTCTAGAATTTACGATTTTAACAGATCATTCAGTCAGTCAGTCTGTTAGTTACATTGCATGTCTACAGTAGCGCAAACAACTGTTCGTTTGTTTATATGTTTGTTTGTCTATTAACTTGTGTTTGAACTTGTTAACCAAACAAATTAATTTTGCATGATGCATGCATTTCAGGCTCACACACCCATACATTCTTAAAATTAACAAATGTCTACTATTTCTTGAATCTTTTTCGACAGACAAGTGATGTTTGAGAAACATTTATACACTTTGCTCAGATAAAGAACCAGATACAATTTTCAAATTGTTAGTACATTTTGTTTCATAAAAAAAATGTGGCAAAAGTCAAGTGTTTAGCATAACTAAACGAAATGGAAAATATTGAAAGCTTTTTGCAACAGCACTAAAGTTATGTCTTTTTTAATCCTAAAATTTTTACAAATTTCTTGTTTGTTGTGCTAAATATTTGCTGTCCACTGTAGTAGCGATGAAAGCATAATTCATATAAAAATTATTCTCTGTCTGTGAGACATACTCGTAATAAGTGTCGACTATCAGCCAGCCATTTGATCGTCGGTAATTAAGAATACAATGTTGCTTCAAAATTATGCAAAAATAAATTCATTTTCCATGACAACCACATCAACTGAAATAGAAACGAGATTTCAGACCCTTGACAACAAACTTTTTTTCTGCAAATAAAATTTTTCGTGCAAATGTTTCCTTAGTTACAATGAAAACTTTTAAGAAAACAGCAAACTCATCAGCTAAAAGTTTATTTAATAAGAGATTGGATTTTCTAGTTGTTAAATAGTCGGTGACTGAAAGAATGAAAATGTTTCTATAAAAGATCGATTGTGTAGTGTATGTAAATAAAGGTGGCAACCCTATAAAAACAGTGGCTATCATTTGATCACTCAACTGACAATCACCGATGATGGAAATAACCATCACTGCGTAGAACAAAGTAAACCAAAGAACATTCTTAATGTCTGTAGCAAACAGGGTTGCCAGTGACTTTTTGTTACAAAAAATATAATGCAATTTTTGTCTGATCTTTTGAATAGATTTAATTACAGAACTTTTTATAAGCTGATATTTAAGCTTTGCTAATTAAACTTGTATAAACACAAGTTAAAACTTAGATTTTATAACAAAAACAAAAATTCATTTAAATTTAATACTAAAAGCAGAACAACGGCAACGCCATTTCAGTATAAAATTATTACGTATGTGTTAATGTATAATTGTGCATGTATAAGTTTTGGTTCATCATTTATTGCTGGAAATTTATCACTACATGCAATTACGTATAGCAAATCTAGGATAACAATACTTGAATGACCTTTAATGGTCAGAAAGTGCCTCAAGGCATGACGTACGATTTATAAAAGACTATTCATTGCAGCTCCTTCTCCCTATTGTATGTTTTCAGCTTCAAACTTACTCTTCGAAGAGTTTCACATAACATAACATTCTCTAAAAATTTATTTATTTTTTTCAAATTAAAAGCTCCTTGCTATTGGAAAACACTTTAGAGTAAAACAAGAGATACATTTATGTATAACAACAAACTAATTATTATTTAATTGACTAATATGTATTACATACATACCTCGCAGGGAGTTAATAAATTAAGAGAGCTTTGAGAGGGCTTGCTTATCTCACCTTCTATCCCAATTATATTTGTCGAGTAGATCGTCGGTAAAAACTGAGCACATTATAGTGCTAACATCTTGCAGTGATCCCTTAATCCTATGTAAATGTGATGTCTTAAAAAAATATATGTAAATGAAAGATTATTAGAATACTTTAAGCATGAACTTAAGTTCTTTACCATTGCTTCATTAAAATCTGGTGACTCCTCTTAATGTCTCTTCAACTTTTTTACCCGCTGGAAGGTTCTGCAAAGGCAGCAGCTGGCGACTTCATCAAGTTTTGAGTCTCCCCAGTCAGCCGACAGACGGGTTTAGATTACCTTTTGACCCTGAATGTAATCTTGAAATGGAAAAATATTTTAAACCAATATAATGTTTGGAACGTTTTAATTCACCTTTATTTCTTCCGTCACTTTTGGACGACGGTGATTTTGGTTGACTGAAAATCAAAGGAATAAATACATTGAATTAAACAAATTAGAAAAAGTTTTACATATTTAAAAACAACTTACAATTTTGGATTTGAAGGCTTCATAAGTTCTTCCAACTCGAATCTAACTTTTTGAAGAATGTGGCGGTTTTCAAGATCCGCAACATGTCTGTGACGTTTTGGGTTTTCAGCGTCAGGTTCAATGGACGCAATCCCAAATACAACGTACCTTTCTAATTGAACTTGTTCTTGTATATTTATTTTTTTATTCTTTGTTTTTTAATAATTTTTTTTTTTAATTTTTGCTTTTGATAAATTAACATATTTCTTTAATAATCACTTGATAAATGAGCAACTTTCTTAATGTCACGAAATAAAACATATATTAGTTGTTTCACTCTTGCATATGATTTGTTTGTTTAGGCCAAACAACGTTGCAATTGACAAGAAATTTCTCTTTCTTTTTATTTCTTTCAAAAACTACCAAAGTTCCTTAAAACCAACTAAGTTTTTACAACAAATTTAATAAAAATATGGTTTGATCTTTGGCACAATTTTAATTTCAAAACATTTTGTAAGCTGTATTTTAAACACAAGCGAAAAATAAGATTTGGTCTGTCTATTAAAAAAAGTTTATCCCAATTCAGTACCAAAAACGCTACAACGGCAACGCTGTTCAATACAAAATTGCTGCAAATGTGTTAGTGTATAAATTGTGTTGTATAAGTTTCTGTCAATCATTTCTTGCTGGGGTGTCTTTCTACTGAAACAAAATTCATACCTTCTATTTCAGACCATAAGTTCAAGACCCTCTAGTTCTGCCCACCTTTGGCTGAAATGAGCAGTACTTTTAATAAATATTAAACATAATTCTACACCAAACTCTTACTTTCTGTAAACGTATTTGCATTTCGACAATGACGTTCGTATTTTGCGATACCCAGGACGATCTCCTCTTGGAGCTTCTGTAAGACTTAAACTGAGAGGACGCGACGCAAAGAGTTGTAGGGATCTATGGCGATTCGAAGTTTTTGAACTAAGAGGTACACTTTTGGATACAGCAGCTAAGTTTTCATCGTGCGACTTTAGGGACCATTAGCAAACCAGTCTTACGAACTATTTGCACAAAATTGAGTATAATACTTGCATGAGACAATAGTTCGAAACATACAACCAGTCATTGTGTTGCTGGAAGACTAATGTTTTTGCATGTTTTTTTTTTTTTGCCTCTTGGAAAGAGTTCCTTTTTATTTAAAAGATATTAAGAATACTAATCGAAATTGATTTTTATCTTTTTTGGATTTTCTCTTAAAGTTACTCTTTACCAGTATCTAGTTTCTGTTATTAAAGTGATAAATTTCTCACATTAAAATATTATGTTCATGTTTATTATTTTATTAACTCCCAGGAACAGGGATTTTTAAATTGCTGGATTTCGAGACTTCCGTTTGGCATCTGTAATAGTAATGCGTTTTATTCTCTCTTGATTGATATTTTTACGTAAAACTCAAAAAGCTAAACTTTATAAAATTATTGGATCACTTTGGAGAGAAATCCTTACAAGCTAAAATTCACACGCAGCGGTTATTATTCATTCTTTATAATTTTCGTTTTCCGTATTGTGAACGTAAAGAAATTTATCACGATCTGGACAGTGAAGATCTAATAAAGCACACATGTTGTTGGCAACTGTTATTAACTCAACCTTTCTATCAAAATTCAAGTTACTCACTGAACTGTGTGTTATGTCCTTAACTCGTGAGTCACTTAATACTGTATCGAAGATCTTATCGATACATTTTTAATTAACTCTCTTAACTCACCGTTCGGTATAATTAATTTATTAATGTCATCAACTTTTGCTAAAGATGGTTTGCTTGCATTGTTGAATCAAACTCTTACGGCTTTGTTACTCACCAAAGCTAAGCAATAATATTTAGTTTAATATCTTCAATTTGATAAAATGCTTAAACTTTAATGGCATTTTATTTTTATCAGAATTTTTTTTACATAAACAACTTAACTTAAAATGGGTGCTAATAATTTAAATTAGATCAATGTTGGCTATAAGCAAATTAATTCTACTTACGGCTTGCATGACAAAAACCTACCAGACAGAAGCACATGTTGCCAAGCACAGCACAACACAAGCATTGATTGCATTGATCATGACAGACAGGGAGACATACAAACAAACAAACAAATAAACAGACACCACAGACATGATCTTAGAAGTAGACAAACATAGAAATTTAATGCTTAAAGCTTTAAATTTAGACTGGGAGACACATGATGAAGCAAAAAACAAATTTGCATGCAGAAATTAGAAGCAAAAAAAAGAAAAAAGACACGAAACTCTAGACGACACAAGTAGATGAATGGAAAATTAAAAAAAAAAATACATTTAGAAACTGTCTGCGACATTGGTTTAATGATCTTGAAATTATTATACCATACGTATGTTACTTCCTTCCCTGTCATTGTGGCTGTGGCCGCTGGGAATAAACGAAAAACATTGAAATTATGTGAATTCTTTTAACGGGCATACGTGTACTCGCGTACATAAATACCTGCAATCAGTGCAGTATTTCTTGTTTTTTTTTTGTTCTTTGTCTGTCTGTTTGTCTATCTATCTTACTGGGCATGGCAGTCTGTCTGCCATCTGCTAAACCGAACAGAACCGTGTCCAATTCAAATTGAATTTAAAAATATTTTAATGAATGAAAATAAAATTATTAAATAGAAAAATGAAAATAATTTCAATTATTTTATTTATTATTGGCGCTATAGCTTAGACATTCGTATGAATTTCAAATTCCACAAACAAACACCGACACACGTTTTTATATAAAAATTAAATCACAATTCTCAGCCAAATAAAATTTTTGAGCGTTTGCGACTATTTTTCTATTTAAATGTGAATGTACACGCGCAATCATTTGGTAGTCATTATGATCGTTTCAGACTTTTCAATTAATTGAGTCTAGAGATAGTTAAGAAATTCTAATGGCATCTGGAAATCTGTTACACAAAGATTGACAAGATAGTAAATTGGGGAAAAGAAAAAAACGTGTATTTTTTTTTTTCGTCTGGCTTTTAGTTTCGTTTGCTATTAATTAAGGAGAGTTCGATAACCAAACAAAAGAATGTAGATTTTATTTTGAATACCAGTCTCATTTAAAATGAGTGATAAAAACTTAAACGGGACTTTTATCTTGTGTTTAGCTCATTCTTTGTTGCTAGCAGTGAAAAATCGATTAATGAGTCATATGATTAATTGATTGAGCCAAGAAATTTTAAGTTGCATAATTATTAATCGATTAATTGAGGAAAGACTAAAATTTCTTTTATCACAAGCCACACAAATTATTTACAGGACTACAATAAACATGTTAAATAAACTAAATTTCACCAAGGAATTTTATTTTTTTTAACGCAGATTTTGAAATAATCAAGTTGCTCAATTTTTCAGTAGCGATTACATTCGCTTTCAAGAAAATGCGTTCTGATGATAATGTCTTTCAGAAAAAAAAAAAACGATTTGACCATTAGCTTACATAATTTAAGCAGCTACGGTGTCAATGGTAGAGGTGTACGCATGTTTTTTCAATACAACATCACAAAGTCATGAGTTCAAGTCCCATCGGCAGCATGAATATAAAAAAATAAATGTAAGATGAGTTGCAAAAAACTCTAGAACTGAGGAAAAATCAATAAAAACCTCCTGAAGTCGTAATAGGAAAACAAAGACGTCTACTGTGCGTCTACACGCGGCAGCACCCTTCAGTTAGAAAATAGCAGCCTAACAAATGCGTTTGTGTATAAAAAGAACAAACAACAACAAACAAAGGAGATTCCGAGTTCAAATCTTTACCATACCACATCGTAGTGTGGTCAAGGCGGTCACTAATGTTCAAGGCGCTAAACAAAGCTTAAAGTACTTCGAAAGGGAATTTGCTTTGCAATTCTGAGAAAATATTTTGAAAGAGCCACCAAGTACGAAATAGGAAATATTGAGAATTAATCGAGTGCCATAAAAAAGTAAGACTAAAAATTGACTCAAGTCCTATGTTAAAGCATGAAAGAACTTAAATCTTTGCCAACACTTTATTCATGTCCTCAAAAGCGTCAATAAAGCTTTAAAAAGTCTAAAAGTCTAAGTTTATCTAAAAGATTTGCTGATCACAAGGAATTAAAAAAAAATCGAAATACCGTTTCATATTCCTAAATTAAAATCTTAAATGAAACAAAATGTTTTTACTTTTAATTTATTTGCTACCAGAGACTTAAAATTTACACATTAAATATTTTTCTCCGGTGGCCATTTCCTTAAAAAAAAGCGCTTAATTAACCAAATGTTTCTAAAATGTCTTCTTTGTATTTTGTTGTTTTCATTGTGGTGCATCAAATAGTTTATTTTAACTTGATTTATATAAGAAACCATAATAATAGATTTCTATCTCTATTAATTGAAAGAGAATTTTCCAAAAATTATTAATTTCTACTCGTTTATTAATATTTATATCCTTCTTTTTCGATCAGCAGTCAGGGAATGAACTCAAGTCCTCAATGCAATACATCGACACTAGGAAAATCAAATACGGAAAAAGTTTGGAGTGACTATTATTTGTGATATATATTAACATCGGCAGGTAAAAAAGGCGATTGGTTCACTCGAATCGATCGCTTAAAAATAGTTGTTAATAAAAACCGTTGCAACTGCAAAAAACCTTATGGATAGCAAAAGCAGTTGTTACATTCCTTTGTACTATAGATAAAAAAGTGTCAGTGTAATAATTCTAATAACCCTAATATCACCAGTAAGATTTTTCAGAAGTCTTAATTAAATTACTCACCTGCCGCGAGCATTTTGCTCCTTCTTTGAATATTAAACGGAAACATAATTTACAGTCTGCTCCAACTTAATAAGACTAAAGTTGCTTGAAAAAGAAACGTTTCTGCTTAAACGCCAATCCCTTTGTTTTCTTTTCTTTCTTGCCCTGTTGTTGTAAGGCCACTCATAATCTATGGTATGCTATTTTACGGTCTATACGAGCAATTTTATAAACAGTTTGCTTTCCTTAGTCGGAGTCTAACTCTAGAAGTCTCTGCCAGCTGATATCTTTCTTTTGTTTATAAAACTCATTTTAATATATTTTTTATAGATTTAGATTTAATAGCAGATAGAAGACTTGTTCCAAATCAATTTTGTCATTCCGTTTGTAATTTCTACATTTTCGACCCCATAAATTATATAGAGTCCGAGTTCTTATGCATAGCGAAGTCGATTGAGCGATGTCCGTCTAAGCGTCTGTCTTAGTGTTGAAATCAAGTTTGCCGAGGCACTACATCAGCTACAAAAACTTTAAATACGCCAATCATACAGATTTATTGTCGAAAGAGTTGCTATTTGAAATCAGCATTATCGGTCCATATCCTTCGAGGCAGCGGTCAAAACACCACGCCTACCTCTAATTTTCTCACATCATTTGGAATAATGAAGTAACTCCAATCAAAAAAATATATATATGGGGCGATAGATAATTAAAAAATAAGAAAACATCATCAAGTGAAAAAATTGCCGCTCGCCAATGTTTTACGAGTTCAGCGGCCCGAACTTTTAAAATTCTTAAAAATATCAATATGGGTATTATTTAAAAGCTTTTGAAGAGATCTTTAAAATAATACTCAAATTTTTAACCCATTAAAAGCCGATGGCATTTTTATGTAAAATTATATGTAAAATTTAATTTTTTTTCTTATTTTTTAATTCTCCGTCACCCCAATATTTGCTTTTTTGATTTACATATGTGGATTCTTTATTAATGAAAATAATTATTTTTGTATTTTAATAGATTTATCATTTTTTATTTTTTTTATTTATTTAAATACTTTTTTCAATTTTACCTAAGCGAATAAAATGCTGCTGTAAATTTTAAAAATTAAAATACAAGTTAATTTAATTTATGCTAAATTTTTCCAAACTATTAAAATCACTTTTTTTTTCATTGTCATTTGAATTTATTTTTTTACTATTTTTTTTTTTTTCAATAATAAAATAAATAATTATCTGTTTTATATCACAACACTTTTTGGTCTTTATAAAAGTGTCTTTCTTTTTTTCTTGAGTCTTTGCAATGAATGGTTTTTTTAAGATTAAGTTTCATATTTGAATGATTTTCTTTGAAATGTTTGACGTTGGCGGTGTTGGAGGCGTCATATGTGATTTTTTCTATTAATGCAAGTATTTAGTCGCTGACTCTAGTGTGTCTGGTCTGGTCTGTTGCATTTTGTTGGTTCTATTGTGTCTGCAGCTGCCAAAGTAAAACAAAAAAACTGTGACTGCATCTCAATTTGTTGTTAAGTGTTTAAGTGTGTTTGTGTGCAATTTCGTACTAACACAAACTCACATATACATGCATACATGCATCCATACATATGTAGTTCCATTTGTAAGGTGTAGTTCACATAATAAATTGTTTTTGTTGTTATGTTTTGTATTGTGGCATACAAAACGCGGCTAGACACTGTCTAGCCGGCTGTTGCTACTGTTTTATTTGTTGTTGCAATTTTTTTTATTCGTAATTTTTGTGCAAACTTCTCTATTTCTGCTAGTTAAACATTCAGCATTCTCTCAAGTCGAGACAAAACAAAAACAACTACAACAAAAGGCCCAACAGCCAAGAAACAAAAACGTCAGTCCTACTCAATCAGTGTTTATACTACTGTGCACTAAATTTAAATGTGTGTATGTTCCTGTGTTTGTGTGCTGATTGTGTACAGCATTTAACCTAAGTAGCCTTTAAACCATATTTTCCACATATTTAATTCTTCATTAAATAGTTTAAATTAAAAAAAAAGCACACGAACATACAAGAGAAAAGGCAAAAAGACTTTAATTAAAGGATCTTGCACTAAAAAACAGCTTAAACACGCACACATACACATACATATTAATTTACCTATATTTCAAAGACATTTGCTGCAAAACGCTTGCTTTGACGGCCTAAAAAGTTCTTTTAACAATAACAAAAATAAAACAAATATCTTTTGTAAAAGTGGTCAAAGTGGCTGTGATATAAATTTTTTTTTTCTCACTTTACGTGGGACATTCAATAAGCCTTTTGTAAAACATCAAAAGAAAAATATTTTTTAAAGGGATTCCTTTTTTAACACAATCTCGCTTTTTTGACCATACAAACGCTCTTCACTTTTTTATGCTCCCACAAGGCAAGATTTCGAAAGTTCTTCAAAACAACAATTAAGTGCACAGAAAAGCTCCACCTTCGACTTGAATTTTTTTCCGCAAAACTATTTTTCTAAATTTGAAAATAGTCAAAACTGAATTAGAAACTGCCAAGTATTTATGTGAGATTGATTTTGATGGAAGAATACTTTATTAACTCTGCTCTGCATAACAATTTTTAACAATTGCAAGCAAATCTGAGACGTCATTAACCAATCAGCTGATTTGACTGCCATTGTTTTTTCGGGTTGGTTTTGATAAACTATTCAAAATATAAATAAAAACGTAACGTTTGACAAAACAGTAACAACAAAATAGCGGAACTGGATATCTTCTTAAAAAATAAATTCAGCGTTGATTTTGATATCTTCAAGAAGGAAAATTAATGTAAACTAAAAATAAATAAAACAACTGAAGAAGTTTTTAAAAAAATTTTTTTTATCGATCATAAATTAAAATTTCGGGAAAATACACTTCCAGGGTTTTTCTAGGTTCTTAAATTTCCAATATCGATGCTAATTTGTCCAATTTGATGCGCCATCCTGGCGCACATAATTTTATTTATTTTTTTTCTCAGCGACTTTCTCACTCTTTTTTTTAAGAACATTTCTTCCGAAAAGAACTAGTGGTTTAAAGTTGGCGCAATAATTGCCTTTAACCAGTTACAGTACCGTAGCAAAATGATATTTTATATACCAGCTCCTGAGAAAACTTATTTCAACACCCCTCAATGAAATCACGCATGCAGAAAACGCGAGCTAAATTATTTTTAAACTTCTTTAACGGTGTGCTACCGTTAAAACTATAAATTGTATGTATGCAGTGTTGTCAGATTAGCGGATTTGACCAGAAAATGGGATTTAAAAGAATCACAGTTTTTTGAAAAAATTTTCAGGATTTTTCGGGATTTTGTTGTTATATTATTTTTATTATTACTGCAACTTGATAATAATTTATGATGTCTATTAACAAGTCTTTCATTCCTTAAGATAAACTTGTACCTGCTTCTAGATTAAATAGATTTTAGCTGTGATTGTAGAAATTTAAATAGTAATTTCCATGAATTTTTTTTTTACGAGACATAAAAACCATTTGAATACCAGGCACAATTTTTGTTCTCTTTATTTTGTTTGCTTATGAGCAGTGCTTATTTTCTTCGCAATGAACGCAATTAGGACCGAAACTAGAAACAAAATTAAATTTACAAAGACGACGACATATGTCTTGTAAGCTATTAATCGCTTAAAATAGGTCTGTTCCAGATGCATAACAAAATAGTCCGGACTTTTGAGAGTAAAGAGGAAATTACTCTCTGAATGTGACAAAGTAGTCCGAAATTGCTGGAACGCAAAAAAAAACACAATTGAATATCCTAAAATGCTAGTGGTGCTGACTTAATTAAATAAATTTTATTTTAGTGATTTTAGACGCTTAAATAAAAAATATTTGAAAAACAAAGCATTTGCAGCATTGCCAACAGCTGTAAAAAGTAATTGAATATAAACTGAGTCCAAAATATCGTCTTGATCAGACTCACTTCATGTGTCCATGATTTCTTAATGATCTTCAATGAAAAGCATATTATATTAAAGAAAGTGATAAATATTCTCAAATATATGCACAAGTACTTACAACTTCAAGTTTATTTGAAAACTCTTCTATTTTGCTTTTAAGTAAACAACTACATGTATTTATTTGAAAATTATTTGATTTTTAAATGTAAACAAAAAACAGCTGATAATTTAATTCTAGTCCGAACTTACCCAAAGAAAAAGTTCGTACAACTTTGTACAGGAAATGGAAAATTTTCTCTCAAAATTAAAGTTAAAACAAATAAAAATGCTTAAATATATTTTAGTTAAAACATTAACGTGGGAATTTTTGGCGATAAGTACCTCGATATAGAGATTCGACATGAAAAGCATCTGGTAACCCTAATTATAAGTCGCGCATATTTATGCTATTTTAACGGTTTTTCAAGATATTATCTTTTATCAAACTTGTTTTCAATTCTGAAAAAGAAATAATTTCACTTATTGAGGAGATGTGTAGGAAATTAAATAAAATTAACAGATTGACCCTCGTACGAACAAACAAAATATTCTACTCTCTTCTATTTATGTGCTTTTTCATTACAATGAATGAATACAAGATGAATGCATTTTACATCAATGAATAATTGTAAATGTTTTTTATATTTCGAAAACAAGTTGTAGTAAACGATAGTAAAACAAGAGCAACCAAAGCAATAATAGTCAACGGGCACTAATAAAAAAATCAAATCTGGACATTAAAGAGAAAACGTAAAGAGGCATATATACCTGCGTAAGACTTCCAAAAAAATATATAAAATAAAAAAAAAACAACGACAGAAAGAGTGAAAATCCAGGCGTTACAAAGAGCCTTAGCGAATTGGCTACTTTTTTTAAGCAGCAGTCATTTCCTGCTTTTCCTTTTTATGCAGGAGGTTTGATGGTACTTTTTTACTAAAAATATGTTAAAATTTTGATTGTTTAACAAATTTTAAACTGCAAATGGTACATTTTCTAATTTTGTAAAGAAAAACTCGTTAACTGGAGACAATACCTTCACGACTTATACTTTGGATTAAGATACCTTACAAAGAACTCTTAAACTGTAAAAAATATAGACCTGTTTAATAACTACTGCGCTGCTCCCGAAACAATTTTCCATCTCTGCTATACGAATAAGTTATTTTGTTTGAAGCCATCCAGCCATTTGGAAATTATTGATTTTCTTTCAAAATATATGATCTTTGTGCCATTGTGAAATATTAAATTATCTTCCCAATAGGCGATTTGTTACAATTCAAAGAAAATAGATCTACTCAAAGCAAAACACAAATGGTCAAAATTAGGACTCAACGAAAAATATTAATGCTGCTCTTAGTTTCGTCTAAGATCATATCTTTAGGACACATTCTTATAAATTTCCTTGCTGGCTTTGCATCCCAATTTTTAATTATTTCATTTAATAATGTCAAGAAAAGCCAATTGCATTTTTGATTAAAATTTCTAATATCAAATTTTTTTCCGTGGGAAGAATAGTTTTTTAATTGACTTCAAAAAAAGAAGGAGGTTATCAATTCGACTGAATGTTGCTTTCTTCATGTTTGTGCCTCCAAAACTCAGTCATTTCTAAACGGATTTTGAAAATTTTTTATAATTTGTTAGAGTATGCTTACACATTGGTCCCGTTTTAAAAACAGTTTATAAACTTTAAAATTAAAGGGTGCCCCATACAACACACATGTTTTTTAAGTGTATTATGAATTCTTTAATTCTTTAAATTAAAAAAAGTGCATTAATATAGCTCCCAGCAGCAAGAAGTAACACAAAAATAAATTTTAAAATTAAAAGGTGTCCCCATAGGGGACCTAAATTGACGCATATGTGCCTATCATTTGAACGGTTATAGACAAACTCTTTAAAATTGGACAGGTTGTCGATTTCTTTGACCGTTATAATAACAAGCAAAAACATTCAAAATTATAAATTAAAGGGTGTACCAATGTTAATGTAGTTTGGTGTATGTGGCTAAACTTTTAAACCGTTATAGTCAGACAGCTGAAATTTACAAAGAACCTGTATTGCTTAGTCCGCTATAACAACAAGTATAAAATTTGAATTTAGAAATTAAAGGGCGTTCCCATATTTGAAGTAAATTGACCTGTACGGGTCTATCTTGAAAATTTAACAGAATGCCCACTACTTTGTCTGGTTTATTAAGAACTATAAATATTTAAAATAATAAATTATAGAGTGTTACAGTAGTAACACCAAACTGTTGAACAGTTGATTGAAATTTGCACAGAACCATTATTGCTAAGACCGCTATAACAAGTAGCAAACTTGAAATTGGAAATTAACGGGTGTCCCTATATGTTATGGAATTTGATATAAGCTCTTAAAAATAAGACAGAATGTCCATTATCATATCAAGTATAACAACAAATATAAAATGATAAGAATTAGAAATTAAAGGGTACCCTAATGGTTGTAATTTGATGCATATAGCCAATATTTTCAACATATAGCCAATATTTTTAACAGTTATGGACTAACGCTTAGAATTGAAACAAATTTCGTTTTACTGTGTCAGCAATAAAAAGTGTATAAAATAAAGAGTGACCACATAACTGCTGGACTTTTTCGTTTATTCATATTTTGTTAACCGATACATAAAAATCCTGACGCAATCTTTCTCGAATGTAAAAGAATATAATTAATGTATAATTAGCGTCCTAAAGAAAAAATATTTTAAGTTTGTATGTTTTGTGGTCGGTTTTTTTATTTATTTAGTTTTGTTTTTTTTTGCAACAATAATTGTCACATCCTTGAAAAAAGAGAAAACCTGTTGCACACCTAAAGGGCAAGGCTTGCTATTTGCATTTTAATATGCCTGCCATACCTTCAGACTTCGCCATAACCGATTTTTTCTAAAATTAGGGATGCGCTTGCTAACGACACGCCAAGTTTTACGGTTGTTGCTTTAATGATCCGAATTGACCGCATATAAAATGATATGATATGATGTAATATGATATTGAGATAGCAGTTCATCTCGTGTAAGAAGGTGGAAAAGGATAACTAGGGAACTTCCAAAACTACCCTAGTCCGAGTGCTGAAACAACCCAAAGCCCGTTTATCCAAAATCTATCCCTTTAAAATATCCCAAATTTTTGCAACCTCCGGCTGCCTAAAAAATCTACCCATTAGCTTAGAGGGCTGCATACTACCAGAGGAGTTGCCCCATTGTCTCTTCATCTTTCTCATCATGTTGTTATATGGTAAATTCAATCTCTTAGAAGGAACAGCAATGATAAGGTGTCCTGTCGGCAAAGACATGTGTGCGAATATCAACAATAAATAGCATAAGGCTACAGAATGTTCATGCTGACTGTTACGCGAAAAAAGTGAGGTTGGCAATTATTATTGGATGATATCAGAAATTTAAAGAAATGTTAAAGTTACGGCCTATTGGGCAGGTCGGTTCTCAATGATAAGGAGTAGTTTTTTTTTACAAAACATTAAGAAACAAAAGGGGATTGAAAAAGAAGGTCATAAAAGTTAGAGTTTTGCTCAAGCATTCTTATACTCGCAAATAAAAACCCCGCCTGTGGTATGTCCCCGAAAACCATGTTATGATGTTTGTAACAACATTTGATTGCGCTAAACAAACTATAGTTACGATAATCATAAAACGCTTATTGCAAACAAAAAGTATTAAGAAATTTATGCTAAAATTCTAACAACAAGCAAATTGTTACATTTATCAGAAAATGATAGTTTTGGTAATGAGATTGGCAAATGAGATTTCTTAACAAAAGTTTTCGTGACAATTTTTCCTCATAAATACAGAAAATAAAAATTTATTTTCTAATTACACACAACACATTTTGAGCACTTTTGATAAACTTTTACTTTTGCTTTGAAAACTTTAATAAAATTATTTCTTAAAAACAACAAAACTTTGTTTATTGGAAATTAATTATTGCAGACATTTTTTTGCAACACCATTTTGTCACATACAAAAAAAATTAACGAAAAAAGGAAACTGCTGACTCACTGAGTTTGTTGTCTTATTCTTCATATCAACAACAAGTCATAGATATTTAAATTTAATAAAAACTTATTTTTTTTATTTGCATACAAACAACCTTTACAAGCTGCAATTAATTTAAACTAAAGAAGACAAAAAAAAAAAATAAGCAACTTTTTACAAGACCAGACAATCTACAGACAAGAATTTAGAACCCAACACAGAAAAAAAAAGCAAAAAATACAGACGAGACGAAAAACAAACTTGTAAGGACATAATAAAAACTGTAAAGTTTACAACATGTCATTATCATCATGTACAGCAGCATCATTAACATCAGCAACAAAACATCGACCATTACATGCTGGTATTTACATTTTTAAGGTTTTCTGTCTGGTGTTTGTGGCCTAGACGAGCCCTCTGATCATGCGCATACGTTTGTATAACTTTTGAACTGGTTGACTGCCTGCTTTTTGTTTTTCTTTTTCGTTTTATTCTTCTTCTTTTTTTTTTTTTTTTTTTGTCTGGTTGTCTGGCTTTTGGCTGGCTACTTCTGTTGTTGCCAGCAGTAGCAATTGTTGGTTAGTTATTTTATCTTGTTCATTGTTGTTGTTGTTGTTTTTAATGTTGGCTACACTTGGTTACACATGCAAACTGACATTTAATCATGTTTCCTGTCTGCTGCTTGAGAGGCAGTTTATTTTTATCTCCACGAATCTACATTTTTTCCAGTTTTGTTTTTGTTTGTCTTTGCAAACATTACAAATTAAACAGGTTCATTTTTTGGTAATAATTCTTAATTTTTTTTTAACTAAATAAGAGACACAAAAATAAAAAGAAATGTAAAAGGTACAGATTTTGCATTCAATAATTTCCCAAAAAAAAATATTGTTTTACATTTTTTCCTTATATTAAAGCCGGATTTGCTACCATGCTTAACCGTTTTATTCAAAGTCGTATTTCAAAGCCTTGACCTTAATTTTGCTGCTCAAAAAACGTATTTTTAATTTTTGTACATCACTGTGCCGCAGAGGGAGTAAGTGTGCTGACGTTAATTTTATAAAAAGTATAAAACCATCCTGTATTAAGGAAAAGTTTTTGCAAAGAAAAAAATGTATTCAAACTTTGGACATGTGTTTATGTTTGAAAAATACTTTAGCGACCTGTAGGTGATCAAATAAACTTATTAGCGCTTTGTACGCTTTGTACACATCCGCGTTGTCCACAAAATTTTATAAAAATCAAAACATGTTGAGTTTTTTATTTGACGTATTCGTATTTAATTGTCTCCATTTGGGACTTACAAATACAAGTTCAGTTGCTTTCTGAGTGGCGAAATGTGGATGTTTCCAGATGCAAATAATTCTTGCAAAAAAAAAATCGACTTCAAAACAGACAAACTTTAAATTATATTTCTTTCGGACGGTAACTATACATAAATTTTATTATATTGCAATCCAGAAAGATTGCGTAACAATTTTTTATATGTCGTAAAACAAAATACGAATGCAGATTCAGCAGTTGTATGGTCGTCCTTTATTTCTTACACTTTTTATTGCTGACACAGTGAAACAAAATTTGTTTAAATTCTAAGCGTCACTCTAAAACTGTTCAAAAGAGTGGCCATATACATTCAATTACAACCATTAAGGCACCATTTAATTTCTAATTTGAAGTATTTAAACCTGTTATTGTACTTTGTCTGTAAAGATTTCAAATACGCCAGTTACAGGGACACCCTTTAATTTCTAATTTCAAGTTTGCTACTTGTTATAGCGGACTGAGCAATAAAGGTTCTGTGCAAATTTCAATCAACTGTCTACAACTGTTCAGCAGTCTGGTCATTTACATCAAATAACAGTAACAATTGTAACACCCTATAATTTATAATTGTAAATATTTGTACTTCTTAAAATACCAGACAAAGTAGTGGACATTCTGTTTAATTTTCAAGTGTTTGTATATAACGGTTCAAACGATAAGGACATATAGGTCAATTTACTTCAAATTTGGAAAGACCCTTTAGATTCCAAATTAAAATTTTATACTTGTTGTCATAGCGGACTTAGCAATACAGGTTTCTTTGTAAATTTCAGCTGTCTGGCTATAACGGCTTAAAAGTTAAGCCACATACACCAAACTACATTAACATTTGTTTACCCTTTATCTTATAATTTTGAATGTTTCTACTTGTCATTACAACGGTCATAGTAATCGACATCCTGTTCAATTTTAAAGCGTTTGTCTATAACGGTTCAAAAGATAAGCGCATATAAGTCACTTTACGTCATGTATGGGGACACCCTTTAATTCTTAGATTTATTTTTGTATTACTTTTTGCTATAAGGAAGTATTTTTAAAATTTTAAAGAAGTTTTTTTTACGGTTCATAATACAATTAAAAAACATGTATGTTATATAGGGACACCCTTTAATTTTTAAAACGGGACCAATCTGTAAGCATAATCTTTCAAATTACAAACAATTTTCAAAATCGGTTCAGAAATGACGAGTTCTGCAGGCACAAACATAAAAGAAAGCAACATTCAGTCGAATTGATAACCTCCTTCTTTTTTTGAAGTCAATTAAAAAAAATAATAAATAGCACAGAGCGCACCCATATGTTTTTATTTGAAACTGTCCAGGGCATTTTAAATAGTTTTTTCTTTTTAATATTTTTAGTACAGACTTATATACTTTAGCAATTATTTTACAGCTAGACTAATTAATTTATAAAAATTTAAAATAAAATCAAAATGATTAAGTTTTAAAGATTCTGCATTTATAATTTTAAATGTGAAAATAACAACAAAAAGGCGGTAAAATGTTTCAAAACAATTTTAAAAACAGTAAACTTCAGATTACTAAAGCTCACAGACATGTGAAAATTTTGTCACATGAAAATATGCTAATAATCCTGTTTCACACAGAGTGAGTTTAAAAAAGTTCCCTTATAAATTAATTTGAAAAAAAAAGTCAAAAATGTAACAGAGTAATGTAAAATAAGATGACACTGTCATTTCTATGTTAGAAATGTTAAATACAAGTTACAAAAACGATGTACAGTTATCGATAAAAAAAAAATTGTAGGACCCAATATATTTTCCTTAAAGTTTGTGAATAATACAGCTTAAAACTGTTGTTGTATTTATCTGTTGCCACTCAGTGCGCCATTTTTAAAACAATCGTGTGCCAAGAAGCATTTTAAAACAGTTCTTTTTTTATTTTTATTTTTTTATTTTTTTTATTTTTTCCCCCTTTTTTAATGTATTCTTAACGTTGCATTGTTTTGTTTTCATACGATACTATTCGTACATTCGTAAAACTGGAAAAAATATGATTTAATTTTTTTTTTCGGAGCGTATCCATTTTCGTCATATTATTTTTCAATTAAATGTTAAAGTTGCAGTCTTAAACTTTAATTGTTGAATTAGTTTTGTGTTGATCTTTTTTAACTTTTTTCCAAAACAAAATTGTGCTGAAATAAACAAAAATGAAATAAAAATTAAAGAAAAACAATTTGAATATTAAATAAATGATTGCGATTTTTTTTTATTATGTAGACAATGTCAATGACACGAAAAAATAACAAATTATTAACCTGTAAATTTACACTGTGCTACAAATATTTACTCTGAAAAAAAGGAAAATAGGCAGATTTTAATTATTTTTAAGAATAAAAGTAAAACTTTATGTTCGCTCGCCACTAGTATCCTTCTCTTTCGGGTATCATTAAGACTGTGAATCAAAAAAGGGCCCGTCTTATGAGGGGATTCACAAATCCCCCGAATTATTATACTTTTTTAAGTTTCTTGCAGTTTACAATATACATATTTTATCTGGGCAAGTCTTTTAAATAAAGTCAAAAGCAATAATTCTCTTTAAAAATTTTTTTTAAAGATTTTGAACAACCTTCGAAATAAATAAGCTGCCATGGTGTGAATGGTATTACAAATCGCCGCTTTTCCACCTGTACATTTAAAAATATTTTTTATTAAAATAAACGCAAACTGGTTCTATAAAAAAATATGTTAAAGTTTCTGAGGAGTGGTAAAAATAGTGTCACTTGCACAAATTGAATTTGTTTCTTACCGTCAATTTCTACAGTTGGCTTAGAAAATCAAAATTCCCAAAGAAAGATATTTTCAATTTACACGAAATTTTTAGTTTAAATTTGCAAACCGTAAGCACGGAAAAAGTGCAAGTATTCATTAAGAGGAAAATCTTTAAATGTAATGTTTTCAATAAAAACTTCTTTCTGTCCGGGAGTCGCTGGAATTTAATTTTTTACATCTCATTTCCCGGAAAATAACATCTCATAGAATCCCAAACAATTTTTTAAAGTTGTAAACCGAGTATCTTACTAATTTATGCCGTAGAGAACCTTGTATCAAAATCATTTTCGCCTTGCGTAAGCGGGGTACTAGCAGCGGGTGTTTTACTTTTACAAAACTCCAAATTATTGATACTCGATATTGTTCTTGTAAAGACTCGCTACAAGAGCTGCCATTTATGCGCAATCACACTGAACCAAAATATTATTTTAAAACAGGATAAAATTATATCTTAAAGCCGTAGCAAGAATGTCTCATAGAGAATAAAACGGTATATTAAAGTATCACACTCTCACATTAAAAGAAACTTCAAATTAAAATTCAACTCTTACAGCACATTAACTAATATTTTATATAAAAACGTGGTATGCCCCTGTGGATAAGTGCATAACACATATGAGGTTTTAACCTACACTATGCAGTGGATGAAAACAATCAAAACGTATCGCAAACGTTTCACTCAAAAACGTAAACCTTTTGCCAAAAAGTGCAAAAGAAACAATTGGCACAATTTCATGGTTTAGTTCGCTAATAAATATTTTTTTTATGAAGTGCTAACGATTTTTTTGCTAAAACAAATCAATCAGAAACGTTTGCGAAACGTTTTAATTATATATATTTTTTTTTTTTTGTTCCCAAGGCTGAGTACGTTTTATAAAAAACACATTTTTTGCTGACGTACAAAAAACAACATTCAGCTATGCCGAATCTAATATGCCCTTCACCATGTATGAAAATCTACTTAGTGAAGCAGCTCCTATTTAAAAACAGATATTGTAATGACAGAGTAAGAAAAAATAAAAAAATAATAAATTAAGTACGATATATAATTTTACATAAAAATGTGATCGGCTCTTAATGGGTGAAGCAATTTTTAAAAATTTTAGTATTTCCTACAATATCTCTTCAAAAGTTTTTAAATGATACCCATATTGACAATCGAACTTTTTATGAAAATTTCAGAGGCCTATAACTCGGAAAATATGGGCGAGCAGCAATTTTTCCACCTGATGTTTTTTTCTTATTTTTTAAGTCTCTATCGCTTCATATTCTTGTTTTTTTTAGTGGAGTTACTTCATTGTTCTAAATGATATAGAAAAATTACGACACAGGCGTGGTGTTTAGCCCACAGCCTCGAGGGATATGGACCCATCTCGCTGATTTTCAATAGTACCTCTTTTAAAACTATATAAAATCCATTGGCGTATTTAAATTTTCTCTAGGTCATCTAGTGCCTTGGCAAAGTTGATTTAAACACTAGCACGGACGAACAGACGGACAAACTTGCTCAAATATGGGATTTCAAGAAAAGATTTTAGTCTTAAAAGATAAATTATGGAGCTATAAATTAATCTCAACCATCTAGATTGTGCAGATGTTCAAATT
The DNA here is from genome assembly GCA_937654795.1 of Cistogaster globosa. Classification (NCBI taxonomy): domain Eukaryota; kingdom Metazoa; phylum Arthropoda; class Insecta; order Diptera; family Tachinidae; genus Cistogaster; species Cistogaster globosa. The sequence continues at coordinate 77,340,882 of OW569407.1, forward strand.
TCATTTGGAAGAAAAGAAAGCTTTCAAACGCTTAGTGACTCCTGCGTATTTAAATGAATTGCAATTTTATCTTTTAATATTATTTCCAAATCAAGAATCTGAAGACATTTCTAGAACTCTAAAACAAATGCCTCAACTAAAAAAAAGTCTTTTATGAGAACATTTCTTTTATACCATTTCAGAATCAATGACATTAGAAATCGCATTAGTAACGCCATACAAAATGTTAATTCCGAGGAGAATCAAGAACAACATCCTTTACACGAAATGGCTGCTTATCCCACATGCAACTCTGAAACTACAGAATCCTCTTGGTTGCAGGACAATAATATCACCATACAATTTTCTCAAACATTGTTCGAGCAGAGAAAAGATTTAAATTTAGATTCGGCCATATTGAGATTGTATAAAATTAATCCGAACAATACCAATGAACAGAAAAACATGGATGAAACGGACAAACAGGAAGATTCATCAAAGAGCGACAATGAAGAATCGAATGGCGATGAAACTACGAAATTAAAAAGATGTGCTGAACCGAACATGGATGCACAAATCCGCGTTACAGTTTCGATTGTTCAACAAATGCGTCGCAACAAACGTGGTGTGTATGGTAAATATAATTTGTAGAGAGAACAAAGATGATTTTAATCTCGCTTAATTGCTTTTCTTTTCTATTTTGCTTTTTATTTTATTTTCTTGCTTGCTTGCTGCTTTCTTTCAATTTCCAACAAAAACAAAATAGAACGCAAGAAACGCATTTGCAACACTGTCATGATGAATGTTTCACAAACTGGCTGGGTAGAGATTGACATTAAACGTGCCATTTACATTTGGGAAGAGACTGCAAAGCAATTACAACAAGCCCAACCAAATCGTTCACCTGTTCTTGTTGGCTGGCTAATGATCGAAGTACATGATGAGGAAGAGCAGCCCTTAAAGCCTGGCTTATTTTTTAAGCCACCAAATTGCAATCAGGCAGGTATGTGTGTTGTTTGCCATAAGTAACTAACTTTAACTGTGAACAAGAGGATTTTTTTTAATAATATTTTTTAATGATTTAAAGCAGGATATTTTTTTAATTTTAACTTGCGAGGGTATACTTTCTAAGATGAATATTTCAATTAATTTCCTTGTGGAATCTTAGCCTCATTACAAGTTTTAATTTCTTCTTTAAAAAACATAGTTTAATGATCTTTCTGCACTAAATCCACAGAAGTAAGATAGCGGATAATAATCAAAGAATGTATGTTTAAAAGACGTTTGTTTACGTTCTACTCCATCGCCATTAAGATCATTAAACTGAGTTTGAGGATTCATCTTTTTCTTTAACAGTAAATCTTATTACTGCTCATGAGGATTTTGTCCTTTTGTGATGTAACGTCGTTTTCAAAGTTATCTTAGATTCGGCTCCGTTTTCCTTTTTCGCTCTTTCAAAATTCTAAGAGTCTTTAAATGAAATGATTTTAATTGGGGTTTCCGTTATGAGTGCTGATATTTATATAACTTCGTTCCTTTTTTTCCTACACTCACTCCAAATCATCTGACTTTACATCTGACGAATCTTTGTTTTGCGTCGCTTTTCTTCCAGTCAAACGGTTGATGGCATAATAAAAGTCCACCTTCGCCGAACTTTACAAAATGGTATTAAATCTATAATAAAATTTTAATTTTAATTGATATCCAGAGTTCAAAAACTGCCTAACAAGCTTCTTAAAACTTTGCTCGTTTACTTTGCTCAGGCTTCATAGGTCGTGTGCAAATCTCACATTATGAATGATGCGAAGAACATGTTTTAGAATATTATTTTCATTCAGAATTATTGTGCGTAGCTTAAATGAAGGCCAAACACCGCAGTGCCCCCAGAGGTACAAAGCAATATGTTCCGACCTACAACTTTTATAAATAATATTTGCGGAAGCATTCGCTTTTTGCTGACGTACTGAAAACTAGAAACACTGCGGCCTTAGCGATGTCTTCTTAAATGCAACAGCATATAAGACTTAAATGCCCTCACAGTGATTTTTCTTCATATCACAGCCATCACGTTAGTTTCAGAAAGGATTTTACTAATAACTAGAACAGAGATCTGGGTCTCTGGGGTTAGCAGTTGCCGCAGTAGCAGTAGTTGGACACTAATCAAACGTTAAAAATCCTTATCTTCAAATTTCAGACGAATGAAGCAATAATGTCAAGCTGACAGTGTCTTTAAGACAAACATACCTCGTTAGGAAGTTTATGTAAAATGGTTTCGTTTCAAAACATAATTAAAAAAGAAATATTGCCGATACGTTTAGGCAACACACATTGTTTCTTTGACATTAAAATAGATAGGATAAGTTGGTGAAGGCGAAACTGTCCCTGAAAGAAATTCATGTCCCCCTGGAAAGAATTTTTTGCTTTTTAAGAAATTTCTACTATAACCTTCATTAAGGGGTCATAGCCAGTCCCATTCAAAACAATTTTCCAATTACGTCGATGTTCTTTAAATTATTAACTTAAAAATATACGAACGGCTGTTTTAGCGATGTTGTACTTTGCATCACTGCAATTCGTTTACGACGATATCATCTAATTTTATTGTTTTAGTCAAGTACTTTTACTTGGCTTGTGATTGCATTTTATGAGTTCATCTGTTCTCGGGTTCTGCTGTTAACAGGTCTGGCATTTCGTTACAGTACGAGTATGGCAGACGGTTGCTTAATCAGTGAATTCGAGTTTAGCTACAAATCAATCTTTCGATCTGTCTGATCGATTGGCGTATTTAAATTTTCTCTAGCACATCTAGCGCCTAGGCAAAGTTGATTTTAACACTAGCACGGACGGACGGACGGACATTGATCAATCGATTTCGCTATGGATAAGGACTTAGAATATATACAATTTTTGGGATCTGAAATTGATATTGTAAAAATTACAAGCGGAATCACAAACTTAGATATTCCATTTTTTCACTTTTTGTTGTAAAGGGTATACAAAGTGCGACATTGCCCTAAGAAAATACCCTCCTTTTGAATAGTCAGATGTCATATATGTATGTGTGCGCGTGCTGACTCTTCGGGAATAATTTTTTCCTCGTAAAAAGCGCGTTTTAATTGACAGTTTCAATAAAATTTTCTTTGATATCGGAATATTTATACGAAACTTTTTTATTATTTCTCAACTGCATTTGAAAATTTATATTTACCAAAATATTTTTTAGAGATTTATAAGGACAGAATTTATCTATTAAATTAACTTTATCGTTGTGTAGTAATCAAATTTAAATGCAAGTAAATTTTTCTATAATTAAATTATTTACAAAAATATCAAACTGCGTAAAAGTTTCATATTTAATTGAAAAACATTCGATAAACTTAATGAGCAATTAAATAATGTTCAACATAGAACTTTAACAAAAAATAAAAACAAAACAATTACACTAACAACAACAACAACAACAATTGCTTTAAATATTAAAACACTTAAATTTAAAAACATTTGTAATTTAAAACCAAATTTTTTAATTGCGCACTACAAACTGATGTTCTTCAAAAACAAAAACTTTAATAAAAAAGAACTTATAACACTGTGCAACAAAAAATTAAAGAAGGTTTTACAGTAGATTTTTAATTTTTTTTTTCTTTTAAATGTTACATAAACTCCAAGTAGTTTGGTCTTTATTTAACAAAACTCTTACAGCTTTGTTCGGATTCGAACTTGAGTTTATTTAACTTTTATTTAAAGAACGAAAACAGTATAGATTTGTAAAAATTGCTTGGCAAGTCCAGATTTACACTATGCAACTTTTTGAGGACTTTTTTCAATTTTATATTTAAATTGCAGCGATTTGTGTTATTTAAAAATAAACATGAGCAACAGTAACATCCCTGTTTACCTCTCTTGATTCACCAACAAACAAAAGTTTCATGCACTTCGGCGTTTGCACTATGTACAACTTTAAATCTTCCGCCGTAAAAAACAACTAACTAGTGGTGCTTGTCAACACTGTGACTTAAAACAAAATTTTAGTTTCGTTTGCCCTTTAGCATTCAACATTGTTTACTTTTGATAACAATTTCAGACGTAACAACTGCAGCAACATTTATTTTGTATATGGGAAATATGTTGCCTGAAACAATTTGCATTTGAAAAAATATGTTGCCAGACACATTTCGTAGCTTTTCACAAAATGAATGGAGTACATTTCGATATTTGTTTAATTAATTTTGCACAAAATTTTTCACATAGGCTTTTGACAATATTTTGCACGAAATGATAAAAATAGTGTGGAGGTAATTTAATAAATTATGGTTTTAATGGATTCCTACATTGGTGCCATTTTTTGAGGTTTGCTTTCCTTTATTGTTAAGCCCATCAAATAATTAGTACTGAAGATAAGCCTGAAAATATTGTTGAAAGTCTAAAAACATCAATTTGGCAACTTTGAAAACCTAATGAATTCCTATATTAACATCTAAGTTCCCCCCGGGGGTACTACAAGTCTTGTAGAACTAACTTAGGCTTATAAACAAGTGCTCTCGGGGTATAGGGGGAACCAGTCCCCCGGTGTGTAAGCACCAAATCTGATTAGACCAGTTGGATACTTGTCGACCAGTGACCTTAAAGAGAATAAAGTTACGGAAATCGGTAGTCCATACAGAGAGCCGGCCATTTCTGTGGCCAGTTATTGGTAAGGTCTCTTCGGCGTAAACGTGGTGACTGTAGATAAAGTTCGGTGTCCGCAGAGAAGGTTCAGTTCAGTTCCGTTGCGAATGTGCTGTTGCATTCGAATAGTTGAATAGTCTCCAACCCTCAAGCAAGGGGAAGAACGTGGTAGTGCAAGCTTTGATCATGTAATTGCAACTCTGTTGGCTACGCCTGCTCGGAGCTCTAGACGATGCTTTGCATTTCATTTAGTAGTAAGACCACCGTCAGGTTACTGCCAACAGGGCTAGCAACTGACGTTCATCTTAATCACGTATTACCATCCAGGTCTTTTTACGTTTCTTACTGAGCTCCGTTGACGTTTAGGCCACGATTTTATTGCTTTACTATACAGATGGCTGGACCATCTTGTCTGCTGTTTTATTATACAGGGACTTTTGCCGCGGTTACGCAACAATTAATTTTATTTATTTATTTATTCACCTCTACACACTCACTCTTCTACAGCGGCACATCAACAATAAGTATTCTTATATGTGCTCAAAGCTCTGTTGGGATTTGAACTTATGATCTTCAAAGCAACTTTTCCACAACCACTAGTTTTTTTCTTAAAAAAAATATTCCAACAAAATCCAAGCTGTTACAGATATACCAACAACCAACGCAAACGCTTAAGCTTCTCAACACATGTTAGCTATTTTCTCCTTTTATTCTCTTTACATACAACCACATTGTTTAGTGATGAAAGTAACAAATTTTTCAGCTCTGTTTTTAATACTCACACGGCCAATAGAAAAATTAGCCTTAAGCTTTGCTGTTACAGTCATGTCAATTATTATGTCAACAATTATTTTCCTAAGACTATTATTAAAATAAATAGTCACATCGCTGCAAAATACCATCCCAAAAGCGAAGTTGTGAGTTTCTAAGCAGATCATCTAGGGTATTTAAAGTTTATAAATTATTTTAATATTTTGTGTTTTATTCCATAAAAAAAATACTGCTTTAAAGCTTTTGTTAAGGTCCTGGTCTATTCATCTCTCATGGTAAGAGAGCTACGTGCACTTAAAAAATAAAACTGTTCGACTTTTCAATATTAAAAATATCCAAAAAAAATACTTATTTCCCAAATACAGAATAATAATAAAAATTAAAAAGTTTGCTTTACAAAAGTGCTTCTAAAATCAACCTTTAAAAACTGTTTGCAGCAGAAATCTGTAAAAAAATTTCATTAAAAAAGACATGTGTTTTTAAGAAATAACAGAAGTGAACAAAATTAAGGATCATTAAACTTTTATTTATACGAGCTCTTACGCTTTCTGCTATTGACGGTGAAAAAGCAAAAAAATCAAAACTACAGAAATGTCTGGAAAAAAAAACGTAATCAATTTCGAAATTTTGCACGAAATTATTTATTTACATTTTTGCCATTAAGTCCAATACACTACAAGTTGTTATTAAATATTTTATTGTTTATATTATTGTCGTTGCTCCCCTTTCTCTTGTGTCATTAACGAAAAACAAATATGAATAAAAATATTGCTGAATTTTAATTATTTACAAAAAATATCCACTTACATACATAATCGTCTGCGTTTAAAGTTTAATGATCGTAGATTCAAATTATTAAAAAAAAAAAAAACAAAAACAAAAAAAAAAACGTGACTTTATTTATTTTGTAAAAAAAAACTTAACTTTAATTTCTTAAGAACTTTTAAGTTTAATAGGGGACAGGTATGCAAACCTGTCCTTGAACTTGTTTTTTATTTATTTATTTATTTTTTCTTTGTGCTGTACATTTAAGATAAATATTTGAAAAATTCCAAAGTCCAGTGTTTCAATATTCAATTTTGTTTTTAGTGCTTATTTATGAAAATTATATTTTGTTAACAACAGTCAACTGAAATTCATCTTTGGGCCTGGCCTCAAGGCTGAAATATCAGACCTCAACAAAAGCGTCAACGTTGTGTCTTCAATAGTAATGTTAGGTTAGGAAAAAAAAACTAGATACAAAATCGCTAGATAGGCCAGAAAATAGCTAAATTGTCATTACTTTTCAAGAACTCCTAAAAAGAAATAACCTAGCGCTTTTCCAAAAAAGGGGGTGCTTCATAGATTTTATTTGAGCATGAGAATTTTCGACACATATTCGACGCTTTACGCTCTAATTTAATTTGGTTGTCAGGATATCGTTAGTATCATATTGTTTCTTCTTTATTTATTTGTGTGTGTTTTTTTTTTTTTTGCTCAGTTGCCTTGGTTTCATGTTTTATAATAAATTTTTTTTTTACCAACAGATTGACGCCATACCCTTTGCCACCGACGACAGTCAATCTCATAATTTTTTGTTCAACAAACATGAGCCTTAATAAATGCAGCGCCATCTGTTTACACAATTGATACTTTTTGTCTTTGACTTCGGCTTGTATAACAAGCACCGTAACAGCCGCAGCTGTCATGCACGCTAATTTTGCTTTCATTTTTATAAGGCTCTAGCGCCTTAACAAGCTGAGGCTTTAATAGCCAATTCTTATTCTTTGTACTAAAGGTTACGGTGTGACTAAAACTCTCTACGCGTTTTATAGAACGACCGTCTCTTTGTATTTCCCCCGAGCAGACTTACCACTCATGCACTTGAACTCTTAGGGTAATAAAATATTTCTTGTCTGGCCAGCAAATCTCGGAAACTGGAACTTCTATAGCTTACGAATCTAAGTATTAAGTAAAATCAAGCAAGTAAGAGTTCTATTCTGCTATGGTGAATCTTATATACCCTTTACCATTTATGTAAAACTAGTTTAGCGAAGTAGCTCCTAACTTTTTTTTAAATATTGGGGTGGGAATTAAAAATAAGAAAATAAATGAAGTACTATATTTTTACATAAAAATGTCATCGGCTTTTAATGGGTTAAGCATTTTTTTTAAATTTTAGCACTTCCTGAAACATCTCTTCAAAAGCTTTTAAATGATGCCCATATTCAAGGCGAATTAATTTTACCAGGTGGCATCGTTGCGGCAGCTGACAATTTTTTGCTTAATTGTTTAATTTGTATAATAGCTGTCAAAAGTAAATCATTTTATATTACAAAATATCTTATTTGTTATTATTCTTTAAAAAAATATTTTAAGAAGAGTTTTATATCAATTGAGAAAACGAATCTTAGTAAAACGTTATTAAAAAGGGTAAGGAAAAAGCACAGTAATTAATTGTGTTCTAAAGCTTACCATACACTTAAGTGCCTGTTTTTCTTTTAATTATTGTATTGTTGTAGCGGCGCTGCCACCTTATATAAATTCGCCTTGCCCATATTGAAGGCTTAAAAAGTATGGTGCAAAATCTTACTTTCCTATTCAAGAGTCAGAGGCCCGTAATTCGGAAAGCGCCAATATTTTCACTGGATGTTTTTTCTTATTTTTTTATTCTATATCGCTCCATATATTTATTTTTTTGATTAGAGTTGCTCCATTGTTTTAAATGATACGGAAAAAATAGAGGCAGGCGTGGTGTTGTGCCCGCTGCCTCAAAGGACATAGACCGATCTTGCTGATTTTCAATAGCAAAATTTTCGAAAATATGTCTGATATTCTAGCTCATCTAGTTTCTTGACAATGTTGATTTTAACACTTACATGGACGGACAGACGGACATCGATCAATAGACTTTGCTACGCATAAGTACTCAAAATATTCAAACTTTATGGAGTCGGAAGTGTATATTGTAGAAATTATAAACGGAATGACAAATTTAGATGTACCCTTTTTTAATTTTTGTGCTGAAGAGTAATCAAATTAATTTATCTGGCGTTGCCAGATTTAATGAGTATAATAATTTATAACCCGAGATTTTGTTGCGGTATTTCTTATTTCTTAACACCTTCTTTCCGCTCTTTAAGTTACGTATGTTTCACGTATAATAAAAAGAGGACAATTGCCTGTAGATACATAGTACATTCTAAAAGAGACATGAATATCATAACCAGAGGCGTATAACCGATGAACACACATTGCTTATCAAACGGATTTTTCTACGTTACAGTTGTCAGTTTTATTCAATGTCGTATAGATCGATCATCAAAATTGAAACAATTTTTTCTTAAATTCTTCTCAGTAAATAGAACCAGCGAATTGACAACTCAGTTGTAGAGTGTCTGGTTCAGTTTTAAAGTTCAACCGATTAAAAAAATTGTGAGTCCGGGTTTTATGAAACAGTTTAAAATAAAAACAAAGCGCAACGGGAAGTTCTATTAATAACATGCAGTTTCTAAACTGCTATTCTGAATATAGAGACTTTAAATACCTATAGAAGAGATGTAGTCGAGCTTAGATTTTAAACTTGGACCTTATAGGCCAAACTTTTATTTTTGCTCTAATTTTATAAGTTTATGTTAAAAGCTCTGGCTAAGCTTTAAAAAAGCTTTCAGGAACATATGCAATATAATTTATAGTTCAGCAGCTATTTAATTTTTAGCTTTTTGTGGAGCCAAACCTCTTCCGGTTTATCTCAAATTTTGAACAACAACAAACTTCTATGCGTAAAAGTTGCACGTATTCCTTTTAAGAGCTGTTAGCATTATTTTGAAGTTATTTTTATACAAAATATAACCCAATTAAAATAAATTCAATACTTTTCTTAATTCTACATCCATATCCATCCAAAATTTAAAATAGATTTTCTCTCATGGATTAAAGAAAACGAAAAGACTAAAATCGGTTTTAAATAGGAAATTACTTCCCAAGTCGTTTTATGGTTAATAAAGCAATTAAAGTTTAAAAATCCCGTTTGTGGAAATTTTTAAATCTTTTTTGGGAATTGCAAGATTTACATCAGTCAGTTAATGTTTATTTTTTCTTCTCTTATTCGCTGTTCATAACCTTAAAAAAAAATTTGATTATCACAAAAACTTGACAGTTGTCAAAAAAGCTTATGTAAACAGCATTTTCAATGAGCAATTTTAGAAATAGAGAGAGAGAGAGAGAAAGATTCTCCCTATGCTATTAATAAAAAATATTTTTACTCTATATAAAGATAAATGATGATTATAACCAGCATTTGGTGAATTATTGCAAATAACTAAAGGTTTAAGCCTCTTATATGAGCCTTGAGCCACATAAACTATGGCATATTTTTGGGGGCATATGCAATGCCACATCAGAAACGCAATTTGCATTCCGCGGGTTTTGAATTTCTTACCTCACAAAGAACTAATTGCAATAAATAACAGTTAGTTTATTTAGTTTTAGAAAAATTTAACTATTTATGTGAAGCTTTTTCAAAAAGCTTGCTATCGAAGACGTGGTGGCCCTAAATTTTTTTTAATTTATTTGAAGTACCTTTTTTGTCGCAAAATGAGGGTAATAATTTTACAAATATATTTAATATTGTTAACTTAAATATATTTTTTTTTCAATTAAACTGGTAAGAGAATAAAAAAAACTTTTAATATTGATAATTTAACAAATGAAAATTTATTTTTTTTTACAATTAAAACAAACTACGTTTCTTTTTTCTAACTACAAAAAGTTGTAATTTTACATTGTTAAAACCCAAAAACGTTTGTAAATTAATTTATTTGCTGCCAAATTACTAACAAACTGCCGTTTCTTTTTAATTTTTTTATGAGAATGTTAAAAAAGCTTTGGCAACTCAAAAGCATGCATATTTTTAGCTTTTATATTTTTATTATATATTTTAAGATTTTTTAAACGATACTAAAATGCAACAAAAAAAAATCAGCTTTGGCTGTTTAATGCTTAAATCAGTGTTATGTTTAAATATTTTGTTAAAACAAAAACATTATAAAAAGGCCGCTTACTAGCTTTGTTTTGCTTAAATAAATGTGCAATAATTTTATAGTTAAGCCTTGAACTAATAATTGAAATTTTATTTATTTTTTAGATATTGCAATCCCATGGAATTACTACAGACCGGACACGTCTATGTCTTCATTTGCAACGCACGAAGTGCCAAGGTATGATTTTTTTTACTACTTTTATGCCGGAATGTAAAACTCTTTTATAGTATTTAATTGCAACAGCCTAAAAGTAGGCAACAGTTTTTTAAAATCATGAACAGTGCTGCCAATATTATTTCGATTTTGCAAAATTACTAGCGGTTGCCGTACGACTTTTGTTTTGATTATTTTGCCATTTCAATTAACTTTTTTTTAGCTTGTTCCACACATATTTTTTTTTTTAATTTTCTTCGTTTGATAATTAAAATTTCTGTTAAAAGAATTAATTTAACAGTAGTTTTAATTTAAATACTTAAATTAAATAATATTTTCTTAAAATTAGAACATTTTTCAAGCGATCTTCTAATTTAGAGACGTTATTCTATTTTCTTATAAGGTACCCAAGATTAGATGTAAAAATGATTGGTTACGCCTCATTTGCGCCCATCAATCAGAAACACAGCAAGGATGAAGAAGGAATGTATGCTAATCTTAAACGTCAAGTATTTAATATGACACACTTATTACACGACACCGAATCAACCACATATTTAGCACCCACAGCCGATAATCATTTAGATCCCAAAGATGATACAGCCGCCATAACAGAACAAAAGGAAATACAGCAACAACTACAAAGAGAACATTTTCAGCACAAGAGACAATTAAAACTACAACAGCTTAAGGAGCAACTGGAGGAGGATGCATTAAAAGAAATAAAAAATAAACAGCAACAACACCATAAGCATAAGCACCATAAACATTATCGCCATAGCCATCATCATAATGAACAACAACAAGATAAATTACAACAACATCATTATAATCGTCATCACATTAAAAGAAATGATGACAATGATAATGTTGCCGATTCACATTTGTCAGAAAGTTATGAACAGCAACATAATGATGCAAAACTTTTGCAACATATTGCACATAAACTGCAACAAGAACAGAGGCAACTGCAGCTTTTACATCAACAGCAGGAAAGAACAGTAACGTTTAATATTTAAGCTTAGTTTTCAAATGAAATAGAAACATTTCCACACACACACACACATACAACATATCTCAGTAAGATAAATTTAGTCACTTTAGATTAGAAGGCACATTTTTTTTCATAAATTTATTAGGTTCTTGCCGTAATACTAACTTTTCTTCCTCATTTCCCAATTCTTTACCTCTCTCACTCATTTCTTTTTACATTATTATTCTTAACATTCTATAGATAAGGTATTAAAAATAAGGACATTTCATCTATTTAGAACAGGAATAGGAAAAGAAGACCCAATCTTAACTTGAATTACAAATAAATGTGTCAGTTACATTACTTAACTGACACGTTCATTTTCGATTCAAAATTTATTGAAAAAAGTTTTTACACAGAGATTTTATTCGCTTTCTAGTTTTTTTTTTTCTCTTTTGTTGAAATGCCAAGAAAAATTTAGGTTATAAAAAATTTAAATAGTTTTACCATTTTTAAACGGGTAACTTCCTCTTGCTGTTGTCTTCAATTCTGTCCATAATCCAGCCATTATATCGGGTTGCCATACAAACTACATTAAAGAACCGGAGAAAGTTATGTAGAAAATATTACATATATCTAAGTCTATTGCAGGGTTGTTAACAATAAGTAAAGACTTCGAGGCAATGAAAACTGTCAAGCTTAAACGTCAAGAAGAATTCTTCATTAAAACATTTCGTAACTTTCCATTAAAATTCAAGAAATTCTTATTGACACTTGTTAATGGTTTTAAAAAAAGTCAGGATCTTACACAATGTTTGTCGTTTCTATATTAATTTAATCTGGCAACTTTACTTGAGGTGTCAGTATATCCAGTCACTTGCAGCACAGAGTTGTTAATGAACAATTTTTAAGTGTAAATTAAAATCAATTGTCCTAATTTTAAGTTTTTATCACATTTTCTTATCATTTTGGCGAAAAAAAAATGTTTTCAAATAAAAAACCGTACGGAATTGGTTCCATTTAAAAATTTAACTAACTGTTTAATTGATTTTATTATAAATTTAGTTAGAAATTTCTTTCAACTTTTAACTACTTTTCTTTAAATTGAATATATATAATTTAAAAAAACTAAATATTTAATCAAAATTTTATCTAATTAAAAAAAAATGTATATGTCTAAACGCTTAAATGAAGTGTTCAAAATTTTAAAATTATTATCGGTTAAAAAATCGCGAGAAGTAAAAGCGTGGTTAACTAAACCATAACACGTAATTATGTTATTAATAATTATTCTTTTAATTAATTAAATAAAACTAAGGCTGGTTTACTTAAATATCTGTTAATAATATGAGTTCCACTCTTAAGTCGATAAAAAGAAATATTTTACATTCAAAAACATTGCAATGCACACACTCTCCCTCTCTCTCTCTCTCTTTCTCCTTCTCCCTGCCATATCATAACAACATTTAATTTATTTTAAATACATGTTTACACTGTAGCTACTAAAATTAAAAATAAAAATAAAATAATAAAATATTAAATAAAAATAAATAATAAAAAAGAGAAAAAAAAAAAACGAACAAATATATAAACCTTGCTGCATTTCCTGTGATTGTTTATAATTTTTTGTGTATTTTATATGTGGTTGATTCTATAATTATCATTACAATTATAATTACATTATAAAATATAATGTTTAATATTATATTTAATCGAACTAAAAAATACTGTATTAATAAAATTTTTCAAAAACAGAGCAAACTAAAAAAGTTTTTATTTTGTTCTTTCGTTTCCTAAATAGTTTTAAGTTTTATTTTTAATATGTTGTAAATATAATTTAATTTATATTATTTCTTTTAAGTATTTTTCAATATAATGTTAATTTTAGTGTAATTTATTTTTAACAAACAATTAGTTTCTAGGTAATATTTCGAAAGCCCAGCTTTTAAATTACTTAATAATTTTATAAGTTTTAGTTTTGTAAGCATTAGATTTTTGAAAATAAATAACCCTTGAACTTATCAAATAAAAAAAAAAAACTTAAAAATAAGAAAACGTTTTTTAATAAAAATTTTATTCTTATATCGCCGCAACACTTCACATGGTCATTTTAAAAACAAAAATAAAAATCTAAACATGAATTGTTTATGAAAAAGTGTTGCAATAGCAGTGATCTGTTTTAAGAAATTTATACGATGTATCTAGCAACATGTTTATTTTAAATTGAAACATAATTTTATGTAGACTTTTTATTGAATTTTTTATTCTTAAGAACTAATTTTTTTTAATTTATTTATTTTTTTAAAAACTAGCAGTGTCCACGACTTTGCCAGCATGTTTTTTCTAGTTTTTTTTAAATTCAAATTTAGAAAAATGTTTAAAAAATTTTCCATCTACAAAACTAAAAAATGTTTACTATCTACACCAACATCAAAATTTTCAAAAAATATTTAATGTACAGAAATGACCTCGTTACTGTTTGATTATATTAATAGATGTGGCATAGTTATTATCGTCAATCTTATCAAAAGGTTTTCTATCACTTTTACACAAAAATGTACAACATACAAAATAAAATTGTTTCTTTAAAAAAATCTTGACCTTCAAATATATACAAGCCACTTTGTTTTCATGCTTCAATAACTTGGTCATTTAAACACGTTCTTCTAATACGGAAACTAATTTTGTGTGTTACTCTCTTTATTTCTAAGACAAAAAGCTTCTAACAAGTAAATAATAAATAAAAATTGATGGTTAAATATCGTTTTTTTTGTTTTTGTTTTTTTTTTTTTTTTTTTTTTTTTGTATGCATGCAATAAACTTCATACGTCACTTAACGCCTTTTAAAGGTTAAAAAAAACTTATTATTTTGGAAAACCGAACAAATTTGTTTTATTTTAAGCAGTTCTGGCGAATGTTTAGTACGATTTACGATGATCTTTGCACAGTGAATTAACTGTCAACAATATGAGCGAAACATACGTATAAACAGGTTGCTGTGCACGTTTTGGCCAGCTGACCTTACCCAGCGGGGTCCTCCTCTGCTTTTTTCATGCATCTTCTCTGGGGGCTTATTCTGAATTGCTATGCGAAAATTATTGCGATGCGAAAATGAAATGCGATGCGAAAGAAATATTGTATTCTGTTAGACTTTCGCAATCGCATTCGCAATTTATTTCAAAACGTGGCAACGCTGCTCAAATAAACGTAAGTGTCAACAAGCGTCAAATTAAAAATAAATAAATTATTTGTGCTTGGCTGCAAAAATTGTTTTTAAAAATTTATTTATAAAATTCTAAAAGAAAAAAATGAATAAGAATGGATTCTGTGGCACTGTGGTTCGACGACAAAGAAAGGCATGAGCAAAATGAAAGGATACAAAAAAGATTGCTTAGAAGCAAATCGGATATTCTAAGCTTGAACGAAAAAAGGTAAATTATTTTGGTGCTTGCAAAAAAGATATGTAAACTTATGCAGAATACTTCTTTTTTCAGCTTTATAAAAAATTTTAGATTAAATAAAGAAGCATTTGTATATGTATTAAATAATATTAGTTCGGAATGCAATACTATCGGCCCAAACCTATTAAAATTAAAGTTGAAATCGAATATTTTGAACTGGTTGATATATTTCATACTCTTTTCCATCCTGCAGCTTCTCTAATAGGTGGTCCATTAAAATTCAGTTCTTCAGTTTACGTTTGCCACAAAGTATTTGCCGACTGACGTGCATTTGGAATTTTCAAAAGGCCTCTTGCCAATTGGCTGCGTTTATTCATAAATTATATCATTATTTTAAATTGACGCGGTTTGGTGGTCTTATTGCTTGCTTCCCTGAATTAAATAATAAATATATGATGAATAAATAAATAAAATAATATCCTTTACTTACATGTTTGTACTTTGCGAATACTATTTTGTTGTCGAATAAATTTTGCGAATTTGACATTTGCTTTCGCAATGTAGAATACCGACTTGCCACATTTTCGCATTTGAAATGCGATTAAAAGAGAAATTTGCAATTATCGCAATACAGAATTGCAATTGTTCGCGTTTGTGTATTTTTGCATCGCATTGATTTACGCATCGTAATTTAGAATAAGCCCCCTGGACTTTCCATACCCGCGGCTTTTTTCTCTCTCTCTCTCTCTCTCTCTCTCTTTCATTTCTTTTTATATGTCTTGCCTTACTTTACTTTTCTGCCTATGTTTATTTTTCTCCTTCCCTTCTAACAGCAGGTAACACAAAGGGGCCTATTAATGCACCCAAGTGGGCTGTGGCAACACGGCTGCCTGCCTAACCTAACCAGCTCACGCAGACATCTATTACAGAAATTTATTTTTCCGAGTTTCATATTACTCGATCTTTTGTCTACCAAATATGCGCTTTTAACTCGAGCAGACATCCAGCTTTTATTTTCGTGTCCCTTCGACAAGAGCCAAACTTAGGATCATCTGTTCTATTAACCAAACACTTTTAACTAATTTAGTCACAAATAACACTTACTGATTTCGTTATAAGCCTTGGAAAACTATTGCATTGTCTTCCCTACAAGAGCAGTGACCATCATTTGATCCATCAAATGACAATCACACTTGATCGAAATGTCCATCACTGCGTAGAACAAAGTTTCTATCACATTCTTAAAGGGAAAATGAAAAACTTGATGTAAACATTTGTATACGTGTGATGTCTGTAGCAAACAACGTTACCAGTGACTTTTTTTACAAAAAAATATAATGAAAATTTCGCTTAATTTTTGAAACATATTTAATTACAAAACTTTTTATAAACTGTATTTTGAACTTTGCTAATCAAGTTTGAGTAAAAATTTAGATTTAATTAACAAACAAAAAATTCATTTAAATTTAATACGAAAAGCCGTACAACGGCAGCCCTGTTCTAGTATAAAATTATGGCAAATGTGTTAGTAGATAATTGTGAATGTATAAGTTTCCGTCACTTATTTCTTGCTGGGTTACTATATAAGCGCCGGTCTTAGTCGCGACTACACAAAAATTGTTTTTCTTTTCTAATCGAGACTCCGCGAGGTTTAGCCTTCTACTTTATATTAACTACCGGCCTTGTGCTACTCATAAAAAAATATTTTTCTTTCTATTGAAGTCACTGTTAGAACTTAAACGTTTTTTCTTTTTATTTTAATCACACTCACACCACATTTTGTTAGTGGTGGAAGTAACATCTTAATTCAACTTTGTTTACCAAACAAACAGACAAAAACAACAACATTAGCGCGTGTTGTGACAGATTTGTAAAGGGCTGCCAGATCTTTTTAATTTATCGCTAAATTTTTTCAATATTTAATAACGACTTTTGAGAAACCAAACATTTTTATCAAAATTAAGCTAATACAGAAAAAAATGGCACAATAGATATTAAACTACAATTCAAGGTGAAAAAATGTAATATTATTAGTCGCGTTTCGCACAACTAAAAAAAAATATAAATAAAATTTAGTTTTATGTTGACGCTAACTTAATGCGTCAACTGTTGAAATTCCGATTTCTATAAGCAAAACGACGTTATAGCCCGTTCAGGCTGCCACGAAATTATGTTGAAATTATGTGTTTATAGTGGGTTATTTGACACTTAAGTTAATTTCAGAAACAGCTGTTCGTTTTTATGTTAGAATTATATTATTCTATTGCATTCAAGTTTTGTACAAAATGAAAAAAAAGAAGAAGAAAACACTTGATATTAATTAAATTGGAAGCTTTTAATAATAAAATATCAAAAAATAAATTAAAAATGTTTAAGTTCTTGCAGTTTTCATAATCCATGACTATGGTTATTATGCATACATGTTTGTATATATCAATGTATGTACATACGTGTATTCCTGTAAATAAGTTCATGGTTGCACACAAAGTAGTATTTTACACAAAAACAGCGTTGTCTATCGTAATTTCAAGTTAATTTCGTTGAAATTAAGTAAAATGAGATAATTTGGGCAATGGTAAAATGTATGCGAAATTACGTAATTTCAAGTTGATTTCGGCCGAAATCACGAAATGACTTAATTTCGTGTCAGCTTGAATGGGCTATTAGTTTTTTCTTTCTGAATTCCCAAAAGAATAATTTCCATACTGAATTAAGGAGTCAGATGGGTGGGTTCACTGACTGCGATGGTGTCATCTGGAAAACTTAAAGCTTTGCATCAGCAGCTAACGCTTCTAAACTGAATCCGATATAATGGCTAAGTAATCCTTGCGACCTTTTCACTCTAATGTCTATCTCTTTATTTTTAATGGCCTGCGCAAGCCAAGCAGTTGCCATAAAGCCATTGGTTTTTCTCTAATTGACCAAAGTTATTTTTTTTTATCAGTTAGATTATACAGCAAATATGCGACTACGCCAATAAGAGATGAAGTTCCAGCGGTAAGCAGCCTTAAGTTTCTTCGCGTGACGCTGTCGTTGCCTAAATATCTGCTGTTTCTTTTGGTATTCCCTCTTTCGTCTGTGCTTCTCGCACTCAGCTCTGATATTAAGTCCATGCCTTGGTTACAAGTAGACGTGAAATAGCTTTTTTACTAACGATGATGCAAAAGAGCCTTTTCGTCAGAATCTTATTCGACCAAGATTATTATTTTTAGGCCGGGGAACATAGAATCCGTCATACCCTGTACTTTGGCGTACTCCACTGAAATCAAGTTAACAACGGATGAGGTTGGCACAATGAATACTTTGCTTAAATCAAAGTTTGCTCTTTATTTTCATTCACTTTCACAATTTAATTCGTTTGTTATTCACTGGTTAATTAAATTTAATTTGTGTTTTTTTTTTTGCCGCCAAAATTGTTTGAGTAAAATTACAGAGTACTATTGAAACAGAGAACAAGAAGAAGCTATTGATAGCTGTCAAAATATTCGAAACTTTGCGTTGATAGACACGTAAGAAAATTTATATTTTCACTAACTTGTCAGTTGAAAATTTCAAAGTTTACATATGAAGGATTCTATGTGCCCCGGCCTTAATTCACCTCTTGCAAATTTTTGTACTCCCTCTTGGTCCTTTTCTGAGCATGCAACGTCATTTTCCAAAGTTTGTATAAAACTATAGATCGTTAGATATTGAGGATCTGCATACTAAAGGCTATGCACCTCTTCTTAGTTATGTTTCGCCATGCTGTTTTGAAGCGACAACTACTTTTAAGAAAACGCGCTTCGAAAATTAAAACTTTACAAAATTGTTTTGACATTTGAACACTTTTGTGTGGCACTGTAAATATCGGTAGAAAAAATGAGGTAAATTTTACTTTTATTAACTTTCAGCATGTGTGCACGAGTTCGTTCCTTTTCATGTATTAGCAATTTTGTTTTACGATTAAGCTTTAAAAATCTCTCATTAAAAAATGACACAGAAATATTTCAAAATAAAAATTGCCTTAAATATTAACGATAATAAAAAAGCTAACAAAAAAAAAAAAAGTTATTAACTTTATTTTAGCCAGTTCGTCAGTTCATATCAAAATGTTCACATTTAAGCACGCGAAATAATCGGTTGTTGAGAATTTTATTTCAATGTTTAAATAATTTTTAAAACAAATAAAAGACTTTTATAAAAAAAAGCAATCAGGTGAAATTCTCCAAGTATTTAGATTTTTTTTTTTTTTTTTGTGGAAGAAATCAAGTGTTTTGTAAAAGTTATCATTTTAATTTTGTATATCTGATTGCAATTTATTTTGTATTACAGCTGCTATAACTCATAGAAAAGCTGATTTGTCATATTTAAATAATAATAAAATATAAGCCAGTGCGTGAATAATTTTCAAATACAAACAATTTATTGTTAAAATTGATATTATATCCCGTTATAATTAGAAAAAAAAATTATTTGCAAAAACAGAATATTTTACTTGTATTTTTTAAGACAAATTTAATTAATGTTAAAAAGTATTAAACAGGGAAAACAAAATTTATGTAACTACGAGGGCTGCTCTATATATTTCTGGCCTAATAGTGAAAATGCGAATATTTATAATCAAAAATGGTTTTATTGTTTTTCAAAGTATTCTACAGCATGACAAACAAATTGTAGTGTACCACTCAAAAGTGACCGTCCTACGTTGCTCAAGCGGAACAGTCGCCACATGACCAGTTTTGCCGAAGAAACAGGCGACTATTTGCTTCGAAGTGCTTCTTCCACGAACAACTTTCGTTGGATTTTGCTCGTCTTTGAAGACCCACACGGTCAATTGTTGTTTCGTTTCGGGCTCATACGCATAGATCCATGATTTGTCACCTGTGACGATCTTATAAACGTCTTTTGAAGCACCGCAATCGTATTTTTGCAACATTTCTTTGCACCAATCGACACGAGCCTTTTTTTGAGCGACTTTTAAATTGTGCGGGATCCAACGAGAACAAAAATTTTTTACGGCCAGGTGTTAATGCAGTATCGAATGTATGCTGTTGGAAGAAATGTCCAAGGATGTCTCTATCTCTCGGTATATCGCATGTCGATCTTGCATTATGAGTTCACGCACGGCATCAATGTTCTCTGGCACAACAGCCGTTTTTGGACGACCTTCACGGAATTCGTCTTTGAGCGAGCTTCGGCCACGATTAAATTCATCATACCAATTTTTCACAGTGCTATAGGATGGTGCTTCATCGCCATACAAAGATTTAAGTTCATCAATGCACTCTTGTCGTGATAATCCACGTCGAAAGCTGTGAAAAATGATGGCACGAAAATGTTCACGAGTTAATTCCATTTTTTTCTATATTAATTTTTTCAAGTCACTGTAAACAACACAAATAATGGTCGTACGTCAAAACGTTTGGAGTACGATTATGCTTAAAAATGACAAACTTTCCAATGGAAATGTCAGATTGCACTTGGCAGCACTCAGTGTTGCCAGGCCAGAAATATATATAGCAGCCCGCGTAAAATGTGATCATTCTTGGATCACCAATTTAAGATATAAAGTTAATGTGTTTAGTTATTTGTTTTGTCTTTCAGTTATATTAGACGTCAAACAAACAGTTAAATTTTTGGAAAACTTAAATTTGCCTTTAAAATCAATTAATGTTGCGGTATCTTTGCTTAGCTTTTTAACTGCTACAGCAGGCGATCGTTAAGTACTACTTCCTGCTGACAATGCAATTACTTCGATTTCTGTAAAACCTGATAGTCCAAAACCGGATAGCGCAGGATTTGCGCATTTATAAATTGTTCTTAAACGAACAAGCAAGAAGTTAAAAGTGGATTGTTATATAAATTAATTTTAGTCGATTAATCGACAAAACTTGTTGGAGTTATTTTTTAATCGATATTTGCAATTTTTCTTACTCGAACAGTTAATCGACTTAAAATCCTCCGACTAATTTAGTGATGGTTGATCGAGTGGATACTCTAATCAGCTCTAAGGGATCAAGACTTTGCAATGAGCCTATTTTCGAAAGTCACCACCAGGAAGTAGGTTTTTGCTTAACGGTGGCCATATTTTTTTGGCACTTTTTTTTTTCTTTTTTTCGAAATTCCAACGCATATAACTCAAGAAATATTAAACTGATTTTACTACACCCTTCACCACAGGTGCTAAAGAGTATATCTACGCTTGTCATTCCGTTTGTAATTTCTGCAATATCCATATTTGACGCCATAAAGTATACAATTTTTTAATTCTTATGCCTAGCAAAGTCGATTGACAAATATCCGTCTATCTTCCGTCTGTCCGTCCGTGTTCGTGTTGAAATCAAGTTTGCCAAGGCGCTAAAAGAGCTAGAAAAAAATTAAACACGCCAATCCATCAGGCAAAGTTTCAAAAATTTGGTATTGAAAATGAGCAAGATCGGTCCATGTCCCTCCAGACAGTAGGCTCTAATTTTTATATATTTTTGGAAATAAATCTTGTATAGTGAAGTAAAAAACGAATATATGGGGCGATAGAGAATTAAAATATTAGAAAAAAAATATAAAGTGAAAAAACATGTACTCAATACATTATCAAGGAAAAATAATCATTTCCATTGTTTAATATTTGATAATTCTATTGATTTTACTTTTTTAGAGGTTTCACAAGATAAACTTATTATGACCATTAGATAATAAACATATTAGAAACCTAAAATACGCATACTCAAAAAACCTTCTGATAAGCATTTACATGTATGCATGCTCTCGTGAGTAAAAGTCAATTTCATTACAAACAAGTAAAAGTACTATAATCGGCTATGCCAAATCTCAAATACCCTTCATCACTTATGTAAATGCAGTTTAGATGACAGAGAATTAAAAAATTAAAAAAAAGTTTGCTTAAAAATGCCATCGGCTCCTAATGGGTTAAGCATTTTTGAAAAATTTTGCTGATTTTAAAAAGCATTTCTTTCGAAACTATGTATGATCGATTGGCGTATTTAAATTTTCTCTAACTCATCTAGTTGAAATCCCCACTACCACGAACGGACAGACGGATACCGCTTAATCGACTTCGCTATGCATAACAATTTCGAAAATATATACTTTATGGGGTCGGAGATGGATATTGTAGAATTTACAAACGGAATTACGAACTTTTTGTGGTAAAACTATAATTTGAATTGACAGATGTTTTGTTAGAAATGAGAGAATTTTGACATTTCATTTTCACGAAAAGTTTTCGGGAACTTAAAAGATTGTTGACAAATTAATTTCTAAAAAAAAAAGTTATTGCGTTATTTCTCACAAGGATCAGTATTAACCTCAGAAACCTAGTCTGATGTGTGTCCACCTAAGCAATTTTGATATTGTGATAGTTTACGATTTAGTTTTAAAAGAATTTCGTATGTCAAACAGTATGGAGATTCACGCACGCAATTCTTATGCTCAGCTGTTGCTTAACATGCGGCCGTTACAATTTATTAACTTAAAATACTTCTGTTAGTTTTTACAAACCCACTCAGACCCAATAATATAGAACGCAATTCAAACGGCAATAATAGACAACATAGACTGAAACTTGCTATTTTAAGATCGCAAAAGTTATTTGTAGAAAATTCGTTGTGTTTTAAAATAAAGTCCAGATTTACACTATGCAATTTTTCGAGGCATTTTTTTTTTCAATTCTCTATTTAAGTTGCAGTTCCTTTACTCATGTCTAAGAAACTTTAGGCACAACCCTCTGTCTGCACTCCGCAGAGCCGAGTAAATTTTATAGGGTCCTTTAATTTTGTAGAATTATTGCATCAAATCTAATCGACTTTCATAAAAATAGTTTTAATACGGATTACATATCTGGTTAAGTTTGACCAAAATATCAAGTTTCTTATGTTCTTGAATTAAAAAAATGGTAATTATTTGAAAGAAAATAAAAAAATTAAACTAGTAAAACTAAATTAAATTCTTTA
Organism: Cistogaster globosa; assembly: GCA_937654795.1. Lineage (NCBI taxonomy): Eukaryota > Metazoa > Arthropoda > Insecta > Diptera > Tachinidae > Cistogaster > Cistogaster globosa. Next base: position 77,363,797 of record OW569407.1, read on the forward strand.
ATCTTTTAGTACAATGGCAGAATCAAAAGAAGGTGAAATCAATAAAGGATTTTCCGTCATAGAGGTATCTATACGAGGACTGCTATATATATTTCTGGCCTGGCAACACTGAGTGCTGCCAAGTGCTATCTGATATTTCCATTGGAAAGTTTGTAATTTCAAAGCATAATCGTACTCAAAACGTTTTGACGTACGACCATTATTTGTGTTGTTTACACTGACTTGAAAAAATTAATATAGAAAAAAATGGAATTAACTCGTGAACATTTTCGTGCCATCATTTTTCACAACTTTCGATGTGGATTATCACGACAAGAGTGCGTTGATGAACTTAAATCTTTGTATGGCGATGAAGCACCATCCTATAGCACTGTGAAAAATTGGTATAATGAATTTAATCGTGGCCGAAGCTCGCTCAAAGACGAATTCCGTGAAGGTCGTCCAAAAACGGCTGTTGTGCCAGAGAACATTGATGCCGTGCGTGAACTCATACCGAGAGATAGAGACATCCTTGGACATTTCTTCCATCAGCATACATTCGGTACTGCATGAACACCTCGGCGTAAAAAAGGTTTGTTCTCGTTGGATCCCGCTCAATTTGAAAGTTGCTCAAAAAAAGGCTCGTGTCGATTAGTGCAAAGAAATGTTGCAAAAATACGATTGCGGTGCTTCAAAAGACGCTTATAAGATCGTGACAGATGACGAATCTCGGATCTATGCGTATGAGCACGAAACGAAACAACAATCGACCGTGCGGGTCTTCAAAGACGAGCAAAATCCAATGAAAGTTGTTCGTGGAAGAAGCACTTCGAAGCAAATGGTCGCCTGTTTCTTCGGCAAAACTGGTCATGTGGCGACTGTTCCGCTTGAGCAACGTAGGACGGTCACTTCTGAGTGGTATACTACAATTTGTTTGCCTGAAGTCATCGGAGAAATTTGAAAAACCAACAAGAGAAGACGAATCATTGTTCACCATGACAATGCGAGCTCTCACACATCGGCTCAAGCCAGAGCGTTTTTGACCGGCCAAAACGTCGAATTAATGGGTCATCCGCCGTACAGCCCCGGCTTGGCACCTAATGACTTCTTCTTGTCTCCGCACATCAAGCAAAAAAATGCGTGGTCAACGATTTTCGTCGCCAGAAGAAGCAGTTGAAGTGTTCAAAAACCATGTTTTAAAGGTGTCTCAATTGCATGCAAAAGAGCATAAATCATGCTGGAGAATACTTTGAAAAACAATAAAACCATTTTTGATTATAAATATTCGCATTTTCACTATTAGACCAGAAATATATAGAGCAGCCCTCGTAATAAAGTTAATAAGCTTGTCGCAGATTATTTAAAAAAAAATTTCTTTTCAGTCTTTAGAAAATATCCGTGGAAATTACAAAATGGATTTTCAAATCGATGAACTTGAGAATAAAGAAAAAGTCATAAACACAAAAGGGAAAATATGGACAAAAAGATCCTTAATATTTATTCTTCATACTACAGTCGGAGTGTATTTTTCTTATGCCACCTATTATTATCTAAATCAAAGTAAGAAGTTGTGAAAGCAAAATCTATTAAAGAATGTAATTCATGATGTTTTTACAGAACAGAACAAATGTTATAACGGTAATGAGTTGCAGTGCAAAATACGTTTCTGTAGCGGTTATGGATTTTTAGTATTATTTTTGGGTTTTATCTATTTCGGATTAATTTATTATTATATCTTCAAGCCCAAAGTGGGAGGACATTTACATCGGCATATCTTAGTGCCAACAAATATATGGTGGATTAAATTTAGCCGAAAAAGGTAAGAACAGTTATAATAAAACTATAGTAAGATCGTTTCATTATATAAAATTTCGTTTTTAAACTTTTTGGGTGGTACAATACTCAGCAGATTAGAATAGAAAGTTGATAGCAATTATTAAAATTTTTGTTTGTACTTCTGTATGTCAGTTCCCACGTTAGTCAAATACTATTAAAGGCCGGGGCACATAGAATCCGTCATACGTTAAACTTTGACACAATGAATACTTTGCTGACGGATGCTAAACCAAAGTTTGCTCTCTATTTTTATTCACTTTTAAATTTAATTTGTATTTTATTCACCTTTAAATTCAATTAAATTTGTATTTTATTGTTTGCCACCAAAATTGCTTTATTAAAATCACAAAACACAATTGAAACACAGCAAGAGTTAAAAGAAAACAGAGAAGAAGAAGCAGTTGATAGTTGTCAAAGTATTCAAAAGTTAAAAGTTGACCAACTTTCGTACTTTGTGTTGACGGACACGTATTGATTGTGACAACGCTCATAAGAAAACATGTATTTTAACTTACTTGTCAGTTGAATTTGTCAAAGTTTAACGTATGACGGATTCTATGTGCCCCGGCCTTAAGGACCAGGATTGACTATCATACTCAGTCGTATGATTTGTCAAAAATTGCATGTGTGCTCAAAAAGTATGATAGTGTGGATTAAAAGTGTATGTGTGTGACAGACTTTTTGACAAATCTGAACGATTTTATAACATTTTTTTCATAAAATGATTTTTTCTATGCGATTAGAATTGATTTTTTTTTTTTGAAGATGAGGAGAAAAAAACAACAAAATCTTTAAAGCATCTGTATTGTATAATAGTGTGGCACCTATGACGCCATTTTGAAACGATTTTTAAAGTAGAAAAGAATTCCGTTCATATTTTTATATGATTAAATCGTACGATTGTGTATGATAGTGAACAAGGCGAATCGATTACCAGGTGGCAGCGTAGGCGAATTCAGTATTTTTTGCTGGCGTTCACCACTGTCAAACTCCATATATAAAAAATTTGTGTATATTTTTTATATATGGAGTTTGACAGTCGTGTATACCAGCAAAAAATACTGAATTCGCCTACGCTGCCACCTGGTAATTTATTCGCCTTGGTAGTGAATCTTGGCCTTAAGAATCAAGGCGAATTAATTTACAGATGGTCTTATTAGCCCAGCTGATTTTTGTTTATGTTCAACGTTGTTGTCAAAATTTTAAAATAATAAAAATAAAAACATAAAAAGTAAAAAATTTATAAAATTAAATTCAAAACCAAAAAAAATTTTTTTGAGGTATTGCTGCATCTACAGGAAAAAGAAACGAACTGGGTACAACTTAATTTAAAGTATCAAATGATGATAGAAGGAGAAACAAAATTGTTTTCTTTTTGTTTAGTCAGCATTTTTGACACCAATGTAGTGCTCTAAAATAATAAAATTATAAACAATTTTTGTTTTTGTAGCCGTGCGGCCACCTAACATTGCACTCGCCTTGTCAAAAATTTTAATAGAAATTGTGGCAAAGTTCCTTAAAATAGACAAAACTTTTTACCAAAAAAAATTATCTTATTTCTCAAGAAACATAGAGTACAAATTTAATTTACCAATTTAAATTGTACAGGAAACTTATAATTTTTTATTTGCAACAGAAAATACTTACATACATACGCATCAAGGCGAATCAAATATAAGGTGGTCACACTTCTACCAAACCCAATTTAATTTTGTTTTTGCAGAGAACAAAAAAATGATGATGTCAAAAAAATCAACTAAACAAAAGAAAGTCAAATTTAATTTATATTTCTATCATCATTTGTTACTTTAAATGAAGTTATAACAAACAGTTTATTTCTCTTGCATATGCAGCGTAACCTCATATTTAGTTTTCTGATTTTGAAATTTAATTTTATAAGGTTTAAAATTTTTTACCTTTTCAAATTGTTGAAAATTTAAAAAAAAAGGAGGTTATCAATTCGACTGAATGTTGATTTTTTTATGTTTGCGCCTGCAAAACTCAGCCATTTTTAAACTAATTCTAAAAATTTTTTGGAATTTGATAGATAATGCTTACAGATTGGTCCCGTTTTCAAAACTGTACATAATCTTAAAAATTAAAGGGTGTCCCCATACAACATAATTTTTTTTTAATGTGTTATGAATCGTAAAACGCACTTCTTAAAAATTTAAAAAATTTGTAAACATTATACAAAAATAAATCTTAATATTAAAGGGTGTCCCAATTGGTAACGTAAATTGACTTATATGCACCTATCTTTTGAACCGTTATAGAAAAACGCTTGAAAATTGGACAAGATGTCGATTTCAATGACCCTTATGATAACAAGTATAAAAATTCAAAAATATAAATTAAAGGGTGTCCCAATAGTTTATATAATTTGATGTATGTGACCAAACTTTTAACCCCTTACAGACAGCTGAAATTTACAAAGAAACTGTATTGCTAAGTCCGCTATAACAACAATTAAAAAATTTGAATTTGAAGGGTGTTCCAATATTTGAAGTAAACTGACCAATATGGCCTTATCGTTTTCACCGTTATATACAATAACTTGAAAATTAAACAGAATTTTCATTACTTTATTCTTTTTGCACCTACATTTTGGATCTAACCAGATTGCTAAATCACAAAATTGATCTGGATCAGATTAGAGCAGAGCCGAACTAGAAATCTGTTGACATTTTAACGAAAATATATGGGAGATTATTGTGGCCAAAATGGATAATCACTGTAGGTTTGATTATCCAACCAGGAGGAGAAAAGCTATACCGACAGAAGTTGTCGACAAAAAAGCTACTCAACTCCTTCTCCCCTTGCACACCTTTATATTTACTTCTCTTTCTCGAAAAACTAGAAACGCAAAGGGTGAAACCAATACTATTCCGGAGACCTCCTGATCTAATCTATCCTTTGTTTAACATGGATCAATACTCAACTCTTTATCGATCTATGTTTATATATAAATTTTATGGTCATTTCAATTTTGGATGCTGTAATTTGCCCCCTTTTTAATTAGTTAATTAATTATTTTTAAGTCCGATAATTTTTTTTTGGAAAATTAACATTAAAACTTTTTCTTTTCAGATTTACATCCCTTATTCTAATAGCTTTACTGCTGATGGCATTAGCTATTTTTTTGTATTTTGAGACCAAAAATGAACCACAAAAACTTACCTCGCTTGTTGGACCCTTCTGCTTTATACTGCTGGGTTATATATTCTCCACAAAACGTGCGGCCATACAGTGGCGCATTGTTATCACCGGCATAACATGTCAATTTATATTGGGTATCATATGCATACGCTGGAGTGTAGGGCGTAGCATCTTTGAGTGTATCGGTAATAAGACAGCTACTTTTCTCGCCTTTGCTGATGAGGGAAGTCGATTTGTTTATGGCAACACCATTATAGATGAGGGTGTATTTGCCTTTGCTATCTTATCGGTGATATTCTTCTTCAGTTTCTTTATATCAATTCTTTACTATCTTGGCGCTATGCAATGGCTGGTTCTGAAAATGGGTTGGATTCTACAGCAAATGTTGGGCACAACAGTGTGTGAAAGTGTTACCGCAGCCGCTAATATATTTTTGGGAATGTCGGAAAGTCCTCTTCTGATACGGCCATACATAAAGAAATTAACCGCTAGTGAAATCCATACGATAATGGTTTCAGGATTTGCCACAGTTTCTGGTACAGTATTGGCGGCCTATTTGAGTTTTGGTGCTTCACCTGCTCACCTAATAACCTCAACTGTTATGGCAGCACCGGCCGCCTTAGCAATTTCAAAACTTTATATGCCCGAAACGGAGGAAAGTCAAACAACTTCAGATAACATAAAATTAGAAAAATCGTAAGAAATTATTTGCCATTTTAATGTCTCAGATCTTTTTTAATAAGTTTTCCTATTTCCGTTTTAGAGAAGATTCTTCAATACTGGATGCTGCAGCTAACGGTGCTAGTAATGGCCTGCCCATTGTTTTCGGCTGTATTTGCAATATAGTGGCTTTTGTGGCTTTTATAGCCTTTCTAAATGCCGTAGTCAATTGGTTTAGCACATTGGTCGGCTTTAACGACATCGATTTCGAATGGATTTTCTCCAAAATCTTTATACCATTGGTTTGGGCTATGGGTGTACCCTGGAGTGATTGTAATGCAGTGGCCAAAGTTGTAGCTGCCAAGTCGATTATCAATGAATTTGTGGCTTATGAAAAACTGGGTGTTTTAATAACCAACAAAACGATTTCGGTAAGTTTTTTTTTTTTGCAATTTTAAAATCTTTTCGTTACTATACCGAATTATTAAAAATAAAAACTTTAAATAAATATGTAAGTCCTGAAATAATTATTTAAAAATAAAGTTTATTTTATTATGTTACAGGCGCGAAGTGCTGGTATTGCAACATTTGCCATCTGCGGCTTTGCAAATCCTAGTTCACTTGGTATATTAATCGGTGCCCTAGGAGCTATTGCGCCACAACAAAGAGGTGTTATAACGTCAGTAGCTTTTAGAGCTTTTGTTGTTGGCAGCATAGTGTGTTTTATGTCAGCTAGTTTTGCGGGTAAGCTTTATATTATTAAGTAATTCCTATTACAAAATTGTAAATAAAAAGAATTCATAATAATTTGTTCTAATAATTTTAACAATAATAAAAAAAAATTTTTTTTCAATTTTACATTATTTAACGAGTCCTCGCATGTAATTTTTATTTGTGCAACTGTGTATCCCCTTATGTACGTCTTTACTCATTGAACTATTGAATATTTATATACGAAAAGCAAAAAAAAAAAAAGCTTCTGGTAAGACGGCTGGCTCCCCCATTAGAAGTTTTTTGCTGGTTATCACAAATCAATTAACACAGTGGGACATTTTTATTGTTAAACTATTTCATTGTAAAATATTAGAATAATATTAGAATATAACTCAATAGCACAACAACTAATAAAAATAAACCTTTTTTATTATTGTAGGTTTGTTGATGCAAAATGATGAGGAGCAAAAATCTTATGACGTGATAATAAAATCAATGCAACGTAAAAATATAAGTATTGCTTTATTTCAAAAGCAACCTTAGTTAAGAAGTTTTGTGATTTTGATCATTTAAGCGCATCTTGACAATTTATTTTGTTAGGATTTATTGTTAAGTTAAATATTATTTATATACAAAAATACATAATTTAAGAAAATAACTTTTCTATCTATATAACTACATACATACATACGTATATCTCTATATATCGCACCCTAAATGTTAAAGGATCACAACTCAAAATTTTCCAAAATTAACTATTTTTCAGAAATGAATTTACATTTCACATGTCTAATTAAAAAATTTCATTCTCATCACTATCTTTTTTGACTTTTTTATAATGGAACAATTTTTTTTTAAATATTAACACCATTTACACAGTTTTTTGGCTCTCCTGGAAATTTAAGAATTTTGAGTTGTGACCCTTTAGTATTTAGGGTGCGATATATTAAATTAAGAAATAGTTTTATTGTTCTATAATATACGTTCACATTGTAAAACCGATTTAAAAAAACCATACAATTCTAAAGATAGTTTTTGCAGCTGTCCATAACAAATATTCTATTCAAATCAGTTCAGTATTTTGAAAGTTATAACGGGTTCAAAGATGACACATTTTGTTACCTTAACATAGAAAAGCCGTAACTTACGTTTGCCTTTCATTACAGTAAAAGGAAAAATCTTGAGAAAAAGTACAGTTTTGTATTTGGAAATTTTTTATTAACGCCTTGTGTTATTAAATTCTCTAAGCAATTTAATACTGTTACAACTATTTTAATCTTTTAGTGGTGCATTAGAGAATCATTTATCGAAATATGTATAAAACTTGAATTAAAATAAAATTAGTTAGGGCTTTTTTATATTAAGGTAACGATATGTATGTACATATCGCTGGTCTCATGTAGAAAGGCCCTAACTCGCATAATCGTAATTTTACAGGAGGAGGTAAAAACATAATAGAAACTGTATTTATTGCAATGTAATATTTGAATTGTAAATGCTTGTAAAACTGTTATTCTTCATACTATTGCATTGAAATTTTGTGACGAGTGGTATCTCTGTGAAATGTATTGGAATCTTGAAAAAACTCAATTTCGTAAAAATTAATGTTAGGGCTTTTCTACATGAGACCAGCGATATGTTCATAACTTCCCAGCAAGGATTTAAATTAAAATGTTTTTATTTATTTTATTTCCGGTTATTCAATAAAAATAAATAGTTGCAACGCTTTTTAAAAATAATTTTAAGATTCAAAGAACCGTTTTTTGGCCTTTTTCTTGTTATCTACACATTTAATAAAACTTTAACAGGATCATTTTTATACATGAAACATTTCTTTATAATTTTGTTGTTGGCGTAAATAAAAATCGATATGGAATTCAAATCACCTATTTTTAGAATTTTTGTCTGCCGTTCTGTGCACCTGTCTGGTTCGCATCACGTAAAAACTGCTGGATGGATTTGAATATAATTTTGTGAGGAGGTTCCTTAAAACTTTAGTTTAAATATAGAATACATATTTTTTCGTAAAAATAAGTCATTTCGTAGAAAAAAAATTCAGATACGAATGTGAAAGCATCCAATTTTACCGGTATAATGATACTAAGACAGTCGTCAGCACATCTTATTCTTATAAATGGAAAATCATAAACACTGTTTACAAAATAAATATCTAAAAACACATTTTTCTAAATATGAATCTTTAAGAAAATTAGAAATATCACGCTGACGAAGTCATAGACACTGCCGGTTTTAAATAAAAATCAGTCCTATGTTCCATTAGATTTCCGAAATCTTTAGTTTTAGATAATTCACTACCTACCTGCTTACATTTTGTCATTGTTTTTCTTGAACCAAATTTTACTCATATATGAAAAATATAAATTTTTATAATTTTTACACTTAATTTTTAGATGTATTTCTACACACATTTTTTATTCTATAAGACTTATTTTAACTGCTAAGAAGCAGCACCTGCATATTTTTGATTTTTAAGTTCTTCCCACTCCTTTGGATGGGCGTTTTTACGATGATTATACATATTGCCATTAGAAATGAATGTTCGGGGACACCAAGGACATGAGTATAAAGCAGTTCCCGTATGTGTGGCCATATGTTCCTAAATAACAGTTTAATAGTTTAATTAATTAAATACATAAAAAGGATGTAATAAAACATACCCTCAAAACGGCAGGCCTTTTAAATGACTTCTCACACAAACTACATTTAAAATCGAAACCCTGTTCGTGAACGGAACGTATGTGAGATTTAAGAGCTCTTTGAGTTGGTGAGACTTTTGAACAGATATGACATGTGTGTTCTTTTTTCCCACCCTCCGGATGTTGGGAGTTTTTGTGACGTTTAAGGCCCTCTTTACTGGTAAGCAAAAGACCACAAACATCACAACTAATAGGTGTGGTTTTTACAACATGTTTGTCCATATGACTGGCAAACGCAGTTGGACAACGAATTGATTTTCCGCATATATCACAAATTTGAACAAATTTATTTTGATGAACTGCTTCTATATGGTGATTTAATATAAATGAATTTGTAAAGCTAAATTTAGGGATTTAAGACATAAATTCTTACAATCAGATGTAGTAATCTAAAAAAACTTACAATTTACCACATATTGTGCAAGGAAATGATTTCTCTGAAGAATGTGTCAAAATGTGCTTCTTTAACGCACCTTTATCCGCAAACAATTTGCCACATTTATAACACTTGTCTAGTTTACTGCCATCTTCATGTAATTTCTTATGGCATAACAAACGACTACGATCAGAAAATACTTTACCACATTGGTGACATTTAAAATATTCAGGATTTAGGTGCACATGTATGTGGTCCACTAGTAATGAACGAGTAAAAAAGTTTCTCTTACAACATCGAGCATAGCCCCGTTGTTTATGCTCCAATTTAAAATGTCGGCGCAAGGACAAAAAGTTTTCAACTTCAATTTGGCAAAGATCGCAGAAAATTTTAAAATTGTCTTCTATAATTTTATCGTACTCCTTTAAAGTTTTTTCATCAAGATTACGATGATTTTTCTTTTTAACCCTTTCTCCTAAAGCCTCATTATCGTTGTGCTGTTCCGCATCTGTTTCCGAATCGACGTTATTTTTTATATCTATTAAGGTTGGTACGATGTCAACTGTCTCTGTTTTTAAGTGCCTTTGATTTTCAAATAAATCAGTTTTAACTAAAACTTGAAAGTTTTTGTTACCTCTTCTGCATTTCCTCTTTGTTATTTTAGTGGCTCTTGTTTTCGTTAATGGATCTTGCCGATGCTGAATAGTTTTGATTGATATTTCCTTTGCTGGTCTCCCTCTTTTTCTAGTTTGTTTTATTTTTGTATTGTCGTCACTTAAATTATCATCTAGTTCGCGTTTTATATACGGGCCATCCATTACAAACTCTGTGGGATAATTTTGCTCCATATTCGTGTGCGGGTCAAGATGAATTTCGTTCTTATCAAACGAATTATTTTTACAATCCTCTAAGTTTTCACAACTTTCGCTTTCAATAAAATCTTGTTGATCGTGTTCTGAGGCTTCCTCCTCAGTTTTAAATATTGCGCTATGATTTTGTTGGGCATTTTTTATACGTATGTAAAATTTGTTAAAATCATACAAAGCATCTCCACATTCACTACAAATGCAGGATGAAGAATTCATTTGTTCCTAAAATAATATTTGAAATTTTTTTAATTTAAAACATATATTTTTGCAAATACTCACCATTGGCCACAAATGTATATCTATCAAATTTTTCATATTTAGCTCATTCCATTTTTCTGAATTAACTTGTATGGAATCAACGTTTTCAACACTTTCTAGACACAATAAACAAACTTCCATTTTAGAGATTATCTAAATTCAAAATTTACAAAACTGAAATTGAATACATTTTTGCAAAGTAAACAATTATTTTTTTTAACAGACATGTTATTTACAGATGTTATGAACTTTAAAGCAGGGTTGTTAAAACTAAAAGAAGTCACCTGCTTAATTCGCTTTGCAGATGAGCCGATGGTAATATACATATTAGGTCTGTTTAGTAACCTTACGAGCAACGAGAAAGTAAAACAGAAATTTTCAAAAATATTCTCCACGCAGAAAAACATGAACCCATGTTTGTTACATATTCTGCCGAAGTTTTGTTCATGTGCAAACAAATTCGAACAAATGTTCTGACAACGCTGTTTGAACCAGAACATGACATCGACAACGATGGTCTACACAAGCCATTTTAATGTGCGCACATGAAATCGTTCAATGGTTGAACAAATCAATGTCTCGTCAAGACGGCGTGTAATCATAAGCCGTACATTTGATAGCATTTGTTAATGTTTTTAGCTCAATTAATCATAAATACACGCTGTTCAATAGCTCGAAAGGCAATACGACAATTTAATCTTATAAATTATTATAACTTGAACAGAATATTATTTTCGGTGCAAAATCACCAATGTGTTCTCATTTAAAGCAGATTTTTTAATGACGATCTCTGGTGAAGATGATCTATGTGGAAATTTAGATGACCATCAAAATCCACCACAGAATATAATTTACTTATTGGTTAGGTGTTATTTCGTGGAACGCTACAAAGCAAATTTGCATGTATTGCAGCTGTAAGACACAAATTCTCTAGGTAATAATTTTTGCAAACAAAAAACCAACTTCAAAACAAACTTAAAATCATATTTCTTTAGAACGGTAATTTTACATTAATTATATAATATTCGAGAAAGATTGCATCGGGATTTTTTATGTGTCGTAAAACAAAATGTGAGTACAGATTAAACGAGAAAATTCAGCAGTTATGTGGTCACCCTTTATTTCTAACACTTTTTCATTGCTGACACAGTAAAACAAACGTCAAATTACAACCATAAAGGCACCCTTTAATTTCTAATTTTAAATAGTTATACTTGTTATTATACTTTATATAGTAATAAAGGTTCTAATTTTCAAGAGTTATAGGGATACATCAGTTATAGGAACACCCTTTAATTTATAATTACAAGTTTGCTATTTGCCATAGCGGACTTAGCAAAAAAGGTTCTGTGCAAATTTGAATCAACTGTCTACAACTGTTCAATAGTTTGGTCATGTACATAAAAAAAACAGCAACTATTGTAGCACCCTATAATTTATAATTTTAAATATTTATACTTATTAACATACCAGACAAAGTAGAGGACATTCTGTTAAATATTCAAGTGTTTGTATATAATAATTTAACCGATAGAGCCATATACATAGTTCAACTTACTTCATATACGGGAACACCCTTTATTTTTAAATTCAAATTTTATACTTGTTGTAATAGCGGACTTAGCAATACAGGTTATTTGTAAATTTTAGCTGTCTATCTATATAGTTCAATAGTTTGGCCACATACATCAACTCTTGGGACACCCTTTAATTTATAATTTTGTTTTTATAACGGACATTGAAAGCGATATCATGTCTAAGCGTTTGTCTAAACGGTTTAAAAGATAGGGTCGTATAAGTTGATTTACGTTACCCACGGGGACACCCTTTAATTTTTGGATTTATTTTTGCATTAAAATTTGCTATTGGGAGCTAGAGTAATACACATTTTTTTATTTTAAAGTCGATGTAAGCACTTGAAGTTATCTTACAGGAATTGATAAATTCTTTGCAATAAGAGCATTTCTGTTTATATAAGAAAATCTAAAAATGTCTATTATCAAGGAGATTTTTAGAATGAACTTATCGACTCCTGTAAGATAACTTCAATAACTATTTACAGGGAGTCTACACCTGTTGAATTTATATCTTGATAAAATTCAAATATATGTATATCAGGACGAAAATTTATCCTGTGTAGACTTCATTTATTAGTATTATATCATCGTTATGATATAATTATCAGAGCTTACAGACTAATAAATTCATCATGATATGAAAAGTCATTTCATATGTCATTATAATTTGACGTATAATTTTTTAATAAAATTTTAAATTATCCCGCTTGTTCGACAAATATCAATTGTCGTTTGATACATAGTTATATAACCAGCGAAAACAACACTAGGTATTTCACTATTCTAATAGCAATGCATAAGTGCGATAATTGTCCAACCTATGCATTACCAGTAGACAGTTAAATGGATGAACAGATAATAGAATTTATTTATAATTTATTTAATTATATTACCCATGAATTTCATGTTTGTAAAATATGTTTTTAAATTTGTTTTTATTCATTCCATTGTAAGTTTTCTTTCAATAAACATTATTTTAATTGAATAATTGTGGACCTCTAATAGTTATTAAAGTGTATTCAAGTGTTTTATAAATAAGGTAATAATAATAAGCAAAAGAAATTTAAAAAGGTTAATTAAAAAGGAAAAAGAATTGTATTTAGAGAAATTTAATGAAGTGGAAAAACAGTTTTTGGGAGAATTTATTCCTACAGAAAGTATTTGTAATGATTTTGAAAGGGCAGAAGTTAGTAAAGAAGTCGGTGGCAGTGACAACTTGAAAAAAGTCCGGCAGTCTAATCTCAGTGAAAAACTCAAAGAATGGAGTATCAAGCATAGGGTGTCGCGGAATTGCTCAAAAGAATTAATTGAAATTCTAAGAAGTGAAAATGTAGTTGTTCGACCATTTTATAAATTTGATTGCCAAAAAAAAAACCTGTTGTAGAAAACATTTGTGGTGGGTCATACATGCATATTGGTATGCTGGCTCAGTTAAATAAAATGTCAGCCATAATTCAGCTGTCTAAGCATATTATTCTTGATATTAATATTGACGGCTTACCTCTTTTTAATAGTTAAAAAACGCAGCTGTGGCCAATCCTTCTCAGGGCAATAAATGTTAGCAGTCAACCTGTCTTTCCAATAGGAGTTTTTGTAGGCAAAAGCAAGCCATCCAATTGTGATGAGTTTCTCGACAAAGTAGTAGAAGAAGTATCGTTCTACATAGAAAATGGGTTAGAAATCGATGGTGAATTATACACAATTGAAATAAGAGCAGTTCTTTGTAATGCTCCGGCTAGAGCATTTATTACAGGAACACCCGGTCATACTTCTCGCTACGGATGTTCAAAGTGCCTTCAAGTTGGAAAAAAAAATTAATGGAATTCTAACTTATAGTGTAACTTCGGGAACTCTAATAACTGATGAAGATTTTAAATTCCGCAAATTTCCAAATCACCACTCTTACCCATATTTAACAAGAAAAATAGCATTAGAGAAACTCAATATATTAATTGTTACTCAGGTGCCTTTGGACTGTATGCATTTGATTGATTTGGGGGTGATGCGTAAATTTTTGTTAAGAGTAATAAAAAATCATATGGTATCCAAAGAATAATTAGATAGTATATCCGCTAAGCTAAAAGGAATGTCGAGCTATGTAACACAAGATTTTGGGCGTAAGCCCCGTCCTTTAGATGAAATTTCTCATTGGAAAGCCACAGAATTTAGGCAATTCCTTCTATACACAGGATTGATTGCCCTAAAGGATGATTTCGGCGAAGATCTCTATTATGAATTTTTGCTATTGCATTGCGCATACAGAATGTTGTGCTGTCCAAAACAATGCAGCTCAACTTACATATAGCTCAAATTCTTCTCAATACTTTTGTTGAAAACTTTGAAATTATTTTTGGATCTAATAGTATATCGTACAACGTACATTGTTTACTTCATCTTAAGGAAACAATTAAAATAATTGGTTGCCCAACGCAAAATTCATGTTATTCCTTTGAGAACTACTTACAAAAAATCAAAAATTCTTGAACAAATATATAGAAAAGTTGTTGAGGAAAAGTTCTCAGTGCCGGAGGAAACGGACGGACTAGACCCACTACAAAAAAGATACAGATTTCGTAGTAGCATTTTAACCAAAGAAAAGCCAAACAATATATGTTATGTCAAGAATGCGACACCCGTTAAAATCCTTGGGTTTTCAAATAAAAGTGGCGGTATACTACTAGGACAAAGGCTAACAAATATTAAAAGCTTCTTCAAAGAACCATGCGACTCAATTTCTCTAGGCATTTTTTGTGTTAATATAGAACCAGTAGATGAAGTTGAAAACTTTCCATTAGCCGATATCGAGTGTAAAGCTATAGGTTTTCCATATAATAATCAATTACTACTGCTGCCTGTTTTGCATGGGTGTCATTAATTTATTTTGCCATTATAATTACCTAAAGGTATAAAATATATAAAATAAAGTTAAACTGTTCAAAAACATACAATATGTCGGATCCCAACAGCCCGGTTAAAAAAATAAGAAGAGTTGCACTTACAACAAACTCAGAGAGTAAGTATTTTCATAAGTATATTAAAACAATATGCCGACAATTATTTTTTTATAATTGCTTTAACTAAATGAAATTTTAATTAATTTATTATTATAGTTAGTAAAATTTTATTTGCATATAACAATAGAATTGAAAAATAGCAGGAACAAACGCGAAAGCTATTTGAAATTTTACGAGAACGTACTCATAATGAATTGTCATAATTATTGTCTAGACGCATACACTACAGTAGCAATTGTCAGCATTTTTGACAAGTAATGCGTATTTTTTTATTGTCATGGCAGCATTGTCTAATGTAAACGTAGCGTTAACAATACTAATAAAATTAACATATTTTTAGATCAAGATCGTGTAAATTTCCATAATGTTATAAAATCTATAGCAGAGCTTAAAGAAACCGCAGGCAATTTGCAACAGCAGCTAAATGTCATTCAAGGTAGAAAACAATTTTGATGATACTGCTAAATTGTTGGACATTTATATTTGTTTTTAAACATTTTACTCTTCAAAAGGTCAACTTAAAATTATAATTGAGTCACAGGCAGAAAACAAAGTAGTTCTAGGCAAACTTTTGCGGCAGCACTATGAGGAGCTACCAGTTCAGAAAAAATTTCCAGTAATAACGGAACAAAAATTAATTCAACTAAGTTCAGAAATTAGTGCAGCCAATAAAAGTCAATACGTAAGTATTATTGTGTAACAGTTACTTTATTTCGATATACATACATACATATTAGGCCGCGTCGATTTAAAAATCGCTCAACGTACAAAGAAAATCGTATTCTAAGGATCAAAATAAAAAACTTTGCCGAAGGAACTACACCTCTAAAATGAATTGTGATGTACCGGAATTTTTTTAGATTTTTAAATGTTTGTATGGGGAACCCTACCTACCGGTTCAAATTCCAGGACATCAGAATTCGTTTTAAAAGTGTGAATCCTTTGGCAAAGTTTCTAATTTTGATCTCTAGAATACGCTTTTCCTTGCACGTTGAGAGATTTTTTGCCTCCATACAAATACGGATATATGATTTATTCTATTTTTACAAAGGTTAAAGCAATGGCTTCTCTGCTGGGCACTGGAGGTGTATTAAAAAACTTTAAGTACATCATTGATGACCATGTAACTATGGGCTTTAATGTCGATGGTGTACATGGAAAGAAAAGCTTAAAAGGCCTTGGTAATTTTTATAATGCTCTGCTAGGTAATGGTTTAAATAATTTTTGCACATAATTCATTTCTTATATGTACATATATTCAAACTTAACGTTTTAGAAGCTGTTTCATCACTGACAGATTACAAGGGACCCGCTGAGGAACAAATAAGGAAAGCAATGCAGAGGCAGAAAAAACGCCAATTTAAAAATAAAAGCGTTACGATAACGGCAAACACTGATTCGAGCCATTAACTTCTTTTCGAAGTTTTCAACTTTTGAAAAAATTTCACTTTTGTTTTGGTTTTTAATTACTGTTAATGAACTTAAAATTATTTACTTTTCTTAATATAAATATATACTATGTACCTAAATATGAAATAAATAATAAATAATCTATATGAATGATATAATTAATTATACGATAAAACATGTTCATTTCTTTTAGTTCATAAACTATTCATATCTAGGTATTACACAAACTATTTATCTCTATAAAAAGTGGTAGTGAATTGATTCTAGTAACCTAGTGGACTATTTAACGTCGAATAAATTACCAGCCCAATTTCAATAGTTATTTAGTTGACTAAAAAGTACCACTGAATTCATATGGTCGCTTTGACTAGTGAAATAACCTGAGAAAGGTAATGCAGAAGGTAGACAATTGTACCCCTCATATGACAACTTCATGTTAAATTCACCAGTCAAATACGTGGGAAGTAGATTGAACGGTAACTAGTGCTGGGTATTAATGTCTAGAGAAATAACTAGTTCGGCACTAGAACCTCGAACAAGCGGGATTATAGCTTAGGCATTTTTTATTATATTATTATTATGAAAACCAACCGATGGGGTTAGTGATCCAAAATAAGTAAAGTTGTAATCTATTGTAATGGACTTGTTTAGGTTTGGTATAGTTATCATGCAGAAGTTAAGTAATCCTGAAACCTTGATGTTTTAAGATTGGATGACTGCATAAGGCTTTGTATTGCATCCAATTCAAGAAAACGTCGTTGAGACATCAATAGCACACTCAGCTTTATCAACATAAAAACTATCACATATAAAATTACCAAGCATCATGTTCATCGTCCTAGTCATTCTTCCCTCTATTGTATAAGCATTATTCACATAAACATATTTAATAGGCTCACTAGTATTTAAATCACTAAAAGTTCTAGATAATTTTGAGTCAGCAAGGATGCAATTGGACTTGCATAATTCAGGAGTGCATTTCACAAAATCTTCATTGAATGCAAACTTCTCTTCATTTATGCTAGCCTAAAAATCTCCAATTATATTACGCTCTGGAATATTCCTCATCAGCTATGCTTTAACAGGCTAAGCATTACCTTTATAAAATAATGACCATTACCAAAAACAATATCTTCTGCACTAAAACCAGAAATGTAAATAGGTATTTTGTAACTTAATCCATCTAGGTTGACTCTTGGGTTATTCGTTTTGACTATATAAGAGTTACTTACTCCTCTGTATTCCATAATTACTTCTATCTATCAGATTCTACCAACTCTGACATAGACAGGTACCCTTTCACAAATAGGTCTTAGAAATCATAAGTACCAAGTGCATGATGTCTTATGCCAACACCAAGTGTCACATCCCAGTGTACCAACACCGCAACCATGTCCATGCGGGTGTTTGCTTCCATCATTATATTTAATGTGGGCAATTATGCTAGTTAAGTTACATGATCCATTCCAGCATTCTCCACCATCATTCTTGCATCTGAAGTATGTGTTAACATCTAGTTTGAAATCAGCTGTTTTAAATTGTATCATATACTTTTCTCTATTGTAAGAGTTGCCCATTCTTACAGTCATAACATTGTTTTCAATATCTTTGAAGCAAACTATTGAACCACTATAAAGAGACATTTGGTAAACACCACTGTCAATGCACTTGGACTTATCACAGACTTTGCCTTGAAAGCATGCATATAAGGTGTTGTCACAACAATCTCCTGTTGGTAAGCTAGACATTGAACAAGCAACTAAAACTGCCAGTGCAATTGCAGCTGGATTGTATGGGGCCTCAGGACTGCTAGGTTTGGTGGTATAAGCCTTGGACCTAGTATCGTGAGTAGTTTCATAGATATTTTCCTCTGGTGCACTTGACCTTAAATAAGGTGCATACAATTCAATATCAGCAGAACATTGTTCTGGCTCATAATGTTGGTATTCACATACTTTCATGTAACCTGCTATTG
The DNA here is from genome assembly GCA_937654795.1 of Cistogaster globosa. NCBI lineage: Eukaryota > Metazoa > Arthropoda > Insecta > Diptera > Tachinidae > Cistogaster > Cistogaster globosa. Next base: position 77,382,341 of record OW569407.1, read on the forward strand.
CACTTCTCTTTTCATTAAACTAAGTGACATGTTCCTTCTAAATGCTTTTATGAGCCTTAAATTTTCGTCTCACTATTACATTGGCATCTAAACGTTCATTCATTTTCATCATTCTCTTCAAATCCCTCTCATTTTTCTTATTATCATACCATAAAATCACTTTGTCAACTGCTAAGGAACCTATGGACCATATGACCCTACGCAACAGGGTACAAATAATAAATGTTGAAATCATCCCTATTAGAAACCATATTAATCAAATGACCATTCTGATTGTACTCTAATATCAATTGATTAGTTGCACAATACAAGCCACAGTTGTCACAGGATGCCTTAGAGATTATAACTCCAGTTATATTGTCACAGTTGTAATCAATTATGCCATAATGAAGTCCGTTCAATCTTCCACTACCTTCTACTGTTCCATTGGCATTTATCACACAATGATGGTGACTTAATGCTTCAATTCTGCCATTGATGGCCTGTAATGAATGTCCATAGTCATATTCAATCCAGGTCATCACAACTATTATATTAGTTGTCAGTTTCATGTTTAGGACAAATAAGTTTAATTATTATCACTTATCAAAACTTAAATTCAGCTATATGCTTTAAATATGTTTCTAAATAATTGTGATTTCCACTATCTGTGTTTATATAAACGCTCTCTGCTTTTGGCATCTCGTTTGCCATTTCCATTTTAAACAAAACTTTTAGCAGTGTTTTTATTGGTGAAACGTGACAGTATCCATATGCCAATTGGATAAAAGTATACATGCATAGGCATTTTTAATTCTTAGAAGAGCATTCTATATTTTGGACAAAATACATGTCATAAAATGTTTATATATTTCTATTTAACAAAACACTTCACCCGTTTAAAATAAATAGACAAAACTTATTTATTAACAGTAACAAATAGAATTTCTAAGTGAGCAGTCTGTTTTTTTTTTGTGTCTTTCAAATATAATAAAAATTTATTTGAATAATATCAAATAATTTTAAATAATTATAAAAATTTGAATTTAATTGAAATTGTATTTAAGTGTAGTATATACGCTAACGAGTCGGTGTTTATATCCGGAGTTTTCTTTTGTTATTCATCGTATCGCATATAATAAATTATCTTTTAAAAGTTAAAACTAGAAGCTGGTAAAAAAATTTTTATACTATAATAATGAACTCTAAACATGGGGGCAATTTTTTTGCCCCCCTAGATCCAGATCCAGATCCTGCTCCCAAGCGGAAAAAAGTCACAAAAGTAGACATTAACAATGCAAATATTTTCCCCAATTTAATTACAATACAAAAACCTAAAAATTACAATCCTAAATACATTCTTATTAAAAGTAATATAAAGGATAAAACATTAAAAGACTTTAACATATTTTTACTCTCGAAAGCATTAGAGTCAATTACTTATGAAAAATTAGAAAAAGTCTCTTTTACACGTGATGGTGATTTATTAGTGCAAACAAAAAAGCAACTCAAACAAACAAATTTCTAAAAATAAAAGAACTTATTGGTGTGTGTCCTGTTACAGCCAGTTTGCATCCCACTCTTAACACTACTAAAGGAGTCGTGTTTGCCCCACTTCTAAAAAACTTGTCTGAAACAGAAATTACAGAAGGTTTAAAGGAACAAGGAGTTTTAGAATGCCACAAAGTTAAAAAATTTATCGATGGTCAGCTTACAAACACTTGTCTACACATACTTTCGTTTGACCGCTTCACGATCCCTACTGAAATCAAATTAGGTTTTCTAGTTGTAAAAGTCACTCCATATGTACCACAGCCTATGCAATGTAAAAACTGCTTCAAGTTGGGCCATACCAAAAAACACTGCAAATCGGAACAAAAATGCGAAGTCTGTTCCTCTAGTATACACGATCCGATGCCATGCTCTAAAGTTGAATGCGTAAATTGCAAGCACGAACATAATGCATTAAACAAAAACTGTCCAACATTTAAAAGAAGACAACTTATTATAAAAATTAAAATTACAAACAACTGCTCTTACAATGAAGCAAATCAAAAAGCAAACGATTCAACTGAAACAGTTTCAACGGAAATACCGAGAGAGTCGCTTGAAGATGCAATAGAAAAACGCAAAAATAGAATGAATCAAATTGCTAAACATTTAAAAGTTACAACCTCATCTGAAAAACAACAGGAAAAACCAACTAGCTCCAATAATAATACTTTAATCGCAGATAAATCCAACGAAAGTTCACATAAGAATAAACAAGATGGCAGTGCTCTCCTAAATCAATCTTACCCGATCAGTCAAGCTACAAAAGATAATGTAGAAAATTATACTCTTAAAAATCAACTACTGACTAAAAACGAAGGTATTAAAACAAATATTAAATTTATGAAAGAATTTGCAGTTGATACTATAATCCAAACAAACAATATGGATATAAACTAATACATAAATTTTATATACTTTGATATTCCACTGGTGATATACTTACTTAAATCTTTCCAGCATATTTTTAAAGGTATTGCTGGAGTGTATCGTTATAGTCTCAAATTTAATGGCCCTTAATATTCTTCAATGGAATATAAACGGTTACCATAACAATTTACACGAACTGCAAATTCTTGTTAACAATAAGTCACCAGATGTGATTGCATTACATGAAACCCATCTTAAATCAAATACTGTCAAACTAGGAAACTATGAAGCTATTTGCAATTTCAACACATCTTGTGCTAAAGGTGGTACTGCTCTATTAATAAAAAAATCAATTCAACACAAATCCTTCACACCTAACCTTGGCTTCTATTCTGTTGGAGTTAAAATTGAAGCAGTAATAAAGCTTAGTATAATATCTTTATATGCGTCTCCATCACAGCCCATCACAAAACTTGACCTTGATTTACTTAATGATTGCATCGACTCCACAACATTAATTTTAGCTGATTTAAACGCCCATAGTCCTTTTTGGGGTTCACCATGCTCAAACCGTCGTGGCAAATTGTTAGAAGAATTCTATTTACAATCTAATCTAATTGTTCTAAACAACGGTTCTCCTACTCACTTCTCAACCCACTCTACACTTACACATGTGGACATCTCACTCGCAACTCCCTGCTTATATCCATTTATTACATGGCAGATCGATAGCCAACTACACGGGAGCGATCATTTTCCTATTTATATCGAAATCACCAAAGCTAACAATACCAACAGATGTATTTCAAACAAATTTTTCAAGTTTAAGCCGACATCGCAAATTGGCAAAAATATCAAAGTTTAGTTAACCACAAAGTTTTTAATTTGCAATGGACGTATAATAGCAATAAGGATGCAGCAAGACTAAAAAAAATTCTTATCGGATCTGCAAATGAATCTATTCCCAGAACCTCTTCTTGCATAAAACGTAAACCAGTGCATTGGTGGAGCAAAGAACTTGCGCAAATGCGGAATACCAAACAATTCTGCTGGTACAAATTTAAAAACTGTCCTGCACTGGAAAATAAAATTGAATACAGGAAAGCTAACGCGGTTTTTAAAAAACACGCGAAAATTGCAAAAGCAGACTCTTTTTTTAAATTTACTTCCGAAATTAGTCCTTCTTCTTCATCTAAAAAAATATGGTCAAAGCTTAACATGTTACAGGGTAATAATAATAGACTAACAATAGAGTGTATAGATCATTTAAACTCTACTTATTCGGAGCCTGATAAAATTGCAACACTATTTGGTAGTGTGTGGTCTGGACAATCGGGTGATCGAAATTTCTGTCAAAGTTTTATAAATAACAAAAACTCTATCACCATTGCAATAAACTACGACCCACATTCTACTTCAAAATTCATTGAGTCTAAAATTACCTTATTAGAATTGAATTCGGCGCTTAATTCTCTCAAAGGAAAAACACCTGGTTTTGATAAAATAAATTACCCAATGCTAAAAAATTCTCCAGTTTCATTCAAAGAAGTTTGCGTGAAACTATTCAATAATATAATCGAGACTGGTAATATTCCTCAAGAATGGAAAATCTCAACCGTCATACCCTTACTGAAACCTGGCAAGGAAAAAAATAAACTAGAGAGTTATAGACCAATATCTCTTCTACCGTGTGTAAGCAAGTTATTGGAAAAAATTTTGGCTAAAAGACTTTGGTGGTTTCTTCAAAAAAACAAGCTCATACACCCAAAACAGGTAGCTTTTAAGACCCGAAAAGGCACAAATGATATTTTACTTTATGTTGATCAACAAATTACCAAAGCCCTTTCATCTGGTAATCACCTCACCATCGTATCAATGGATTTTGTAAAAGCCTTTGACAGAGTAGGCATTCATACTATCGTTTCACTGCTAAAAAATTGGCGTGTTGGACATAAAATGCTTAATTATGTATTTAACTTTCTATCCAACAGAAAATTCAGAGTAAGGGTTCACGGTTTTCACTCTCCTGTTTTTCCATTATTCAACGGTATTCCACAGGGCTCTCCTATCTCAGTGATATTATTTCTAATTGCTTACGAAAAAATAAACGGCATCATTTTAAAACACCCCACATTTCAGCATTGTATGTATGCTGACGATCTTTGCTTAATTGTAAAACAATATAAACAAAAAAATATCGACCTAGTCAAAGTTGATAATCTCATCGATGAGTTAACAGCTTGGTGTGATGATAATGGCGCTATGATTTCGTTTGAAAAAACTAAAGCTATCCATTTTTGCCGAAAAGTTAATTGTACACAACAGACATTATTTATACGTAACCGTGCTATAACTATGGTAGATCAAATGAAGATTCTAGGTTTAATCTTTGATAGTAAATACAACTGGAAAGAACATATATCATATCTTCACAAAGCTCTAGAAAATCGATTGAACCTTATTAAATGTTTATGTGGTATAAATGCAAATTCTCATCCGAAAACCATAGTGAACGTTATAAAATCATTGATTGTTTCAAAAATTGAATACGGTCTGCCCTTCTATGGGCATGCTACAAAAACATCATTAAGCAAAATTCAAACCATTTACCATGCCGCAGCGAGGTTTGGTATTGGAGCCTTTAAAACCACACCAATTTTAAATATCTTAGCAGAATCCGGATTACCAACGTTCGATAACTTAATAATCTTTAATACTGCTAAACTTGCCACTAAGATACTTGTGCCATCTGAAAAACAAATTCTGAAATTCAATCCTAAGTCTAAGCGTAATAGTAAATTAAAATCTGCAGTTCAGCGTATAACAGAATATATAGAGTTAATTGGCATTAGCTCTTTCCCTAAAAGAGCTTTTATTTGTTTGCGACCACCTTGGCATCTTCAACAAAATAGTATTGATACCTCGCTATTAGCATTTCCTAAAAATTCTACTACAGTTGTAAATTTTATCTCCCTATTCTTACAAAAGAAGGAGGAATATAAACAAAATGGGTGGTTGTTATGTTACACAGATGGGTCAAAGTCTGTCAATGGGGTCTCTTACGCTTTCATTGATGATAGCTTTAACGTTATTCAACAAGGCCTGCTTCATTCGCTCACTCCAATTTTTATTGCGGAAGCTGTTGCAATCTTAAAAGCCATCAAATGGATTAAAAATCAACGAAAAAAATATGTTATCTGCTCTGACTCTAAATCTTGCATAACAGCTATACAAAACTTTACAAATAAAGATGATATTATTTGCGAAATTAGAGACAACTTAATTCGTTTTCCACACAAAATTAAGTTAATGTGGATACCTGGCCACTCAAATATAGTAGGAAATGAAAGAGCTGACACAGCGGCTAAAGAAGTACCAAAGTTACCAATGATATTACAACTTACCCAAAATAAAATGGTTATACATTCAGCTATACGTGATTACATTCATAATAAACAAAATATTCAATGGAGGTCTTATATGCATTACTATCATCAATTTAATCCTTGTTGTAAGGCACCAGCTTACCCAGTAAGAGTTTCTAGAAAAGCTTTGCAAATATATATACGATTGAGGCTCGGCCATAGTAGATTAACTCACCAACATTTGATGGAAAAAAAACAAACACCAAAATGCCTTTACTGTCCCGAACCTAAGATGACGATGCAGCACCTAGTCAACGAATGTCAACACATCTCTTCAATATGTAATGTCAATAATATATCATTCTTTAACTTACTTCTAAATATATCAAAAGATAACGTTAATAATTTGACAAAACTCTTAAAAACTTTAAATATTTATGACAAGATCTAATATATGTATTTATCGCCTTTAGTATATAGTATATGTTAATCCTCTTTACGTATTCATATTTAATTTTTTTTTAACAAAGAGCCGATGGCCCTAGCAGCTAGTGCTCGTAGTACCTAATAACTTTTTAATAATTTATTATTTCTTAGTTATTCATTAAATAAATAAATATTTATTAATTTTAGCTCCAGACGGAAATACAATATTACGTTTTAATGTTCAGACAAAATTTTAAATGTTCCCAAACTGCACACAAATTAATATAATAAAAATAAACTTACCTTGTCGGAGCCTTCGGGATCGGTGAATTCTCTGCAGCCCAGGACATCCCATAATGCACTTGCGGCTCCTAAAAAAAATAAACTATTTTACAAAACTGCCTAAATTTTTTTTGTTGAACTTCCTTTCACTTTTTGTTAATGCTGCATACATATACACATATTAAGCCTTTGACATAAAAATTGGCGGTAAAAATGGAAAATGTCAACGTTCTTACTTTCGCGCCAAGTTGTATTAAATTGGTCAACAAAATGTAAACAAAATAAAATGTCATTAACTCTATAAAATAAAAGAGACAGAACCATACAAAATAAAAATTTTCTGTCTTGTAAAAACGAAGGGGTTAAATAAGTGATGCCACCTATCCTTCCGTGTCTTATCTAGTCGATAATCTATGGTAAGAAGAAGAATTTTATTCCCTCAAAAGCTCTCTCTCTCTTCTACCGAAACTTATAGTACGGGAACAGTTTTTAGTAACATTAGGATCCCGCGGGATCCCACAATTGAGTACGGGAACGCTCCTATAATATGTTTATAATATAATTATAAGTAGCTAATAAGGATATGTGAAATTTTTTATAATGTTATCTCTCTGAAAGAATAAGTATATTTTATACAATGTTACGATATTAATATTATATTATTCTGATACATTTAGTATTTTATTTCTTATTATTTATAGTTGTCTTTGAGTTTTACATGTATTGTCAATGTTTATATCTTTATTAGTTTTTAAAAATAAATTTATAAAAATATTTTGGACGTTTTATTTCTTTCCAATTCTTTAGATAAACATTTTTTCGGCGATTGTATATGTTACTTTGCGGTATAAAACTTTTGGGACACCAAATATAGGCGTACAAAGTATCACATGTGTGAGTGGTCACATGTTTCTTTAAATTTATGTGTAAGTTAACTCATGTATTGGAAAGCAATATACCACAAACATCACAGCTAATGGACTCACCAGTCATATATAAAAGCATTTAATTTAAAGATGCAAAAATATCGAAAAAATAAAATAAATTCACATTTGTAATTTTAAACTGATTTCATACTGAAATTTTTGTATTTTGTTTTTTAAAGAATCAAATTGCAAATTGGTAACCCCTTTGGTCAAAATTGAGTTGATGTCCAGCCTGTTTAAAAATTAATAAATAATTTTGATCGTATTTTTTATTTGTTAATGAAATTAATACTGTATAAGCGTTAAGGCAACTAGTGCAAAATTTTGTTGCTTTTTCGCGTTTTCACAATTGATAACGTCAATGCGCTTTCTGTTTTTTAAGTACTACAGTTGCAGGGCTGTCAATTATGAAATTAAAATTGTTCCTTTGTTTTTAGGCCAAGTACATAAGCAAATCTGGAATATTATTTATTAAATAAATATGGACTATTGTTTACTATGTCGAAGAACGGAATTTGAAAGAATCGGTTATATAAAAGTTAATGCTTCACAATGGCAGAAGGAAAATATGAAAAGCATAATAGAAAAACACCTCTGGCCAATAGTAAGTACTGAAAATTTGTCCCTTAAAAATGTATTAACAAATTCATCCTGCGATTTAAAAATAACAGAACACTAAAAGTTCTACAGCTAAATTGTGCTTACGTTGTTGGCAGCAGATAAAAAACTTTCACAACTTTTATACGCTTATAGCAAAAGCTCATGCGGTATTGGGTACAATACCAAACACAATAAATGTGAAAAAACCGATACAAAATTCCAATGAACGCAAGAAACAAAATGTTGCCATAAATGAAGAGTCAGACATTTTAAAAGAACAACTTCAAAGCATAGGATACATGATGAAGCATAAAAGTCCTGTACTTAAAGAGAATTTTAAAGAAATGCTGTTAAACCAACTGTTACATAGAAACAGGCTTAGAAGCGGATGTCCGCCTAAAGGTATGACAAGTGATTTTGAAATAAGTAAAAGTTCGGGCGATAACACTCGACAAGAAAATGATGAAAGAATTTCTTCAGAGCAAATAAAAATTTGCTGTGGCATTTGCCAAACTCCGCTTAATAACTTTATAGAACTTCGAAAACATTTCCGCAGAGTTCATAAAGAACGTGGCTTTATGGTATGTTGTAAGAAGAAATTTTATAACCGTCCAACATTAGTTGATCACTTAAAACATCACATGGATCCAAACTATTTTAAATGTGAGCAATGTGGAAAAGTTTATTCGGATCGTAGCACATTGGAGAGACATAAAGAAATTCACTTAAATAACGAAAACTTTAAGAATGACGCGTGTTATGAATATGACAAACCATTAGAAATTCACAAACACGACAACAGGAAGAAGTTTTCATGCGACACGTGTGGAAAATCGTAAGCTTAGGAAATAGTTCCAATATTTTAAATATCCATATATATTTTCTATGTATCTACGATATTGCAGATTCACAACTTCTTACAACCTAAATTATCATATTCAAACAATCCATCGCAATAAGTACGCAAAAGTATGTGATACTTGCGGCAAAACAATACGTAATTCCTTTAAATTACACATGGAAAATCATAACAGTAAATTAGCAACTGATATTCATTGTGATATTTGTGGACTACGACTGAGTGATAATCGTACTTTAGAGCAGCATAAAAATTCCCAACATCCTGTCGCTGGTAAAAAAGAATATGTCTGCAATAAATGCTTTAAGGTATCGCCAAAATCAAGGGCTCTTCGTACACATGAACGTCTTGTCCACGAGACTGATAACATTCATAAATGTAAAATGTGCGATAGGACTTTTAAAAGGGCTGAAGCTTTAAAGGTTTGTTTAATCGCATATTAAATTAACCATTATTTTTAATAAAGTTTAATTATATATATATTTTTTTTAAGGAACATACGGCAACCCATACCGGCACAAATACTTTTATGTCAAATGGTAACATGTATAATCATCATAAAAATACACATCCTCGGAAATGGGAAAATCTTCAACGTAAAAAATATTCATATACAGTGTATAACGTCGGCAACTGTGTCATGAGCCTCTAAATTAATTCATTCGATATTGTTTTGTTTATTTTAAAGCAAATATACATCAAATTCTTCTACATCAAATTCTTCTCAGCGGAGCCATGATAAGCAGCATATAAGCGTTTACTTCTACAATCAGAAAAAGTCGATCTGTTAAGGGAAATACGAGATTTACCTTGAGTATGTGCTCATAGCAGTGTTGCAATAAATTTGTTTGAAAAACTTATTCCGGGCCAGACGCATAAAGTTTTCTTGCAGCTTGTGTAATTTTTGTGGAAGTGAAAGGAGTGCAGATTCATTTAAATCACTTTTTTTCTCCCACAAAAACAAGACTTGCTTTAAGAAAACTTGTCGTGTGTGAACCCGGTATTTCTGAAAAAAAAAAGACTTTTCAGACTACAAAAGTACCAAAAATATAAAAATATATTAGAAATGCAATTTTATATAAAAACGTAAAAAATGGAACACAACATTTTTTTTTATTAGTATAAAAATACATTCCCACGGTTGCGAAAGCGTTTAGTTTTTTACCCTTCACCACAAAAAGTGGAAAAATGGTATATCTTAGTTTGTCATTCCGTTCGTAATTTCTACAATATCCATTTCCGACCCCATAAAGTATATATATTCTGACTTTTTATGCATAGCGAAGTCGATTGTGCAATGTCCGTCTGTTTGTCCGTGTTAGTGTTGAAATTAAGTTTACCGAGGCACTAGATTAGCTTGAAAAAATTTAAATACGCCAATCGGTCATAGTTTCGAAAATTTTGCTATTGAAAATCAGCAAGATTGCTGGGCGCTCGCCCATATTTTCCGAGTTTTGGGCCTCTGAAATATTTATAAAAAAAAGTTCGATTGTCAATATGGTCAATATGGGTATCATTTAAAAGGTTTTGAAGAGTGGATAAGTGTCCGTGTTTGAGTCTAAATCAAGTTTGCCGGATCAGGCATGTTCAGACAATCGCAAATCGCCTAAAGCTTGCGATGCAAGTTGAAATCGCATGAAAGGTGTTCTGTAGTTCACAATCGCAAGAAATTTGGCGACTTCAAATCGCAAGCACATACTGAAGTGAAGTTTTAAATTTCACTTAAAATAAACTTTAAAACAACAATAAAATTACATCCAAAAAAATTAATATATTTTCTTTTATTTTTAACAACAACTAATTTAATTTTTACACATTTAAAGTGTTAAATAATAATTTTAAAATATGTCCGTTTTTTTATCAATTGATTGTGTTGGTGTTGGATTGAAATATCCATTAGATTTAAATAATCTCTAAGCGTCAGTTTCTTAATTCGTTATATTTTTAATTGAATATTTTTTTAAAGAAATTAAACTAAGCGAGAAGGCTGTTGGCATTTTTTCAATTTTCTTTTGTTTTTGTTTTTCGCTCGTAAGTTTGAAAAAAAAAAGCAAATCGCAAGCAAAACGCGTGAATTTCGGAACATGTAAAATAAAAGTTGGCGTTTTTGAAATCAGATGCGATCTTAAAAACATGCGAGTATCAGAACATGCCTGATAGTTTTGAAAATTTTGCTATTTAAAATCAGCAAAATCGGTCCATGTCCTTCGGGCAAAACACCACGCCTGCCTCTAATTTTTCGATATTTTTTATTTTTGTTTGTATTTCAGCTTTTTTTTTAATAGAAAAACATTTTGGAAGAAAAAAATGTTTTATGTACATGTTGCTATAAATATGTATAAGGTGTATGTTATGCAAGCCGAATATAGCACTCTTGTTTATTGTTAACGTTAAATTAAAAGAAAAAAATTTATACATGTAATAAAACACTAGGTCAGGTTTTAAATAATAAAAATATTGTTTTTTATTTTAAACCTGACCTAGTGCTTAATTAAAAAGAAACAAACATTTAAATTTTATGTAATAAAACAGTAACGGAGTCATTTTTGTACATGAAATATTTTTTGAAAATTTTGTTGTATAATTTTGCTATATTTAGCAAATTTTTTTAACTTTTAGTACAGACAAAAAAAAATCATCACTGAGAGAGTAGTTTTTTTCATTATTTGAAAATTTTTTCATTATCTAAAAATGCAATTAAAATCTCATTTAAAAAATTAGTTTGAAATAAACAAAAATTAACATTGCTAAATTTTTACTCTGCTAAATACGTGAGAAGTCACGAAATGTTTCTGCTTCATGTTTAGAGACACCAAAATGTTTCTGGCAACAACTCTTCCCAACTATGACAAACGTAACAATACCTCAAATGAGAAGAAAGTTGCCAGATTATATTACAAAAAAATTGTAAGTAATTTTATGTTAAGTTTTAGGCAAATAAAGCTCAAATTCGTCTTTAATAACGGTATGTTTAAAATAATTAGTGTAGTAAATTCTATTGAAGCTCAATATTTCAAAGAAAAGGGTAAAACGATTTTATTAAAAAACCTTACTTTTACTAATATTTTTCAATGGCGAGAGCCATTTTTATACCAAAATATTAGCATTGAGACCTAATTTAAATCCTCATGAGTATCATCGGTATGAAATTTTTTTCGTATGTTTTTATTTTTTTTTGTTTTCGTTTTGTTTTTGTTTAGTAAATGAATATGTTGTTATTTTCCCTGAAGGATGGAATAAAACTTCTTACTATATTTTATATAAATTACATTCAATTACAGTTTATTTAAAGAAAATTTCAAAATGTAACTTTTAATGAAAAAATGTTACTTTTTTGAAGGAAAAGCGTAATTTTTCCCTGTCTTTCCCTGGTAATATTGGTATAGATAGTAGACGACATGGAATACAAAACTCCTATTTTTGGAATTTTTGTCTATCTGTCCGTCTGTCTTATATACATCACGTAAAAACTGCTGGATGGTTTTAAATACAAATTTTTAAGGAGATCCCTTAGAACCTCAGCTCAAATATAGATTTTTTTTTTTGTAAAACTAAGTCATTTAGTACAGAAGGTAGAATTTATTGTTGTAGATGGAAAACTTTAATCGCTGTTTGCAGAACTCTGCAATAAATATTTAAAAACACATTTTCCTAAATTTAAATGTTAAATAAATTAGAAATGATATGTGGACGAAGTCGTGGGCTTTGCTAGTTAACAGTATAAAGCAAATTAAAGTCACTTATTACGTAGCATACTTTTAGGAATCGTAACGAGCTCTTTATATACTCCCTATTCGTTTTTAATAGGAGTTAATTTATTGCACCGCAAACCAATCGCTTTTGAAAATATTAATTTATCTTTTTATTTGAATTTATTTTAAAATTTTTTTATGTATTTTCTTGCAATACGCGACACACATAAAATTTTATTTTAACAAAATGTTCATTATTTTCAGATTTTGTTTTTAAATTAAATATTTTTATATAAAATTTATACAACACATATGCAGTAAGTACAACACAATTATATCAATTCACAGCTTAGATGGTGTACAAATATTGTAAGTAATTTCTATATTTCAGTACAACATATTTTCATATATTTACTAAGTGCTGTATAATGGATAAGAAATAATTTAGGTCAAAATTTCCTTTCATCTTCCCATAAATACTATTTTTTTTTTATTTTTTTTTTATTTTTTAAGTTTTATTGTTTTTTAAAGTTTGACGCTTTTTTACCAACAGAAACTTAAAACAGCAGGTTTACAACTATTACAATTGTATTTAATACAACCTACAACTTACAATAGGCTGTGAATTGAATAAATACATTTTTGCAACAATAAGTTTTTTTTTTATAAATGATTTTAATACGAATAAAAAATGAAAATTTGCCTTTCATTACAGTGGGCATGAAAGACTTTGAGGACTAGAAAAATATTTTTGTGTATTTTTTAAATACATTAAAATTTAAGTTATAAAGTTTGGCATACAATTAAGAGTTGAAAATAATTTAATAACAATTACATTGTCTATAATTTGGCATCAAGCATTTTGAGCATACAGAGAGTTATACTTAAACATTAAAAAAAAAAAAATTATATGCTAAAAGGTAGAAAAAAATGCTACATATTCTACATATATAATATATAAGTATTTATAAAAATAAATTGAGAAAACAAAAGGATTTGGCAACGGCTTTAAACAAACAAAAAATGTTATTTCTCCATGGAAGTACTGGATTTAGTTTTTCAGCTTTTTTTCATCCATTTTTTTCATTGTTTAAATAATTTCGTGTTTCGTTCTAATAATTAGGATAAAATTTAATTCGATTTTAAATAAACATACATACATTAATATATAAAATTTAACACATCAGTCATTAGTTTAAAAAAATATTGGTTTCTTTTCTTTAAAAAAAAAAATTTCTTTTTTCACGTATAAATTCTTAAGATTTGTCGTATTTGTAATTTCGTTTAAGTATTATTCCAGTATTATTTAATGTTCATCATGACCAATTATTTCAATATCGTCGGCTAAAGGACTTTCCATTTCTGGCTGTTTTGTTGGTGATTTTTTTTCCAAAATATTATCCAAATTGATAAGAGACAAAGTCATTTTACTACTTAAAATAACCTTTAAAAAACAAAAAACAGAAAATAAATAAATTTGAATTAAATTTATAATTGTTAATTGTGTTTTTAATTTTGTTAAACTTACAGCTGGTTCTTCTGGAGACCCATTGACCTCAGCATCGTATACTTGTTCTTGTTTAGTTTCAGCATCGGCTACTAAAATTTGAGAATCATGTGCGAGGGAACCTTCTAAATAGATTTCTTGGGGTTCCGGCATAACATCTCCTTCATCATGTTTGGACTAAATTTGGAAAAAGAAAATAAAAATTGGTTCAAATAAATTGTAAAAAAAAATTATAAAAAAATTTTTCTTAGGGGGAGGGGTATAGCAATGCAACTGACAAACTATTAAAACAAGCAAATTAATAGTTGGAATCATTGTTATGGTTTTTACACATGCACAACTTCTTTGCCCGTTACGCTATTGATAGATAAGGTTCAAAATTTCGAAACATGAAAATTAACCTCGTTATTTCTAAACTATTGAACCGGCTTCATTCACATTCGTAATAAAGGAAATCAGCTAAAGAAGCATTGCAACACATAAATTTTTTTTTGCTCACATGCATTAGTTGATGTCAGTTTAACAAAAATTTAAATATTTTTATACCCTTCAGCACAAAAAGTGGAAAAAGTTTGTCATTCCGTGTGTAATTTCTGAAACGTTATGCATAGCAAAGTCGATTGAGCGATGTCCGTCTGTCCGTCCGTGTTAGTGTTGAAATTACAAAAAAATAAGTACGTCAATCGATCAGACATCGGTCCTTTCATATTTTCATTTGGAACAATTAACCCTCCGATGACTGACAATGTCCATATGGAACCTTCGTGTTTTTGAAGCCACCGTGTTTCAAGATGGCTTGATAGAATTCTATAAGATCCCATGACATCTAAATTTGTAATGTTTTTAAGGTTTTAAAATAGGTTTTAGATTATAAATTTATATACTGAAATATTTATGAAGAATTAAAGACGGTTACTACGCGGATAACCAACAAGGTCCAAAGGTATCTGTTATGTGCTGCTATAAAATATGTTAAGTTTTAATGTTTTGAAGTGACTAAAAGAGGAAAAAAAGTGAGCAAAAGAATGGATAACAAAGATCCAAATTTTATTCCCAATAGCGAAGCATTTAATGCCGAAGAAGAAATGAACATCGAAATCGCCGAAGAACCAAACTCCGATGACGAAATATTTCAAGATGTCTGTGTACCTGACATCACTACGGGACTTACACACTTTACTCCGAAAGATGGCAGTAAATAGTATGTTGATCCCCCAGCACGTCACCACTTTCGTGCACACAATATAGTGAACTATACTAAGCGCAGACCTAGGCCGACACCTGGAATTAAAAATAATAAGAAGAAAAAGCCATCAAGTGAAAAAATTGGCGTTCGCCCATATTTTCCGAGTTGTGGGGCCCTGGAATTTTCAAATTTTTTCAAATATCAATATGGGTATCATTTTAAAGCTTTTGAAGGGGCTTTAAGGAAATACTAAAATTTTTCATAAATGCTTAACCTCTTAAAAGCCAATGACACTTTTATGCAAAATTATATAGAAGCAGTACCAATTTTTTTTTTCTAATTTTCTGTCACCCCAATATTTGCTTTTTTGATTGGAGTTACTAGTGAAGTATATAAGATTCGGCATAGCCGAATATTAAACATGAAAGAAAATATTTTACTCTAAAATTTATGAAAGTTAATTGTGATATTCATGCTTTATAGAAAGTTAAATGGTTAAATGCAAAAAAAAAAATTGTGTTCAAAGAGAAAAGAATTTTAAAATATGCGACCAACAAATTAACAAATTAAAGTCACCATGAAAAAGAAAAAAGGTATATTCTTTTTCATGGTGACTTTAATGTCATCCCGTGCGCACATTAATATGGTTTGTGTAAACCATCATTGTCCATGTCATTTTCTTTTTCAAACAGCGTTATCAGAACATTTGTTCCAAAGTATATCTGACTACAATCCAGGGATGGTAAAGTCGGTATACTTATACTTTCTTTTTAACATAAATTTAAAATCAAATTTTGTTAAATAATAGTGAAAGATATTAAAGTGGCGCTAAAAAAACGTAAACAAATTTTGTCGTAATGAAATATAAAAAACAAGGCGAAGAACTTTCAGCTGAGCTTCTGCATGTACTTGTTATAGATATACTTTGATTTGTTCATACAACGATGTCTGCCATCAAACGTCACTTTCATTTA
The DNA here is from genome assembly GCA_937654795.1 of Cistogaster globosa. Lineage (NCBI taxonomy): Eukaryota > Metazoa > Arthropoda > Insecta > Diptera > Tachinidae > Cistogaster > Cistogaster globosa. Next base: position 77,398,558 of record OW569407.1, read on the forward strand.
AAAAATTCTACAAAAGATTGAATTGGTGCGATATTTAACCCAAAAGGCCGGTAAGTTTTTCTATTTATATGTAGTTGTATGTGAATTAACAAAGAAAGAAAAAGCATTAAAAAATAAATAAAAATATATTTAAGGCCATGATCAAATAAGACATGAACATTGCGCTGTGGGGCAGAATCAAAATTTTTGGAAAAAACTTAGCCATTTGTAAACGGCTAGGCCGATTGAGCTAAAATTTTACACGAGTATTTTAGAGGACTATTTGAAATAAATTTTTAAAGCTGGGTGCCATCGTCTTTCCAGGGATTCTGCTATGTGGTTTTAAAGTTGGGTATTTGCACTTGAAAATTTTTTCTAACGCTTGGCATTTTAATTTTTGTTTGATTTTTAGAGCCTGATCGCAAAGGCATAGTCAATACCTACAAAATAGTGCCTTAATCTGCATGTTTGTTTTAAAATGATCGAGTTTTGGGCATTTTAATATTAATTTTGTTGTTGTTGTTAATTCAAAGTTTGTGATTACTTTTAATCTCACTAAATGCAAACAAACACTTCCTTCACATACTTGTATTGAAAACAAAACCAAAATGTAAAGTGTAATTTTCTTAAAATATGAGAAAGAAGTGTTCATTCGCATTAAGTGCAATCGGCAATAAGTATATTTTAGAAGGCTTTGGTTTTAGAAATATGTACAATATCTGCATATACCAAGGCGAATCAATACCAGGTGGTCGCAATGGCGAATTCATTAATTTTGCTTAAAACCTGAAATGTCAAACTCTATATATAAAAAATTGAGTATAATTTTTTTTATATGGTGTTTGACACTTAACGTTTCGGCGAAAATCAATGAATTCGCTGGCATATACCTTTTTAACGAAAAACTAGAAAAGATTCAAAATAGTTATTTCGCCAAAAAATGACATTTTTATTTTCGCATAACTTTTAAATCAGAAAGGTTTTTTTTCAATTTTGTTGTCCTAAACAAGCAGCTGGTCAAGTGACCTCTTAAGAGAACATCATAAGATTTATGCAGAAAAATTATTTAACCTGTTTATCGCCAGATAGCTCGATCTTTTTCGTCCTTTCTCCTTCTGGTTGATAATGTCTTGTACGAAAATGGAGAGAAGGATGTGAACACTTGCCTTAGTTTAGAGTAAGAACTTATAGATATCTGTTGCAAGGGGTCCTGCAAATGAATTAATTTCTTAACAGAACTGCTTTCTCAAAAACAGTCTTGTTGCCTATTATTTTTTAAGGGGCGTGTAGTTTGAAGATCATTACGAGCTTCAGCTACCTGAGGCCTTCAGATAATATAGAGAATAAACACTTTGAACATTGACAATGTGATGATCAATACCGCCCAATAGACCATATGATTTCTATTCTATTTTATTGTGTATAGCTTTTCCTTTTCTTCCTGTTGCTTTTATTTGTTAAGTCTATTTACATTGGTTTTATATTGATAGAAAATGAATGCCGAAATAATCAAAACATTTGTCAACCCAAAATTTATCTTATCACTAGTGTTAAGGTTCAAAAAAAATTAGTCTTAAGAGTCTTACGGAACATGCAAAAAACTAAATTGTTAAAAATAAACCAATGAACGAAATATGCAATTATAAATTCAAAAGAAAAAATAAAGTGATAGCATTTAATTGTATTTTTAATAACAACTATGGGAAATGAACTGAAAATATTTAAAAACTCAAACTTACATGTTCATGGTGGGAAAATAACACTGGAGTTGGAGGACGGCCAGACCATTTATGACCGCCTTCGCAACTGGCGGTTATTTCCATTCCAAGAACCTTTAAACAAAAAAACATAAATAAAAGAAATAAAAAATATTGTCACCGTATGCTTACGCCGCCAAACAAATTGATCAATGTAAAAAAATCTGCGAATTTACGTTCTAAAGAGATGTTCAATATTTATCATAAGTTTAAGAGAGTTAACTATTTGACACAAGCGATTAAGAGCGAAGCCAATTAACTGAATATTTAAAGACAAAAGGCCTCAGTAGCAAGAGATATCAGATCAAATTGATGACATTATTGCAAAATAGGTAAAAAAAAACTATAATACATTTTAAGGCAAAAATAATTGATTTTAACTAGTGTTCTGCAGAATTTTATTTTTTAACAAGTAACAGTGCTATACAAGCCTATATACCCTTCACCATGTATGTAAATCTAGTTTAATGAATTAGTTCCTATCAAAAAACAAATGTTGAGATAACAGAAAAAAAAAAAATAAAGTAAGTACGATACATAATTTTAGTGGGTTAAGCATTTTTTTAAGTTTTAGTATTTCCTAAAAGATCTTTTGAAACGCTTTTAAATGCTACCCATATTGACAATCGAACTTTTTGTTGAAAATTTCAGAGGCCCATAACTCGGAAAATATGGGCGAGCGTCCATTTTTCACTTGATATTTTTTTTCTTATTTTTAAATTCTGTATCATTCCATATATTTGTTTTTTTTTTTTATTGGAGTTACTTCATTGTTCCAAATGGTATGAAAAAAAAAGTATAGGCAGGCAAGATGCCTCGAGGGTATAGAACGATTTTCGTTTGAAACTATAACCGATCGATTGGCGTATTTAAATTTTCTTTAGCTCATCTTATGTCTTATCTAAGTTGATTTCAATACTAACACGGACGGACAGAATGACAATCTTAAATGTACCCTTTTTCCACTTTTTGTGGTGAAGGGTAAAAAAATATATATATGGGGCGGTAAAGAATTAAAAATAAGAAAAATAAATCAAGTGAAAAAATGAGCTCGCCTATATTTTCAGAGTTATGCGCCAATATATGTAAATATCATTTAAAAGCTTTTAAAAAAATCTTTCAAAAAATACTACTACAATTAAAAAACATGTTTAACCCATTAAGAGCCGATAAAATTTTTTGTTTAAGAATTATTTATAGTACTTTATTTTTTCTGCTACCCCCTGTATTGGTTTTAGATTGGAGCTACATTACTAATCTAGATTAATGCCGATCTTTTTTTCAACTCTTGATTGTATTCCTGCAAGTGATTGTTGTTAATGTTGAAAAATTGGTAAGCTCTCACCCGATACAGCAACCTTTTCATTTACGAAATTGGGACAACAACCCTAAGCAAAAATTGCAATTTTTGAAGAAAACAATTAAAAAAAACTTAACGGCAGGAAAGAATTTCTTATGCCGATTTTTATTGAAACTGTTTAATCGGAAATCTGCAGTATGGTGACGGGTATAAAAGTTTCCGCATAGCCGAAAGTCTCAGCGAGTTTTATCGCGTCTATGTACTATGGAACTTTTCACGGTATCGGAATTTTACATTTCGCTTTTAATCTGATACATTTTCGTTATCGTAGTTGTTTGTGTTATTTCAAATAATACACAAAAAACAAAGCGTATGAAGCGAACGTACACAAAGCAAGTGTAAAAACATCCTCTAAAAATTCAAGTCAAGCTTTTTTGTTAACTCTGTTAATTTACTATACCTCTTGCCGATAAGAAAAAAATTTATGAAAGTAGTTTAATGAAAAATGTCGTGCTGAAAAATGGTTCTGAGGCATATATAACAATAGTACCTAATTTACCATCTCTGGAAGGAAGTAAAGACCATTGTCAGTCATATTTTGTAGCGGCGGAAGCAGAGCATTTTTGCAGACGATTTCTTTTGGCGCTTAATTTGTTTAAATTTAAAATTAAAAGTTTTTCCTTGCAAAATTTAAAATTTTTTTAAAGGGTTATGGCGTTTTCTTCTCTGACAAAAATTTTGAATATGTTGAACAGTTTTTACATCTTAATGTTCTTTTCTAGAAAAAAATATTCGCGAGTGTAAATAAAAAGTCTGTACATTCCTTTATAAAAATATTACACGGAAAAGGGTAAAAACACATGATGAAAAAATAAAAAACGTGTTTAAGCTGGGTTACTCTTATCTTCAGAAAAGAAAATGCCATTAGATTCTCTCAATACGCCACTACTTACCGATACTGTGCGATCAGTACTACCGTCTCCCTTTTTGTGTTTATCATCCGTTGCCTTTAAGGCATCTACTTCATCGCTACAAGATGCCTCATTAGTATCTGCATGCCCATTGGAAATGTTTTGTTGGTTCGTATTGGTCGAATTTTCGTTGGATTTTTTCTAAATATAATAAATATTATGAGATTAATTGAATTCATGTTAAAAAGATATAAAAATTAAATAAAAAACCAAACAAATGCGATTACCAAAGTTACTACAAAAAAAATAATAAAAAAGTTAGATAAAAAATCAACATAATTTTACAAACAAAATAGACGATCACAAAACTTAAAATACAGTCTCTTAATAATAAAAAAAAAACATAATCATTAAATGGTGAAGTTAAGAAGTAGTAGTTGTAAAAACAATAGCATTTTATAAATTAGTTTAAGTTTTATTTGAGAGTTAGAAGGTGTTAAAGGTGGTTCTAATCTCTAACCTTTGTTGGATCGGTTGTAGAAGTCTCTCGTAATTTTAATTCTTCATCTGCAGCATCAATTAAACCTTGTATCGCCGTTACAACTATGAATAATATGTTAAAAATTTACAACAGAAACCCAAGAAAAAATATACACAATAGAAAAAAAAACTTTTTAAAATACCAAAAAATATTTTCTTAAAATATTAAAAAAATGTTAAACAAAAAATGTAATTTCTAACTTACAACGAACACAAAAAAAAATGATAAAATGATAGCAATAGAAATGCTCGAAATTTTTTTACAAATAATGATATTTTATTAAGGTATTGGACACTAGGAACTAAAGAGAACTTAAAAAAGCTAATTTCTGTATTTACTAACCCTTCGACTCTCTTAAATTTAAGCTTAATGCTAGAGTTAAAATCGACGTCGTCAACGGCGTCAAATGTCAAAAAAAAAGTTGAATCGTATTAAATCAATCTGTGTCAACTTTTTCGGCGTCGTTGCGGTGTTGCTCTGACAAAAACATATGATGAAACATCAAAACAAATATAATTTTCTGTTGGTTGCAGTTGTTTCAAACTTTTGAACATTTTTAACCGTTATTAATTAAGAATATTTCACTAAATAACTTTTCCAAATGAACAGCTGTATTTTTAATGCAGTATTACACAGCTGTGTTAACGTCGTCGACGGCGTTTGCATTAACAGCAAAATGAAATTTTAAAACACCGTCAACGACTTCGTTATTAACTCTAGCATAAAGCCTGATACTCTGTTCATATTTTCATGCGGAATGCTGTCAAACTACATACATACAAAATTTTTATGAAAAAGTAACGAAAAAATGTTGCAGAATTAGTACCATGGCAAAATAATATACCAGGTGGTGGCAGTGGCGAATTTATTCATTTTCGCCGTTGCAGAAAATGTCAAACTCCATATATAAAAAATCAGCTAAAATTTTTTTTATATGAAGTTTGAAGTTTTCTGCAACGGCGAAAATGAATGAAATTCGCCACTGCCACCACCTGGTAAATTATTTCGCCATGATTAGTACTCTGGTTTTACGTAAAAAAAAACATATGAAATGTTTCTGGCAACATTTTATCAAAGCTGTGAAATAAAGCAATGAGGCATTATTTCGTGCAGAATTTTTCAAACAACAGCTGATCACATGTATTTTGCTAACATTTCTAAAATATGGTAGAATACGTGAAAATAATAAAACGTTAAATTCTTCTAAATCGTAAGATAGACACCACATTTAAAATGTAAAATTTTCCACATGAAATAATCGATGTTGTTCAACAATTTTCACAAATTCGAACAGAGTACCAGGCTTAAGGCATCATAATCTTTCGGACAAAAAAAATATTAGTTCTCTTTCACTCTAATGCCACCCATAACCATATCAAATATGAACCCATTTAAATATTTTATCAAGCCGAATCAGTTTACCAAGGTGGTGGCAATGGCTTTATTATGAAATTTGAAAGTAAATCGAATTTTCGAATGCCACATATAAATAAGATATTATATTTTCGCATTCGCATGCTTCATTTACAAGAAAATCTAATGGAACTCTGTCCTACTCAGAAAAACTATAACAAATGCCTGTTGAAGTGCCAAACTGTCACACAAAAATCTGTAAAATATAATTCATTTAATTCATGCTAACCATGGCGAAATAATTTACCAGGTGGTCTTAATAGCCCAGGTGTTTTTTGTTTATGTTCGACGTTGTTGTCAAAATTTTAAAATAAATTCAAAAATAAAAAATTTTCAAATAATTTGAAATGTAAAAAATTATAAGTTTTATAAAAATTAATTTCAAAACAAAACAAAAAAATAAATGTGAGGTATTACTGCATATACAGGATAAAGAAACCAACTGGATATAACTTCATTTAAAGTACCAAATTATGCTAGAGGGATAAATTAAATTCGGCTTCCTTTTGCTTAGTCAACTATTTTTAACATCAACGTGGTGCTCTACAACGGTGAAAATTAGCAAATTCACCATTGCAATCACCTAGTAATTATTTCGCCATGATGCTTACTCAATTTTTTATTACAAATTTAATTTTTAACAGATCTATCGACCAAATCTCTTATTGTGTCATTGCCTGTAAGATTTTTCTTTGAATTAAAAATTATAATATTTTTACAAGGGGGAATCCATAACAGATCATTTAGCTTATGCGGCCTACAAATTATTGCCTGTTTTTAACTTGCGAATATTATAATTCCACCTTTGTATTTAATTGTTTCACCACTGTTTGAAACTGGATTATTTAAACGCGAATTGTTTTAAAAGCTAATAAGTCACCTACTGGTAATTCGCCTTGATTTTGTATGTATTTTGTTACCATTAAAAACTGTCAAACAAGGCAATTAATACTAGTTAATCGCATCAGGACGATAACAAAAAACGTGTGTATTTTGTTTGTGTAAATTTACGTGTACCTGTCAGTAAACAGTGATGAGTAATATAAAAAATAGAGAAGAAAATTCAATTTAATGAACAAATTCTACTTCATTTCATTTTTCCTTGGCTTCTATCGGCATATTGAACAAAGTTCCACTCCCGCACTTTTTATTTTGCAAACCGTTCAAATATTTTTTATAAATGTACACACATATACACATACATATGTATATATATTTTGATAAAAAATAAACAATTTTTTAAAATGTTTTTCAAAGAAACGTTCTCTTTTCAATTATTGTTATTTTTTGTTTGTTTTAATTTATATTTTAACTGCAATTGGGCACACACACTCTTTTTACTTTTTTGTTACTATTTTATCAAAAAATTAATTATTTAAAAATTTTATCCGATTTTAAAATTGAAAACTTATTTCGTGTTTTAAAATGACACGTCAACAAAATGTAAACAATTTTTGACGTTGGTTAGGAAAAGTTTTTAAAGCGAGTACGATCACCTGCGCCATTAGTTTTACTTAGTATTCAATTTGCCTTGCTGTCAACGATGTTCGTTGTTTTTATACATTCACCCATGCCAAGACCAATCAATTACCACGTAGCAGCGAGGGAAAATTCTTCACTTTTTGCCTGAACTGTCCAACTCCATATATAAAAAATGTATACAAATTTATATGTATATACACATTTTTTAATTTATATAAATTGGCAGTAAAGGTTAACAGAAACATATAATGAATTCGCCTAAGCTGCCACCTGCTTATTAATTCGCCTTGACCCATGTTTTGACCCTAGCCAAATAAATATACGGTAGAAGCCAAGGCGAATCGATTACCAGGTGGCAGCGTAGGCGAATTCAGTATTTTTTGCTGGCGTACACCACTGTCAAACTCCATATATAAAAAAATTTGTGTACAGTTTTTATAAATGGAGTTTGACAGTCGTGTACCCAGCAAAAAATACTGAATTCGCCTACGCTGCCACCTGGTAATTTATTCGCCTTGGTGGAAGCGATGGCGAATTCGTTCATTTTCGCCGTTAGCCCGAATGTCAAACTACATATAAAAAAAAATAGTATACAGATTTTTTATATATAAAGTTTGACAGTTAGGCTACCAGCGAAAAGCGATGAATTCGCCATCGCTCCCATCGTATATTTATTTGCCATGCTTGGACCTTTTAAAGTTAGTTCGCTTCGATCTAGTGTCTGGTAGACAGCAAATGTTATTTAATTCGCCATTGTCTCCACCTGGTAAATTGATTCGCCTTGATTTTAACTAAAAATAAAAAATTATAAAGTAAACACTTCTACACCAAAAAACAAATCATTTTTAAAATTATGTCCCCTTTTTCTGCTTTTTTGAAAGCAAAAAAAAGCTTTGTCAAAAATCAAAAAGTTTAAATGAAAAAAATGCTGCCGTATTAGTTATAGAAAAGTGTTCAAGAAAAACTGTTATCATAGCAGAAAAAAATTTTACTTGAGCGAGAGATTAAAAAAGACAAGAATTGAGACGAATTAATTTGGCAAGTGTTAGCAAAGATGAATTCATTCAAAAAATGGTGAAATTATACTACGTAGTCGCAATGGCGAATTTATTAATTTTTGCCAGACCGCTTAATGTCAAACTCTATAGATAAAAAATATGTATTAATTTATTTCATATGGTGTTTGACATTTAGCATTTAGGCGAAAATTAATAAATTCGCCAACGTGACCATCTAGTATTATTTCGCCATGGTTAAATATCTCCATCATGGCGAAATAATACTAGGTGGTCTCGATAGCGCATGCATTTATTTTTGCCGAAACGCTAAGTGTTAAACGTCATATTAAAAAAAAATTATATTTATTTTTTATATATGGAGTTTGACATTTCAGGTTTTGGCGAAAAATATTGAATTCGCCCGTGCGACCACCTAGTATTGTTTCGCCTTGGTCTCCATTGCTCTAAAAGTCAAACTTTATTATTTTTATTTATGAAGCATGACATTTACAGTAACGGCGAAAATGAATAAATTGAAGACTACCACCACCATATAAATTGATTAATTTTGATAAAAAAAATTTCAATTGTTGCAAACATGCCACGTTACAACAAAAAAGCTTTTACCATGGCGAAATAATTTACCAGGTGGCGGCAGTGGCGAATTTATTCATTTTCGCCGTTGCAGAAAATGTCAAACTCCATACATAAAAAATCAACGAAATTTTTTTTATATGAAGTTTGACATTTTCTGCTACGGCGAAAATGTATGAATTCGCCACTGCCACCACCTGGTACATGATTTCGCCATGGCTTTTACGTTACGAGAGCTTGTTTATCTTTTTAAAGGTTTAAATGTAAAAAGATTAGTAGTTTAAAAAAATGATTTACACTACACTTTCATGCCATTATTCGGGTATGGGACTTTTTCATTCTTTACTAATTAAAAATGTTGACTATACTTATGTTTTTGCCATTTTTAATTTTTTTTCTAATATTGAAGATGTCTTTGATGCAATGTTTTTAAATGTATGTTCTATGGATTTAATTGTTGACGTTTTAAAAAATTAATTGCGACCATCTTAAAATTAAGAAGAAATGGAATTAAAAAAAACTTATTTAAAGAAATTATATTTACAACGATACTACAAAAAATAAATAAATAAAACTTGTTTTCCAAATAATGAATTAGTAAAAAAAGTGTATTTATAAAGTAATGCAGTCTGTTTTCATGTTCTAACACTAATGCTTCATGTTCCTGAAATATCAAAGCCAATAATTTCGAAAGAATTAAAACATTGCGCTAAAAGAAAGGATACCTTTATTGCAGTTGATATAAAAATTATATGTATTTTTTGTTATGGTTAAAATTGGTGCCCGATTATATTTGATGATCAATGATGCCGAATTAGTTGACGAATTTTTGTAACTTAATAATTAAGTTTTGTAACTTAATTAAATTAGAATAGAGTACGGTCAGATTGGGCTAATATTTGTCGCTAAATGTTATTTATGCCATTTTAAAATATGAATCGATTAGGTTGTATTAAAAGAACAAAAACTTGCTACTACCGTTGGCTGGCAGGCGAATGTGTGTGGCTCGCCGTAATGCAGTGTACTTTCAGAAGTTCGTATTTAATCTCCTCCAAAAGATGGCCAGTAAAACGTTTCTAGTTTAATCTTGGAGAATTTGAAGAATCTCTAGGAGAATAAGAAGGGCGAGCACTAAATACTTGTCGAATTTAAACTTAGCTGCGCATATGGAGCTCTATGTAACTGGACTTCTTTATTTCATTGCTTGGAATTTTATGGAAAGTCAAACTGGACTGTGACATCCGTAATTTACCAAACGGGTACCGAAAACCAGTGTGGTAGGACGTGAGTCGAAAATGGGGGACTCGATATTAGTTGCACGCTAAATATATATGTATCTACAATCACGCAGCAATGACAAAAATTTAATTTGATATTCGAGAAAGATTGCGTCAGGATTTTTTATATGTGTTAAAAGAAAATATGAATTCAGATTAAACAAGAAAATTCAGCAGTTTTAGGTTTGCTACTTGTTATAGCGAATATAGCAATAAAGGTTCTGTGGAAATTTCAATCAACTGTCTAAAACTGTTTTACAGTTTGGTGATATACATCGAATAACAGCAACTTTTGTAACACCCTATAGTTGCTAATTTTAAACATTTATATTTTTTAATATACCAGACAAGGTAGTGGACATTCTTTTTAATTTTCAAGGTTTTGTATGTAACGGCTTAATCGATACAGCCATTTAGGTCAATTTACTTCATATACGGGAACACCCTTTAATTTTTAAATTCAAATTTTATACTTGTTGTTATAGCGGACTTAGCAATACACGTTCTTTGTAAATTTCAGCTGTCTGTCTATAAAGTTTCAAAACTTTGGCCACATACATCAACTGTTGGCACACTCTTTAATTTATAATTTTAAATGTTTATACTTGTTGTTATAACGGTCATAGTAATCCACATCCTGTCCAATTTTCAAGCGTTTTTCTATAGCGGTTAAAATGATTTACGTCACCTATGGGGACACCCTTTAATTTTTAGATTTATTTTTGTATTTTTTTTTTATTGAGAGCTATAATAATACGAATTTCGCTACATTTTAAAGAAGTGCGCTTTACGGTTCATAATACACTTAAAAAACACGTATGTTGTATGGGGACACCCTTTAATTTTTAAGATTATTAACGGTTTTGAAAACGGGACCAATCTATAAGTATTATCAATCAAATTCCAAAAAAATGCTTGAATCAGTTCAGAAATGGCTGAGTTTTGCAGTCGCAAACATAAAAAAATCAACATTCAGTCGAATTGATAGCCTCCTTCAAAGTCTTGAGCTTATTTGGATTTCAAGTTTAATTCAGATTTGATTATATTTCCTAAAAAACTGATAAACATACAATTTTGGTTAAAGTGTGTAATAAATTTGTATGTAGATATTTCTGTTGTGTGTGTGTAACGGCAGGTAATTAGAAAAATAAGATGTTTACAAAATTATAAAAAGTGTAAATTAAAAAAAAATAATAATAATAATAATTTAAAAACAGAAAATAAAAAGAAAGAAGAAATCTTTTTTTTTTTTTGGCCAAAATCTCTAACCTTCGCTTCATATTGATCTGAATTCATTTCAGCGATCAATTTTGCCATGGCTTTTTCCGTATCCTCTAATTTTTTGCGCAAATTTTCAATTTCCATCAGTTGATCAGTTTCCTTATTTAACAGCTTCGAAGTCAGTTGTTGAGTCTGATGTTGGTGCTGTTGTTGCAACTGATGTTGTTTTAGTGAAGAAGACAAATTTGTAGCCGCTGTTTGAGCAGACATGCTGGCATTATATAAATTACTGCCACCCAAAGGTTGCTGGTGAGGTACAATATCTGCAGAATGTTTTTGAAGATTAGTTCCTAAAATTTTGTCATTTAGTTCTTTTTTTTTTGTGTATTGATATTATTTTTGTTATATTGATTTTTTTTTTAATTAGAGTTCAAACGGGAGTTTACATATTTTTACAAAATTGCGTTAAAAATTCAATTAAAAAATAAATAAAAAAAAGGATAAATAATATTGATTGGATTGCTAGTATAAAATTATTAAGGAACAAAATAAAACAACATCTAAAATGCTACAAAAGAATACATTTACAATGAAGGGGTTACATTTAAAATTTTTATTTACGTCAAAAAAAAAAAAAAAAGAAAAACACCAAAAGCAGCTTTAATTCTCTTTTAATATATTTTCTTTATTAGAGGACATAGTTTTTAAAAATGATTTAATAAAATTAAACTCAAATTCAAACAACTTAAAAACACTGATTTCTAATTTAAACCTTTAGTTAAAATTAAGCACATATTTAAATAAAATCAGTAGAAGTATTTAATTGTGAAAAAACTTATAATTTGTCAAATACTTCATCTTACTTGTTTGATGTTCCCGCCAACCTGTTGTGTACAGGATTTAAACAATTCGTTTGTGAGAAGGGATCATAGTTTTGCATTTTTTGTTTTTATTAAATTTTACAATTGAAAGCATTTTTTTTAACGTTTAAAATTAATGATGTTTATAAAGAAATTTAAAAATAATATTTTTATTGGTTTTACTACTTAAATGAAAATCTTAGAAACAACTTAAATATTCGTATTTAATAAAGAACAACAATTGCATAACATAAAGTTTAAAAGAAACTTACCTAATTTAGAGCCATTCAATTCCTCTACATGTCGTCCGTTTTCATGGCCGAAAACATCTTTACGGAAATTGGGATCATTAGGTGCAGGACCATAGGGTGCATTTGGAACTTGCTTCCTGAAAACTATCTAAACTCGAACAAAAATACGCGTTTAAAAAACATGTAAATATTTTGGAATACACAATACAAATTTAAAGAAAATTTCCTTAAAAAAGAAGAAACTAAAAACTGTAGAATTTGGGACATAAGCCCAATTCTTAGGGAATTATTTTATACTGAAAAAAAAACACAAAAAAAACTTTGTTGTTACACAAGAAAATTGCAACTCAAAATGCAACCCTGATCGTACAGGAACTATTATTATAAGATTTTTTTTTTTAATACGAAATCGGACAGGAATTTTTAAAAATCTATCACATATTTTTTTACTAAATTTAATATAGAACACACTGCTCTATTTTTTGTGTGGAATTTTTTTTAAAGATTTTCTATTTTTATTTATATTTTTGCTGAAAATAGATTTATTCATTAATAGCACTAAGCAAAAGCAACTTCCCTACAATAACATTTAAAGTATGTTTTACCACTCTTTTGTTTGACAACTAAAAAAAAGATCTGGCAGCTTTTTATACTAAAACGACCCAGATGTTTTTGCTGGCTTAGGATAGAAATCACAGTTGAAAACGGAATTTTCAGAACTAATAACAAGTTTACACACGTCAACTTTTCTTGCAGCAATTCTGAATTTGTCAAGAAAAGGGAGTGCAGAATCATTTTATTTTTCTGTTTCCCACCTACAAAATTCAGAATTTCTGCAAGAAAAATTTACGTGTTTGAACTCGCTGTTAGCGAAATGTTGAACAGAGAAGTTGTAAAGTGTGTTTTTAAATAAAGTGGCATGAAAATACAGGGATACATATATTAGATGTGGAGTTCAGCATAAATATTAGCGATAACTGGCAACATGACAAATTAATTTATCATGTCTAAAAAAAACAGGCACAGTATAATTATTTATTTTTAAATTTATTATTTATGGCGATCCTTATGGAAGGCCTTTAGAAAAAATTAGAGTTAAGACTCATTAGAGAGTTTCTCTCCACGGAATTGTTTAGTAAAAGAAGAAAGAATTATTCGAAGTAATTAAACAATATTACATTCAACTTGTTATATAAAATTCATCATAAAAATAAATGAGAATTTTATTCTAAAAATGATTATAAACATTTCCTTAAGGGATTGAACTAACTGTTTAACATTTTAAGTAAAACTTTTAGGTTAAGAGTTATTTTCAACTTTTGTTTCTAAAACAAACAACAATAAAAAATTTAATACAAACCTTCATAATAGTATAACCGAAGAATACAACAATACCAATTGTATATAAAGGCATTATAATGCCCATACCACTTTGTCCTTTTCCCTGAGGTTGATGCATTGATCCAGCTCCCATAGGTGGACGCATGCCGGGTATTGGACCAGGCTAAATTCAAAAAAGGAACAAAAACAATTTTAGCTTAAGACGAAAATATTTAATAAAAATTAAATGTTATACTTCTTTAAATTTTCTTTAAAAAGAAATAGACATAATTAATTATAATTATATACTTAAAAAACTAATAAAACAACAATATATTTTGATAATTTTTTTCACATGAAATATTTAGAATTATTTAGATTCATCCACAGACATTATGAACAATTATCTTCGAAAATAAGTAGTACAGGAAGTTAATCCTCTTTTGCATAAATATAACGCAAAAAAACTAAATTTATGTCGCTGGTCACTCATTGATAATAAAAAAACATCAAAAAAATTAATAAAAGGAAAAATAATAAAAATAAGAACATGGTGGGTGGGTCTTAGAATTTCTTGTGCTAATTAAAATGTTTATGCGAAAATCTTTTGCATTAAAATTTTAAAATAAATTATTAACTTTTCGCTTTCGATTTCTCCAAAAAAATTTAAACAGAAAAAGTTTATATCGTTAGCTAAAATAGAAAAAATCTCAATTGGTTTTTTTACTTAATTTTGTGTTGAAAATAAAAATAATTGCCACAATTGATAATGTAACGGTAAGATTTTTAAGAGAAGCTTATAACTTGTTTTAGAATTAAAAACATTAATAAGTTATAAGCTGTCATAGCTGGCGATTTAAAGTCAGCTTGTTGCTTTTAGATATTTTGACGTTTTAACAAGTTTTAAAACTTTTATGTTTTCGAGATTTTATTATTTTTATTTTATTTTAGCATAACCTTGAACCTAAAAAAATGAACAAAAAACTAAGAGGATTAAATGACTTTGTGTATCAAGTAAGTCAAAATGTCACATGTAAATAAAAGATTTAAATTAATGATTGAAGGATTTTCCCCAACAAAAAAGAAAATTTTACCCGAAGCAGGAATACAAAAGATAGTAAAAGAATATTGCTTTAAAGCTTAAGATATAATAACTTGATCAGAAAATGTTGCAATGCGTTGTCTTGTACATCGTACTGCTGCGATATTATCCATCAAACTTTCTTAAATCCGAGGTATTTGACTTTCGGAAGTTCCCACATTATTCGGTTAGTTTTAAAAGGCTGTCGTTATTCTTTGCGATAATTCTTGCAATAAGCATTAAATTGCATTAATTTTAAGATTTTAGTCTTATACACCAAGTTACATAAACTATAGGGGCACCCTTTTATTTCCAAACTTAAATTTTATACTTGTTGTTATAGCGTTCCTAGCAATACAATTACTTTGTAAATTTAAATCGTCTGTTTTTAACTGTTTTAAAGTTTGGCCGTTAACATCAAATTACAATAACTAATGTAACACCCTTTTATTTATAATTTAAAATATTTATACTTGTTATTATACGAGAGCTGCTATATATATTTCTGGCCTGAAAAGACTGACTGCTGCCAAGTGCAATCTGATATTTCCATTGGAAAGTTTGTCATTTTTAAGCATAATCGTACTCAAAACGTTTTGACGTACAACCATTATTTGTGTTGTTTACAGTGATTTGAAAAAATTAATATAGAAAAAAATAGAATTAACTCGTGAACATTTTCGTGCCATCATTTTTCACAACTTTCGACGTGGATTATCACGACAAGAGTGCATTGATGAACTTAAATCTTTGTATGGCGATGAAGCACCATCCTATAGCACTGTGAAAAATTGGTATAATGAATTTAATCGTGGCCGAAACTCGCTCAAAGACGAATTCCGTGAAGGTCGTCCAAAAACGGCTGTTGTGCCAGAGAACATTGATGCCGTGCGTGAACTCATAATGCAAGATCGACATGCGACATACCGAGAGAAACACCTGACCGTAAAAAAGGTTTGTTCTCGTTGGATCCCTCAAAATTTGAAAGTCGCTCAAAAAAAAAAAGGATCTTGTCGATTGGTGCAAAGAAATGTTGCAAAAATACGATTGCGGTGCTTTAAAAACGTTTATAAGATCGTCACAGGTGACGGATCATGGATCTATGCGTATGAGCCCGAAACGAAACAACAATCGACCGTGTGGGTCTTCAAAGACGAACAAAATCCAACGAAAGTTGTTCGTGGAAGAAGCACTTCGAAGCAAATGGTCGCCTGTTTCTTCGGCAAAACTGGTCATGTGGCGACTGTTCCACTTGAGCAACGTAGGACGGTCACTTCTGAGTGGTACACTACAATTTGTTTGCCTGAAGTCATCGGAGAAATTCGAAAAGCCAACAAGAGAAGACGAATCATTGTTCACCATGACAATGCGAGCTCTTACACATCGGCTCAAACCAGAGCGTTTTTGACCGGCCAAAACGTCGAATTAATGGGTCATCCGCCGTACAGCCCTGACTTGGCACCTAATGATTTCTTCTTGTTTCCGCACATCAAGAAAAAAATGCGTGGTCAAAGATTTTCGTCGCCAGAAGAAGCTGTTGAAGTGTTCAAAAACCATGTTTTAGAGGTGTCTCAATCGGAGTGGAAAAAGTGCTTCGACAACTGGTTTGAGCGCATGCAAAAGTGTATAAATCATGCTGTGGAATACTTTGAAAAACAATAAAACCATTTTTGATTATAAATGTTCGCATTTTCATTATTAGGCCAGAAATATATAGAGCAGCCGTCGTGTAAGAGGAAGTAGTGGATATTTTTTCTAATTTCCAAGTAATTTTATATAACGGTTCAATTCAAATTATATTAATTATTGGAACAGCCTTTAATTTCTAATTTAAAATTGTATACTTGTTCTTACAGTGGACTTAGCAATACAGGTTCCTTATAAATTTCAGCTGCCTGTCTATAACTATTCAAAAGTTTGGCCATATAAATTAAAATACATCAACTATTGGGACACCCTTTAATTTCAAATTCCTAATTTTATACTTTGTTAAAGCGGACATAGAAATACAGGTTCCTTGTTAACTTCAACTGTCGGTCTAGAACTGCTTAAAATTTTGGTGACATACATCAAATTATATCAATTATTGGCACACCCTTTACTTTTCAAATTTAAATTCTATACTTGTTATTATAGAGGACTTAGAAGCACAAGTTCTTTGCAAATTTCAACCGTCTGTCTGCAACCGCTAAATGGTCATACATATTAAATTAAATAAACAATTGGGGCACCCTTTAACTCACAATTTTGTAAATTTATAATAATGATCCCCAAAATATAAATTTATAAAACATATTTGGTTATTTATGAAGAAATATTTGCAAAAAAAAAAATACTACAAGCGCGAGAGTGAGAGAGAGAGAGAGAGAGAGTTCAATAAGCCGAAAGGCACTAAAAAATGAAATGAAGTAACATTTGTTTGATAAATTTTCTGACAAGTACACGTAAATTTGTTTTTTAAATTGTTTTTGTCTTCATGCGACTACCTATTATTCAAATTAACTTGCTTCTTAACAATAAACAATTAAATAAATTTTGGTTTATTAAAATTTGTTGCTGGGAGCACCTATATTTATTTCATCGAGTGTAGTTGCTTCTTAAATCATAAAATTTTAGGAATTGTTTTCCTGATCATGAAAAATTTATTTAAATTTTCATAATGACTTTTTGTGTTTTTAAAATCGTAGGTGGACAATGTGATAAGCAGTCAAAAAAAAAAACAGATTTTTAATTTTGTTTTTGCTAAATGTATATTTATTTATATTTATTTTTAGACAGTGGTGTTATAGATAAATATAAAATTATTAGTTTACACATAAGTATATTTTTAATAAAATCATTTTAAGGTAACGATAACCTAATAAGTTGTTTTACCTGTTAAACAAATTATGGACAGATCTCAAAATTTTCTAATAAAAATTTATGGGTCTTTAAAGCACAAGACTTGAAACGAAATAACCACAAAAATTGCACAAAGTTTTTTAATATTTGGTTATGAAAATAGAGATAAACATTTCTCTTACTAAAAAGAAACCTATAAAAATTTAATAAGTATTTTTACAGGGTGGGTCATGTTATGTTGTTTTGCTTTATTTATTAACTGCAATGATCTCGAGATCATTTGGACCTTTTACGGAACATCGCAATAATTTTATTTATTTAAAATGCAACATTTATTGCAGTCAGTCGCGAATGATATTAAATCTGGTTCGTTTTTGTTTGTCAAGTTCAAATAAATTATCTATACGGTAGCATAGATTGGCATGCATACATACATACATATATACATACAAACATACTTCATTTCTGTTTTGCCTGCGAACAAAGACGCAATGATACTCCACTAAGGTGGCTTATAAACTTAAAATTAAAATAAATATTAACTTAATCCAAAATTAATTTAAATTCACTTGTTAAAAAATCGCTTATTTTAAATATCTTCCGAAAATAGAAGAAGTATCCTAATAAATCTGTTTCAATTATTGACAATTTTCATTTTCTTATAGAACATATATTGTTATTTATCGATACCGAAAGGTGTGGAGTTCTTTTGGAAGATGTTTTAAATTATCAGTATCAGTAAAGGGGGGTTTAGACGGTACGACTTTACGTACGTAAAATCCAAGAGAAAATAATATGAAAATTTATCCGTATTTGAAAAAATGAGAGTAAAAATCTTACGACAGATTTTTTCGCGTTTACACAATTGGTATATACAGGTTTTTGGGCGGTTTGCAGAAAAATGCATCCCTGATCTAATGATTCGTAATTGTCTTTTGAAAATTTTCAGAAAACATAGAGAGCCATACGACTTTCAAATTTTCATCCGTAATTTCTCTCAATTTGTGCAGATTCATTACGTATTTTGTTTAGACGATCCCACTGGTACTATTTTGCACAAATATTTGACATGTCGTAAGACTTCTGTGACCATGTAAACCGCACTTAACTTAAGAATCTTTTTTGTAAGAAGCTGTGTTTGTCGTTGACATTATATCCTTCTATACAAAAAGTTTAGTTATGGAAAAAGATTAATTAAAACTGTTTTAGTTATCGAAAATAATAAAAGGGGTCAAAAATTATGTAGACATTAAAGAGAGCGATACCGTGATTTTTAAGGAACGTCGTTAGAAGTGAACGTGATTTTCAAATCACCGTTCTTTTAAATAGTCACCGTGATCACCGTTTACATTTTTTTTATTTTAGCACGCACGTTTATATATGAAGTATATATTTTATGCAAACAGTTATATGTATATAAATTTTTTTTTTTTTTTTATATCTACATTCATAGCAGCTGCAATTAAATTTGGCAGAAATATAAAGTTCGGTAAACAGGTTGATTATAGGTTCAAACAACATTTTTTTATCTCTTGTTATATACATATGTACGTATGTGTAAAGTGTGAAAAAAGAATAGCTGATGTTAATAAATGGAAGCAAGAAAAAAACTACACATCAATGAAACCGCTTTGACTTATGAAAGAGTGAAATGGTCAAAAGTATTAATATTTTTCTGTACAAAGTTAAATCACATTTAAGTTTGTTTGTGTGCAATATAAGAGAACGTTCTTACGAGTACTAGAACTGTTACTTGACAAATTCAGTCACTGTTATAGTATGTTTCCACGGCACCTGCTTCACTCTCTATTCTTGCTTCACACTCCAATCATGAGCGAATCAACTTGCTTCGCCATACAAGATTATGAGCGCGAAGCTGGTAGATTCATATTGAATCTACTTGTAAAGCATGAAAAATTTCTATCTTCTCTAATTTTTATCGCAAGTTTATCTGAACTAGCTGTATAAAATGTAAACAAAAAGTGAAAAAATAATTTTAAAAGTGGTGTGTGGATATGTGTAGTATAAAAAACAATTAATTTCATTAAAATTTAAAATATAATAAATTTAAAATTAAAACGCAAAATTAGTTTTTGAACAAATTATTTGAAAGTTGTTTCAGTTTTTGTGCAGACGTCCAATCGAAGCATGTAGCATGTGTCGTGTAAACGGCATGCTTCGCAATCATGATTCGAAGAGCGAAGCAAGTGCTTCATTTTGCCGTAGAAACATACTATAACGTTTATTATTCAAAATATCGATAACTTAAAACTTTTTCTTTAAAAAGTTGTTTAGCTTAAGTTACGCCTACTGTATTTATATAAAATCGTTAACAACGATTATTCAGTTTTGCTACAGTTTTAAAATTTCGTATAAAGAATCTACTTAACTTATGAAAACCTTCTTTTAAACAATAGTGTGAGAGCGGACGATTCAAATTTATATACAGAAATTTTAACACAAATTGCAAAAAAAAATTCTTGCTTTATTTAATAAATATTTAACTGGCGTTAGTGATGGCTCATATCGATATCAGTTTCTTTAGATTTTTATACCCTTCACCACAAAAAGTGGAAATTTAGTTTAAAAATTCTACAAAATCCCTTTCCGACTTAATAAATAATAAATAATAATAAATAAATAAAATAAATTAAATAAATAAATAAATAAAATAATAAATGAAATAAATATAAATAAAATAAATATATTTTAAGTTCTTATGCATAGCGATGTCCGTCTGTCCGTCCGTGTTAGTGAAATCAACTTTGCCAAGGAACCAGATGAGCTTAAGAAAATGTAAATACTCCAATCGATCAGACATAGTTTCGAAAATTTTGCTATTGAATCAGCAAGATCTGTCCATGTCCTTTGAGGCATCTGCCTTTAATTTGTCTCAATCATTTTGAAGTAACTCCAATAAAAAAAATATAAAAAAAATAAAAAAACAAATATATGGGACGGTAGAGAATAAAAAAATAGGTAAAAAACATCAAGTTAAAAAATTGGCGCTCTCCTATATTTTCCGAGTTATGGGCCTCTAACATTTCATAGAAAAGTACGATTTTGCACCATAATTTTTTAGACTTCAATATGGGTATCATTTAAGAGCTTTTGAAGAGATCTTTCAGAATATACTACAATTTTTACAAATGCTTAATCCATGAAGAGCCAGTGATATTTTTATATATTTGTTTTTTTTTTAATTTTTTTTTTTTTTTTTTTTTTTTTATTAGAGTTACTTCACTAAACTAGTTTTTCAAACATGGTGAAAGGTGTATAAGATTGGGCATAGCCGAATATAGCACTCTTAAGTGTTTTCTATCAAATTGTTTAAGGTTTTTGTATAGAATCTTTTTTTTTCTTTAAAAATCGAATATAAAATGGTTTTTGAAAAAATTGTTATAAATAAATAATATAAAAAATATGTAAAATAAGATAAAAAAGTTGAAAATTTTTATACAAAAATTTTTAGCTATCGATATCCATAATTTCTATATTTTTTTAATTTTTATTTTACTTTTAGGTACTTAATTATTTTATTTTAATTTAGATACTCACTCTTCCTTCTACAATGCGAGGTGGAGAATTATTAGGCGATGATTTACGATCTACGATTGGTATCGTTGGTGTGGCTGGTATAGCACGCCCACGTTCTCTCATGGCCTGATAAACCGAATCCGGATGTAGATGAGATGGCCGTTCCTGACGAATACCTGTACAAAAGTTTTTATTTATTATCCAAAGCAAAATTAACTCATACAATGACTTTTTAACTTTATAAAGTTCATGTCGACACCATAGCAGTATTAGCGTGTATAAGCTATTTACAGTTAATTTAAGCATTAAAAAATATTTAGCAAAAGAAATTTAATAAAAAATAAAAGTGTAAAAAGTAAATGAAATTAAAAGTGAAATTAACACACACGTAAGAAATATGAAGCAAAAAAAAATATATAAGAAAACATTTAAAAAAAAATTATAAACATTTTGCAAACGTTATTGTAAATTGTTTATGACGTACAAACAACAAAAAACAATTTGTTGGCAGACATAGGAAAATGCATTTCTATATTTTGTTTATTTTTATTTTTTCTATTAATATAAAAATAGAAATCAAGGCCGTAACGAATTTTATAACGGATTTTGAGATTTAAAGATTTGAGTTTCAGTTAAAAATGAGCTTTAATTTGCATTTATAATATAATTGGTTTTTTGCATGTAGACGATTTTTCTTAATTAAACACTACTTAGGACGCCAATCTTTAATAAAAAAAAGGAATTAGACACATTAAGGAAATTAATTACCCTGTCAAAAATCCAAATGTGTAATTTTTTCAGAGTTTTTCACTAGACATAACGCAAAACATTAAGGACACATTAAAGAAAACTTAACTGGTAACAAAGCTGAAAGGCAAACCAAAAAAAAAAAAAAAATGGATCGGTACAGTAGTTATTCGAGGTTAAACAAAAGACAATGTGTGAAAGAAACCACAAAACTTTCAAAGTAAAAAACAAAAAAAAAAAAAACAAGTCTGACCCCCCTTAAAAAATAAGGATGATGATTTGTGATTTAACTATCAACACAGAGCTTCCTGTTTTTATTTTATTGTAGTATAAGTTGCAGCCATCAATTTGTATGCATTTTAAAATTTTTCTGTTTTTATTTAATGTGCTTAAGAGCTCATGCAGAAGAGCAACATTTTGGCAACTCTAGAAATGTCAGTTGACAGCTAAGTAGAGCATCATATCAAAAGCGCTGGACCATTGAACAGATTTTTTGAGTAAAATTATCACTATTCTATTACAAAAAATCTGAAAGAGTTCTTTTTAGTCAGAAAAATTGCAGAAAAGGGTTCGTTAAGTTCAACACAAAAAGAATTTAACACAAAATGCAACTCGGATCCAATAAAAATTTTCTATTTTTGAAAGATCTTACAACCAAATTTGACAATAAATCACGACCTTAACCCTACATACATCTCCATTTAGGCCAGGATTCACTATCATACACAATCGTGCGACTTACAGCCTGTTTATAGAACACGTCAAGAACGAAACGAAACCGGATGGCATATGGACGAATACGTAATAATTAGCGTCCATGTAACACGTTTCGGTTTTTTTGTTTAGCTGTCGTTGTTTTTCGTGTAAATAAATGTTGTGTCAAATCGTAGTATTGCCAATGTATTAATTAATAATTTTTATTTACTTTTTTTCATATAAATTTTTTATTTTTGCCGTAAATGATGGTAACCCTACTTCGGCGCTTAAAAAGAAACAGCTGAGTTAAATAAACAAAACAAAATTATCAAATAATCAATTTGTTAAAAAAATTTGTGCAAACAAAAAGTTTAAAGAATTAATAAATAAAAAAGTTTAAAATAATAAATAATAATTGTAAAAGTGTGAGTGTAGTGATTATATGAATATATAAGATTTTAAAGTAGATGCTTACGTAGATGTTTTATTAGTGAAAGTGTTACATGCATATGTAAAATTTTTAAAACGAATGGTATTTTTCTTCGCTCTGCTTTGACGTTTCTGACACTACAATGCGCGATACATAAACCAGAAACAATTGTCATTTGTTACGTTTTTTAAAAAAAAAATGACATTTGTGTTTTTAAGACCCAAAGATGGAAAACGGTAACGTTTTTGCGCGTCTAAACGGCAGATTGTGTTATGTAGACTGTCTGTTTATCACACAAAAATCTGACTACTTTAATGGCGTCATAGGTGCCAAACTACTATAAAAAAAGGATGCAAATAACAGATACTTTTAACATTTTATTGTTTTTTCTCCTCAACTTTAAGAAATCAAGCCTGATCGCATAAAAAAAAAAATTTCATTTTATGAATTATTTCAAAATATTATAAAATCGCACAGATCTGTCAAATAGTCTGTCACACACATACACTTTTAATCCACACTATCATACTTTTTGAGCACACATGCAATTTTTGACAGATCGTATGACTCAATATGATAGTCAATCCTGGCCTTTAGCTATCAAGTTGGTATGAACATTATGTAGCACATGAATTTACCTAATGTAGGCTCCTGTAAAATTATCGTTGGCCGAACATTTATCTAAGCAATGGTGTTCGCCATTAAAAATGTGACTTTTAGTATGATTTCTCAATTTCAAATTAACGCCATCTATTAACTAACAGTGCGTACATTATGTTCCTTGTTAAAAACATTAAAACAATCCTGACGAAAAACAAAAAATTATGCGCAGACAGAACATTAACATCAACACGTTTTCGCCACATAGAAAAATATTAACAGATTTATATTGTTGTCTGCCGTCGTTATGTCTTGTTAAATTCGATGGCTAGTGGAGACGTAGGGTAAGCGATGAAGCGCTTGTTAACCATAACGTTGCAGTGTAATCATTCCATTACACTAGACTTATGCCATATAGTTCAATTTAGTGATGGCTCTTTTTAGTTTAAAGTTTGGAAATGAACTAATTTTTTTATAAAGGTTTTTTTTAGTTCAAAATCTTTCTTAGTTCAATTGTTCTGCTGACGTATTGTTCGTACTTTTCAACTTTAAGTTCAAACGGTTTCTTAAGTTCAAATGTTGTTTTCAAAATATGATGGCAACAACGCCGTAGGATTGCCAAAACGAATGTCCGAAATAGCCAACAGGCTCTAGTTCATCTTGTCTGGTAGTTGAAATACAAAGTATAGTTCAAAAATGAACTAGCTATACTTGAAAGTATGAACTAGTTCACTTAGTTTAATCAATGGAATCGTTTAAATGAACTAGTTCGTTTATTAAGTATACAAGTCTACATCACACAGTTGATGTGTAATCACACAATTGATCTTTTCAAGTAAAAGTAAATCCTCCCTTCTAGGCTCAAAAAAACTTTCCGGAATAAGAGTATTTTACGGTAAATTTGCTTAGGCTTTTATCACGTCTTTGAGTACTTTGATGTGAAATACAGCTAGATGGTTCAGTTACGGCATATGACCTTTAAGCTTAGGATGGCAGTATACTTAGCCAAAATAAATATAGGCTCTAAAGGCTCCTAATTTAGCTTCAATTATTTTGACATTTTACGTTACGTTGCAAATGGACTCCGCAATGAAGAAAATAATTGCTTCGTTGAACTTTGTGCTTAACAAAAGCATTAAAACAAACCCCGTTTTTTAGAAAATTTCTTAAAATATTTGCGAAAAAAATTTAAGATGTTTTACATAAACTTGAAAACGGAGGAGCATCTCTATTAAGTACTTTAAATCTTAAAGCGGAAATTAATTCACTAAGAAAACTGTGCTTAAAAGAAATAAAAAAGTCAATCAGAGCTCTTCAATTATGCGAATTTTTCTGAAATTATTAAAGAATAATTGATTTTCTACCTCTAAATACTTCTAATTATTTATCCTGCCAATTTCGTAGCTACTTAATTTATTCAAAAGAATTTTGAGACGTTACCTATAGCGATTATCATCCATTCTTAAGGTGCCTTTAGACGAAATGTTTTTTACATATGACTTGTCACATTTTCCATAACAAAATACATATGTATCATGTAAACGGTTTAAAACCTTTCTTATGTTAAATACATATGTAAAAGTCATTTGACAAATTTTCATTAAGAGCGTGTACTATTTTTATATGATAAAGCATATGATTTCCAGTGGTGCAACTGTTTTTTCTTCACTTATACCATTTTTAAATGATCAAAAAGTGCAAAAAGCACTAAAATCGTTGGAAGCAGAATAGAGTTGACATCTTTATTAGCATTAACAGAGCTGCTCACCAAACAACTGTTGTAAACAATGATTCAGTTTGTAGGTTATGTCAGAAGTAATTTGCATGTACGTTTAAACGGGAAATTTAAAATTTAAAATGACTACTTTGACATACATAAGGAATTACATGTGGATTTTCAAACTGACAAGTCATATGTAAAAAACTTTCCGCCTAATTGTACCTTTAGCAAATAATGCAAAACCTGTAACTTTCAGTAGAATATTTTAGAGAAGGTGCTGCAGAATGCCGAAACAAAGCATGAAAACTTTTTACGCTCTTAAAAATAGTCGCATGAATATTCTATCAGATGTAGACTTGTGCCATATAGTTCATTGTAGCGACCGTCTATTTTAGTTCAGAGTTTAAAAATTAAATAGTTCCATTTTTAGTTCAAAATGTCTTTTTAATTTAAAGCTCTTCCGGAATTTTGTTCAAATTTAAGAGAAACAGGAATTAATATTCCAACTCCAGGTATAAAAACATATTATTTGACTTACAGCAGCTGCCAGCAAAACCACAAAGAGTAATTTATACAATATTCATTTCCGACCCCATAAAGTCTAAATATTCTGAGTTCTTATGCATAGCGAAGTCGTTTGAACGATGTCCGTCTGTCCTTCTGTCCGTCCGTGTTAGTGTTGAAATCAACTTTGCCAAGTAACTAGAGGAGCTAGAAAACATTCAAATATGCCAATCTGTCAGAAATAGTTTCGAAAGATTGTTATTCAAAATCAGCAAGATAGGGTTATGGCCCTCGAGGCAGTGGGCTAAACACCACACCTGTCTCTAATTTTTCCACAATTAAGTAATTCCAATCACAAAAAACAAATACATGGAGCAATAGAAAATTAAAAAGTAAGAAAAAAACATCAAGTGAAAAAATTGCTGCTCGCCCATATTTTCCGAGTGATGGTCCTCTGAAATTTTCATAATAAATTTCGATTGTCAATATGGGTATCGTTAAAAAGCTTTTGAAGAGATCTTTTAGGAAATACTAAAATTTTTGAAAAATGCTTAACCTGTTAAGAGCAGATGACATTTTTGTTTTTATTTTTTAATTCTCTGTCGCCGCAATATTTGTTTTTTTTCATACGAGCTACTTCTCTAAACTAGATTTACTTACATGGTGAAGGGTAAATAAGATTCGGCATAGTGATATATAGCACTCTTATTGGTTTAGTTTAGTATTAGAAACAGTAAACAATTAAAGAAATAGTGCAATTGAGTTCATCTTGTCTGGTAGCTTGAACACAAAGCATTGTACTTTTAAGCAAGAAGGTATGTAAGCGTACCTATTTGAACTAGTTCATTCAGTTTAAGGAATTGAATAATTGAACTAGTGCTAGTAGTTGAACTACTCAGTTCTAAACAAAGTCCTTTAATAAAGCTTGCATTTATTAAAGAAATCACCTTAAATAGACTTAATACATCTTATGAGTCCACGGACAGCAAAGTCTGATAGTAAAACTATTTTTTTATATACAAAAATTTGAATAATTGAATTGGAATAAAGAAAATAATATTTTTATATTCAGCATAGATTATCTAAACTAAACATTTTTGTTTTTATATGACACTGAGTTCTTAATTCTTGATTTCCGTTCAATACAAAATGTTTATAATAAATTCTAAGGTTGATACAATATATGAAAAATCTATTCCGATGCCTTTAATTATAAATAAATATATCCTGAGATTCTTAACTAAATGATGGTTTTTTACACATTTTTAAATTTGCCATTCCTGATTTTATTAGAATGGTCAATATTTTGGTTGTTAGTGTTAACAAAAATATCATGCTTTAACAAAAATTAAACTCTTTTTAGTTTTCCTTTATAAACGTACTTATTTCACCAGTATAAATATTTAAACTTTTACGGTATAATTGTGGCCCATAAGGTTCTATGGGAGGTTCCAAACTTTTCGGTTGTCTAAATGAAGTCGAATTAAAAAATTCTTCACGATTAAGTACTACATCACAACAACCTAAACCAAAATAAATTTTATTTAAACAAATAAAATAAAAATTACAACAACTTGACAATAAATAAAAAAGCTAATAAATGAATGAAGGTATTTTTACTTACCTCCTGGTCCTCGATATCCTTCTTTTGTGTTTGTTTTTGTTGTGGACGCTGTTGGAGCCGGTGCAAACATCATGGGATAAAATACTTTTGGCCATAAAATCGCTATACAACCAATAACTGTTACAATTATTAAGGCGGTCTTTTTGGGACTTAAGCCTTCATTAGCATAAATTGGCAAAGAGGGATGTTGTTGTCTATTTTTGGACTGGGTTTGAGACATCTTAGTTTGCTTTTTTTTTGTTTTGTGTGTTTGATTATTCAACCGTTTTAATTTTGTTTCTATTAAAAATATTTCATTAAATGGTAAGTTTTTTATTTGCTTTTGTTATATTTTAAATTTTTTTTTTTAATTTTAATTTTATATCACTTTCATTACATTAGTTTATGATGGTGGTGGCTAAATGGATCGATTGATACCTAAACGGAAGAGAAACAGTTTATTGTTGATCAAATATTTTAAAATTGATTAAAAAACTTTAAACTAAAGAATTAATTGCGTGGAACTTACAACTAAAAGAAGTCATTAATTAATATGACTTTAAGCTCTCATCACAAAATTGTGATTATCGTTGTCACAATATATAATTATTTGTCCTTAAAAGTCAACATAAATTACTGATGACGTCATAGTTAATATATATTTTAAATTATATGGATTCTTAGCAATATCCGTCAGCTAATGTCTAACAATCGATACAAAATATTTTAGAAATAAATCAGCAATTTTTTAACGGCTGCATAAAATTTACATGCTGCCAGTAGAGTAGTAGGATTATTCGAGCTAAGTTTTTTAGATTAAGCTTTCCAGACATTCTAGGAGCAGGAGCATGGAAACAAAGTGGCCTAATGTAGGACACGTTGCTACTTTTTTATTTTTTCTTAAGAATGTTAACTTTATACTTTAAAACTCAATGGCCCACATTCTTAGTTAAAATAAAGTCTATTTTTAGGGAGCTAAAGTCGGTTTTACTTTAGAGTCGACTCTAACTCATTCATAGACAATTTAAAATATATTTTTGGCGTTGAAGTCAACTCTAAATGTAAAAATAGCTTAAGCTGTTTTTAACTCATTTTTCTGATTTTTAAACCAAATTGAACAAAATAACAACAGGGTTACTTTTTCCTCATGTTTGATTAGAAATTGTATGAAAACATTTATCAAACTAGAGTTGACACCCAGTTAAAATCTATTCGACTTAAAGTATGCTTTATTTTTGGCTATGAAAGCAAACAAGATAATAAGAGCTTTTTAGTTTAGAGCAACGGTTCTCAAATGGGGGTCCGTGGACCCCTGGGGGTCCGTAGCAACCATCCAAGGGGTCCGCATAAAGAATCGAAAAAATAGTTTTTACCAAAATAATAAAAGTTTAATTTTAAACTTGGGCTTCAGAGGGGTCCGCGAAAAAAAATTTGTGCACTAGGGGTCCGTGAGCAGGAATTTGATGAGAACCCCTGGTTTAGAGTATACTTTAGCAAGAGTCGACTTTAGTATATGACTATGAATATGGGCCATAGTCTGTAGTTGAGTTATTTGTGTAAAAAAATTGTGAATTTTTCAACACTTAGACCGGTTGTTTCAAATTGAAATTTGTAAAAATGACTATTTTTACATGTTTTTTTTTATCAAAAAAGAACCTCATGAATCCTTTTGTCAAAAAAAAAATTCTATACGTCACTATTATCAAAATGGATGCTTCGTGGTAAGTTAAAAATTATAAATTTAAATTTAAAAATTTGTAAAAGATGTATTCTTTGAAACTGAAATGCAAAACTGAAACTGGTTTTCAAAAGGCCTCTACAGCTAAAATCATTCTCATTCATGATTCTTGGGCATAACACCGACATTTTCTCCGTAAATAAAAAACAACATTTATTTTATTTTTGAAACAAAACGTTTTAATTTAAATATCACTTTTTCTATAAAAAACGTCTAGTGTGAATTGATAGCACGGAGTTGAACTTTAGACAAAACTGATTCGAAAAAATACATTTTCCATATGTTTTAAAATAAGTCAACTGAATTAAAGGCTAATCATATTATACTTAAGCTAACTTAAGCTACTGTCAAAAGTCAACGAAAAACCTTTCAAATACGTAAGAAACTTCTTGAAGACTTTTCTGGTGGCTATATTGTACTTTATGAACGTACCTACTTACTTCACATAGTTGCAAACATTTGTCCTTTAAAAGAAACTGTTTTCTTCTTATAATTTTTAATGTATCGAATTTTTACCCAAAATGTTATTAAATATTTACAATTTAAAAATATATTTCCAACAACAAATGATTATGAATTATTTCTTTAATAATGAAGCAAATAATAACATAAATAAAAAAGTACTAAAAAATGCAACAGTGTGTACATCCCTAAAGCATGAGTATATTAATATTTGAAAATTTATTAGTAATGAGAAATAAAATGGAAAACAAGTTAAAATCATTATACTCTGAATATATTAAAAATTGCATTAAATATTTGATTGCATTAGATGTTTTATTTGATGATCTTTTAATTTAATTTAATAAAAAAAAATCATTTTCAGCGTCTATTGCAGTTCGCTTTTTTAAATTTATAAAACAGTTGACATCTGATTTCTTAAGCAAAGTACGGTCGGCTTCGTTGTTTGCTTAAGAAAATACCACTTGACGAAACTTGACAATAAGTCGCTTAAGTACATTATAGTTATACACATTTGATTATGTGTAATCGCACAGTGGTTTAAACTGTCTTAAGCACATTATAAAAAGGCCTTTAAGTGGTTTTGGTACCATAAAGAATCTATGAGCAACTCAAGTGTTTTACACAAAATCACGTAAATGGAAACGCACTGTAACATTATTTTTCTTTTGTCAAATACAGAGCTCTGAACTCACAAATCTTGAATTTTTTATTTAATGAATAACAAATTCATAAAATCTTAGACTGATTAAATAAAATTCAAATTCACAAAGGTGTCTAGTTTTCGTTTTCACAAACTTTAAGGCCTAACTATAATTTGCATAAACTAGCTTAAGCTTATGTCAAAAACACAACGAAAAGCCTGTCAAATGTTTAGGTAACACATAAATGAATTTTAGATGACTACAATATACTTACAAAAGCTTAGTAACTAATTTGCCACAGTTGCATATTTATGTTGACTTCGTACTTTTGCAAAATATATTTTCTTTATAAATAATCAAAATTTAAAAACAAAAAGACATTTAAAGAACATATTTTATGCATTTAATAACACACACAAACACATTTACATTTTTTGTTCATATTGTAAGATAAATTCAATAAAAAAATTACAAGTTTTGTAGCTGTTTTTTTATTTGTGGCCAGCAATACTAAAAAATGCAACGGTGTATATTACTTAAATCATAAACAAATAAAAATTAAACTTGATCGCGCATTGTGCCTATTAAACATGGTCAAACAATTTAAAAGTTTACTTTTCTCTACATTTTCTATTATATTAAAAAATAAAAATTTATCAACGTCGATCTTCTTTGCAACTTTTCTTTATGAATGTATAACACAAAGCACAATCAGCTGTTTCCGTACCGAAAGTGCGATCAGTTTCGTACTTTGCTTAAGCATATGACATTTGACGAAACTTGACGAAAAGTTTTTGTAAGTACATTATAGTTTGCCACATATGATTAGTATGCATTATGACATTCGTTTAAGTTTGCTCAAGTTATCTTATGCACATTATAGTTAGGCCTTTATGTTAATTTAGTTTATGCACAGAGAAATCCGTTAATATTTTGCAAGTAAACATTAAACGTAGTGGCAACTTTAAAACACAAGTAAAAGCGCCATGTGATTTATGTAAAACGATATATTCGCACAAATTCAGTTGTATTGTAAGAGTTAAGAAGTCTATTTTAGTACGAAGCTAATTAACCGCTTAAATCTGAAGCTAATAATTATACTACTAATTCTGTTTCTGCACGGTTTTTTCATACCCTTCACCACAAAAAGTGGAAAAAGGGTATATTTTAGTTTGTCATTCCGTTTGTAATTTCTACAATATCCATTTCCGACCCCATAAAGTATTTATATTCTAACTTTTTATGCATAGCGAAGTCCATTGAGCGATGTTCCTTTGTCCTTCCGTGTAATAGTATGTTTTCAAGGCAAAATGAAGCAATTGCTTCGCTCTTTGAATCATGATTGCGAAGCATACCGTTTACACGACACATTCTACATGCTTCGATTGGACGTCTGCACAAAAACTGAAACAACTTTCAGATAATTTGTTCAAAGATTTTATTTTTCGTTTTAATTTTGTTTATTTGTAATTATTAAATTTAGAATTTTAATGAAATTAATTGTTTTTTATATTACACATATTCACACACCACTTTTAAAATTATTTTTTCTCTTTTTGTTTACATTTTATACAGCTAGTTCAGATAAACTTGCGATAAAAATTAGAGAAGACAGAAATGTTTCATGCTTCGCAAGTAGATTCAATATGAATCTACCAGCTTCGCTTTCATAATTTTGTATGGCGAAGCAAGTTGACTCGCTCATGATTGGAGTGTGAAGAAAGAATAGAGAGCGGAACAGGTGCCTTGGAAACAAAATATAAATGTTGAAATTAACTTTGCTAAGGCACTTGATGAGCTAGAGAAAATCTTAATACTCCAATCGATCAGGCATAGTGTCGCAAATGCTGCTATTGAAAATCAGCAAGATTGGTCCATGCCTTTCGCGGCAGTGGGCAAAACACCACGCCTGTCTCTAGTTTTTCCATTTCATTTGGAACAAAGTAACTTCAATCAAAAAAAAAAAAATATATATATATATATAGCGATGAAGAATTAAAAAATAAAAAAAAAACATTAAGTGAAGAGATTGGTGCTCGCCCATATTTTCCGAACTATGGGCCTGTGAACTTTTCTTTGTGTATGAAATATGAACATGGGTATCATTTAAAAGCTTTTAAAAAGATCTTTAGGGAAATACTACAATTTTGTTTAAAGGCCTAAGCCATTGAGAGCCGATGACATTTTTATGTAAAATATTTTTTTTTTTAATTTTTTTATACTCTGCCACCTGCAATATCTGTTTTATTGATAAGAGTTACTTCTCTTATTTAGATTTACGTACATAGTGAAGGGTATATAATATTTGGCATGGCCAAATACAGCACTTTTTTGTTTTTAACTTTTTTTAATAGGTTTTAGAGACAAGGAACCAATCATCTATTTTTGCACACGATCAATGTATTTTTTATTCGGTTTTTTCTGTAACCCAACTACCGTCCTATATAACGGAGAAAATATAGCAAGTCCAAATAAGACTCACGTTAAAATTTTAGATATGGTAATCTCTTCGATAACTTATGGGTTACTTTTACTTAACATAAACTTTTAATATCCAAGAACTATTTATTTGTCGAGTAATATTTTACTTTTGATTTTAATTTAATATAATTTCACTTCAGCAAGAGTTCACTGTATTTTTTTTTTACCTAAAAATGATTTTTTCTTAAGATGTGTTTTATAACACAGTATTATAAAATAATAAATTGATATTTTATATTTTACATATTTTTGCTAAATGTAGGAAATTCAGTTGTTATTCACATAAATAAGTTTATTTTTAAAACTTTACTAACTGTATTTTTTTTTTTTTTAATATTATTTTTTCGATATTATCTCATTGTTGTCTTTCATATTTAGCACACTTTTCTTTGAGGCATTTGAACAGGTGACTTAAAATTCTTTTTTTAACATTTAAATGTTTAGCGCGTTTTCAAATTTTCTAATCGAAACTTAGAAAAACACTAAAATATGAAAAAATATGAAATGAAAATTTTATTTTTGCAAAAAAAAACTCAGACATAATTATTTGACACGTAATAATGGAAACAAATTATTTGCAAATGAGAAAAGAAAACAAAAATTGCACATTTTGTGTAGAATTTTTTATTTAAAAATACATTTATTAGACGTCTGTCCGTTAGTCGCAACATTTCTACAAGCAGACAAATACAGAAAAAATATTTATGTAAGACTTTTTGCCGACATATAATTATATTTTTGAAAGCGCACAAACTTAAAAATTAATAAAAACCAAAAGACAAAAAAAAAACATAAAATACTTAAAAGAAAGGAGAAACACACACACATAAAAATTATTACATAAAAATAGATAACCCGTCCCGTATGGATTTATTTTTAGTGCTTGATTTATATTTTTTAATTTTGCAAAATAAAAATATTTTAGATAAATTGAGTTTTTTTTTTGTTTGCGTTATATTGATTATTTATATTTATTATGTATTGTGTTGCTATCGCTTCATAGATTTTTATTGGTAATAAATTTTTATTACTTTTTGAACACTTGTTTCTTGCAATTTAATTCACAAATTATAAAAGATATTTTAAAAAATTTTTATGAAAAGTAGAAAACTCTTACGCAAATATTTTTTGCATTTTTTTTTTCTTCTTCTTCGAATAATCTCACAAGCAAAAATAAAAAGAAAAAGAAAAACCCGTTCGAAGTGACCAAATCAAGCGAATATTAGCAACTACATTCATATTTCTCTGGTGGACATTGTAAAGTTTGTGGTCGGTCCGTTCATTTATTCATTCACACATTTAACATTCAGCATTAATATAAAACGTCATCAACCGCGTTATGATGATTTGGAGAGACCACATAACCGTGAAATATTCAATGATACACAGTAGTTTTAAAAACAATTAATCTTGTAGAAAATGCAAAATAAAAAATAAAAACAAAAAAAAAAAACATGATTCAAAATTTTGATATGTCTTTATTAATTACTATTATTTAATTATCCAACAAAGAGATGTATAAACAATTCATAAAGAGGGAACTTGAAAACAAAACTAGAAAAATTCAAACATTAAAGGAAATCAGAAAGTGGTAAGAATTATTACAAGGCGCTTTCCGAGCATTAAAGATATTATAGATATTTCGCTGGTCGTTAGATAAATTATAAAATAATGAGACAATTTTAAATGAACGACAAGCTTTGGAAAAGCTAACGAAAAGGTACGTTTCGCTTCTACATGAAACTGCTGAAATTTCTTATAAATATTAGTGCAAGAAAGAAATGGGTATCCCTTTAAACCTAAAGTATCTGTCGTAAGAAGTACCTCGTTTTTGTAACAATGATAAATTTCCACATCACCATCTAGTTTGGCACAAGATAAGGTAGAGTAAGGGCCATTTTATGTGGCCTATAAAGAGCTTTGCTTTAATAAAACATTCATTTTTTATTGCTATTAACGGGGTCATGTCTGTACATGAACTATTTTTGGAAAATTTTGATGTTGGTGTAGATAGTAATTGATATGGAATAAAAACACCTATTTTTGGAGTTTTTGTCTGTGTGTCCGACTGTCTGTCTGTCTGTATTCGCATCACGTAAAAACTGCTGTATGGATTTGAATAAAATTTTGTGAGGAGTTCCCCTAGAACCTTGGTTCAAATATAGAGTACTTTTTGTTTAATAAAAATATGTCATTTCGTAGAGAAACTAAAAACTAGTACTTGAACAGTTGTCAGTACATTTGTTTTTGTATGATGGAAAATTTTTAAAACCATTTACAGAACTCTACAACAAATTTTTCTAAATTTTCATTTTTAGAAAATTAAAAATGATATGCGGACAAAGTCTTGGACACTGCTAGCTAATAATAATATATACTGGATAAAAAAATAAAAAGTGAAAATATCATCGGTCCAAATAAATCCTGTCTTTAACTAATGACAAGTTGAATAAATGGGCCTAAATCATTATTTTTATAACCCGCGCCACAAAAAGTAGAATTAGGGAAAAACTAAGTTTGTCATTCCGCTTGTAATTTCTACAATATCCATTTTCAATCCCGAAAAGTATATAAATTCTGAGTCCTTATGCATAGTGAAATCGATCCGTCTGTCCATCCGTGTTGTGTTGAAATCAACTTTGCAATGGCACTAGATGAGCTAGAGAAAATTTAAATATGCCAATCGATCAGATATAGTTTCAAAAGAGCTGCTATTTAAAATCAGCAAGATGGGTCCATGTCCCTCGAGGCAGTAAGCTTAACACCAAGCCTGCCTTTAGTTTTTTCATGTCATTTGAAATAATAAAGTAACTCTAATTCGGCGTTTCCGAATATTATATACCCTTCACCATATAAATTTATAGCCACATGTATGTATATATATATAGAAGAATGAATTGATATTTGGGGTGAATTTGAGTTGCTTATATATCACCTTGGCGTCTGCTCTGCACTCTCCTTCATTAAAGAATCTATGGATATATAAACGCGAAATGCAAGGCTCTTAGTAAGCTGAAAGTTCGTTGAAAGCAATATTCTGAAGATGTCAGATATTTGGCTTTCAGTTTCACTTGTACAATTATAATATAAACAAGTAAAAGTGATATATTCGGCTATGCCG
The DNA here is from genome assembly GCA_937654795.1 of Cistogaster globosa. Lineage (NCBI taxonomy): Eukaryota > Metazoa > Arthropoda > Insecta > Diptera > Tachinidae > Cistogaster > Cistogaster globosa. Next base: position 77,434,667 of record OW569407.1, read on the forward strand.
CATCTTATATACCCTACACTATCTATGTAAATATAGTTTAGTGCAGTAACTACAATCAAAAACGCAAGTATTGGGGTGACAGAGAATTAAAAAATAAAAAATAAAATACTTACATATATAATTTTACATTAAAGTGACATCGGCTCTTAATGGGTTAAGAATTTTTTAAAAATTTTTGTATTTCCTTGAAGACCTCTTCAAAAGCTTTAAAATGATACCCATTTTGCATATTTGAAAAAATTTGAAAATTTCAGAGCCCCGTAACTCGGAAAATATGGGCGAGTAACAATATTTTCACTTGATGTTTTTTTTTCTTATATTTTCAATTCTCTATCGCCCCACACATTTATTTTTTTTTGATTGGAGTTACGAAATTTTTCCAAATGACATGAAAAATTAGAGGTAGGTGTGGTGATTTGCCTACTGCCTCGAAGGTCATGGACCAATAATGCTGATTTCCAATAGCAGTTTATTCGACACTATGCCTGAACGATTGACGTATTTATTTTTTATTTTTTTTTTTTTTTTGTAAAATCAAGTTTGCCGAGGCAACACTAACACGGACGGACATTGCTTAATCGACTTCGCTATGCATAAGGACTCAGAATATATATTCTTATACTTTATGGGGTCGGAAATGGATATTGTAGAAATTACACACGGAATGACAAACTTATATATACCCCTTTTCCACGTTTTATGGTGAAGGGTATAAAAACATCAATTGAAAAAATTGTCACTCGTCTATATTGTCCGAGTTATGGGCCTCTGAACATTTAATAGAAAATTACAATTTTGCACCATACTGTTTTAGACATCAATATAGGTATCATTTAAAAGCTGTTGAAGAGATCTTTCAGGAAATAATAATTTTTTTTTGAATGCTTAACCCATTAAAATACATTTTAATGAAAAATAATACATCGTATTTAATTTTTTTTTTTTAATATTTTAATTCTCTGTCACCGAAATATTTGTCTTTTTGATAGACTAGATTTACATACATGGTGAAAGGTTTATAAGATTTTTTTTCTATTATCGGGAAAACAAAATTTTCTTTATTTAGAAAACAAAAAATAATAATACGATTTCGAGCTTGACCTTACACTTTCCATTATTTTAAGAAAGTTATATGTATTTTTTGTTTATGTTGTTTAATTAACTACTTAAACGTGCAATTGAACCGTTATTACGTTGACTATGGATACCAGACCACCGAAGTTGGACAACAAATTTAAATTTATTAAGAAGGCTTTTTTTGTTGATGACTCTTTGGCCTTTGATATAAAAAAAATTAAAATTCACCTGAAGAAAAGCTAAGCTTAGATAACCCTCTAATGTATTTATTTATTAGGTAAAATATATTTAAGCTTATTTTTTAAAATTTTATGATTAAATTATTATTGATTAGTGAAACATAATTTTCAATAGGTATCTAATTTAATTTTTTGTAACATTTGAATGTGGAACATTTATTTGTAAGTATTTGTATTATGTTTTTTGTATGTTTTTTTTATTTAAATAATTTGAATGTTTTTTGAGTATTGAAAATTTATGAGAATATTTATGTTAAAATGTTTGAGTTTTTTGTTGTTTTGTCTTTGATTTTAAAATTTTTTGAGTAAAGGTGCGGTCAGATAAGTCAAATTCTTGACCAAAAACGCGTGACCACTATTTTTACAAATGTTTATTCAAACTTTTCTGATACGTATCTTGACGAATGACGATTTTAAATATAATAAATTAAATATTTTATATCGAGAAGGATCTTATATATCTTAATAGGAATTTCAAAACAACAAAAAAAAATTTCCATAATTTAGTGGTTACGTCTTTTTGTTCAAATATTTGACCAATCTGATCGTACCCTTATTTTAACAATTTTTTTCAATTCAATTTATTTTTTGTATCAAAAAAAATTTATTTTAAATATTTTTGTTTTGATTTTTGTGTGGTGAATTATTGAAAATATAAAAAATATTAAACAATATTTTTATTTTAAAAACTGAACTAGTGCATTAAAAAATTGGAAAATAAAATAATAAAAAAGTTAAAAAAAAAAACATTTAAATTAATTATTATATTACGATAATTATATCCGGATATCTTTCCGAGTCCGTGTATTTCGCTTGTTCGAAGAATTAATTCTGCTCTTGCACAAATAAGAATTATAAGTTCTTAAGTCTTCTAAATACATTGACTTTAAAATAAAATTCGGTAAAACAATGTATGTACGTTTGCTCTTCTTTACAGAAAAAAATAAAAAACTTGATAAAGAAGCATTGTGTTATTAAATTCTCTACTGTTTTTTTAATATTAAACCACTAAGTGCGTTAGAGAATCATTTATCGAATGAATTAAAAAAATTTCACCATAATTTTCAAAAAATATTTCATGAACAGAAATGTCCCCGTTACTATTTTATTATATTTATCGATTTCTTAAAGTTGTCTGTTCATTTTCTCTCGAATTAACATTGAAAAAGTCTACTAAAAATATCCAAACTACAGTTGGCAACAATTAAAGCGAATTGTCAAACTATTTATATCAAAGAGGAATAAATTTGCCCACTAGTCAGTATTAGTAATTTTTCGGGGTTTAACGTGAAAAAGCGCATTTTTCATCACGCTGTTACTAGGAAATTAATTAAAAAAGGAATTTAAATTATTGACTTATGAGGTGTCTACTTTAAAAACTAAACAAATAATTTTATTTGAACTGAAAATTAATTAAAATTTAATTTTTATAAAATCTTTCTTTTGTAGTTAATACATTCTTGTAATAAATGAGAAATATGTTTCCCTTGTCATTCTCGTTTGTGTGTGTCTGTTTTCTTTAGTTTTGGCGATCTCGTCAACCTCATCTTTTTTAATCGTGTTAAGAGATACAACGTATTAATGTTTATAAAATTTTATGTTTTTTATTTTATTATGTACAAAGATAAAATATATTTTAGTTGTTTTCTGAAACTAAAAACATTTTTCTTTTAACATAATAAAATTTTTGTTTGCGTTAATTTAAGTACTTGTTGAAATTTTCTGATCTTTTTTTTTTTTTTTTTTTTTTTTTTTGTTTAAAAGAAAAATTTATAACAATCTTATGTACCCTTCACTATATACATATGTAAATCGAGTTTAGTAAAGTAACTCCAATAAAAAACAAAAATTGGGGTGAAAAAATTATATTCACTTAATTTTTTTTTTATTTACGGAATATGGGGTCGGGTTTTTAGTAAAATTCTGTAACTATGTAAGAGACCAAATTCTTGCAGAAATTCAGGAGAAAATATACTATTTTCAAATTTTTGGAGTTTATTTATCTTTTATTTTGTTTAATTATTTTTTTTAGTTTTTTAAATTTGTGGGGTTTTTTGCAATTTATCGGTTTTTTTAAGAATGTGACTTTTCTTCATCCTCAGCATTTTTCTTGACTGACTCTTTTATGTTTCGCTACCTTTTTGAAATTTTAATGTTTAACGTTCAAATTTATGGTGAAATGATACATATGTATTTTGTTATGGAAAATCTGATAAGTCATATGTAAAAAAACATTTCGTCTAAAGGCACCTTTAGATGTGAAATCTAGGATAAGACAATGGTTGCCATCAGTCATAATTTCTTTAAGAACGCTCCGATTTGAAAACAGCTGTAATAGAGGTTTAATGTCAATAACTGGACTTTCCACTGCATGAAAACAATACGTCTACTATTGCATGAAAAAATAAACTTTTAGGATTGTAAAAGCGCCGAACATAGAAACAGTCTCCTTATTATTTCTTTTACGCGGTTATAATTTTTTATGTCACTAAAGTAAGTAAAATTATGGAAACATGTAAAAAGAAAATTATGCACCGTAAACAATTTTTTTAATTATTTTGTATTTCAACATTACTTTTTTGTGTTTTATTAATTCAAATATTTTGTATAATTTACACTTTATTATTCTTACATTATGGCTTTTACACTTTATTATTTAAAATTATAGCAGTCCCATTTCTGTTACCGTCTGGTTTGTCCATTAAATCTAGATTAAATATTTTTCCCACATAAATGTTTGAGAATTTCTCGTAAAATTTATAAGTTTGATATATTTTTGGAAAAGATAAGCTTATTCTTAATTTTGCTCCAGTAAAAAACAAGTAAAAGATAGTGTTTTACCTTCAGTTCAATTGAAAGCTTTGTTTATTTATTTTTTATTGCATGTTTTCGTAAGAATTAAATAAATGCGGAACTTACTTTCAATAAATTACTGTTTATTTAAAATTTGATAATTTAAGTCTTTTTCTATTTAAAACATTTTTTTAAATAAATTTCTATTATTTATTTTTAAAGAATTATAGAACATAAATGCGTCCAATCTTTATATTTAGGCAAAATCAATAAAAGCTGGTTTGCTAACAGTAAACATTATTGTTGTTGTTTTGTTATAGTCTTTTTTCGATAACACATCATCCTGTTTAAAATGTTGCCATATTGTGTAATAAGAATAATGTTGACATTTATCGACTAATTACTTATTTTAAAAAATTTTATGAATTAAACAAATCTAAAATGTTTGATATGCACACTAGTTAGGATAATGTTAATAAAAACAAATAAATATAAATATTTTTAAGCAACAAAAAATCATTTTTAATATACTTACATACATATAAATAGGTACAAGAGACGTTTAAAAAACATCACCTAGGAGTCGCAGTACGAGACCTTATTATACCTTATAAATGCATTAATTTTTTATTTCTAATGTCAAAAACAGCTACTGTACTGAACAATGAGTTCATGCAAATCAATAATAAGAAGTTTATAGCGATGCTGAGGTATTTATTGAAAACACGATACAATATAATAATTTTTAATTCTCCGCAATTATATGAATACGTCATTATATTATGGAATATTGTGAGCTCGAACACAACACACCTGCAGTGCTCATGGCGCAATAATACCAGGTGAATGCAATACCTTTTACGTGTATTTTATTTTTGTAAAAACTAATTCGAGCTGTCAAAAACGTCTGTATTCTAATATACTTTTAGCGGCATTCTTATTTTTCACAAATACATACACACATTACTAGACGTTTTTGACAGCTCGAATTAGTTTTTACAAAAACAAAATACACGCAAAAGCTAAAACATATGATAAACACATGATCGGATGCAGTCACCTGTTCGATGCGCCTTGTGCAGTGCTATTTGTTAGCACAAGGCGAACCCACAACCAGCTCTGAATTCGCACGCAGCAAAGTTTTTCTAACAGAGGCAATTTTTTTTCTACGGCGCAATCTATTTGTCAAAAATACTCATGTACGCACATAATATATAAAGCAAGCAATAAACCGCGGCGTCAAAGCTACGGAATTGGAAAATTTGATTTCGACAGTGCGTTAGGAATTTAAGTTGGCTGCTTCTTATTTTTACTTGCTTCTTATTTTTTTCAGGCCAAGAAAGCTGTTTTCTATCTTTTTTATTTCTATACAATGGGTTATAAAATTAAATTACTGTACAAGACACAAAGTTGACGCTCTCATTTATGTAGGTATTACATTTCAGCGCAAAAGCTATAGGCCATATTACGTCGCGCTGATTTAGGTTTAACTGTAAACAAGCATAATTTATAGAGTACAGTGATGGCGAATTAACTTTACCAATTGAAGCAAGGCGAATAAATTACCAGGTGGCAGCGTAGGCGAATTCAGTAATTTTTGCTGGCGTACACCACTGTTAAACTCCATATATAAAAAATTTGTGTATATTTTTTATATATGGAGTTTGACAGTCGTGTATACCAGCAAAAAATACTGAATTCGCCTACGCTGCCACCTGGTAATTTATTCGCCTTGAATTGAAGGCACAACTAAGCCGAATTTTATAACTGTTAATTGCTTTAAAGCTATGCACTGAACTTGTGTAGTGTATTGCAGTGTTTATGCTATTTACGCAGTAAACTTGTTAAAAATCATCCCTTTTGACATTTGCTGAAGTTTATGAAACTGTATAATAAATTTATCTAGCGTACGCTAAAACCGATCAGTTGCGTCAAAGTTTTTGAAGACAAGTAAGCGCAGAAAAAAATAAATAGATTTCCTAAAATTATATATAAAATTTTTTGAACAATTTTTCACGATTTATGTATCACTTTTTATAGCGAAGTATTTGGAATGTATTTCGGTTTGCCTCATACATTTTGCTGTATACTAGAATTTTAGACAGCTAGATTGCGCTTAACGCTCTAAATTATTTTTAGCTAATACTTATGTCATAAGTTTCTTTCCACACTTGAGCACTGAATTTTAATAATGCATGGTCGACATCAAGGCGAATCAATAATTTTCGCCAAAACCTAAAATGTCAAACTCCATATGTAAGAAATTTGGATAACTTTTTATATGGTGTTTGACACTTAACGTTTCGGCGAAAATGAACGAATTCGCCATTGCGTGAGTGCAGTTCGACTGCCAACTCTTACTAATTAAAAAACTTCTTTAGTTTTTCATATCAAACTTCATACATATAAAAAAAAATCTATTTAAAATTTCAAAAAACTGCTAATACACTTACTTTAGGAATTGTTGTTGAAGGAAACCTGTATGTGTTATACATATATCTCACCTATCTGCAAACATTACAATAATGGCGGAGCCGTTAACATGGGCGTATAGCATACAAATTATTATATATAAATTAATAGATTTACATTGCATGTACATAACTTTTTTATTTTTATATATTATTTTACCAAAACATTAATAGTAACAGGCTGTTTTAAAAGCCGGCTACATAAACCGGTACATTTTCAACGGCGTGTGTGATCTTTTCTTATGGGCGGCTGTGCAGAGCTAATATCGGCGGCCTGGCCGGCTATGCTCAAGCAGCTTTTAGCAATTTTACGCAGGCTTTTAACACTTCTTGTATTTGCTATATCTGCACGTAGAAAAAATATTAAAAATCAAATAATTTTAAAAAATATTAAATAAAATGTAAGTCGAATATATGTTTCTCAATTTAGAATAAATATCTATTTAAGCCCATTTTGTATATTTCGATAATTCTGTGGTTAGTGAAGTTGACTGTTTTTATTTGTAGATAACGCTATCTATAAGATAAAATTGAAAAATAAAATCAAGTTATAAATAAGGATTTTGCTCAACGTCAGAAATATTTTCTGTTTTCTCTTAAAAAGCGCATAAATAAAAAATACATCCACGTGTTAGAAAATAAATTTTGGATTTAGAATTTCCATAAAATATGCGTGATACTGCTACAACTTCAAACATGAAAAATATTGTTGATGTATTGTCTTTGCAAAATCGGGTACAAGAAAATAAACTGCAAAAAGTTAAACCAACAGACTATAGGTATGTACATACATAAATCTGCTTACGTTAATAATTTTAAATAAACTATTTGTTCTTTATAAATGCAGGAAAATCGACAAACCTGGAGTTGTAACCCGCTTTTTGTTTGAATGTGCCATTAAATTACGAATCAAACCATTAACATCAGCCAGTGCTGCTATAATTTATCATCGATTCTTTAGAGAAGTGGAAACAAGCGATTATGATGAATATGTAAGTTTTTGTATTATTTTGTTTCTGTTGAAAGTGTAAGTAAATTATAGATATCGGAGACAGCACTTGAAAGGCTACAGTTTCTCTTTTATTTATGTATTTATAAAAGAAATATAAAATAAGGATTTCCAGCTTAAATTAAGGTAGAATTACCATATGTTTAACTGTTTCTTTTATAAGCTTATTGCTGCTTCGTCTCTATATTTGGCTGGTAAAATAAAAGACGACCCCGTTAAGATTCGTGATGTGATTAATGTGGCACATAGTACACTTAATCGTGGTGCCTCTCCCTTAGAACTGGGCGATGAATATTGGTCAATGCGTGATGCTATTGTTCAGGCGGAGCTATTGTTAGCACGTACATTAAAATTTGATTTGAATATTGAACATCCACATAAAGTGAGTATTAACATAATTTTTGATTTATAAAGTTCGAGTTGTACCTATTTTGTATTATTAAAGTTCTAAAGACAAACAGGGTTACAAAAAGTTAAAGATTTAGAAATTTTATAATTCTGAAAATTTTAAAATCTCCCTTGTATAGAACTGAATAATTTATGTAAAAGCTTCCTTGTATAAAACTGAATAATTAAAGAAAAGTAGAAAATACACCAACAGGTGTAAGTATTTGTTTAACAGATACTTTTTTGGTCTAAAAAACTCAAAATTATAAAAGTTTTGTAAAAATTATCTTAAATTTATTTTACAATTATTCTACTTTAAAATTTTTGTTTTCTTTATATTTTAGTCAGGGTATAATAACAAATATATGAGGCGATAGAAAATTAAAAAATACAAAAAAGATCACGGGCGCTCGCCCATATTTTCCGAGTTATGGACCCTGAACTTTTCATAAAAAGGTTCGATTGGCAATATCGGTATCGTTTTAAAGCTTTTAAAGAGGTCTCTCAGGAAACACTAAAATTTTTTAAAATGCCAATGTAAAATTAAATGTGTTTTTTAATTCTCTGTCGCTTCTCTGAGCTACTTTATTAAACTAGATTTACATATATGGTGAAAGTTATATAATATTCGGCATAGCCAAAAATATTACTATTATTTGTTTTTGATTTGAGTTGCTTGACTAAACTAGATTTGTTTTAAATGATTGGAAAAATAGAGACATGCGTGGTTTAAAACAAGTTTTATTATGTTAACCTTTTTGCTAGTTTTTACTTTACTATATGAAAACACTACAAGACTGGTTGGGTAGCAATGTCTGGTCCTCGGTACCCATAGCTAAAACAGCAGCCTCATTTCTACAGGACTTTCATCATTCTGCGAAGATACTTAATCACAAACCCACTCATATTGCAATTTGCTGTCTATCTTTGGCTTTACAAACATACGGCGTTCAAGTACCGCTAACCGATGAATCTGACGATCAATCTATGTGGTATACAGTAAGTTAAGAAATAACAAATTATGCGTTATATTGAAATTTCTAAAAATTGTATAATTATTATTCGTTATGTATAGCCTTTCGTTTCTGATATTAGCAAGGAAAAACACTGGGAAATTATTGAAGATATAATCGAAGTCTATAAACAGGAAACTGAAATCAACAATATTAATTGATTTTTGACTAATAACCATTGATAAAGATCTGTGTGTTTTAACACTGTTGTTAAAACTAAAGTTTCACTTAAATGATTTTATTAATATTATTAAATAATATTATAATATTTAACGCTTTCTTTAATTATATAAGACTATTTTTTGTAGCTTAAAAATCCAATTTTTTATTTTTATAAATAATACACAAAAAAAAAATATTTGTAATTATTATTGAAAGAAATTCCGTTTTTTTTTTTTCATAATTGAGAAACTTTTCTATGAGTGTCTTGTAGAATATTGTTTGTTGCAGTTTAATGTTTATGCTTGTGCTTATGCTTTTCACTACGTCCACTACTGCTGGAATATGACTCACGTTCCGAATCACGCTTGGAAGAACGTGTATAACCAGGCGAGGGTGATCTAAAAAATAATAACAAAAAAATGTTAATTTTGACGTAAATTAATACTAATTTAAAGCAATAAACCTTTTTGATCTTGATGAAGACGAATGTGGACTATCGTAACGTGTCGACTTTGAGCTATACGGCGTTCTCTCTAATGGATGTGGCGATAACGGCGAAATACTACGAGAACGATGTCTCTTACTATATTTGCTACTGTCGCGACTACTTGACGTTGGCGAACGCTCACGTCGGCTGCTACTACTGGTACTTTTGTAGGGTGATGCAGAACGTTTACGTGTACTACGAACGGGACTGGAACGAGAACTGCTGCTTAAATGTTGAACAGGGGAAGGTGAACGTTTGCGGTGACGTGATTTCTTGGGGCTGTCTGGGCTGCGATCTTTATTGATTATACTATTTGATGGAGAATCAACTGTTTCAGAAAGAGACTCCTTTATAAAGAGAGTAAAAAATATGTTATCGATTAAAATGCGTTTTTACAACGAATTTGAAAAACACTTTCTCACAAGAAAAACCCTGATTTTTTTTGCAAGACTTTTTGTTTTTACTTACTTTCTTCAATAAACGCTTACGATAATGCTCAACTTGTTCGGCTAAAGTTAAACCCGATTTGATCTCAACATCTCCCGATTCCAAAGCATCTTGGTATTGCATAGTTTTAACTTCAATTTCCCTCAATTTTTTACGTTTTATTTCATCGAAGCTAAGAGAATTATCATTATCATCATCTTCATCATCGCTAGACCTATCAAAGAACTTTGGAGCATCAGGAGCATCTAATGTATCCCATTTGCTTGTGGTTACTGCTTGAGCCTCAACTTGTTCTGGATCAATAGTCTCCCATTTTGAGGGTATGAAAGCCCGAGTTTTGGAAGAGATTAAATCGTGTTGATCTTTTTCTAAAGGCACACCGTCGATATCGTCATCCACTGGTTTAAACACAATAAAACATAAAAATTTAATTAAATCTCAATAGAAAAAAAAAAACAAAACGAAACGAAAAAAACGCGAAGCAATCGTTTAAGCAAGGAAAGCACAAAACTTTGTTTTCATTTTCGAAGCCTTGGTTTGCGTTGCTGCAATAGCAAAATTATTACATTTAAGGTAACAGAATTGACATTGCTGCAATAGTTGCCTTAATAGTTACTTCGTAAATACTAAATTTGCAATTGTTAAATTAACTAATCGGCTCGATTAATGGCGAAGATAAAAATTAGTAATTTATGTACGTACATGGTATGCCATCTATATCATCATTATAATCAGCATCACGACTGACGTCTTGACTCTGGCGTGGGGTAGTCTTTTGTGTTTCGGGTAAACCACGCATAAGAACTCCTTTTAATAAGGCAGCGCCATCCAAGGGTACACCATCTAAGTCCTCATCATCTCTTTCGTCACCCGACAAGGGAGCGCCATCAATATCCTCTTCTTCTTCGATCTCTTTAATTTCTTCGACAGGTGGTGGCGTTACAGGGGGTTGATACTAAAAAATGCATTACTTTACTTTGCAATAAATTATCAAAATAGTTAAAATTACCAGTGTTCCCAAAAATACGGAACGCAGTTGGGCTAAGAATTCTTTTGAATACACCGCACACTCATCCCAGGCTTTTAAGACATTTAAAACTCTAGTCTTAAACCCTTCAGCTTTTAGGCGACTTTCTATGTTATTAAAGAACGTATGCAAATTCTCGAAAACTTCCAACAAATGTTTTTCAATACTGCAGACAAAGAGAAACATAATTAACTACGGATTTAACTGGGTTACTCTTAATCTTACGCTTTTCTAAAAAACGAAACATTTGAGACTTTAACAGTGCAATTGTGTAAAATATCTGATATTAAATATAGACGTGCAATTTTTTTTGAGGGCAAAGTTGTTGGATTAGCTATAGATTCCGCAATACATTCGCATATTTCATCAGCTGCATCAGCATGTTCAATACAAAAGATCATGGCATCACCGACTTTTGCCCGTTCGGGCGTTAAATAATGTATGAGATCTTCTAAACGATCGCGTTGTCTGAAAAACGATAAAAAAAAAAGCTAAAGTGAAGATAATACTTTTTTAATAAATTTTGAATTAATATACGCAGTTGATAGAGCTCCTTTATGTGCCTCTGGTGCATCCGGATCAATAACTAATTCATCTGGCATTCCCTGTGTATAAAAGTTAGCCAATGGTGGTTTCCATATTGGACCATCTTTAAACATACGAAATTCCTTTTCATTCCATTCATTTGTCGTATCGCCTTGCAACAATGAAAACAATTTCCAACGATAGTAAATATGAGCAGGACTCTCATTATCAAATAGAAATGAAAACAGAGGATTCTCAATTTCACGGCTCATTATCAAGGCCTCAAACATGGGACCCTCGCGTATTACAAACTCTATCATACGATGGATAATGTGTAGTACAGATCTTAAGAAAATAATAATGAATTAAAATTTTTAATATAAATATCACCTGAATTGTACTCACTTTTCTGTTGGTATAATAACTTTAACCACGCTTTTCTTTAAAATCTTTGAAAACAAAAACAAAAAAATATAATTGTTATAAGGCAAATATTTAATATAGGTACCTTTTCCATATTTTCTTTCTCTTCTTCAGTAGTGTATTCTTTGTAATTCTTCGGGGGAACATTGGCCAATTCCGATGGTGGCGGCTGAGCATTAAATGGTAAGCCAGATGGCGGTGGCGGCATTGTTAACTCCAATAGTGGAGGCGGTATAAATATAGGTTGATTCATAATTGGTACAGCTTTACCCCACCCCAGTCGCATTACGTAGCCCATTACGAAACGTCCATTAAGTGTTTTTAATGCTCTTTCGGCATCTTTGCGGCTCATGTAGGCAACAAATCCACAATTTCGTTCACGCATTTTCTCTTCCTCAGATCTAGGCCACATTATTTTAATGCTGGCCAAGGGACCATAGCGTCCAAAAATCTCCATCAACTGTTGTTCGGATAACTTTGTATCGAAAAAAAAATTTTGACTTAATATTTTAATATAAGCCTATTTGGAAACGAATTACTTCGCTATAGGTATGTGATGTAAATTGCTATGCAAACAATATTTTAAATAACCCCAAAAGCTCAACTAAATTATCCCCTTATTTCCACCAAACTTACCTTTGGACATAAATTGGCCAAGTACAAATTTGTTGTATTTGGATCACCCGTGTCATGGGAACCCGTGCGTTCTTCTGGTGGATGTTGTGTGTTTGGATGTTCGGTCGTTGTATTTGTTGGTTGGGTGGGGGGCTGAGGGGCAGCTGTTTGCACCATATGCTTATATTTATGACGCTCTTCACGTTCCTCTTGGATTTGTCGTAGTTCTTCTTTAAAAAGTTCCAAATTACTTTTCTTTTTTTCTTGACTCTTCTTTTTCGAGCTAATTGCATCCTTCTTTAAGTCAGAAGCCAGCATTTTGGCATATTCTTGAGCCTTTTCTGCCGCAGATTTATCTTCCAATTTTGAAGAAGGTTTATATAATTTTCCCTTTTCCCGACTATCCTCCTCTGTAAAAATTTTAATTTTTATTATAGACATTAACTATGTATAAAAACTAACTTACTTCTGGAACCGGCGTCGTAGGTACCGGCTTTTACCCAAATTTTTGACGAAGCCGATGGGGTCTCTTGAAACGTTTCCACAAACTCTTTAAATACCTAAAGATATGTTTTTAGAAAAGGGCTCTTATATGTAAAATTTTATCTTACATGTGCGGCAGCAGCTTCATCATCCTTTTTCTTTTGTTCTTCCAATTCTTTTTTGGAAAGTTGCCTTTTGCCCATTGTACCTACTGCAAAGGCTTCTAATTTCTTTTCACTTATGCGCTGAAATTGAAGCCGAATAATTTATATTCATTAAATGTGTTGTTTTTCAATACTTACTTTCATTTTTGCTATTTCTTTACAATTTTGGTAAATAATTCATTAAAACTGCTTTTTCTCCTACACCACTAGCATAAAATTGTAATCAGCTGTCACAAGTATTGAAGAGGCAGTGTTATCACTTGACTAATATTTAAAAACGCTTATTTACATCCAAAGATACTAGGGTATATAACAAATATTTACATGACACAGCGCTAAATTATATGAATAATTAATAGGATAAGTGCAGCAGCTGTTTTGGTCATAAAAATATAAATTTTATTTAGTCTAATAATTAAAAGTTTTATTTATAAATATAAGTTAAGTGTTAAAAGTTCCAGAAATACATATTAGCTCTTAATATTTACATTATTACTTACAAGGACATTTTTCTTTTATTATAGCTAGCCGTGGGCTAGTGAGATTTTTGTAAAAGGAGCTGCTTAAGCTTTTAAACAAATTCACCTTTGCAAGATTCGGTTGAGGTGCCACAGTTACATAAAGAAGCAATTTTGACTTTTGTTTATAAAACTGGTAAGAGTGCTAGCCGAATACGCTATGCTGAATCTTACATACCCTTTACCATTTATTTATAACCACATGCACATAAAAATTGACATAAGAAATTCTTTCCTACCATTAAGTTTTTCTGTTAAAAAAAGCTTCAAAAATTGTATGTTTTGCTAAGAGATCTATCTCTATTGAAAAAATTATATATTCTGAATTTTTTGACTATTTTTTATTGTATTTTTAAATTTAATTTTTATTTGCCTCAACCACTTGTTTTTGACAAAACCTCGAAAGCAAGGCGAATTTATTTGACGAAAACACAAATGTCAAACTCCATATATAAAAATATGTGTAATTTTTTTTATATAGTGTTTGATTTTAGGGTTTCGGCGAAAATTAATGAATTCGACATCACCACCACCTGTTAAGACACGACGAATCAATTACCAGATGGCAGCGTAGGCTAATTCATTATTTTTAGCTTGATATTATTACATACTGTCAAACACCATATATAAAAAATCTGTATACATTTTTTATATCTTTTATTATTATTTTTTTATTTATTAAATTCATTTACAATACAAAAACATCCAGGCCAAAAAAGCGTATTACATAGTAAAATAAGATATAATGTATTTTAATGGAGTTTGGCAGTAGCCTGGTAGTTGAATTGCCCTGAAAAAAGAGCTTTGTTATGTCAATTCGCCGGCAACAATACGTTATTATATTTGAAATTGGTTCCAAAAAAACCGTGTAAGAAAAACGTGCAAAGAAGATCGTGAGCAAAATAGGTGATTTGTATCTTGTCTTTAAGACCTATTAAACTTAGTGAAAAACAAGAATTTCTTAATTTTTTGTTTTAATAAATAACATGCATATTCTACTTTTATTTGCACTCTAAGATATTAAAAGTAATTTAAATTAAACAAGCTCAGAAACTAAAAAGAATTATATTAAAAAAAAAACATAAATTTCTTTACTAATAATATCTGATTGCTTTGATAGTTCACATAATGTAAACACATTTCAGTTGTTCTCAACCAAAGATTTTCTTTTATCTACAAAAAAGGGAATTCCTCTTAATTTGCGCTATTTAGAATTGATCTAAGCAGTAAATTTGCTTGTACCCACAAAAAGTGTCATTTTCTAAACCGCGTTAAATCAAAAGCGTGTAAAAAACATACTTAGTGTAACAACAGGATTAGGTGTATTTTTGTAAGGAGCTGCCATATTAAAAATATATTCAGTTTGCCGATTTTAAAAATAATTTAAACGTTATATTTGTACTTAAAACTCATTGATTTTTATTTATGGTGTTGTATTTAAACTTGGTTTAAATGAGAACAATATAATTTGTTGAACTTTTAAGAGACCATTGTATTTTCGAATTATTTTTTTTATGTTTTAAACTTCCAAAGTCATTGACACAATCAAACTATGACATAAAGGACAAGAGCGATGTCGTGTGATTTCCATGGGAGAGGCACAGTGATGACAAGTACCACATATCCAAATATTGGCTGTTGGCTGTGTTATAGGTTTTCCGGAAGAAATACATGGAGGAAAACGAGCTCCACATGTGTTGCAGGCAGGTAAGCTAGTAAAATAAAAAATAAAATGGCATTTTGTTAGGCTTTTGACACAAAATTGCAATATCATTCTGGTACTTTACAACTTCATTTAAAATGCAAATCTTTTAAAAATGTACAAATAATACTACACTTACCTATCTGCTACAGCATTATTACAAGAATAACATGTTATAAAATCAACCTTATCATCGATAGGCTCATTCTTTGAAAATATATTTACAGCTAATTCTTCATATTCCATTTGATTTTTTTCTGGTAAATTATCTAATGATTCCAATTTAATGAAAGCTTTAGAACAAGTACCAAAAGATCTGTCAGCACAGCTGGCTAATGCTAAGAGACCGTAAATGTCTTCAGCCGTTAAAACATCTTCATATTCTCTTAAACGTAAAGCCGTTATAACAGCACTATGAACAATACCAAATCGCAACTGTCTTTGCGCCATCAACATAAAATGAAAAGCTTCAGCACAGTGCCAAATGCGTTCTATAGTAGCAGAGTCTTCAGGAGTCATAGCGTCCATAATACTTATGCGATCTGTTTTATAGGCTGGAGCATCGGCAGTACTTGAAGATAAACTCTTTATATGTTGCTCAGCCAAGAGTCCTGCCAGTACATAAATCTTTTTAATGCGCAGTAAGTTAGAACGTTTTTCGATTTCTCGCTCTGCTAATTTGATCATGAGACGGGCTGCATCTAAGAAACGACCAGCTTTCTTTTGCACTTCAATAGCTTCTGCCAGGCGGTCATCTTTTAAAAGTTGTGCAGCATGTTTACTTAGCAAAACATTAACCTGAGGCATTTTGTACTTTTGGGCCAATTCTACTGCTTGTCCCCATTGTCTTAGATTTACACATGTGTCAACAGCAGCTTTGGGATCACCCAGCTTTAAGTAAGCATTAACAGCTTCAGAACACATGCCTGTGTTCAATAACAATTTTATATTATATAAATTTTGGTCAAGGAATTTGAATGAAACTTACCAACTGAAGCCAACATTTCGGCTAATTTTGAAAGTAAGGGACTCTTTTCTGGTAATTTATCAATGCATTTTTCTAATTCTTCAAATTGTTCCAAATGATACAACGACTCCATTAAACCTTCAATATCATGAGATTTGTCATAATATTCCTTGGCACTGTCCCAAGATCTGAGGCTAGAAAAATGATGACCTATTTGAAGCCAAGCCATTTCCATTTGCTGATCCGATATACCAGAACCCAATCTATACAATTGCACTACTCGAAACCAATCGCATAGAGTAATACGCAGATTTATAGCTAAATCCCTTCGATCACCATCGATATATAATTTTTCCGCCTCTTCGAATTCTCCATAAAAAGCAGCAACTTCCGCTTTCTGTAACATTTCCGATGGTATATTACGTAACCGTTTCACCAATTGTATACCCTGATAGTTTGAACATCTTACAAAAGCATTTTCAGCTGTATCAAGATCTAACTTTTTTAAGGCTGCTTCTGCCAATAAACGCCACAAACGGGGATGTGGATTATCTTCAATGAATTGTTTAGCGTCTTCTAGACCAACATGTTTTAACAGATCATCTGTATCCCTTAATGACTTTACTTTCAATTGCAGTATATGGCTGAGAGGATTTTGAGTTTCCTCGCCGCTGATAATGTCATCTAACAAAACGCTAGTGATTTCCAGATCTTCAAAAGTACATATATAACCGGAGCAGGCAATTGGTTCTTCGGGATCGTTACCTCTAAATATATACATGCGTGTTTTTTCCATTAAAGCCAATAGTTGGGGATTGTCCTTTGCCCAACAAATGGCCCAAACATCTTTACGCTCTACCCGACTAAAGTTAAGCTGTGTTTCACGACTGTCATCCAAATCCAAAAGTGTCATAACACCATTGGAATCAATTAAAGCTGCTCGTCTTTTTTTTTATGGGAAAAAATAAATGTTAAAAATGTAATTATAAAGTTTAAATTGGTTTTATTTATATTTATACATTTTATTTTAAAACATTTCAATACTAATAATTCTTGCGAAAAAACCGACTTCAAAACAGACAAACTTAAAATCATATTTCCTTAGGACGGTAATTAAACATTCATTATATTTTATTCGAGAAAGATTGCGTCAGGATTTTTTATATGTATTAGAACAAAATATGAATGCAAATTAAAAAAATTATTTGGCAATAAGACCATATACACGAAAATTCAGCAGTTATGTGGTAACCCTTTATTTTTTACACTTTTTATTGCTGACACAGTGAAACAAAATTTGTTTAAATTCTAAGCGTTAATCTATAACTGTTCAATAGATTGCCCGTATACATTAAATTACAACCATTAAGGCAACCTTTAATTTCTTATTTTAAATATTTTTACTTGATATGGTAATGGACATTCTGTCCGATTTTCAAGAGTTTTTCTTTAACGGTTTCAAAGATAGAGCCATATAGGTCAAATTACATCAGTTATAGGGATACCCTTTAATTTCTAATTTCAAGTTTGCTACTTGTTATAGCGGACTTAGCAATAAAGGTCATATACGGCAAATAATAATTAATTTATAATTTCATATATTTATACTTCTCAATATACCAGACAAGCTACTGGGCATTCCATTTAATTTTCAAGTGTTTGTATAAAACGGTTAAAACGATAGGGCTCTATAGATCAATTAACCTTAAATATGGGAACACCCTTTAATTTCTAAATTTGAATTTTATACTTGTTGTTATAGCGAACTTAGCAATAAATATTCTTTGTAAATTTCAACTATCTGGCTATAAAAGTTCAAAAGTTTATCACATATGTTCATCAAATTATATTAATAACAATTGGGACACCCTTTAATTTATAATTGTGAATGTTTACACTTGTTAATTTAACGGCCATAGTAATCGACATCCTATCCAATTTTCAAGCGTTTGTCTATAATGGTTCGAAAGATAAGCGCGTATAAGCCAATTTACGGCACCTATGGGGACACCCTTCAAGTTTTAAATTAATTTTTGTATTATTGTTTGCTATTGAGTGCTATGTTAATGCACATTTTTAAAAATTTTAAAGAAGTACGCTTTACGGTTTATAATACACTTAAAGTACATGTATGTTGTATGGGGACACCCTTTATTTCTTAAATTTATGATCTTTTTTTTTAAACTGGGCCAATCTGTAAGCATAATTTATCAAATTACAAAAAATTTTCAAAATCGGTTCAGAAATGGCTGAGTTCTGCAGGCACAAACATAAAAAAGCAACATTCAGTCGAATTGATAACCTCCTTCTTCTTTTTTTTCAGTCGGTATTGATATTTACACGACTCAACATTTTCTTATATATATTTTTTTTTCATTACACTTGGGGTTTCTCTGTGTCTACTTTTAGGTTCTTTGTCCAACCTGTAGCTCCACTCAAAATGTAGCAGAAGCAGTTTTTTATCTCAGAAAAATATCTAAAATAGCATAAGTTACACTTATTCCCCTTTTTCTCATTAGTGGATCTCAATTTTAAAATGCGTCATAGTATATTGTTTTTGCAAATAAGTTCAGACGTTAAAAATGCATGGTTTTCCTTCTTTTTCTCCTCTGTAGGTTTTGAGTTGAGAAAGAAGCCACAAGCTAGATATATTTAATAAAACTCATAAAAGAAACAGCAAATTTTATCAAATTTCATTTAATCATTTAAAATTGCTTGTATTTCCGCTTCTTTTTCTCTTGGTTTTTATTTAAGACACAGCCCTAGACGAAAATCTCTCTATGTATATTTCAAGTTTCATTAAAATATATTAAGTGATTTAAAATGTTCAGTTATTCCCCTTATTTTCTCTTTGGGTATATGTTTAAAAAAACTGCAGCTGCTAGATAAGGACCTCTCTTATGTTTCAAAGTAAAATCGATTGAGAATTAGTTAAACAGCTGTTATGTCATGTGACAAACATTAGATGCGTTCCCGTACTCAATTTTGGGATCCCAATGTTACCGAAAACTGTTCTCGTACTACAAGTTTGGGAAAAGAGAGAACTTTTGAGAGAATAAAATTCAGCTGATTGTTTTTCCGTTTCAGTTCACACAAACTTACCCAAAGAAAAAGTCTGGGCTGTTTCGTGCAGAAAGAAGAAAAATTTTATTCTCTCAAAAGTTCTCTCTTCTACCCAAACTTGTAGTGCGGGAACAGTTTTCGGTAACATTGGTATCCCGCGGTATCCCAAAATTGAGTACGGGAACGCACCTATAGTTATATCAGTTGATGATTATCAACTCAGTAACAACTCTCTGCAATAGCAGAATTTTACAACAACAATTATCATTTGGTTGGAAGAGAAACTGCGAAAAACATTGAAAAACAATGCCAAACAAAACAGTATGATGAAAAAAACTGCACTTAAAATTACAACGCTCTACACGCGAATCCGGAGACAGATGTTGGTCCCCATTCAAACAAGGAAATTTTACTTTGACAAAGTTTTGTTAATTTTCTTTTAAACCTTGTTTGGTGTTCAGACACACAAAGTTCTCTTTTACAAATTTTGTGTTCTTCTGTGTGATCGTTCTTAATTTTTGGACGTTTTGCATTTGGTGCTTAAACACATAGGTACATATATACAACTGTGTACAAGCAACGAACGAAAAACAAAGCAACTTTGCGAGTACATCAAAGTCTATACTGCTTATCATTCTTTCTCCCTCTCTCCTACATAAAATCAAAACTTTGCAAAGTAAACTTTCCCTGTGTAAATGCACTCTTGGTCTCTCAATTATTATCCCATCCTTGTCGTAATAAAAATTCATATAAATTAAAAAAAGGTCAAAATATACGTAGACTGTAAGTACATATGTATGTATTAACATCCGTAGGTGCAATAAAAAAAACTTACGATGAGTTGCAATTAATAGACATTTTAATAATTTTGCCGCCAACTTTATGACGATTTCTTAGCGCCAAATTCGGTATACTGTACTCATTTATAATGCCCGATTCTCTTGCCACCAGTAAAATTTTCTCTGATATCGCTAGACTGCATATGAAATCTGTATTACTGTCAGCATGATCTTGACTAGTCTTTGATACTACCAAATCCTTAGATAATTCTATGCCAGTGGGTGTATCATCAATATGGATACGTTTCTCTTTGCGAGATTTAACATTATGTAATTGAGAGGCACTCTGTAAGTAAGAACAATAAAAAGTGCTGCTTTGCACATTAACAAAAATTAAAAACTCACTTTGGGTGTATGGTAGTGCCATAGTAGAATTTCATCTTTTGAAGCAACAGCAACATAATTAGAATTAATGCCAATAAAATTGGGACAAACTTCAATATATTTTGCTTAATTATAAAATAAAAGAAAAGAAGATTTTTAAATTAAAAAAATCGCTTAAAATAACATAAAATCGCTTAATTAAACATTAAAGTTTTTACTTTAGCGAAATTTCGCAGCACTTAGTTTGTTTTAAAGAAAATCGACGTTTGTGTGATACAGAACAAACATTTATGAAACGATTTCGGCTTTAGAGAGAATACTGTAACACGTACCGTTGCGTGTCACGCTAAGTTTCGGTGTAGAGTTGCAAGTGCTTTTTTACCTACTTCATTATATTCTTTTCCTTTTCGAAAACCGATTAAATTTGAAATATAAAGACAGTGTGTATAGGTTACTTAGAGCTTATGTTTGGTCCTTATTTTGACCTCAGTATTAGGGTTTGGAATTTCCCAGAATTTTTTGTTTCCCGAAAAACCGGGGGAAAATTAACGCATTTCCCGGGAAAATTTGGATTTGGAGTTTCCGTTTCCCAAACCCTACTCAGTACTTAAAATATCCAAAATTATTGTGCAACCACTTGGCTTTAATTTTAAATTTAAGTTTGGACAAACAAAAATAATGACTCCAATGAAAAATAAAACGTTTGTGCCGTTTTAAGAATAAAGTATTTACCCGCATGGATTCCAACCGAGAACAAAAAAAACTCATTTGAAGCGAATAAATTGATCAAAATTTTCATGTGGACGTTTTTGGGTCTTTTTATTTTTGTTTTGGGATGACTTCTTATTTGAATCATACTTTCCCTTACAGTGCAGTCAGACGGTCAAGTTTTTGTTCAATTCTCTTTCCAGAAATTTAACAGCTTGTCAAAATTCACAAAAACTGAAAGCTGTGACGTAGGCTGCACGCAATTTCAAAGCAAGTTTTTAAGCAAGATGTCAAGAAAACACTGACAGCAGAATTTTTAATTCATATTTGGAGGGAAAAACGTCAATCAGTTGTTTTCTTGAATGTAATTTGAAAGACTCAATCAAGGCGAATAAATTACCAGGTGGCAGCGTAGGCGAATTCAGTATTTTTTGCTGGTATACACGACTGTCAAACTCCATACATAAAAAATATACACAAATTTTTTATATATGGAGTTTGACAGTGGTGTACGCCAGCAAAAAATACTGAATTCGCCTACGCTGCCACCTGATAATTTATTCGCTTTGGACTCAATTGAACGAAAACTTGAAAGCAAATTCTCAGCAAGTTTTTAAAGTGTGAGTGTATTGCTTAAAAAATGAGAGAAATTTTAAAACTCGAATGAAACTTGAATGAAAACTTGATCGTCTGACACCCTAGTTAAGTGCAATCGATAATATATCAAAAATACCCACAATAAGATTAACTTACAATCAACAGTAGTTCCAATCGAATTACAAAGTAACAATTGATACAGCTTGCCATCATCATTTTTGAGATCAACAGATGTTAAAGCAAAATCCTTAGCGTTGCCACTAACGCATTCTACGGCCAAAACACAATGTTCATTACAGGCTGCCATTGCTAGACAAGGCTCTACTTCTTTAACAAAACTCTAAAGAAAATAAAAAAAAAAACATTTCTAACAGAAAATTAAATTAAAATAAAATTATTATTTACCTGATTTGAGATAATATTCCAAAATGTTATAAAATTTAAATTGTTGCCTTTGCCATTACTTTTGGGACTCAAAAATACTACCGTCTTTTCAAAATAACACCACTGATAATCGGGTCTGATATTGGCAAAATATATAAAAGAATCTACTGCCATGGCGATACGCAGGGATTTGCCCTCCCATGAAATGGATGTTATTTGATTACCCGGCACTTTAAGGGTTCGATATAAATGACCAAATGGTGAATAGAAATTAACTTGATTTAGTTCTTTTGTATTTGATACTTCGTTAAGGCGTCCGCTTATGGCTAAAACAGAACCATCGTGATTCCATTTAGCATCCGTTATATGCATGTAAGTGTTTAGAATTGTGGGAGCTAAACAAGTAGAATTCTTATAATAATAAAATCTAGTGTAGATTAAATTATATTTTCTTTACTCCAAAAAAAAAACTCTATAATTAAGAAAACAAAAAACTCATACCTTCATCATTTTCATTGACCATAATTTGAACTTTTCCTGATTCATAACATATCGCTAATACAGGCCGATTTGTAGGAGTTTTTCCAGAGAACCAACTTAAAGCCGCAACACTATTGTGACGATTGACATTTAAGTTCACACACTGAATATTTAATTTCATCTGTAAAACATTTAATTTTGTTTTAAGAACATTTTACTACAAATTATAAACGTTTTCAAGATTATTTTGTCTCAAACTAGATTTTTTAAAAGGAGAATTAAATTCAATCAAAATTAATATACAAACACACAGTAAAAAGTGGAAGAAAGAAAACAATAGTTTTTAAACGGTTTTTTTTAATTATAATCAATCAATAAATTGCTTTCACAATTGAGTATAATTCTCATTTAATCAATAAATAAAAAATGTGCTTTCTCCAGAATTATGTTTTTCATATTTTAATGAATCTTTCACATATTTTTAAATTTTATTAACACGTTTGCCAATTGTTATATTCTTTGATGTCATTTTGTTTATTCAGCTCTGTATAATTTTCTTTGTATTGAGTTTCCTTTTGTGATTTCTGATTTTTGTTGATTTTTATTGAGATGCAAGTTAAAACGTCTAAAATCGTCTGATACGGAAAGGTCTGTCATATTTTTGTACGTTTGAATATGAGCTTAATCTGATGCTCAAAGTCATATGAAATGTTAAAGGCCGGCACATAGAATCCGTCATACGTTAAATTTTGACAAATTCAACTGACAAGTCAGTTTAAATACATGTTTTCTTATAAGCGTTGTCACAAACAATACGTGTCCGTCAACGCAAAGTACGAAAGTTGGTCAACTTTTAACTTTTGACGTATGTTGAATACTTTGACAACTATCAACTGCTTCTTCTTCTCTGTTTTCTTTTAACTCTTGCTGTGTTTCAATTGTGTTTTGAGATTTTAGTAAAACAATTTTAGTGGCAAACAATAAAATACAAATTTAATTAAATTAACAAGTGAATAAGATACAAATTCAATTTAAAAGTAAATAAAAATAGAGAGCAAACTTTTGCGTCAGCAAAGTATTCATTGTGCCAACCTCATCCGTCGTTACTTTGTCTTTAATTGAATTTGTCAAAGTACATCGTATGACGGATTCTATGTGCCCCGGCCTTTAGTAGTCTGTGCGCTAACAATCAAATTAAAAATATTTAGTTTTATGTTTTTGTAAACTTTATAAAAAGCTTTTTTTAGTTTCGTAAAATACCACTGTGCTATTTATGTAATACAAGCGATCAACTCGTCTAAAAAATTTGTGTGAAAAGCTCTCAGATTTTCGAGTTCCCGAGTTAAGCGTTTGTGTAACATAACCAGCAAATAAATCTATTTTCGTAACAATATTTGTTTTTTTTTTCACTTCTAAATAAATTAAGCACAATTTTTGTCTGGTTCTTTTTTATATCCTTCACCACAAAAAAGGAAAAAAGGTTATAACTAAGTTTGTCATTCCGTTTATAATTTCTACAAGATCCATTTCCGATTTCATTTAGTATATATATTCTGACTTCTTATGCCTAGCGATGTCTGTCCGTGCTAGTGTTTAAAAAAAGTTTGCCGAGGCACTAGATCAGTTAGAAAAAATTTAAATGCGTCAATCGATCAGATATAGTGTCAAAAGAGGTGCTATTGAAAACCAGCAAGATCGGTTCATATCCCTCGAGGCAGTAGGCTTAACCCCACATCTGCCTCCAAATTTTCCATATCATTTGGAACAATAAAGTAAATCCAATAAAAAAAACACAAATATATTGCTCCACAAGAAAAAAAATAAGAAAAGAACATCAAGTGAAAAAAATTTGCGCTCGCCCGCAATTACCGAGTTGTGGGCCTCTGAAATCTTAAAAAAAGTTCGGTTTTCAATATGGGTGCCATTTGAAAGCTTTTGAAGAGATCTTTTAAGAAATAATAAAAATTTTTTCGAAATTTTAAAATATTAAGAACCAATGACATTTTTATGTAAATGCATTTAATTTTTTTTTTTTTTCAATTCTCTGTCACCGCAATATTTGTTTTTTTAATAGGAGCTGCTTCACTAAACTAGATTTACATACATGGTGAAGGGTATATAAGATCCGTTATAGCCGAAAATAGCACTTTTATTTGTTTACTCTTTATCTTGAGTTTCTTACTCTGTGGCTCTGACTAGATTTGAACTCTCAATTTCTTTTTTACTAGAAATGTGGCTTAACTAATTTACGCAGACATCACAAATTACAATTCTCTGGCGAAGCTGCCACGCCTTTAACCAAACTAGATAAAGGCTGCCACACACTCTTTATGTTACTCATCTCTCTTCTTCTTTACGATTAAATCATCTACCGCGACTACGTATTAATTGTTTTCCTTTTCTAATCTAAACTAGGGAAGGTTTGAACTGCTGCTTTCCATTAATTCATCCACGACTGCTGTTTAAAAATAATTATTTTTCTTTCTACTTTGCTTAACAATTGTTAGACAAGAATTGAATTACTAATTTAATAAAACAAATTTAAGACGTGTAAATAAAAACATAAAATATAACAAATTTTCTCAAAAAATCATTGCAAAAAAAGGAAAAACATAAGTTAAAAGTAATAAAAACAAAATTA
Organism: Cistogaster globosa; assembly: GCA_937654795.1. NCBI lineage: Eukaryota > Metazoa > Arthropoda > Insecta > Diptera > Tachinidae > Cistogaster > Cistogaster globosa. The sequence goes on from OW569407.1 coordinate 77,460,212, forward strand.
CCGCAAAATTTCCTTGATTATCATACAAATGACATTCTCCATTAGCTAAACTGAACAGAAGTAAACGATTGTCTGGACTCCATTGAACGCCACTAAGATGAGTATTTTTTAGTTCTTTGCCCCAAATACGGTTGCCATCAACAGAGCCTACAAACAAATACATATAATTTAATTGAAAAAAAATTAAATAAGAATTTTTATAACAGTACAAACCGACTATAATAGCGCCATCTTCATAAACAATGCATATCTTGGAGCCATCTGAAGTCCAATGCATACCATTGACTGTAGACTTTTTGCGATCGTTGGTCATTTCTTCATACCACGAACCTTTGTATAACATCCAAACCATAATAACACCATCAACATCCGATGATGTTAATTTTTTTTGAGCATTATTCCACACCACTACTTTAACAGCATCCTTGTGACCTTCCAAAGTCTGGTTCATTGACAAATTTGACGCTGCCGCTAAGCCACCTTTATTTTGGCCATTTGTTGCTAAACACAAAGATACAATTAGCAAATTGTTTAAGCCGACTTGAATCGAAAAAATTTTATATTCGCTTTTACCTTGTTCCAATTTTAATACTTTAAGCAAACCATCGGTACCTGCTATAGCAATATAACCTTCTTCTTTATTCCACGATATGCAGTTCAATACTACATTATTTGGTATAGCAATCTATTTATAACATAATAAATTTTTAAGTCAGATTTCTCCATTTCTTATTTTCAATAAATAAATAAGAGAGAAAGTCAAAAAAGAGTCTTTATAAAAATGTAGGGCGACATATTTTTTAATGATTGTTACTTCCTATGGCTTTGATACACTTTATCCCGCGATTTTCTAACATGGTCAAGATAACCACAGAGACTTCCGTCTCTAAAACTAAAAACTTTAAAGATGTTGATTCCGTCATAGCTCTTGAACCTTAATAGCAAGTAGAGTGTAAAATTTTAACAGGAAGTGTATTACTATGATTGCTACAACAACAAATAATAACGTAGAAAACGTGACTTTCACAAATATGTTTTTATACACTTTTTTATGTAGCGATTGAGCGATGTCCGTCTGTTCGTTCTTGTTAGTGTTAAAATCAAGTTTGCCGAGGCACTAGATCAGCTAGAAAAAAATTTAAACAGGTCAATCGATCAGACATAGTGTCGAAAGGGGTGCTATTAATAATCAGCCAGATCGGTCTATGTCCTTCGACGCAGCGAGCAAAACACCTCTAATTTTTTCACATCATTTAAAACAATGAATGAAGTAACTGCAATCAAAAAAAAAAATATATGGGGCAATAGAGAATTAAAAAACAAGAGAAAAACATAAAGTGAAAAAATTGGCGCTCGCTCATATTTTCCGATTTACGGGCATCTGAAATTTTCAAATTTTTTTAAAATATCAATATGTTTTTCATTTTAAAGCTTTTAAAAAGATCTTTAAGGAAATACTAATTTTTTTTTTAAATGCTTAACACATTAAGAGCCGATGGCCGAATATAGCACTCTTACGAGGGCTGCTATATATATTTCTGGCCTGGCAACACTGAGTGCTGCCAAGTGCAATCTGACATTTCCATTGGAAAGTTTGTCATTTTTAAGCATAATCGTACTCAAAACGTTTTGACGTACGACCATTATTTGTGTTGTTTACAGTGACTTGAAAAAATGAATATAGAAAAAAATGGAATTAACTCGTAAACATTTTCGTACCATCATTTTTCACCAATTTCGACGTAGATTATCACGACAAGAGTGCATTGATGAACTTAAATCTTTGTATGGCGATGAAGCACCATCCTATAGCACTGTGAAAAATTGGTATAATGAATTTAATAGTGGCTGAAGCTCGCTTAAAGACGAATTCCGTGAAGGACGTCCAAAAACGGCTGTTGTGCCAGAGAACATTGATGCCGTGCGTGAACTCATAATGCAAGATCGACATGCGACATACCGAGAGATAGAGACATCCTTGGACATTTCTTCCACCAACATACATTCGATACTGCATGAACACCTGGCCGTAAAAAAGGTTTGTTCTCGTTGGATCCCTCAAAATTTGAAAGTCGCTCAAAAAAAAGGCTCTTGTCGATTGGTGCAAAGAAATGTTGCAAAAATACGTTTGCGGTGCTTCAAAAGACGTTTATAAGATCTATGCTTATAAGCCCGAAACGAAACAACAATCGACCGTGTGGGTCTTCAAAGACGAGCAAAATCCAACGAAAGTTGTTCGTGGAAGAAGCACTTCGAAGCAAATTGTCGCCTGTTTCTTCGGCGAAACTGGTCATGTGGCAACTGTTCCGCTTGAGCAACGTAGGACGGTCACTTCTGAGTGGTACACTACAATTTGTTTGCCTGAAGTCATCGGAGAAATTCGAAACATCAACAAGAGAAGACGAATCATTGTTCACCATGAAAATGCGAGCTCTCACACATCGGCTCAAACCAGAGCGTTTTTGACCGGCCAAAACGTCCGCCGTACAGCCTTGACTTGCTACCTAATGACTTCTTCTTGTTTCCGCACATCAAGAAAAAAATGTGTGGTCAACGATTTTCGTCGCTAGAAGAAGCTGTTGAAGTGTTCAATAACCATGTTTTCGAGGTGTCTCAATCGGAGTGGAAAAAGTGCTTCGACAACCGGTTTGAGCGCATGCAAAAGTGTATAAATCATGCTGGAGAATACTTTAAAAAACAATAAAACCATTTTCGATTATAAATATTCGCATTTTCACTATTAGGCCAGAAATATATGGAGCAGCCCTCGTACTTGTTATCTTTTGAACCCTTAAAAGTACTTTGTTCGCTATGGTAAAAGTATAAGAAATATAATTTCAAATTAAAGGGTATTGTGAATTTTAGCTTATTTTAAAATCGTTTTAGGTAGAGACTATGCACAGACTATGAAGAACTATGCCGCTGTAATATCTAAAATAAAAAAAGCAAAAGCGCAATATTTAGCTTGTGCCGAATCTTAATACCCTTCTCCAATGGATTGAAAATTTTCCTTAAATCACACTTGTGGTGTTTTTTTTTTTTTTTTTTTTGTGAAAGTGGGGTCCTTTTAAATCATAAATTTTTGTTAGCTGTAGTTATTTTTGTACATTTTAGGCATGATACAAAAATAGAAGGTATTTCCACTTTCTCTTTTCGTCACCATATTAACGTTCTGATGATTGCGGGAATTTTGAAAATTTGTGCTACCATATAATTTTTTAAGATCCCGTTTTTTTTTCTGTTTTTTTTCGTTTTATGTAAAATTTTAAAAGAAAAAAATGCATAAAATATAAGAGTCACAAACATTTAGATTTTATCACCAGTTAAAAGAACAACAAGAAATCAAAAAACTTTGGAAGCAAATAAATCTCTGAAATTAAATAGAATGATGCTCTTGAAAACTTTTCAGGATATTTTATTTCTAAAATGGGATTGAAGAAATATAGTTTCAAATCTGTTATTAAAAATATTAAAGTTATACAAACATACATATGTGAACATTCTACCTGAGGGTGGCCTTAATAAGCCAAATAAGGAATTTCTGGAAGAAACAGATAAAGCCTAAACTTAACTTTTCTAAAAATTAAAGGCAGTAATTTACATATATACTAGTCCCAACTATAAGCAAAATTTGTTGTGCAATTCAAACTCAACGCAAGACAGTGAACTAAAAAAATATTTTTAGGAAAATTTTTTCGTGTTCGCTTTTTACAGTTTGCTTTATATACTTATAATTACTATGATTGTACCATGGCGAAATAATTTACCAGGTGGCAGCATAGGCGAATTCAGTATTTTTTGCTGGCGTACACCACTGTCAAACTCCATATATAAAAAATTTGAGTACATTTTTTATATATGAAGTTTGACAGTCGTGTATACCAGCAAAAAATACTGAATTCGCCTACGCTGCCACCTGGTAATTTATTCGCCTTGGATTGTACAATTGTATTTTTAGTTAAAAATAAGAGAATTTTTATTAAAAGTCGTCTGTCTATATAATTGTGTTTAAAATTCAATAGATTTATTTCTGTTTAGTCTTAAATTTGTAAGCTTAAATTATTAAACACTTGTTATTTTCTTCACGGTCAATTTATTTATCATCTGATTTCTTACATTTATAAACTTAGCAACTAGGACTTATAATACGCACTTAATATATACATGTATGTTAAATAAGGACAAATATATTTTCATAATACAATAAAATAGTTAACGGTTATTATTTACAAAAGCAAAGAGTCATACGTTAGTGTAATGAAGGAATAGAGAAAATACATAAAGGCAGAAACAGACGTAAACTACAAACAGAATAGAAACAAGCTGTCTGGACAAAAACTACACTTACAAAAATAAACATATTAGAACAGACACCTAATTGACTAAACTATCTGCATGCATACCCAAACATTCCTATAACTCGGCCATCCTGACCATGAGATCTCCCGATCTCATGTTGCTGTACGTCCCCCAAACCACGGGCGTATATTAGAAACGGCCCAAACACCTTTATAAGGTGTGCGTGACTGTTGGAATCCGTCTACGTCTTCGAGTAAGTAGCGATCATTTCTTAACACTTTTGATATTCTGTAAGGACCTTTGAATTTCGGAATTAATTTACGAGATACGCCGGCCGTTGAGTCGAAGTTTTTCACCATTACGTAATCCCCATCCTTATATGTTATCGGAGCCTTCCTCTGTCTATCAACATATTCTTCGTTATAGGTCTGTAACCTTTTTTGTCTGTCAGCTGCTCTTGACCTTACTTAATCTAAATTTTGTCGTTCCGTTTTATTCAAATCAACTAGAATCTCGCTTAATAAATCTGAGACCTTTCCACGTTGGCCTACACCAAACAACATTACACTAGGATGCTGTCCGACTGACTTGTGGACTGTATTGTTAAGTGTGTATTTCACTTGTTCGAGTACCTTATCCCAAAAAATACCATTTTCAGGGCTTACTAACTTGGCTAACATAGGTCCAATTGACCTGTTAACCCTTTCTACCTGACCATTCGCCTGGGGAGAACCGGTAGCTACTAAAATGTGTTTAATGTTATTCTGAACCAAAAAATTTGTGAAATCCTTAGAAGTGAAACATGTCCCTCGATCACTTATAATACATTTAGGTCGGCTGCAAGATCTTAAATAATCTCTTAGTGCTAAAATTGCCTCATCTGAGCTAGTCGTTTTTGCTGGGTAAAGTCTAACGTACTTAGTACATGCGTCTATTACAACTAGTATGTGTTTTAATTTTCTACCATTATCTACTGGGCCAAAGTGATCGATATGAATTGTATCAAACGGAGTTTCCGGTTTCGGAATACTATGTAAAAATCCCTCTTCCTTACCACGCTTAGACGAATATGCAATACAGTTTACGCAGTTATTTATATGAGTAATAGCTTTCGCCCTAACCTTCGGAAACCAATAGCTCTTAAGAATGAGGTCTGTCATTTTATCTATCCAACATGTCCCATTTCGTCGTGATATTTATACAAAATGTGTTCTTCCATTTCAGTTGGAACGTAAAATAATAAACTTCCTTCATTAGTTTTTCTGTATAACACCCCATTACGCATCTCAAAAAGACCATGTTCGGACTTCTGTAGTTTGTCTTTTAAATCTTTTAATTTTTGGTCTCGGTTCTGACATATAATCAAGTTTTCTTCAAGCGTATTTGACTCAACTACTAATATGTTAGTACACCTGCTAAGCGCGTCAACATGCTGCATTCTATTACCTGCCCTATGCTCTAGTTCATATTCAAAATTTTGCAGCTCTAAGGCCCACCTGGCGATCCTCGGATTGAGTTCCCTTTTATTTAGTGTCATGGTTAGAGAATTACAATCTGTGATAATTTTAAATTTCTTCCCCTGCAAGTATATTCTAAAGCGTTTTAGAGCATAAACTATGGCCAACGTTTCAAGCTCAAAGCTATGATACTTGGATTCTGTATCCGTAGTCCTTTTTGAAAAATAAAAAATTGGATGAAACTTGCCATCGCCTTTTTTCTGCAATAGAACAGCCCCAAAGCCGACTGAACTTGCATCGCAGTGGAGTTCTGTTTCATCTTTTGGATCATAAAGTGCAAGTACTGGGGCCTCCATAAGTTTTTTCTTGAGTAGTTCGAACGATTTTAGCTCATCTTCTCCAAAAACAAATTTCTTATCCTTTTTTGTTAGGTCATACAAAGGTTTAGCTACTGTCGAAAAATCTTTAACGAATCTTCTAAAATAAGAGCATAGTCCCAAAAAACTTTGTAAAGAATGACATTTATTCGGCACCGGAAAATCTTTAATAGCTTTTAATCCTCTATCATCGGCCCTTATACCTTCCCCATCGATTGTATATCCCAAATATCTAACAGACGTTTGAAAAAATTCACATTTATCGTTTCTTAACTCTAAATTATTATCGACTAAGCGAGTTAAGACCTCCTTTAAAATTTCAAAATGTTCTTCAATGTCCACCGTCGCTATCATTATGTCGTCAAGGTATATTATAATTTTGTTGTCTTTAACCATATCTGAAAAAATTTTGCTCACAAACCTTTGAAAAACCGATGGTGCATTCTTCAAACCAAACGGCATCCTCAAAAACTCGAATTGTCCAAGAGGTGTCACAAATGATGTATATTTAACCGAATCTGGCTGAACAAATACGTGAAAAAACCCATTTTTTAAATCTAACTTTGTAAAATATTTTCGTCCCGAAAGTCTGTCCAACAAATCATCTATTAGAGGAATTGGATAGTTATCTTTTACAGTAACCTTGTTTAAAGTTCTGTAGTCTACACATAATCTTAAATCTCCTGTCTTTTTTCTCACTAAAACAATAGGTGAAGCATACTCCGACTCACTCGGTCTTATGTACCCTTTCTCTAAATACTCATCCAAAAGTTTCTGTAATTCAATTCTTTCTGCATATGATAATCTTCTAGGTCCACAGTTAAAGGACTTATCATCATTCAACTTTAATGTTATTTCACTATACACCTTAGGTTTGGATGGACGTTCAGGTTGTACATAATAGTCATTATAAATGCACTTTAATTTATATAAATCATCATTAGAAATGCAACTACCAACAATAAGATCAAAACTGTTATTTTCCCCGAAATCTATAGACAGAATTGTTTTTTCAAAATCCTCATCATTATTTAGATGTTTACTCTCATTATGTGATACTAACTTAAAACCACCCTTTTTCAAAAAATCTCTTCCTAATACACATTCATTTGATGTGGTATCATCGGAGACGACAAACAATTCTAAATCAACTATTCTATTACCAACATTTACAAAACACTTTAATTTTCCATAAACGCTCAATTTAGATCCATTTATTCCAAAGAAAAGTAGTGTTAGAAAATAAAAGATAATTCAAATTAATATATTTCAAAATATTGGATTTCTTCACGAAACTGATAACGCTACCCGAATCCACTAGGCATTCTAAAGGAAATGTATAATTAAAACTATTGTCTAAAGAAAATTTAAAATACCTTACATATTCATTATTTTCAACAACATGCACCGCTGGTTTTCTTTCGGGGCAATTAGCAACTCGGTGCTCCATACTGCCACACCCATAGCACGATCCCATCTGTCGCTTTGGCTTTTTGCAGTCTGCTGCGAAGTGGCCAATTGAATTGCAGTTGTAGCATCTAAACTTGAAAATTTTTTCTTCGACGGCCGGTCCACCACTATTTTGACGACGTTCGCTTTTCAACTCGATCTTGGATAATGCTTGAAGAAGTTGCTCCTTACTGCTGTAGCACTGAAGACTCGCTTGTACTCTCAGTTGGGTGTCAGGAATACCCTCAATAATATGCTCTATAAGCTCATCCTCATCAACTCCAAGTTTTCGTGACAAGATTATCTTTTCGTTGTAATATTCACTAAAAGTTTCACAATATTTCCACTTGCGGCCTTCGAAGTTTCTACGCATTACAAGTTTATTTTCCTTTTTACAAAAAAAAAGTCTTCCATTTCATTCAAGATGTTTTTTGTGGTGATATCCATAAAATTTTGTTTGGAATGCAGCCACATTTGCGCTTTACCCTTAAGTTTGCACATTAGGAGTGTTTTCATTGTGCACTCATCAACATTATAAACACTGCTAACATTTTTGAATTGCGTTATCCAGACCTCAGGGAATTGTTCACCTTCGTACTCAGGTACCATATCTTTCAAAACATTAAATGGCACTTGAATTTTGTTTAAGTTTTGAGACTCGACATATAAATTATTCTTATTAGAATTCGTTTTTTCACTAACTGTCTCCACCTCACGTCTCTTTTCTACGTCGGCCATCATTTTTAGCAATTCATTTTCTTTTTTTAGTAACTCCTTTTCTCTTTTTATTAAATCCAATTCTTTTTTCAAAACACTCGCAAAATCAAGTCCAATAATTTTTTCCGTTACTTTTCGTTTTGTTCCCGCAATTTCTATTTGCTGTACTTCACTATCATTTGCTTGACGACACTCATTATTATTTTCCAATACACACTCATTTTCTTGGCCACACTCATTATTTTCTTCATAACCTTCATTTTCGTTTTCTGCACGATCATTATTACCGCTTTCCTCTAAATTTTCCACAAGCGTTACATAGGACTGGTCATTTAATGCTGTAGGACATTCTCCTCGTTTATCTGCAGGTATTTCATTTAAGCGGACTAGTAATGCATTTTTTGTACCAGTCGATGACAGACCCAATTGTTTTAACCAAAGACGTAATTGAACAATGGTATAGTCTGCTGCATTCACACTGTTTGCTTCCATTATAAAATTGTTGTTTTTAATTTTCACGGGATCACTATAATTTTAATTTTCTGTTTGTTTGTGTTCTTTTTATTATTCCTTAACAATTTTCACTTTTCAAAAGTATATTTTGTTAGAAGGAAAAAAAATTTATTCTTATTTTGCACGATCCCACTTCTGATGTTGTAAGCTTAAATTATTAAACACTTGTTATTTTCTTCACGGTCAATTTATTTATCATCTGATTTCTTACATTTATAAACTTAGCAACTAGGACTTATAATACGCACTTAATATATACATGTATGTTAAATAAGGACAAATATATTTTCATAATACAATAAAAAAGTTAACGGTTATTATTTACAAAAGCAAAGAGTCATACGTTAGTGTAATGAAGGAATAGAGAAAATACATAAAGGCAGAAACAGACGTAAACTACAAACAGAATAGAAACAAGCTGCCTGGACAAAAACTACACTTACAAAAATAAACATATTAGAACAGACACCTAATTGACTAAACTATCTGCATGCATACCCAAACATTCCTATAAATTTGTGGTAAGATAAATTGGAATTTTATTAATATTTGTGTAAATTAATTATGCAAATTACACATTTTTTGTTAAATATTTCCTAAATATTTTTGTTCTTATTTACATCTGTGGCAGCGCAAATTTTTTTGTTTACAAAAAATATACTAATTTCAAATAATTCCCGCAAACGTCAAAAATGTTTAAGGGTCCAGCTGGTTTGTAGTTGGACATGTCAAAAGTTGTTTATATTTTCCTACTTTTGCTTACGAATTTTAAAAGACACTAACAACAAGCATATGTAGAACAAAGAGAGTGTTTGTCTTTAGAGCAATTGTCTTTTATTTTCTGTTTCTGTTTTTGACATTTCCACTCACAAAGCAACAATAAAATGCCATGTTGTTTTTACAAATGTTGTATTTGTTGTAGAGCCGCTATTACCTAATAAAATAAATGTACCTTGGGGAACTACCTTCCATTTTTATATCATGATTTTAGGTTTGAAATGAAATTTCAAATTTTTTATTGCAATTACAACAAAAAAAATTTTTTTTGGTGTAATTTTCGTGAAAAATAATAGTTTGGTTAGTTTTTAATTATTTAGTTTTAGTTGTCTGAATTTTCGGTTCTTAATAAAATTTCCAATTTTTTTATTGTAAAAACAAAATAGAAAAGTTTAATAATTTTGGTGAAATATTGTTAAAAATGTTATATTTTGGTGAAATTTTGGTGGTTTGGTTTTATTCCAATAACCTGGTAATTCATAATTTTTTCTGAAATTTCGGGTTTTAATACAACAAACAAAAAAAAAAAACAAATAAGTCTGAAAATCGTAAGGAAAATAAAGGCGTTCGGCTTTTTTGAACAATCTCCACTATTTATGAACCGTTGTTGCCAAATTTCATTAGTACCTTTTTTGAAACTATGCTTGAGAGACTTTCTGTCATACATTTTCTGTAGCTCATCTGAGGACGTGGCAAAACAGATTTCAAAATGATTACTCACAGACAGACGGGCATCGCTAAATCAACTCCTCAATCGTACTATAAAAAGGAAATAATAAAACTCTCATATACCCTTTCCACCTGAGGCGAAGGGTATAATAACAAATAAGGGGCCCCATAAAATAATTGTTTTATCTTTAAAGTCGAATTGCATTCCCAAAACAAGATATGATTTTAACGTATTACGGAAATCTTCTTAAGCTAATCTCACTTGCAGTTGGCTGACTTATTGTCTAAATATGAATTAAAGAAGAAAAAAGATGCCGAATAAAGATAGAGAATAATTTGGAACTAAAATCCTAAATCTTTTTAAATAAGTACCGCTTAAATGTGGGCCCCAAACGTTATCTTAATTTTTGGTTTCATATAGTTTAAAGACCAGTTGCTATAACTTTACCAGCCGATTTTATTTCCACTCCATTTCTAGTGTAAAGTGATGAATTAACTCAACGTCCTGGAAAAGGTTAATTGCTTGTCGACGTATATCTTTACCTTAATTAATTTATCCAATTGAAGATAGTTTCTTTACAGATGAGTACCGTACACTTTGTCAACTTCATGCATATTCGTATTTCGTTCGTATTTGACCAAATATTCAATTATTTACATTTTTCATTTTGTCTTAACCAATCGATTGTTGAAAAAAGCAATGAATAGCGTTTGTTGCTAAATAGCTTGCAACTCGTTTTCTTGTTTCTTTTTAGAACATAATTTTTACTATAAATCTTAGTGCTCCCTAAATGATTTTGTAAAGACTTTTTTACTAACCTTCACAAATTATTAATTACCTTTTTACTTAAATACACAAACATTTTATTTTAAATTTTATGTTTTTCTTATTAATTTTCTTTAAAATTCGTTTTTTTAAGGCAGCTGCTTTTTTATATTTTTTCTTTTCTTGTTGTTAAAAATACTCGTTTCCATAGTGAAGTAAAAACTGTTACTGTTTGTTGTACATTGTGGTCAATGCTTTTGTGTTTACCTTTTAGTGTTGTTGCTGTTAACGTCGTTGTATACAACCTGTTGGATATGTTTTGACCAAAACATAAATTGTATACTTACCCATATAGAAATGGTTGTATTATAAACGAACGTGTGTAACATTAACTCTTTGTTTCTCTTTGTTACAATAAATAATTCTCTTCTCTTAATTTCCATGACTACATTTATATTGATCTTGAATTGTATTTGTAAGAGATAAATTTTTTTAGGGTTCCCCACAGTGTAAAAACGTAATCCATTGTTATCGTCACAATGTCTGTCTGTCACAGCACTCTATCTCTGAAACTGTAATAGGTAGACTCTTGAAATTTTTATGAAAAATATATTAAAGTACAGTCAGATTAGTCAAATATTTGACCAAAATGATGTGATTGACGAAAATTAAAAATGAAAGGGTAATCTCAAAAAGACGTGATATTTATAAAAACATTATTTTTTTAATTGTCATGTCAGTAGATAAATGTGCGCTATAGCAACAAGTAGGGTGTCCCAAAATTTTCAAGATTTTTAGTCATAGACTTTAGTTTTTCAACCGTAGCAGGCAGACATTTAGAATTCACACAATAGGTCTGTTTCTTTACTTTTTGGGTAAAGTTCTCTCATAAAGAGACAAAATTGTATAAAAGTACGGGAACACAAAATTTAAATTTTAAACACAAATTAAAACGTCATAGTGTTTTGACTGTTTCAATAAAATAATCGATTTAAAGAAAAAATTAAAAAAAAAAACAAATAGGAACAGTTCTTACAAATTTGTTGCGTTTGTCAGCTCGCAAAGAAGCATATGTGGGGCCTTTTGCAAATTTTGCGAATAAATTTAGATATAACTCTCATGTAACAATTTCATTCAAATAATTTGGAATGCTATTCCTCTTTTGGCATTTAAAAATTTAAAAAAGAAACTACAAAACTTATTCTTCTAAGTCGAAATCATGTTCAATAAGGTGTAGGATGTCGTCACAATCACTAGAATCACTTGAACTCTCTCTACCATATCTGCAACAATGTTTTTTAACTCGTCTTCATTTGCCATTACAAATTGTCTTTTATATTAGAATTACTATTTTACCCTGTTTTAAATATTGCTAGTGACTTCTTTATTTGTTTTTATTTTGTTTATGTTTTACAGCTGTTTCACAAATAAAAATAACTTGCACGAAGAAAAAGTTTGGGCTGTTTCGTGCAAAAAGAAAAACTTTATTCTCTCAAAACCGCTCTCATTTACCCAATTTTTAAGTACGGGAACGCTTTTCGTGCAAATTGGGATCCCACGGGATCCCAAAGTAGAGTAAAGAAACAGACCTAATATATATTTAAATATATCCGATATAAAAATAAATTGTTAACAATAAATTAAAAAATTGAAGGATTTTTCCGAAAGGCCATGAATTTAACGCATATGGTTCGATCTACTAAACCGTTAAGGGCAGGCACTTGTATAAATGAAAGGTATCGCGATTGAAAAGTGATTTTCACATGTATGGATGTATTTTTAACCGATTCAAAAAAAGCAGGTTATCAATTCGACTGAATGTTCCTTTTTTAACCGACTTCAAAAAAAGAAGGACGTTATCAATTAGACTGAGTGTTGCTTTTTCATGTTTGTGTTTGCAAAACTCAGTTATTTCGATTTTGAACATTTTTTGTTTTTTAGTAGATAAAGTTTTTTGCAAACAGTCGCTTTTTGTTTGTTATTAAATCAATATAAATGAAAATTTTATTTTTGATTGCAAAAATTCTAAAAATATATTTAAAAACAATTGAAAAATCTTACAAACGCCAGAAATTAGTTTTTATAGACATACAACGGATAATATGAAAATAAGAAGTGATTAAAAGTTTTACAAACGAGTTTTTGTTGTTAAAAAAGTTGAAGCTACTTCTATATTTGCTCTGAGTATATTTATAATTGCATTTTGTTAGTGCATAAATAATAAACTTAAAACAATTTGGAAATATAATTTTTATTATTTCTATTAAATATGCAGATCGGATGCAGTGCACAGAGGGACAGCAATAAAGTAATTTAGAATAAACAGATCATTTCCAAAGTAAAGACCGAATCAGGTCAACATTTTAGTAGAGGAGTGCTACAGTTAAAGTTTTGCTGCGTAACTATCCAGCTGCACAGTGGTTTAAAAACTATTAATTTAAACATAATTCGGTATCTAAAAAAGTATTAAAGATATCGCAATGAAATTTCATAGAAGCAGAGGTTTTCTTAAGTGCGAGTTGCGTTCAGCACCCTAGGCTAAAGTGAGCTTCTAGGTAGTTCCCCGAAGTTAGGTGCCTCGGGCATAAATTTAATTTAATTTTTTTTAAATGACATAAAAAATTACATTTAATTCAAATGTTAAGACCTTTTTAATTTAATTAGACTTAAAAAATATTTTTACAAAATGTCCTTACATATGGAGGTTGTCTTTTATAGTTTGGGAGAAAATTGGATTACAGTGTTTTTTTAATTTGGCCAACCTTAACTTGGTGTACTTTCGTTAAAATATCTTGAGTAGTTCAATTTTAAACCTCAATGAAGTGTCTCAGTTTTCAATTCTTTATCGTCCTATGTTTTTGTTGTTTTTTTTTATTGCAGTTACTTCATTGTTACAAATGATATGAAAAATTTAGAGGCAGGCATAGTATTTTGCCCGCTGCCTCAATGTCAAACCGATTGGCGTATTTAAATTTTCTCTAGTGCCTTAGCAAACTTGATATCAACACTAACACGGACCGATAGACAGACATAGCTGAATCGACTTCGACTCAGTATATATTCTATATATTGGGTCGGAAACGGATACTGTAGAAACTACAAATGGTATGACAATCTTGGATACACCCTTTTTCCATTTCCGTTTTTATATTGGTTTGCAAAAATTTAGATCAATCGACCAAGCTGAGTTTTGTTTTTTAATATTTTAAGTTAGCCCCATAGTACAGTGTTGCCAAATTTTATTTTTATAACAATATGACCCCATTTTGTGGTTAGACAGCTTTGCTGTATTTGAATATTCATATGATCAAAAATTACTTCCTTTACTATTCAAACCAAAAAAATAGAATTTTAAACTTAAAGTGTCTTAAGGTTTTATGTTTTTTTTTCGGAAAAAACAGCAATTAAAAATCTCGCTTTAAATGTTATGTTATTTCAAATCTTAAGAGTAAAGAAAAAGTAATTTTTGAAAACTTGAAACATATTTGCAATTGTTTATTAAAGAAATCTTTTTTAAGAATTTTTTCCTATCCTGGTTATCTGATTGTAAACATTTAAAAATTAAGAAGAAATTAAAAGTTTCCCCTGTTTTAAAAGTAACACATCAATTTAAAAATTTTATATTCTATTTCTATTTTTTTTTTTTTTTTTCAAATGAACAGCAGAATAATTAATAAGAAGAAGCAGTTTGTCTGCATTTTATGTGTTAAATTCAAACTTGTTTTGTGTTATTAAGGACATCATTAACAAAATATAAATTGAAGCCACCACAGTATTGAAAACAATATCAATTGCTACTCCTGCGAGTATAATTTTGTTGTTGCTAGTTTGCCATTTGATATTTGAAATATCAGCTTCACTTGTTTACTGTATTTTGCATCATTCAGCTGAAGGAATATTGAATAAACACGAACGTGATTTTTAAAATGAAATTTCAATTTGACAAAATACATAAGTTTTTATATATTTTGCCAAATGCTGCATACTGACACACACACGCACACACAAATGCATACACAACTACAACAGCAATTGTTGTTTTTCATGTCCATGAAAACAAAATATTGCAAATAGGATATTTTTAGGGGGAAATTTATTCAATAATTACAGTTTATACACCAGTTCAACTGCACTGTTATCGACAAATAAAAACAATTAAATAAGAAATAATTGAAAATTGGCTTGATGAATATTGAATGAGATTAAAAAGCACGTCTGTCAGATTAAAAAAAATGTATTGTTAACAAAAGTGTGCGTCTCTTAATTATTAAAATCAATTTTTTTTATTTTTTAAAAACAGGTCATATTCTTAAAATATAAAGAGTATCCCCATAGTTGTTTTTTAAGTGTATTTATTTATTTATTTAAAATTAAAAAAAACAAATGTGTATTACTATAGCTCCCAATAGCAAAAATTAATACAAAAGTAAAACTAAAAATTAAAGGTTGTTCCTATTGGTGACGTAAATTGACTTATATGCGCTTATCTTTTGAACCGTTATAAACAAACGCTAAAAAATTGGACAGGATGTCGATTACTATGACCGTTATAATAACAAGTATAAACATTCAAAATTATAAATTAAAGGGTGTACCAACAGTTAATGTTTGTTGATATATGTTGCCAAAGTTTTGAACCTTTATAGAGAGACAGCTGAAATTTACAAGGAACGTGTATTGCTAAATCTCTTATAACAACAAGTATAAAATTTGAATTTAATAATCAAAGGATGTTTCCGTATTTAAAGTAAATTGACTTATATGACCCTGTCGATTAAACCGTTATATACGAAAACTTGAATGTTAAACAAGATGTCCACTACTTTGTCTGGTACATTAAAAAATAATAATAATTAAAATTATAAATTTTAGGGTGTTACAATAGTTGCTGTTATTTGTTGTATATGACCAAGCTGTTGAATAATTGTAAACATTTGATTAAAATTTGCACAGAATATGCATAGTAAAGTAGATTGATCGATGTTCGTCTGTCCGTCTGTGTTAGTGTTGAAATCAATTTGCCGAGGCACTACATCGATATAGAATTAAAACAATATGAAAAAACATCAGGGGAAATCATTGGCGATCGCCAATATTTTTCGAGTTACAGGCCTGTGAAATTTTTAAATATCAACATGAGTATCATTTTAGAGCTTTTGAAGAGATCTTTAAGGACATACTAAAATTTTTTAAAAATGCTTAACCCATTAAGAGCCGATGATATTTTTATTATAATTATATGTATGCAGTGCCTAAAATTTTTTTCTTATTTTTTAATTCTCCGTCACCCCAATATTTGCTTTTTTGATTGGCATAGCCGATCTTCTAAAAAACACCCCTAAATGTATCTAATTACGTAACACAATGAAAGTTTCTTTTATAAACAAAGGTAAAAAGAGAATTTTTTTAAATCTTTTTGAAGGGATTAAAAATGTAAAGTGTTTTATATATTTATATATTAAAAGTTAACACATTTACCTATATTTTAATCAGTGATATGTCTGCTTCATCTTATCCACAAATAACGATGAGAGCAAATCAGTCTCTGCGTATTTATTTACGTTTATTAAAAATTTATCAATCTGATATTATAAAGTATAAATTTCGAGAGCCTTTTAATATAGATATACTTTTTATAATTTTATCGTTCGTTTAAGTTTTACTTTTAAGTATTTTCGAACTATTTTCGTATAATAAACATTATTCAATATTTTTTACCTTTTAAACACAAAAAGTATTATTTATGTCTGTAATTGACTCATAAATTTGATTTAAAGAATTATTACAATTTATTAATTTTTGAGCACTGCCGCGTTTATTTTTACGCCATTCTTCCCATTCAATTGGATGCTGTTTCTTTTTATGAGCATGCATATTTGCATTCGAGTTAAAGGTTCTCACACAAAACGGGCACTTATACAATGTTTCGCCAGTATGTTGAGTCAGGTGCTCCTTAAATATCGAAAGTAAATATAAAAACAAAACAAAAATAACTGAAGGAACATGTTTATAAATTCATACCCTTAAGGAAATAGATTTCTTAAATGTTTTATCACACTGATCGCATTGGAAAATCTTATTTGTATGCGCATAACGCTTATGATTCGTTAAAGCTCGGCGATTTTTACATTCCTTATCACATTTATCACATTTGTAAATAATCCCTTCTGGATTATGTCTTGTTAAGTGTTGTCTTAAATTATCTTCATCCTTAAGCCAACTATTACAATCGGTATAGGGACATTTGACACGTGGTCCACTGTCTTCATAATGTAAACGTACATGCTTTTCATAGGATTTTTTATCTTTAATTTCTTTAGCACATACAGGACAAATGTTAGTTTCCCTTTTATGTCTCATACTAGTGTGAACATTTAACAAGTAACTACTTGCAAATCTATAAGAAAAACATGTTTAAATCCATTTTTAATAACTGATTATAAAAGCAAAGAAATTTACTTTCTTTTCTCAGGACAAATATCACAAAAATATTGCCATTGTTCTTTTGGCAAGTGTGACGTTACATGAAGTTCTAATAAATTTCTGCGGGCGAATTTTTTCGGGCAAGTATCACAAGAGAATACAAGATCTTCATTTCGAGCATGATAAGTTAGGTTGTGTGTTCGCAGGCCGCTAATTGCAGTAAAGCATTTGTTGCATTTTTCACATCTTAAAAAAGAATAGAATAAAATAAAATTTGTCTTTAGCAATTAAATAGGTATATTTTATTCAAGAAAGAATTAGTTTTATCTATTTGATAAAAGTAGTGCTTTCTTTATTTTTTTATTTCATAACGATGATTTACAGTACAATAATTGTTCGATAAGTTGAAGGTTAGCAGTAAATGCATTCTCTCTTTGATCTCTTTGGTAATCCTGTATACATACAGATACTCAACTCAAATGAAATTCTGAAGTATTACATATTACTTATTTAAATTTTTACTTATATTGGGTTTCCCAGAAAAAAAAAATAAATAAAAATACTATAACTTACTTAAAACAATTTGGATCTTCATGTTTCAAGGCATGTTGAGCAACAAAAAACCGTTTAGACAACTTTTTATCACAACACATTATATATGGTCTAACTTTTGGATGGATTTGTTTAAAATGTTGCACTATATCCGAAAAATTTGAGCCAACAAATACACATAAATTACAACCCATAGGAATATGTTTTTTTATCACTTCTTCCGTATGAATGGGATCTAAACGTTGAACTATTCTTTTTTTCTGTGTATTATCTTTGACTTTAGCTAATTCTTTCTGGCATCTATGTTTTTTTGTTTTCATTTTTGTCTTAATAGTATCCTGAACAATTTCATCTTTATCAATTATCGATTCATCTTCTATTGAAGAATCTTGTTGACTTGAATTAAAGGGTTCATAGTCATCAGAAGACTTACAATATTCATCGTTAGATTCTTCGTTAGCTAACTTCTTAGAATAGTTTTCTTCTAATGGGTTTTTTATTTCGAGTTCATAGTTTTGTTTAAACAGATCATTAACATTATTGGTAATAGCTTTTTCTTCAACACAGTCTTGCGCTGGACTGTAATGGCACATTTCTATTTTAACATTTGTTGAAAAACTTTGTTTGTAGTTTTTGTGTGCCATCTTAACAGTTTGATAGAATATGTGAAAATCATTAACTTTTTGCCAGCATATTGTACAAATTTGGGTGGGTAAAATATCATCACGTTGAGGCTAATTTGCAATTTTTCAAACATTTTTATTAATCGAAATTATTATTATTTTACTAGATGTTTTACTTACTTTAAACCAAAGATGTTTCTGTATAACTTTAGATATCTTAAGTTGTTGGCCTTTTTCATCAAATATGTCAATATTATTTTGATTTTTCAACAAACACACACAGCACAGCATCGTGTAAAACTACCCAAAAAAAATCAGAATTTTCTATGCAGTAATTATTTTCAGTCATAAAACAATTGTGTTGTTGATTTGTTTTGTTTAATTTTTGTAAACAAAAGTTATGCACTTACTTTTGGTTAGCAACAGCTGTTTTATGTTTTTCTTTAACATATGGCAACATTCCTTATGGTATCTGAAATCCCAATAGCCAAACGTAAACTAGCGTGTAAGCCTTAACGCAATCTGGCGCATAGCTTTTGTACTTAAATGTCAAACCTCTTAGGTGTCTTGAGCAATAACGACAACTCAGTTTATTTTAATATGTCGAAAAAATTTACAGCTTAATAGTACTATTTTTAAAGAAAATGTACTAGAGTGCAAAAATATATTTAAAAAAAGACCACTAAAAGTCAGGAAAATGGTAACTACACGAAAAAATTGAAAATAGTACTCCAATTAACCAAATAGGAAAAATATGTACATAAAATGTTTTAAATTTTCGTTTAATTATAAGGTAATTTGCGGAAGCGTTTTATGATTTTAAGGGCATCATGAATGTATTCAAATAAACATTCTAATTGTGAATTAGATGTAAAAATATTTATATTTCAAATAATTTCAAATTCATACATGTGCATAACTTATTAATAATTATACATAATAACTGTACTACTCTTCTTTAAATTGTACCGAAAAAAGTACATTGCATTGACTGTGTCATCATTGGCTTGTTTACTTTTAATTCTAAAAACAACACAAACTGCTGCAAAGCTCAAAGATTCTAAACCAAATTTCTGTTGTTTTACACTTTTTTGCTGCGCACTTTCATAGCTAAATTAAAGAAAAATAACAAAATAATATTATTTTTTAATTCCCAAGTCCTTGCATTATCTTTAATGTTACAAAGTTTTCTTTAATCTCGTTGCAAATCTTTTGGGTTAATGAACACTTTTCAGTAACAATTGTTACAAATTCGTAACAATTTTTAGTAAATGAACAGACCTAATAACTTGCAAAATATTTGTGTTTTTATGTTTACTTTAAGAACTGCATGTTTATTATTTTTTTTTTTTGACATGTCTAAATAGACAACATATCTGTGATTTATTAGCCTTTAAATGCGGTAGGTCCCATCCCGTAATCTATCTTAGTTTGTCCACAACTACCAAAATCCCTCAAAGAATCTATGTGTGGTCATAAAAATTGTTCAATGATTTTTTTCAAAACATATTTAGCTCGGCATATTTATCTTCACTCATTAAAAATAGACATGTTTTCTAGTAAAATCAACTTATCAGTTTGAATTTTTCTGCCAAAATCAATGTTGTCCGTATTCAAAAACTTTGTAAATTAATTTCCTCTTTTAGTTTTATATTAATAGCTATATTTTTTGTTACTTTTTTGTTTTTGATGCCATTTCTAATTTAATTTTAACAACTTTGAATCTTGTATCTCACCGCCATTTTCTAAACGCCTTTACAATTTAACATTTAATTAAAAAAAAAAAATTGTATCTGAATTTTAATGGCAGGGGTACATAATCAATGCGCCAGGGTATCCCACAATTATTTAGATATATGAAAATTCTCTCCAGGAACAGCACATCGACATGTACCTTTGTGTATGAAATGAAAAATCCTGAACAGGATGGACACCTTTAAGTTTCTGTTCAAAAAGTTCGCGTTGCGTCTTTTATTATAACCTTACTTTTTAAAAAAGGAAAATTTGCTCGCACACAGATGTTCCTCTTTCGAGATAAAGTAGTAAACTGTCAATAATTTATATGTATTTATATATACAAGGCAGATGGAAAGGTATGTCAAGGATTCAAAGGATTTTTAGTCAACCTTAAACATAAAAAAATAATAAAAAATCAAGAATTTCGCCAATTACTTTAAATACCGCCAGGTAACTCGCACGTTTCGTTTCGATCGTTTTTTCTCTTGAATCGAAATGCAGAGTAAGCCCCGTGGTTTGTAGTATCTATTTACCAAATTTGGGATTATCATACATCGCTATCTGTTGTTAAATAATCATATTTTCTATCCCAGAAACATAGTAAAATTAAACCCATTGTTTTATGTTTTAGTTTAACATATCGCATTTATGTTTACTAATGTCTCGCTAGAGTTATTATTGCCCATTTTTTGTCTTCTTAACGCCTCCCATTCCACAGGATGTTGTTTCTTTTTGTGTGAATGCATATTAGCATTAGAATTAAAAGTTCTCGTACAAAAAGGACAATTATATAAAACTTCACCAGTGTGTTGTGTCATATGCTCCTAAAAAATGTAGACATAAAGACTTTTCTTAAACATGTATATAAGCAAGGTTTAATTATGTTCAAACTTACTCTTAAGGTTATTGCCCTTTTAAATGTTTTATCACATTGTTTACATTTGAAAACTTCTTTAGAGTGAACATAAACTTTGTGACTGGATAAGGCCCTTCTATTCGGGCATATTCTGTCACATAACGGACACTTGTAAGTTTCACCATCTGTATTGTGTCTGCGTAAATGTAACTTTAAATTATCTTCATCTTTTAGCCAACTGTCACAATTAGGAAAAGGACATTTTAATCTAGGCCCACTGCCCTCATAGTGTTCTCTCACGTGCTTTTCAAATGACTTTTTATCTTTAATTTCCTTAGCACATACGTTGCAAATATTTTTTTCTCTTTTGTGTAACTTATTATCATGTATATTTAACAAGTATGCGCTTGCAAAACTGAAATGATTTTTTAAAAGTACATGTTTATATACCTGCATATATAAATAATATTTAATAATTAAGGCTTACGCTTTCGAGGTGGGACATTTTTCGCAAAAGAATTTCCATTCCTCACGAGGTATATGTGAAGGTTTGTGTAGCTGTAGCAAATGCTGTCTGGCAAATTTTTGAGGGCATAATTCGCATGCAAATGTTAGTTCTTCATCGGGGGCATGATATTTTAAATTATGTTTTTGCAATCCACCGGTTGTTGTAAAAGATTTACTACATAACTCACAGCTTGAAAAAAATAACTATTATTTAAGTTAAAAAGGTTTGAATAGTGCAAATAAATACCTAAAGCAATCAGGATTTTCATGTGTCATGGCATGTTGAGCGACATAAAATCTTTTAGTAAACATTTTATCACAACATGTTATATATGGCCTTATATTCGGATGCTCAACTTTGAAATGAGCCACAATATCGGCAAAAGTTTTACCAACAAAGACACATAAATTACAGCCCATGGGTATGTGCTTCTTAATCATTTCCTCTGTGTGTAAAGGATCCAAACGATTAAAAATAGCTTTTTTCCTTTTAGGTTCAATGCTATTTTCTGAATTTATAACTGTGTTTTTACTTCTACATTTTTTTGGCTTTTTGTTTTTTATCTTGGATTTTATGGAAAAATTCCTGACTTTTTTATCCTTTAGTTTAGTTGGCTTATTCTGCGATGAAGAGCATTTATCGTAATTTTCATCATTAGAATTATATTCATTATCTTCGTAATCCTGTTCATTATCAGCCAAGGGATTCTTTGTACTATTGGAATCATCAAAACCTATCTCAATATCCAACTGAAGTTCTCGATCTGCATTAATACAATCCTCTTCATCGACTTCTTGTTTTATACTATTTAAATTTAAGCAAGTATCTTCCTCCTTAATTGAGTTCAAGTCTAGTGACGCTTTTTGCAAGTCTTGATGTGATTTTTCTACGGCTTCATAAAACATATGAAAATCATCTATTTTACTCCAACATATGGTGCAGATGTGAGCTGAGCTAATTTCATCCTTCTATAAAAACAAATTATTTACATGGAATTACAAGGTCACTTTTTTCCATTATATATGTATATACATATGTATGTAATTAGGTAGTACCTCAAACCAAAAGTGTTTGGAAATAATTTCCGCAATATTTAAGTTTTTACCCTCGTCTTCAAAAATACCTATTGTATTTTGGGCATCTAGAAGACATAGGCAACACAGCATTTTTTTTTAAAGTAGATTTTACAAGAACTAAATTTTATAATTTGCTTGTAAACAAAAACAAGTATTATGAAATTCACTTGAAATTGATAACTCAGACTTGCACCAACTGCAGTTTAGGGGAGATTTACACAGTCGTTTAGGCATAGATATTCCATTTTGAAGTTGTTTTTAAATCATGTGCGCTTTTACTATGATTTTTGCTTGATTTTTATTCATTACAAACTAAAAACTATAGCTCATATTATCTAAAGAAAATAAAAATATGCGTTTAATTCAACTCATCAAATAAAACTTATTCTTAAATATTTCTTATCATAATTATTTGTACGGTCAAATAGAGTTTCAATGCAGCTTATATTTTTTACTTCACATTATTATTTTTTTTTTGTATATGAGCCGTTTTAAAATAATGTCGAGTATTTTTAATATTCTACTGCAACATTAGGTGCATTTTATGACACAGTGCCTTGCAGAACGAAGAATACTGAGACAACATTAACAGGCATGTTCTGACAATAGCAAATCGCCTAAAACTTGCGATGTGAGTTGAAATCGCATGAAAGGTGTTCTGTAGTTCACAATCGCAAGAAATTTGGCGACTTGAAATCGCAAGCACAGACTGAAGTGAAGTTATAAATTTCACTTAAATTAAACTTTAAAACAACAATAAAATTATATACAAATAAAAATTAATATGTTTTCTTTTATTTTTATCAAAATTTATTTATATTTTTACACAATTAAAGTGTTAAATAATAAATTTAAAATATGTCCTTTGTTTTATCAATTGTTTGTGTTGGTTTTTTCTTGAGTACTTGCGATTTCATAAAAACAGCTGTTCTTATTGATGTTCGAAAATATATTAGTATTAGTGCGGTTAAATGTTTAGTCGGTAGTCAAATAAAAATGCTGTTATTCACATTTTAAAATCTTAAACAGGTATTCAGTGCTTATTAAATGGGCGATTTAAGTACGTTAATAAATATATTTAATGTACGTTAATAAATATATCTCAATTATTTTTAGGACGATCTGCGTTTTGAACGTGTATGTTATTAATAACAAAATAAGCAAAAATTATTTTTAAGTACTGATTACTCACGATCTAAGTAATCTTTTTCTTTAAAGTTGCTAAATGCAACATCACTAATAGAAATTTCATTTGTCGCCAAATTATTTCTTGCTTTGTATAAAATTTTTAAATTAATAAATATTTATTGGATTGGAATATCCAATAGATTGAAATTATCTCTAAGCATCCGTTTTTTAATTTCTTCTTTTTTTAATTTCATGTTTATTTGAAGAAATTAAACTAAGCAAGAAGGCTGCTGCCGTTTTTTTTTTAATTTTCTTTTGATTTTTATTTATTTATTTATTTATTTAAAATATATTTTATAAAGTTAATTTATAAAATACAAAAAAAAGGCGCGGGTAGCTAGACCATAAGCGCTCGTAAAAGTTAAAAAAGAAAAAATTAAATTAATTAAATATATTACAAAAATTAAACAAATCTACTATAATAATAAGATAAAAAAAAAAAAAAAAAAAATAATGAATTCAGTATCAAATGTCCCGAATATTGTGCTTTAGTAAACACTGCCGTACTTTAAACCAATTTGTCTCAATAGAGCAATCAATGATATTCTCCAGGGGTTCATCTAGCTTAGATAGGGGGCATTCCGTAAGAATGTGTTGAACGTTTAAGTGAATATTGCAGTTAGAACATATAGGAGGATCTGATCTGTCATAATAATGTTTAGAGATAAAGAGAGGTTTCCCAACTCTGATGCGAGCCATCATAATGCATTGGCTTCTTGTAAAATTTGTATTATATTTAGGTCTACGATGTATTGGTTGTAGCTGTAATTGCAAAAATCTAAAAGGATTTAATATGGCTCTAGGAAAACAAGGTGTTTCAGTGATATTCGCCATGTCTAATGCGTTTCTAGCAATTTTATCAGCAAATTCGTTTCCCGGTATTCCAATGTGGGAAGGAATCCAAAGGAGTAGGATTTCATGACTCAGCCTGGTTGGAAAGATTATATCATCATAGGAACCGTTGTAGTTTATCAAAAGGGCTCTTGCTGCACTTAGACTGTCTGTGCATATAAGTGTTTTAACTCCATGATTAATGGAATAGAAAATAGCTGACTTTATCGCCGCCATTTCAGCGGTAAATATACCAGTAGAATCCGGCAAGCGTGATTTGTTTACAATTTCAAAATTAGATGCTGAAAGCTGCCTTATAACCGAATAAGTAGTTATTCCATTCAAAAACGAACCATCAGTAAAAAGGGTGATTTCAGGTGAAAAATCTGCCTTTTTTTGCATCATTAGTTGTTTAAAAGTGCCTGGATCTGTACTTTTTTTTCCGTACCTTCTCAGACTATCATCAATTGTTACGTATTTCTTTAATGTATCGGGAATTTCAGGTTTATTTGGAAGGGATATGTTATGTCCTTTAATTAATGAAATAATCTTATTAATTGAAGAAGATCGTAACAATGAAGGTGAATTTAGATGTTTCCAAAAAGTTTCATGCAATCCCTCCGAAGATACTGCGATTGATCTTGAAGCCAATGAAACGGAACTATTTTCATGTAACAAGTGAAAATCTGGAACATGTGCTTCATTTCTTAAGAGCTTTATGGGAGTCGATCTTAATAGACCTGAAGCTGCCCTATAGCAGTTGTTAATAGAAGTGTTAATTTTCCTAACATTGTTTTTTGACGTCCATCCGTAAACCGTAATACAATGTAACAGAATACCTGTAGTCAAGGAACGGCAAATATTTAGAGCTGTTTCAATGTGTGGTCCTTTGTTCCTAGAGCAGATAAGCTTTAATAAATTATTAATTCTGCCTAATTTAGTATTCAGAAATTGTATATGCGAGTTCCAAAGAAGATTTTTAGAAAACAAGACTCCTAAGATTCTCATTTCGTGCTTAATGGAGATATTAACGTTTCTAACACAAACAGTATTGCAGTTGCAATCCTTTCTTTTGCATACATGAAGAAGTTCAGTTTTATTAGCCGGAATAACAGCACCCCTTTTCATTGCCCATGCATTAATTTTCGAATCCAAGTAGTTTAAATGATTTTCTGCTTCACATCCAGATGCAACAGCAAAAATATTATCAGCATATATCCCCACGTAATCAATGCCAGGAAGGTTTTTTATGGCATTAGCTAACGAATTAGCGTAAATTGTATACAAAACCACTGACAAGGGAGAACCCTGCGGGACTCCATTGTCAAGAGGATAGTTTAATGAAAAATGACCATCTACTTTGACTTTTATTCTGCGATTATCAAGAAATGAATTTAGAAGCCTTAGAACTTGTTTCGGAACGCCCCATTCGTTGAGTTCAATGATAATAAATGTAGACACCACTCGATCAAAGGCTTTTTCCAAATCCTCTGAGAGAACAATGCTGTGTTTACGCCTTTTAAGATTAGATCGCAAAGACTCTTCCAAATGATGACATATGGTATGAACTCCATGTTTCGGGATAAATGCGTGTTGTATATTAGATATTTTTTGTCGGGAATATTTCCAAAACCGTTTAGCTAATATTTTTTCTAAAATTTTGGAGAGCGTTGGTAGAAGAGAAACTGGGCGATAACTGCCTATCTGGTTGGGACTCTTATCAGGTTTTGGAATTGGAGACAAGATTGCAATTTTCCATTCATGAGGAAATGTCCCATTAGATAAAATATTGTTGTATAACCTGCATAGACGGTTTTTTAATGCAATAGGTGAATTTTTTAGCATTGAATATGTTATTTTGTCTTCTGCTGGTGTAGTTCCTTTTAGGGTTTTCATGATACAGTTCAGTTCATTTATATCTATTTTTTTAATTAAATTCCCATAATCTTGATTTGATTGTTGCAATTCATCTATGTTAAAATTTATTTTCTTTGAAATTATTTCAAAATCAAAGGCATTGTTTGAACTAACGGAGCTCCAAAACTGTCCAAAACAATCAGCTATTGCTTGAGGATGGGAAAAATTATTATTATTTAGACAAATAGAAGGAAAATGGTCTATTCTTTTGGATCTCAAATTTTTAACTTTATTCCATAGAAATCGTACATCCATTTGTGGGTTAAGAGAACCAAGGAAGCGATCCCAAGATTCACGTTTAGCTATCCTACATTCCCTTTTAACTTTAGCGCAGCATCTCCTGTATTCCACACAGTTTAACTGAGTACGATGGCGTTTAAATGTTTTCCATGCTTGATTTCTTATTTTAATCAAACTTCCGATGTAAGAATTAAACCAACTAGGATTGCTACTTTTCACTGGTTCGCGAGAAAGAGGGATTGTTTCATTTGCCGCTCTTCTTAAAATACGCTTAATTTGAGCTGCTTCCTTATTGATATTATTAGATTCAGTAAACTCGTTACAAACTAAATTAGCTCTCTTTTCAAAAAGAGACCAATTAGCTATGTCAACACGGAAACGCGGTAAAAATTTCTTTGTAACTGTCATAATATTATTAGTCATAACAATTGGAAAGTGGTCTCCGACTTCGGGTAACGAACAACAAGTCCATGACAGTTCTGAAGCAATGTCTACACTAGCCATGGAGACATCAACAGACGTCAGGGTGTGCCTCGTATTGAGCAAAGTAGGTGACCCGTCATTTAAAATTACTAAGCCATTGCCATCGGCAAATCTTTCCCAAATAATTCCGCTAGGAGAATTTGATGTGGAACCCCAAAGGGTATTTTGTGCATTAAGATCGCCTACCAGAATGTAATGTACATTATCTGGAATAGGTATACAATCAAGTGTTGAATTTGTAAGGTTTAACTCACAATCTTTGTAGACATTGGTAATGTAAAGTTCAGTGACGCTTTGAATAACAACTGTATGGAAAAGAAGGTCGCTGGAAGGTGTTAAGTGTTGACTAACATTGATCCCATTTTTTATAAAAAGGGCTACTCCGGATTTTGCGTAAGAATAGTTATGGTTATGGTGAAAAGTTTGATATCCTGATAGATGTAAGAGATGACGATTTTTATCGACTATATGTGTTTCTTGCAATGCGATTATATTTGGCCTATGCTTGGCGACTAAAAGTTCAAGAGCGTATTTATGACAGGTAAATCCTTGAATATTCCACTGGAGAACACTGATACTTAAATCAAAACTCATACTAAAATGTAATAAGTTATTTTCCCTTTTTGGATGAGGTAGGTTTTGTTTTTTTGTAGGTTTCGGGAGTAATTATAACATTTAACTCAGGATATTTGTTGTACAGCTGTGTGCAAGGTGTTAACTCATTGTTAGAAGTGTTTGCAACAGGTCTGTTAGGGGTATTAAATCCTAAACCATTGCGTATATCCATTATCATATCTTCTTCGCTTAGATTTTCATCTAATGGTAAACTTTTGGGCTGGTTGTCATCATCGTCAAAAGATAATTCTAATTCCGACGTTTCTTTTGTTGAAATATGAGATGTGGTATTAAAACATGTCTGGAAAATGTTTGTAGTTTTATTTATTTTAATTTGTTCAGGTTCTGTTGATTGTAAGTTGTGGCTGTTGGATATCAATACGTTATCAGATGTTGTTGTAGTTGTATCATTTTCAGATAAAGGGCTATCAAATGTAGTAATAGAGGGATTAAATGTTGTTAGTGTATTGGTATCGACTTGAGTTGGTGATTTGTTTAAAGATGAATTTTGAAAAGTTTTATTTATGGAGATTGATGTTGGACTTGAAGTGTTATCAGTAGAAGATATGTTTTTTAAAATCTTTGAATATGTCAGGTTGTTACTATTCTTTCCTCGAATGAATGGTTTAAGAGTGTATAATGTAGGATTATTATTAAAGATTTTCCAGGCTTCCCGAGCTGTACATTTTTTTGAAATACGAACAAAATTAACGGATTTGTGTTTCCAGTAACTTGGGCAAAGAGGATCATTTGAAGAATGTAATTCTGTTAAGCAATTAACGCAATATTTTCTCGAGCAAGTGTCATGTGGTGTTGGAAAAGCACATTCCTTACATATTTCGATTGATTTGCATCTATTTTTTGTGTGACCAAGTTTCTGGCAAATTATACACTTCATTGGATTAGGTATATATTCGCTTACTGTTACTATTTCCCATCCTAGTTTCAATTTTTCTGGAAGGTGAATAAGTTCAAAGGTAATTATGGCCGCACCTGTTGATGTTAACTTGTCTCCCTCTTTTTTCATTATTTTTCGCACATCTACAACGTTTTGGTCTTTGAGGGAATCAAGTATTTCTTCTTGAGGAATTTCAATTAGTTTTCTCGAAAAAATTCTTCCCTGAATTGTGTTCAACGTTTTATGTAAGGTTATGTTGACGGGAATGCAGTCTATGAATTTTGCCTTGAGAAATTTTTCTGCTGTTTTACTATTTGCCACTTTAATAAGGAGGTCTCCACTTCTCATTTCGTTAACTTCAATTCGATCTTTCGATATAAAATTAAGACCACGTTCCACTTGAAACACATTGTATGATGACAAAGGACGGGGTTCTACATTGTTAGCCTGCGATACAGATGAAGCAACTAAGTACCGAGGAAAATTTTGTTCATTCACTGGTTTTTCTGGTAGTGACGGAAAATCATCTTGACGAGGTCGTTTGTTTTTTATAACTTTGGCTTTAATGGTAGGGGAATCCAATTCGCGAAAGCGATTATAGTTTTGGGGATAAACCCCGTTCATTTTAATGGAATAAACTTATCCAAAAAGTATGTATTTAACTTAACCAAAAAAAACTGTAAAAAACCGTTAATGCAAAGAGAAATATCAAAAAGCAAAATAGAAAAAACAAAAAACACGCGCGAATCAACAACCAAGCACACAAGCGTCACGAGAAAAAAGTTGTTTACTCGGCAACTGCCTGCGAAAGACTGATTTTGATTTTGATTTTTATGTTTTGCACCGCCAAATCATATGTTTTTGTTTTTCGAACATAAGTTTGAAAAAAAGCAATTCGCAAGCAAAACGCGTGAGTTTCAGAACATGTAAAACAAAAGTTGGCGTTTTTGAAATCACATGCGATTTCAAAAACGTGCGAGTGTCAGAACATGCCTGTAAGCTAACCAGAATGTTGGTTTCATTCTGCTGCAATCTTACTTTTAGTGTTCTCTTACAGTTAATCAGCATTAATGGAAAATACCAATTCCTTTTATTGTTTACTTTTTTTTACACTTTAAAGACAAGAATAAGAATGAGTTCAAAAGATTCTCTACCGCGTTCAATTATTAAAAAAATAAATTATGAAAGTCGTTAATCCCGTTATATGTATATTTGCAAGCCATCATTACTTTGGCAAAAATGTTAAGTATTTTTCTGAAGTAAAAGTAAAGTAAAGGAAATGTTTGATTGTTTGTTTTTTTTTTTTTTTGTCTTTCTGCTTTTTTGATCGATTGTAATTTTCACTAAATTACTCAATTTTGAGAAAAAACAATTTTTATATTTAAAATTTTTGATAAGTCTAGTCATTAAACGTTATGCTTTCCCCATAGCAATATATTTCATACTTTAATTAATTCATAAGAACATCGTGGAATATTTATTGTAAATAATTAAATCAATCGAATATATTTACTGGCGTTAATATAATATGTTCTTCTTTACACTCCACCTGATTATCAACGCGAAATATTTATTTTCCACATACATATGTATTAAGTATGTTTTCTTCATAAATACATTGTCTATTCTGGAACTCTTAAGAAATTACTCACTACTTAATAATTTCTAATGCTTATCTAAGTGATTTTTACTAAGTATTGTTTTTCTTTTTTTTATTAACTAAAAATAAATAATTTATCTTAATTTAATTTATACTTTATTTCGGCAAAGGGCCTTGTTTTTTTCTTCTCAATTCCTCCCATTCAACAGGATGTTGTTTCTTTTTATGTGAGTGCATATTTGCATTTGAATTAAACGTTCTTGTGCAAAAAGGACATTTATATAAAGTTTCTCCGGTATGCTGAGTCATGTGCTCCTACATGTAAATTCAAATACTTTTTAAAAATTATCTTAAATGTATCTATGATGATGGATAATTTACCTTTAACGTTAAGGCTTTTTTAAATGTTTTATTACATTGTTCACAGCGAAAGACTTCCTTAGAATGAAAGTAATGTTTGTGACTCGATAGTGATCTTCGGTTTGGGCACACTTTATCACAATCTGGACACTTGTATGTTTTATCATCAAGATGATATCGTTGAATGTGAGTTTTTAAATTATCCTCATCTTTGAGCCAGCTTTCACAATTTTCAATTGGACATTTTAAACGTGGCCCACTATCTTCGAAATGGGATCGTACATGCTTTTCAAATGATTTTTTATCTTTAATTTCTTTGGCGCACACTTGACAAATGTTTGTTTCACGTCTATGATACATACTGGTGTGTATATTAAGAAGATATTGTGTTGCAAATCTGTAATAATAGTTTAAAACAAAATATCCAACGGTTTGGTATTTTCATTTAGCAATTGACACACTTAGCTGTACGCGTTGTACATTTACTACACACAATATTCCATTGTTCCTTTGGTATATGAGCTTGCTTATGAAGTTCAAGTAAATTCCGTCTTCCAAATTTACGTGGACACTGTTCACAAGCATGTGTTCGTTCCTCTTCAGACGCATGATAAGATATATTATGTATACGTAACCCATAACTCGTTGTAAATGATTTATTACACTCTGAACAGCTAAAACAAAGAATAAATTTTTTTATTAAACTCTGTAGCAAAATAAATGAAATCTCAAACCGACCTAAAAGAATTGGGATTTTCATAAATATATGCATGCTGCGCTATACAGTAACTTCTGGTAAATTTCTTGTCGCAACACATTATGTATGGTTTAGCACTTTCATGATGACATTTAAAATGTTCGACAATATCCGAAAATGTTTTTCCAACATAAATACACAAATTGCAAGCCATTTGTATATGTTTCTTTATTATTTCATCAGTAAGTGTTGGATCTAACCGATGGGATATTCTCTTTTTCTTCGATTTATTGTCATCTTTTGCTGTTTTTGTGCCTGGATTTCTTTTTTGGACTCCCCTTTTTATCGCTTTTTTCCTACTAGAGCCATCAGATTTAATACATTTTCTTTTCTTTGCATTTTCATAATCTTGATGGTTTACATCAGAAGATTCGTACTCTTCTGAATAATCTTCACTTTTATAATCGCAACTTTTTTCAATTTCACTATCGTCGTCTAAGGGGTTTTTTAAAATCGGCGCCGGCACGTCAGTACTTCGAGAAAATTTACTATCATCCATTTGAATTTCTATTTGCTTCAAATTATCCTCAAAAACATCTTCGACATTTTCTTGTTTTATATTACTAGTAGATGGTTCAATTTCTTCCTTAATAACGATCTGTTTCCTCCTAAAATTCTTGTGGGCATTTTCCACATTCACATAAAATTGATGAAAATCATAGATTTTATGCCAACATTCCATACAAATTTTTGAAGTTAAAGAATCATTTAATAATGGCTTTAAAAATAACAATTTATTACTTTATTCTCATTTATTTCCAAATGTGCTTGAAATACCTACCTTAAAAAATAAATGTTTGCTTATAATTTCTGCCACATTCAATTGTATCCCCAAATTATCGAAAATGTTCATTATTTGAGTGTTTTCCAATAAACATACGCAACATAACATCGTCTTGTTTTTTACAATTTGTGCAAATTTGGAAGTACTTAGGTAAGATATTTCAGCCACGTTCAAATTGCTTAATACAATATAAAATAAAAGTATGGAAGCTTTCTTAGGTAGAAGTTAGCATTATGAACTTTTGTTTAATTCTTGTATTTTAAATAAATTATTTATTGCTTAATAACTGTTTTTTGTTTGGTTACGGTTTGTTGCATGAACCAATCAGTAACATTCACTGTTGGTGGATGACATACATGATAACATAACACGGGTAAAAATTTAAATAACTGCCGTACCGAGTCTAAAATACCCTTCTTGCTGGTATTAGATATTTTCTTATTAAAATTTATCATTTTACTTATCAAGGCGCAACAATATGCCTTGCTAGTGATATTCTCACAAAATTATTTAAAAAATCATACCAAATCTACCTTACCCTTTTTCATAATGTTGTTAGGTATTATCCTATACTTTTCTAAATTTATTTAACAATTTGTAATATTCTCATAAAATATCTACCAAGGCATACATATATTTCTTAAATATTCTTTGATTGTTGATATTTGCAGGTATATTTTTTAAGGCATCTTTGAAGCCTTTTCCAAACTCTAGCAGAACGTTCTTAACAAGATCTCTCTTATTAAATTTAGGTAACATTGGGTCTGTTCAGCGACTTAACTAGCCAAAACTAGTAACGAAAAATGAAACACAAATTTTCAAAATTATTCTCTCAAATGTAAAAAAGTATAAATCTGTACATAGAATAAAAAGTAACGGTTTTTTTCTGTTCATGAAATACTTTTTGAAAATTTTGATGTTGGTGTAGGTAGTAATCGATATAGAATATAAAACATCTATTTTTGGAATTTTTGTATGTTCGTCTGTATTCGCATCACGTAAAAATAATGCTGGATGGATTTGAATAAAATTTTGTGAGAAATTCCCTTAGAACTTTAGTATAAAATTTAAGAAAATTAGAAACGCGGACGAATTCGTGGGCTCTGCTGGTATAAAATAAAGTTACCAAATAGCAAATATATATACATAAAATGGTTTGCTTTTTTAATTATGACGTTAAGGCGCATCATAAATAGTTTTTATTGCAGTTAGTTTCAATAAATATTCTTATTGTAATTTAAGTGTAAAAATATTCACATTAAAAATATTCTAAGCTTCATAAACGAAAAAAATAAGGTATAATAATATGAGAATTTATTTAAAAATACTACAATTACAAACTAATTAATTAAATATACAGAAACTTTTAAAAAGAAAGTGTTAAGGAAAGGTTTTTTTTTTTCAAAAAACCTTATTTAAACTTAAAAGTCTAATGGAACTTGTTTAACCAAGCACCAACTTAGATTCTTCCTTTCCAAAAGAATCTTAGTGATTGCTTAATAAATTTCTGCATTTTTCATTAAGTGACGCGTCAAGTCCCTTACAAATGAATAACCCATATTATGTTCAAAATTTAAATGTAGTAAGTCAGTGGAGAATCTACGGGAAAGATTTTAAATTAATTTTAAGTTTTTGTTCTGGATAATTTGAAGCTTTTTTGTATGAGTTTTAGCAGTTTTGCCATACACATTTGTATAACAATATTTTGTTTTTTAAGTTAAGACTTGATCTCCTGTTTAGTAAAGTATGTCACATGTGTACATATTAAACATGTTGCCTAAACAAAAGTTTTTATCTAAGACAATACCTAAATATTTAATATTTTCACTAAAAAATTATGATATTTCCATTTATCTATTCCTCTTTATTTTATCTTTAGCGTTGCATTATCCATCGGCTTCATTGTATGTAAATGAAATTTATAAAAAAATTATATATTTATATATACCCGGCTATTTTCCTTCGGACACTTTGGGGCACCGCCTTTTAGTTTAACCTCATAGAAAATAACCAGCTGAAATAACAAATTATTTAAAAAAAATGAGATGTTACACATATGTTTTTAACGATTTCTTATTTTTTTTTATAAATATTTGTTTATTTTTTGTACACTAGTCTTTTCGCATATGTATACTCTTCAAGCTCTGTGTTCCTTTGCCAATCTTATTTTTTTTTTGCTTTAACTTTAATTTTTTTTTTTTTTTTTTTTATTTTATTTATTCATTTATTTATTTAATCGAGCCCATAGGGCCATATATGATTAATATAAACACAATATATAGGTAATGATCGTTATTACATAATAGTTCATTGTAACATAATGACAATTCATTTCTTATTCATCGCTACATTTATGTACATCTTAATTTTATTTATACAAACATTTTTTATTTTTCATTATTTTTTTTTTTTTTTTTTAATTTATTATTGGCTGAAGATATCGATAAACATTAAAATTTTGTAATTTATATATATTTCTTTTTTTTTTTTTTTTTTTATTTTTAAGATTATTGTAGAAGAGAGAGAGAGAAAAAAAAAACGATTTGGTTCTATCCATTGTTTTTGATGAATTCCAAGTACTTATATCTCATTGTTGTTAAAGAGAAGTTAAAAGTTTTCAGATGTCTTGGCAAAGCATTCCAAATTCTGGATGACCGCACTTGAAATGACCTTTCGAAGATACTGAAGTTGATTTTTGGAATAATTATAATTGGACTGCGTGTTGATCTTGAGAATTGATAGATGTTTGATAGGGATGAGGGTTTTTGCGTTTTTATTATACGGTATAAGGCTAGTAGAGTCCTCAAGTTGATCAATTGCCGAAATGAACAGCCTATAAACTGAACTGAATACCGGGATACAGAGTCCGAAAGCTTGAGTCTTAAAATAAATCGTAGGATGCGATTGTATATTACTTGCAAATATCTTATATTCACTCCAGTTGTGCAACTATACACTTCAAGACAATATATGATATGCGACAGCAGTAGAGAATGTGATAGCTTGATTCGAATATTAGTGGGTATAAAACAGTCTAGGTTATACAGTGAGCGAAGGGTGTAGCCAACCTTAGCCGCTACTGTTGAGATGTGGTTCTAGAAATTAAGGTCTTTGTCTATCACAACGCCTAGGCATTTTAAACTTTCAACAAATTGTACTGGGCAGTTGTTAAAATGGATATTCATTGTGTAAAATAAGTTATCAGCTGAACCAAATGAAAGAGCTTTAGTTTTGATGGGATTAAAACTAATTTTGTTCTTGTCTGCCCAGAAGGAAACTCTCGATAGAACATAGTTAACTGTCTCTAGGTGACAATCTAGAAACTGTTTATCGCCAGTAAATAACAGGTTAATGTCATCTGCATATAAATAAGGTTGACATTGCAGGGTTGCGACATAATCAATGAAGTCATTCATAAACATTAGAAAAAACAATGGGCCCAAAGTAGACCCCTGCGGTACTCCACTGGAACAGATTTTTAACGATGAATTGTTTCCATTGTAACCAACAAATTGACGCCTACCAGTTAAAAAGGAGAATACTAATTTAAAGGATGATGAAGAGAAATTAAACCTGGAGTGCAGTTTTTCTATAAACAGATTATAGTTGACAGTATCAAACGCCTTGCTTAAGTCGAGTGACACCAATGTGGAAATTTTCCTTGCGTTTATATTTTCTCGAATTTTTTCCGTTAAGCTAAGCAATAAAGAAGACGTACTTAATCCAGATCTGAAACCAAATTGTCTATTGCTTACGCAATTTTTTAAGTTCAGATATTCCCAAATTTGCTCTTTAACTATCAACTCGAATGCTTTTGACATAGAGCATAGTATACTGATTGGTCTGAAATTATGTAAGGAAGAGCAAACAGTTTTTTTCTTTATTGGAACTACTCGTGCAATTTTCCACATATCGGGGTAAGTGGATGTGGTTAATATGGAATTGAAGATGTATAATAAATAGTCTGCTATAAATGGGAGAAACTTTTTAATTAGTTTCAAAGGGATGTTATCTGGACCTAAAGCATTGGATTTGACAAGAGATATTGATCGTAAAAGTTCTTCCTTGGTAATGCATCTAAACCCAAAACCAAGACTGCTAATATTTGAAGAATACACTGTACCTTCCCCCAAGTTAGACTGTGATGCAATGAAATAATCATTGAAATTTTCAGGGCTATGAACATCGAATGGATTTCTACTCATATTCCCCCTTTTGTTGTTAATAATTTTCCACATTTCGCGATGGCTGCAGTTACCAAATTTGTCCGTCCAGTACCTAGTTTTTAATCTTCGTAGTACACTTTTAACTTTGTTTCTGTACCTACAGTATGTCTTCCATGAGAGTTCGTTCGGGTTTTCTCTATAAGCCTTGAATGATAGATCTCTCATGTTTCTTGATTTTTTAACCTCTTCATTTTTACAGAAATCAATTCAAGAAAAAATGTGTTGTTTTTTAATGGGAACTGTTTCATGTAACGCGAAAAGAAGTTCATTTAACTTTTCAATTTTGTTATTAACGTTATTAGTTTGAAATATATCATTCCAACAGCCATATTCCAAGATCTCTGCAGCCTTATTCCAATTTATAGCTTCATAGTCCCTATACTCTATCATCTGAGCCTTGGTATTGTTCGGGATATCCATGCAAAGGAAAATAAAAGAATGATGTGTTAAAGATGGAGCTATAAACTGTCCCGAGGTCTTCACTAAATTTAGATCACTTAATAAAGCAAAGTCTAATAATGAGGTTGTTGAATGTTGCACATCGAAATGAGTGGGCATTGAATTATGGAGATAAAATAAGTTTGTACAATGACACAAGTGTCGAATATGCTCTGCACAGTGATAATTAAAGAGATTATTGTTAAAATCTCCTAGTATGACAATGTTATCGTATAAGCAACATAGGTCTCCTAACACCACGTCTAATTGAGTAATATTACCATGTGAGGAATATACAACACCGATTAAAGTTTTTTGTCTGTTCTTTGAGTTTACTTCAATAAATAAGCATTCAAATGTATCAGGATCTGATATTTTTTTTACAACTTTAGTTTGAATACCATCACAGACGTAAAACCCTACCCCGCCACCTCGTATACTATCCTCGCGGTCATTTCTTAGAATGTAGTAACCGGGAATTGAAATGGAATTATCTGATGTTTTACTCTTTAGCCAAGTTTCTGAAATCGCAATTACATCAAAGAGTGACCCATTAATTATATGTTTGAATTCATCAAATTTAGAGGTTCTGTAAGATGGCTTTATACTTGTTATATTTACATGTCCTATTTTTAGACAACGGTTAAAGTTCTTAAAAATATCTTTAAATGAAGTGCTGTCGTTTACAATAGTACCTAGGTTTTCTAACAATGGTTGATAATTATTCATTTTTTTTTTGCTCTCTAATAAAATATATGTATGTATGTGTATTTTGGTTTTCCAAGTATTATAATTTAAAAGTGTTTTTTTTTTTTTTTTAATAAGTCGCTACTATCAACAATAGGACCTAAAATTTCCAATAGAGGATGGGAAAAATTCGTAGATAAGAAAAAAAAATGTATTTAATTCAGAGTGCTAGCATGACTAAATAATTCACAATGTTACATATACATATAAAAAGCTAAGAGAATTATAAAAACATTTTTGTTAATATGTACAAAGCATAAAGAAATTTGTAAGTAATACTTAAGATTGATGATGCATCTTGTGTTCTATCGACTGTTAAGAAGTTGATGTTGAAGGTGAGGGAAAAAATTCGATGAGTTCGTCTAAATTAAAAACTTTGAGTCCACCATCAGTGAGTGTGATTTTCACTTTGGGTACATCTGTATTGAGCAAACGGAATTTAATAATTTTTTTATTCCTTAGCAAACTGCGGCATATATAACAGATTCTTCCTTCTTTGACTGATAGGTGGTCGTTTAAATATATCCTTTTTTTGATATTAGTATCCTTTCCCTGTTGAACAAATGCAGATAATTCCAGTGCTTTATTTTTGAAGTAATTTTTCATTATTAAATCTCTTTTCTGTATGGAGTTAAATTTTAGTAGTACTGAATAACCATTATTAATAAAATGACATAGGCTGATGTCCGATTCATTGACATCCACTTTTAACGAGTTAAAAATTTTTAAGGCAATATCAATGATATTTTCCTGATTCTGTTGGAATCCATTGATGATAATATCAGCTCTGTTTAGGCGCCTGTGCAAAATTTCATTTTGAACCTCTAAATATTGTATTTTTTTGGAAGTTGAATTATCTATACATTTAATCATGTTATTACAATTGTCCACATCATTCTTGAGTTCTTTAAATTTGTAACCAAATTCGTTTTTAACCTCGGCCATAATAGCGTCAAACTTAGCTTGGATATCAGCTAGCCCATGACGAAGTTCACTACGAATTGATGTTGAATTCTCTTCACTAGCAGGTGGATTTTCTTTACAAGCATCACATGTAAATTTAAGAGATCCTTTACTTTTTGCGATAGTATTGAGAAGATCTAACGAGATATTCGCACAACTAGCATGAAAATATTTTAGACATGAGTGGCAATCTAAACTTCCTTGCGACTTTGTTATATTTTTATCGCACGTCCCACATTGAGTGTTGGGTGGCATGTTTATTTTAAAATCCTGGAATTGATAACAGTATGCAATCAGCAACAGAGCAGCAACAGTGTCAGAACCAGCTACAGCGAATCAAAAAAAAAAAACAAAAATTCAGTTTGCAAGCAGCTCTTACATTCAGTGTTTATCTTGCAATGAATCAACGAATAGTAAAAGTAAGGTTATTTTATTACAACTTTTTGCTTTTGGTTTTTTTTTTTTAATATTTTTCGTCTTCGACAGATTTTATTAAACACAATACACTTATGGTTATTCCTTCAATATTAGTTTATAGTGACATAAATAAACTTTTATATTGTATATAAACGTGAATTTTATTTAGACACGCGCAAAATTTTTCAGCAGATCATTACGGCGTTGTTAATTTTTCGATCCACTTCCACATATATATTTTTTATTAGCAGTTTCTAATATTTCCAGGAAGAACTTCTATAGAATATATTAAATCATAATATAATAGGTATTAATATTAAACAAACATTTAATTCAAATAAAAATAAACTGAGCAAAGTAAACCCAGCAAACTTTTTCTAGAGACTGATTTTTTTTATTATAAAGTTGTGACCCACCCGAATTTGAGATTTGTAGAATTTCTATAATTCTATTCTATAATTTCTATAATATATTTTACAGTTAAATCAAAAGCGTATCCTGAATTATTAACAAGGTTTAAAAAATGTCATTTATTGAAAAAATACGAAGTTATCTTATGTAAAAATAAATAAAATGAATAGGTTAAAACTTAAGTTTAGCATACATACTAAATTATGTATTTACATTGCACATCCAACAAAAAATATTTTTAGTTAAAAAACTATGTAATCTTATTTTAAAAAAATAATTACTCCGGTAAAGGACCAATATTTTTTCTTCTTAATTCTTTCCATTCAATAGGATGTTGCTTCTTTTTATGAGCATGCATATTGGCGTTTGAATTAAAAGTTCTTGTGCAGAAGGGACAATTATATAAAGTTTCTCCAGTATGTAGAGTCATATGCTCCTAAAAAATAATCAAATTACATAAATACCAAAGTATGACTAGAAAACTTACTCTTAATGAAATAGCTTTCTTAAAAGTTTTGTCGCACTCTTCGCAGCGGAAAGTAAGATTTGAATGCACATAACGCTTATGATTCGTAAGTGCTCTACGATTTGGACATTCCTTATCACATTCTGAACATTTATATGTTTTTCCTGATAGATTGTGTAATTGCATGTGAGTTTTTAAATTGTCTTCATCCTTTAACCAGCGATCACAGTTGGGAAAGGTACACTTGACGCGCGGTCCGCTCTCTTCGAAATGTGCACGAACATGTTTTTCAAAAGCTTTTTTATCTTTTATTTCCTTTGCACAGACATGGCAGATGTTTGCTTCTCTTCTATGAAACATGCTATTATGTATATTGAGTAAATATTGAGAAACAAATCTGTAAAATACAAATGTACAGTTAAATTTTAAGTTTTCTATGAGCTTTTTATTTTGAAAAGTTAAATTTACTTTACTGTTCTTGTTGTACACTTTGTACACGTTACGGTCCATTCTTCTTTAGGTATATGTGTTTGCCTATGTACTTCCAGCAACTGTCGCCTACCAAACCGTCTTGGACAAAACTCACAGGCATGTATACGTTTTTCTTCAGGCGAATGGTGGTTTAAGTTATGTGTTCTCAAGCCATATGTTGTAGTAAAGGATCTATTGCAGGCATTACACCTACAAAAATGTAAAAAAATTAAATTGAAAGCTATAAATTTAGTATTTTAAATCAACAACCTAAACGAATCGGGATTTTCATGTATTATTGCATGTTGATCGATACAATAGCTCCTGGTAAATTTTCTATTGCAACACATTATATAGGGTTGTATTTCTGTGTGATGTTCTTTGAAATGTCCCACAACTTCAGAGAACGTATTGCCGGAAAATACACATAAATCGCACATCATTGGTACATGTTTTCTAACTAACTGTTCTGTAAGTTTAGGATCTAACCGGTGAGAACTTCTCCTCTTTTTCGCCAAATCGCTTTTTTCAGATTTGTTTGAATATTTTCTCTTTTTCTTTCTTTTAACGTTTTTCCTCTCAACACTTTTTAATAAAACTTTACTCGATATATCTTCAGTTTCGCTATTTTCTGAAGATTTAAATTCATATGATATGTTGCTATATTCATCAAAGTCTTCATTATCGTTTGCATCGCTTTGACATTTTTCATTTTCAAGAGGATTTCTCTCTACAGGTTTGGCTTCTTTATTTGCTGTAGCTTTTTTAATATTAATTTCGACTTGCAAAAGATTATCTTCGAAGCCAATGTTCCCCAGATTCTCCTCCTGCTTAACACTGGCAATTTCCTCTTTAATAGACATATCCTTATATTTCTGGAATGACTTGTGTATCCTTTCCACGTTTTCATAAAATTTATGAAAGTCCTCGATTTTGTTCCAGCAAATGGTGCAGATATGTGATGTAAATGATTCACCTGGTTTTATCTAAAAATAAGTAACTTAATATTAGTAGAGATAAAGTTTATTTTACAAACTTCATTACCTTAAACCAAAAATGTTTGTCTATAATGTCAGCCATATTGAGATTTTTTCCGTTTTTATCAAAAATATCCAACATTTTCGGAGTTTCCAATAAACACATACAGCACAACATTTTTTTAAATAATTAAATTAAGATTCATTAAAAAATCGGATAAACAATTTTGTTCTGTGATTTTGTTAAGGTTACTTATTATAATAAATAAATGAACTTGAAGTCAGCTGTTATTTGTTAACATTCGTTATGATGTTGCCAGTACCTGCGCAGTTTTAACGATTTTGCCACCGTAAACTACCGTCTGACGTTTTTTTTTTTTAATTTGAGATTGACGATTTTGTCAAAGGCGATCTGATAAAATATTCATTTAAATAAAAGGCATAACAAGGTGAATTAAAAATAAGGTAGCCGCATGCAAAGCAAAAAAATATAAATAATTTTATAATTAAAAACACGGGAATGTTAAACTAAATTTATTAAACTTTTAATTTTATCGTGCTATTTTCCCAATTTTGTTTTATATGGTGTTTCACATTTAGCGTTTCGGATAAAATTAATGAATTTGCCATCGAGACCACCAAGTATTGATTCGCCTTGCTTTGTACCCAATATAATTTTGTTGTTGCAGGGTACCCCGTTCAACTTACTAGTTGGTTTCTTTCTCCTGTATATGCAACAATACCTCATATTACTTTTTTCGGTTTTGAAACTTAATTTTATAATATCAATATAAAAATTTCTTTTTTATGAGCATATCATGAAATATTTATGTTTGAAGTAGGGTTTCGGAAACGGGAATTCCCGGGAAAAGCTATCCACAATTTTCCGGGAAATTCCCGATAAACGGGAAGCTTGAAATCATTAGCACTTAAAAAAATACGCTGATTGCTTTTCAAATATTTCGGTTGTGACATTTAAAAATTTTCATATATCACGTTTTGTGTGAATTCTACTACATCTATATATACATGAAATATACTTTGAAATACAAAACACTTATTTTTTAGAATTTGTGTCTGTCTGTGCGTATGTTTCTGTTCGCATCACGTAACAACTGCATGAATTTGAATAAAATTTTGTGAGGATGTCCCTTCGAACCTTGGTTTAAAACACATTTTTTTAAAAAATATATATGTCATTTCGTAGACATACCAATATGAAGTAAACTAATTTTAATAAGGGTCATCCATATGCGA
Source organism: Cistogaster globosa (assembly GCA_937654795.1). Classification (NCBI taxonomy): domain Eukaryota; kingdom Metazoa; phylum Arthropoda; class Insecta; order Diptera; family Tachinidae; genus Cistogaster; species Cistogaster globosa. Next base: position 77,503,057 of record OW569407.1, read on the forward strand.
CGCCTAGATGTCAGCACTATATAATTTTTACACGTGACATCTTTTCAAATGACATATGCCATTTTGTTTTATTAGAAGGTAGTACAGTTTTAACCATGGACAGGTACACCTTGCAACAGCGCGTTTACATCATTCAAAGTTATTATGAAAATGGGCGTTCTTTGAAAAATACCCATCGAAAAATTTTGTTTAGTGACGAAGCTCATTGTAGAATAGATGGATTCGTCAATAAGCAAAATTGTCGCATCTGGGGTGATGAAAATCCTCGTGTTATGAAAAATCTCTACACCCACAAAAAGTTACTGTTTGGTGTGTATTTTGGGAAAATGGAATCATTGGGCCATTTTTATTCGAAGATGATGCTGGAAATGCTGTTACTGTGAATGCTGAGCGATACTAATCAATGTTGAGAGACTTTTTATGGACACAGTTGAATCATATTGATGCGTCTGACGTCTATTTCCAGCAAGACGGTGCTACATGTCACATAACTCAAGAAAACATTACGCTTTTGCGATCAAAATTTCCTCAACGTGTAATTTCTCGAAATGCAGATTTCAATTTGCCTCCAAGGTCATGTGATCTAACACCATTAGATTTTTTTGTGGGGTTTTTTGAAAAGTCGAGTGTATGCTAACAAGCCACAAACAATTAATGATCTAAAGAACAACATTCAAGTTGCAATTCGTGAAATAACTCCAGCAACATGTCGGAAAGTCATTGAAAATTTCGATACTCGGATTGATGTCTGCAGACGCAGTCATGGTGGACATTTGAACGATATTCTATTCCACTTATAATTGTTATTGATCATACTTTTAATAAAAAAACAGCTTGAAAAAATTGCAAATAGTTTGAGTTTTATTTTAAAGAAATATGTAGGCGCGTTTTTTGGATGACCCTTTAGTATAATGGTTCTAGAGCAGTTATCAATAATTTTGTTTTTTTTTTTTTTTTTTTTGTTTTAAAAGAAAAGTTTTTAACATTGTTTACAGAACTCTACAAAAAATGTTTAAAAATACATTTTTTTTAATTTAATAGTTAAGAAAGATACAAATGATATACACATATGGACAGAAAAATAGGTGTTAAGGCTACATGTAATTTCAACTTAACAAAAGTTGTTATTAACAACTCCCATTTAAAAAGTTTTAAAACAAAAGGGTTGGCATTACAGTTTAACATGCCTTTGTTGTTTTAAATGCTTTTCAAATCGGACAGAAAAATAGGTGTGAATTATTTAAAGTTATAAAAATTAGATTTCTGGTGCAAAAAAGAAATAAAATAAAGTAGTACTATTTGAAATTGGCATTAAATTTTATTAAAAGCAACTTAATATGGGTCGTGCGCATCATTGCAGTGAAGAAGAAAGACGTCTTGTTCGTCAGCTTCGAGAGCAAGGACGAACCTACAAATTTATTGCCACATCGTTGGGACCATCGTAAAATTTCGTAACCAATGCTTTAAAACCAAAGCAGAATATTGAAAGACGTGGGGTGTGTAAAAAAACATCTCCAGCTACCGATAATCGTATAATTACTTTAGCTAAAAGAGACCCTTTTATGCCTTCAAAGTCAATCTCGAATGAAATTGGAAATGTGGTTTCAGCCAGACGTCCGAAGAAGATTGCTAGATGCGAAGCTACCTGGCAGAATCGCTTGCAAAGTTCCTCTGCTTAAACAGGCTAATTTAAAGAAGAGGAAACATTTTGCTTGGGGTCATAGAACATGGTGCGGGCCAGAAGGAGAAAAAAAGTGGCGAAATATTCTTTGAAGCAACGAAACTAAAATTAATTTGTTTGGTAACGATGCGGCAAGAAATGTACGTCGACCAAAAGAAAAAGAATTCCATATTCGATTTACCAAAAAAAACAGTCAAACACGGTGGAGGGAACGAGATGGTATGGGGCTGTTTTTCTTGGTATGGTGTAAGCCCAATTCATCTTATAGAAAATACAATGGATAGATTTGTGTAAAAGGATTTGTTGGAGACAGTCATGCTACCATTTGCTGAGGAAAATATGCCCCTAGTATGGAAATTTCAACAAGACAACGACCCGAAACACTCATCGGAGTTAGTAAGAGCATGGTTTCAGCAACACAATTTAAACGTAATTGAATGGCCTAGTCAGTCTCCTGACTTAAATCTAATAGGGAACTTTTGGGGTGAGCTAAAGCGACAGGTTTCCAAGCTTCCCTGCACTAATAAAACACAATTATGGGAAAACATCCAACAAGCTTGGTACAATATCCCTATAGAGACTTGTCGAAAGTTAATTTCATCCATGCCGCGAAGAATATAAGCCGTCCTTAAAAATAATGGTGGTTATACAGGATATTAATTATCTGTTTGAATATTTATTTGAAAAAAACAATCCTATTTTTCAAATTTTTATAATAATTTTAAGTTTTTTCGTACACACCTATTTTTTTGTCCACATTCAAATTTATGAATTTCTGATATTTACGTAATTTTAAATTTCTTTACTCTTATTTTTACTCTGAATTAATTTTTTAATGCACAAGATATGTAAACGTAATAAATAAATTATTAAGTATTGAAAAAATTAAAGAAATATGCGAAAACATTGAAATAATTACTTTACACCTATTTTTTGGCCATATGTGTATGGACGAAGTCGTAGGCACTGCAAGTAACATATAAAACAGAACTAAAGGAAAAAGGAATTTGAGTTATTCGAAGCTACAAACATTTGAAGCACAGACATGGAAAAAAGTGAACGGACATTTTCTATTGTTGGAAATTTTGCAACATAAACAAGCAACTATATGTCTACATAGTATATTGCTAAACGCAGTTCTAAAATCATATACATATTTTATAAAATTGTTAATTAATTATATAATTATTCAGTATTTTTATCTTTGTTATCTCTCGTTATATAGTACAAATCAAGGCATATTAATTTAACAGGTAGTGTTAGTAGATCAGGTGATATTTTTTGTTAATTTTTTAGGTGTCAAATTTTGTTTACACTTTTTATTTTCCTAGGATTTTTTTTTTTTTTTTTTTGTAATATCATGTGTCGGGGAAATTTGTGTATGTGTTTAAAACTTCCATAGAACAAAAAAGTGTGTAAAAATTTATTATGAAGCTTGATTTTATCCCTTTACTGCTCCTTATCCATAACGGCTTCTATACGTATTTTTCTTCATCGCATGTAAGTTTTGTGAAATGATTGAAAATAATAATAATACTATGTTTCCATTGACTTGAAATCAACTAGTTTTGAGGAAAACACTTCGAAGTGTTTCCATTGAGCAAAACTGTTTTGTATATTCGAATTAATGACACAACACTGACACTTTTCTTCGTTATTGAAAAACATCCCTTATTTTATTTTTGTAAAAAATCGAGTTCGTGCTTTTGTTTATTTTTGCTTTTACAAATATTTAATTATATGTCCTTTTAAACTAAATTCTTGTACTAAGAAGTATATTATTTTAGAAAACTTTAAAATAAATGTCACTTTTTCGATAAAAACATCCAATCTGAATAGATAACACGGAGCTAGACTTGAATATCCCAGACACAACACAGTGTTGCAAATCAAAAAATCAGTTCGAAAAAATACATTTTCGACATGATTTGAAAGAAATCAAGTGATTTAAGTGGTTTTGGTAGCATGAAAAATGTATGGGAAATCAAGTAGCAAAACGCTTGATTTGAGCAAATCAAGTGTTTTAGACAAAATCACGTAAATGGAAACGCACTATAACATTAATTTTTTTTTCTAAAGCGCACATTGGGACAAATAACCGAATTATGAATGGAATTTTGTTAAATGTAGCCAATAATGCACTTAATTTGTTCTATATGGTAGTGCGCAATCAACCTATAAGTATTTATTTTTTTAAGCATTACATTAGTCTGTCGTGCGTGCAAAGTATTATTATCTGTTTTACGGGCTAGTTTAGTTACTTAAACTAATCACCATACATGGGATACATACCTACTATGATAAAAATATGTATTTTCTAAAACAAAAGATTATGACTAGCTTTAATTCCAAACATTATTTTAAGACAAGAAATATATGTTTAGTCCTTATGATAAATTTTTTGTAAACTAATTTTAAGATAAGAAATATTCTGGTAATAACGAAATTCAAAATTTTACTAATTATACTTTTTGGAAGAAAATTACATAAAAGAAAGTAACTTTAAATAGCGACAGTCATTAAGAGGATGCCTATGTAAAAACATATATATATAATGTTAAGTGTACTATTAATAGGTATTAAAAAAATAAAAATACTAAAGCAATGCTTTACATACTTTGCACGTAAAGACTTATGTGATGCGTTAAAAAATAAATACTTATAAGTTTACTGGGTGCTAGGAAAAAGGACATATAAGGGCAATAGTGGTTACATTTAACGAAATAAGAAATTCCAATCCATTGTCGTCGTAATTCGGTTATTTGTCACTATGTGCAGCGTTAGTTGATTTTGACATCTGAAAACATATTTTACAAAAATAAAATACATTGTTGTAGTTGTTTTAGAACTGCTTTTACCTGTTAAACTATTGTTAATTGTTTTTAAGTTTTATAAACTGTTTAAACTATTATTTAACATTTATGTTTATCGTTTACTTATGTTTTAATAAAGCTATGCATTTTTTAATATTATTTCAATAAAAAAAATTTGCTTCAAGAATTGCTTTTTTCCCGGAAAGACCGGAAAATCCCGGGAATGCGATAAAAAATTCCCGGAAATTCTAAACCCTAGTTTGAAGTAATTAATGAAATGTTGTAAAATTTACAATTTTTTACTAATTATTTGTTTAATTATTTTAAAATTATGACAAAAATCATGTGGGAGATTAAGATCAAATTAATTCTCCTTGGGGTATCTAATTGTATTGTTTGTACAATATTTGTTTTATACCATGGTGAATGTAAGTTGTGGTTGATAACAGATTTCTTTCTCCTTAAAGTAGATAGTATTACAATTTTTCCAACAAGAAGGTTGATTAAATAACATAAGATTTCTTTTTTAAATTCGGCTGTTAAAAATGACATTATTTTGTGAGCTATTTTATACATTTTGTTAGTATTGGACATTCTAACTCGCAATCGTACCTACACATAAACATTTGCTGATGACACCGCATTTCTTAGCAATTAGGAAAGCCCGAACTTCCAACTCAAAATTTCAAAAACTTATACTTGATATAGAAAAGTGTCTGTTTCTTTATAGAAAAAAAGATAAGAACAAATCTTTTATCTTTTTTTAATATAAAAATTTTATTTTCTATTTTGTAGAATATAATCACATGTTCAACGAAAATTTTTGTTGAAAATTATATTTTCCCGTTCTTACTTTGATACAAAAACAGGTTATCAAACGCTTAACTCCTTGAAACAGTTTTGTACCTATACATTCTTCAATTTAAAAATCATTGCTATTATTTTTTAATATCCATCATCTATTTCTGAAGTAAGGGATTAGTATTGTTAATAAAACTTTGAGCACTTCCTTTTTTGTTTTTTCTCCACTCATCCCATTCTATTGGATGTTGTTTCTTTTTATGTGAATGCATATTCGCATTTGAATTAAAAGTTCTTGTGCAAAACGGACACCTATATAAAGTTTCTCCCGTATGTTGCGTCATATGTTCCTAAAAAAATTAAATTTATTTTTGAGCATAGTTTCACATTATATACGTACTCTCAGAGATATTGCTTTCTTAAATGTTTTATCACACTGTTCACACTGAAATACTTCATTAGAGTGACTGTATCGCTTATGATTTGTTAGTGCTCCACGGTTTTTGCACAGCTTACCACAATCTGGACACTTATATATTTTACCTTCAGGATTATGCCTTTGTAAATGTGACTTTAAGTTATCCTCATCTTTTAGCCAACTATCACAGTCCGGATAAGGACATTTGACTCTTGGTCCACTGTCTTCTGAGTGTAATCGAACATGTTTTTCAAAAGCATGTTTATCTTTAATCTCTTTGGCGCATATATGACAGATGTTAGCTGCTTTTTTATGATTCATACCGTTATGAATATTTAACAAATATGCAGTTGCAAATCTTTTAGAAATGGAAAACACTGAGTATATAATCTAGTTGTTAGTAAAATAGACTTACGCCTTTTGCGTTGGACATTTAGTACAAATAAAATTCCATTCTTCTTTTGGTATATGGATGGGTCGATGTAGTTCTAATAAATTTCGCCTGGCAAATTTTCGTGGGCAAGATTCACAAGAGTGTAGGAGTTCTTCTTCCGGTGCATGATAAGATAAATTATGAGTTCGAAGACTACAGGTTGTTGTAAAAGATTTATTACATTGTTCGCACCTGAAATGAAACTGCTTTAGTTACAATGCTTTTTTATTTAATTTTATTCTGTCATCGATTTTACCTAAAATAATTTGGATCTTCATGTTTAAGAGCATGCTGGGCGACATAATAACGCTTAGTAAATTTTCTATCGCAGCACATTATATAGGGACGTGTTTTAGAATGGTATTTTTTAAAATGAGTCACCATGTCAGGAAAGGAAGAGCCAACAAATACACATAAATCACAAATCATGTTTATGTGTTTTTTTATCATTTGTTCGGTTAAAATGGGATCTAAAAACTTATCTGTCCATTTCTTTTTAGCCGTGCCAATTTTGTTTTCGATAGCATTTCTATCAGACCTTTTTATTTTTATTCTTTTATTATCATCTTTAGCCTGTTTTGCATAATTGGCGTAGTTTTTTCTTCTGCCTTTTGATCTTTTTGATTCTGCTGAAGTTTCATTAGTTTTACTATTTTCTGAGCTCTCATAATCATGAAAAGAACTTTCGTCGTTACTCTCTATTTCAGATTCTTGTTCTAAATCAATGTCCTCGTGGACGCGTTCAGCTTCTAAGGGATTTTCTTTTATAAATTCATCTTCATGATTTTCATTGGCAACTTCCACTTGCATTAAATTTTCTTCAAATGTCACCGTTTCCTCTTTAATAGCGCTGGTAGAGGATTTTCCCTCCTCATCCTTAATGGCCGTGCTCTGCTGTTGAAGTAACAGATGCGAATTTTCTACGGCTTTATAAAAGTCATGGAATTCTTTGATTTTTTTCCAGCAGTGGATGCAAATTTGTGTAGAATTATCATCATTTGGCTCCGGCTTTCAGAAATAATTAGATATCTGAAATTGAAAACACTACATTTTGTTCACAAAAAAAATACCTTGAACCAAAAGTGTTGATTAATAATTTCAGCAATATTAAATGACTTATAGGTGTCATCGAAAACACCCAAAGTTTTAGAGTGTTCCAGCAAACAGATGCAGCATATCATATTTTGCTATTTGTTAAAAAATTCTTGTTTGTAAACAATTTCTGGCTTAAAAAATACTTCAATTCTTTTTTTCTTTTTTTGCTTGCTATTCATTCCAGATTGATAACAATTGTTTAAAAAATAATTGGCATCACCGTGTTACTTCTTTGGAGGAATTTTGTCCTGAACAATACATATTTAATTGATATGTCCTGTCCCGGTTCTGAATTTATTTATTGAAATAAAGAACAAATAATATTATATAAAACCCATTTTTGATTTGTTAACTAAATCCCATTCTATCGGATGTGCTTTTTTCTTATGTGAATACATATTTGCCTTCGAATTAAATGTTCTCGTGCAGAACGGACAACTGTATAGAGGTTCCCCCGTGTGTCCAGCCATATGTTCCTGCAAAATTACTTATGAATGTTAATGTATTTGTTAACTTGTTTATAAAAATTACCTTTAATGACAGCGCACTTTTAAAGTTTTTTTGACATTCTTCACATGTAAAGATTTGCGTGGAATGTGTGTTTCTTAAATGGCAGGTTAAGGAATGTTTATTTTTACATATTCGATTGCATTCAGGACACTCGTATTTCGCTTGATTGTGGAAACGTCGCAAATGCTGTTTTAAATTGTCTTCATCCTTCAGCCAGCTTTCGCATCCTTCCCGGGGACATTTAATACGTGGTCCGCTTGTCTCAAAATGTAACCGCACATGCTTTTCAAAGGCTTGCTTATCACGAATTTCTTTAGCACATACATGACAAATATTTGATGCTTTCGTATGACGTGACTTTATATGAATCTGTAATATATACTCACTAGCAAATCTGAAAAATATTTAGTTTTTCTTTTTATTATTTAAATTTAAACAAAAACAACTAAACACCTACGCTTTCGGCGGTGCACATATTTGGCAAAAGTGTGATCTTTCCGTTTTCGGTATATGTTTAGCTTTATGATGCGCCAGAAGATTTTTTCTGGAAAATCGACGAGGACATTCATCACATCCATATGGGAGGTTTTCTTCCGGTTCGTGATGTTTCATAAAGTGATCTTTTAGTCCGGAATTATTTATAAATGATTTTCCACATTCTTGACACTTAAAGTGTTCAGGATCTTCATGGAAATAAGCGTGCTGTAGAATATCCGAAGGACAATCCAATTTACGCTCACAGCATTTAATAAAAGGCTTTATACCAACATGTTCCTCTTTGTAATGTTTTATTAAATTCGAAAAGTCTTCTCCAATATAGGAACACATTTGACAAAGCATTTTTATATGCTTTTTAATAAGGCTATCATTTTCTTCTAATAAAACGTGACCCTTTCTTCGTTTCGGTTCATTAGGTTTATCAACTTTTTTTGGACGATTGCTTTCTGTTTGAGATTCCATTCTCTTTTTCCGCTTTTTCTTTTCCGAACAACTTTTTATTTCGTTGTTTTTATCGAAAGCTTCATGACTGTCTTCATTCTTAATGTTATCTATAAGGGAAGCTAGGGATTCTTGATTATCATCATCACTGTCGCTAGGACTTTTAGCACGTTTTGTCAGCTTTTGGGATCTTCTCGTTTTGGTAACTTTGGCTTTCTCATTTTTCGTCTTAACATCAATATTCATAAACTCTTCCATATCATTATCCACCTCCGGTTCTAAGTCTAAGAGCGGATTTTCGGAAAACGTATTATCCGTTTCCAGGAAATGTAATTCCACATTATTGTTTAAAGTTTCCTCCAATGTTTCGGTCTTTATATCAGTATTCCATAAGCTTTTTTCCACCTCTACACCACCCGAGTCATCTAAAAGTAGGCCTTGCAAGCATTTCGTTTGTTCATTGTGAACTCTTACAATAAATTCAAAAAACTCATTAAAATCTCTTAGCTTTCCCCAACATATAACACATATTTCCAAGATTTCTTGTTCCTCGGTTACCTGAGCAAAAAGTAAATTTAATTTTAACTTTTTGTTGGCAAATACTTTTGAAGCACTCTTACTTACCTTAAGACATAAATGTTTTTCAATCATTGAAGCAATTTTTAAATTTTCATTCTCTTCTCCAAATATTTTTAAAGTAAGATTAGCGTTTTCTCTGCACACAAAACAAATCATTTTTAGAGAAACTCAAGAATTTATTTATTTGTAAACAAATAATAGTAAATTTTGCTTTCATTAAGTTGCCATATCAAACTAATATCTGCTCAGGGCTTAAGAATAATTCCAGGGCACGAGATTTTAATATCAAAAGTTAAAACTATAAAAATGGATCATAGAAATATATTCTAAAGTAATAAAAAAAAACCCCCTCGAGTTTCAAATTTGTTAAACTTGTTTGTGTTATTGTTGCTAAAAACTATTTCTGTTGATAATCTTGTGTCGAAAGTGGTTTCCTTGTTTCATTTTTCGACGGAAAGTTTGTTCACAAAAAAGTTTTTGATGTTTCACACGCTGTATTGTTATAGTCAATTTATTTTATTCACAACAATATTTTCGTAGAGAATCTAAAATATTCAACCACTTATTTTGAAAACAATAACATAGAATTATAAAAATGTAATGAAACTAAAAGAAAATATAAAATTAAGATTTTGTGAAAGATTTCAAGACAAATCTTTTATAACCTCTTGTGTTGTTGTGACAAACATATCAGTTACAATCTTTTGTGTGGACGCTATATTCTATTCTAATTGCCTATAAAAAATTAATATTTAGTTACACCAAAGCAAATTAATAACCAGTTGGTATAATCAGCATGAAATACTATTCAAATGAACGTCAAAATTTGTTTTTTTCAATTCGGTTTGTTCTTCGTTTCTTACGTTTTCTTTATGTTTTGTATTTATGTTTATATACTCTCGATTAAGTAATTAGAACCACTTAAATTTCTACTTATGTATACCATATCTTCCTCTAAAGAGCTAAATTTGACTACCATCGGAAATAAAATTTTCTTAAGATTACAGAAATAGCATCAAAAGGATCAGGTCCCAAATCGTCGCATTCGTGATCGAATGACTTTGATCGAAATTTTACGTTTTGAGATCATGGCATTCGATCGAATACCTTCACTCGAAATGTTATTCGATAGGCTAAGAGGTATCGTAAGCATAATTATATGTTTTTTATAAACAAAATAAAAATTGAATTGTAAGTAATCAATAGTTTTTCTTTAAGTAAATAATAAGAAATGTAAGTATTTACATATTAAACTTTATTTTCAAGAATAATAGTAACAAAATCATGACCTTTTTGTTAAGGACATATGTAAATAAAATAAAGGGCAAACTAAAAGAGCTCATGGCACAATTTATGGTGACCACTTGAGCCTGGCAAAAATTTAATACCAAATTGTACAGACTAATTAAATGCAATAAAAAAAAATAAATACTTATAGGTTGTTTGTGCACTATCATATAGAACATATTAAGTGCAATATTGGTAACATTTAACAAAATTCCATTTTGTCGTTGTAATTCGGTTGTTTGTCCCAATGTGCGTTTAAAAAAAACAAATGAATATTATTATTATTTTTAATCGTTTCACAAAACTTACATGCGATGAAGAATAATAAGTATAGTAGCCATTATGGATCTGATTTCGCAAATAAGGAGCAGTAAAGGGATAAAATCAAGCTTCATAATAAATTTCTACACACTTTTTTGTTCTATGGAAGTTTTAAATACACATACATATTTCCCTGACACATGATATTACAAAAAAATCCTAAGAAAATAAAAAGTGTAAACAAAATTTGACACCTAAAAACATAAACAAAATCAATGTCTCGTCAAGACGGCGTGTTACCTATTATTCAATTTGCCCTGGTTGTAGCAATTCGCCGATGACTACATATTAAATTCGCCGATGACTACATATTAGATTCGCCATGAGCTACACAAATTTCGCATATTCTTTAGCTTTTGTATATAATCTTTATAATTTTATAAAATATACAAGCCAGGTGCAGATTTGCTTGATTTATATATTTACTAAAAAAAACTCAAAAAAACGTGCGTATCAATATCTTCAACAAAAAATCTAGATGTTACCTTTTAAAGTTTAATTCCAAATTTAATTAAATCTAGAATAAAAGATAAAACCTTATATGACGTGTCAAACTTTTTCATTTCAGTAAAGACGGCTGCAATATGATAACTGATGTGCAATTAGCCATATTTTCCAACGTTTTGGGTGTTTTTTTATTTCTTCTGGTAGTTTTATATCACTACATCAATGCCAACTCGAATAGCAAGTAAGATAACGTAAACAATTTGCTTTATAAAAGTATTAAGAGCTTTTCCATTTCTTTTCAGGATAAACGCTAAAAATAAGTAGCATTGGTATATGTTTATTTTGCATGTTTATTCAATAAATAAGTCCTAAAATTCAATTGTAAAACAAATATTTCGTATTTATATAACTACACCGATTCTAATGCTCGTTTTAAAGCGTTCATATCTCCCAAGGATTTTTCAGTATTTCGCTTTTGCTTCAGATCGTCTTCAGAAAGAAAAGACTTCTCTTTTTGATGTCCAAAAGAAAAAGACGTTAATCCTTGTTTGCATTTTCTTGTCTCTTCGTTCGTTTTATTTTTATGAACAACTTGATCGAATCTAAAATTGCTGGGAAATTTATGATCCTTTATGCAATGCTCTTTGCGTTCATGGGAATTTGGAAATACATCTACGCATTCTTCTAAAAAGCATTTAAATACGCGTTCACCTCTATCTCTTCTAGCTTTAAAGTAAGAGTCGTGGTGCTCTGAAATATGCAAATCTAAAAAGTGTTCTGTGGGTAAAGTTTTTTTACATTGTGAGCATATAAAACGATGCATTACATTATAGTGGCTCTGGTAAGAAGAAACGTCATTAAACACTGCGCTACAACTAAACACATTACAAAATATTTGGCTACTGGAATTGTTGAGCGAATCCTCGAAAAAATCGTCTATGCTGCTGATTGCTCCTTGTTTTTTAAACGTTTGCAACAGATTTAAGTTACTTCCTTTAAATAGAATATGGTCCGGCTTAAGATACCCTTGAGGGCAACCTTCCAACAGCTCTAAAATTTCCTTAGATTTCAGCATCTTCCTAGGAGTAAAATGATACGGAATAGTAAATATTTTGTTGATACTTTTCCCTTCGATAACAATTACATTAAAATGTCATCGTTGTTTAACAACAGAGTACCAAATTCAACTAAAAGTACTCGGTAGGCGTATTTTAATTATTTGACATCTATAGTTTATATGACATTAGGTAAATTTTTAAATGTAGCCGTAAATGAAGAATGTTAACAAGGTAGGTACATTTACTTTAAGGGAAGGTACATTTATTTTAAATGTATCTTGAATAAAACGCAATTTTAAACCAATAAGTATCAGGCATACTCTGACCCTGTGGTTCTGACTTTTGTTTTACATGTTCTGAAACTCACGCGTTTTGCTTTTTTTCAAACTTATGTTCTCAGGCTTAATTCCTATCTAATATTATTATTTTGGGCGCGCTTGGCTTTATATTACAGAATGAAATAAATAAAAACAAAAACATATGGATTGACGGTGCAAAACATAAAAAACAAAAGAACATTGAAAATAATGCCAGCACCTTCTTGCTTAGTTTTATTTCTTAAAAAAAACATTCAGTTAAAAAAAGGACAAATTAAAAAACAGAAGCTAAGAGATTATTTCAATCTAATCGATATTTCAATTCAATAAATATTTTATTAATTTAAACAAATAACACAAAGCAAAAAATATTTTGGCCACAAGTGATATTTCTATTAGTGATGTTACATTTGTCATCTTTGAAAAAAATATTACTTATGTCGTGAGTAATCAGCACTTAAAAAATATTTTTGTTTATTTTGTTCGTTATAACATACACGTTCGAAGCGCAGATCATCCTAAAGTGATTGAAACAAGTTAATCGGATTTATTCCGCCAGTAAATATACTGTTGTCATACCTTTCGGTGAAGACCGTCGTCACTGGCTGTTTATTTGGTGCGATTGGCTAGCGGTTTCGATGTAAGTAAAGACATCATTTTCTAGCCGCGTTTTGATGAGTACCAATGGAGTGATGTCAAACCACATGCACTTAACCGAATGGTGTTTAATATATCGCTAGTCTCATATAGAAAAGCCCTAACTTGAATTTTTACGATATTGAGTTTTTTCAAGATTCCAATACATTTCACAGAGATACTACTCGTCACAAAATTTTAATGCAATTGTATCAAGAATAACGGTTTTACAAGCATTTACAGATTAAATATTACATTGTGATAAATACAGTTTCTATTATGTTTTTACCTCCTCCTGTAAAATCACGATTATGCGAGTTAGGGCCTTTCTACATGAGACCAGCGATATGTATACCCTAATCCTTTAATATGCATTAAAATCGAGATATCTTTTTTATTGCTATTTTTTAAGGAAAAACCATTTGAAATTTTTTCCGTTTAATTGTTCAAATTAATAAAATATAAGAAATGTTATTTAAACTGCAATATTCCAGAAACACTAGTCCTGCTTTTTTAGCACTTCAATCTAACATGCCCTACGTACCAAGCCAATGGTTTTCGGTGCGGCTAGTGTTTAATGATATTTGTAATTCCTGTGGTGTCTCATCTTGCCATAGTTAATAGAATAGAAGAAAATCATAGCCGCAAATGTGATTTGAAAGAATGGTGCGATGCCAGCACGTTTGGGTTGCACATATTTGTGTTGCCAACGCCACCATGCACGGCTGAAAGCACCCGCAATAGCACTTGGAGTCTTTTGACGACGTGAAAACCATGCACCCAATTCTCCCAATTTAACTTGTCCAAACGGGACATCAGCTAAAAAAATATGCAAGGATGGTTTAATATCCATTACGTAATTTTTTTTTGTCATTATCGAATATACCTTTGCCATAGTAGCGAGCTGGGTCATAAGGACCATGAACTTTGGGATTGTATTCTGCTGGATAATCACCGAATGCCATTATATTTGCGTAACTTTGTAAATTTTTTCAATTATTAATTTATTGCAAATAACAATCAATGCTTACTTACCCGAATACACCAAGACTGTCAATGTTAATGCTGCCAGAATATTTTTATAGTGCCACTTGAAAAATACTGTTTTTCCTACACGTTACAAATAATTTACCTTAAAATCCCCAGAATTAAAGCACACATATAAAAATGCATTTACACAAAACAAAAAAAGATTAATCGACCTAGTTTTTATTGGCAAGTTCCAGTTTAATGCATCTCTTTAAGCGAAAATTGATAGTTTTTTATAACAATAACTTAAACTTTTATGTCGTTATGTCGTTGGCTGCAAAGATCTCTCGACTGCTTTACTATAATTGTTTTTATATAATAAAAACCCTGAGTGCGGTTCAGTTAATCTGAAATTAATTATTTTAAAGGCTAACAAAGTTTTTTCATGTGTAAAAATCAGGTATGCGACGATTTACTATATCAAATTCAGAATAACTTTTATATCAATGAATAAATAAAAGCCATTACCATGTGATAAATTTCAATAATGTAGTATAATGAATGAATTGAATTGAATCAATGAATACACTAGTAAACTTTCTTATATGTAAAGCTTTCCCAATCTCCTAGAAGGGTTTTGTCCCAACTTCTGGCAGCACTAATAATAAATGATACCAACTTTTGTATATATTAAATTAAACTTATGATGCCAAATCTAGCGATTTTCTTTAACATATTAAAAAAATCATTACACGTTAAATATTGAAAAGTAAATGTTTGTTTTATTTTTTATTTATTTATTTATTTATTTCACAAAAAGCAATAACAAAGCCTTAATGTCCAATAAATTTATTACTTAGAATTTACAAAATGAGTTTAAACTAAAACCAAATAACATATTCTCTCAGATCAAATTATAGAAAAAGAAAAAAATAAAAAGCTTAGTCTAGAAATACAAATTAAATTCTAATAAAGAAAAAAACAATGAATGAATAATTCATTATTATTATTATTGTAAAAATTTATTGAATATTATCTTAAAATATGTAAAGTACAATAGTATGAGAATTTACTTGAAAATACTACAATTAGAAACTACATAATTAAATATAAGAAACTTTTAAAAATACTGTTTTAAGTTGCAGTTTATTTAAGAAAAATTTTGTATAAACTTAAAAATTAATATTAAACTTGATTGCTACCAATAACACCATGAAGATCAAAAAAAGTCTAAAACAACACAACTTTTAGTTTTTCTAGGTCAAAATTTATTACAAGTTTTTTTTCTATTGTAATTCAATTTTGTTTATTGCATTTAATCTTGTTGAAATATTGTATATTTCAACATTACTTGTATCATATAATTTTCGCTATATCTTTTAAAATTCGGAAATGCAATGGTCCTGTTACCGGCGCCATTTTTTCTATATTTTATAAATTTATTTTGTAAATAAATTAATATATTTGCTCTTTATATTTGTATGATATTTAAATAATAGTTTATTTTTTGTGGACTTTAAAATTTTTCTTTTTTTGGTGTAACTTATTTCTGTGAGATAACTTCAATTCGATTTAAGGTAACAAACGAATGAAAACTCAAGATATAGAATCTAAGCCGTTTGTAGTCCAATTGCTGTAGAAGGGCAATAAGACCCTTAAATATATGATGCACTAAAACATTAATAGAACGCAGGAACACCTCAGGAGGATAACAGGCAACTTGAGGAGGCAAAATAATATTTTTCAGATTACACTTTTTTGCTTTGATATATAACAAAATCACTGCTTGTCGAAAATGTTATAAATAATCGTCAGGGTGATCCATTCCTCATAAAACGACAAATATTATAGCAAACAAATCGACAAAGAAAGAAATATTTTTATAAAATTCGACAATTAAGTGTTTTTTCGTTCAGTAAAAATTCGGCACAGCCAAATTTAGCTGACTTACTTGCTAACGCCAACTATATGTATATAGCTGATTTTATTAACTTTTCATTTGCAGAACAACAAATAAACAATTACTTATTTTCTCCAAAATCCTCTTTAGGAAAATGACTCAATTTAAAGATTATAAATAGAAAACAAATTATTTATGCATTAAGGGAGAAACTTAATATACTAAAAATGAAAAATAAAAGAAGTATCATTTTTCCTTAGTATTTTAATTAGCAATTGCACTCACTGTAAATTATTGCTTTATTCCCAGTTTAAACACTTCCACATACGAAGTTTAAACCCAGCAAACACTATATTACGCGTTTAAAATAAAAATTTTATCAAAATAATATTTTTTTAAAGAAAAACATTTTACAAATTGTATTTTCTTGATTTGATATCAAATTAAGATCTACTCATGATTTAAAAAACATCACTATATTTATTTTTTTAATTAAGTTCTGGGCTAGTTTAAGAAACTTTTAAAAAGACAGTGTTAAGAATAAGTTTGTTATACAAAAACTCGTCATAAAAACTTGAAAGTTATTAAATTTGTTTAACCATCACCAACTGAGATATGTAGAAAATATTTATACTCTATGATGTCGGAAATGAAAAACCGATACATACATATATGTACATATCGTTACCTCAACATAAAAAGGCCCTAACGCACCACTAATAGATTAAAAATTATAACAGTACTTAATTGCTTTGATAATTTAATAACACAATGCGTTAATAAAAATTTCCAACCATAAAACTAAACTTTTTATCAATTTTTTTCCTTTTCCTGTAAAGAAGGGCAAACGTTAGTTAGGGCCTTTCTATATTAATGTAACAATATACCCTTTCAGTCAGTGGTGAAAAATTAAGCTTAGTTTAACAATTAAACTCAAAGTATAATCTATTTTATCTATGGTTCAAACCTCGCTAATAAAGACGTTTAAAAAAACTGTCATTACGTAACAAAAGAAACTTTTTACACATTTTCCTTCTTTTAACGACTTTATAAACATTATCAGATGTCAGTAAAAACCTCTTTAGAAACGTATTTCAACATTCACAATCTTTCAATAGCGGTTTAGGTATTTTAACCCAACTATATGGTAGAAAAAATTTGCCAACTTCTGCTTTAAATGAGGTAACCCTAAGCTCCTTGAAAAAAGATTAACGGTTTGTTAAGATTTTTTTGTATGTTCTATTGGATGCATTGCGTGAGTACTGAAAAAAACGTCGCTTATTTGATGAAATGAGAATTATTTGGAAACAAAAACAAATTGTTTTCTCTAGCAACAATAAAAACTATAATACAGATGAATGGCAAAACAAAGTGAATATTAAGAAAATAAAACGTCTTTTGCTTCTCTTTTACAAAGGCAAGATATCTATACGTAAGTCGAGCTCGTTGACTTGAAAGATGGCAACCAAAATGATCTTAAATTAGTTAACATTTTCCACTTGTTATTTAAAGTGATCGAATTTAATATAATGAATCGCATTGAATCGGAAGAAGCATCTAATGACACAACTATAATATCTGAGTTATTATATTCAGCTGAAGAGCTGCAAACTTCGACAATACCCTCGAGTAATGCGAGTACTGTAAAAATGCCGTTACAACAAAAAGATGAACTACAATTTGTTTCAAATACGGGTGAAATATCCGCTACAATTTGCGAAGCAACAAAAGAGAATATAATGGCCTCAATGCAAAAAAGTCTTGGTATGGTTGATAGCGGATTTTTAAATTCCACTCAGTATTCGGATATGAAGGATATAAATAAACTGCAGATTCGTCATGTACATATCCCATATATTTTAAACGGGGAGTTGTATCAAATACAAACACAAGACGGTGAAAATGTCACCGTCAAATGTTGCCACTGTCCACCGGATCGAGTTTATAGAGGCAGTGTTAGGTCGACCGGAAATTTTCATATGCATATAAAGGTCAGTATTTTTATTTGCACATAATACTTACGATTCATAATCTTCTGGCTGGAATTATAAATATATACATACATATTTAAATGAGCAATTCATTTTAATCGCTGGTTAAAGAAAATTTATTTTGATTTCATAGAGACGCCATCCAGATTTGTTGGAAAAATTACACAACATGAAAGTTAATGCTTTATTGGAGCGTCGTGATCGCTTGATGCGTAATCGTAAAATAACCCATCGCAATAACCGTAATAGGTCATCCAATGCTATGGTCAATTCAAACGACATGTGCTTATTTAAGAATGCAGAAAAGTCCGAACTGACTACAACAATGCTGGACTCAACGTCAGAACCAAGTTTAATGCATACACATAAATTAAAAATTAAGACAGTCTTTCAAAGACATCAAATGCAACAAAGGGAAGCAGAAGAATTGCAAAATGTAAGTTCGTTAATTTATTAATATACCGTCTATTTTATTGCATATTTTCATTTACTATGTAAAGTGGCATTTTTGTACATGTTTTTATACCTACAAGTACAACCTGAGATTTATATTTTTGAATATTTCATTAGAGCCTGCTGTAATCTAAACTTTTTGTTTTTATAATGTAATCAATTTTTTAAAGCAAATACATGTATGATTTTTTTTTTTTCAATAAATTTTATACATTTCTTTATTCGTGACTTCTTTTTAAACGGTCGATTTCTACCTCTAGGTACCTTATTTTATATTTTATAGCAAATAATAATCTACATACAAATAATAATCTGCATTCATTTATATAATACAAATATTTAAGATGATACATTATATTTTATAAAACAATCAATTTTTAAGTTGAAAGAAAAAAAAACTGAATAAACTTAATCGAAATGTTTTTATTTTACCCTTTACCATGTATGTAAATCCAGTTTAGTGAAGTAACTCCAATTAAAAATCAAAAAAACAAAATATTGAGGTGACAGAGAATAAACAAAATTAAAAAAAAAAAAAAAATTTATAAAAATGTCATCGGCTCTTAATGGGTAAAGCATTTTTATAAAACTCTATTATTTTTTAAAGATTTTTTCAAAACCTTTAAATGATACCCATACTGATATTTTAAAAATATGGTGCACACTCTTACTTTTCTATAAAAACTTCAGAGAGGAACAATTTTTCACTAGATGTTTTTTTATACCCTTCACCATAAGAAGTGAAAAAAGGCTATAACTAATTTTGTCATTCCGTTTGTAATTTCTACAATATCCATTTCCGATCCCATAAAAGTATATATATTCTGACTTCTTATACATAGCGAAGTTGATTGAGCGATATCCGTTTGTTCGTCCGTGTAAGTGTTGAAATCAACTTTGCCAATAGACCAGACTATTTGCTATTGAAAATCAGCAAGATCGGTCCATATCCTTCGAGGCAGCAGGAAAAACGCCACGCCTGCCTTTAATTCTCCATATTATTTGGAACAATGAAGTAAAAATAATATTTATTTAATACATTAATTTAATTAGGTGTCAAATGTAAAATTGTTTCCAAATTAATAAAATTAAAATAAAATGATAGTTGTCAAAAAACGTGTGCCTACACTTATTTCCATTGTATTTTAGAACTTTTTGTAATTTTTTTTCTGTCAGCGGACTAATTCATCTTTAGAATGTAATAGATTACAAGTAATATTAATATTAAAAGTATTCATTCCTTCTGCTTTAAATGCAATCGTTAAATGCTACATGGCTGTTGTGCCTAAATTTAAGTCCATCACTGTATATTATATGTTAAAGTACAGTTAAAAAATGATAATAATGTTATCGAAACTTTCTTTCGTTCTGATCTATAAGTAAGAAATGCATGTTCTTGTAGTTATTTATATGTGAACTTTTTTTAGCCAAAAAGCAAAAAGCTTAAATTAAAAAAATATCTCTTCAATTTCATTTTATTTTAAACCCATTTTATATGTTAAAATTTAATTTAAAAAAGGTATCTTTTGTAAAGGAAAAATGCATTTTAATTCATAATATTCTTTCTCTTTTTTTCTTAACTATTTTTTTAGTGGAAAAATGCAGATTACGTTGTTATGCCAATAGGTAAAATACCAGGGCATGAAGACACTGAAGAGCAGCCAATTAATTACAGTATAAAGCCTCAAGGGAATCATGAAAATGTGAAATTGTTCTCTTCCAACTTTTCAAATGACAATGAACAACCACAACAACAGCAAGAAAACAACAAAACTAATGATGTGAGTACGAAATAAATACATACCATTTCTTAAAGCAACAAAAAGGAACAATTATATTCTTTTATTTTTCTCATTTCACACTTAAACTTTATTTAGACTACGACTCAAACTTCTTTCGATAATTTTAAAAATGTAAATCTTCAGTCAACAAATTTATCAACTAATAATGCAGCGGAACATAATAACTTGATTTGTGGAAATCCAACACTTAATAGAAATTTGTCGACATCATCGATTTCATGTCCTAGTGTTATGAGTAGTTATTCCAGTGGTCATCAGTACGATGTACTAGAAACTAGTCGATTTTACAATAGTTTTCCTCTTAAGCATCACAATTTGTCCATAATAAAATCAGAACACTTGCTTTCGGGAGCAGAAAGTGAAGCAATTGATCTTACCATGCGTACTGATTCTGGTATATTTTCAAATTCGGAAGACAATGATTACGAAAATAATAATAATTATAATAGTAGATTTAATAATATAAGAGCTGGTACTCAAGATTCAAATACAGCTATAAATGCTGGAAACAATAGCCAGAGATGCCAAAAAAGTACTGCAAAGTGGCAGGAATTATTAATGCAAGTTAAAAATTCACTTTGTGAAATACAGCATGAAATGAATGTACGTAATCAAATTGAATCAAATCGTATGTTTTTAGATATTGCTAAATTTAAATATTTAAATCCTGGGTTCCAGTTCAATTGGTAGGATACTATGCAATCTTAACTGCAGTTTATATTTTTAATTGTTTTTATGAATTAACACAAATGAAGTTCGAATTTTGTAAAAAGAGTTTAACTCTCTCTTTTTTTTTTTTTGTTGTTTGAAATTAAAAATTTATTTTGTTATAAAAATTTACAAATTTGAAATATCGCAATTTTGCAAAAATAGTGTATTAACTCCAAATATTCACGAAACCTTTACGGGTATAAATTTGTCAATATTTGTATTCAACTCAATAAAGAATATTAATTTTGGATATTTTTTTCATAGAAACGCTGATTTAGCGATGTCAGTCTTCATGGGAAGCTTGCGAAGGCCCTAAATGTCTTATTAATCTGTCAGACATACTTTGGAGACGGTTGCTATTAAAATTCATTAAAGTTCCCATCATAAATGGTATTGTGATTAAAACGCGTACATCTCTATTTTAATTAAATTTTTTTAACCCGAAAATTCACTTTATAAGTTCGCTAAAAACAAATACAGGTTCTGGTAAAAAACATATTTTTATTCCCATTGTAATTTCTACAATATCCATTTCTGACCTCATAAAGTATATATGTATATACCTTTAGCGTTAATTCAATAAGTTGTTTGATTCTGCTGAAAAAAATTTTAAGTCAATTCACTATTTTTGAATAAGTGCGATATCTAGTTCATTTATCAACAAACACTTTTTTGTGTATTATTGTGCAAAGTAGGTACGTAAATCACTATTAAATATATTTCATTTAATTTTTTTTAACAAAAACCGGATATAAAATATAGTTGAGGAATAATTGTTGACGACTGACTGACTTGTATCAGGGTATATCTAAGTTTGTAATTTCTATAATGTCCATTTCCGACCCCATAAATTATATACATATATTCTGAGTTCTTATGCATAGCGAAGTCGATTGAACAATGTCCGTCTGTCCGTCCGTGTTAGTGTGTGCCAGGGCACTAGATGAGCTAGAGAAAATTTAAATACGCCAATTGATCAGACATGGCGTCGAAAGAGTTGCTTTTAAAAATCAGCAAGATCGGTCCTTTCGAGGCAGCGGGCGAAACACCACGCCTGCCTCTAATTTCTCCATATCATTTGGAACAATAAAGTAACTCCAATAAAAAAACATATATTTAGCGATAAGGAAGTAACAAATAAGAAAAAAAATATCAAGTGATAAAATTTTAAAATCAAACACCCCTATCGTATTTCGACAATTTTGTAATAGATTAATGATAACTGTTACAAGCTATCTTTAATCTATTATAAAACTTAAAAAAAAAAACTTTCGCCACAAAAACGCTAACCACTATAAGGGTGAATGCTTACTAAAAACGTTATTAAAAAGGTGCATTAATTAATTGTGTTTTAAAAGTTTAGCATATACATACTTAAATGCAAAGTATTTCTATATCAACTATATGTAGTATACTCGGTGACATGCAGGAGCTGAACTAAAAAGCACACTGTGGCTAAAATTTTCTCGTTTCGTTTTTTATATTCATATACGTCAAAAATTGTTTACATTTTTTGGCACCACTTTAACTAAAAAAAATACTTTTTATGTGTGCATTGAAAAGTGATTTAAACAAGAAAATTTGTTTTATTTGTATGTTATTTCCATGAAATTATTATGCATATATTTCAATACCGAAATATGTTTTAACATTTTTTATATGGTGTTTGACATTCAGCGTTTCGGCAAAATTTAATGAATTCGTCTTCGCGACCACCTAGTGTTAATTTTCCTTACCATATTTTAAATGTAGTGGAGCTGCCACCCTTTGTAAATTCGCCTTGATTTAATACAAAAGGGGATTTCCCACAAGTTGTAAATAAATTGTAGAAGAGTTCGTCGTTGCTGTTTTAGCGCCGGCATTTCAACAGTATCGCGCCGTCGCAATAATTCCACTTTTGAATTAATCAATTTTTGTCGCTGCAATTTTTCTCTTTTTATTTTTTAATATTTCATTCCCTTTTACATCGTAAAATTTTTTTTGCATCTATTTTTGTATATGTATACATGTGTGTATATATGTATTAATTTAAAAAATAAATTGCAAGATCTCACCCACAAAATATGAATTGCAGCAACAAAAGTTTCCTTATGTAAAAGCGCACTAAGCTTTAAAAAAATCTGTAACATTATCCCACATTGCGGACACACGTACTATTTTTGACAGATCTTATGACTTACAACCAAAAAAAAAAAACATAATTTCTTACTAAAATAAATAGACGTTGTTTTTTTTGCTTACGGAGAAAAAGTCAGTTTTATGTTAAAAATTCGAATTAACAAAACCTTTTTACCAAGACGAATTTATAACAGATGGCCCACTCGATACCAAAACAAAAACCCAATGAAATTTTGTTGTTGCAAAGTTCCACGTTGATGTCAAAAACAGCTGACTAAACAAAACCAAACTAAATTTAATTTGTCCTTCTATCATCATTTGGTTGGTTTCTTACAGACAAACGTAAATTTGCGAGTAAAGCGCAATGCTATCTGGCCCATAAATTTTGGGCGGTATTGTCATACCTAAGAGCGTCAAATTTGAGTCTTAAACAGTAATGTTAACTCACTTTATTTTATAAAACCCACAGTAGAAATTAAAAAAAATGCTAGATAATAATTAATTATAAATGTCATAAATGAATTGAATTAAATAAAATTAAATTATATTAATGTTATAATTTATTTTTATAATTTTTTATAACTTGTGATAACCATATAAGTTTTGATAGCCATATAGCTGAATTGTCATCTCTCAACAATAAAAAACAAAGCAAACTAAGAAGAAGCCAACTTCAATTCCTAACCCACTGTCAAAATGGAACTTTTCAATTGCTAAGACAACGGTTCTCAAATGGGGGTCCGTAGCAACCATCCAAGGGGTACGCATGAAGAGCCAAAAAACAGTGTTTTCAAAAATAATAAAAGTCTTATTTTGAATCTATTAATTTCTATTTTATAATTCTTTAATTATTTTAAATATATTTAATAAAACAATTTATAAAATATACAAAGGCGCCGCGTAACTAGACCATATCCGCACAACAAAGAAACATACTATTTTAATATTTAAAAAATAACAATTAAACACCTTGCAGGTTCATATTGTTAAAATACTGTTGAGTATTGAAGAAAGCCTTGCCAGCTCTAATCCGACTTAACATGACGAAATTGGATCTAGTAAAGTTAGAGTTATAAGTGGGGCTTGTTTTTAGATACTTCGAAACTGAATAAAAATGACTTTTGGTGCACATGGAACGTTAGTTATTTCTGGAAAAATTTGAGCACTTTTGACTGCTCTGTCCGCATACTCGTTACCTCTAATCCCAATATGTGATAGAATCCATAAACATATTTATGAATTTTTATAATAAATGTTTAATAAGAATAAAATATGTTCTTTACTTCTTGCGTTTTTAAAATAAAACTTGGGCTTCAGAGGGGTCAGCGAAAAAATTAGTTTACCAGGTATCCGGAAACAGGAATTTGATAAGAACCCCTGTGCTAAGGTTTGGCGTAGCGCTATTATGGTTTTTCTTCATGCATTTTCTATGTACATTAGAATATTTGACAGATAGATTGTGCTTAACGCGCTTAATAAGAGCAACTCCAAGTTACTTTAAAAGAAAGTTGAAGGCATCGCATAAATCTTATCTATATATGTATGAATGCGCTGTAAAACTGATTATCTGTCCGCGATAAATCTTTGTGAACTTATTGCCTTATTTCGGTTCGTGGAAATATGACAGATAGTCAATTTTTCAGACAAAAATGTCAGTGTCAAATTATTACATTATTGGAAAAAAAACTTGTCTATGGACCACTCGGCATGGTTATTATGGAAATTGCTAAAATTGTTTAAGTTAAACTTTTCAAGTTATCTATTAAAAATTGTAAAATTCAAGCAGTGTTAGATATTTAATAGTTCTTAGTTTTATTCAAAAAACTTGTTAAACCGCCGTTAAATTTTTCTCTGTCGCGGCCCAGTTGTAGTGATATAGATTGTGTTATCGCCGGGCTTTGTATGGAGTTAAAATTTGACACAGAATTTACTGCGAAAATGCATTAGATTTTTTGTTTGATACAATTTTATTTTTTAAGTTTAAACTAAAACGTAAATATGGAATCTAGCAGTGATAAAGAAGCGTTAATAAATTTCAATGATGAAGATGCGGACTGTAATAAAAAAATTGTGTCTGAATCTGATGACGAACAAATGTTGTCGGGTAGTGCTCCAATAAATAAAGACAAAAAAATTTCACTGGAAACAAGCAATGAACAAATAGAAAATAAATTGAGAACACCAAGCCGTACAGAGGTGGAGGAACCGATTGTAAGTTACTTTTTTGAAATTATGAATTATTTACAAGAGATTTACAACTAGGTTTTTAATACATCTCGAACAATTAATAATTCGGAACTTCCAACTACTTCTGGAAGTCGACATCAGGTAACACAGTCGGTAATAACCCCTCAACACCAGCCTACATTTCGCTTACGATCTCGGACAGCTGTTATAAATGAGACTGCAATTGAACAGCAAGACACTTATGAGGTCTTTATTCTGTTCTTTTTATTTTAAAGTAAAAAATATCATATCCATATTTTACTGTTCCAGAGTTTAGATTATGATGTCTGTGAGAATGTTTTATTTCAAAAAGAACAACTCATCTTCAACACAAGATTTTCTATACGAAAAGACATTTTACGTTGGATTATTTTCATACAAATCGGTATTATAACAGCTTTAATTGCATGTGTTATCGATATTATCATTGAGGAATTATCAGCTAAAAAGTATGAATTTCTCAAACATTGTAAGTACCTGTGTTTATACTAACGTAAATTATTTATCGCTAGAAATTAAAGAAATGTATATTAGTATCCCAAAGAGCATATCGTTACCTTAATATAGGAAGCCCTATTTTCTTTTTCTTAAGTTGAAAAAAAAAAACAAATCATATCAGTATTTTATTTTTCAAAGAAAAAAATCGCTAACTCACTTTTATTAATGAAATCATATAAATCAAAATAAAATTTTTAATTGAATCCCGCGATTTACAAAATTTTATCAACTTCGCTATTATGACCCAAATATCTGAGAATGAAGCAAATAAATCTGAGTGACTGCAAAATATCAACAAAAGAAATCGTATTAAAGGTAAAATGTATACTAGCACATCGAAAAAGAAGTTTGACAGAAGCCTGTAAGAAAAAAAGGAGAACCTTGCTGGTGACGCTTCTGTGCTAAAAACGACCTTAGGTACTGCTTAATATTTAAAGACATTCAAAACGTTTTGGTAAAAATCCTGGGACCAAAAGCGTTTGTATGTTACAAGCCTTGTAAGTGACACAAATATATCACAATATATTTCATTATATATAGGATTGAACGAGAAGATGGTTCGTAATTCAAATTTTCAAGAAGGACAAAGTAATTCTAATACATAATGCTGTTAAAGATAATCAAATGCCAACCAGTTACAGACCAATTAGCATTCTAAGCCTATTGGACAAAGTTTTCAAATAATCATTCACAAACAAATTAATATATTTTTCGGCTTAAAACTGGTTTACGGACGCA
Source organism: Cistogaster globosa (assembly GCA_937654795.1). Classification (NCBI taxonomy): domain Eukaryota; kingdom Metazoa; phylum Arthropoda; class Insecta; order Diptera; family Tachinidae; genus Cistogaster; species Cistogaster globosa. Next base: position 77,529,798 of record OW569407.1, read on the forward strand.
GCTTAAAAATTAAAATAAGTTGTCTACAGGGTTTAAATTTTAATTTTAAGCAAAAAATGTAAAAAGGCAATTAAAAAAATAAAAATGTTTTTTTCTGTTTAATGGTATAAATATATATTCAGAATTAACATTAAACATGCAGCCTCCTTCGTCGGTACTTCTTCACAGCATATTTGCCGGTCCTTTCACCAACTGTCTTATCTCTCATCTATCCCTTTCCTAAAGAATGTAGCACGGTTACGAATATAACTAAAAAGGCATTATTACCTGAAGTGCAAGTTTTCTTTAAAAAAAAAATATTTCAATAATAAAACTCAAGCTATCGTACTTCCATACAACAAATGTTTAAAACGAATTGCTTCACAATTTATTTTATAATTAAAATAATAGCAAAATTAGTTGATGTCTATATATGCTATTATATTGTCCATATATTGTAATTTTTCGTAATTTCATTTTTATTTGTAAAATATACAGCCCCATTATAAACAGAAATTCCGTGCGAGTTTTCTCACTTTTTCGTTTTCTACTATTATAAATTTGTTCCCCTTTTCATTGCCTGCGGAAAGTGAAAAAAATTCGGGGGAAAAAAGTAGATATTATAAGTTATGAAAGACGAATTATATTTAAAAAAGCTAAAATAACTCCCTTTAAATTATGGTGATGCCACTTTTTTATTTTTTGTTCTCACAATATTCATTATTGAAATTGAAATTTTTTTCTCGAGAAAATTTTTTTTCTGTGAGAAAGAAATTCCGTGGTAGTATTCATGAGTGGGCTGATAATTACATTTTGGTTAAGAAATATTACATAAGTATTAATAAAGTGTTTCGTCATTGAATGTTCGTGGGTCACAAAATTTTATAAATTATTAATAGATTTTAAATATTAAATGTTTTGTTATTCAGCGTATGTCAAAAGCGAAATAAGTAGTATTTGAAGAACCAAACTCCAAACACCAAGTTTACTTCAATTGAATGCAATTTATTTTTGATTTGATAAATATGAATTACAAGTTACTTTTGTAATCCGTTTGAATTATTTTTTCACATTTGCTTACAGTAGTCTTTTTTTTTTTTAAATCAATTTAATTCAAATAAATTGGAAATGAATAACAAATTCATTTTTCGAGTTTATTTGAATTAATATAAATGAATTGGAATTGAATTGCAATTCATTTTTTAGCTCATTGAATAAATTCAATTCAAATGAATTGGAAATGAATTGCAGTTCATTTGAATTAATTCAAAGTCAATTAAATTCAAATGAATTGGAAATGAATTGCATTTCATTTTACAAATTCATTTAAATTAAAAATGAATTGCAATTTATGTTTGCTAAATTTAAATGAATTGATTTTTTAAGGTCTTTTAAATATTCCATTAATAAAACACACTAGAGCCCCGATTTGGTCGTTAATGGGGACCGGAGCAACGCGACGCAAGTCGAAACGACCCAAATCGAATCACCTTTTTCTATATAAATGCGCGTAAATTTAATTTATTGGGGAAAATATTCAATAAAAAGCAAAAAAAAAAAAAAAATATTTTGCATAAAAAACAAGTACGAACGAATACATTTTTATTTCATTTACTTTAAAAATGTTTATCAGTCAAAAAACTTCAATCAAAATGAACGGTCGCTTTTTTGTGAAAATATACTTACATAAAAAATATATTTAAAATTTAAATTTGATTTTTGTTTTTTAAATCATTCATTTTAATCGCTTTTTATTAGCATTTAATTTAATTTAAAGATAATTTTTTCAATTTTATAAAGAGATCGTAATACTTTGTTTTTCTTTTATTGGCGAAACGTATTTAAACCATGGAATCCTCCTCAGGGGAAAACTATTACTCTCTTCTCGATTCGGATCCTCCCTCAAAGCGTAAAAAAACAAATAGTAGTTTTAATATAAATAATTCTATTGATTTTCCGAAAATCGGTGATAAACAAAATAACAAAAAGGAATGCCCAAAATATGTCGTTATTCAAAGTAAAAATGCTCAAAAAAATCAAAATTTCAACATACTTTTGGTTTCAAAAACATTGGAAGCAATTTCAACTGAACCACCACAAAAAGTTAGTTTTACAAGGGACGGATATCTACTTATTTTTACTAAGAATTAAGCACAAGCCAATAAGTTTTTGAAGACAGTGTGTCTGACAGGTTTATGTACTCAACAAAGCGAACGAAGGAAAAAGAAAATGATTCACAGTTAAACCCTCCTTCATCAACAGCAACCAAAAATAAATCGTACAGACAAGACATGCAGAATTAAACTTTTCGCCTGCATTTAAATTATGGCAACGGTTAACTTGATGCCTGTCCTAATTTTAAAGACTAAAATGAAAAATATTTTTCAAATAAAGGAATTAATCTACTCATCAATTCTTTAGAATGTAATATAAATACAATATTTAAATTTGTTTCCAAATTAAAAATTAAAATTTAATACAGTTTTAAGATTTACACAAATGTTAGCTGATGGTCAAAGTAGGCAATGCTTGTATTTGTATTTAATATTAATTCTATCTTAATATAGTCGTAATATCATGTAAATAAATAAATAAAAATGTTTATAATTATTACAAAGAAATAACAAAACAATACATTAAGAAAAAACTCCCCTTATTTTACGCAATTTGAAAACTTTTTAAAGCACAGGTGACGATCAGTGTTGCTAAAAGTTGTAAAAATTCTTTAAGACAGAAAAGATGCTAAATCAGGAACTAAAAATGCGAAAAATGGTGATTCGCAATGCTGCAGTAAAAAAATGAACCGTTTTTAGCGACGCACAGTGGCACATATTTTGAAAAGGAGGCCAAAAATCATTTTTTTTTCAGGCATGTTCTGACAATCGCAAATCGCCTAAAACTTGCGATGTGAGTTGAAATCGCATGAAAGGTGTTCTGTAGTTCACAATCGCAAGAAATTTGGCGATTTGAAATCGCAAGCACAGACTGAAGTGAAGTTATAAATTTCACTTAAAATAAATATTAAAACAATAATAAAAAAATACACAAATAAAAATTAATATGTTTTCTTTTACTTTCATCAAAATTTATTTTTATTTTTGCACAATTAAAGTGTTAAATAATAAATTTAAAATATGCCCTTTGTTTTATCAATTGTTTGTGTTGGTTTTTTCTTGAGTACTTGCGATTTCATAAAAACAGCTGTTCTTATTGATGTTCGAAAATATATTAGTATTAGTGCGGTTAAATGTTTAGTCGGTAGTCAAATAAAATGCGGTTATTCACATTTTAAAATCTTAAACAAATATTCAGTGCTTATTAAATGGGCGATTTAAGTATTAATGTACGTTAATAAATATATCTCAATTATTTTTAGGACGATCTGCGTTTTGAACGTGTATGTTATTAATAACAAAATAAGCAAAAATAATTCTTAAGTACTGATTACCCACGATCTAAGTAATCTTTTTCTTTAAAGTTGCTAAATGCAACATCACTAATAGAAATTTCATTTGTCGCCAAATTATTTCTTGCTTTGTATAAAATTTTTAAATTAATAAATATTTATTGGATTGGAATATCCAATAGATTGCAATTATCTCTAAGCATCCGTTTTTTAATTTCTTCTTTTTTAATTTCATGTTTATTTGAAGAAACTAAGCAAGAAGGCTGCTGCCATTTTTTTTTAATTTTCTTTTGATTTTTATGTTTTGCACCGCCAAATCATATGTTTTTGTTTTTCGAACATAAGTTTGAAAAAAAGCAAATCGCAAGCAAAACGCGTGAGTTTCAGAACATGTAAAACAAAAGTTGGCGTGCGAGTGTCAGAACATGCCTGTTTGTGGTTACCGATCTTAGTGTTTTCTTATTCATTTGAAAATAAATAACAGTAAACCTCGAGAGGCAAATTTTTAGAGCTCTGTTCTAACTATAAAACACTGAACAGGGTGATCCAAAAAAGACTCCGAATATATTATTAAAATGATTTTTTTTTGTAAATTCTAATTTTCAAATTACTATAACTTTTTTGTTTTAAAAGATATCAAATTAAAATAAATTTTCTTAAATTATGCAGTTTGTAAGATCAGTGCTTGCAAAACAAAGTCGTTACGTTTCTCAGAAGTTTTTAAATTTTATTTTTATTTATTTTTTTATTTATTTTAAATTGATTTTCTAATACAACAAGACATATATCTTATAATTTAAAGTATTAGAATCAGATTAGTCAAATTAATTAAGACAGAGATAAATCTTGATAATGTTGTTTAGAAAAATTCAATTAAATTAAAATAAAATAATCGTTAAGTAATTTTCTAAATTTTATTGCGTTGTAGGTGTGTTGAATATAATTAGGAAGTTGATTCCAGAGACGTATGCTCAGGATGAAAAACTGGCATTCGGACGCATGGTTTCGATGGCGCATCTGTATAATGTATCTGCCCCTTTGGGATCTAGCAAATTTCAAGCGATCATATAGGTATTCTGGCTCCTTTGTTACAATGATTTTGTGGAGGAAAATCAAGCACTTAAATTTTAAAAAGTTGTTGAAGGATAATTGCATAAAATGACTTGAAAATTGTGATATCCTGTCACGTTTTTTAAACCGTAAACATAACGGACGATATTATTAAAAGTTGTATTTAGTTTATTCATATCGCGGGAATGTTGGAAGTAGATATGTTTTAGCTAAAAGAGTTCTTATACTAAGAGGTGTAAAATGTTGTGTTGGCCACAAACTTCGTAGCTTACTGTATACCCTACCACAGGCCTGACTTATATGGTCTGACCAGGTCTGGCTGTGTTTACTTGCTCAATTTTCGTGCCACCAATAGAAATATTGATATCATTTTCTGGTCTAACACAGTTTTTACAAATTTCCAGACGTTTTTGACAGCTCGAATAAGTTTTTACAAAAACAAAATGCACGTAAAAGGTAATGCATTCACCTGGTATTATTGTGCCATGATCCTACCTAACAAACAAATATTGGGGTAACAGAGAATTAAAAAATAAGAAAAAATTAAATACGATATATAATTTTACATCAGCTCTTAGTGGGTTAAGCATTTTTAAAAAATTAAAAAATAAAAATATTTTAAGATCTCCTTAAAAGCTTTTAAATGACATCCATATGGACAACCTTTTTATGAAAATTTCAGAGGCCTATAACTCGGTAAATATGGCTGAGCGACAATTTTTTCCTCTTTTTTTTTAATTCTCTATCGCACCATATATTTGCTTTATTGGCTGGAGTCACTTTAATGTTTCAAATGATATGGAAAAATTAGAGGCAGGCTTTGTGATTGGCCCACTGCCTCGAAGGATATGGACCGCTCTTACTGATTTTCAATAGCAACATTTTCAAAACTTTGTCCGTTAGAAATGCCTAAAACAACTGAAATATGCTCGCAGTGTAAAAAGAACATTTCATCAGCAAGAGTGCCTTCACAAGAAATTATCCGTTTTAGATTCTTTGTCTCTCCTGAAGTGGCGTCAGTGATTCCTGACTGACTGAAGAACGAACTTTTAGAATCAGAAACCTTTGCGGAAGGGGATTCCTGCAGGCCAACTAGATATAATCCAGACTATTTTAGGGAGGTAGATTCCTTCTTCGTAAGCGACTCAACTAGCTTTTTGCCTGGCCAGCCTAACACACTTTTCGTCAGCTCGTCATTTTAAAAAGGGCTTTCTAGCGGATGAAGTGTGCCGTAGGAGTCGTTTTATATCGCGTTTTGAGGCTGGAGGCACAGAGTTCCGCTGCTCACAGCCGGCGCTAAGTTAACTAGCTCACTGTGTGCACCACCCGAAACATGGCTTTTGACTTCGCATTGCATTAACGCTGGTTAACTCCTTGAAATTTCAAACTTTTAACTTATAGAAAAATGATTAAACCTTCCATGCTGATGTAAAATTCTCCATATTTTAAGTAGATTTTGGTGAATTTATTTTCAATTTATTTTATTTATTTATTTATTTTTTACAGTAACCAACCGAGCCCTTAGGGCCATATATAGTTGGTAGACTACAAAAAACAATAGGTGTACATAAGTAGGCAACAATCTTAGTAAGTAGCAATTTATCATTGTAGAGCTAGAAAAAAAGTTAATAAAAAATTTTAATTAGAACATTAAATAATTAAAAAGGAAAAAGAGAAAAGATCAGTTCAACTGAAGTAAGAAAAATATTCGACGAGCTTAACTTTGAATGAATTACGTGATAAGTGGAATTCTCTTAAGAAGCGTGGTAAAGAGTTCCAACACTTAGCAACCCGAACATGAAAGGATCTTTCATAGATTAAACGATTTCTAAGGGGAATTCGAAGCTGTGGGTTTCTGTCAGTCTGCAAGAAATTGAAATGTTTTCGAACATACCTTGGGCAGTCGGTTAGCATAACATTGTAGAAGAATAGAAGTGATCTTATTTTAATGTAGTTTATAAAACTACACCCCAAAAAACCGTCCACAGTTCACATATACCGGAACATGATCATGAATTTTTAATTTATAAACGAAACGTATGATTCTATTAAAAAGTAAGAGATACCTATTTAGGTCTTCGGCACTACAACTAGAATAAACTTCAACACAATACATGAGGTTAGACATTAATAAGGAATGGGCAACAATCTTTCTTATGTAAAGGGGCAAATATAAATTCAAAGCTACAGACTTCTTAAACTGAAATTAACTTTTGAGATCAAAGCAGTAATATGGTTAGTGAATCCAAGATTTATGTCTAGTATAACACCAAGACATTTCATACGATCGACAGATTCAATAACTTAATCATCAATTGAGATGGATAGATTAATAACAGTGGAAGTTGGTTTGAAAAACATCGCCTTGGTCTTTGAGGAATTAATGCGAAAATTAGAGTTTTTCATCCAGCGTGAAACGTAGGACAATATTGTGTTAATATCAAATTCGAAAACATCAATTAGTTGAAGATGTCCCTTAAACAACATTTGTATATCGTCTGCAAAAACAAAAGATTCACATTCATAATCATTCAATAAAGCGAAGAAGTCATTCATATAAAGCATGAAAAGTAATGGTCCTATAACGGAGCCCTGTGGTACACCACTGGTTACTGGAAGATATAAAAAATTACGATTAACACTGTGAACATATTGAGTACGACCTGACAAATAGGAAAAAGTTAGGGAAAAGTCAAAGTAGGTGCAAAGTTTACGGATTAATATAGCATGACCAACATTGTCAAACGCCTTGGACAGGTCTAAAGAAAGCAAAACAGCAACATCGCCCTTATCTTCACTTCTTCTAATAGAATCAGAGAGACCAATTAAAAGAGAAGTAGTGCTAAATCCCTCACGAAAACCAGACTGATAAGGGTTCAATAACAGGTTGTGATTAAGAAAATTCATCATTTGATCTTTTAAAACGTGTTCAAAGATTTTTGACACAACAGGGACAAGAGATCTTGGTCTAAAATCGGTTTGAGAGTGTTTTATTCCCAACAGGTAAAACTTTTGAGATCTGCCAATCGTCAGGAAATAGCGAATGTGAAATAATATTATTAAATTGAAAAAGAAGTTGATGTTGTATAAGCGGAAAAATTAGCCTAACAAATTTAAGGGGAAGGTCATCATGAACTGCAGCATTAGATTTAATTTTAGAAAAAGCATTCAATAAGTTTCCAAGTTCAACGCTTTGAAAGGAAAAACCGACGCTAGAAAAGTTTAAATTACAATTGAAAGGGTTGAAACAATCGGCTGTTCTGTAACTAGAAAATTCTGCATTAAGTGCGTTCATGAATATAATTCAGTTCGATATTTTTTTTTTTAAGCTGTCGATATCAATGTACCTCAACGATCGAATCCGACGGGCGATTTAGTTTTACCATATCTATATTGGATGGGGCTTAGCATTGGACCTGTTGCTTTGGGAGCAGCTATGGTGACATATTTAGAGCCTATAACAGCAGGTAGCGGTATACCACAAGTGAAAAGCTATTTGAATGGTGTAAAAATTCCTAGAATTGTACGAATAAAAACATTGGTTGTGAAAAGCATCGGTGTAATCACATCTGTAGTGGGAGGACTGGCAGGTGGAAAGGTAAATTTGCTTCATTTAAAACTAAAAATAAAAAGTGTAATAAAAATATTTATTCCATTTAATTTATTTAGGAAGGACCTATGATACATGCGGGCGCGGTAGTCGCTGCTGGCATATCACAGGGTAAAAGCACCACATTTGTTAAAGATTTCAAAGTCTTTAAAGCTTTCCGTGATGACCATGAAAAACGAGATTTTGTTTTGGGCGGGGCTGCAGCTGGTGTAGCTGCCGCTTTTGGTTCACCAATTGGTGGTATGTTGTTTTCTCTTGAGGAAGCTGCTAGCTTCTGGAATCAAAATCTTATTTGGCGTACGCTGATAGCTTCAATTATAAGCTCCTTTACATTGAATATTGTTCTTTCCGCCTATCATGGCTTAAGCGATTACACATTTACGGGCCTGTTCAACTTGGGCCAATTCGAACAGCCACTTACATTCGAATACTTTGAATTGCCAATTTTTATGCTTTTCGGTATAACTGGCGGTTTACTGGGAGCAGCTTGGAATAGTTTAAATACAAAAATTAATCAATTTCGTTCAAGATTTGTGAAATTTAAATTTGCTCGTGTGCTAGAAGCTATGCTGGTGTCAATGTTGGGAGTATCGCTAGCCTGCAGTATGATATATTTTATAAACGATTGCCGCCCATTAGGCAATGATCCTACAGATTATCCAACACAGGCAAGTTATTGTAAACATAAAAAAAAGCTTATAAAATTCATAGTTGTACTTTCGTTGTTTAGTTATTTTGTGAAGATAATGAATATAATGCTGTAGCTGCTCTTTGGTTCCAAACACCCGAGGCCACCGTACGTTCATTGTTTCATGATCCTCCTGGTAAATTCTGATTTGCAAATAAAGGTTTTTTGATAGTAATTTTTTTTTATCCACAGGCTCCCATAAGATATTGACTTTAACCACCTTTACCCTGGTTTACTATTTTCTATCCTGCTCTACATTTGGCCTAAATGTAAGTTTAGGCATATTTATTCCTACTGTTTTAGTAGGGGCAGCCTGGGGTCGTTTAGTCGTCATGATATCATTTTATTTTTACCCACAAGCCGTAAGTATTGTATTGTACTCACTCTTTCTATTGATATGAAAGTAAAATAATAATAAAATTTATTTATTAATGTTTAGACGTTTTTACATCCGGGCAAATATGCACTTATAGGAGCGGCAGCAAATTTGGGAGGTGTCTTACGTATGACAATCAGTTTAACAGTTATTCTAATGGAAACTACTGGCATTGCAACGTCATTTTTCTTTCCACTCATCGTAACCCTCATAAGTGCTAAATGGGTGGGAGATTATTTTAATGAAGGAATTTATGACATTCAAATAAAATTAAATCATGTGCCCATGTTGCCATGGGAACCACTGCCTCACTATAGAAATTTAAAAGCCTCAAATATTATGAATTCGCCTGTGATTTGTATAAAGCTAAGAGATAAGGCCCAGTATATTTATGATATTTTAAATCGCTATAAACATAATGGTTTCCCCGTTGTTGATGATGTTGAAGGGGTAAATTTTATAATCGTAGAAGTATTTAAAGCTCTTTTAATTATTTATAAAAATTAATAACTCTTTGCAGGAAGATCGTTCTAAGGGCCGTGTTTGTGGCATCGTTTTACGTTCTCAATTAATTGTTATACTTTTAAAGTCATTGTATGAGGAGAAAAAACGTTTCTGGATAGACGAAACGACTATACAAACATTTAGAGATCTTTATCCACGTTATCCCTCAATAAATGTAAGTTAAATTTTTAAAAATTACAACATAAATGATTTTTCACAAAATAATTTTAATTTCTCTTTTTATTTTAACGCAAATTTTTTTTTTACAAAATAATTTTAATTTCTCATTTTTTTTTTTTTTTTTTTTTTTTTTTTTTTTTTTTAGAAAGTACATATGTCAAGAGATAAAGTTCATTATACCGTTAATTTAGATATATTTATGAATCCTTCGCCAGTATGTTCGGGAGAGGTAAAAACTAGACCTTCATAAAAGTTTAGTTTTTTTTTATTATTAATAAAAATTTTATTTACTTCTTTTTTAGCATGATTCCGTACCTAAGATTTTCAACAAATTTCGTGCCTTGGGCTTACGTCACTTAATTGTTGTTGATCGTGAAAACCGTGTTTCTGGTATCATCACACGTAAGGATTTCTTGTATAAATAGTTTTCAACAACGCATCACAGACGTACATATGTGCATATTTTCATAAGCATTTTTAGTTCTGATATTTTTTACAATTTACAAAATTGTGTATTTAATTTTTATAAAAAAATATTAAAGTAAAAATTATTTAATAGTCAAAATAAGATATTAATACGTGTCATTCTTTTCATACCTAAACAAAAGTGGAAGTTTCCTTCCGCATAGCTTTTACGCTGAAATAACATGTCTAAACAAAAGCGCCAACGCTATGGCAAAATAATAAAAACTGCAAGGGGGTTACTCTGTATTTTCGATTCGAAAGAAAACACTTTCGAAAGGCAGTGTATAGAAACAAATATAACTTCCCTGATAATTTAAACATAAATAAGAATTTAATTTGTGGTGTGTAAATTAAAATTTTATATAAAAACAATATAAATTATTTAAACTTGTATTTATTTTTAATTATTATTAAACGCCTTGTCAAAATTGGCCGCGTTATTTCGCTATTACATACATAATGTACAAGCCATGGCGAAATAATTTACCAGGTGCCAGCATAGGCGAATTCAGTATTTTTTGCTGGCGTACACCACTATCAAACTCCATATATAAAAAATTTGGGTACATTTTTTATATATGAAGTTTGACAGTCGTGTATACCAGCAAAAAATACTGAATTCGCCTACGCTGCCACCTGGTAATTTATTCGCCTTGGTACAAGCATGAAAACTTTTGACAGCAAAAAACAAAACGATATCGGCTCTTGTTAAGGAAGGTATGGCTGTTAAATGTAATATTAATTTTTAAATCGAAAACTACACACAAATCTATACATATAATAAAACAGTAACGGGCATGGTGAAATAATTTACCAGGTGGTACTAATAGCCAAGGTGTTTTTTTTATGTGCGATGTTGTCAAAATTTTTCAAAGAAATTCAAATAATTTAAAATGTAAAAATTTTTAAATAATAATTTACTTTAATACTTCATGAACTTCTCATGAAATATTTATTGTTTAAGACAAAAAAATGAAATGCAATACTGCCTTAAAAGACATGGATCGATCTAGCTGATTTTCAATAGTAAAATTTTCGAAAGCAAGGCGAATTCACATAAGTTGGCAGCGCGGCTACAACAATAAACTTTAGAACACAAATAATTACTACACTTTTTTCTTACCCTTTTCAATAACGTTTTTACTAAGATTCGTTTTTAAAATTGATTTAAAACTCTTCTTACAATCCTTTTTTAAAAAATAATAAAAAAAAGAAATTTGTGATATAAAATGATTCATTTTTGACAGCTATTTTACAAATTATAAAATTAAACAAAAAATTGTCAGCTGCCGCAACGATGCCACCTGGTAAAATTAATTCGCCTTGTCCGAAAGTATGTCTCAAGCCGCTAAAAATATATTGGAATACATACACACATGTTGCCAGACGTTTTTGACAGCTCGAATAAGTTTTTACAAAAAAAAAAAAAATGCACGTAAAGGTAATGCATTCACCTGGTATTATTGCGCCATGGTATGTCTCTTCGATTGGCATATTTAAATTTTCTCTAGCTCATCTAGTGTCTTGGCAAACTTGATTTCAACCTAAGCACGGACGAACAACGCTTAGTCGACTTCGCTATACATATTTTAATTTGTATACTAGTCAGTTTGGCCCTATGGGCTTGCGACATTGAAATAAATAAATAAATAAATAAAGGTTAAAGTACATAACACGCGTTAAGCGCTTCAACGCGTTACACACTTCTGTCAAAAAAGTTGAAATAGAGTAGTTTCATAATGTAAGGTACATAAATAAGTTTGCACCGTCTCTGACGCATGAAGTTGCTTAACTTTCAACTTTTCGCGCGTCGTTGTATGTGATATGACATCTCGTCAGCTGACTTTTCTTAAATTTTTGTTATAAAATTAAATAAATAGATTTATCTCAAATGGAGAAAAAATTAATAAAAAAGATTAAATAAAACATAAAATATTGTACAATAAAAGTAGCTACGATTACAAAAATAAAAAGAAGCGTGTTGAAGCTTGAGATTTAATAAGCAAATCACTTGACATATGTACCTTATAAGTAAAGATTAAAGTTCGTGTTATAAATTTTTAAATATGTTGGAAAAAAAAAATTATTTCAGGGGGTAAATTTCGGCATACAATATCGATCGAAATTTCTGTAGAATTTAAATGTAAATTTCGATCGATATCGAATGCCGTAATTTGCCCCCAGTATCTACTTGCCAATCACGCTGGAAAAGCTTACGTGATCGATTTGTAAAAAAAATACAACAAAACCCAATTCGCTTTGGGTAGCGCTTCTGAAATCCTAGAGAGCCAGTGCAGATACTACGACAATATGCAATTTCTGTGTGAACAGGTTACACCAAGGAAGCAGATGTCCCATACTGCGGAACAGCGCTTTAGTGTGCCAAATAATGAAGTTAATTAGCATCAAAGCTTTTTTCAAATGATAAGTGACCTTCTTAAAAAATTGCCAGATGATGTAGTTTATGATTATGTAGACAAATGAAATATTTAATTATATTTGTAAAACTAATCGATCTCTGTTTACATGTAGCAAATACGTTAAATGTAATTATTTGAAATTATTTCTTTTTTTATGATATACAGTAGCACTAAATGAAACTCGTACACTCCAATTAAATTGTTTAGATGTCTTATAATTTGGAAAAAAAAAACAAGTACAAAAAACGTAATTCTGTATTTTATTACTTCATTTTTTAAATATATTAAAAAACAGATCAACTTAAAAACTTTAATTAAATTAAGTTTTTGCAAGCAAAAATATAATAAAGTGCGTCAGTCGAGAGTCATATCGGCGCGACTGGCGGCTAACCGCGCCGCTAATAAAATTTCATAAGCCACACCGCCAAAAAAATTTTCGAAAATATATTAGTATTAGTGCGGTTAAATGTGTAGTCGGTAGTCAAATAAAAATGCGGTTATTTACATTTTAAAATCTTAAACAAACATTTGGTGACTGTTAAATGGGCGATTTAAGTGTTAATGTACGTTAATAAATATATCTCAATTACTTTTAGAACGATCTGCGTTTTGAACGTGTATGTTATAACTAACAAAAACAAAAATAATTTTTAAGTACTGATTACTTACTAAATGCAAAATCACTAATAGAAATTCCATTTGAGGCTGCTGTAGTCGAAGTGGTAGCACGTTGACTACAAACCTGGTGTCACAGGGTTCAACCCCTGCGGCAATCAAAAAGTAAAAAATGTTTTTTTCTGTTTAATGGTTTATAAATACATATTCAGAATTAACATGAAAACTTGCAGTCTCCTTCGTCGGTATTTCATATAGCATATTCGCCGGCGAAGTAAAATAACTAACTCTCTATCTCTCTCCTTTCACCACCTGTCTTATCACTCAACTATCCCTTTCCTAAAGAATGTAGCACGGTTACCAAAATAACTAAAAAGGTTTTAACGCCTGAAGTGCTACACTTCTCTTTTGTAAAAAAAAAAATAATATTTCTTGCTTTGTATAAAATTTTTAAATTAATAAATATTTATTGGATTGGAATATCCAATATATTGAAATTATCTCTAATCATCCGTTTTTTAATTTCTTCTTTTTTTAGTTTAATGTTTATTTGAAGAAATTAAACTAAGCAAGAAGGCTGCTGCCACTTTTTTAATTTTCTTATGATTTTTATGTTTTGCACCGGCAAATCATGTTTTTGTTTTTCGAAAAAAAGCAAATCTCCAGCAAAACGTGTGAGTTTCAGAACATGTAAAACAAAAGTTGGCGTTTTTGAAATCGCATGTGCGAGTGTCAGAACATGCCTGATAGATAGATATTTCGGGCATGTTTGATATTTTTTATTTTAACTTTTTTAGCAATTCGCACTGAAACACAAATATTTCTCGAATTTTCATTGTTGTTTTAATTCCGCTGTTTTTTGTTTTGCTACATTCGATGTTATAATGCTGCCATATTTTAAACAAACATAAGTGATTTTGAACTTTTTTCGGTTTGCTAAAACCATTTCGTTCGGAATAGTAAATTCGGAACGGAATTGACATGCCTGTTAGTTATCCTTTTTTTTTTTGACAGACTACCGGTGAAAATCAATGAATTCGCCATCGCTACCACCTTATCCTTGGTTTAAACTTTTTTGGACGTAAGAAATTTTGTCTCTGTAGCTACACTTTTACCATTTTACAAATTTTGACCATTTATTTATCATGAGTAAAATAATTAAAAAAAACTTTCTTATAGTTCCTACTAAAAACAAAGTAACCAATTAGAGCAATTGGTTTTTTCGCCAACAGTTTTTTTTACACAGACGAAATAAAACACCAATTTTTTACAAAAATGTTAAAATTTTTATTTTTTAACTACAATTGTTTTTATTTTTTATTTATTTTATATTTCAAACGTTGTTTTATTTATGTATGTATACACAAAATTTATTTTGTTTCCGACTTATAAAATTAAACATTGTTATTTAAAATATTTAGAGCATAGAAAATAGAAACTTATAATTTTTTTATTTTTTTTTTTAGTAATAAACATTATAAAAAAAGCTTATAAACTAGAAAAATAAATTTAATGTTTATAAACAACAATTAGAATTTAATAAAATGTACATATTAATTAAAATTGTTGATATTAAACAAATTTCGGTAATTTTTTGTTGTTGTCTAACTGCACTAGTCTGAAGGGATTTCAATTTTTAAAAAGAATGTTAACTTAAAATTACAATTAAAAGAAGAAAAGAAAAAATCACATGTGTGTGAATATATAGAAAGAAAATCATATAATAAACACATTATACAGGCAAATTAATTGATAAAAATAAAGAAATCTTATTAAATAACAACTATGTAACAGCAAAAAGTAGAAATAAAATTAAAAAAATTTTAAAAATTAAATTACAAGTTACAAATATTAAAAATTACTTATGTGAATAATTTTAAATATAGTGACTTTTTTACACAAATTTATTTATTTATTTTTTAATTTAATTTCACAATTTATCTGTTAATTAAAAATAATAAATTTATTTTAAAGTTTTATTTATAGCACTTATTAATATTTTTTTTTTTTTTTTTTTGCATTTTCAAGTGTTTTAAAAGTCAACTAACTCTGTACATTATTTTAATTTTTTATATATAAACTTATCAATTATTTATATATTTATATATATTTTTTTAAATTTCTGTTTTAAAAATTAAATTATAATTTTCTTAAATGTATAACTTAACTTTACAGCAAAAAAAAAAGAAGAAGAAGAAATGGAAACATTAAAGTTACGCAATGATAAAAATGCAAAATATTAGTTCAACGAAAATGTGAAAAGGGGAAGAAAAACAATTATTTTCTTATGTTTTATAAAAATAATTAACTTTCCATTGGTCTAACTTGAGCGGGCTGCTCCTGCACTACAACTACTGATGACTGCACTAAACCCGCTACACTACTACAATGTGAAGTTGTTGCTAAATTTGTAACATTCGTTGTTGATGCTGCTGCTGCTGCTGCTGCTGCTGCTGTTGTTGTTGTTGTTGTTGCACCATCGCTGGTAGCATTTAAAGCCGTACCACTACAGCCGCTAGACAAAGTATTGAAATTAACACCAGTTGTTACCACAGCACCGATAGTGGCCACTGTTCCTACTCCAGCAGCTGATGTTGCTGCTGCTGCTGTTACTGCTGTTGTTGTTGTTATTGTACTATTGTTATTTACTAAATTGACATTAATATTGGCAGCACTACTTGCATTAACTAAACTGCTAACGGTTGCTGTTGCTGTAGTTGTTGCTGTTGTATTAAAGATGTTGGAGTTTAAGCTGTTAATATTACAGTTGAGAATATTTGCGCCGCCATCACTGTTTAATATTTTATAACGTTGATATGGACGATACGGTGTCTTCTTTAAGTCATTTTGTATAATAACTTTTGTTTTTGGCAGCGACCAAGTATTCGTTGCATTATTATAATGATTGTTGCTGTTGCCCAGTAACCATTCATTGCATTGCTGCTGTTGTTCGGCTGAGACGTGTGCTGTTAACCAACGTTGAGCAAACTGTTGGAAACGTTTAAACTTACACTGCGTAATCCGCAAATGACACTAGAAATAACAAAAAAAAAAAAGCAGGATTTAAAAAACTAAAAAAAAAAATTATTTAAAATGCACACGATTCTATGTGCAAATCACTCCATTATGTAATAAAAAAAAGAGACAAGACCCAACATGTTTTTAACCCCTTGAGTACTGAATTATTTGGAGACTTTTATGCATAAAGAACGGATTTTACTAGGGCTGCTATATATATATTTCTGGCCTGGCAACACTGAGTGCTGCCAAGTGCATTCTGACATTTCCATTGGAAAGTTTGTCATTTTTAAGCATAATCGTACCCAAAACGTTTTGACGTACGACCATTATTTGTGTTGTTTACAGTGACTTGAAAAAATTAATATAGAAAAAAATGGAATTAACGACGTGGATTATCACGACAAGAGTGCATTGATGAACTTAAATCTTTGCATGGCGATGAAGCACCATACCATCCTATAGCACTGTGAAAAATTGGTATAATGAATTTAATCGTGGCCGAAGCTCGCTCAAAGACGAATTCCGTGAAGGTCGTCCAAAAACGGCTGTTGTGCCAGAGAACATTGATGCAGTGCGTGAACTCATAATTCAAGATCGACATGTGACATACCGAGAGATAGAGACATCCTTGGACATTTCTTCCACCAGCATACATTCGATACTGCATAAACACCTGGCCGTAAAAAAGGTTTGTTCTCGTTGGATCCCGCACAATTAGAAAGTCGCTCAAAAAAAGGCTCGTGTCGATTGGTGCAAAGAAATGTTGCAAAAATACGATTGCGGTGCTTCAAAAGACGTTTAAAAGTTCGTCACAGGTGACGAATCATAGATCCATGCGTATGAGCCCGAAACGAAACAACAATCGAGACGAGAAAAATCCAACGAAAGTTGTTCGTGGAAGCAGCACTTCGAAGCAAATGGTCGCCTGTTTCTTCGGCAAAACTGGTCATGTGGCGACTGTTCCGCTTGAGCAACGTAGGACGGTCACTTCTGAGTGGTACACTACAATTTGTTTGCCTGAAGTAATCGGAGAAATTCGAAAAACCAACAAGAGAAGACGAATCATTGTTCACCATGACAATGCGAGCTCTCACACATCGGCTCAAACCAGAGCGTTTTTGACCGGCCAAAACGTCGAATTAATGGGTCATTAGCCGTACAGCCCTGACTTGGCACCTAATGACTTCTTCTTGTTTCCGCACATCAAGAAAAAAATGCGTGGTCAACGATTTTCGTCGCCAGAAGACGCTGTTGAAGTGTTCAAAAACCATGTTTCAGAGGTGTCTCAATCGGAGTGGAAAAAGTTCTTCGAACACTGATTTGAGCGCATGCAGAAGTGTATAAATCCTGCTGGAGAATACTTTGAAAAACAATAAAACCATTTTTGATTATAAATATTCGCATTTTCACTATTAGGCCAGAAATATATAGAGCAGCCCTCGTAATTAATTGCTTTATGGATTAATATGTAAGAGTAATACATTTTACAGAGATATAATAAATGGAATTATCCTTATTTGCAACTGTAAGATGTCGAAAAGAAAAAAACGTTAGGCAATTGTTTGCGATCAACAGCAAATAGCGAAGGTGACGCAAAAATCAAGACATACCTATCAAATTCAGATGACGAGTCAGACTCGTCCACCGTAACTTCGCCCAAGTAAGCACATGACGAGTCTTTCCCGTCAAATGTACTCAAAGGGTTAAAACATTGAATAATATAGAAGTCAAAGTTGCGGATTAATTTAAAAAAAAAAAAAACAAGTATCTTGAAAACTACAGTTATTAAAATTCTACACCACTACGCAAAAAAAAGTGGTTGTCCAACAAGAAAAAAAAAAAAATAGGGAAACTAATACACACAATTTTCCGCTAACATGTTTACAGCAACAATAAATTTTATACTGAACGCTGTCACAGTTGTACTTCTCTTCATTTAAATTGAAATGATTGTTTTTTGTGTACCCTCAAACTAAAATCTATTGTATCATTTTGGTATCATGATTTTTGATATCGAATAAAAATTATTGTAATTTGAAATTATACTGACATATTCTGACAATTGCAAATCACCTAAAACTTGCGAGGCGAGTTGAAATCGCATGAAAGGTGTTCGCAAGAAATTTGCCGACTTAAAATCGCAAGCACATACTGAAATGAAGTTAAAAATTTCACTTAAAATAAACTTTAAAACAACAATAAAATTATAGATAAATAAAAATTAATAAGTTTTCTTTTATTAAATCAATTAAAATTTTACTTTTTCGGCTGAAGGTTCATTTTTTTAAATTAATTTTTACAAAGAAAAATTATTTTTCAAATGTATGCGGACGTTTTACAAAGAAAACAAGAAAAACTAGACGCTGGCAGAATGTAATGCCGCATTTTCCTTCATCAGCATTCTTCGCATCTGTCTACCTAAAGTTGTGTACATTGTAAACATCACCCATTTAACCAACTAATCAATATTAATTTGGTTGGACGAAATTCATACACAACTCAAAGCATTTTTTGTTTTTTTCTTTTCTGCAACACGTTTTGTAAATTTGTTGCTTTTGTACTACACCTTCGGTTTCTTTTATTTTTAATTAAAACTATTTCAATTTTTACACATTTAAAATGTTAAAATAATAATTAAAAATGTGTCAATTGATTGTGTTGGTTTTTTTTTTTTCTTGAGTACTGGTGATTTCATAAAAACAGCTGTTTTACTTGATGTTCGTAAATGTATTGGTTATTGGTGCAGTTAAACGTGCAGTCGGTAATCAAATAAAATATGAGGTTGTTTTAATTTTTAATTCTTAAAAAATATTCGCTGCTTAATAAATGGGCGATTTAGGTATTAAAATACCTGAATAGGTTTATTTCAATTACTTTTAGGACGATCTGTGCTTCGAACGTTTATGTTGTAACTAACAAAATAAATAAAAAAATACTTTTTAAGTACTGATTACTGATTAAACTAAGCAAGAAGGTTGCTGGCATTTCTTTAATTTGTATTTATTTTTTTAAGTTTTGCACTGTCACATGATATTTATTTGTTTTTCGAACATAAGCAAATCACAAACAAAACGCGTGAGTTTCAAAAAATGTAAAACAAAAGTTAATGTTTTTGAAATCACATAAGAGTGCCGATAGCATGAAAAAAAGATTTTTTTTTTTCGAAAGATCTCTTCAAAATCTTGTAAAAGATACGCATATTGATATCTTAAAAAAAATATAGTGAACATTCGTACTTCTCTATAAAAAGATCAGAAGCACATAACTTGGAAAATATGGACAAACACTAATATTTTCACTTGATGTTTTAATTCTCTATCGCTCCATTTATTTGTTTTCTTGATTGGAGTTACTTCATAGTTCCAAATTATATGGAAAAATTAGAGGCAGGCCTGATGTTTTGCACGCGGTCTGGAAGGTCATAAAACGATCACGCTGATTTTCAATAGATTCTCTGTTCGATTGGCGTGTTTAAACTTTATGTAGCTCATGTAATGTTTTGGAAAGTTCATTTAAACCCGGAAATGGATATTGAAGAAATTACCCTTTTTCCGTCTGTGATGAAGGCTATAAAAACCAAAAACTGTTAGTTTATGAATACGTAAATACTTTTGTTTTGCATCGAAAGAACAATTCTAAAAAACATAACGACACTGCAGCGCATGCCATTTTTTCGATAAAGAATTCGCATGAGTTATAAACGAATTTTATATCATTTCCAATTTTAACAAATCATCAATGCAAACATAAATTTGTATCGACTTTAACGAAATGTTTGCTTTCACACATCGATATGTGTGAGAGAACTTAGCGGGTTAATATTATTTGCCTACAACGAGGTCGAGGATTTGAAGGTTTTTTTTATTCATAAGAGAAGTAGCACTTTAGGCATTAATACCAATTTGGTTATTTTCATAACCGTGCTACATTCTTTAGGAAAGGGATAGATGAGAGATAAGACAGGTGATGAAAGGAGAAAGATAGATGATATAGCCGTTTTATTAATTATTTTACTTCGCCGGCAAATATGGTATGAAGAAGTACCGACGAAGGAGGCTGCATGTTTAAATGTTTATTCTGAATATGTATTTATACCATTAAACAGAAAAAAATATTTTTATTTTTTTCATTGCTGCAGGAGTTGAACCCTGGCCAACCAGGTTTACCACCTTGACTACAGCAGCCTCTTCTATTAAATAAAAATTTTGGTTGTTTAAAATGAGAGGCTTCCCTTTAAAAGGCAGTTTTAATATAAATTATAGTCAATAAAAATTCTGAGAGCCAGTTTAGTCTATATTGTAGCCGACCAAATTATGGTTTTCTATTTTGGAGCACCTCCGTAAGTCAGCAGGCGTTTACATAATGACTCTGTTGGAGAGTGCAACTAATTGGCGACTCTGTTTTTACAATGTGAACGTCGTTCCCCAGCAAGAAATGAGTGAGGAAAACTTATACATACAAAATTATCTACTAACTCATTTGCAATAATTTTACACTGAAACAGCGTTGCCGTTGTACGGCTTTTCGTATTAAATTGAAATGATTTTTTTTTTTTTTTTTTTGTTACATTAATCTAAGTTTTTACTCAAACTTGATTAGCAAAGTATAAAATACAGCTTATAAAAAGTTTTGTAATTAAATCTGTTGCAAAAATCAAGCAAAATCTTCATTATATTTTTTGTAAAAGTCACTGGTAACGCTGTTTGTCGCAGACATCACAGGTATACAAATGTTTACATCAAGTTTTTAATTTTACCTTTAAGAATATGATAGAAACTTTATTCTACGCAGTGATGGATATTTCCATCATCAGTGATTGTCATTTGATGGATCAAATGATGGTCACTGTTCTTGTAGGGTCCTTATCTTTTATTTTTGTTTATTCGTTCCGTTGTTTAATTCGCTTGAGGTTATAAGACGCAATAAAAAGTTCTTATTCTAAAAAGTAGCTATTTATTCAATTAATAAAACAAACAGACTCTTTTGTAGCAGAAATGAGAGAACTGTTTTAAATTCATTTCGCGCTTCAAACTTTTTTCCTGCACATATCACCCATAAAATTCTGTATTATGAATGATGCAGCAGGCAAAAAGGGCATAATGTAAACCGGCTCTCTAAATAAACAAAATTGTATTCAGCCAAATGTTTTTTGTTTTTCATCACTTACCATTTTGGCCTTTCTGACAGAGTCCAGTTTGAAAAATTTGAGATTCTTATTGATAACAAACACTTGCCGTCCGGAGGCATTCAGTTTGATTTCATCACGATCATTGATAAAATATTTTTCACCACCAGGGCATACTAAGGCCGAACTACCACCCAAACGCTCGGGTGGTCGTTTATTCCAAAAAGTATTTACATCTGAAGAGTTGTTCATGGGATTATTAGTATCCGATGATGAATTCCCACCACTAGTAGCTGAGTCGGTTGATGAAGAACCTCCTCCACCACCCGCTGCCATCAGAGATTTACGTTCTTGCAGCAAACGTAATTGTTCCGCCCTTAAACATGCAGAACGTTTGTTGCGTTTCAAGAAACGCGGTTTGCGCAACAGATGGACATCCTAAGGAGAAGATAAAAATAAAAATGAATTATTAGTTTTTAAAATGTAAATTTTTACACACACAAACACAAACATATCCACACAATTAATAGAAAATTATTACAACATGCAAAATGAAAACTTTAAATTCAAGAATGTTGAAAGTTTTAATTCATAATTTTTATTACTTTATTTATTTTATTATCATTTTTAATTAGAAAAGTCTCAATTGTTCATCTACTTATAAATAATTGTAATAGTAAAAGAATAAACAACGTTAATTGTGAGAAAAGGGTGACAAGTAGGCTTAATTTGTTAAGCGTACCAGGTCAAACGTCATATTTGAATAACAATAATAAAAAAAGAAAATAACCAATAATTATTAATTAATATTGTAAAATTTATAAAAAACTTGTTGCTTTTATTTTGTTGTTGTTTTAGCAGCTACAAGTTTTCATTATATATTTTAAAGAAAAATATTTATTTAATGAAAAATCATAATAAATAATGGTGAGCTACAGTTTAGACGAAAAAAAAGAAGAAAATAATATAAAAATTAACCCGGTTTTGCAAAACAAATATTTATTTTTCTTTTTTTTATATTGAATGAGTTTTTAATTTCCTTTTTATAAAATTAAAGTCTTTATTAACTTGACATTTAATATTTTGAATGCCCAGTCAGGTAAAAATTAAAGCAGCAAATAGCAAGTAATTTGGCGTTCTATTTTTGTTATCAAATAATAAACTGGGAATGGGAATTTATTGTAAGTTTTGATTTAGCTAAATATTAAAAGCTAACATGTGCTCAAGCCACACCACTTGGAGACTCAGTCAAACCATTGTGATTCCCATAACAAACAATAAAAAATTCTACACTGTCCAAACACTCATTATCGACCTACTGACCGGCCTTCACTCAGCCACATGATTTTAATAATTTTGCTAACGATATGCTCCAGTTTGCGTACTTTCACACACAATAACTTTGTACGTTTGGCAATAATTCATTAAATTAAATTTAAAGAGAGAAAAAATAAATAAATAAATAAAGGATAAAATTAAAAAAAGTAGGTGAGTAAGTGATCATCTCTATCTTCGACATACAGCCCCGCGATTGCACTACAATTTTTATATAAAAAACTTTAGCTCATGGAAGTCTGTTGCAATCAAACTTGCCTTTCACAAATTACATTTTCTTTTCAATTTTTCTTTCCCTTCTGTAAGCTGACTATTTCTTTTAATATTGGGTTTCTTCTGTTTGATTTGAATAATGCCGGCCTAACACCGGGAAAAGAAAAAGAAATATCAGTGCTAGTTTCTCTTTCAAAAAGCTCAGATTTTAATCACAACTGAAAATTTCCCTTCTTTAAACGACTCAGGTATTTTTGAGAACTTAACGAGTGTGAAGTGTCAATTAAGAAAATTCCAAACAAATTTAAATTTTACTCATTCAATTGAAACTTTCTAAAAATTTGTTTTACAAAAACAAGCTTTTAATTGTTTAGGATGATAAAACTTACCTTGACTATTCTTAAAATGTGTACGAAAGCGAAAATTATTGTATTTTATTTATTATTATTTTTTTTTTTAATTAAATTAATTTCTTTTTACATGCAGTTTATATTTAACAATTTCTTTTCTACAACTCCTTTACCTTGTCGTTACATTTAATATTTTGTCGTTTAAGGAGTTTGATTAAAGCTGCTTATAAATGTAGGTAAGGCTAAGGAAAAAGGAATAATGCTAGAGATGGTCTAAACCAATGCAGCCTAATGGGATATTGTCTAAGCCTACGAACTTAACCTCTGACAGATATTGAGCTTTAACTTTTCAGCTCCTCAAGACATGATTTTCACGTATATGGGCTTATCTTTTAAACCGCAATAAAAATAACTAAATTTAAAAATAATTGGCTTAACTAAACATGGTAATTTAAATGATCCCAAATAAATAACATTTCATATAAGTATTTGAGCAAGAAAGTGCTATTATCCATTTAAAGAAGATTTTATACAGTGAAATTCTGTGGCATTAATTAAGCCTAAAGTCCGAATGATGCAATTCGATAACGAACGAATGGTTAGTCGTAAGAAAAAAAAACATAGTAGAAATAACATGAAAAAATAATAATTGGTGCATATTTATAATAACAAAAGCAAAGAAACAATAAAAAAATATCTTTTTCAATTTCAATTCTATCAAACGTCGTTAGTTGACCGTTAAGATTTTTCGCCAGAAATTTAATTTTTACGGATTTTGTTCTGCAATTTTTTTGTGTTATGGATAAATATAAAATATAAAGAGAATTATGAATTTTTTTTACGTAGCACTTCAGGCAACAATGCCTATTTAATGAGTGTTACCTTGCTACATTCTTTAGGAAAGGGAAATTGAATTTAAGAACTTAAAAAAATTCTCCTTAAACGTCAAAAAAATTTTTGTAAACCAAAAGTGGAGTTGTTTTCTTGCACTCTGAACGTATGATGCGAAAATAAATAACATTTTAGTCAGTAAAAAAAAAACTATTGATTAAGCAAACAATTTCGTTTTTTTCTTCTTCTTTGATTAGTATTTTTTTTTTTTTTATTAAAAAAACTCTTTAAACTTTCATATTTTTTTCTTTTACAAATTTATATTTTAAAAATTAAAAAGAAAAATTGGCGTTCGTTTTTGTTTAGCGTATTTTTATAAAAATAAATTTGAAATAAAATTTACGCGTTAAAAATTATTAATTTATATGTACAAATATAAAACTACTTAATTTATTATTTGTATAAAATAAAAACTGATTGTAATAATTTTTTTAATTTTTTTTTAGTTTTTTTTTTTTCGTAATTTTTCGTTATTTAACTAAATTTCTTTTTACAAATGTTTTCTTTATATTAAAAGGATTTTCGAATAAAAAATAATTAAATAAATCAACAAAGTTGATTTTAAATATAAGTGGGTGTGTATGTGTGTGATGATTAAGTTGGTTGGTTGGTTGGTTATGGTGATATAAATGGATGGTGGGTGGTGTCGTTATTAATGGAGTAAGTAGTGATTGATGGTATTGGTTGACAGATTTTAATTTATAACAAAATTAAAAAAATTCAAGCTTTTTAAATTGAAAATTCTACTTTTTTTGTTTTTGCTTCTTTCACAAATGGAAAAAACATTCATTCTTCATGTTGGTTAGAAAAATTATTGGGAGTTTAACTACATTAGTATTGATTTTAGTATTTTTTTTTTAGATTTTTATTTATGCCTTGGGTTTGACCTGGTACGAAGAAAAAATTGAAAAAAGAAAAAAATATTAGAGAAATGCATAAAAAGCATTAATTAGTGAATTTTAAATTTGAAGGAAAAAACTATTTTCATTATTTATTATGCAATCAATAATAGAGAAAAACTTATTGAAGCTTTTATCTTCAGTAAAAAAAAAAAAAAATCAAAGAGAAAAACAAGACACAACTTAATTGCAAAAAAAAGTTAAGTGCGTTAATAAAAATATAAATAGAAATAAACTAATAAAAATATTGATTGAAGAAAGAACAAAAATTAAACATAAAGACATTCCCAATATGTTATAAAAAAGTAAGTAAAATAAAAGTATTTTATTACAAAAATACCAACAGATATGGACAAAAAAGTAATTTATATATAAAAAAAATTACGTTACAACACCTGTCGAAGTTATTTATCAATTAAAAAAAAACTGATTTTCTTTAGAAAATCTTGTCCTTAAACTCACTTTCTATAAAAAATTTTAACGCAAACTATCTTCCTATAAAAAATTTTGTCCTAAATTCAATTTGTATAAACTGTTCAACGAATAATTGCTTAATGGGTGTCATTAATTCGAGAATAGCAAATAATATCTTAGTTTGGTAAGTCACCTTAGAATATTTTAAGTCGCTTAATTTTATGTAAAAAAGTTTATAGAAGAAAAAAAAAAAAATCAATATTAAATTACTTTGTTATCAACTTTTGAAATCACAAAATGTCTAACTCTCTAAGGCGAAATGAAAGCTAAAGCTTTTAATCACTTTTCTGACATTTGAAAATTTCTATTGCGAACAAGAGCAAGCAAAATTAACATCGTATAAAATTACATTAAAAAAAAGAAAAGAAATTAAAAATAAAAACTATTTAATTTTTTATCCACATCTGTATATCATGTTCAAAACAACGTATTTTATACTCTCCAACTGTTTAAAAATGTCTATTCAAATTATGAAAATAAATAATTAACAACTTACCAGTCCGTCTTCATCCCAATGTTCTGTTTTGATTTCGTTGTTTATCAAATTATTGCTTGTATCCATATTCGAACTATTGTTGTTGTTATTGTTGTTATTGGGCGAATTAGCATTTGTTGTATTGGCAGAGGAGGGATTTGCTAAACGTTCAACATATTTCGACCATGTTTTAATTTTATTAATTGGTTTTTCACGTTCCGCCACATCTTCGCTGTCCGTATCCAAAAGTTCAATTGTAACACGGCATTCAATTTTATACTGTAAAAAAAAAAAGAAAAAGGCCAAAATTTTATAATTAATAAATTTTTATATGTGAACTGCATTACAAAAAATAAATAAAAAAGAAGGAGTTTTTGTCACTCACAATATAAATTTTGAAGCAATTTTCTTCGTGTAATATTTCTTCGGCCCTGTGTTGATATTGCATTTCGGCATTTAACCTTTTGTAGGCATCACAACATAAACCCCCAGCTGCACCTCTCTTTTGTTCCTGATGAAACAGTTCAACACATTCCAATGCTGTACGTTCCGTTACACAATTTTGCAATTGTCGTACGGCATTTGAGACGACTTTGTCCAAAGTGAATGATATGTATGCATGTATGCCAAACATTTCACGCATTTGATCTTCGAATGTATTCGAATCCATATTACCATCCAATACATTCTTAAGCATTTCCAAAAATGTCGGATAATAATCTTCAACGGCAACCTCAGATTTTGGTTTCAGTCTTAAAGCTTGTGCAATATTTTCGCGACGATTTTGTTTATATTTTTCCTCTTCGGCCGCTATAAGCTGGGCACGCTCATACATGGTGCGCAAACGTTCGCAAAGGATAGCATGCAAACGAAAGAATAAATACCAATTGTTGTTGGCATAAAATAGTGTGTAGGCTTCGTCCTTAAATGCAAAATGAAAAAAAATATATTTTTATTTATTTATTCATTTATTTTACCGAGCCCTTCATAGGGCCATATATGGTTAAAAGTATTTAAAAAAGGAAAAATGTGCGATATAAATCGAACTTTAATTACAATCAAAACTTAAATATGTAAAAAAGGTAAAAAAATAAAATATTGAATCATAATAAAAAGTAGTATATAAAGATAAAGAAACATTATTCTATTGGGAAGCTAAGAATTCGTGAAAATTATATTTGGATTTAGGCAAAGAAAAAGAGGAAAACCTTAAGATAGTTGGGTAGGGGGTTCCAGATACGTGAGACTCTGACAACGAAAGAATGCTCGTAAGCGGTGTTATGAATTCTATTAATTAGAATTTTAGGAGAGCGCACTGAATGAGAAAAAATGAAGCTGCTGTATAAACGACTTGGTTTCATTAAATAGATAATCTTGTAAAAGGCAAAAGAATAACTCTAAGCTTTACAAACATTGCAAAAGGTAATCTGAGGAAACGAACTACAAATGTGGAGACATGATTACGCATTTTCAGGGAATAAACGTATCTAACAATTCTGTTAATTATTTTATTAACTTCCTTGAGTGCAATACGGTTTGAAGCGGAATAGACGACCTCAATGCCATAATTGACAATTGACATGAGAAGAGAATTTGCAACAATAAGTCTAGTTCTAAACGGAAGGTAATAGCCTAAATTAGTCCCAATTCGCACGATGCAAGTATTTAAGCTGAGCTGATTAGGTTGTAGGCAACGGGGTGAGGTAAAATTAAATGAGTACAGACTTGCTTGTACTTGCAATTCGCTTTGCTTCCATATTCGTAAAACAAAAAACACAGATGTGTGTGTGTACATTCATGCAAAAATCTGAACAATTTAAGCAATATGACTTGTACTGTGCGAACGCTAATAAAAGTTCAAAGAAGAAAATGAAAATAAGCAGTCTTATTTTCTTGCATCGTGCGAATTGGGACTTATAAAGTTTTCTCAAGACAAAGCATACCTTTGACTTTACTGATTTAACAAAATTAAGTTTAGTATCTACAATAATACTCAGGCAGGACAAGTCATCGACTAGTACGATATCAGTATCACACATACGTAATTTTAATAAGGACTTATCATGTAGACCGAAAGAAGTAGCCTTAGTTTTGCTAATGTTAGTGTGTACAAAATTTTTCTCCATGCAAGACTTAGTAACATTCAACGAATAGTTGGCTCGTTCAGTCAAGGTGTCAAGAAATAGTTTCTCGCCCAGGAAGTTGAACATCATCCGCGTACAGAAATATATCAGAAGGTGGCAAATTAATAAAATTAATTAAGTGGTTCATGTAAACCGTAAAAAGTAAAGGCTCCAGAACAGATCCTTGTGGAACACCACTGCGGCATATTAAAGTAGAGGAGTTGCTTTTACAGACTGATACAAATTGCTGTCTTCCGGTCAGATATGAGTGAATTAAAGTACACGCAGCTTTATTGAACATAAAGAGCGAATTAAGCTTGTTTACTGAATTATGATTAATAGTGACAAACGCCTTAGATAAATCCAGTGATACTAAGATGGCAACGCCTTGATTATTAATGTGCTGCCCAATCCTATCTGTTAAACACAACAAAGGAGTTAAGCCTGAGATCATAATTATATAAAAAAAAAAAGAAAATACAAAATCCTTAGTTTACACACACCTTACAATAAATTGAGAGTTTGTAAATTTGTTCGAATAATTTTCGAATTTACATATACATATTTCTATTAGCTCCCCAGCCGAAAACGTTCAATATACATATATTTTATATTTGGGTATGCCGAATCTTATACAGACTTCACCATGTATGTAGATTTAGCTCCTGTTAGTTTAATAGCTCCTGTCAAAAAACAAATATTGGGGGCGACAGAAAATTAAAAAAAGAAGAAAAAAAGTCCTATATATAGTTTGACATAAAAATTTCAAAGGCTCCTAATGGTTAAGCATTTTTTAAAATTTTAGTATTTCCTGAAAGATCTATTAAAAGCTTTTAAGCGATACCCATGTTGATATCTCAAAATATATGATGCCCATAACTCGAGCGCCAATTTCTTAACTTGATGTTTTGGTTTAAAGTTTATATTACATAGTTTAATCAACTATAATATGGATCAAAACTTATTCGAATATTTTTAATCGAATAATATTCTTTCGAGTAAGTTTCTTATTCGAACAATATTTGTATAAAAAATATTAATTTTAGTTCTGCTGAATATTTATTACAAAATTTTTATATAATTTAGTATTTATTTTCAAATACACTGGAGTTGAGTTAAAATATTTACTTGTGCGTATTCGAATAATTTTTTTATTTGAATATGCTAAATATGGGGTTTTCAAATATAAATATTATTTATTTATTTATTTATTTATTTTAAATATATTTTACAAATTAATTTATAAAATATACCAAAGGCGCCGGGTAACTATACCATATGCGCACACAAAGGAACATCTATTTTACAATTTATAAAAAATTATATACTAAATGTAATTAGGTGATGAATATTGAACTAACTAAACATCTTGAATGCCATGGCTTCGAAGACTACGCCTAATATGAGGTAAATATACGCAAGTCGTGCAGTCCAAAATTTCCTCTAGTCGATCACTAATCTTAGAGATTGGACATTCGGTCAAAAGATGAGCTACCGATAAAACGACATCACAGCTAACACACCTTTTGCTGGGTCCGTATGATTAAAATAATGTTGAGTATTGAAGAGAGCCTTGCCAACTCTAAGCCGACTTAACATTACGCAATCGGATCTAGAAAAGTTAGAGTTATACGTGGGTCTTGGCCGTGTAGGGTAAAGTTGTTTTTGGATACTTCGAAACTGATTAAAAATTACTTTCGGTGTACATGGAATGTCAGTTATTTCCGGAAGAACTAGAGCACTTTTGGCTACTCTGTCTCTGTCATATTTTGACAATATTTTTTGAAGCATTTGATTTAGAACTTGTTACAATTCGTTCGTATAAGCATATTGACAAAGTTAAGGAAAATATATAAAAAAGAAGCTAAATTTTTTTTTAATTCTCTGTTGCCTCATATATTTAATTTTTTGATTGGAGTTACTTCATGGTTCCAAATGATATGGAAAAGTTAGTTGATTTTCAATAGCAAAATTTTCGAAACTACGTTTGATCGATCTGTGTTAATTTTTCTGAAATAATGATGAAATGTCCTACTTAGTGGTAAGTGCCATACTAACGAGCACTTATCGAACGAATATGTTACCTATTAGCATGAACTTCGAGATTAAAAATTGGTAATTTAAGACCAAAAACCTTGTTGAAATATGAAAAAATTCGCAACTCATAAGGCAAATAATTCCAGCAGCGTGCTATTTTTACCAGAAACGATTTTTTAAATAAATAATAAGATATTCTCGATATAACCAATTGTGGGTTTCTAATTGATCAGGTAGAAGAAGTGGATTCATAAAACGGAAAAGGTCGACGAGTTCTCATTATTTAATAAAACGCTATTAGGCATCGAACGAATTTTTTTTTTGTTTCTCAATTTAGTTATTTTCATAACCGTGCTACATTCTTTAGGAAAGGGATAGATGAGAGATAAGACAGGTGGTGGAAGGAGAAAGTTAGATACAGCCGTTTTATTAGTTATTTTACTTCGCCGGCGAATATGCTATTAAGAAGTACCGACGAAGGAGGCTGCATGTTTAATGTTAATTCTGAATATGTATTTATACCATTAAACAGAATAAAATATTTTTATTTTTTAGGTTTGGTTTAGGTTTGTAGTCAACGTGCTTACCACCTTGACTGCAGAATATGAACAAATTTGACAAGAGAATAACCTTAAAATCTTAAGACATGATTAGAAATATGAACACGTCTATTTAAATTATAGAAAAAACGCACATATTATTAACAATATGGTATCTATAAAAAATGTTTTAAGCCGTAAGTACTGTGATGTATCAAAAGGGAGAAGGGTACGTAGTTTGTACCTCTAAAAGTAAACTGGTAAATAAATAATAGTTGAAAAAATCTCATGTAATATAGCAATGACACTGCTCGAAATTAAATCAATATGAAAGTTGAAGCTGAGTTTTATTATCTAAAATAATACCTAAGCATCTCATTTAATTGATATAATTCTATTTTCAATTCATCAAGAAAAATATCTAAATCTACAAAGAAACGATCTGTAATACCAAACAGCATTGCCTTTATTTCAAGCCTTTTTATATGAATAATAAATATGAGTTTACATTTCGATTTCGGAACAAAAATTTTCATATTGTACTTACCAAATGTTTGCTTAAAGCATGAGGCAGCAATGGTATATCGGAACTAGGCATTTCTTCATCTTCCTGTTTGATTTCAGCTTTAATATTTTCATTTGTTATAGCCATGCTTGAGGGGGCTGAGGTTGTGCTATTGGACGTTGTTGCCAAATTACTGTTTGACGAAACAGTTGTGGGTGATGCTACCGTTGTTGAAGTAACGCTTGAATTTCCTGCATGAAGTGTTGAAGCAGTTGTTGCTGTTGTGTTGGACTCCATCTTAGATGTTGTCATGCCTTCGCATTTTATATTCGTATCAGGCGTCGTGTTAACGACTGACAATGTCTTGCCATCGCTTGGTGTTGCGGCTGAGGACGATATGGAAGCAGCTACTGCTGCTGTCATTGTTGCACTTGTTGTAGTTATTGTTGCAACGGCTATTGAAGTTACTGAAGAAGTTGCTTCAATATTTTTATTATTGCTAGACTCTATACTTTTAATATCACTTGTCAAGGAGGACGTTGATGATGCCGGCGGCAATGAACTTGATGATGTTGATGACGTTATGGCAGAGGTGGTAACCGCTAAACTTGCTGTAGTCGTGAAGATTTCTGCAGATGTATGATTTATAACAGGCGCTGTTGTAGTAGTGGCTATTTTATCTTTTGGGTCCATTGCATCGGCTTCTGTTTTAATGGCCGTTGTCGTTGCGCCTGTAGCTGTTAAGCTAGATGTGGTCGTCGCAGCTGCCGCTGATGATGATGATGATAATGATGTTGGTGATGTAGCTACTGATGTTGTTGTTGCTGTAACGGTTGTAGACTTGCATTTATCCTGTTTGCAAGGCGACACTTCTACGTCCATTTTGTCATTATCATCTAAAAAACATCGAAATACTTTAGAGTATAAAAAATAAAGTTAATGAAAAAAAAGGTGGATGTATGAACATGCGGGACAGGACGAAACAACATTAAGCTCAACTATTTTAAAGGAAAGAGGTACAAATTAGACCAAGCAGTCAGGCATGGCTCCTGTAATAAATATAGTATAACAGTATCAGTTTAATTAGTGCTTCAAAATATCGGTTAAGACCTGGTTTATAAGTCGTCGTTATGGCCTTAGAAGTGCTTCCTTAGAGGTAAAGTTTCCAGGTCACTTAATTGTGTATGGTATTTTTTGTGGCATCTCCCTCTCTACCAGCCCAAATCCGATGGTCTAACGAGTCGGCTTGTTCGACTAAAAGACATTTTGGCCCTAATTAGATCAGAAGAAAGTTGCTGCATTTCTGTGATTGTGGAGGTTTTAATTACGCGACTTTGTAGCTGCAGCAATTGAGCACTGCCTGTTTGGAACCCATGCGAGGAGGATGGGTCTACCATACAATGATTTTTGCAAAAGCTTTTAGGACGAAAAATATTTCCTCTGAATATGCCCCTCGCGAAATTACTGATGACTGACTGCGGAAGGTTCTCTGACGCACACCCAGAAGCGACAACACTCTATCCTTTGGTTGATTTACATTTCTGGGCCAGCGGCTTTAAGTTGGCAGATTCTTCTCTCCCCCCTACCATTTTCTTTTTTCTCTCTTCATTCTGACCCCTTTACACAATTCATCCACTTTTCGTTTCGTTTTTTTTTTTTTTTTTTTATTTTCAGTCTTTTTTCTTTCCTCTTTCTACTTCGCAGGTAACACAAAAAGATCAGCTAATTAGCTGATCAGCTGCCTGCCAAACCTAACCTAATTGTGTATTATAATGCCTAAGTACTTCACGCTATCCGGCAAATGAATTTGTTTAATCTCAGGAGCTGAAAAGAAAGGATTGTGTATTATCTGGAGAATAGTACAAGTTCCATTTTAGAACGATCGACATTTTACCCGCTTAATTTACTCCTGCAACTGAAAATTACACCGATTTCAGTTTATTTCTAGTTGCTATAACATCATTCCTAAAAGTATTTCAGACACTGTTTTTTTTTTTTGCCTAAAGTTACTAAGTTATTTTGGCACCAAATTTATCAAGCAATTTTTAACGACACCTGCGACGTCTCCTAATAAATCTATTTTAAAAAATGATCGGGACGAGACGATATTCTAAACGTTTTTTTTTAGAAAGAGAAGTAGCACTTCATGCAGTATTTTCGTTACTTTCCGTTTCATTCCATTTTTTCTTAGTCAACAATCGTAAATAAATGTTATTTTATTGTACTAAAATTCTTAAGCTAAACTTGTGTCCGAATTTTTTTTTTTCATTAAGAATTGCGTTAAAAAAATCAGCATGCACTTTGAAGTTACGATAAGTTCATGTTGTTTTAGGAAAATCTTAAAATTGTATATAAGACAGTAGGGAACACACACACACAAATAACAAATCGATAAAAAAAAATTGAATAAAAAACATACCATCTTCACGTTCATCATCACTTAAGGGCTGCCTTGCGTAAAAGAATAAATCAGGCACAAATTGTCTCAGAATGTGTTTAATTTTGGTTTTCTCTTGTTTTTGAATGCCAGTTTGTCTTTTAACATGATGGATTAATAAGTTGGCAGCATCATCTAAAATGGTTTTATCTTTATAGGACAATGTTAAATGAGGACCCGTGATAGGTTCACCATTTTCATCTTCTTGATCATGGCGCTAAAATACATAAAAAAAAACAGAATA
Source organism: Cistogaster globosa (assembly GCA_937654795.1). Classification (NCBI taxonomy): domain Eukaryota; kingdom Metazoa; phylum Arthropoda; class Insecta; order Diptera; family Tachinidae; genus Cistogaster; species Cistogaster globosa. The sequence goes on from OW569407.1 coordinate 77,563,780, forward strand.
AAAAAATATGTTTAAAAAAACTACCTATTTTTTGTTGTTTTTGCATTAATTGAAAATAAAAATAACAAATATTGAAGTACCTCATCGTAAAGTGTTTCAATTTCATTGAATAGACTCTTCGAGCGTAATGCTTTCATATCGTTGGGTTTGAAATTGATAGACTGATGATCCAAAGATTTTAGATAATACTTTTCATTTTGTTCACGCCACTGTTTGTTGAAGCCCTTTATTTTAAACGAAAGTATTTTTAAATATGAAATATTTTTAATAAAAATAAATAAATAAACTAATGTTTCTTTCATTTACCTTTTGAGCATTTCTCCATTCTTCTTCTTTAACTTTTAAACGTTTTAAGACTATAGGAACAGCAACAGAGGGATTCTTTTTCAACCCTTGAATTATTTCACCAGCCTTATCGCCGTATATACGATAGATGGCTCTTTGATGTATTGTCTGTGACGTTCCACCCAAATAGTCATCCAGATGATAGCGTGCCAGTTCTTCGGGTGATAGACGTGACATTTTCTTTTGTACTCCTTCTAGGACACGAATTGTTGCACTATTCGTTTCAATAACCACATCCAATTCAAAGCGTTCATCTTCAGTTCTGTGAATATTCCTTTCATTTAGAATTTATTGTTTTAATGATTTTTTAAAGATAAAAATGATAAAAAAAAAAGAAAAATGATTTAAAATAAAAAAGAACACTAAAAATAACTAACAAAAGGTAGGGAAAGAAAAGCCCAGACAGCCTAAAGAAAATGATAAGTTTAAAAAAGTTTAAATATTCTTTTTTATATTTAACAATTAAAAGGAAATAGTGCATCCAAACATTTTTGTAGAAAAATTGTTTTTGCAACTTTAAAAATGTTTTAATCATGGCGAAATTATGTATCAGGTGCTGGTATTGGCAAATTCATTTATTTTCGTTGTCGCTAGAAATGTCAAACTGGATGTATAGAAAACTGCTTAAATTCTATGAGTTTAATACTTCTGGTAAAGACAAAAATAGAAGAATTTGTCACTGCTATCACTTGGTATATAATTTCGCCATGGTTTTAATTGTCTAAAAAAATCGTTCGACTGGTACATTTTAATTTCCTACATTTTAGTTTTTTGTTGGATTTTTTAAAACATATGATCATAATTGAACCGAAATATAACACTAATCCGTGCATTTTCCTAATTTACTTAAGTACTTTTTTTTAATAAAAGTAAAAAAAAAAACTAAGAAGAATGTGAATCGACCGAATTGAATCATTACAAAAGGGATAAATTGGCATTTTCACTTTTTTTTTTTGCGATTTTTTTATTTAAATAGATGATAAACTAGAACTAGAAACTAAAAAATTAGGCACAGCGGCCCTAATTTCTAAAAATTACAAAATTTTACATTTCTTTTAATTGGTGGTTCTTTTAAAATTTTTTAATTAACACGACAAAAGTAAAAAATTACAAACAAAAAATTGTGTTAAAGAAAACAACAGTGAAATAGACAGACTAACCTGTATATTGTTTCTTCAAACTGCGTTTTACGCGATGTAACAAATGTCGAATCCTCGCTAGCCCAAGTGGGAAATGAAACCCATTTATCATTTAGAACTTCACGACACAGTGGTGTACGACCAGAACATTTTTTCGGTATAGTCGATTGGGGCAAGGCACAATATGATGCTCCCAAACGTCTACACGATGACAAATCAATTTCTTGATGATGATCACTGTTTTGTAAATTATTTTGGCGATCATTAAGACTGCCAACATGCGACGACGAACCAGAATTACTGTTTGCACCACTCTGCCGTTGAGCCGCCTGCAGGGGAATGCCCTCTAAATGAGTAGGAGTTAAACCTCCGCTGCTGCCAATACCACTACCACACGTTGAACCCGGTACTTGGGAAATGGATGGACCCAGAAAATCGGTAAACCACCGAAAAAGATCGGGAAATTTACTAAGGAACGGTGTAACCAACGTGAGTAGTTCAGTCTTCGACACAATTTCTTGTGTGTACAGCGTTAGACATCGCAAAAAGTTGTCGTACACTTCGGGACTGCGTAGAGATTTCCGTACTTTATCGAAGAAGGCCGCATCTTGAATGCTACACTTGCGGGAGGCTTCTGAAAAAGAAATATCTCGGCAGATAGGTTTGTGACGCTTGGTGGGTGGAACACCCAGACTTCCTACTGCTCCAATATCGTCCACGGCATGTCTTCGTGAGCCGGTATGGGTTATTGGATTGTGATAGGCATTGACTTGGGATGTAACATAGCCAAGTCCTGTGGCATTTGTCGTGCCAGTTATGTGTGGTAGCCCTGCCGCTGATATTCCTGCTGGCAGACCACTGTAACTGGGAGATTTCTTTGAGATATGACTGCTGATGTTACCCATATTGGCGCTTATGTTTGAAGCGGTTTGATTGTGTGAATGATGATGATGGGTCAAATATTTTTGAGCGCCAGTTACCAGAGTGCCCGCATGATGATTAGTGCGATGCGAATCCTTTACATCATACGTCCTACTCAGATTTGGACCAGTTCCACCACTTCCTGTTCCACCCAGATGATGGTGTGAGCCCACCTGATGATGGACATTAACATGAACAGCTCCTGGACCAACGCCACTGCTACGGAAATCTTTATCATACATATCTCCGCCAACAGAACCAGCACTTGGAAGCCCACCGCTATTATTATCACGTCCCGAATTTAAAATATGATTTTGCTGAGAATTGTTGTAGGTCGATTTTAAGCTGACACTAGTGTTAACTGCTGTAAGGTTTCCTAAGGCTGCTGGATGTGGTGCTGCACTTATTTGTGACAAAGTAGCGCCACTACTCAAATGCAGAGGTGAGCCAGTCGCTGTACCAACAGCCGATGACATGGTTATATGGGCTCCACCGCTTAAAGCTGCTGTCGTAGCACGTTTATGATCATTGTGAGACTTTGTCATGTACTGTTGAGCCTGATGATTGGTGGCATCTGGTAAGAACTGTCCAAATTCTCGCAGAAGGTCTTCATCTTGTCCAAATAATTTGGCAACTTGAGTATAAACTTCCTGTTCGGTAAGCGTTTTACCTTGTGTAACACCTGTGGCACCTTCTTTAATCACTTTTTGCTCTTTTTGATAAGTATGCAAAATTTCGAGAAATTTTTTGTACTTTTCTGGTTGATTTTGAAAACGATTCTAAACGATAAGAATTAAATTAAATAAATGATGATACATTTGTACATTTTGTAAATATTATTTGTGTTACCTTAATTTTATTAACGTAAGTTATGGCATGATTGAATTCTACTGGCTGTTGTGGCGCTGAACCTGGTGCGGCTGCTGATTCTGCCATCATCATGGATTGATGAGCTTGGGATATATGATGCAAATTGTGATGACCTTGAGCACCCGTCTGTGGGCTTAGGTCATTTATTGAATTTGGTGTGGGTGGGCCACCCACAACTAAGCCACCGGCTGTAGAAGCTACACCTGCGGCGACATTACGCTCTCGATCCCGCGAATAGTTTTGTGGCATGCTAGGTTGTGGCACTGCATTTACAGCTGCTGCTGCAACCTGTGAAGGCGCGGGAGAGGCACTAGCATGTGTTACATGAGTGGGTGTTAGACCACCGCCACCAGCACTGCCGGCTGCTGCACTGGGTGATTGTTGAGCTGTTGTTGGTGGCTGCAATGTATGAATAGTTGTTTGTGATAACGAAGCACCACCATGTGTCATAAGATTCACAGCCACACCTGTGCCACCGCTTTGTAATTGATGTATCGTTGTTGTCGAGCCACTGCTCGTTTTATGACTCAAATTGGTCATGGCGGTGCCAGACACAGCATGTACTGTGGTGCCACTACCAGGAGCTGAACCTGGTGGTGAGGGCATTGATACTACTGGTACTGAACAACCCAATTCATCAGAATGAATTTCAATTTTGTAACCCGGCGGCAAAAACATATTAAATCCGAATATTAACTCCGAGTGCCCTTTAAATAGTGTCGAAACTCGCTGTATAACACCGGGTGTATCGATACAATGCGACTTAAACTCTTTCATTATGTCTAGAAAATTGTTATAGATCTGTGGCTGATCCGAGTACTGATATTTAACTTGATCTAAATAGCTGAGGGCGTCTTCCACTTTAAGACGTGGCGGTGCTCCAGGATGACCAGGTTGTGGTGTAGACGTTGGTCCCCCGCCGCTTGATATTTGTGTTGTCTGTGCCGAGGACACCTGTTGAACGAGAGGCTGTGTAGATGATGATGATGTTATATTGCTGCTTTGAGTGCCACTTATTGTTCGCTGACGTACTGAGTTGGACGATTGCGTCACAGTTGTATTAGTAACTATGGGTACTACTGTGCCAGAGCCGGCACTGCCACCGGTAACATGTATTTGTACACCACCGTCGGGTCCTGTTTTAATAGTACCACCAGTGGGCAAGGAAGAGACATTGTAAGCTAAAACAATAATGAAAAAATAATACAATTTTTATATAAATAAATAAATATAAATTTTTCATCAAGTTGTTCTCATAACTTACAAGTGGAATACTGCACATTTGGCGGTTGAACCACAGTATTGACATTTCCAGAACCAGAAATGCCACCCCCAGATGTTACTACGGTATTTCCACTTAGTTGTGTAATACGACTACTGGCGCTGCCACCAACGGTATTGCCATCATTATTACCACCAGCACTGTTGTCAGCTACAACACCACCACCACCACCCATTGACTTAAGATTAGTTGCTGTCACAGGTGTTGTTGAGGGTAAATAGGCTATAGTTTGGGCACCACCATGTTGGGGTGTCAAAATTCGATGGTGGGCAATGGAACCAGCCGTTGCTATGTTGCCAGCTGCCAAACCAACATTTAATGCAGTAGTACCACCAGCTGTTGTATGTGCCCCGGGTACAACAGTGCCGATATTTAAAGCGCCTGTGGTGACATTTGTTGTACCCGCTACAACACCAGCTGTTGTGGGTCCACCACCTCCTCCTCCGCCCCCACTACCGCCCACGCCACCGGGACCTGGACGTGCACCATATTGTACTTCTTCTCGATTACGTTTCATCATTTTTAAGGGTTTCACTTTTAATATCTTGCCTTTTTACTGGACTTTAAATTAAAGTGTAAATCTTTATTTTTCTTAACTTTCTTTTTTGTTCTTTTTTTTTTTTTTCAATATGTTTTCAATTCAAATTTAAATTTTATTCTTTTTTGACATTAATATTGTACAACACTTTGTTAAAGTGTATTTATTTTTTATTTTTTTTTTATTTGCCAGTAGTAAACGTTATTAACAATATTAATATTATTATTATTTTTATCTTTATTTTTAATAAATAATTTTATTAGTTGTTATATGTAAGTTTTTGTTGTTTTTCTTTAACGTTTATAACGCTTCTCTATTTTTGTAGTTTTTATTTGTTTGAGCAATGGCTGCTGTTGTTGGAATTTCAACTGTTGGTATTTTTTTAAATATTTTATTATTAAACTGCGTCGCTTTTTCATTGGATTATTTTGCATTTTACACTCTATTTTTATAAAGTGTTTCTACTTGACTCGCGGTTCAAAAAAGATTGTCCTTTTTTTACAACGTTCAATCTGAGCGTTGTATTGTGCAATTTTTTTTTTTAACAATTTAGACCGACCTTAAGCAGCAGTCGATGTTGTTCTTTCCTCAGATCTGTAACAAAAAATAAAAGAAAATATAAACATTTTGAATAAAATTATTAACAAACAAAGGAAAAAATTTAATTAAATTGGGGCGAAATAATTATTTCTTTCACAAGTATTGAATTCAAGTTTCTTTACGGTTTTTGATTTGCTAAAAGTCAGTTTACATAACAAAAGTTTCTTTCGAGTTTAATACACCTACGAAGATAGTTTTTTCTATTCTCTAGCTGCAACCGGTGGTTATAATGATCAGTAGACAGGAGGTAAGTGCGGTGATCAGATTGAACATCATTAGTAATTGGAGCTCCAAAAATACTGCACTCTCGAACTCTTATTCACGAGATGTCCCCGTGTCGTAAAGTCGGTGGAATACCCATCTCCCCACAAAAAGGGCACTCATTGTTTACACGGTTCTATGATAGGAATGTTACTTGACGGTGGATATAAATAATCATGTAGGAGACCTAGAAGTTCTTTGATAAGGAACAGAAGGTAGATGACAAATTAGATCTGTTTTGCGTGATGTAGCTGGGATAAGCACTACATCTATGCTTTTCAGGTTAATTATCCTGATTAAAAAAAATTTGCCTCTGTTTTCTCCTTCAGATGTCACAAACAAACCTAGAATTAAACAATAATCTATCAAAATATCAATCAGGATTTCGAAAAAAATATTCTTGTGAAACGGCTGTAAATTACGTTATCAATAATTGGAAAAATATAAACAAAAACGAAAAAATAATGGCAATATTTCTCGATTTTAAAAAGGCATTTGAAACTATAGATAGAAACATCTTGATACAAAAATTATATAATTATGGTATACGAGATAAAGAATTAAACTGGTTTAGATCATACCTGGCAAATAGAAATCAAATAACAAGAGTTAATAGTGTAAAATCAATTGCAATTAATAATGAATATGGAGTTCCGCAAGGGTCAATCCTTGGTGCCCTGTTGTTTATAATATATATTAATGATATGCCTAATGTGCTTCAAAAATGTGAAATTATACTATATGCAGATGATGCTCTCATATATAATATATCAGAAACTGATGAAGAATGTCAGATTAAATTAAATAGTGATATAGTAAACTTAAGTAAATGGTTAAAAATGAATAAACTAAAACTTAACGAAGATAAAACTAAAATTATGGAAATAAATATGAACAACAATACAGATTTTAAAATAAATGATAAAATAATAGAAAAAGTGGAAAAAATTAAATACCTCGGTTTTATAATAGATAAAAATATGAATTTTAAAGATCAAGTGGATTATATTTGTAAAAAAATTGGTAAAAAAATTGGCTTTTTTAAAAGAATAAGAAATAAGATTTCAATATTAACAGCAATAAATATATACAATACAATTATTAAACCACATTTTGAATTCGGTTCAACAATACTTTTTACATGCTGTACAAATGCTCAGATAGAAAGGTTACAAAAACTACAGAATAAAGCTATGAGGTCAATAATTAAATGCAACAGATATACCCCTATACAATTCATGCTTAATATGTTACAATGGCTTAATATACGACAAAGACTACAACTGAATACGTGTATGTTTATCCACAAAATGAAAACAGGAAAGGCTCCAGAATATTTAACACAACAACTGACTTATGTCAACGAAATTCAACCATATGACCTCAGAAATGCAAATGATTTCAGAATACATCGAGCTAAAACCAACGCAATGAAGAGATGTCTGCTTTACATGGGTCTACAAGTATTTAATCAATTACCTAATGAAGTTAGAAATGAAGAGAATATAAATATTTTTAAAAGAAAATGTATAACTTATGTTAAAAATAATTGTTATTAGAGCTAATTTAATTAATTGGTCAAAAATTATTATATGCTTTTTATAAAGTATTCTTAATACTACTATTTTAAACTAAATAAAAAAAAAAAAAAAAAAAAAATGAAAATCCTCGTGTTATTCATGAAAAATCTCTACACCCACAAAAAGTTACTGTTTGGTGTGCATTTTGGGCAAATGGAATCATTGGGCCATTTTTCATCGAAGATGATGTTGGAAATGCTGTTACTGTGAATGCTGAGCGATACCAATCAATGTTGGGAGACTTTTTATGGACACAGTTGAATCATATTGATGTGTCTGACGTCTATTTCCAGCAAGACGGTGCTACATGTCACACAACCCGAGAAAACATTACGCTTTTGCGATCAAAATTTTCTCAACTTTAAATTTCACGAAATGCAGATTTTAATTGGCCTACAAGGTCATGTGATCTAAGACCATTAGTTTTTTTTTTTTTTTTTTTTGTGGGGTTTTTTTTTGAAAAGTCGAGTGTATGCTAACAAGCCACAAACAATTAATGATCTAAAGAACAACATTCAAGTTGCAATTCGTGAAATAACACCAGCAACATGTCGGAAAGTCATTAAAAATTTCGATATTCGGATTGATGTCTGCAGACGCAGTCATGGTGGACATTTGAATGATATTCTATTCCACTTACAATTGTAATGGATCATACTTTTAACAAAAAAAAAAAAAAAAAACAGCTTGAAAAAATTGCAAATAGTTTGTGTTTTATTTCAAAGAAACATGTAGGCGCGTTTTTTGGATGACCTTTTATAAACAAACAGTGAGCGAAATAATTAGAAATAATTTTTATTTGCAAATAGAGTACGTATAAACGTAGTATATGACTATTATAAAGAGACAATCGTACATCCTTCAAAGTACATTTTGTACGCAAATTTTTTTAAACTACTATACTACTTATATTGAAGGTATGATGTATAAAAATGTTTAGAAAAAAGGAAGAAAAGGCAGAAAACTGGGTAAGAGAGTGAACATTTTTGTTTTTGCTTGCATGGAGTTTCAATCAAAAAATTTATATCATGAGCAGGGCTGCCAAAAAGTGACGATTTTTCCCTTAAAAATTTAACAAATGCCGATTGTCGATTTTTGAACAAAAATCGCAGATTTTTATCAAATTAATTGACAAGAGGTTAATTTCTATTTAAAACCATATTTTGTATGTATAATTTTTTTTTAAAGAGAAGTAGCACTTCAGGCATTAAAACCTATTTAGTTTTTTTTTCGTAACCGTGCTACATTCTTTAGGAAAGGGATAGATGAGAGATAAGACAGGTGGTGAAAGAAGAGAGAGAGTTATTTATTTTACTTCGCCGGCGAATCTGCTATGAGAAAGTACCGACGAAGGAGACTGCACGTTTTTTTTTGTTCATTCTGAATATGTATTTATACCATTAAACAGAAAAAAACATTTTTTTTTTGTATTTTGATTGCCGCAGGATTTGAACCCTGGAACAACCAGGTTTGTAGTCAACGTGTTTACCACTTTGACTACAGCAGCCTCAGCTTGCAAAAATTTTAAATGTTGAGAAATGTGTTCATAACTTTATATGAAATGTGTATTTAAGATTGTAAAATTAATTTAAACCATAAATGAATTAAAAGTAAAATTTTAATTGATTTATTAAAATCCACGGTTCTACCCCTGGCTGGGGAAAAAATTAAAAAATAATTTAAACCATCTTAATAAATATCCTTTTTAAAAATTATTTGTTCACGTTTATATAACATACGAATAATGGAAATATTATTTTTAACTACTATGGATTTTTATTAATAAAAATGAATAAAAACCTTAAAAATACTTATTTTAATTTATGCCGATTTTTTTCCATTTTTTTCAAAACTAAAGTGTCGGAAATGCCGATTTTCCTACTATAAAGTGCAGATTTTTTACCAAAATATTCTGGCAGCACTGATCATGAGTTAATGTGGGGTGAGTATATGTATCCCTTAAAATAAGCAGAAGCATTTTTATTAAGTAATTTATTTTCAGTGTTTAAAAGAAATGAAAAAATATTTAAAATAAATTAAAAGCAAAACACTATTTCTTGAATTTAAAAACGATATCTAAAACGAAGAGAAAAACACTGCAATGTCTCAATAACATTTATACAAACAAGTTAAAATTAAAATAAGAAGAAACATACAAGAAATAACAAATACATTAACAACAAAAAAGCGCGCTAAAGAATGACGATGGTGTTTTTGTTAAACAACTCTGGTTGGTTGGTTGGGTTTGTCTTCGATTGCTTCAAGACTGGTTTATTTTAACTGGCAGCACTTAGTACAAAATTAAATGTGGGTGAAGAAGAAATGGAGAGAGGAGTTTGGTAGATGCACAAAACTTATTTAAAAAAATATTTTTCAGTAGAACAGGAGCACCACAACAATTATTTACAATTTCAAAGATTAACTAACTATTTTAAAAACGTCATGTTTTTTGTTTTTAGTTTTATAAAAATAAAATTATAATTTCTTTATTATAATTAAAATATCAATGTTCATTTATTGTTGTATTAAATTTTTGTTTTTTAAATAGAATAGTACATTCTCTATATACAACTACACCCAAAGAATTATAAAAATAATAATAATTTGTAAGTTTCTTTTTTATTATTTTTGTTGTTGTTAAACTCCTCAGATACTTTTTGTTTTTGTAAACTGTACCATTGATAAGGTATGGAATGAATAGATGGTGGATGTGGATGGTACGTGAACGACGGCAACAGCAATGTACGATACCATTCAACAATCAAGCAGCAGGAATATTTTAATGTTGTTTTTGTTTTTGTTTTTGAATTTCATTTATTTCATTTTTATTATTTTTTCTTCTTCTTTTTAATGAAATAACATGGCGCACACTAATAAAAGAAAAGAAAAATATACATACTTATTTGTGAGTGCAAAGTTTTAAAGAGCAGATATTAGAGGTGAAGAGAGTAACGAATTAATGCAAACAAATGTGCAATGCGCAAAGACAGGGTGCTACAATTCGTACCAAATGTAAATAATAAAAGGTTATGATAAAATGATTATTAATTAAAAAGGGTAAGAAGATTTTTTATCAACGCGGCTCTTGTATTCAAGAAAATTAATTAATTTTCTTAAATGTCAATAAACATTGATTTTTACATATTTTTTTTTGCAACGAACAAAAAAAATTGTATTTTGTTTTTGTTTTTATGACCAATTTTAAGTTTTAATTCTTATTATTTTGAGATTTTCTTTTTATCTTCTTGAGCTGTTGCGGTCAGTTATTTGTTTCCAAAAAAAAAATCAAACAATTTTCATTCTTGTATTTTCCTTATAAGCCAATTGGGGCCTATCTTCTTTAATGTAAATAAAAAAATATATATTTTAATTACATTTTTTCCGACGTTTCGTCAATTTTTGTTAACTTTTTCAATTTTTAAAACAAAAACATTGGCCAAAATAAAAGTCAACAAAAAAAATTGACGAAACGTCGGGAAAAAATGTAATTAAAATATATTTTTTATTTACATTAAAGATGATAGGCCCCCAAGAAGATAAAAAAGAAAATCTCAAAATAATAACAAAATGTTTTATGACGATAAAAAAAAAACTATTTTTTACCGTTTCGGGAAACTCTGCGTCACCATAAAGAAAAGTCAATACACCTTTACAAAACCTCGTAAGGTAACTTAGAATTGAATTGAAGGTTCAAAAGACAGATTTAGGAAGAGAAACGACATTTCTAATTAAAGATTTTTACAATTATAATAATTTCCTGCTGTCTTTAAACAATTCTTTTTTAAAAGCCAAATACCAATTGTTAAGAACTGAGTCGCTGTGACCCATCTTCTTGGAGGCTCGAAATGATCCTTTATAATTGCTTAAAAAAGACAACCTTAGTACTCAGCCACACACCTACCAGAGCCTCAGTTCCTATTATAAAGCAATTCTTTCTAGTATTACAGAAATCTGAGGTGCCGACCATTTATTTGTAACTATTAGTAGCTTAATTTTTGGTATACCCAACGTGGGCCAAATACCGGTAATACCCTGCAATCTACCATTGACGAGAAATTCTATCTAAAAAACAACTATCCACAATATTTTAATGAGTAATCAGTAAGCTAACAGACTATATACTCCTACTTTTGAGTAAAGTCCTACAAGTTTGTTTTCTTTAATGCTTTTATCATTGTAATAGACTGGAATGCAGCAGTTTGACCATTAATCTGCTTGCCAGCCGACAGAGAGTCTTCTACAGGGTAATTTCTTCCCCTTTCGACAGGTGCTCCGACAACCAACCCGTTTCAATACAGCTGACATCTCTGTAGTCTTATGATCCTGCAGTACGGGGGATATTGGAAATGATCCGCTGACATTGAGTTCAATCGAGATTACATTGTAGTCTACTGAACTCACTAACGTTAATTTACAAAGTATAAGAAATATTCTTGTCGCTATTTCGACCAAAAAATCCTTAATGCAGAGTAATGTCAACTGTCATTTAAGGGTGTGCTTTCCCACTTATTGACTTCGAAATTGTTTTCCTGACAGACTTTTTGTTCATTGGACCTACCAAAAAGTACAGTCAAAAATATAGAGTATTTAATTCCTTGATAGAATTTTTCGAATATTTATAAACTAGAAAAGTTATGTCTCAATAGTTTTCCGAGTTAAGGCGTTTAAAAGTCTTCCACATACTTTTCAAGGACCAAAAAGTTCAGTGGCTCATTTTTTTTTTTTTTAGTTTGCAACAAAATCGCAATTACAAAAAAGTGTCTGCACTCTTCAAATATTTTATGTAGTTTTACTTAATTTTATCTTGCCGATTTTACATCTGTTACCCTGTTTGTAGTTTTAAGAGAATCAACCTTGATGATAAACAGAGAGTTGATTGTTGATTGCTGAGAAAAACAGTTCATGGTGGTTGTTAGTTAAGAAGAAAGGGGTGCGTTAAACTTACCCAAAAAAAAAAGCAAAACTAATTGAAGAGAATAAATTTATAGAATTTCTTTTATAACATAAAAAAAAAAGAAAACAATTTTGTCTTATTAAATTTGTGATTTTATAGCACAAACAATAAATATACTGTACAGTAGTTTTTGTGTATTAAAATAACCGCATACTTAAAGTGGGGGCCGTGTTTTCTTGTTTGTTAAGGTGTCTCTTCTTTTACACTGTTTTTTTTTTTTTTTTTTTTTTTTTTTAGTGCAAACAAGGCATTGCTAAATCTTTCAAAATTTTTTGATTTTTTTAACAAACAAGTTCTGCGAAGTTTTTAGAAAAATCATACCTACATTCATTGACACATTTACTTTGAAAATTGGGGATTTAGTTTACAATATGAAATAAATTAGAGAAAAAGACAAGTTTTTTTGATGTCTAAAATAACCATTTAACCATTTGATCGCGATTTTCGTAACACCATTGTTTTTGCAACATTTTGGCAATAAGTTCTGGTGCTCTTGGTGAATATTCTTCTTTTATAAGCGAGGATTTTTTTATTAATAGCTTATGTATGAACTATTTGTATTTTATACATACTTTACTTCTTATCTTTGCGTAGTAAAAACAAAATGCCACCGAAGCGACTTTCTAATGACTTTTTCAATAGTCACTCAGTGTTCTCGAGGGAAATAGTGTTTAGTTTTAACACACTTTATAAATTAAGTTATATTAGACGCTATTGAAAGAGTTTATTTCAGAGTTTAAAAAATTAACAATTCAACTTACCGTCATCTATCATCAGAATTTTTTTGTATCAGCGGTTGCATTGAAATCAACTAAAATTTATGTTATGAAGTTACAACTTTTCAATGAATTATAAAATTTACTTTATTTGGCTTAGATTCATTAATTAATTTTCTAAAAATTTTCAGATAGATAAATTATTTCCTTGCTAAATTATTTTATTAATTAAATTAATAAATGAACCTGAGCCGAAAAAAATAAATATTAACTGCCAAGTGGTTGTTGATTCCACTTTATGTTTATTTAAAATGAATTTGACTGGTCATCAACAACATGTGTACATCAAAGATCGTTGATACACCGCTTTAGACAGTAGTAGTTTTGTCAAAGTATTTAATAGTTTATTAACACTTGATAATCAAAAGTGCTTATTATTTCGATACTTTTCGAGTTAAATTTTTTATTTTAATTTGTATGAAATTTTCTACGGCTATATTAGAAACACACGTATCCCTGTGTGTTAAAATAAATAGGCGTATAAATATCAATTCATATTTTATTTTTAAACAAGACGAGAGGTCTACGTAAACAAGTCTATTTTTAATTTTACTAATTCGCTATCTAATGGTGATAAATAGTACCGATATCCAAAATAAAACGTAAAGTAGTATAAATAACTTATCTTGGTTTATTTACAATATTAATGAGCACGTAACTAATATATTTTATTTTTACACCCAGAACATAGGCTGTGGGACCCGGGCACCTCGCAATATTTAAACAATTTTATTGGACTTTCACTTATAAATTATATTAGAACAGCACCTATGCCCGTTCAACGGTTTCAAAGATAAGGTCATATTCATCAAAATTACGGCGTTTTGGAAAAGAATCTTTAAATTATAAATTTATTAATGAAATAGAATTTTACTTTTTCGGCTTAAGGTTAATTTTTAATTAATTTTCTAAAAATTTTTAGAAAGAAAAATTATATACAAATGTATGCGAACGTTCTCCAAGGAAAACAAGAAAAATTAGAAGCTGGCAGAATGAAATGAAATGCAGTATTTTCTGGATTGGCACATCCTTCATCAGCATTCTTTACATCTATCTACTTAGGTTGTGCATATTGAAAACATCATCTATTAAACCAACTAATCAATATTAAAATTATATTTCATTTATAATATCCACGGTTCAAATCCTGACGAAGGAAAAAAATTTACAAAAATTATTAATTTTTTTTAACTGTTTTTTTTATAGCGAACATATTTTAAATACTCTGTGTGGATTCTTAATGTCACTTCAATATTGGGACATTTTTTAAAGTTTATAGCACACTTTATTACAAGGACACGGTGAAAATTTGCATAATCTTCTACATATATTATTTACTTCTATCAGAATCCCAACATTTAGAAAATGCTATGAAACTTTATTTTCCTAAAAAAAAAAAATTAATAAATAAATAAAAAATTGTTAGTTTACAAACTACAACGGTGTTTTAAATAATCTTAACAAAGGGTTTATTAAAATTTAAGTGATTTTATGTGTGTAAATCAGAGAAAATGTGTATAAAAGTCTTCATTTTTATATGTGGATACTCCTCAGACGACATCTAATTCTGCTGAAGGTTTTCTTTTTTAAATTTTAGTTTAATAGGTACCAATTCGCTTGTTATATTTAAGAAAAGGCAATCATCTATAGGCCGCATGCATTCGCCTAACTCTAGTTTTTTGCACTTAAAAATATCAAGACAATAAAAGCAACTTAAGAACGGCAAAAATTAAAGTCAAACATCATTAATACAAATAGTTAGAGTGTACAATATTTCATAATCTTTCATAAAATTGGGATGTTTGTTAAGCATATTTAAGACATAATTTCCGGACAATAAAACTCAACATACCTATATAACAAAATTATACTTAATTTCCTATTATTTAACGGAAATCGGCAACACTGCAATATAATTGTACATAATAAAAAAAAGAGACCAACTAAGGAAAATGAATAGCGTTTTTAATTATGTTCTCTCTTACTCTCTTTTGAAAAAATCGTACATGTCCAATATGTTTTTACTTTACACATTTTTCTTTTATATGTTTAAATAGTTTGTATACACATTAATACATATTTATGTAGATATTGTAGTATATTTGTTTTTATTTTTTTGATAAGGGGGGAGAGAACAAGACGACAATGAACAACGACGAATACTTCACAAAACGACGTATATTAACAAATTGAATGAAAAAAATGACCTAACCTAAAAATATGTATTTTTATACAAAAAAGAGACGTTTTAATAAAACATTTTTATATGTTTTGTATTGCACAATTATAAGTTTTTATTTTATAGAAAAAGATTTAAAACTTTTCTTTTTATAATAAACACTTTTCATACCTTTTTTTAGATTGAAATAATAAAGTATTTTATAACTTACATCAGCAACTTTGAAAACAAAAGATCAACCAACACTATTTTCAGACTTTTTGTCAGTCATTGATATTTTTCCAACTCTTTAAAACTACTACGCAAAAATAGCAACAATTTTTTTATTTATTATCTTTTAAAACCACAAATTCTTAGATTTTTAATAATATTTTTTATACATAAATTATACACACTTAATTCTTTAGTTGGTATTTTGCACTTCATATACATATATATGTAGATATTTTCCTTTTCGTAAACATTAATATGGTACTATTCTGTTTTTTGGATTGTTGGTTAAAAGGTTTTATAATTTTAGTGTAGTTTTTGCTAAAATTTAATTTTTTCACAAATTTTTATTTATTTTTGACGAGAAAACGTTTGTATACATCTGACTACTACCGCTAATAATTTCGATTGAAAAAAACGACATCTTCTACGGTGCTGACGATATATGCAAAACCTTTTAAAAATTCATCTAACGAATACACCCGAAGTGCAGACGAGTGTTTACTTATATCTTTCGGTAACCAACTTAAAACAACAAAAATATATATAAAACAACACACACTCTACACACTCCCATCTGTACGTACTTACAATAAATTAAAATAATACACAATATTACATACCTATATAGGCAGCAAACCATATAAATATTATAATCATACATACATACATATGTACATGCTTAAATGCATAAATACAAATAAAAAACAGAAAAGACAACAAGAGAGCAACATTTGTACAGGGAATTTTTATTTTATAAACTTAAAATTAGAAGAGAGAGAGAGAGAGAGAGCGTTAAAAGAGCTAAAATAAAAAAATTAAAAGGGAAGTTTGCAGAGCATGTACAAATCAGGTTAGTTAGAGCAGAGGGCTTTATAAAAAAAAAACATGCCTAGGTATATTAAATTGTTTGCACAAGTCAGGATGATATAAACTTACATTTTTGAAATTATAATGTTTTACAAATAAAATTTAAATAAAAAACAGGTGCACGAAACAAACAAAGTAAATCAGTGTTCTATTCTTCGCTTACACTACTTATAACAGCCAAAGAGTTTGCGAGTTCGATTACCTTGGACAAGTTGGAATAAAAACAAAAAGAGTAGACACCTATTAGAAAAAGTGTACCTAACAAAGAGCTAAGTGGCAAATATATGTTGTAATAGCAACAATACAATACATACCTATTAATAATGTTTTTTGTTTTTGGAACTAAAACAAAACAACTATCATTAAATATCTGGCAACCCTACTTTTTTTATAGCCAAACAGCTGACAAATAGTGTTTAATAATTTTGGTTATTTTGATCAACAAATGTTTTTGAAATGATTTCAAAGTGATTTAAATGTTTGCAAACATTTGAAAATAATTTGTTATATAATATTCACACATATAAACACAATTTACTACATTTATAAGATATTTGTTCTTTACCCACAAAATAGAACAGGAACCAATAGAATAAAAACCATTTAAATATTAAAAATGCAAACTTTTGCCTTTTGTGCGAATCCAAACATGTTAACAATAGTTATAAAACAAATAAATAAAGCTATTAAAAATGAGAACGATAAATACAAAAATTAAAAAAAAAAAAAAATCAGGCGAAACTTACTAGGTCATGAAAATAAATATGGAAATAAAAATGCAGATATTTTATAGATAAAATAAAGTAAACTGGCCCAATATCGGCCAGTGTCCTGATCATAGGACTTTACACAAAATTAACGTTTGTGGCCTTTACATAGATTTTATTCTCAAAAGTCCCAGTGTCCTATTTTTTCGTTATATATGTAGATACATTTTTTCAATAATTATCCACAAGTATTTTTGGCAAAATGGAGATAAATTGAGAACACTAACAGATCGATTTTTTTAAAACAAATACTTTGAGGCAAGTTTTCTAAAATAAATACTATGGAATTTTTACCATGACAAGTAAAAACATCTTGACCAACTACGATCTATTTGTGTAGTCGATTTTCTTATTACTTTGCTTTGTACATAAAGTTTCCTTTACAAATTCGTTTTTGATTGCTTGTACAAAACAGCATTTGGCGAGATTGCTCCATTTTGCAAGGTGCCATAACACCGATAAACTCCTCGGAAATCCAATATTCGAGGAACACTTTCGCAACGTTAAAAAGGTGTTGACGACCAAAGAACATAACATTCTGAAAGAACCATTTATTCTTTTCCCGCCCGGAGAAAATTAGAACCACCATCAGACGTAGTTAAGCGCCTTGAAAAGTACTAAGTAAAAATTTCGTGTGGAACTCTGGACATGCCTGAATATCTTACCACTTGTTCAGGATATAAGTTGTTTACATTTCTGGAATTCCACTATGTAAAACATTTTTAACAAAATTAATATAAAAAAATAAGAACTTTTTTTATTTAATTAAAATAAAAACAACAACAAAACCGTAACCAAAACCATCATAACAAAACTTTTGGTTTTGGGAAGAACAGGCAACGCTAAACTAATACATGACACGTAGTGAATCTAATAAGTACAGTAATTTCAAGATACATTTGATTACATGAAAGAGGGCGGCCGACGACCTCTTAATTTTCCATATTATGAGAAAAACCCTCTATTTTAGTGAAGTAACTCCTATATATTAAAAAAAATATATGGGGCGATGGAGAATAAACAACGAAAATTACAAAAGCTCTGTGAAATATTTTAAATAAATATAAAAAGTGCTTCATTCTTTATTGTTATTCATTGTGATTGCAAAAGATTTAAAATTTGATGATTTAGGTAAAAGTTGCAAATAAAATAATTATTAAAACATTTTATTAAGAATGCCGGTTGAATGCAGTAAATGCAGAACATTAATTAGGGGTGAAACAGGAATACAATGTGAAGGAGTATGTAAAAAAGTATATCACTGTGCCGCAAAATGTTCAGGTCTTGATCAGTATTCAATTGGTATAATTGGAAATAAAAATTTCATCAGATTTATTTGTGATGATTGTGTCCAGTATATCCATAATGTCGATTTGGTAATAGCTAATATACAAGATGGTGTAGAGAAGAACGAGAGAAAATTGTGTGAATATAAAAATGAATTTAAAGCCTCACTGAAAGAAAATGAAAGTGAAATTAAGAAATTATTGGAAGCTGTTGAAATAAGGTATGAGGAAAGAATAAAAAAATTAGATTATGCTCAAAGATGTTGTGAAAAAAATATAAAAGAAGTTCAAAAATTATACGGATATGTAAATGATTTTGAAAATAAAAACAAACAAATGTATAGCAACATAGAAGAAATCAATAACAAAATGTGTGGTGAAATTAAAAAGATCATTAAAGAAACAAGTGCAAATAAAAACAAAATGTCATATGCCGAATCAGTAAAAAATAAAACAGAGTTGCCAGAACTTTCAAAAACAGTGCCGTTAATACTTAGGCCAAAAGAAAAACAAGGTGTCGAAAAAACAAAAAATGAATTGAACAAAAATGTGGATCCTGTAAATTTAAAAATAACAAATATAGAAAACAGAAAAAATGGAACATTAGTAATTCAAACAGAAAATAATGAGGAAAGAGATAAAATTAAAGAAGCAATTCAACAGAAAATGAGCGAAAAATATGACATTAAAGTTCCAAACCCGGTAGAGATGTCTGTTACAATTACAGACATGAGTTTTAAGTATGATGATAATGAAATTATTGATAAAATAAAACGACAGAACCCCATGTTACAAGAGTCCAATTTGAAAGTTTTTAAAAGGTATGAATTTAAAAAGAATAACAAAATTATCTTCAATGCTAAAATTAATATTGATAACGACTCGTACACGAAAATATTGGAAGCGCAAAGAATAAACATAGGATGGGAAAAATGTAGAGTTTTTGATGGAACAGAATTGATGCAGTGTTTTAAATGTCAAGGATTCAATCACCGAGCAAGCGAATGCAGAAATCAAGAAACATGTTTAAAATGCCACGAAAACCACAGAACAAAGGACTGTCAGAAAAAAATGATAGAAAAATGTATAAATTGTATAAGAGCTAATAACAAATTAAATATGGACCTTGATGAGAACCACAATACTATGAGTCGAGAGTGTCCAGTATACCAAAATAAACTGAATTTAAAAAAGAAAAATATAGGTTTAAAAATATAACAACTAAGAAATTTAAAATGTATCTATACAAACATTCAAGGCTTAATAAATAATCTCGCGCAAATTGAGATCATCATTGAAGAAGAAAACCCGGATTTCGTAATTTTGTCTGAGACTCATGTAACCAGAGATGTAGAGGAAGATGAAATATCAATTGAAGGTTATAACTTAATAACAGCACTGTCTGATTCACCTAGAACTGGGGGTGTGGCGATATATTTCAAGAAAAGATGGAACGTGCAATTAATATCAGAAATGGTTGATAATTTAAAATACTGGCTAAGTGCAGTTATAATTAAAAATGAGGAAATCAACCTTATATTAGCAGCAGTTTATAGATCACCAAGTTATAGTGAAGCAGAATTTTGCACCGTGTTTGAAAATTTTATTGAAGAATTATGCGAATTTAATTGCGAACTGATCGTTACTGGTGACATTAACATTGATTGGTCATCTAATAATTTTTACAAGAAAAAACTAGAAAGTATATTTAATGACAATGGCATAAAACAACTGATAAAAGAATATACAAGAGTAACTATAAATACTAAAACTATAATAGATTACGTGATAACAAATAGCAAGAAAGTAACAGCTAAAAACAGCAATATAAACAAAGTAACAGATCATGAAGTAATAAACATATATATTGAGTGTAACAATGATAAAAAAGTTGAGCAATATAACGAAATCGAGACATTTAAATATAAAAAAGAAGATTTTAGAATAGAACTACAAACAAATTTTAATAGTAATTATAATGACAGTTTAAATAATGGTGCGGTACATTTTGATATGTGTATTGTAAACACAATCAAAAAATTTACAAGAAACCACAATAATAAAAAACAAAACATCGTAAATAAATGGTTTAATACACAGTGCAGAACACTTAAACATGAAAAAATTACAAAATATCATATTGCAAAAATCGAAAATACTATAGAGGCATGGAACAAGTATAAGAATGTTAGGAACAATTATAAAACAATAATAAATAACGAAAAGAACAAATACATAAGTAATAGAATAACTAATACCAAAGATCCGAAACAAATGTGGCTAGAAATAAAAAACTTAGTGCTAAAAAAGAACCGATCTGTGATACAAAATGTGATATTTGAACAAATAGAATATAAGGATTATAATACAATCGCCAATAAATTCAATGATTATTTTATTGATAGTATAAAAGAAATTAGAGACAGTATAGAAAGTGTACAATATATAAATAACACATATGAGACAAACAATACTTTTGTATTCAGTGCAATAGATTATTACGAATTAAAGAAGATATGCAAAGAAGTTAATAACAAACCTGACTTCAATAGAGTGACAACAAGAATGATATTGGATAACTGGGACATAATGAGCAACCCGTTGTTAAACATAATTAATAAATCTCTCGAGTCAGGAGTTTTCCCAGAAAATTGGAAGGAATCAGTGGTTGTTCCAATTGAGAAAGTGAATAAAACAAATAAATGTGAAGAATATCGTCCAATAAATATGTTAAAAACATACGAGAAAATATTGGAAAAGGTCGTAAAAAATCAATTAGAAAAATATATAGAAAAAAATGGAATACTTACTAAATACCAATCAGGATTCAGAAAGAATTTCTCATGTGAAACTGCAGTTAATTTCATAGTCAACAAATGGAAAAAAATTGAGAAAAGAAAAAAAATAGTAGCAATTTTTCTCGATTTTAAAAGAGCGTTCGAGACCATAGATAGAAATATATTGTTAAGAAAATTATATATGTACGGCATAAGGAATAAAGAGCTAAAGTGGTTCGAAACTTATTTAACTGATAGAAAACAAACAACATTAGTAAATAAAGTAAAATCAAGATCAAGAAATAATGATTTTGGAGTGCCGCAAGGATCAATACTGGAAGCACTGTTGTTAATCCTATATATTAACGATTTGCCTAATGTGGTAAATAAATGCGAAATAGTTCTATACGCTGATGATACCTTAATGTATACTGTTGAAGATAGTGAAGAAAATTGTCAAAAAAATATGTTACACGATTTGGAAAGAGTTAATAAATGGTTAAAAATGAATAAGCTGAAACTAAATGAAAATAAAACAAAATTAATGATAATAGGTACAAACAGAGACATTATAATAAAAATTAATAATAAGGAAATAGAAAAAGTAGAAAATATAAAATACTTGGGTTTTAAAATAGACAGAGACTTAAAATTTAAAGAGCACATCGAATACATTTGTAAAAAAATCGGCAAAAAAATTGGTTATTTTAAAAGAATAAGAAACAAAGTGTCATTAACTACCGCTATTAATATATATAATGTTATTATTAAACCCCACTTTGAGTACTGTTCAACAATACTCTATGCATGTTGTACAAAAACACAAATAGAAAGACTTCAAAAACTTCAAAATAAAGCAATGCGCTCAATTTTAAAATGCAACCGGTACACATCAATCCAGTACATGCTAAATTCGTTAAAATGGCTTAATATACAACAGAGAATAGAAATTAATACCTTAAAATTCATACGGAAAATGAAGATTGGTAATGCACCACAATATCTTTGCGAACAACTTAATATGGTGGGACAAATTCAGCAATATCATCTACGGAACGTGCAAGATTTTAGAATTGATAGAGTATCTACAAGTGCAATGCAGAGATCGCTTTTTTACAAAGGCCTCAATCTTTATAACGGGCTTCCTTCAGAAACAAAGAATGAAACAAATAATATAATTTTTAATAAAAAATGTGTCCAATTTGTAAAGAATAATTCACAGATTATGTATTAAAGTAATTTAAAAACTTATTGTTACACGATTATGTTAAAAGTATTATAAATACTAATTAAATTAAAGAAAAAAAAAAAAAAAAAAAAAAAAAAATTAAAAAAATAAAGAAAAACATTGAGTGAAATATGGCCATATAGTTTGTACTTTATTTCTTTTTTTTAATATCATACTTATTTTAAAATTTTTGATTTCTCTGTCTCGCATAATTTATTTTTTTATAGGAGCTACTTTACTAAATAAGATTTACATATGTGGTAATGGGCAAGGCGAATTAATTTACTAGGTGACAGCAAGGCGACAACAAATACAACAGTAAAAAACACTATGAATTTTGTTTTTGCCAAGGTACATTTATTTTACTAGGTAATAGCGGATCTACAACAAATACAACATTTGTAAAAACAACATGGCATTTTATTGTTGCTTTGTGAGTGGAAATGTCAAAAATAAAAGAGAAAATAAAAAGAGAATTGGTCTAAAAACAAACGCTCTCTTTGTTCTTCATATGCTTGTTGTTAGTGTTTTTTAAAATTCGTAAACAAAAGAAGCAAAATATAAACAACTTTTGACATGTCTAACTACAAACCAGCTGGGCGGACGACACTACCAAGTAAAATAAATGTACCTTGGTTTTTGCTTTGCTGTCTCGAAATGTCCAAAAAAAAAAAAATAAAAATAAAAATCCCAGCAAACCACATGAATCAGAAAGGAAACTTTACTAACTCATTTCTCTAAGCTTTCACGTTCACAAAGAGTACAAAAAACAATCATTTGCCATCCGAAAATCTTTAGAAATGAGCAAGGCGAATTAATTACCAAGTGGCCCTAAAAGCTCAGGTGATTTTGAGATTTTTCCTGTTTCGAATGTCGAAAAGTTATAATCTGCTTTGTACTTCTTCATTGTTTTTTTTTTTTTTTTTAACAACCGAAGACGGTTTTTACAAAAACAAAATGTACGAAATTCTTTTGCAGTGTTGTATTAATTTTCGGTGTGAGTATAAACTGTTATTTATTCGCCTTGGAAATGAGGCTTTTTTTCTGCTAAACTAGTTCATCTTAAAGATCTCTCTTGTTTTGGCTCTAAAAGAGTTCTTATATATTTCACATACACATCTATGCATGTGTGTCATATAAGAGCAATGGCGTGAGCCATATTAAGGCATGCTCAGAAATAGCTCCCTAGATTGGTTGACTGGGATTTTCCCCAATAAATTTAAATTCTGTTTTTTTTTTTTAATTTGAGTTTTTGTTTTGATTTATGTTTCTAAATAAACAACTTTTTATAGGTGGAGCCCGCAATAAAACGTAAACAAACAAACAAACAAAATGCTGTGCTATCGACATCACCTGATAGCCAATTTGCCTTGGTAAAGGGTATATAAGATTCGGTATAGCCGAATTTAGCACTTTTACTTGTTAGATCTTAGTTTTTGATGTTTTTCGATTTCGGTCAAGTTTATAAAATTTCATAACTTCTTTTATTAACAAAAAATTAAAGCCACGACATTTTGCGTGATACCCTCTATACAAAGTTAATAATTATTGTGTACTTGTATCACTGCAAAGTAATTTAGAACAAAAAAATAATAAGAAATAAAACAAAAATATTAATAGGCGTGATGGTTTGAATACAACTCAAATGTCTAATTAAAAGTGATGTAGAACTTGACCAAAATGATATAAACAATTTCTAAGTCTCCAGGTGGTTTGTAAAATTATTTTAATGGCACAGCATATGACGACATATTCGAGTCCAATTGGCTCATATCGCAAATACCATCTTCCCTACATATAAATATCCTGCAAATTTGAAAATTACCCGAGTAACTCCCTATTTAATAGATAAGAAATTCTATTTTACTAGAAAACCTTAGACCCAATTCTCTTGTACCTGTTCTTTAAAAAATTGTTGAGCACCTAAACAGTCGGGATTTAGGCAAAATCATATATCTACTTGCGGCCTTATTTGGCGGTTTGTCAGACTCAATTAGGCGAAAAATAATTGAAAACAAGAGTGCTTTATTCGGTTATACCTTTTACCATGTACGTAAATCTAGTGAAGAAAACAAAAAAAGGGGGGATGGCAGAGAATTAAAAAAAGAAAAAACAAAATTTTAGATAAAAATGTCACTAGCTTTGAGTGGATTGATCATTTTTTTTTTTTTTAATTTGCATTTCCTGAAGTTCAGAGCCCATAACTCGGGAAGCATCAATTTTTTTTACATGATGTTTTTTTTTCTTTTCTTCTCATTTTTTAATTCTCTACATATTTTTTTTTGTTTTTTTATTTTTTCTAATTTAAATTTTCTTAGCTCATCTTGTGCCTTGGCAAAGTTGACTTATATACTTTATTGGGTCGGGAATGGACATTATAGAAAGTACTAATGGAATGACAAACTTAGATATACCCTCCCCCACTATTCCACTTTTTTTGGTGAAGAGTATAAAAATTAAAATTTTTTTTATATAAATTATTATTATTATTATTATTATTATTATTATTATTATTATTATTATTATTATTATTATTATTATTATTATTATAATTATTATTATTATTTATTTATATACAGTGAATCAATAAAGTTTAGGCACATTATGATTTTCAAGAGTAATTGCTAAATTATCTTGGATCTGCTTAACTTGGTAAAGTAATAATGATTCCGTATTAAAGATAGATGTGTTCATTGACTACTCGACACAAAAAATAATTCTTATTTTATTATATCTTATATACAAGGCTTTAAAACCTAAAAAACACAGTAATTCTAAGTAAAAAAATTTTAGAAACATACTGCATTTATGCTTTTGATCGCTAGTATAACGGTAAATTTACACGTGTTTATTTAAATTCATGTTTCTGCACATGGTAAATTCTCAGTAGGAGAGCTTTAAATGTAAAAAAGTTTTTCTTCGTGATGTGCCTAAATTTTGTTGACTCACTGTATTTATTTATACAAAAAAAAGGAAAACTTTCTGAAAAAGTGTCATGGATTCTTACTTTTAAATAAAAATATTTGACTGATGTCGAACTGCAAAACTTACTAGAAAATTTAGTATGTAAATTAAATGATTTTTTCGTCATCGATGAAACGCCAAATAGTTTAATCTACCGAGACTTAAAATGAAGCATTCTAAATTTTAATATTCTTCGCCATAAAAAACCGTTAAAGAATACCGCGCATCTTTGACGGCAAAGTCATTATTCAAAATCACTTGCATATCCAAACAATTTAAATATATGTCAAAGTGTATTGCATGAATTAATGCTCTTTGTATGAAAACAAGAAATGTTTTTTCTTAAAAAGGAAAACCTATTGTTTTTCCTTGTTTATTTTTGTCAAATAGCAGAAGGACGACGCTTACACTATTTTCTTCATTCTGGCTACAAACTGCTATTTTGTTAATTTTAAAAAAATATTTAGCGTACAAAATAAATTTTTGGTTGTAAACTTGATTTATTTATTGATCTTAAATAAAAAGAACCTTAAAGCTTTCATATTTAAGCAACTGACCCCGACTAGCCAAATGATCAACAACAATCAATTCAATAGTATTCAAAAAAACTACATATTGGTTTTGCTTTTCTTCGCCACCTTTAAAAATAAACCAATTTATAATTATTCGAGGGATACAAGACAATCAAAAAAACAAACATTTGTAAATGCAGAGTAAGTTAGTGGCAGTAGAGTCATTTAATGAAGTACAAGAAGTTGTTCAAGTTGCAAAACTAGTTCTACCACAATAAATAAATGGAAACACAAAAAGGATTGCCAGATTTTAAATTTATCGAGGTGAAGGTTTACTATTACTTTCACATAGTTAACGTCAATTAAAGTTATTTTCCCAATATTTTCCTTTGCTATAATTCTCAAAAACTATCAAAAAAAAAAAAAAAAAAAAAAAGGAGAAAAGTGCATCATAAAATAGAAGTACCTATCGTTTAGTATGAAATATATGAGAGTAACAAGAAAGAGCGCTGCATTAAGCTATGCCAATTCTTATATACCCTTAACCACATATGTATATGAACCACAGTTACATATAAATCGGCGTAAAAAATTATTTTCTACCATTTAGTTTTTCTGCACTTAGGGTATTCTGCATATATACAAACGAAAGCTTTTTTATTTTATCTGGCAACTATGGTCAAAAATTATAATTCCAATTTTTTTTTTTACAAATTTTCCTTTCATCTGTTACTTCTTTGCTGCTGACATTCCAAATTTTTTTTCTCTTCATAGAAGCAACATTATCGCGAATAATTTTTGGCAATTTTTTACAAAAAGTCTTCATTTTTTGTTTTAAACTTTTTTTAAAAAGTTCGAATTAATAAATATTAAAATTAAGTGAAATTTTTTAAAGTTTCTTTAGAAAAACTAATTTCGTTTTTAAAATTTCATTTTTTTTCGTCATCTTCGTTTTTGGACATTAAATTTTTTTTGAATACGCCAAATTAAACAACCTGTCGCTGCTCCAACAATAATTGTGTGAATTGTCATTTATTTTAGATTTTTTGCGGTCAAAATTTGGGAGTTTGCGATATGTATAACTTTATTTTAAAAATGTTATCAGTTTATAGATTTCGTGGTACGTTTCAAATATAAAATGAAACTATTCTAGCGCATCATATGTTTAGGGCCGGGCTTGCCATATATACCGATTTATCGGCATTTTGCCGATTTTTAGTCTCAAAATTATCAAAGTGCCGATTTGCCGATTTTTTTTATCCAAAAATGCTGATTTTTTCCGTTAATTTCTTTCTTTGCATATATTACTTTTGGGCATCACTTATCACATTAAGAAACGAGCGTTAATAAGCTCGTTGTTCCCTGAAAAATTGTATCCCTAATATAAAAGTGATTTAAGTCAAAATAAAAATTGACTAATCAATTCCTTTAATCTAAATTATTTTAATGTGATTTTCATTATATTAATAAAAATGAGCCATTTATGTAAAAAATAAATAAATATAATGAAAATTAAATTAAACAATATTAAATTGATAGATCACAAAAGTTTGGTATCTAGTCATTTCTTCCTACCAAAATAACGTGATTTTGAATTGATAGCAATGAAAATGAGAAAAGTAGAGTTACTAATGCGATGAATGGATTAAATAGTGCAGCAAAAGAAATATATTTCCATTCAACGAATGTCACAACAGTATTTTATTCCAACGAGTCCAATACAACAGATTCAAGAAGAATTAAGTTTTTTTAGTTGTTTTATAAAACTGCTTAAGTGACTCTAGAGACCAAAAATATATGAAAAAAATGGATTATTGCCACTATATACAAACAAAAGCTACAACAAATTATTTTTAAGCATTTATTTTTACAGATTTTATGTTTTTTATATGTTTTTAACATCCCAGCAAGATATGAGTGAGGGAAACTTAAACATACACAATTTTCTACTAATGCATTTGCAATAATTTTATACCGAAACAGCGTTGCCCCTGTGCGGATTTACGTATTAAATTTAAATGATTTTTTGTTTGTTAATTAAATCTAAGTTTTCACTCGAACTTGATTAGCAAAGTTCAAAATATAGCTTATAAAAAGATTTATTTAAATCTGTTTAAAAAATCAGGCAAAATTATCATTATATTTTTTGTAAAAAAGTCACTGGTAACGCTGTTTGCTACAGACATCACACGTATACAAATGTTTACATCAAGTTTTTCATTTTTCCTTTAAGAATATGATAGAAACTTTGTTCTACGTAGTGATGGATATTTCCATCATCAGTGATTGTCATTTGATGGATCAAATGATGGTCACTGTTCTTGTAGGGTTGTTCTACGCAGTGATGGATATTTCCATCATCATTGATGGATCAAATGATGGTCATTGTTCTGGTAGGGATTATTTAATACCGAATTGGGCAATTTTGTTGGTTTTTCTTAATAAAAATAATTTTAGTTGTTTTAAAAATAGGGTATTTTTAATTTATCGATTTTTTCTGATTTTATAAAATTAAATTGTCGATAATGCCGATTTTATTATGAAAATATGCCGATTTCTTTTCAAAATATCTGGACCCCTGCTAAGGGCCTGTAATATAAATTTTAGTATGTTCATGTTTTTCCCACATGAAGTGTATCGTTGATTATACCAAGTTATAAATGCCAAAGAAATACAAAAGTGCCAGAATCATAGGAAACTTCAATTCAGACATTTTTTTATGTAAATTGAAACAAAAGCATGCCATTTGCATAGCCACCTAGCATATAATAAACTTTACATTACATTAAAAAAGCGTAGAAATCATATTCAAATTTTATTTCGCCAATCGCGGTTAAAACAAAAGTAAAAAATATGGTAAACTTCTTGCCAATTACTAATTGAGATATTAAACAATAGTCTATTTTCATCGAACATACTTTGCAATATATACACAAATACAAAAATATGTATAGGTAGGTATAAGAAATAATAAAAAACTATATATTTATATATATATATATATTTTTTATATTTATATCTTATGTACTCTCTTCACCATATACGTAAATCTACTTTAGTGAAGTTGCAAACAAATATTGCAGTGACAGATAATTAAAAAAAAAATAAGAAAAAAATTATAGTATTTTCTGAAAGATATTTTCAAAAGTGTTTAAATGAAACCCATATTACAATCCCATATTACAAGTTTTTTTTTTTTTTGAAAATTTTAGAGGCCCATAACTCAGTAAATATGGGCTATCGTTATTTTTTTTTTAAATTTGAGAGGCAGGCGTGATAAGCCCACTGCCTCAAGGGACATGGACCGATCTTCCTGATTTTCAAAAGCACCTCTTTCGACTTTATGCCTAATCTATTATGTTATATTCAAATCTTAAGAAAGTATAATTATTGCGATACTTTAAAGCAACAACATGCCTTAAAAATCAATTCGACATCATTGAAACAACAAATAGTGTTCTCAATATTTAACCAATATAGGTACATATGTATATTTATTTAATTTTCATATTTGCTTCCATCTGCCCTAATCAGCAGATTCCGATTCATGGACTTGAATGTTAACAACTTTTTACTTTGCTTTAATTGGATATTATGGAAGAGGACAGCAGTAAATGTTTTGTGTTGTTACTAAAAATGTGCATACCTATATGTCTTAACAATCAATGTTGGCCGACATCATTAGTCCCCGTCCAGACATGCAATTTTTTAAATTCTCCACACATTCAAATTTTCTGCCGATTTCTCTACATGCGAACGAATACTTCTTTCGCATACTTGTACTGAAAACAAAAACAAAATATAGAAAATTGTTTTTGTTTTCAATATAAAAATACGAAAGAAATGTTCGTTCGCATGTAGAGAAACCGCCAGTTTGTTTTTGCAATTTTTGGCTTAATTGCTTAAACGAATGAGAAAACAAAAAGAGAATTGCAAGTACATAAAACAGTGTATCCGTCTCTACTCGTCTTTTCTCTCTCACCAGCAAACTCACCAGCAAACTCACCAGCAAATTTAAGAGGACTTAGTAATTCGACTTTAAATTATTTTCTATTATAATTCTAAGTTTAGTTCGGCGGCGGTTTAAAAAGTACTTTGAGAGTTTAGGCGGCTTCAGGAATAACTGAAAAACATTATAGGAGTAAACTTTATTTTAATTGCGACAGCGACTTTGAAAACATGTTATCTAAGATACCACTATCAGAAAATGCCCGCACAAATCAACTTGCAAAATATTTCTAATTGTATAATTATAAATCTCTTTAAAATCTATTAAATGATACCCAATTTGACCTGATGTCTTCCAAAATATAGTCTATAATGGAACTATTTTAAGAAAAGTTATGGGGCCTATGACTCTGAAAACTTAGGCGAGCTTCAATTTTTTTCTTTTTTTTTTTCTTTAGTTTTAATTCTTTATCACCCCAACATTTTTTAGAGTTACTTCACTTTACTAGATTTGTTCCAAAATTTATTTATTTGTTTTTTATTTATTTAACTTTATTTAATAAAATTATTACTATAATTATCATTTAAATAAATTATTTGATATTAATTAAGAATGTACTTTATTTTTCATTGTCCCTAAAAAATACAGCTTTGTGACTTAATTTTCATATTGAAATTTGGCAACCCAGTGGCGTGACGGTATTAATGTATAAAAACAAAACAGAAAACTGACAATGGTGTATAAACTTAAAAAAAAATATACTAAATTGATGAGGAAAATAACCTAAGATAAAGATGGAAGAATGTATAGGAAAAGAGACACGCTTTTCTATTTATTTTACTTTCCAATAAAAAAAGTTATTTCTTTAGAAATTGATTAATAAATAGTTTTCTCAAACTAAATTTATTAGTTAAAGTATTAACAAAAATTCACTTGAAAAAAATTAACTTTGGTTAACCAGCCAATAACAACACGAAAAGAGGTCATGTCTACTTTTTATAAATCGGTAAAGTAAAAAATTATAAATACTTTTTACGGCGCTTGTCTGTTTTTGTTTTCTTGCTAGCTTGCCGAAGTGTATTGATAATTTTCCTTAATTATACATATATATACACAGGAAAAAAATGTAACCTCAAAAAATAATCTAAAACAAAAATGATAAACGGGGTGGAGGGTAGTGGCTGGTAAAAACATTTAAAAGAAAATATATGTTTGCAAAAAATTTATATTTAGGAAACTAATTTTTGATAGATTAAACATAATAAACGGTACTTTTTTATTTATTAACTTTTAAGAAAGTAATTTATTGATAATTAAATATAAACGTATACAAGAATTGAGGTTATGTTGAACAAACTTTTTCAGACACTTTTCTTTTAAAAACTGTATAAAAATTTATTTGAAACTTACCTTAAATTAATTTTCAAACATTTTTTAATTACAGCACATCTAGCAACCGGATAATAACGAGGTATACAAATTAGTTTACTTATTAGCAACACTTTTTTATTTTACCAAATGTATTCAAAAAGAAATATAAATTGAAAAACAAGCTCTCATAGCTTATTTATTAAAAGGCCGACCGTAAGGGGTTGTCCTCTACGTCACAATAATGTATTCTATCTTTTTGG
Organism: Cistogaster globosa; assembly: GCA_937654795.1. NCBI lineage: Eukaryota > Metazoa > Arthropoda > Insecta > Diptera > Tachinidae > Cistogaster > Cistogaster globosa. The sequence continues at coordinate 77,595,419 of OW569407.1, forward strand.
TGAAGCCTGCTGTTAAACTTATACAAGAAACTCGTGGCATACGTTTGCAAATCAATTACGTTAAAGTACCCTTCTTTTTGTATATAAAATATATATACTTTAAATCATACAATTCTTAATCGGGTCTTCAAACTTTAATATTTAAGTGTTCCTAGTGCACTTGAATTTTTCGTCACTTTCGCCATTTTGTTGAGCAACACCTTTTACAGATTTTTTCAATTTTCATAAAACAGGTATTTTCCAATGTATTCAAATGTTATTCTTTATGAACTTGATTTAAGAAAATCAATCGCTGGTACATTACAATTAATTTAAGATTTTTTAATATGAATTATAAGAAAAATATTACATTACATACACAATGAAACACTATAAGCAAGGAAATATTCAACTCTTGCGTTCACCAAAAAACTGTTCCAAACGACGACTTGCAACGCAGCTGACCGGATCTCGACTGAACGAACTTTGGCAATATGGCGCGCGCGGTTGATTAAACGAAAGAAATACCAACAACAAATACATTGTTGTTACTATGCTATAGGTGTTGTATCCCTATAGAAATGTGAATCAGTTCACACTTTCTTACATGGACAAATAAATGTTTTATTCATTGCAAATAAAGTTTATAATTTTTTTTATTATATATTGTTTTTATATTACTTTTAAATTATACCAACCACACTTTTTAACAATGTTTTTACAAGCAAAAATTTTTCAATGCGTTCACATCAAGCACAGTTGCGTTTTCGTTAAGCGTACGTACAGAGTTGTATATGCCTTAGTTCAATTATTCAACATAGTTGCCAAACTTAAGCATTCCCATAAAATAAAAAGGTAATACTGAAAACATAAAATTCTTGCATAAAATTTTATAAAACTAAATTGCTCAATGTCTTAATTATGTAGTAACCTTGCTTGTTTCAAAATACAGTCAGTGTTTTAACTAAACTGGCAATATTTAAGGCGAACACTATAAATTACTTTATAAACTTGATAATATAAAGTTGAATTCAAAAAACCATTTTACAGTGTAAAAAGCCAAGATATCATTATTTGCTATTTTTAGAACCACATCAAAAAATTCAATTTTCGATAATTAAAACCATTTCACTTTCATTGATAAACTGAGTTTCCGAATAGTTCAACGGTTGCTTTATGTTTAGTTTTATATTTTTTATAATTTAACTTACCATTTTATATTTTTTTAATAAATTTTGTTTACCAACAAAAACAATTTTTTTAAACAGCACAAAAAATATTCAGATTTCAAGCGTCAAAAAAATTGTACAACTCTTTATTCATAATAACTAAGAAGCACTAACATTTTATGTCATAGTAGCTATTTATGAAATTAATTAATTGATTTAGCTTTGTCATAAGCAGCAGAAAAAAATGAATTTTTTTAATATGCTAAGATATTAAAATAGAAAAAGCTAAAAGAAAGTGCTATAAAAATATACTTAAATATTTTAGAATGCTCCGGTATTAGTTTTAGTGGAGTTGGACTGTATGGATAAGTTCCAAGAATATCGAATATTTAGCTAACAAACCCATGTTAATGTCGTGTTTCTAAAAATAAGTATGAAAATCGGATATACTATGGAGCAATAGACTTTTTAGCAACGTAAGTAAGAAAAAAATATTCGGTAAGATAAGCCATTAAAATCAAAAAAGCAAAACATTGATCCCAAGCATACTGCCAAAATAATAAAGGAATGGATGATTTACCACAATCCAAAACAGTTGAATCATGCCAAAGTTTCTAAAAACTGTAAAAAATCAAATGTCACTCAAACTGAATACTAATTATTTTTAAGTAACATTGTTAGTTTACTATAGAGATAATGTACAATTTGTTGACGCTTGGAATCTGAAGATGTTCTTTATATATTCTGTTGCTGTGAACGAAGTTTACATATATATAAAATAAAAAGGTACCATATATTCGGTTAAATTATAAAAAAATTTAATAAATTGAAATTTTAAACATAAAAGACAAAGGTGTACAGTTTCTTTTGACGTTATAATCTTTAATATTTGTTCCAAATGATATTAAAACAGTAAATGTATGTGTGCTGTTTTGACCGTTGCCTCAAAAAAAATGAACCGATCTTGCTGATTTTCAATAGCAAAACTTTTGAAACTAGCTTATTAGTGTCGTGGTGACGGACGTCGCTCTATGAAGTAGAAACTTCAAACGGAATGACAAACGCAATGACAAGCGCAATAATACCAGGTGAATGCAATAGCTTTTACGTGTATTTTGTTTTTGTAAAAACGTTTGAGCTGTCAAAAATGTCTATTTCAATATACTTTTAGTGGCTTTCTTATTTTTCACAACTACATACACACATATTGCCAGACGTTTTTGACAGCTCAATAAGATTTTACAAAAACAACACACACATAAAAGCTAAAACATATTATAAACACATGATCTGTTGCAGTCACCTGTTCAATGCGCCTTGGGTATAAAAAGGTGATTTATTTAATAAAATATATCTGAGTGAATATTGGCAACTCTAATTGAAACACTGTGAGGGTGATAAAATTTAGGCAACCTAACGAAACATTTTTAACGAATTTGCATTGAAATAAAATAGCAACAAAAAATTCAAATGTCCTATATGTATAAATTTGTTTGTACTCAAGACGAGTGAGGGACGCAGGTAAATAATTTTGGATACGTTAGCAGCGGGTGGCATTGGAGCACAAACATTTTATTCTTTATACACATAGATTTTCGTAAATGCAAAATGAACTTAAATGATAAATGTACACACAAACCATATGCAAGTATAAGATTGTACATACATATTTATTAAACACACGCACTTATTGCAAAATTACTATTTAGTTATTAGGCATAATTACCTTATTATATTTGACAGAAAATCGACTCTGATGTTTTTAATTTTTCAATCTACCAAATTAATTTCTCTTTTGCCTTCAAAGCAAAAGTTTAATATTGTACTGAAATTCCTTTCGATTTAATTTTTAAGTTAAAACAAGTTTTCAATAACAATTCTGTGTTTCTGTAATTTTATTTTTTAAGTTTTAATTTTAGAAAATTAGAATCAATGCACCTCACGTATTGAACCTAGACTACGGTATGTACAAAAGTAAATTATTTATGCTTAGATAGACCTGTATCTTATATACTTGTCTTTTATGTATCTGCATGTTTGAACAAAACACAGCTGATTTATGTTTTTAATGCAGTGCTCTTAATAGGCGTAGAAGGGAGTTGTTAACCGATGTGATTTGTTACAGATTATACAGTTCTGTGTTGACAAACAGCTACCGCGCTGCTGTCTCTATCCTCTCCCTTGACAAAAATCACCTTTAGGACTCTTCAGCGGAAAAATCTTTGGATATTTGAATCATGGATCAATGGCACTATTTCCCATTTTGGCGGCTTATCAAATTGTGCCCTTTTCTTAGACTTGATACCAAATCTCTTGAAAACTACAGATCTATTTGCCTTACGTTTGTGCTTCCTTAATCTCTAGAATATATTATTAAATGTCACAATCTTAAATTTTTTTCTTAAAAAAACATAATCTCCGAAAGATCTTACGCCATTGGACGAAAGAGATCCACCTCCCAATGTAATAAATACGATGAACATGCGTTGGTAAGAAGAATGCGCTGCAAGTTGTAGTTATAGGTATAGATTTTTATAAGGCCTTTGAAACTACAGATCCCTTTCTACTATGTATAACCCTATGGACCTGCATCTCAGTAATATGAAATTTAAACCAACAAACAAAACCATTATGTGCTTAATAAAATTATATAAGTTTGGTGTAGGCGGCTTGTTGCTTTGAACATTTTGTCCTTAAAAAAATTTTCGCACTTCCTCAAAAATTGAAGATATATTATAAAATCCATCGATATATATGGCGTCTCCGCTACAATTACATTTACAGAAGCTGTAAGAACGAGGAAGAGACGATTGAACACATCCTCTGCCTATACCCTGCATTGGATTACCAATGACGGAGGCAACTTCGTCACCGGTATTTCGTGAGTCTATCTGGTGTTTTATCATTGCGACGACCGAACAGGATCACTTTTTTTTGTGGTAGACTCCTAGTTGGTTCAAAAATTTTTAGTTATACAATGAAAAAAATATAAACATTTTATTGTTGAAGGGTTTTTTAATATTTTTAGATAATATTTTCAATCAAAACACTTACATTTTAAATATTTTTTATTTTAATTTATTTTCTTTTTTATTAAGCTTTGGGTCCTTATATTTTTTTATTAATATTATATTTCAATATTTCGGTACTTTTTGCGTACCTTCTTCAGGAAACAAAATTAATATTGAAAGCAAAAAAATATAAGGACCCAAAGCTTAATAAAATAGAAAATAATTTAATAAAAAAAGGGTCAAATAATCATTACTAAACTTATTTTTTATTTTCTTCGACAGTAAAATGGCTTTCGAATGAGACGAACGTTTTATTGTTTTTTATGTTCGCTTTCGTATTACATAGTTGAATTAACGAAAGACAAAAAAGTAGTATTTTCCAATTTGAGAAAAAAAAACACACTTTGGAAAAAATGTCCGTATTTCGTAATTTTTCGAAAATCGTACTACATAATACAAATACGAACGATTTTTCTTTCGAATCGAAATAGATAACCCCCCTGAATTCCGATTCAAAAAGAAAGTCACATTACATTGTGTTTCGAAGTGTTTTCTTCCGAACCGAAATAAAGAGTAACCCCTCTAAAATCGCATCTGCCCACTGAACCTAAACATACCCTTTTATCTAAGCGAATGCTTTCACATTAGCATACATCTTGTTTTATCCTCTGCTCGCAAATACTTCACATTAAAAAGATGTTTTGTTCATAAACGAAAGATCTATTTCCCCATGTTATTTATACAAATAATAAAACTAAAAAAACTAAAACATTATTTAACAAGAGTTTTTCTAGTCCACAACATAATCGTAGGGTCTTAACATTTGATGCATTATCACTAGCCAGGGTGCTCCATAACCAATAACACCAGCCAATAAGTAAAATGCAGTAAACCTAATGGGTGAATCCAAACGCCATGGTAGATTCTTAAAAAAAAAAGACAAAATAAATTAAAAATAATGCAATTTAGGCTACAATATGTCAACTTACACAGCCAGGCATACCGCCTCTGTAAAAACGTACAAATGGTTTCTTAGCCAACACATTATTGGAAGCTGGACTTCTTGCCAAAGTTTTTAAAAGACAAAGCATTTTTCTTTATTTATTCGAATTAAAATATGTAAGTTGATAATTAAAAATTTTGTGTGCGTATAAATTTTATTCGCTTATTTATTTAAGAGTAAAACATTTGAATCAAAGGTAATTAAATTTATTTATAAAAAGTATTTATCAAGGCATTATTTAACAAGTTATTTATTTATTGGTTTGATAGTAATAAGAGGTAGAAAAATAAACTTTTCTTTTATGCAGAATTCTAGTAAGTTTTTATATGTATATGGAGTTTGAGAGTAAAACCTTTTAAAACCTTAACGGAACGAATTGAACTTATAAAAAATATTTGGATGAAAATTGACAGGTTTTACTGTGAAAAAAAAAAAACAGAAAAGTTTGTAAAGCCATCGTTTGAAAAAAAATGCCATTATTTTTCTGTACTGATCTGGAACATGACAGTGTAATATATTTAAAAAAAGCCTAGGGAAGCCACATGTAGTAACAAACGGCCTGCTACTTCCAATTTAATAGACTTACTTGGTCATACCCTTGACACAGAGGATAACACAAAGACTAACTAGTTTAAGTTATACAGGAAAATTTTATGATCAACTGCTGTTCATTGCAATGGACAGAAATAGGGTGGCTTTCCAAGTATGTGTTTATGTTTCTGATATCTAAATAATGCAGCTAAATTTCTATTTCTATTCAGATCTTGTTTTCCCGAAAGAAGTATATCTATCATTGAGCCAGCTGATTTTAAAAATGAATCTGACCGTATCATCCTTACAGCTTGCGATGTTGTATTTCTTACAATAAGATCGTTCCCCTATTCGAGAAAGCCAGATAAGGTGCTTCACAGTTTTTACTTTATCTTCGCTTACCAAAAACAACAAATTTCACAACTAAAATTTGAATAAATCGTTACTTTAACAATTACAAGAACAGATAGCTGCTGATAAATTAAAATAATACACTTTTATTTGGATTATTTACTTTATTTGTGAATACACTTTTATCTTACAATACATCGTCTATATAGATTTTTTGTATATTGAACGCCATCAAATGTATTGACACTTTGATATATTAAAAGCAGAAAATAAATTATCTAAAAATAAAATAAGAAAATCAGTATTAGTAAAACATAAAAGAGCCAAAGATTATAAAAAGTTTATAAGACTTAGACTGGGTCATATATTAATCACAAAAGATCTCCTATTAACCCAAACACATCAAATTTATGCCCATATTGTGAATTTAAAATCTAACAACCATATCCTCATACATTGCAACATTCAAGTACAATTCAATGCCTCTCCAATCCCTCTGTAAATAAAATCTACTCCCTTGTCAACTTCTTAAAAACTAACAATAAATATAAAGACATATAACAAAATTAAGACGATTGATAACAACGTATACCAAGCTAAGAAAAAAAAGAACTTTTAAAAATGTTAATGTTTAATAGATACCTCTGAAGTTAGCTGAAGTCCTGAGTAGCCATTGCCTAAAATAAATAAGTTATCCTAATTTCTTGCTTATGATAAATAAAATATTTCTTAAGAATTTGCTAAATAAAATAAATATTTAAATGAAAAAAGTATTCAAATAAAGGAACACCGGTTTAGAAGGATAAGAAAAGGTTTTTAAATAAGTAAACGGCGTAAACATTCTTTACTTTGGCTTAGTTTTAGAGCCATATTGTTACCATCTATATATACGAGGACTGCTATATATATTTCTGGCCTTGCAACACTGAGTGCTGCCAAGTGCAATCTGACATTTCCATTGGAAAGTTTGTAATTTTTAAGCATAATCGTACTCAAAACGTTTTGACGTACGACCATTATTTGTGTTGTTTACAGTGACTTGAAAAAATTGATATAGAAAAAAATGGAATTAACTCGTGAACATTTTCGTGCCATCATTTCTCACAACTTTCGACGTGGATTATCACGACAAGAGTGCATTGATGAACTTAAATCTTTGTATGGCGATGAAGCAACATCCTATAGCACTGTAAAAAATTGGTATAATGAATTTAATCGTGGCCGAAGCTCGCTCAAAGACGAATTCCGTGGAGGTCGTCCAAAAACGGCTGTTGTGCCAGAGAACATTGATGCCGTGCGTGAACTCATAATGCAAGATCGACATGCGACATACCGAGAGATAGAGACATCCTTGGACATTTCTTCCACCAGCATACATTCGATACTGCATGAACACCTGGCCGTAAAAAAGGTTTGTTCTCGTTGGATCCCGCACAATTTGAAAGTCGCTCAAAAAAATGCCCGTGTCGATTGGTGCAAAGAAATGTTGCAAAAATACGATTGCGGTGCTTCAAAAGACGTTTATAAGATCGTCACAGGTGACGAATCATGGATCTATGCGTATGAGCCCGAAACGAAACAACAATCGACCGTGTGGGTCTTCAAAGATGAGCTAAATCCAACGAAAGTTCTTCGTGGAAGAAGCACTTCGAAGCAAATGGTCGCCTCTTTGCCTGAAGTCATCCGAGAAATTCGAAAAACCAACAAGAAAAGACGAATCATTGTTCACCATGACAATGCGAGCTCTCACACATCGGCTCAAACCAGAGCGTTTTTACCGGCCAAAACGTCGAATTAATGGGTCACCCGCCTTACAGCCCTGATTTGGCACCTAATGACTTCTTGTTGTTTCCGCACATCAAGAAACAAATGCGTGGTCAACGATTTTCGTCGCCAGAAGAAGCTGTTGAAGTGTTCAAAAACCATGTTTTAGAGGTGTCTCAATCGGAGTGGAAAAAGTGCTTCGACAACTGATTTAAGCGCTTGCAAAAGTATATAAATCATGCTGGAGAATACTTTGAAAAACAATAAAACCATTTTTGATTATAAATATTGGCATTTTCACTAATAGGCCAGAAATATATAGAGCAGCCCTCGTATAATAAAATAGTAACGGGTTCATTTTTGTAAATGAAATATTTTTTGAAAATTATGATTTTGGTGTAGATAGTAATCGATATGGAATACAAAACACCTATTTTTGGAATTTTTGTTCGTCTGTGTGTTTTCGCATCACATAAAAACTATTGGAGGTTCTAAGGGATTTTTTATATTCATAAAAATGGAATACAACTCTCATGTATGGGCCGGTGCTTCATAGTCTATTTTAGAGTTCCTCGACGGCGTACAGGAGAGAGCGAAGAAGCTCATCGGTGACAGTAGGGTATCCATCGATGCAATGTGGGGTGTGTTTCACTGTTTTATCGTTACTACAACGGAATATGCTCTTATGAAATCAGGAAACTCGTTCCTGAAAACCGTAATTTCATACGCGCAACGCGTTCTGCATCAAGAGCGCATTCCTGTGTGGTCGATTGGCCAGTGAATCGCACTACGCATTACAGAGAAAATTCGTTTTTTTAGCCGAACAGTTCGTACGTGGAATAAACTCTCTGCAGAAGTCTTTCCTGCCACTTTCAATGTGCAAAGATTCAAATCAAATGTCCACAAGCACTACTCCCTCTATCCTTCTTCCCACAACCTAATTTCCTTTGTTTTGGCACAATGCATTGCATAAGTAGGGGTCATCCGCTGAGTGCTGGTCATAACTAAAAAAAATAGTTATTTCGAAGAGAAACTAGAGATACAAATGTGAAAGCACCCAATTTTACAGATATAAAGGTACTAAAATAGTTGCTAGTACATTTTATTTTTGTTGTTAGAAGGTTTGGAAGGATAAGAAAAGAACTCTAAAACAAATGTTTAAAAAGACTTGTTTCTAAGTTTTAATTTTAAGAAAATTAGAAATGATACACGGAAGAAGTCATGGGCACTGCTAGTTATTTAGAAAGTTTGATAGCTTTTACATAGCCGCCTCAGATGGATGCTTTAAGCATTATTCCGATTTTATGAGGTCCCCGTCAAAAGTGGTTGCTTTGTTGGTATAGAATAAAAGAAAATAATCGAATGGTCAAATCGTACAATCTAATTTATTACTTTGGTCGACAAATTAACATTTCTTTATGTTTTCCAATATTTGCCGCACTAGTTGTTTACTTGGGTCCAATGTGTGGTTAGGTATTTGGCAAGAGTTGCGCCGCCTTGTGCTTTGTAGTTCTCTATTCCGCTACTGCTTTATAAACAATAAGTTTCAATTGACTTATCACAGTCTTGCATTAAACATTATAAAAATTAAACAGACGAAGAAATAATAAGCTTGTATATTCATTAGGAAGGAGTGAAAATATATATTTTTTCATATCCGCAACGCTAACTCGGGAATGTCCAGAAACGGCGTAACTTGTTTAATAACAGTAATGTCGAACTAAATGTACCAAATGTAATACATAATGCAAAGAAAATATTAATTTAAGCAATAAAATCAATTTATTTTTTCTGTTAAAGCTGATAATTAAACATCTTTAGGACGGAAATTGTATTAATTTTCGAAATTGTTTTTTATCCTTTAAACTATTTTCGTTGCTATTTATTGGGCGACTGCTATAACTCCAACTGTTTAATGTCCTATTTTAAAAAGTGAATATATATTTATTACTTACCTTAAAATATTTATTTCTTAAGAAGTTGATGTCTGACAATCAAGAATGGTGATCCGAAACCCAAAACGCTGAAGATTGTAAAAATAGCAGTAACCTTATAACGGTTCCTCAAGCTAAGTGGAAAATTCTATAAAAAAAGTTTATAAACTTGTAATGTTCCAATGAAAAATTATGTAATCGTATGGTTTTGTGAGCAATTGCTACAGTTCTTAGGTTACATTTGTATGAAAATTTACCTCACCAGGAATGCCTCCATGGCTGTGGAATCTAACCATGGACTTGGAGAGATTGTTAGCCAACAAACTGCTACGACTCAACATTATTTTACTTAAAATTTTGTTTTCTTACCAAAAAACCAAGAGATAATTATGGGTGTTTTTTGCTTAAAACGAGCATAAAACGAAGTTGAATAAGAGGTTAAAAAGAAATGTCAAAAACTAACATTGCTTGTCAAAAATGTAGGGTTGAATTTTTATCAGTGTTGTTAACATAGCGATCGCAGTCGCAACTTACTTTGCCCAGATTTACGCCACGTTTACATTTGACAATGCTGTCATGACAATAAAATAATTCGTATTAGTTCTTGAAATTCTGACAATTGCTTCTGTGTCGTAGGCGTCCAGACAATAATTATGACAATTAATTTTGATCATAAAACCTCATGCTCTCGGAACCAAAAAAAAAAATTTTACGTTTCTTCCTGCTTTCTTTCTATTTCTATTGTTATGTGTAAAGAAAATTGTAGTAAATAAAATGATAATATTATTCAAATATCATTTACTCAAAAAAATTATAATAAAATTGTCGGTAATGTAAACAGGGGATTATATATGCTCTTGTTTTACAGGGAGTCCACACCTGATGAATTTATATCTTAATGAAAGTCAAATTTATGTCATGATGAAAATTCATCCTGTGTAGACTTCATTTATTAATATTGTATCATCGTTATGATATAATCATCAGAACTCATAGGCTAATAAATTCATCATGATATCAAAATTCATTTTATATGTAATTTTATTTTTGACCTTTAATTTTTTTTTAATAAAATTTTAAATTATTATAGCTTAGGCATTTTTTATTATATTATTGTTATTATTATTATTATTATTATTATTATTATTATGAAAACCAATCGAATCCTCAAAAAACAACATTTACACAGAATTATTTGGACATATGGCCTTCACAATGACCAATAAGGAATTATTCATTATAATATTAAATCATCAACGTCTATCCCTTTAAACTGATATTAACATAAATTTGACAATTGTTCTGCCGGCGTTTTATTAGGCATTGTGATAAAAATTTGTCTCGTATGGACATAGTGTTATTAATTTGATTTTTATTATCAAGGCCATGTTCATTATCACAAAGGATATTCATTACTCTACGTCTCCACAAGTCAATAAATTGAAAAGACATGCACTTAAACGCTGGCAGAATAATGGTATTAATTTGTCCAAGCTATTGCATGTATCGAAAACGTGTTGATGTTAAGTTCTGATTGAACATTTTTTTACTAACAAAGAGAGTGTTTGCACTGTTGATCAATAGATGGGGTAAGTTCCAAATTGAGAATTCATATTAAAAGTCATATTTGATTGCGAACATAATTGCGCAGATAAATGTTCTGCCGATGGTTGTACATGAACGAAACATGAACATTGAGAGTCTATATTAGCAGAATACATGTGCGACATAATGTTCATACCAAGTTGATGGTTAGCGGAGACTTACCCCCTGTCTATATTAGTCATTAATTTGTTAGCAATAAGGCAATAACGTCGGCAGAGCAATGTGTCTAAATTGCTTATTGCTTTGGGTATGGGAACACGTATTTATGTTAACTCATAATTTCAAAATCACCAAGTGCAAAGGTTGTAGGCAAAGAGCATCATTATTACTATTATTATTATTATTACTATATTTCTATTATTTTAAAAACACCAATCCTTGTTTTACGATAGAAAATCTTAGAACACAACAAATTTGGTATAATTGATCAATTAATTTTATGTTCGCGCAATATATGTTATTTATTGCTAATCTAGACGGGGGGTTAGGGTGATGTTCGGCACCAAAAATGACTTTTCGTTTGATTTTTACATTTAAGCTTACACCATCTATTGGTCAATACTGTGAATACTATCTTCCTTGTTAAAAACCAAGACTTCTGTATCGTGTTAGAGAATAATATTTTTTTTGTTCTTCAGAATATTTTTGAATGGACGAGAGAAAATTCTTTAACGATAATGAGCCTTAAAACTAACGCAATGAGGTTTGGTCCAATAACTTTATTGTTGACCTCGATATTTTTCTTAATGATTCTAAAATTAAATTTGCTGCTCAGATGAAACGTTTGGGTGTTATCTTGGACAGCAAGCTTGAGTTTAACTTTCACATAGACCTTATATTTAACAGAATTATTTTCATATTGCGTAAAATCTTCTCAACAAGCATCTATTTACTGCTTCATATTAGATTTAGATTAGCTCATTCTCTCTTGATGCCCCATGTTAACTACGGACTTGAAGTTTTCTCTCGTACATCGTTAACTAATATTCCAACAATGTTTTTCGTCTCAAACTACTTAATTTTTTTTAATGCCAATTGATATTTATTTCATTAATTTTAGACTGTTACCACTGATTGGATCATTCATTGTTAGTCTTCATTATTAAATGAAATTTTTAATTTCTGTGGCTGGGGAGCCAACAAATAAACTTCTATCTAATAATAATATACGTGGCTGTTATTTATTAAACTTATTTTCATGAATTTAAAATTTGTAAAGTAAGTAATTCTGTACATGTCAGGGAACTTTTAGTTTCTTTTTGTAACATGCTTTTTTGGCCTTATCGGCTTATATGACGTGAAATAAATAAATAAATAAAAACAAATATAAAAAAATTGAAGCATCTTTGACGATAAACAGAAATTTATCATTAATTACAATTATTTGATGGCTCGTAAAGGCGTACGGTTACTGTTTAAAATCCAACGTTGACGTTATTATCATCGAGTATAGTTATTATTGAGGTATGTTATTTCAGCATTATAGCTTGGCTCTAAATTTAAATATAAAGAAAACTGTTCCATAAAAGAATGATTTGAATAGGTTTTATTTTGTTTTACAAAAATGTCATAATTTTTGCCAGTGTAATTTTAGTTTAATCATTAAAACAGAGTCGTTATGCTATTTATGTAATTCTGACAGTTGTCCTACTTGTGGTCCCACCACGATCAAATTATTTGCAATTATCGCCGCAAACACAATTTGCTCCTACCTTGTGTTTTTTGTTTCTTGTATATATTTTTTATTATTTATTACTAATTCTTGTTTAAATTATGTTAAGATTAAATTATTTATTTTATTCTACCTTAACTAAACCAACCTGTCGTAGTTGTGTGCGTCCATTGCATGTTGGCGAAGCAAACATTTTGCCAACATCAGTTGATAAAAATTCAAATGAATTTAAGGTGATTTTAGTTTTAAACCTTGAAGCTTTTAAATGTATTTAATATAATTTCAAATAATGTTTAGGAAAATACTAATGAAATGTCAAAGTCAGTTAGTGAGCTACGCAGAATTACTGATGAAGTGTTGACAGGTGGTGGGGCCAAGGCCATAGAACGTCATACTTCAAGGGGTAAGTTGCTGGTACGTGAACGCATTAACAGGTTGGTTGATACCGGCTCCACATTTTTGGAACTCAGCACATTGGCTGGCTATAAACTTTATGAAGATGAAGTAGTAAATTCGGGCGGCATTGTTACTGGAGTTGGTCGTGTGTGTGGGTGAGAAATTAAAAATTTCTTGAAAAATATTTTTATTTCTTAAAAATTTTCACAGAACTGAATGCGTTATTGTGGCCAACGATGCCACAGTTAAGGGTGGTACATATTACCCCATCACTGTTAAGAAGCATTTAAGGGCTCAAGAAATTGCTCAGGAAAATCGTTTACCTTGTATTTATTTGGTTGATTCTGGCGGTGCCAATTTACCACGACAAGCTGATGTATTTCCTGATAAATTGCATTTTGGTCGTATTTTTTACAATCAGGCAAACATGTCTGCTTTGGGTATACCACAGATAGCTGTAGTAATGGGCAGTTGTACAGCCGGTGGCGCCTATGTTCCAGCAATGGCCGACGAAAGTATAATTGTCAAAAAGCAAGGAACCATTTTCTTAGCTGGACCACCGCTTGTTAAGGCAGCTACTGGTGAAGAAGTTTCGGCTGAAGATTTAGGTGGTGCTGATTTGCATTGCAAGACATCGGGTGTCACCGATCATTATGCTGTCGACGATGAACATGCTCTTTATTTGGCTAGGCAAATTGTTAGCAATTTGAATTTACCCGCAACGAATATGTTTAACGATCAGTTGTACTGCTCTAGCAAAAACACAATCAGAGCGGCCCAAAAATCCTCTGTGCAGGAAGTTGAGGAGCCTAAGTATGATCCCAAGGAATTGTATGGCATTGTTGGTTCCAATTTGACCAAAAGTTTTGATGTGCGTGAAGTTATTGCGCGCATTGTAGATGGCAGCCGTTTTAGCGAATTTAAACAAATGTATGGGGAGACATTAGTTTGCGGATTTGCTAAATTATATGGACATAAAATAGGCGTTATAGGCAACAACGGTGTGTTGTTTTCCGAAAGTGCTCTTAAGGGAGCTCATTTTATACAATTGTGTGCACAACGTAAAATACCTTTAGTGTTTCTGCAAAACATTACTGGATTTATGGTGGGGCGTGATGCAGAAGCCAATGGCATTGCGAAGAATGGTGCAAAAATGGTAACAGCAGTGGCTTGTGCGAATGTACCAAAGTTAACGGTCATCATTGGGGGTTCTTATGGTGCCGGAAATTATGGTATGATATAAATTCTTTTTTGTCCAATTACATTTCGGCATTTTTTGTCTTTTTTTAAAGGTATGTGCGGTCGTGCATATTCTCCTAGATTCTTGTATATGTGGCCGAATTCGCGTATTTCTGTTATGGGTGGTACTCAAGCTGCAAATGTGTTAGTTGAAATTACCGCCGATCAACGAAAACGTGCGGGTAAAGAACTTACAGAAGCTGAAGCTAATAAACTTCGTGCTCCTATTATTGAAACCTTTGAAAAGGAGAGTTCACCATATTTTAGTTCTGCCCGTTTGTGGGATGATGGCATAATTGATCCAGCAAATACTCGTCAAGTTTTGGGTTTGAGTCTAAAGGCCTCCTTAAATAACCCGCAAAATAGCACCACATTTGGTGTCTTTCGCATGTAATTTTTATAGATTTTATTATTCCTAGAAGAAATATGTTAAAAAAAGTGCCTTTTAATCAGGTGGCAATCATTGTTTTTACCATTAGAAATAAGATTATTGAACAAAAATGAAAACGTTGCATTTATTAGTTGTAAGTTGATTTTTATATTTTTATAAAATTGTTAAATAAAAATTATACAAGCCTTGTTGTTGTTAAATAAAATCATTGAGACGTGCTTTCACGCTCAATAATCAATGTCGGAAAAAAACACTTTTTTGTTGTTTATTAAAAAAAAGTATGCATGTTTTTTAATCTAAAAAAGAATTTCAGACTGTTTGTTAAAGCGTCTCTCAATGATGTAGTAGTCGAAATTTACGTTCTAAGAATGTTTGTGGATACACCCACAATTTTATTTATAAAATCAACAAACTTATTAAAAAAAAAAAAACAAACTTTATCTCAGAGAATTCTGAAAGGACTTGACTTAACAAACTGCTCAACTTATAGCAGAAGTTTCCAACCCCTGTCTTTCAGAAATACAAAAAATAAAAGTTAAAAAAGAAAAAAAAAAATAAAGTGATTTTTTTATATTTTTTAGTAGAGCTTACTATGTCCTTTTGTCTTTACTAAATGGAAAGGAGGGAATTTCAAATCTTAACTGTTTAAGTTAATAACAGGTATTTTCAGTAAACAATGCAAGGCGAATCAATAGTAAGTGGTCGCAATGGCGAATTTTGAAATTTTCGCAGCTGTTTTGGATATTTTAATTTACACCAGTTTGGGAACACTTTTGTAGTAGGCTTTTTACACTGACTGTAGAAAATGTAGAAAATGTGAAGCATTCGTTTACACTGATATTTAACATCTACCATCAACTCAGCTGTTAAGAACATTCAATTAAACGACACACAATTTTTAGTAGTAAAAATAAGATTAAAAAAAATTGATTTCGAGGACACATCAAAATTGGACTAATTGCTAAGATGTCTAAAATAAATATAAAAAACAAAGACAAGGGGTTTTTAAAATAAATGTACCTCGAACAGTATTAAATAAAATTATTTTTTTTATTTGATTTTTAAAACACCGTTTTATATAAATAAAAATGCTGATTTTCTCCAAGCTCAAGATCACCAATATTTCCTTTTTTGTTTCTATTTTTTTTTTAATGCTTCAAAATGTACCCAAATTTTTTATATTTAAATTTTAAAACAAAAAATATTTATATTTTCAACGCCATTTTATCAGTGATGCCAACAGAATATCGAAATTTTTCTAGTGATGACACTAAAACCATAGATAACCGGCACTAAAACTATCAAAAGATCATGGCGAAATAATACAGGTGAACTCACGGGCGAAAAAGCTCATCAGCTGTATACGTTGCACTTGTCAAGGCAAATTGAGCTTGTTTGGGGAGGTTGTCAAAAATAAATAAATATTTGAAAATATTGTGGTTATAATTTAAAAAAATTTGTGATTTGTGTTGTGGTAATAAGCAAAAGAATTTGTGTGACAAAATATTAAAATATTATTATTTTTAAACAATTTGCAACAAATTTCAAAACAAAAACAAATATTAAAAAAACAAAACAATGCGTTGGTGTTCAGTTTGCCATAAACCTTTTTTGAAGGGTGATGGAACCTTATTTAGTGTTCCAAAAAATGAGCAAAATAGAAGAAAGTGGGGTGAAATTTGTAAAAGAAGTTTTAAACGAACTTCGTTGGTTTGTGTTGACCACTTTTTACCATCTAGTGTTGTACGTGCTGGGAAAAAAGTATGCCTGCTACCAAACGCTGAGCCTTTCTCTCAGCAGTTTAATGAGTTCGATGTTTCCATTAATAATACAATTAAAACATCAATTACAGAGTAAGTACTTTTTTAAAGAATCAATAACAGTACATATTTATTAGATAAACACATACATAGGTGGTTATTTTACTTAAGAATAAATTCCATTTATGTTTATATTCATTTATTTGTTAAATTGGTACAATAGTTTAATAAACACAAAATTTTATTTTAAGCACAATATGCCTTGGAGAAACCGATTCGGATTTGCCTTCAATGCAACAAGAACCTATTGAAGAACGTGGAAAAGAACAGGGAACTTAAACTGAGTAAGTCGAAAAACATGTATTTTTAGTTATTTAAAAGTTTGCAAGGAAAATTAAGTTTTGATATTTTTATGCATTAACTTGTATCTTTATCCAAATTTTAGTCCTTCAATATTTACAATAAACGCGAAAGAATATTTTAAGAGAATTCGTGTTCTAGAATCAGAAAATGCAGACCTTAAATCCGAACTTGCCCAGGCTAATGCGGCGATTTCTACAATGAAAAAAATATTTACCGAAGGGCAGTTAAGGAAGTTAGGAACTTGTGGCCCAATCCAATGGAGATGGAAAGATATTTCAAGTGCTATATGTTTGCACGCTTCGGGCCCAATGGCATACAATCACCTTTACAAAAAAGGATTTCCGCTACCTCATGTGTCGACATTACAACGATGGTGTGCAAGTGTCAGTATTAAGGAAGGAATATTAACTTCATCACTTAATTTTATGTCCCAAACAACTGATCTGACACCAGAAGAAAAGATTTGTATCCTAGCTTTTGATGAAATGAAGGTAGCGGAAACTTTCGAGTATGATCCTGTGGAAGACGTTGTAAGAAAGCCTGCAAACTACGTTCAGGTTGTCATGGCCCGTGGTTTAAAAAAGTCATGGAAGCAACCTGTCTTCTATGACTATGATTGCAAAATGACAAAACCACTTTTACAAACCATTATTTGTAAACTTTGCACCATAGGATTTCCGGTGGTGGCTACAGTCTGCGATATGGGATCCACCAACCGTAAGTTGTGGAGCGATTTAGGTGTTACAACAGGTAAGTCATATGTATTAAATAAACACCATTAAACATTATACAACACAAAATTTTTACTCCACACAACTGCAAACATAAAACAACTTTGAGGATGAATCATTTTGATATTCAGTGAAATGTCAATGTATTCTTGATGCAAGGATTTACGGTACAAATCTTCAACTCTTAAAAAAATTGGTAATTTAAAATGCCTTTAACATTTCTTTCTAGTCCTTCTTCTTTATACTTTTGTGAATAACACTCTTCAACCCTTTTTTAACACGAAAAAATTATATTAAAAATATACTTCTAATATTAATAATTTTTTAAAATTTTTTTTAGATAAACCATGGTTTCCTAACCCCGTGTGTGGAGAAGAGAAAATCTTTTGCTTTGCCGATGTGCTGCACTTGTTAAAATTAATTCGGAATCATTACCTAGATTCTGGATTGGTTTTTCAAAACCAAGTGTTGTCTTCGAGAACCATACAAGAGCTGCGAAACCTAACGTCTTCCTCTGATGTTTCAATTACATTCAAACTGACAGATGACCATATCTGGGTTAAGGGTGCAGGTAATTATTTATCGGATTTTAAGAAAATAAAGAAAACATGATTTTTTTTAAATTTAGCCAGACAAAAAGTGAAATTAGCTGCACAGCTATTTTCACACACAATTGCCAATGCAATTAGACGATGCTACTCACTTGGTATGGAATTTTATAAGCCAACAGAGACAGCAGACTTCATCCAACTAGTGAATGATTGGTTTGATATTCATAATTCAAAAATTGGTACATTTAAATACCCTGGGAAGGTAAGATAATTTATTACTTGCACTTATTTTAGAAATATTAATTCATAATTTTTTGTTGTAGGAGCCATTTGGTACAGATTTAGAAAAACAAAAAAGTGTACTCAACAAAATGAGCGAGCTTATGGCAGCTCCAATCATTCCTGGCAAAAGCAGTTTAGAATTTTTCCAAAGAGGAATTTTAATGTCTAACACTGCTTTACTAATGCTGCACAAATATGTTGAAAAATATAACATGACATACTTGTTTACCAATAGACTTAACCAAGACATTTTGGAAAACTTCTTTGGTGCTATCCGAAGCAAGGGTGGCCTAAATGACCATCCATCTCCAATGGACTTTAAATATAGACTGCGTAAATATATTCTGGGTAAGAAAGTGTAATTTAAGATTAAAATAATATTTAAAATAATATTAAATTTTTTATGTTTATAGCTAGAAATACAGAGTATCTCCATGGTAAAGGGAATGTAGAAGATGACACCACCGACTGGCTTAATACCAACGGAAACGAAAGGTTTGCAAATCCACAAACGAAACCAAATGCACAAGATAACAAGAGAGAGGAAATTTGTGACGAAATAGCTCAACAACAGGAAGAACTTGATGGCCTCGATGAATCCAATTTAGAAGATATTGGTATGCTTCAAGAGGATGGCTTAGAATATATATCTGGTTATATTATAAAAAAGCTGAATCTTGAAGGATACGAATGTCTAGAAAATTCCTTTACTTGGGTCAATCAAGTGTCAAAGGTTTCCTTGAAAAAACCAAAACACAGTTTCGTACAAGAAATCAAAAGACTGGAACAAATCTTTGCTACACTAAATGGAGACGAAATATCTCACAGTCCTAACATAAAGGAAAAGCTATTGGAGCTTAGCAAATGCATAAATCTGCCAAATGACATAAAAAAACTTTTTTTCAAATGCAGAATATATTTTCGCGTCAGACATTTAAACAAACGTCTCAAAAAACAAAAGGACAAGCAGAGATTAATGGGAAGTTCCAAATTAATCAAAATGAAATTTTAAAAATTTTACGTAAGTATTATATACACACGTATGTGTACATATACGCTAACTAAAATGCTTTTTGTATTTTTCTCTAGGAATTGAAAACTTATGCAAAACCCACCCCAAATCCTTTGTAATTTGTTAACTGGTTACTATTTTGCACTAGTTGACAATACCAAATAAAATTTAATCTATAAAACGGTAAGTAAATTAGACTAGACTTATAACACATGATATTTTTTTATATCATTTTACCGATTCTTTTTTAAAGTTGCACCGAATTTCATCGTGAAATCAAATTTTTGATGCCATCGCCTTTTTGAAATTTTGTTTTTAATTCGATATTCGTTGTTGTACTTCTATGTGTAAGTTGGGTATTACTTTTCCAAAACTAACCTTATTTTGTTAAAGTAATTTTTATACCTACATATGTATAATAATAATATTTTATCATCTTTTTTCAGAAATAATATTGCATCCTCAGATTATTCAACAAATATTATTTTAGGTTTTTTTTTTAAATCTCTTTGTTTTTAACCTATAATTATATAAACAAAAACCATATTGAAAAAATCTTTGTATTTTTCAGATGTTAGTAAATTATCATGTATTGGCTAATTTCGTGCTGAGTTACATTAATTTATTTTAAATTCAAAATCTGCCGTAGGAAGAGGACGGTCAATCGTGCAGGTTATAAAAAGGTTTAATGGACTTCAATTCGACAAATGGTTGTGTGCTTATTTGCCATCATTGTATTATTTGTTTTTATTTTAAGCTAATTGGATTGATATAAAATATATGAAAACTAAATTTTTACACATTAACTAACCATACATTTCTTCTGTAAATTTTTTTATCTTAATAAAACTGAATTTAATATATATTTTTATTACAATGAATTTTTTAACTTTCTCATAATTTTAAAGGAGGCAAAACGATTTTTTGAAATAGTCAAAGATTGGTACATATGTATGTATATGAGTTGTAGTTAGAAGAAAATATATTTATTATAATTAAAGAAACCTGTAAAATAGCATTTGATGAAAATCGATCGATTTAAAAACATGCTTTTCAGCTTTAAATTCGTAAAGATACAAATACAAGAAACGTATCTATACTGTTTTTATCCAATAAAAGGATAGTAAGGCCGATTATAAACGATTAACTTTTTTTATAACATGATCAAATAGCTTCCATTAGAGATATTATTCTACATAATCACATATTTTTTGAAATTTATATTTGAAGTTCATTATAATTTTTAGTACATGATCAAACATTTACAACAGTTTCGCGGGCATTAATGCTATTTTCTGTGGATGGTGGTATATAACCATAAAAATCATCAACCTTAAAGAAAAAAGAAACTACACATTACATTACTTAGTTGGATAACAACTTAGAATTAATTAACTTACAGGAGTATTACTATGCACCTAAAATCCAAAGGTTGAGTGGCCAGAATTTTCTAAACGTCGGGTGGCAACAAACTTTCCAAGAGAGTAGATATTATTATTATGCTGGGAGATTAACACTTTACAGATAACACTTCTGATCAGAATTAAATTCTACACACAGGTGCTTCATATCTTCCAGCAGTTTTCCATTTCAAATATGGTATAAAATGCACATATGTATATTGCAAAATCTGTTGAATTAACACATTCTTTATAAGTTTTAAATGCTACTTTAACTCATCTTTGATATACATACGCTTAATGGATCACAACACACCAACAAGTTTACAAGAAACGCACCACACCCAAATATTCTGCAGAAAATATTTCTTTAGTAGCACAATATTGTTTTTGAGTCACTTTTAGCCTAGATTTTTATTTTTGTATAAATTAATTCTTGTTTACTTTTATTTTCAACGTTACAACCACTTTTGATATTGTGTTCTATGTAAGTTTTGTTTTATATTTTGTTTCATTTTGAAAATAATATTTTTTGACAACAACCATAAATTTGTAGCAACAAATTGCCTGTTGTTTTTAGTGTTGTTGGATTGTTGTAGCCGTGCGTTCACCTGTATTAATTCGCCTTGCAAAAGATGTAAGGTGGAACATAATGAGATATGAACATCTTTTAAAGATGTTGATTTTTAGTCCTGTGTATTTCTTATGGGGAAAATTGTTAACAACTTCTCAAATTGATGGTAGACGTTAGATGTTGATTAGATTAAAAAGACTTAAGGCGAATTCATATAAGTCGGAAGCGCCGCTACAATACAACAACAAAAAAAAAAAAAAAAGAAAAACAGGCACTTAAGTGTATGGGAAACTTTATTACAATTATTAACTGCATTTTTACCTTACAATTTTAATAAAGATTTTATCAAGATATCTGAATTCGCCTTGACTTATTGAGAACTGTTTTTCGGTGTTGCTAATTTATCACGATTTTGCTTTGCTAATCATGACATAATAATTCATCAGGTGAGTGAAGTACACTACTGATTATTTTGTTTTGTCTTAACTTTTTTTTTTATTTTAAAACGCTTATGGCAAGGTAGAAGGCAAGCGTTTGTTTTAAGAGCAATTTTCTTTTATTTCTCTTACTATTTTTGACATTTCCACGCACAATGCAACAATAAAATACCATGTTGTTTTTGCAAATGTTCCTTGGCCTATGGTTTGAGTTTTGTGGTTCGCTTTTATTGTTATATGTTAAATAGCAATACTACCTCCAAACTATTATATGTTTCATCTGGTTAACTATTGTGCCATATTAAGTAAAAAATTTATCAATGCAAACAAAACTAAATATAATTTGTTTATTTTTTTTTAGTAACTCATTTTAAAATATTAAAAAAAATTTTCTTGTCTAAACGCATTATAAAAAAATCGCTTGAAATGAAAGATTTTTAAATTATCACACTCAGTGCTACCATTTTTTCGGTGTTGTTTGCTCAGTCATTTCGTCGTCAACGTCTTTTCATGTTCAACGATTGTTGTCGGTTTTCGCCAGCAGAACGAGATAAAACGGCAAGTGAATTACTACAAGAAAAAGTTAAATTTGTCTAATTTTAACAAATCAGAAGTTTGTATTTATTGAATTTATCACTGTAACATTTTAATTTCAATCAAAATTAAATATAATTTAAAAAGTTCTAGTTACATTGTGGTAAAGAATTTTTGTGCAAATAGCTAGAGAAATAGGAAGGATAAAGAACAAAAATTTGTCTTACACAGCTTTGAGTAGTGAGCGGACGTGCGTATGTGTGTGTAAAAGGTGAGTCTTCCTCCCGGTTTGGATTTAAAACAAATAAGGAGTAAAAGAGATAGAAGTATTTGTGAAGTGTGTGTTTCACAAAAAAAAAGAAAAAAAAAGAATTGGCAAATGGAAATATATGTTTAAATATTAAGATAAAAGAATTGCAAGCCATAAAATTAAAGATGACAGTGTCCAAAATATTATAAAAGATAATACATGTAGAAGTGTGTATATAAGTGAAAGAATTAACTAAACCGGTTAAATGCGTTAAATGACTATGAAAAAAATTCCTTTACTTTTTTTTATTAAAGTGCTTTGCATATGGTTTCTCTATTTAAATAAACTATTAATTCCTGCAGTTTAAAACCTCCTTTGGCTGTGCAGTAATCTAAAGTAAATAGTTTTACTTTGCTTTTAAGCTGACGCATCCATTTAATAATAAAAAAGGGATGTTTGCTCCTACATGTGTTAACTTGTATATTGACGTTTGTGTGCGAGTGTGTGTAAAATATGGCATTTTCTTGCATGAAAAGAACATTGCTGTTAACGTCAACTGTGGCAGAGACTTAAAACTACAACAACTTAAGCCGACTTTTTTCCTTTCGGTGTATTATTTATCGTTTCTTTTATGATGTATATTCTTGGTTTTGCTTTACTTTCTTACTGGCTCCCTGGGGGAGATTATATTGTTTCTTATAATGGATTCTTTTTGTTTTTAATATTCTTAAAAATATGATAGTTGGTTTGGTTTGATCATTCTTTTATATTTCTTTTTTTCTGGTATTCCTTTTTTTCGTTTTACATTTGTATCTTTTAAATTTTATTCTTTAACGATGTTAATTTCATTGGTTAGAACTAATAGATGATGCTGCAAAGAAGTGATTGTCATTATTTTTAGTTTCATGTATAAACGTTCATTTAAATATATGCGTCATTTAAAATTTATTTAGCGTTTTATAAATGTCTATACACTCAAAAATTGCAATTGCAATATAAATATGTAAATAACTATGATAATTTTGGATTTGTGCTATTTCAGTCTATTGGGATTGGGTTTAAAGATTTATAGCACATTTTGCTGTTATTGAGAATACTTGCCTCAACGATTCTGTAATGTTAATATTCAACGATTTCTGTAATGTTAAATATTTCTTTATATACAGAATACCTACTTCTAGTAAAATTTATATAGTAGATACGTTTTTGATTATTGTCAGTTTTCAAATAACGTAGTTTTTTTTACAAAACAATGATCTTGGCATCCATCATTTTCACTGCCTTGTTGTATTGAAATCCGCGAAAGTTTTTTTTTTATCTGATATGCTAATGTAGCTACTGCATCCCACTGTCATCTAGGTTTTATGTTAAACTATTTATAAGTACCAATCATAAGATTAATGGGAGTATGTATTTTCCTCTTTAAAATTGTCCTCATAGTCTTGATTTGTACTTTTGTTATTTTTTTTAAGATGTGTAGAATATTATTGACCCATATTTCCAATGTAATTTTGTTATTGTAGGTGTTAGCAATGTGTAAAAGATTAAGGACAAAAATCTTAGCACAAATCTTACATTTATTTTCTTTATATTTCTTTAAAAATTCTTCGTATGACATTAAAAAAAAGCGTAAATATGTTCTTAAAATCTAGTTCCAAGGCGAATCCATACTAGGTGGTCGCAGTGATGAATTCAATAATTTTCGCCAAAACCTTAAATGTCAAACTCCACATATAAAAAATGTGTATAATTTTTTTTATATGGTTCTTGACACTTAACTTTTTGGTGAAAATCAAAGAATTCGCTATCGAGACCATCAAGTATTTTTTCGCCATGTCTAGTTCCATTATTTTTATTCATAATATGGCACCGCAAAACTAAGAGTACGAATACTTTCGTAATAAACCAAACAAAAAAAAAAAAAAAAGAAAAACATAATTAGTCTCTGTCCACACTTTCCAACTTTTGTTGTGCATCTCTTGAAATTGTGGGTTAGAGAAGAAAGACAAATAAAAACTGGTACACCATTTCATGTACTTGAAACTTCATTATGTTTCTTTATTAATAGTTTTAGCGAAAACAAAAAGATAATGTGTGGACTCGAATGCAATTTCAAAAGAGAATTTTAGAAAATCGGTGAAGAAATCAGTTACGTTCAAATTTTAAAAAATACTTTGGAGAAATCAATAGAATAGTGTCCTTAACTCAATTTGTAGAGGAAAGAGATATTCAACGCAAAGTACATTGTAAATGGTAAATAAGTGTTTGGATTCCTGAATACGATTATCATTGTCATTTATGAAGGAGGAGCAATACTATAGGACTACATTTCGGTAGTTGGAAATCTTTTTATTAAATACCGGTAAAGCTCCAAGTACCATCTTTAGGAAAAAAACTCTCGACTACAGCAGAGCTGTTACAACAACTAATTTGAACTATCAAAAATGAGCTAAACGTCCTATACTGGACTCCCTAACTTCGGTCGACTCTAATTTATTTTCTTATAGCAGGGTGCCGTTAAGTAGGAGTTGCTATATATCAGCACTTAATATTCCTTTAACCACCACTTTAATCGTGATCCTACGCTTCTTACTAGTACGACTTAAATGGATATTATGAATCCTTCAATGGTTTCAAAATATCTGCAACTATGAAAGTTTAAATAACCTCTCGCTGTGTCTTAATGTGACACAGTTGTTTTTCTATTTAAATTTTTTATTTATTTTGTAATTTAATGAAAAAAAAAATAAATTAAGAGACTTCTTTTAACCTAAAACATTTTGACATCATTATTAATAAATGTTATAAATATTTTATTATTAAAACTATATCACAATGGTCACACAATAAAGTATTTGTTTAATTTTAGAGAAAAAATTAAAGACCAGTCTTGAAGTTGTTCACCACCTTCGCTAAAAATGTTTAATTGTTTTGTGCCCACTTCTACCTGAGTTTAATTTCAAGTCATGATTTTTGAATGTCATTATGTTTGTTTAATGGTTGTTATTAGTAGTCATATGCCGGTTTGGTTTTAATTTGCACACAAGCATACACCTGTACATGTGAACATTAGAGCCATAACTTTTTTGAATTCTTTTTCATTTTTAGCCATTAAACGTTAAAAAATCAATTAAAGTTTTGTTGTTTAGTTAAAAAAACCATGTTTTAAAAAGTTTGTAATTTTATATTTTTATTTTTATTTCAAGCTTTTACCTGTTTTGTGCGAAATGCTGTCAAAAGTATAAAATAATTTTGCTGTAGTTTTACTCTGTTAACAGTTAAAAGTGCTTCTGGCAGCATCTTTTTCAGTTGCAAAGATTTACATGCATACTTTTCAATTCTCATTTAAATTTGCATCGAATTTCACCTTGCTTTTTTACATTTTAATAAAACATATTTTATTGTAGTTGTCATATAATCAGACAAAAACTTCTGCCAAAATGTATACAAAGCAATTGTCGAAAAATTAGTTAATTGTACAAATCTTCAAACCTTCAAACGAAACAAAGTTACAAAAAATTCTCGATTTAGAAACAAAAAAATCGTCGTTTTTATCACTCTATGTGTGCAACATTGTTTGCAATTCAGAGCGAAATATTATTTTATATTTTTAAAAAGGTGTTGCCAGAAACACTTTAAAACAAATAAACAGTCAATAACAGCGGCTAGAAACAGTTAATTTTTTATATTTCCTTTTTTATACCCTTCACCATAAGATAAAAAATATATGGGGCGATAGAGAATAAAAAATAAGAAAAAAAAACATCAAGTGAAAAAAATTGGCCATCGTCCATATTTTCCAAGCTATGGCCCTCTGAACTTTTCATAGAAAAGTACGATTTTGCTCTATATTTTTAAAGATATCGATATGGGTATCGTTAAAAAGCTTTTTAAGAAATCTTTTAGGAAATGTAAAAAATTTGCTTAAAAATGCTTAACCCATTAAGAGCCGGTGACATTTTCATGTTAAATTTTGTATCGTACTTAATATTTTTTCTTATTTTTTAAATCTCTGTCACTCCAAATTTTCTTATTTGATTGGAGTTAGTTAGTGAAGGGTATAAAAGATTCGGCTTAGCATGATCGAATATAGCACTCTAACTTGCTTGATAGCAGTTTATACGAAATAATTTCGTACCGTAAAACGGGGTGAATAGAAACATTGGAGTGAAAAATAAATTTTTAGAAAATAATTAAACTAATTTGGCATTAATATTTAGGAATTCAGTTTCTTTGAAACATATATTTTTTCAATTCACCAAACTCTTCCTATTCAGTTTGATCCTGAGCTGAAAACTTTGCAAAAACTCTTCTGTTAAAAAGCAAATTAATCTTTAAATTTATTTAGATATGATGAATTTTGATAGATTTCTGCAAATAGACTTTGTTTTTTTTTTAATGTAAACAGCATTAAATTTGGTAATAAAGAATATAATTTAAAATTCTATGAAAATGACTTCATTGTCATTCATATAAAATAATTTAGCAATTATTTATGTTGTCTTCTATTGCAACATCTACCAATAAAACATTTATACCAACATGACAATAGCCTAAGAGAAACCTTGTTAACTATGCACAGATGTTGTATAGAATTTAAAACTGGCAATAATATTATAAACCATGGCAAACTGTTGTAAAAAAAACATTCAAATTCCAAATACGTGTCTGTTGGAAACTTTTTCTGGAAGAATTTTTTTGTGTAATAAAGTATATGGTGTTCAGCAAAGGATTAAGTTATATTAAGTAACCCCATAGACCTAAAGTATCTGCAGTTGTCTTTACGAGGTGTGTTTAAAAAGTTTATTGTTTTGTTTTTGGTATTTTTTCATGTTGGAAACAATGCATTGATTTGAGGGTCTCTCTTTTGGTTATTTGGGTCTTAAACACAGACACCACATAGTTCACCCAAGTGCCGGAATGGAAACTAAAGTGAAAGAAGCCTTTTCTTCGGCTTCTATCAATAACAAATAGAGAAATAAAAAAAAAAATGTAAAAAAAGAAGTTTTAAAAATTTCTGTTACTTTTTTAACACACCTCGTATTTGTGTATGTATGTATATATACATACATACATACATATATTTTGTATGAATATTTATTTTTATTCAAGAACATTTTGGCATTTTTTTTTTGTAAAGGAACGGTCAGATTATTCAAATATTTGACCAAAAAAGCGTAACCACTATTTTATCAAATATTTATTAAATCGTTCGTGATACGTGTAATTACGAATGACGATATGTAATATAGCAAATGTGGTATCTTACCTTTGAATTGATTTGAGTAGAATATTCTATTTCTTAATAAATTTTCGAGAGAGACAAAAATTGTTTACGGAAATTTAGTAGTTACGTGTTTTTGGTCAAATATTTGACTAATCTGATCGTACCTTAAGTTTATTTTTTTAGTTTTTAAATTGATACTGTACGACCTACTTGTCAGACCTACAAAGAATAAGAATCCTACTTGTACAGAATGTTGTAGCGAGTTAAAAAAATCTTACAAAAAATATGCTGCTGCGGCTATAAAATATTTGCAATTTCTTTATAAGTTTTTCTTTCTTTTATCTACAAATAAATTTTGAGAACATTGTACGATAAAGAAAAGGATAAAAGTTTTATAAAAGTTTGGCTGTAAATAATTTGTTTCTTTACTCAACATGTGAAGCAAAATGTGTCTAGTAGTTGTTTCTTTGTTTAGAAGAACGCAGAAACTTAAAGGAGTTTTTTTTTATTAGTTTTATTAAAATAATTCAATTCTGTTAACTTAACATTGTTTGAGTGAGAGGTATGTAATCTATAACAGGGTTGTCAAAAACATATCTAACTGACGGAGCTATATTCAAACCCTCGTTTAATTTTTAACTGCTTCAGAAAATGCAACTCTGATGGCATAAAAATGTTATTTTAAGGACAATATACAAAACAAAAGAATCTCATCCCGGCATAGGTATAAGTGAATTTGACAGACTTTTCAGAAAACCCGTTATTGTTTTCAACGAATTTCACTTTTCCAAAGTATAGTGAAATGAAAAGCTCATAATAAAAACTTGCAAAAAAAATGCTACAATTGCTATAAAAAGATTTATCTTCATCTCTTAATGCAATTTTAAGTACAATAAAAGCTTTAAAAAATGAACACATCTTTTTACATTTTGTTTGTTTGCTTTTAAGCTAAAATTCCTTCAAAATTACTAAATTTATAAAAAAACTAGTTGCTCTTAAATTTAGTGATGCCAAATAGGAAATCCTAATCCTGGCACAGGAATTTTTTAAAAGCAACATCATGGGCATTCGGGACATTTTCGTAACTCACACAATTTGTTTGTCTTATTGTTTTAATTTAAGCAGTAATTAACTCGTATCGTATGAATAAAACTGGTGACCGTAAACACTTAGTCTTATGAGACCAGGAAAGGAAATTCATAAAAAACTTGTGCAAAGGTTTTTTTCTGCGTTTTTAAAAATCACCCTAATCGTGGTTAGCGTTTTCGTAGCAAAAACTTAGCGTTTTTTTATATTTTTGTAATAGATTAAAGATAGTTCGTAACAATTATGTATCATTTATCTTTTACAAAATTGTCGTAGTCGAAATACGCCTACGCCAAATACGATAGGGGTGAATATTTTAAGGGGAAGAATCTTCAGCATTTTCGTAGCCACTGTTACTTTGTTCTGTGCGACCAAAGACAACATGTACAGAGATCTTATTCTGCTTTTTACAAAACCTTTGATATTGCCTGCATTAAGTAAACTGTACGAAGGTGAGTATACTCTAACCTTACTTTTGTCGAGCATCAGTAGTTTCAAGACCTACCCACAAACAACAAAAGAAGACGTTTTGCTTGACTAAATTCCTCCTATAGTAAGAAATTGTTTACTCAAGCCAGTAGTCAATCTCTTCAGAAGCATCATAGTAGTGGGCATCCACCCTTTGCAAAATTTTTTATTTTGTAAATTTTAAACTCTGGCAATAGCTCTGGTCAAGCTTTATCCTTTTGCTTAAAGCATCTTTGGGAAACTTACAGAAGAACCCAAAGAATCGGGACTTTAAGCATGTTCCGCAGTTACCTTGAAATTAACCTAAAATTTCCAAAATTCAATTTGTTATCTGATCCCATCCTAATGTTATATTAGAAAGTGATAATTAAAATAAGAATTTCCTGTATCTCTTAGATGTGGAATACCCTTACTATAGCTGTGTGAAGACCGAGGGTAGGCTGCTGACGACCGATCTCGCGACTTGACAAAGTTTTTAATTTTCTCTTTATAAAAAAAAAAAAACAATTTGGAAGTATCAAGCACAAATTTGTGGGATTAAAATAGTTCTAGATTGGCATCTCTAAATAAACAGCATGACATTAAATGAAAAAGTACACAACAACATGCCAGCTACATTTTGCTAGCCAGCACGCAAAGTTACATTTCTTATAAAAAGGAAACAGAAATAACTTGAAATTATATTTTCTACTAAGAAAAATGTATATTTAAAAAAAAGGTGAAGTCGATAGAAATGCAACAGCAGCAAATGGATGCAGGCAGCAGTCAGTAACCACAAATAAAAATCAAGAATTATAAAAATAAAACCGAGTATCAAGAACTTTTCAAGAGTACTTACGCGAACAATCAGCAGGCTACAGAAGTAACAGCAGAAACATTATCAACATCATTATCCATCTCCCCCTCTCTTACATACACGCTTTAACATTTCAATAAAAATACAAACGTACAAACACATGAATGCCGAACAATGAACTTTCTGGACTTGTGGCGCAGTGTGAAACAACAAGACGGAAGAATAACTGCAAATAATCCAAAATAGAATACTATTGAAAAAAAAGCAAAAAGTTTGGTTGGTTGCTTGAAAAAGGTATAAAAACTTAACCAACCAAAACATTAAATACGACGACATTTTAAACATCTTAATCAATAAGTTATGGCAAATTATTAAAGCATTATGATGATTGTGAACGAATAAGAGTACAATCTTTGTCAAGTATCTAAAAGTTTTTTTTTTTTATTTTTTATTTTACATTTCGCCTGCTTTTATAGAAGTTTTTTTTTTTCTTTTTGATTTATGCGAGGGGAAATCAATAAGTGTACAAAATCATGAGGATGGAATGGATTGATAAAGATAGATTAGCAATAAAATAAAAAATAAACAAATTTAATAAATAACTTTTATTTGAAGCAACTTGTGCATTTTTGCCTTAATGTATATAAGTAGTAAATATCAGTCGTGGCAAATTTTTATAACTCGGTGCAATATGTGCTGCATCACGAATATTGGGTCTACAAAGAGGTTAGCTTTTTTCCCGTTCACTGAGGACTTGACGTAGATTGATAAAGATAGATTAGCAATAAAATAAAAAATAAACAAATTTAATAAATAACTTTTATTTGAAGCAACTTGTGCATTTTTGCCTTAATGTATATAAGTAGTAAATATCAGTCGTGGCAAATTTTTATAACTCGGTGCAATATGTGCTGCATCACGAATATTGGGTCTACAAAGAGGTTAGCTTTTTTCCCGTTCACTGAGGACTTGACGTAGCCTCAGAAAAAATTTACGGGAGGGTGTCAAGTCACGGCCAATTGTTGAAAGCTCATCTAAATGAGGCAGTTGAAGAACTTTTCTACAACATTAAACGTTAAATCGCTTGTATGGTATTGACTGTTTACATCGCTGAATTCTTAGAACCACAGCTCGTATCGGTGGCAAATTAACATTTTGATTAATTTTTGGTGCTGGCCGCTACAGTTGCATCACCTTGATTATTTCTTTTCATTATTTCTCTATTTCACCCTCTCATTCTCTAAAATGTGCTTTTTTTAAACGTTACGTTTTCCGATCAGGAATTGTCATACATTCGTCCGATCTGGCAACTCTATTATCATTTGCCCTTAGATTAACTTGACATTTCGTTGCTTTAGACGCCAAAAAAGCACTTGTTAACTAAGAAATTTATTTATTTATTATATTTGGAATTGTTACCGCAAGCAATGTCCATTTTCTGATCCCTACAATCAACTATCAAAGAAACGAGTTCAATAATCAATGAATCCTTTTCACACCATGCAGCATTGCCTAAATAATAATAATGCTATAAACACAATCAAAGGCTACCGACCATCGACTATCGACTACAAAAGTAGCTGGCTACAAAAATAGCCAAGTCGCCAGCTACTTAATTCTTTTAACAACTACCGACTACTAACTACAAAAAATAAACATCTGTTTTGTATCAAAGTTAAGCAAAACAACCAAAAAAACAAAAAAAAAAAAAAAAAAAAAATGCGCCTGTTAAAAAGTAAATGAAAAATGTAAACAAATGAACAGTTGATTATTATTTTTCAATGGTGCCACTATAATAGTTTTTCGCGTTTTTAATAGCGACATTGTATTGGCAGCACTAATCTGTTTTTGTAGTCAAGAAAAATAGAAATTAGCCTAAGTTGGCTACGGGCTACAAAAGTAGCCGTGTAGTCGGTAGTCGTGTAGCGGCTAAAAGAATTATTCTCATAATCACGCATGTATTCTATTTTTGACATCATGTAGTCGATGGTCGGTGGACTTGATTGTGTTTATAGCATAATGCTGCTCTTCTGCGAAGATGTCGAATTTTATGCATCGGAGTTGCAATTAATGTTGCAGAGCACGAAGCAATTTTTAGCTACTTTAAGGAACACTACGTTAAATTCTTGGTCCGTCCACCATCTTATAAAATTCAGGTGATAAAATATCTAAAGCCTATAAACCTGTAATCGGCTAAAGAAATCAAGCTAGAAGTGTCACAATATTTTATTGTAACTTATTGCGTTTCCCTCATAATCCAAATCGCCAGTGCTTTACTTGAAAATGAGACATGGAAGCAAATTTAACACGGATAATATTAAAAGCAGAGTAAAGAAGATTATTTTTTATTGTCTTTTGTGGTGAAACTTCATCAAGTTGAATACTAAATTTAAGTTGCAATTTTTTTTTTATCTAGCGCTGGCTGAACTAGAGTAGGTTTAAAATACGCTGATTTTCCTGCTAGCAATTTAACAAGGGCTGTTTTTAAGATTGCCTGCTATGGAATGACTAACACATTTACCAGATCCTTAGAGTATGTGAAAGTTGACATGGAGGAATTATTTGTACGGCAACTTTATATTGAAAACTGTCCTATAAAAAAAAAACAAATATTGCGCTAACAGAGAAATAAAAAATAAGCCAAAAAAAAGTTAAGTACGATATATAATTTTACATAAAAATGTCATCGGCTCTTAATGGGTTAAGTATTTTTTAAAAATGTTAGTGTTTCCTGAAAGATTTCTTTCAGGCCCAGAGGCCCATAACTTGGTAAATATGGGCGAGCACAAATTTTTTCACTTGAGTTTTTTTTATTATTTTTTAATTCTCTATCGCTCTATATTTTTGTTTTTTTTTTTTGTTTGAAGTTACTTCAATGTTCCAAATGATATGGAAAAATTACGAGGCAGGCTTGGTGTTTAGCCCACTTCCTCTCGAAGGGCATGGACCGATCTTGCTGATTTTCAATAACACCTTTTTCGACACTATGTCTGATTGATTGGCGTATTTTAGGTTTTCTTTAGCTGATCTAGTGCCCTGGCAAAAATGACGGACACTGCTCAATTGACTTTGCTATGTATAAGGACTCAGAATAAATGTATTTTATAGGGGTCGCAAATGGATATTGTAGAAATTACAAATGGAATTACAAACTTTGATTTACATTACATTTACATTTTACTTGTAATTTCCTTCAAATGTTTGGCTTCTTATTTTAAATGTATAAAAATAGGTTTTCTTTTAGAAACATTATTTCATTTAAATGTCATGCATTTTTTAAGTCTGCAATGAGACAATAAGGAAATGTTTGTTGTTGCTACATTTCACTCCTAATGTCAACGTCATCGATCGATCTTCCTCAACATTGATTTTTTCTAATTGAAACAATGAACTTTGAAAGAAATACATTTCGTTATAATTTTTTACTTTTATAGTTTCGTAATAAAAGTGCTAAGGAAGGAGAGATTAAAATAAATGGGAATTATTTTCAAGCACTTAAAGTGACGTAAATAAATATTACGGCATGGAAAATGTTTTTTCTTAAGTGCATTGACTCTTAATAATTAAATTGGCCGGTTGTGGTAGGAGACAAAAAAAAAAAAAAGAAACAACCAGCAGACATGAAAATAAAAGACATTGGGGTGCCAGAAGTTTGCCATAAATACGGCTCTCTCACAATTCTTTCACATAATGTCGAAACATTTCAATTATTATTACGTACGAACATTTGAATGATTTTATTCTAAAAAAAAACTAAAGCTATGCAAAAATAATTCCATTGTTTATCGATTATATCGTAAATGAAGTTGTAACAACAGCAACAACAATAACAAGAAAAACAATAACAGAACAACACATTGTTTGTTGGGCATTGAATGAGCTAATATTTGCTTTTAAATTGGGGAAAGTGCCAAAATCAATATTGATGCAAGTTTTTGAAAATATTAAAAAAAAAACTGGTGTTCGAACTAGTTCTTGGTAAAATTTTCATTAAAATGAAATGATTATACAAATAATCTTTGAGCGAGGATTTTGTGACGAATAAGAAAAATATCTTGTATTTTGTTATGGTTTTTATTCTGTTTGTATTCACTTGAGCTCCAATTAAGTATTAATATATTGGGAACCTTAAAGTTAGAGTAATTAAATTACCAATACTAAAATGCAAATTCAAATTCAATTCTAAATTGTTTGGTTTTGTTTTGTTCTGCTTTTTTGATTTGATTATAATTCTCATTTAATCAATGAATTTTTGGACAGGAATTTCTATTCTAAATTTAGCTAAAATTCATGATTCCGAGTGAGTTAAGAATATAAATATGTCAATGCGTTACGTGGTCACATACTATATTGAAGTAGGCTTAACGTATCGTTTTACATGTTGAACCTTTAATAGCAATATTTATTTTTGTTACAAATTTTGAGTTTTAAATTTGTGGTTAAACTAACGAAGTTTATGGAATGAGGCTTTAAATTTAGGATAATTGACCCTTATTTCGTAATCTTTGAATATAATTTACTAAATATAAATTTAGCAATTTAGATAGTTAGTTGGGAGTGGCAGCCTTTCGCGACGAAGCTCACTTGAGCACAATCGAATGGCCCGTTGTGATACCACAAGGAAGGCGGCGCGACTCCCTTTACCCAGCCGAGAACCATGAGGATTCACGGATGAACTTCGCTATGTCCCCTATAGCTCCGTAAAAGTTCCAAAGAAAGGAGAGCCCAGAATTCTTAGGCTTTTCCGAGCCACGGATGGGCAGTGGCACAGGAGGTGCAGTACGGTCTCTTCCTCATCCTCCGAGCCATAGCTGCGACAAATCATTAAAAGGCAGACCGAGTCTTTCAGCATGCCTGCCGATTAGACAGCATCCAGTAAATACCGAGACAGTGATACTTATGGATTTTCTGTCCAGTCTGAGCAGCTGCCTGGTCCGCTTGAGTTCCAGTGTAGTCCACAGTTGTCTGGAGACACAACAGGAACTTTCCTCTACCCATAATTTGCGAGCCAAATTTAGGTAGTGGTTCTTTATGGCCATTTTCACCGTTGCCAGAGTAATTCCAACGTCTGGTAGCGAGGAGACGTTAGGAAGCAATGTGCCCCGTTTAGCTAGATTATCGGCCTCACAATTACCCTGGATATCCCTGTGACCAGGGACCCAAAATTTGTCAATCTGTGATCGCTCCGATAAAGTGTTCAGTAATGAGCGACAACTCAGGACTAGCTTAGATGTACTGTATGCACCAGCAAGCGCCCTGATTGCCGCCTGACTGTCCGAATATCCAAATGGCAAAGCTAGAAAGATCGTCCCTAAGCACTATTTCGGATGTTTTCAGAATGGCCATTACCTCGGCTTGAAAGACACTGCAGTAGTCAGGGAGTCTAAGGAAGAGTCTTAGTCCAAGGCTATTGGAGAAGATTCCGCAACCGACTCTGTCGTCCAGTTTCGAGCCATCGGTGTAGATGTCAGCAATTTAAAAAAACAAACTTTGAATTTTTTTACTGGTTACACTACTGGGAGGTCTTCTTATAAGTTGTGACCAAACCAAAGAAGACAATAAAATGCGATACAGCTCAAATTGCCAAAAAAATATAATAATAAAATTTCTTCTAAGTATGGATTGACTTTATGTTACTTTGAAATTTTATAAATATGTATAATAACGTAACCCATTACGTCATTGCAAATTTGGCGGAAAGTTTTACGTTATTACGTATTTAACTCGATTTATTTATTTAAACTTACTTAACTTAACTAATTAAATATTGAATGCCTTAAATCATTACGTTGAATATTTAAAAATATATAATAACGTAACGCATTACGTCATTGCATATTTAACGGCGTATTTATCTTTATTCACCTCTTTTTTTTTTAAAGAGAAGTAGCACTTCAGGCAATAATGGCTATTTAGTTATTTTCGTAACCGTGCTACATTCTTTAGGAAAGGGATAGATGAGAGATAAGACAGGTGGTGAAAAGAGAAAGATAGATATAGCCATTTTATGAGTTATTTTACTTCGCCGGCGAATATGCTATGAAGAAGTACCGAAGAAGGAGGCTGCATGTTTAATGTTAATTTTGAATATGTATTTATACCATTAAACAGAAAAAAACATTTTTCATTTTTGGTTGCCGCAGGGGTTGAACCCTGGTCAACCAGGTTTGTAGCCAACGTGTTTACCACTTCGACTACAGCAGCCTCTTTTTTTACTAATTAGCGCAGCGTGAATCATTTGCAGCACGTTAGGTAGTGAAGGTAGCTTTATTTTATCGTTTTAGCCTTTTCGACATTACGTCTGAACTCCTAATGTTGCTAAGGAGGAAGCCTTCTCCTGCGGTTAATACTGTTATTAACACTATTTTTTTTCCATGTTTGATATTTTATTATCATTCCGAAACACCCACTTCTTCCCACTTCACATTTTTTTAGAGTTGTAAATGCCCCAAATTCAATTTTGTTTCTTCCATTACAACTATAAAAAGAACATTTCATTCATATTCTTTCAGCTATTTTTTGATTTAATGAGGAAATAGGAAGTGTAAATTTTACTTTTTTTGTTAAAATGCTTCTATTTACGCTAAACGCTTCATAAAAACAGTTGCATTTTTGATTTTGGCACAAAAAAATAAATTGAAAAAGATTGAGGTTTAATTAGAAAAGTTTTGCAACAAATAATGGCCAAAAGAATAAAATAAATGTAATTAAAAAAAGAAAGTTTTAAAGTTATAAAAAAAAAATGTAGTAAAAATCCAAAACTTGTTAAATAAATAAAACATAAAACTTTATTCGAAAACGATTGTTAAGTTGCGAGGGGTAAGTCGATATGTGATAACAAAATTATATAAAAAGTACTAAAAGTACGGTCAGATTAGTCAAATATTAGACTAAAAAGATGTAACCACTAAATTACTGAAAACAATTTTCGTCTCTCTCGAAAATTTATTATATTTGAAAGATTAAATAAATTAACATTTGAGAAAATAGTGGTTGACTAATCTGAGCACACCTTAAGAATTTGAAATATTTAACCATTGGAGTTTAATAGCGACACTAGTAGAAGTATTCTAAAATACTTTTTTTGTTCTATCCACTTTAAATTATATTTAAATATTGTTCTGAATGAAACTCTTATATTAAATTTTTAATATTAACATTGGTTATGTTAAGTGATTAACAGAGCTCTGTTATCGTAACAGAATGTGGATAGGGTTATAAATTTTAAAATTTATCTTCACACACATTCGTTCGTTAAGGGTTAATATAGGCATCTTCTACTGAAAAACGCAATATAAAATTTCTAAAACGAAATCTAATGGTTATTCTAGGTTGTTGCTGAAAATCTGGCAGCTTCAAATCTCTATTTTAGTTGCAGCGGTGTGCGTTAAAAATATATATATACATATATAAGCAACAGTTACGTCCCTTTAAACTCCCTTAAAAAGAAAGAAAAAATACGTGCGATATATAATGTTACATAAAAATGTCAACAGATCCTAATAAGTTAAGCATTTTTTAAAAATTTTAGTATTTTCTGAACGATCTCTTCAAAAGCTTTTAGATGATACCCATATTGATATTATAAAAAATATGACGCACAATCGTTCTTTTCTGTGAAACGGAGACCAATAACTCGGAAAATATGGGCGAGCGCTAATTTTTTCACTTGATATTTTTTTTGTTATTTTTTTAATTTTTTTATCCTCCCATATATTTGTTTTTTTTGCCGGGCGCTACTTTGTTGTTCCAAATGATATGGAAAATTAGAGGCATGCGTGGTGTGTTGCCCGCCGCCTGGAAGGACATGGACCGATTTTGCTGATTATCAATAGAAAAATTTTTAAAACAATGCCTGATCGATTGGAGTATTTAAATTCTCTCTAGCTCATCAAGCGCCTTTGCGAAGTTGATTTCAACACTAACACGGAGGGACAGACGGACATTGCTCAATCAACTTCGTTATGCATAAGGAATCAAAATATATATATTTTGTGGGATCGAAAATGGATATTGTAAAAATTACAAACGGAATGACAAACTTATTTATACCCTTTTTCCACTTTTTATGGTGAAGGGTATAATAAATTAAAGTAGGGCCCGTTTATTAAGTTATCTCCTGACTGC
Source organism: Cistogaster globosa (assembly GCA_937654795.1). NCBI lineage: Eukaryota > Metazoa > Arthropoda > Insecta > Diptera > Tachinidae > Cistogaster > Cistogaster globosa. Next base: position 77,634,062 of record OW569407.1, read on the forward strand.
AGTCACCTTTGATGGCAAAAATACGTTATTGAGTTTTAATTTGTTTCTTAACCCACTTTATTTCAAATACGATTTGCTTTTGCAAAATATTCTTTCAATTATGCTTTTCTTTAAATTGCCAAATTAAATGCACCATGAAGCTTTTTCTTTAAAATCACTTTATTTACTCAGCTCCTTATAATTGTGTTCTCAATACTGTTAAATAACACTACAACAACATTTACTACTATGCACGGCGAAAGAATATCTCGGCACCAATTTCTTATTAAATATTTTAAAGTATACATTTTTTGTTGTTGCTGTTTTTTTGGTCTTTGGGTAGATCCCTGCTTAAACCGCCTGGATGTTTTCGTCAAGCACTTGAAATTAACATAGAGACTGCTGTAGTACTGTTTCCGTTATAATATCGAGTATAAAAATATTAAATTAAAAATTGAATTGAAATCGCGGCCTTACGTAAACCGCAATTTACAGGCCTTGAAATTTACAATAACAAATATTAAAATCCTATTCAGGAATTATTTTTTTTATAAATATTTACGTCTTCTCGAGCTACAAATAACAATTAAGTATTTTGTGTTGGGATTTTAACTGAACAGTTCTTTAGTTGAATTTTTTGCAGTTATACTTTCTCTTCTCTTGTTAGTTCTCTTGGTTTTTACTCTTATTTCAAAGTATTTTTTTTTCGTTTTATTTTAACAATTGATTTTTTTTATTTAAACATTTTAAGCAAAATTTTGCAAATTAATCAATTTTTTTCCCAACTACTGTCTTTCATTCAACAAACGCTTTATCAGAGTTAAACTGGAATAAATTCGGTTAGAAGTGATTTATATTTAATAAATAACTTAAAAACAAGAAGAAAAAAAATCATAAATAAAATGTTTAAAATTACTTTTAGTATTCTGTTAATTTCTTTATTATTTTATAAGAATCAGTGCTGCTACCTAATGGTTTGTCAATTAATTACACTGAATATTAGTGACGAATTAGAAAGGATAACATTTTTTGATCGACAACAACGAGTTCTAGTAAAAGAAACTGCTGCAGTAGATGGTTTAAAAATGTCTGAATCACCGTCATCTTTATTAAAAAGTGTCTTAACAATGTTGCCTTACTGTAAGCCAGGTTACAGTTTAGTTGGCACGAAATGTCGCAAAATGGTTTAAAAATGTTTAATCGTAATAAATTGATGTCATTTGCATGTAGACTACTGTGCACTATGGCTCCGTGTAGCAAAAGCGCTATGTAAATTATTTTAAAATATAAAATAATAAAATTTGTAATAAACGTTTAGTCAACATTTTCTTTGTCAACTTCCGTTATGGCACTGAATTTATTTAATTATTGTTGATGTTGCAAGAAAATTTAAAATTTATTATTTAATTAAATTTAGTTGGAAAAATAGAAGTGTTCTTGAAGTATTAAAAGAATATTTAATTAAAGCCCGTTCAGACTATTATACAAGTATTAATATTTTCATCACATTTTACGATACGAAAATCTAAATACATTTGTTTCGACTGTCAAAAAAACTATTTAAAATCACATATTGTGTTCAGACCATCACACTTGAAATAAAATGTGTAATACAAGAAGGAAACAAAACAACTGTTCAAAATAGTTTTTATAAGTAAGCAACCCTGATCCAATAAAAAGTATTAACGTTTAAAAAAAAATCGACAAACGAAAAAGTCTTATGGGATGTCAAATTTTTATCGTATTATTTTGCAATTTGTGTGATGTTTTCTGTTCACATTATTACACTTGCTCGTATTATTTGAATTTTTGACAAGTATTAATACAAAGTATTATAGTCTGAACTAGGCTTTAATAAATATTTTGTAGTAACCAAACGGAAATTGTTAAGTGTTTAATTTGTAAGTGAAATTTACTATTTAAAAATTATTAATTAAATTATTTATAAAACGAAAACTAATTAAGTGTCAACTGTTGTCTTCCTTCTTTCTCATCACAGAGTTCATAGCAATCGTTATCATTTCTCCACTATGTGCAGACACAGTCTAATTTTATCATCTTCTTTAATCGTTATCTTGGCCAGCTGATGCTTTAAATTTCCATGACCTGTCACGCAATTATCCACCTTAAGGTACTTCAACTATATCTGAGCAGTTTACTGGTGGCTCTTATTTAATGTAGTTTTGCTTATCTAACAGAACAGATCAATTTGTGCTAAAATGACCTGCAACTTGAATTCATTTTGGTTTCAAGCAAAATGTAGAGGAGGAGACGGGTATCCATATACAAAATGATTTAGTTATTCTATATCTGGAGAACTACAAAAGAGTGGCGACACTCTTAAAATAAGTTGCGTTTTCCCTCATAATTATGGTGCCCGTCAGTGGCTTATAGACTGTGAAATTAACATCATGAAATGATCAATTTGTTGTTTTATAATTTTTTTTACATATTTTTTTATAAAACACGCACATTTAATTTGAGCGAACAATTATTCTTTTGCACTTCTAACAAACACATATTTGACACTTCTAGAAATCACGATTTTTATAAATAATTTCCCATCAGTTGCACTGCTATAGTTGCATGTTTTTTCCCAAGTTACAATAATAATTAGATCAAAATTTTGTATCTTTTATCACAGATTTTAGCGCCATGAAGTAACGTTTGCAGGGTGTCATTTTATTTGTTTCAGATTCAATAAACAACAAATTTTTAGTTAAATTCCCTAAAGTTCTTTTAGGTGTCGTCAGTAAATGTTTGAATCAAAAATAACACTAACAATAGCAGCATTAACATATCGCAATCAGGGGTGCCAGATGGTTTTATCGGTAATTTAATTTTAAAAAATCGGTTATTTAAAAATATCCACTTTATTAAAAAAAGAACCGTTCTAAAATAAATTGCTTCCGTTGGTCTGTTGGTTGTATCCCAGTTAGCATTTTTTGATTATTGATCATATTCAAGTCTTTTTTTACTCTTCTTCACGATTATAATAATCGTTTGTCGGGAAAAAATGGTATCTTAGCCGCAACTTTTCTGAACTAGACCCTTATGACTTGCGTTTTTGACTCATTTTCTTTAGTGTTTTCAATTGTGCTTAAAATGAAATACGAAACTTTCATCTTTTCCATCTGTTTTGAGCTTTTCCTATCTCTTCTTTCCCTATCAATAATTTTAGCTTCTCCTCAACCCCCAATAATTTTTTTGTCGCTTGTCAACATCTCTAAGAGTGCGTTTTATTAAGGATATAAAATTTAAAATGTCGGAAGGTAGTTTTGCCTGTTGCTGGCTGTGGTTCTGCAATATGTCGGTTTAATTGCATGGTTTTATTTTCGCTTTCTTTTTAATTACTTTCGACGGAACAGGCTGAGCAGAACTGGTATCATCGGTAACAACAGTATTAGACGTGCAAGGTGTTTTCCTTAACGGTTGGTTGACTTCCACTGGTTCTTTAACGACAAATTCGACTTCAGCAAATTCCCATGTCAAATATTGGAACGCTTTGAACGCTTTGAACTGCTCCTTCAGGATTCAAGTGCTTCTAAAAGTTTAAAGGAACTGTGGAGCTTCTTTCAGCGGACTAAGTGAAAATTGTTTAAACATTCTGCCGCCAGTGACTCTACACTCCGCTTCATTAGTAACCATCTTTTTTTCACTTTAAATTTTATATCTGGTCATACCTTAAAAGTAATTTTTACAAACTTTTTTATAAATCACTATTCGATTCTTTATTTTGTTACCTTCCGCTATCAATCTGCTAATCTTCTAGGTGGACCAAGGGAACGCGAATGCGAAAACACAGTGCAAGAGATGGTTCTTTTGCATTTTTTCCACTAATTTTTTGCTTTTGTAACCATTAATTTTTCACTTTTGTCCATTTTCAATGTTATGTTTGATTTAAATCCCCTTCATTCGTTACATAAAATGGCGTCGACAAAAGCTAGAGTCACGTCGATACAATACCGTCGTAACATTTCTTATAGAATACAAAAAATCCTTGAGCAGTAATCAATAAGTGTCAATTACGACAAGTAGAATAATAAATCGAATGCGTCGACTCATATCAAGATTGATATATGACGATGCCGACAACTAGAATAAGGGTGATTATGTCATGTTATTTAAAAATTTCTTAAATTTCAATTTTAGAAAAATGTGTTTATTGTTAAAAGTTTTAGTGCCATTGTACTACTAATATTGGGTGCTTTATCATTTGCACCTTTATTTTCTTGATTAAATAAAATATGTTTGCAAAAAATAAAAGTAAAATATTTAAATCATTTTTTTCATCGTTAGGCTGCGCTAAATATGACTCTAAAATAATGCTTAAAAACTGTCAGATTTCAAGTCTATTTTTTAACTCACAACTAATTAATCAGTTTTATCTTGGGTATTCTTAAAAGACTCACTTTGGTGACTTTTGGTAAGAAAATCTTCCAAATGCTAACTGATATATAGTAGAAATAATCCAATGCAATTCATGCAGTTTTATGAAACATTTCATAAGGCTAATTTTTCTGGAATGCTTAATTGAATTTGAAGACAAATTCACCAGAGTTAATTTTCACTCTTCTTGCTATTGAATGTTTTGTTGATAATATTCTGCTGCGACTTTCGTTGTACGAAAAAAGGCTTCTTTCGCGGCACTTTTTAATTAATTCATAAAAATGGTCAGTATAACATAAGTAATTCTACTTTTTTCATTTTTATTTCAAAATAATGGTCATTAGGTTAAAAACTTGTGATCTATCATTTCAATATTATTTGGCGATTATAAACTCAATTTTTGAATTTTCCTAGCTTAAAGCATTTTCATAAATAGTTCATTTTTAATAATAACATAAAAATCACATTAAACTTAAGTTTAAAGTAACATGGTTCTAAGGAATTGATCGGATTACTTTTTGTTTTTATGTTCACTTACTACTTTCATTGTTAAGGATACAATTTTCAAAAGTAATATTTTATGATAAAACAAACAAAATTACCGTAATCGAAAAATCGGCACTTAATGATTTTGAGGCAAAAAAAAAATCGGCAAAATGCCGATACATCGACAATATGGCAAACTTGATAATAATATCTCAATCATGTAAACACTCTCAAATCTCTCTTATTAGTGTTGTCAGATTAGGGAATTTATTTAAGGAATCAATGGGGACTTTTGTTTGGAAATGGGATTAAATCTTGTTTGGGTGATAGGTAGGGGATGTTTCTTTTCTTCTAAGTTTTAATTAATAATTAAAATTATTTTTTTTTATTATTGCAACTTAACATTGCTTAAGATAAAAATGTTTATATAATAAGTCTTGTAATAAAATTTGATTCATCGTACTTTTTGCCTTTCAATTCATTGGATTTAAGATGTTTACGATCGAGTTTTATATTTTGAAACAAATAAAATAATATATTTGATTTAAGTTGCCGCATAATCAACTCCATTTGAAGACTTGTGATAGAATTGTTGTCGTGTACCTGTATACTAGCAATGCTTGGGTAGACGGCACCTCACCATTTTTTAACCATTTTTGGGTTTCAAAAATGTCCCTATTGGAAAATTCGTTATTTCATTTTTTTTTTTTAATTTTATACTGGAATTCTATACGCACCTTTAACATACCTTGTACAGTTCTAAAATCTGTTGTAATGTCGTGTTATATTTTGACTCTGGTTTGGTATAAATATTTTAAAATTTTTTAATTTTCCTATGGAAATTATAATTTCCTGAATGAGAGGTGCTATCTTTACACATATTTAGCTTTATTGCGATTTTTACAATTAAAAAAAAAACTTTTTTGAGGATTTTTGGAAATAAAAACTTTGAATTTAGGAAATCGATTCGTAAAAAAACTACAAACCCTGAACTTGTATTTTAATTCTAAAGAGAATAAGCTTTTTCACTAAAAGAAATTTTAAAGCTTTTTGTTTAACAGAGACCTTATTATGGTGTTGGAACTGCAACGTTCTGAAAATTTTGCTATTAAAATCAGCAAGATCAACCCACGTCCTTTCAGGCAGCGGGCAAAACTCCACGTATGCTTCTAATTTTTCCATATCATTTGGAACAATGAAGTTACTCTAGCCAAATTAAAAAAAAAAAAAAATAAAACAAATATACGAGGGTTGCTCTATATATTTCTGGCCTAATAGTGAAAATGCGAATATTTATAATCAAAAATGGTTTTATTGTTTTTCAAAGTATTTTCCAGCATGTTTTATACACTTTTGCATGCGCTCAAACCAGTTGTCGAAGCACTTTTTCCACTCCGATTAAGACACCTCTAAAACATGGTTTTTGAACACTTCAACAGTTTCTTCTGGCGACGAAAATCGTTGACCACGCATTTTTTTCTTGATGTGCGGAAACAAGAAGAAGTCATTAGGTGGGATGACCCATTAATTCGACGTTTTGGCCGGTCAAAAACGCTCTGGTTTGAGCCGATGTGTGAGAGCTCGCATTGTCATGCTGAACAATGATTCGTCTTCTCTTGTTGGTTTTTCGAATTTCTCCGATGACTTCAGGCAAACAAATTGTAGTGTACCACTCAGAAGTGACCGTCCTACGTTGCTCAAGCGGAACAGTCGCCACATGACCAGTTTTGCCGAAGAAACAGGCGACCATTTTCTTCGAAGTGCTTCTTCCACGAACAACTTTCGTTGGATTTTGCTCATCTTTGAAGACCCACACGGTCGATTGTTGTTTCGTTTCGGGCTCATACGCATAGATCCATGATTCGTCACCTGTGACGATCTTATAAACGTCTTTTGAAGCGCCGCAATCGTATTTTTGCAACATTTCTATGCACCAATCGACACGAGCCTTTTTTTGAGCGACTTTCAAATTGTGCGGGATCCAACGAGAACAAACCTTTTTTATGGCCAGTATCGAATGTATGCTGATGGAAGAAATGTCCAAGGATGTCTCTATCTCTCGGTATGTCGCATGTCGATCTTGCTTTATGAGTTCACGCACGGCATCAATGTTCTCTGGCACAACAGCCGTTTTTGGATGGCTTTCACGGAATTCGTCTTTTAGCGAGCTTCGGCCACGACTAAATTCATTATACTAATTTTTCACAGTGCTATAGGATGGTGCTTCATCGCCATACAAAGATTTTAGTTCATCAATGCACTCTTGTCGTGATAATCCACGTCGAAAGTTGTGAAAAATGATGGCACGAAAATGTTCACGAGTTAATTCCATTTTCTCTATATTAATTTTTTCAAGTCCTGTAAACAACACAAATAATGGTCGTACGTCACAACATTCTCAGTACGATTATGCTTAAAAATGAAAAACTTTCCAATGGAAATGTCAGATTGCACTTGGTGCTGCCAGGCCAGAAATATATATAGCAGCCCTCGTATGCGGCGATAGAGAAATAAAAAATAAGAAAAAAACATAACGTGAAAAAATGTGTGCTCGCCCATGTTCCGAGCTAAGGGCCTCTAATTTTTTTTACAGAAAAGAACGATTGTGCACTATATGTTGTAATATATCAGTATGGGTATCATTTAAAAGCTTATGAAGAGATCGTTCAGAAAGTACAATTTTTTTAAAATGCTTAACCCATTAAGAGCCGACAAAATTTTTATGTAAAAATTTTATTTTTATTTTTTTTAATTCTCTGTAACCTCAATATTTGTCTTTTTAATTAGAGTTACGTCTCTAGTGGATTGTGGCAACACAGCTGCTTGTCTAACCTAACTAATAGGAAAAGAACAGCATTGGGCCGCATGTGACGACCAGTACCTTTCAAGGCTTAATGCTTCCTCTGTGGAATTTTGGAGAGTCTTCATAATAATCTTAAAAAAAACGAAGGCAAGATTCAGACCTCAGTGAGTTTCATTGCGTGCCCTCTAGCACAAATAGTAGGGGAGGCTTGAGTGTCATTCAAAGTTGTCGCAGCAATGCTTTCGCTTATATCTTTTTAGGTTTGCAAAGTTCAACGTCTGCAGTACTTTACGCCATCAGGCTGTTAAGACTGTCCTAGTAGATTTTCTTTTACAATAGATCAGCCTTTAATTTATATTTTTTGTTGTTGTTGTTATGTTCATAAAGTCTTTTGTGAAAAGGCAAGCAGATGTATGGAAAGACATTTTAGCGATGATAATAATAGGGTTACATTTTTACCCTTAAGACAGGAGTCAACCCTAATAAATAATTAAAATAAAAATAGTTGAATAATTACAATTGTTAAAAATGTGACAGCAAATAACAAACATTACATTTTCTTTAAAAATATGCAACGTGTGTTGTTATTGTTATTGTAATTTTAATCATAATCATTTTATCTTAAAATAGAAAAATCTTTGAAGTCATTAAAAATTCCAAAATGCATCAACAAAATTATACAAATTCAATTTTTATGTCACATTTATTATCTACAAAAGTAAAATCTTCTCACATTTTTTTAAATATATTTTTGTTTGATTTGTTTTTGTTTTTTTTTTTTTTTTGCTTTTTATAAAGAACTTACAATGTTATTGGTTGATAATTTTCTTTTTATTGTTTCATTATATTGAATCAACATTATTGTTGTTGTTTAAAATATATATTTTTCGCGATCCTTTCTTCTTTTATTTATTTAATATTTTTATAAAATAATTTTAAATAAAACTCGTTTTCTCTGCAACCTTAAACAGCCATACGACATTTGGTTTTCACTAAAATTTGACCGGGTGGACAACGTGGCTCAGAATAGAATAGACCACGATCATCAAAATTAATTTCGGTATTTTCTTCCGCTTTATTTTTACGATTGGCCGCTTCCTGCTCCTCCTCTAACAAGTTACTGCCATAAAACAAATCGATACGTCTTGGATTTAAATAAGATGGCGTTGTTGTTGTTGTAATTTTATCAAGGCTCGTTGACTGATTGATTACGCCAGCAGAAATAGGAGGGTAATTTTTAGCTGTTGTTGTTGTTGGTGAAACAACGGAAGAATCTATTTGAATTTTTGATAGAAATGGATTGGCAGCGTAGGGAGGATAATTTAAAGGTTGATTGTTTGTTGCTGCATATAAATTGTTTGGTGTTTGTGTAGGGGATCGTTGTTGTTGTTGTTGTTGTTGTTGTTGGTGTTGTTGTATTATATGTTTTTGCAAACCAATATCTCTACCTGGATGTGTGGGCAATTCTAAGGGAGCCTGAGGTGGTCCTTTTATGGGATAAACACCTGGTAAACCTTGTTCAAACTCTGGTACATCATCTTGTTTTCCAACACCTCTACCTCGGCCTCTATGATTCCTGTTGCTACGACCATGTCCCGGCCGTTCGTCTATATTGAATTCACCCAGTTCAGAAGAATCGTGAAAATGTATTTTTTCGCCATGACGACTAGCGTTGACAAAAGTCACCATCATTAGTGTTTTAACAATTATCACGCATAATGACAACTTCATGAAACCCATTGTTGGAATTGTTTTTTATTTAATTTTTTTTCTACTGTCCGTTGCAGTGTTAAATCGTTTATAAGCCAAAAGTTTATTTTTTAAAAGCTGTTTGTTTCTCTAGCACTGTCTAATAGATACTAGTTGCAGTACTTAATTGTATAATTATTCTTATTATATTTTCTATTTGCTTTTTATTTTAATTTCTTAATCTTGCATTTTTTTGTTGTTTTTTTTGCTTTTTTCCTGATGCTTAACTATTGAACATGTGAAATAATGACTTTTATAGTATAAAAATAATGAAAAATTATTGAATTTTAAGTGATAACGAAATTATTTGTAGGTTAATTGTATTAGGCGGGTAAATAAATTTTTGGTGTACAAAAAAAAAAAAAAAAATAAAAAAAAAAATAAAAAAAATAATATAAAATTTTATGACGAAAAAGTTTTATTAGAAAATAACATCACTATATTTTTCGGTTTATGAATTAATTACCATCGGCTTTAAGAGTTTAGTACCCAAAGGGAAAAACGGAAGAAACTTATTAATATCGGAAGTTCTTAACCTTTTCAATACGATTTTTTTTCTTTTTAAGGATGCAAACTTTTTTTAAATTTTAAAATTTATAACCCTAGCCACATTCTGTTACGATGATAACAGAGCTCTGTTAATCACTTACCATAACCAATGTTATTAATTTAAGAGTTTCAGAACAATATTTAAATATAATTTAAAGTGGATAGAATAAAAAAAAAAGTATTTTAAAACACTTCTACTAGTGTCGTTATTAAACTCCAATAGTCAAATGTATTAAAATTTTGTTTTTTAAGAAATTATGGAGGTTTTTCAAAAACACCACTTTTGAAATTTGAAAAAGGACTTTGGTCCTTTTCTCGTAAACGAAAGAGAGTGGGCGAAAAAAAAATTGTTGGAGAAGACTTCTAGTAGTGTCTTTATTAAACTCCAATGGTCAAATATATTAACATTTTGTTTTTTTCAGAATTTATAGAGGTTTTTCCAAAAACACCACCATTTAGAAAATTGAATCCTTTACTGATTTTTTTTTTTTTTTTTTTTTTTTGGAAAAACAACTATAAATTATATCGTCGCATGAATAAAAGAACAATGTAACTGACAAAACATGAATTGGTTACCAGAACCAAAAAAACCTGTATGACAGTAAAGAATGACATGATTTTAAAAACGTATTTATATTTTTTTTCTCGCTTTATATATTGGCTGTAGACATTTTCTCTCAGGTTTATTATTCCCAGTTATTTTGCGGCTTACAGCAAACGATATTTCTCTCACAGACCTATAAAATGCTATAACTAAAATGTTTTTTAATGGAAACAAAATTTTAGAATTCCAAAACGCTTAAAGTGACACATTTAAGTAAAACTCAAAAGCTGTAAGTGAAAGTGAATAAATAAAGTGGGAAAAATGAACAAAATGTTGACGCAAAAGTAGTGTCGAAAGCAATAAATGTGAAAAAATACTAGTTTTTGTTAGGCTTACGACAAAGAAGACACTGATATTTTTCAAAACGTAGACGGCGTAAGTGAATTTTTTTTTTATCATACAAATATGGGGCAGACACCAATCGACGCAGTATTTTCTTCTAATAAAAATGATGCAAAAAAACATGTTTTCGATTTTTTGTCAGTTACAGTGTTCTTTGATTCTTGTGACGATATTATTATGGAATGAATATATATAAATGTAAGTTAATTGGAATGGTATTTTGCAAAACATAGCTCACACAAAGAAATATTACAAGCAACGCAAATAATTTTCGAACGTTGCTTTTTTTACTAGCGGGACAGCATTTAAAATGGCAGCATGTGTTTTCCACAGCTCCTGAAGATGTTTTTGATCGCATAAAGGAAGCCTACGATGCTTAATTATTGCTCTTTCTTTTTCTATAGGCAAGAAGTTGCCTTCAGACGAGACATTATTGTCATATGAGTATGTGGGGTTAACATTGCTGTAACAATCGAAGTTACTGCCACTTTTAAAATCGGTGTTTTCCAAAAGGCTTCGAATCTCATCGACATCAAATTACCTCTGGCGCTTTCTCTTTGAATGAAATTCGATACTTTTGCGAAATGATCGCCAAAATTTTATTTTAATAAGTCGATGGTTGCGGTCGCCGTATAGCACGTAGCGCCACATCTAACCACATCCATCAAACGAAACTACGTGATCAAGATTAACGTCGGTACCTGGCTGCGAAGCCCTAACCCGACGGTGGTCTTACCAATAAGCGAAATACAAAGCGTCGACTAGCGCCCCCTGATAGGCGTAGCCAACAGAGTTTCAATTCCAAGAACATGGCTTGCAGGACCATGTCCTTCCCCTTGCTTGAGGGTTAAAGACTTTCAAACCCCTCAGTTAAATATGCAACAGCACATTCGTTTAGCACCGCACCTTCCCTACAGACACTAAACTTTAACCGACAGCCACCACATGTACCCCGAAGGGACCTCACCAATAACTGGCTACAGAGATGGGCGGCTCTCTGTATGGGCCACCGGTTCCCGTGGCGCCAGTATTTTAAGGACACTGGTTAGACCTTCGACAATGACCCGCGTCTTGTCTATCCAGATTCAGTGCCTGCACCCCGGGGGACTGGTTCCCCCTATACTCCGAGTGTACTATGTCTGTGCCTGGGTTCGAATCAGCCAGACTTCTTGTAGTACCCCGGGTGGCCATCAAACGAAATGCAAACTCCGGCCTAATCAAATAAAGTTCCAATGATGCGGCAATTTTGTTAATTAACAAATTTCGTTAGGCCAAAAATTGAGCCTCATCGCTAAACACAATTTGGCGATAAATTGAATTGATAACTGGGCGGCTACTCTGCATTTCGATTCGAAAACAAAATCATTCGAATTTGTTTGGCTTGTGCATTTTGTTTCAAAAGTGATTTCTTTCGAATCGAAATACCACGTTATAGTGATCATAAAAGTCAAAAAGTGAACGCAGTATGACACTTCTTTTGAACAGTTAAGCCTTTTTCGGGCTTAAAAAACTCATTGTATAGAAACTCTATAAAATTAAAAATTAACCGATGCCCCATACAAGTCGTGACTTTTAATTAAAAATTAAAAATTATTTCTTAATCCGCTATAGACAGACTTGAAATTTACATGCAGTGAGGGCACATGCTTCAAAAAAAATATCATAATTAAAACTAAAGGGTGTCCCTACACAAGATTTGATTTTTACGTAATTAAATTTTCAACGATAAAATAAAAACATAAAATTAAAGATAAAAATTAAAGAGTGTCCTTAATTATATGGTATGTGAGTCCAGTTTCCACTTGGCTGATTTATTTTTTTTTATAAGTTTATTTCAACATAAAGGTAAAATCTGTTTTAACCCATTACAGCATAGCGTCCGATAAATCGGACGTTGGTAATTTGCGAGTATTTTGCAAAAAGAATTTTGATTTTACTATTTTTATACTTACGCGAAAGCTTAATGTTTGTTTTATATTGGCAACACTGCCTTTAACGATTAATAGCACGTGCCGCTTATTTTTTGACATTTTCTAAAATGGCAGATCGCGGTTGGACTACTTAAATATTTTTTTAATTGGTATGATTCAGAATCTATTAAAAGTTATGGTGGATGTTGAAATGATGTAAATTTATTCTAAAATAGTCTTTATTTCAAAAAAATTTAATTACTTAATTCTTTATGAGTGTGAATTTAATGCTGTCCGATATATCGGACGTTTTACACAGTGAGTGCTAAGGTGTACTGTTTGTTTATTTTTTTTAGCTTAAAAGTTTAAGAAATTTTATCACTTTTGGAATGTGAAGATGATAATGAAATAGCAAATACAATGGTTTATGTTGAGCCCCCTATTGAACGGTGCGGTCAGGCTACGGATGAGGACAGCGACAAGTCTGATGACGAGCATGATGCTAATCTCAACCACTTAGAACGCACATTTCTTCAAACTAAATGCCAACTTTAACGTTTTTCAGCTAAGGCAGATGATGCTATACCGTCGGACCTTCTAATTTGCAAGCAAGTGAAGAAAGCGATGATGAAGATGATAAGCCACTCTCTTCTTTAGTTCGGAAACAAAATCAAGAAAATGGACAAGCCAAAAAAAAGAACAACATTTTGGAAAAAAGAACTACCTAACTTTTCGTCCTCAGAATTCAGGCCACAACCAACATCAGTGGAAAGTCAAAACTGCAAAGATCCCTTAGACTATTGCCGCTGGAATTATAATAGTGCTATTACAGTGGCTACCAACTTCAAAAACTGGTCATTGACATCTGCAAGGGTTTCAATCCCCCAACCGTCATTGATTGCTAATTATAACAAGTATATGGGTGGAGTTGACAAATTTGATCAAGCTGTTGCAAACCTTCGTAAAAGAGTGCGAATTAGAAAATGGTGGTGGCCAATTTTTGCCTACCTTTTAGACATTTCTGTAGTAAACAGTTGGTTACTTGCAAGAAAAAATGGATGCAATAAGGACACAGAATCTTTACTCGTTATTAGGAGATATGTGGCCCAAAGCTTGCTTATAAAATATGGATCCTCACCATATCAAGGAAAAAAAGCCAGCGAAACCGTTAAGCTCAACACGATATGACGGGAAAGAACATTGGATTGTGCCAATAAGCACAGAACGCCGATGTGCAAATCAGTGTAGAGGGAAATCGAAGTTCAAATGCCTGAAATGTGATGTAGGACTTCACCCTAAATGTTTCATGGACTACCACGTAATCGGTTCTTCATCTCAAAATAGTAATAAATAATAATACTCCAAATATTTTTTAATAATCTAACAAATAAAATAACAAACAAATGATAAATAATTTTTTTAAGTTATGGTAGCTATGGGTTCATCTTGCATAACGGCCGATATATCGGACGGGTCATAAAATCAAAACTATATTTTTTCAAACATTTTTTTGATAGCGAAATGTTTAATGTGAGCCCAAATGCCAAATATATTACAAATGAATTAACTTTATCACTAAAATAAACTTTATGCAGTAATGGGTTAATTCATCGGAAGCTGGGATTTTTCTCCCAATTTCGGACATTTTATTGATTCCATTTCAAATTCATTTTTCTCATATTTCGAAGCCATTTTTGTTATTTATTTCACACACTTTTGAAAGTGGCAAATGGTCGTTTCAAACGTGGTTAGACTTTATAGGCCAATTTTGGAATTTTTGAAGTGTAATTTAGGAATTTCAGAATCCAGTGTGTGTAAACCTTAATTTATTTTTTAATTGTAGCATTATTTAATCATTGATCAGCATTGATAAGAAGATCTAGAGTGCTAGAGCATGTGGAGATCTTTAAAAAGCTGTACTTTTTGTACCCTCTACTGTGGACTTGAGGGAACTAAGAGTTTGAAAAGTGATTTCAGTAACTAAAAAGGAAAGCCCAAACAGCATCACATAAGAAGAGGTTTATGGATGATAATTTTGGAAGCTACAAACCAGTCCAACAACGGAATATTTAGGCAGCATATTATCTGATGTGTAATGGGCTGAAAGAAGTTAAAGGCTGAAAAATTTTGAACTCTATTAAACTAAAAAGCTACTTGTAGGCAGGTCGAAATTACAAAAATACAGAAAGTTCTTTTCTTAACTCGACTGCAGCACTGATAGCAAAAAGTTTTAGAACTATGTAATGAAAATAAAAAAAGATATTTTTGTACACAATGCCTGAAAGAAGAAGAAGGTAATGATTTATATTGCACAGAGGATCACAAGCAGATTTACTAGATATGGATGCCATGGACCATTTTAAGCCCTTAAGTGCGACCGATTACGCGAAGTGACAAGAGATTAGACCCGATAACCATCAATTGAGAACTGCTATAAACTTACACCGAAAATAAATGTTATCGATTATGCGGAAGTCAGTAACAACCCCCGGTAATTACTGCGTAACGAGGAGGTTTTAAAAAGGCTTTTAAAAAAGTAGCGGACTGCTTTAAATTCCCCACAAAATAAAAAAAATAAGCTAATGTATCCAGTTCTTTTGAACCGTCATTTCATTGGCCGACGTTAAAACAATACATTCGAATTGAGCCATCAAACTTCCAAGAGAATAGATTGAGCAGTAAGCGATATTTTATTGTTCTGGTCACTTAGGAAAATTAATAAGACCCCGTCCCTATTGGAAATCTCTTTGTTCGTTATAAAGTTATTCGAAGAAAATTCAAAATTTTTCTTAGAATTGTCAAAAAAAAAAAAAAAAAAACAGTTTTTTGTTTGTTTTTTATTTTCATACTTTAAATGCTGCTAATGATTTTTAATACACATTTTTACCGGTAATTAACTTGAGGGCTTGTCTAATATGATGATGCTTTACTATTTGTAGGTAGATTTTTTTCTGTTAATGTTTTCAAAGCAAATTATTCCAAATCATTTAATCGCTTGAAACAAAATGTATCTGCCATTTAATGCAATATAAACAATAGAATTTTTTTATTTTACCCAAAAATAATTTTAACATGACCATCTGTTGCTGTTTATTATTATTATTTTTTTCCATTTCGTTTCCATGGAAATAAATATTAAACCGTTAGTTACTCTATTAATGATAATGAACTTGTAGATAAAACAAAAAAGGTTTAAATCACGCACATGGCGCTACGCTTCAATGCTTTTTCGACAACACATAATTATACATGTAGATATTAATATAAAATAAAATCAGCTTTATCTTGTCTAAAGATGACTTTAAAAGAAATAAAAGAATTAGGTATATGTACGAGGAAAGTCTGAAAAATTATTTTTAACAACAGGGAAACATATTTTTTTTCTTTGAAATTTTTACTCTCCATCAAGAAGAGCAACTTCTGTTTGAGCAATTTGCTTCTCAAATTCTCTTTTAAAAATGTGAAGTCATTTGCTTAAAACTACGAATGACAACCAGGGATGCCAGATGATTTTGGTTAGAAATAAACATATTTGCATACAAAAGTCGGCATTACCAGCAATTTAGTTTTATAAAATCAGCAAATTAAAAATACCCCATTTAAAATACAATTAAAATTAGTTTTATTAACAAAAAACAATAAAACAATGTTAACAACACATAAAATAACACAAAACCTATAAAAATAACTGTTTAAAAATAAATTGTTTTAGCTTTTAATCGTATATTGTTAAAATAAACCAATATTTTCATATATTTTTGGTCTCCAGAGTCATTCAAAGCAGTTTTATAAAACATCTAAAAATGTTTATTTTTTGGAATCTTTTCTATTGGGCTTGGAGACAAATTTACCTGCGGTTTTTTCATTTTTCTTTTTATTGAGTCTTCTGATGGAATAAATTACTGCTGAGGCATTCGTTAAATGAAAATATATTTCTTTCTCTGCACTGTTCAATCCTTTCATTACATAAGTATTTCTACTGTTCTAATTTTTATTTCTATAAATTTAAAATCACGTTCAGTTGGTAAAAAGGAATAACTAGATCTATCATTTTAATATTATTTAGTATAATTTAATTTTTTTATTATTTACATAAATGGTTAATTTTTAATAATATATTAAAAATCATATTGAAATAATTTAGTTTAAAGGCATTTATAAGCTCATTTTTATTTTTATTTTGAATAACATCACTGTTATATTAGAGATACAATTTTTCAGAGAACAACGAACTTTTTAACGGTCCTTTCTAAATGTAACAAGTGATGCCTAGAAGTAATGAATACAAAAATTTACCGCGTTTAAGAGTTTACCGAATAAAATTGTCATTTTTGGAGCGAAAATCGGCAAATGGGCACTTTGATAATTTTTAACCTAAAAATCGGCAAAACAATTATAAATCGGCAAATATGGCAGGCCTAATGACAACCGTTTTTTGTTCGTCTTTTCTCTCTTCAACAACAGTTGTAAAGTGTGAACGGGAACTTTGCTATAAACACATTCAAGTCCACCGCCCATCGACTACAAGATGTCAAAAAAAGAATACATGCGTGCTTATGAGAATAATTCTTTTAGCCACTACACGACTACCGACTACACGGCTACTTTTGTAGCCCATAGCCAACTTAGGCTAATTTCTATTTTTCTTGACTACAAAAAACAGATTAGTGCTGCCAATACAATAAATGCATGAAATGGTGGTTTTAAAAACGCAATACATTAAATATCGCTATTAAAAACGCGAAAAACTATTATAGTGGCACCATTGAAAAATAATCATCTGTTCATTTGTTTACATATTTAATTTTTTTATTTGGCGCATTTTTTTGGTTGTTTTGCTTAATTTTAATACATATGTCGAAACAGATGTTTATTTTTTGTAGTTAGTGGTCGGTAGTCCTTAAAAGAATTAAATAGCTGGCGACTTGGCTATTTTTGTAGCCAGCTACTTTTGTAGTCGGTAGTCGATGGTCGGTAGCCTTTGATTGTGTTTATAGCATAAACTGTTCTTTGATATTCAAGTGGTTGTTTTATAATTTCTACGTTTAGTTGGCCTATTCATGATGAGTTATATTCGCCATTTTTTGTTGTTACTTTTGCCAACTCTGTTTCTTTCCAGGCATGCAAGTTTCTGGAATTCTCTTTTTAGTTGCATGCTTTTCCACACATTGAAACTTTATTTCATGCTTTGACCGCTCAATTTTGTTTTGGGTAACGAATAAAAAAAAAAACTAAAAAGAGTAATTTTTTTTTGTCTCTCAATAACAAACTCAAGAATTAAGCTATAAACACATTCGAGACAGCACTTCACGCGACAGCACTAAAACCCGAGCTGTCAACAGCCTGAGCACTATTTCAGTAAGCGAATAATTATTTTGAAAGCAGTAGCAGCAATAAACATATGGTTTTTGTTTTCTTAATATTTGTTTACAAAATTCTAAAGTATTTTTTGCGTTGTGTTTGTAGTTGTGTTTTAGTGGTGTCATTTTACATTTTTTTTAGCGCTTTTTAAACAAGCTTTTTCTACGGTACGTCATAGAAAATAAAAAGCAATCACTATAATATTTTAGAATGAAGGAAATTTCTAAGATGAACAAGCCTCTTTTCGTAAATAAAAATTCTGGAAGCTTTTAGGGAACGCGGAATTTTTCGGGAGCTCGGGATTTTAAGAAAGTTTAAAAATTCGTTAAGATTAATTAAAAAAATAATTTTAATTAAAATTCTGATTTTGTAAAAACGTATTACTCCCGGGATTCGGGATTCAGCACTTTTCGGGATTCGCATTTCTAGTGTAGTCCGAAAATTGTTTTGAAAAGAGTAAAGTGGAAAACACAAATAAACAACATTAAATTTAATAGTTTACTGGTACCATAAAAACTTGGGTGTGAAAAACATGTTTACTAAAGGTCGTACGGGTGCCCGCTCTCGATGTTTTTTACTCTGTTACACCCCACAAATAAACATCTTCGTTTATAAAATATTTTGTGTACTTTATCTAAAACTAGCTAACAAACAAAAAGCACTTTTAACAAGCCACTCCTGGTTGTATTGGCATTACTTATCCCTTTGTGCTGCCGACAAAAATAGAAATAAATCTAATCTTGACAGCAGCAGCACAAAAACCCGAGCTGTCGAGCAGCATGCTGTCGTCAATATAATCATTCTCATAAGAATGCATGTGTTTTAATTTTGACATATTGCTGCGGGCTGTCTGCTGTCTCGAATGTGTTTATAGCTTTAGGCAACAAAAGTGTTGACGGGGACTAATCGATGTAGATAATCCCATGCACATTAAAAAATTAGACGATTTTTCATTGAATGTTTTAAGCGAAGGAAGAGGGATACACAAATATAAGTGATGTCAAATACCCAGGCTTTTCTAAAGGCTCTTAGCTCATATGGGCCAGGGGGTCTTGACAGTGTGACATCCCGGAAGGAATTTGTTGACCTATTACAACTAAACTTTGTGCTGGGATTCTGATCATAAGAGCCTTGTTTTCACGATCAGCATTTAGCCATCACAGGGCATGAGTGAAAATTTATTGATTGGTTCCTTTGTCGGGTTGGATTATTCTCAGTAGCACCGCTTTGACCAGCTTAGTTAGGCAATGAGAAGTCTCAAATTACTTCCAAAACTTGTAATCTTAAATAACATTAACTCATAACATACAATTTTGATATTGGACAATTCACATTTTGTGTTTTTTTTTTGATGAGAATCTAAAACATTTACTTTGCGACAACATTGGCTTGAGATCTTACAAAATGAACTTCATCGGAGAAAAATGTACATGACCTCTCAGTGACAATGTGAATGGCTTAATTCGCAATTAAAATCTTGTAGACGTAAACAAAAATAAGATCCACTACAGTCTATTAACTCTGATAGATAATTGTTTAAGTTATAATTGCCAGCTTGGATAGAAAAGACAAAGGTAGTACAGAATCTATGTTTTATCAAAATATCAATCAGGATTTCAAATGGAAGCTCTTAACGAGCTACTTAACTGGTCATATTGTTGCTTTAATTCTCGATTCTGAATGAAACTAAAGTCGACTACTTTTTCAGACTGAATGTGATATATTCGTTCGTAAGATTTGGCATCTACGGTCGCTTAAAATTATTTCTAATATTTTATGGATGGTTAAAAAATATACTTCCTCAACTGGAAACCCTTTAAGTGAGTAATCGTTGTGAATTCAAAATTTATTTTCAAAGTTTAAAACGAAATTCACGTCACTGCAGCTATAATTTCTAGACAGTTCTCTTTCTCATCTTGAATTTTCTCAGGTATTTTGCAGAAAAATATGTTTAATAAAAGTACGGATTTTTTTCCCACACGTTTTCTTGAAATTGTTGTTAAAATGAACAAGAACCACTCTTTTGTGTTTGTTAAACTGATATTTTGTTTCTTAGATGATTTTTAAAACACTTATTGACTTGCCCTCGTAATTTACCTTTTAAATATAATTTTTGTTTGAATATAATCTATTGTTTTAATTTTAATTTCAAATAATATTAATTTTTCTATTTTTTATTCTTTATTCTTTACAGATTTTTTTCTTTTCTTCTCCAAATAAAAAATCAACCAATCAGCCACATACCCTACAATTGTAAAAAAAAATATATATTGAAAGGGAACCTGAAGAAAACACACAAAATTAAGTAAAAGAAAGAAAGAATAGCTAAAGAAAAATGGCAGTAAACGTTTATTCTACAAATGTTACGACTGAAAATCTTTCTAGACATGATATGCTTGCTTGGGTAAACGATTGTCTACAGGCGCAATTTTCAAAAAT
Source organism: Cistogaster globosa (assembly GCA_937654795.1). Taxonomy (NCBI): domain Eukaryota; kingdom Metazoa; phylum Arthropoda; class Insecta; order Diptera; family Tachinidae; genus Cistogaster; species Cistogaster globosa. The sequence goes on from OW569407.1 coordinate 77,654,673, forward strand.
TGAAGAACTGTGCACTGGTGAGTATAATTTAAAATTTTGCTACTTACAGTTGAGGACAAAATTGTTTATAAAATTTCTCATAAAAAGAATATTGTATATTTTTTTTTAATAAATTATTTCGCGCAAATACCCAACCCAAATCTAAGAAATTTTATTTTGAGTCACAGACGCACTGTTTCTACGATCTTAACTTTCTTATTTCTGTTTTGTTTGGATAAAACAAAAATGTTGTAAGAGATTTAGTACATCTCCAAAAAAAAAAGAAAAACATAAAAAATGCAGCATTTCTCTAGAACTATTGAATAAAATAAAAAAACGCATAACTATTCTGCGTTTCGATTAAGTCTCCGCATTCAGTTCCGATGCGATAGAAAATTGGTATCGAGAGAAAAAGAAGAAGACAATAATGTTTACAAAATTAATAGCATCACTGTGGAATATGGAAATGAAATAGCAAAAAAAAAAAAACAAGTTTGTTATCATTTTCATAAACAAATGTCAAATTTAATACAAAAAGTTGTGTGTTTAAATAATTAAAAATAAATTCCTGATGAGATTTAATAAAAAAAATTTTTAATAAAATAAAAAAATATAAAAACAAAATAGTTGTTCATGGCAACTAAATTTTGCACTGGCATTTTTTTGTTGGAGGACCTAGTGCATTGAGGATTCCTGCAACTTTCTCTCAGAACGCTGCTACTTCTTACTTTGATCGCTGGCAGTATCCACATGTAATGTCTGCTTTAGATGCCATTAAATTTGTCAGTTTTCAAGAAACCACATCAGATTCGAGTACAAAAATTAACAATTTAAAACAAAAGAAAATTAATTTAATTAAATAAATTTGTTAAAATAATTTTAAGTGTTTTTTTAAACCGTTTCTGAACATTTTTTCTCATTTTCTACTTATATTTTTTTCAATTTTTAACTTTTTAACTAAAAAACACAAATAAAGAAAACCCCCTCCGTTAATAAAAAAACGACTGAGAAAAACGAAGCTCCGATCGTAATGCTGAATACATACAATCGAAAGAAACTGAGCGGAATTGAAACGCAGAATACCAAAGTTGTCAGATGGAGAAAATTTTAATTCGAATCGAAACGCAGAATAGGGGTGATTATGATCAATAGAGTTAATTAAAAAAAAAATTTTTTGAGTTTAATACAGCAGTTAAGATAAAACAAATTTGTACTTCGTGAAAAGTAAAACAGGCAGGTAAAAAGGACCTTTTTAAGCGAGAAAACAAACTATTAGAGTTCAAGTACATCAAAAATAAGTAGAACATACAGGAGAATATCAGTAACAGTAGTTTAACTACAATGGAAGACTCATTTGTGATCTAGATTAACGTTAGCACCTGTCATGATGGCTTAGTCTAGATTTACACTATGCAATTTTTTAGGCATTTTTTTTTCAATTCAAAATTCAACCTCATATTCCTTACCCCACTCGCATCGCCAACAAACATGCGAGTTTCATGACAAATTGCCTAGTGTAAACGCCGTATTATTCTAACGATGGCTTATAACACTGAGTGAAATGCAATGCGTCAAGAAGCGTCCTCTGCTGAATTAGCAAATCTAAGAGCATGGCTTCTGCACCATAAACTATATTTTGCTTGAGGGTTTGCATACCATCCAACTCCGTCTGTTGAGAATGCGACAGCACATTCAACGGCATCGCATCTCACCTCCGACCTAAACCACAGCGTTACCATGTGTACCTCGTAGGCACTTCACCAACAATTGGTCACAGAGTTGGGACGTGGTACTAGTCCATAAGGACACTGGTCAGGCTTCTCCGACAGACCAAAAACAGACCTATCTATCCAGATTTCATTGCGAGCACACCAGGAGACTGGTTTCCTTTTATACCCCGGAAGCACTGCGTTAGAGCTTAATCTTGATCGGACCCGACAATTAGTACCACCGGGGAAGAAATTGAACACTTATATTTTTAAGTCTAAATCTATTGGGCTTAGACCGGAGGCAAAAGTACCTCTTTATGCAGGACAACTACCGCAACCATACGGCCTTCGACAGTATAACTTTCAACCGTTTTTAATCGACGCGCCGGAGAAGTAAAAAAGTAAACATAATGGCTGTTTAAAAACTATAATGCTCTAAAATAAAATTAATATAACGTGTAGTTGCTAAGAATTTTCTCTACCTGAGTGTAACAACCAAAAACAAAAAAGGGAATGGCGTCACGCGATATAAAAACTTTTAGATTGGTCTTTATTAAAAAGAGTATTGGCCAACTTTAAACGTTTGAAAGCAGGCTATTGAAGCCGGAGTTCAGAAGCGAAATTTAAAAATTAATGTTTTTATTTATTAAGAAATAATATTTAATAAAAAAACTAAAATAAAAAAAACTAAAATTAATGTTTTGCAAAAATTTTTGTCCTCAACTGTTCCTATTAAAATGCTGCAGGCAATTAGAAAACGACAGCCAACCGAAAAATTATATTGAAATTTAGTGCACATTCAAAATACGAGTACTTAAGCATTTTTATTGTTTTCAAAAGATTAAATACGAGTTACGAGTTTTTTTCTGTAGCGACTGTTGTCGTCATGGTCTTGTAAGAGTCGTTGTTACAATTAAATGTAAAAACCATTAAAAATAAAGTTTTTGTAGACAGTATTCGTTGATCTATTTTATTTTCAGACATACAGCTGCTGAAAAGTAGTTAGCAATTCTCTTTTTTAAAGGTGCCTACTGATTATTATCTAAAAAAATCAAATTAACTGTAGTCGTGTTTCTTTATGTGTGTGAAGATAAATACGAGTTAATTGTACGTGAGAAAATTGCGCTGAGTCAATTTTCCGCGTCTTATAAAAAATTGCTCTAATTTAATTTAAATAAACTGTTTTCACAGCTTAGTAGCTCTGTATGTGCTCTCAATTTCTCAATAGGTTTGGTTCTCCGAGATCGAAGATTTTTGTCGCCCTAAATTCATCATCAAATTGTACTGCATGTAAGGTGGAGGGGGGGTTGGTAATTTATCGCATGCTACATTTTTTTAAAAACGTATTTAACTTGACGTATTTATCTTCACACACGCACATGTGTTTCTTTTTTAAACTTCATCACAAGAACCGTAAGAAGGGTAATTTCTACAATGTCCATTTCCGACCTCATAAAATAAATATACTCTGAGTTCTTATGCATAGCAAAGTCGATTGAGCGATGTCCGTCTGTCCGTCCGTGTAAGTGTTGAAATCAACTCTGCCTAGGCACTAGAAGAGCCATTTATTTACGGCCGCAGGGACCACTGTGGCGCTCGTTAACGATGAACATTTCTTAGAGGATCCCAACCCCCCTCACTATGTACGCCGCACAAAACACCATGCCTGGCTCTAATTCTTTCAAATCATTTGAAACAATGTAGTAGGTTAGATTAGGCAGGCAGTTGTGTTGCCACAGCCCTCTTGGGTCTATTAATTATTCCCTTTGTGTTATAGAGAATTTACCAAAAAAAAAAAAAAAAAAAAAAAATTGGCTCTCGCCCACGTATTCCGAGTCATGGGCCTTTGAACTTTTCATACAACAGTGCAATTATGGACCATATTTTTAAGATATTAAAAAGGCTTTGAATAACTTTGAAGCTAAATTTTTTTTATTGCTTAACCCATAAAGAGCCGGTGACATTTTTGTGCAAAATTTTATATAGCACTTAATTTTTATTTTTTACTTGATTTAATCTGGTGAAGGGTGTATAAGATTCGTTTTGTTTTGTTATCAAATTTTCTTTAAATTGTTTATATTTTACTTTACACAACGCTCATCGAACTTGGCTCTATGATGTTTAACATTGTGGCCTATGCAGATGCTGTTGTAGTATTGGGGAAATACTCGTATATTCTCGAGATAAGTCTGTCATCGGATTTAAATGAAAGCGTAAAAATGGATCTTGTACTCTTCACGAGTAGATATCAATGTATATGTGGATTATCGTAGACCCGTAAGTTGTTACCTTAATAACCAATTTCGGGCGAAGGCAGAAATGTCAATTGGATTTTTAACATTGTATTGAATTTTGTTCTTGTAACGGCTTCGCTAAAAAACAAACTTTAGATTACGCTGAGTTGGCTATCTTTTCATAAATCTCGATTAGTCCAGCATTTTATTTTAGGAGTACGAACATATGTCATAGTTGCCATAATATATGCCTAATTTACGAAACCCCTTGCATCCGTGTATACTGTGTATTGTTCAATTAAAATACAATATTGTAAGCTTATTGTTGGAAACTGTCATATAATATTTCAATACACCCATACACTTTTATTTTGCATGTTTTTGAAAAGTTGTATTGGTAATCGTGTTATCAACTACACGTGAATTCCATATCACATTGAGAAGAAGAAATTAAACAAACGACATTTGTATTGTTGATGTTAACAAAAAAAAAGAAGAATTTTAAATTTTGCTTTTTTCAGTCCTACGAGAGCTGCTCTATATATTTCTGGCCTAATAGTGAAAATGCGAATATTTATAATCAAAAATGGTTTTATTCTTTTTCAAAGTATTCTCCAGCATGATTTATACACTTTTGCATGCGCTCAAACCAGTTGTCGAAGCACTTTTTCCACTCCGATTGAGACACCTCTAAAACATGGTTTTTGAACACTTCAACAGCTTCTTCTGGCGACGAAAATCGTTGACCACGCATTTTTTTCTTGATGTGCGGAAACAAGAAGAAGTCACTAGGTGCCAAGTCAGAGCTGTACGGCGGGTGACCCATTAATTCGACGTTTTGGCCGGTCAAAAACGCTCTGGTTTGAGCCGATGTGTGAGAGCTTGCATTGTCATGGTGAACAATGATTCGTCTTTTCTTGTTGGTTTTTCTAATTTCTCCGATGACTTCAGGCAAACAAATTGTAGTGTACCACTCAGAAGTGACCGTCCTACGTTGCTCAAGCGGAACAGTCGCCACATGACCAGTTTTGCCGAAGAAACAGGCGACCATTTGCTTCGAAGTGCTGCTTCCACGAACAACTTTCGTTGGATTTTTCTCGTCTCGATTGTTGTTTCGTTTCGGGCTCATACGCATGGATCTATGATTCGTCACCTGTGACGAACTTTTAAACGTCTTTTGAAGCACCGCAATCGTATTTTTGAAACATTTCTTTGCACCAACCAACACGAGCCTTTTTTTGAGCGACTTTCAAATTTTGAGGGATCCAACGAGAACAAACCTTTTTTACGGCCAGGTGTTCATGCAGTATCGAATGTATGTTGGTGGAAGAAATGTCCAAGGATGTCTCTATCTCTCGGTATGTCGCATGTCGATCTTGCATTATGAGTTCACGCACGGCATCAATGTTCTCTGGCACAACAGCCGTTTTTGGACAACCTTCATGGAATTCGTCTTTGAGCGAGCTTCGGCCACGATTAAATTCATTATGCCAATTTTTCACAGTGCTATAGGATGGTGCTTCATTGCCATACAAAGATTTAAATTCATCAATGTACTCTTGTCGTGATAATCCACGTCGAAAGTTGTGAAAAATGATGGCACGAAAATGTTCACGAGTTAATTCCATTTTTTTCTATATTAATTTTGTCAAGCCACTGTAAACAACACAAATAATGGTCGTACGTCAAAACGTTTTGAGTACGATTATGCTTAAAAATGACAAACTTTCCAATGGAAATGTCAGATTGCACTTGGCAGCACTCAGTGTCGCCAGGCCAGAAATATATATAGCAGCCCTCGTATTAATTTTATTATATCGCAAATATTTTATAGTCTTTAATAAAGTGTGCCAATAATTTTGTTCAATGAAATTGAAAACTTTTTTTTGTTTTTTTTTATATTTTTTAAATAGCAAAATAAAATAAAATTAATTAAACTAAATATCGTGACAAATATATTATTCTATCTTGTAAGTATTTTATTTTATTAAATATCGTTTAAATAAAGGTTTTAAACCAATGAAGAAATTGAAATTGACTACTGTGCCAATAATTTAGTACGGCACTGTACAAATAAACGAGAAGCTTCAAAAATAAAAATGTTGTTGTCTAACTGTTTAAAAAAATCATAAATTAATTTTGTTTTTGTTTTTAGGCGCTGCTTACTGTCAGTTTATGGACATGTTGTTTCCTGGTTCGGTACCTATGAAACGTGTAAAGTTCCGTACAAATTTGGAACATGAATATATTCAAAACTTTAAGATACTACAAGCTTCATTTAAAAAAATGAGTGTTGATAAGGTAAGTGCGTGAATGAGTGAGTCAGTGGGTGTATGTGCGTGTGTATGTTAATTTGAATAAACTCTTTAAATTAATAATAAAAAATAATAAAAATAAAGAAAACAAGCAAAAAGTAAGTGATAGTTTTATAATTTTAAAAACTTGAAACTTTGTCTGATTAACTTGATGACCCACTTATAATTTCTTTGTATGTCTTTATTCTTTTTTGTTTTTTTTTTCTTCTTCTTTTGTTTCTCCTAAATTGGTTATTTTCTGCTTGGATAAAATAATATTAAACTGTCAAATCGATTATTGCACTACTCATGATGCAATGAAAAAAAAAACAACAACTAAACGATGTTTGTGTGTGTGTTAGTATAGATAATACCTGTCGATAAATTAATTAAGGGACGTTTTCAAGATAATTTTGAATTTTTACAATGGTTTAAAAAGTTCTTTGATGCCAATTATGATGGACGTGAATATGAGCCGCTTATAGCACGTGGTGGCATTAAATTGGGTAATGGCGTTGGCGGCGGTGGCGGTGGTAGTGGTGTAGGCAGCAGTAATGATTTGCTACATCATCACCATCATGACAAACGTCATATACAAATGCCTTCGGGACGTAATACAACGCATGCGACTACAACACGAACAACCGGTATGACCAAGTTTTATTTATATTCATTACTAATTTTTTTTTCATAATTGATGCCTAAAACATGCCATGGGAAAGAGAGAGAGAGAGAAAGAGAGTTTGAGTCATCAGTAAAAATATTTAAAACAAAGTGAAGCACGTTTTGTTTTATTTTATTTTTCTTTATTTTTTTTTTTAATTTATACCTTGTGGTCCAAATACAAGTATCTTTTTTTTTAATCATATGTTATTTTGACATTGCTAGATTTCTGCAGACAGTTTGTAGGATTGTCGACGAGAACTTGGCAACTGTGGCCAAAAGTATAAAACTTAATTAAGAACTTTGAATCGCCATCTAACTCTATAGCTCAGCATTTCACGCACCAGCATGATGAATATTTTTTACGAAGATCTGAGAATATTCGCTAACAAGATCCATCTAATTTAATTGCCGCATCTGGTGATCGTAAAACCGCGCGCGCTTAGAATCCAATGAATTCGAAGAAGAAAAAAGGTGACAGTTTTGTGTAGGTATTTGGAGTTTAAGCATCTTTGGCTCATTTTTGTTAATGCTGCTGGAAATTGTATTTTATTAAAACGAAAGCACTAGAGAGCCATGATAACAGACTTTATAATCTCAAATGGAAGATATGCAGGATGGCGCACCATATATAGCTCCATTAAATAATCTTTTACGCACTAGGGTTTGAAATCATGTTATTAGCCATTCTTGCGAAGTGATCATCTTTGCTGCTTATTGACAGCGTTAGACGTTTGAGAGATGCCGACGCTTTGCTAGTATTTGTCAGATACAACCAGAAGTTAAAAAAAAAGCCCTAAAAAATTGGACTGATGGTATTAGGCTACTGCAAAGCAAGCTACGGCAATCACATGTACATATGAACTCGTATTTCATAAATTAACTAAATATTTTAAATAAAGTTCCCTTTATTTTTAATACATTTTCAAAAGATACTTTTACTTGGACTACCCGGCTGTATAATTTATTTTGGTTTTAATTAATATTAATTTTTAAAACAGCTAAACCGACAGCACCATTTTATTTTTAAAAACAAGCACTTGTATTTTATTACTGTATAAACATTTTTTTAATATTTTAATACAATTAAAATAATTTCTTTAAAATTTAATTACAATTCACTTGTTTTGTTGTGGTTGCTTTGGTCAATTCACTAAGATTTTTTTTTATTCATTCTGACTCAGTTTTTTATACTTTCCACACTCCATTCATCTACAAACATGATTCATACATTTGTTTGTGTTTTTTTTTTATTTACTTTTATCATTTCTTATAAATTTATTTATTTTTTTTAATTGTCTTGTCTGTCTTGGGATTTTTGAGAACTTTAGGAATTTTACTTTACTGTCAAGGCTGCAATATCCTTAAAAGTTGATGACATTAAGAGAGTTAAGAATGTAGTAGCTACCGAACTCATTTTCTTCTAGCAAGTAGGTTCAGCAGGCAGCTCACATCAATACAATTGCTGACCCCTTTGTGTTACCTGTGAAATTGAAAAGAGAAAGCAGAAAGTCAGAGGATAAAATAAAAGATGTGTAGAGTCAAGATAAATAAGGATGCTACAACAAACAGAGAATGTAAAAGGGGTAGTACGTAGCAGCAATAGATGCAGAGCTTAAACTGCCTACGAATGCCCGTTGACCGGGAAACGCAATCAATCAAAAGACAGTGTTGTTGAGTGCGGGTGTGGGTCAGAGAATCAACTGCAGTACCTCGAAAAGGAACTGCCCGCTCCCCAAGATGGGAATACAAAAAGACTCCCAAAATACCGTTGAAAGAGGTATTATAGCGCGGGGCATAACCAAATGAGGTGTTCAATCGTCTGCTCTTTGCCCTTACAGCTTCTGCAAAAGTACTAGAGAACCATCCTCGTCGCAGGGCCCAGATGCTGAAGTTTCGAGCTTATGAGAGCCAGATTGTTCCTGCAGTCGAACAAGTCAACTTGTTAGATCAGCTGACTTAGTCTAGATCGTAAAAAGTAGCGTCAAAAAACTGCCCTCAATCAGAGAGGGGGATGCACTGCCATGAAGCATATCGTTTTATATTAATACATCCTTTATTTCCACAAGTAAATAACAGATTGTAAATAGGAATTGATAGCTAGTAAACTAACTGCGTGTTATTATAGTTGTTAGTGAAATATTTTCCTGTGAATGTCTCTTAAGTCTTTTAAATATCGATGGAATTATAACAAGAAAAAAAAACAATTCGTGTTTTTAACTTGCAAGCAAGTTGGCTATTAAGCGAACAAACACTCTGCAACTTTTGTTGCGCAACTCTTGAGTTTGTAGGTGAGAGAGGCAAGACGAATAGAAATGGGTACACTGTTTCATGTGCTTGCAATTCTGTTTTGTTTTGTCGTTCGTAGTTTAAACAAAAACAAAATCTAAGCAATAAATACCGAAATTGCAGAAACAAAATTAAAATGTGTGGATACGAATGCAATTTCAAAAGGGAATTATAGAAAAAAATTTCATGTCTGGTGGACAAGGACTAACGCAGAGTGTCTATTTCAAGAACATACAAGGTGTAACGTTAGATGAAAAACATGTGTAAGACCAAATTTACACGATGCGATTTTTTCAGTTCTCTTTCAAAGTTGCTCATTTTTATTTTTATTTCTGCATTAATTCTTTTTTACTTTTAATTAACTACTAAAATAGAAATCTTAACGAAAGATTAATACAACAAGTATCAAGACGAATTCAGTGTCAAGGAAATTAAAAAAAGGCAATTATCTATAGGCCGCATGAGCTAATGCATTCATCCATGGCTCAATAGTATACGGTGGGAGCGATGGCGAATTCGTTAATTTTCGCCGCTAGCCCCCCGAATGTTAAATTACATATAAACAAATAGTATACAGATTTTTTATATATGAAGTTTGACAGTTAGGCTTCCGGCTAAAATCGATGAATTCGCCATCTCTCCCAACGTATATTTATTCACCTTGCATTCAGCTATTATCGATTCGGCTTAGAAAGTGTCACAAAAAATTGCTTGAAAACTCTTTTCATGCTATTTTTCTTCCCTGTATATTTTTGTTCTCCGCATTGCATACAAGTAATTGTTAAAGGCGACTGATTACAACTCAGGGATGGCAAAAAGAGGTAATTTGCGTTTTTTTTTTTTTTAAGTTCAAACTTAAAATTAGTCATGGTGAATAGTAATAAAAAATACAAAATTTTATTTAAATCAATTAAACAAGAATTCATAAAAACTGTTTAATGCAAAAAAGTCTAAAAAGTACAACTTAAAAAATTCGTTTACCATCCCTGTTGCCCATTGGAAAAGTGAAAAAATTTCATAAACAAAAAAGTAAAATTAAAAAATAATATTATGTTCTTATTAGGATATACAGTGGCAACATCGCATAATGGACTAGAGATTTTTTAGTTGAGCGCAATTTTTTTCTCACAATGATAAGAATTTAAAGCAAAAATACAAGCGAAAAAGCAATCTTCTTATTTCATTTTTTATAAATTTAAAAGAGTGTGTTTTCCGATTATTCAATGATGTAACTGTATAAGTTTGCATGAAAATAAATTATTAGAAGGCACAAACCATAATTTTTTTTTAATTTTTTCATAGAACAAACCGACAAAATGTTCATTATAAAAATGAAGCCGGGTTCTTCTAAAATCTATTTTCATTTAAAAGCCTGATAACTTTTTTAATATGTAATCATATTTTAAGTAGAACCAGCTTTCACTGGGTGACATCTTAAATAAAGAAAATGTTTGCACACAATCTGTAAAGAAATAAAATTGAGTAGTTTATCCATCAGTCGATAATATTCTTTGTTAAAAAAAAAAGTTGAAATAAATTTGTCAATTTCGTTAAACAGAATGATCATAATCGAACGCGTTGCAGCGTATTCACCTGCTGGCCAAGTAAATTTTTAACTCGCTCAATGAAATTGAGACTTAATTAAACTTCAGTTTATTATCCACAAATGACCGTAGTCTATAGTTTTAAATATGCAAAATAATTGACTATATTTTTTACGAAAGACTGTTAAACATTTAAAGATTTTTTTTAAATATTTTTTTCATATTTAGAAAAAGAGTTGCCAGAATTGCAATTGTTATTTAAAGCTTTAATTTAGAAAAATAAGGTATTCTGTGATGGATTTCGATTTCGATAGAAAAACGATCTGAAATCGATAAAGGCGTAGCATAATATTTTATTGTTGTATTTTCGGGCTCAAATTCCATTTTGTTTAAAAAAAATTTTGTTTGTAATGCAAAAAATATTGTACCAGTTACAATCCGTTTTTCGGTTTTTATAGCAGCATTCAGAAATTTCCCCTGTTTATCCTATCCGGTGATTGCAGCGCACTAAAATAAGAAAAATTAGTTAGTGGAAGGCTGATGATTTTATTCTTCTGACTGGGCGATTAATTGGCCAATCGAAAAAAAAAATGAATGAAAATGCCATGTCTAAAAGCATTAGGGTATCGGGAATACGTTCACTGATTTCAATAAAGATCATTTTATTAAAGTAACGAGAAGAAAGCGAAACACATCCAGTCAAGAGAGTGAGAGAGTGAGTGAGAGTGGGAAATCCTACTTTCAACGACTAACTCCTCGCATTAGAAATAGTTGTCAAATAGTCCTTGCAGAGCATACCCACACATGGGCTACATTAAAACGAACATTACCTTGTCGTGACAGTTCAAAGTAATGGAAGATTTTGTGAATCCAAAAGGCTCTTCGGCCTTTATTTTATGTCGTCTGTCAGGCAACACTGACATCAAGTCAAAGCTGGAAGGCAAGTCGGAAAGGGGCTCTTGATGCACTGGTAAGGTTCTGCAATCAACTCTGTAACGAGAGAGAAAGGTAAAAGATGCAGCTTAATTACATTAAAAATTTCAAGAATTGATATGACAGTGACCAACATGATTTTTTGAAGAGAAGGGTAAAACTGTGGCCATATTATATTTGCCCTAGATTGTATGGCTAAAATCTCTGTATGCTGGGTAAACGAGTTTACAACCGTCAAGCGATAACCCAAGTCAAGAGTTTATATTTTGACAGCTACATAAAGCTGTTTGCATTGATGACGACTTTGACTTAAATTGAATGTTCCCAAAATTCATGTTCTCTCAAAAGAAATTATTTGGAATCAAATCGAAATTTAAAAAAAAAGGAAAATTATTTTTGAATTCGCAGTGTCTATCTCATTTAGCACGTGTACTAATGGCTGCCAGACTTGATGATATTAAATGCTAAAAATGATGTTAACTATTTGGCGTTTTTTTTTGTGTTTTTTGTTTGATACAACCCTTTACATGTTAATCTTATAAATAATTGTTGCAGCCACCGATCAGCCAATTTTACAAGAAACTCTTCTTTTTACTCGAATAGACACAAAAACTAGAGAGAATGAGGTTAAAAAAGTAGATGAAGGAAAATGGGTGTTTACTTGCATACGAATTTATCTTGGAATGAGAAGTACTTAGGAAAGTCAATAAGTGCGGCTGAAGACGGGCAGTGCTTTCTTAAGCGTTCTGCAAAGCCTCAAAGATTTTGACAAGCATCTTGGGGACTATACGTCAGTCAGCTGGCCTTGAACATCAGTTTGCATTTACTATCCGTTTAGGATTTTAAAGCAGGAATGTTTCCAAGAAGTTTGTTGAGTTTAAGTGTCAGAGTTAATAAGATTAGCATCGACAAAAAATTTACTTTGTATAATTTAAATTTTTAATTTTTTCTTTTGCAGAAAAACATGAAAAAATGGCAATAGAAAGGGAATTTAGAGATTTGAGAAGGTAGAGGGGGAATAAAAATGCAATGATCTGTTTGTTTAGCGCGTTGTGATGCTGCAAAATCAATACATCACACAGAGGCAATAAGAAAGATCGATTAAATTGTTTTGGTTGATTTTGCTTTAAATTTATTTATCTTGACGATTTTGTTTTTAATTTAACGATTTTTTTTTTATAATGACCTCACGCCTAATTTATCTCTGGCAGCTTTGCTTGTACTATCGCCGTGTTGCATTCGTTTCGTTTATCGTCTCGTTCCATAAAATATCACTTACTTTATACTTTTTGTAAAATGTGTACAATATTTCGAATAATAATTACATTTATTTACCATAAGTTACCTACATCTATCATTTTAATATTTCCCCTCTTTTTTTCTTTGGTTTTTGTTTTTTTTTAAATGTTTCATTTTACACCAAACCCACGCACACATATACACACACACAACTTTAAAACAACTAAAAATATGCAATAAAATGAACAACAATCATCAATCGAATCCAATCAATGAAACAACCAATCAACCCAACCAACAAACTACTCACTTTTACAAACTCCATATATAGATTATACCGATTGATAAATTGATTAAAGGCCGTTTTCAAGATAATTTTGAATTTTTACAATGGTTTAAAAAATTCTTTGATGCCAATTATGATGGTCATGATTATGATGCCAGTGCAGCTAGAGAGGGTGCACAGATGGGCTTTGGAGCGGGCAATGTAAAGAGTTTACCAGGCACTGGTGCCGCTCATACAACATATAAAAAACCAACTGTACCACAAGTACAACAACGTTCAACAGTGTCATCCGTAATGAGGCCTAGTATGTGTTTGATTAAAATTTTTGTTTTTTTTTTATTTATTTATATTTGTATTAATCGTTCTGCATTTCACCAAGACACGTAGAAAACAGCATTTAATACTTAAAAAAAAATCTTTTGTAAATTTTTTTAACTCTCGTTTTAAAATTGCTTTTTTCAATTTTTTACTAATATTCATTTTTTGGTTTTGTTTTGTTTTTGTAGTAGACGTGCTTCGCGTTTTGTCGTTAACAAATTTGAAATGAAATATAATATTTAACTTAAATTTTTGTTTTAGTATGTTTTCCATGGCGAAATTATGTACCAGGTGATAGCAGAGGCAAATTCTTTTATTTTCGCCTTGGCTGGAAGTGTAACTCCATCTTCAAAAAAATCGGCGTCAATTTTCTTTTTTTTTTTTTTATATTAAGTTTGACATTTCGTGTAACGGCAAAAATTAATTAATCACCTGCTACATGTTCTCGCGACATTACTTTCTGTTTAAATGAAAAAAAAAAAAAATAAAATAAATTAAATTCGTCTGTATTAATAAATTTTCTTTTGTTTGGTAACAGCTACAAAAGTACCACCAAGAGCTGCTGTTCCCGCTGTAAATTCAAAACCAGTTTTAGCTTCCGCAAATAACAGTGGCATCGCAAAGAAAACTAATGAAAATAATACAGGTGCTGTAACGAATCAACAAATTGAGGAATTATCTAGCCAGGTATGTTTTCACATTATTTGTATTAACGCCGAAAACAAATTCTCGAAATGATTTCTTTCTCTTTAGGTTATGGATATGCGTTTAAATTTGGAAGGCTTGGAAAAAGAAAGAGATTTTTATTTCTCTAAATTGCGTGATATAGAAATTCTGTAAGTGTTTTTATATTAATGTTTTTCTATTGTTTTTTTGCTTTGTTTCTTTAAGAACCATAATTAATTTTTAATTATACTTCTGTTTTTATTAAAGCTGCCAAGAAGCCGAAGAAGGAGACACCCATCCTTTAATACAGAAAATTTTGGAAATTTTATATGCAACGGAGGTGAGTTATTGTTTAAATATTAATAAATATTCGAAAAGTTTGTTTAATTTAGTCCCAGAAATATAGGGAATCCTAAAAAAACTGTTATAAAAAAAAAACTAAAATTTATTGCGATCAGGTGATGTTCCATCCCTTCTTCCCCATGCTTTGCATGATGACGTAACTATGACAAAAGAACGTAAAAACAAGGAGAATGTTAGAAATTTTAACCCTTCAAGGAAGTTTATTTCACACAAAATTTACGGCTGATAAAGTTGAGAAAAAAACTGGCCACAAAACGTGAAAAACTATTTTGTAAAGTTCATTTGTGACCTGTTCCTAAGGTTCCAAGAATTTCTTCAAGTCCAATTTAGAGTTGTTATTTTATATGCTTTTAAAATAAATATGATTTGATGGGAATCGTTTTAACACTTGTTGCCCAACAAATCACTTTAAAAAATGCAAGACTATTATTTATACATTTTTATCTTAAGCATTGGGATTTCATCTAAGTTGCAATAATTTTTAAAATAAATAAGTCTTTATTCCCGTTGGCGTTGTAGTTGTTACAGTAGCTTCTATGTCGTTGCCGTTTTTATCATCGCTTCGTTTCTAAATTCTTATTCTTAAAATATATTTTAAAACGAAGAACAGCCGTTAACAAAAACAAAATGATAAAATAAAGTGTGGTAGCACTGCATTATTTTACGTTATTGTTTTTAAAATTTTTGTAAATTTTGCTATAAACACAAATCAAAGGCTACCGACCATCGACTACCGACTACAAAAGTAGCTAGCTGGCTACAAAAATAGCCAAGTCGCCAGCTACTTAATTCTTTTAACGACTACTGACCACTAACTACAAAAAATAAATATCTGTTTTGGCATACATATGTATTAAAGTTAAGCAAAACAACCAAAAAAAAAACCAAAAAATATGCCAAATAAAAAGTAAATGAAAAATGTAAACAAATTAACAGATGATTATTATTTTTAATGGTGCCACTATAATAGCTTTTCGCGTTTTTAATAGCGATATTTAATGTTTTGCGTTTTTTAAATCATTTCATGAATTTATTGTATTGGCAGCACTAATCTGTTTTTTGTAGTCAAGAAAAATAGGAATTAGCCTAAGTTGGCTACGGGCTACAAAAGTAGCCGTGTAGTCGGTAGGCGTGTACCGGCTTAAAGAATTATTCTCATAAGCACGCATGTATTCTATTTTTGACATCTTTTGTAGTCGATGGTCGCTGGACTTGATTCTGTTTATAGCATTTCTATTAATTTTTAAAATTATAAACAAAAAATAAATAAAATTGTGAGTATTGAATTTTATTTCTCAAGTGAAGATAATGAAAGAATGGATATCAATATACTTCGTAGGATACAGACAATTATGTACTTATAACAAAAAAAAAAAAAAAAAAATAATAAATAAAAATATAATTTGCCTCAATCTTAATTTTTTTCTTAAATTAAAGGTAAATTTATATAAAAGAAAATTAATTTTGAAAATTCAGCTGCTTTTTTAGTAGCTCAATTTTTCTTATTTTTTTATTGCAACATCAGAATCCAAAAGTTCTTCCCTGCGTGATTTTCTTCTATATATTTTCAGGTTTTCCTCATCCAGTGCCAACCTCTTTTTCTGATAATGAGAAAACTGTTTCATGCTTTTTCAAAAACCTTTAGCGTAATGATGATTTCTTTCCATTTCAGAAACTAAAACTTTTTACTGCTTTTAAATTTATTTTATTGTGGTTGTTTCAATTTCGTTGCTTACAATTATGGCGATAGAGTCGTTATAGTCGTTACTATTTTCGGCTCAAAATGCCGAATACCGACTGTGATGCCACATTGTTGCTTTAGTTTCGTTTTCAAATAGTATGTTTTATTAAAAATTTTAATAAAAATTAAATCGAAAATATATACGGATATTGTTTACTGTGTAGTTCACACCTATTTTTTTGGCCATATGTGTATGTTAAGTCAAAAGTATTTCAAAAATTACGATTCTAAGAACAATTATCATAACTTGCAGGATTTTTTTGGACTGAAAAATGGCTTTGCATTATTAAATAATTTTTATCCATATAAATATTTATATCATTAATAACAATAACAATAAAAAATGCAAGTTTTAATATTGCAAAGCTATTTTTCGGATAGACAAGGTCAGTCCTACCTTTAACTAACGTCAAATTGTAATAATGGCCCTAAATCGTTTACAATTCGCTTCAAAATTACATTCATTTTTTTGATTCTTATATCTGAGAAAAAATTCTGTTTTATTTTTTGGCTTTACGTTTTATTCCATCAATGGTTTTACGGCGAATTAGATCTTTGCTTACTAGGGTGTCAGAAGATCAAGTTTTCATGCAAGTTTCATTCAAGTTTTAAAATTTCTCTCATTTTTTAACCAATACACTCGCACTTTAAAAACTTGCTGAGAATTTGCTTTCAAGTTTTCGTTCAATTGAGTCTTTCGAATTACATTCAAGAAAACAGCTGATTGACGTTTTTCCCTCCAAATTTGTGTTAGAAATTCTGCTGTCAGTGTTTTCTTGACATCTTGCTTAAAAACTTGCTTTGAAATTGCATGCAGCCTACGTCACAGCTTTCAATTTTTGTGAATTTTGACAAGCAGTATGTGTAAATTTCTTGAAAGAGAATTGAACAAAAACTTGACCGTGTGACTGCACCGTTAGCCACAGACAGTATATTTAACCTTGTGATATTTTAATTTCACCCAAATTAAACAAAATGAATTTTAAAACTTATTATTTCATATTATTTTTATATATATTAATACGTTTTTTCTTTTAATTTTTTCTTACAGGATGGTTTTGCGCCACCAGATGAAATTCCACCTGAAGATGAGGAATATTAAGTTTGTTTAAGTGTGGCATGTCTTCTATCTATTTCACATTCTTTTGTCCTGTTTTATCAATTATTATTATTCTTTTTATCACATTAACTTGTTTCTGTATGCCCACAAAATGAAATTAAGCAAATTTAATGTTTTTTTCCCCCCCTTCATAAATTATAACAAATGTTCAAAAGAACAAGAGAAGAACCTCTTTTTATATTTAACATGAAGTTGAGATTTTTTTCTTTCTTTGCTAAATATTGACACCTCAACAAAACAAACATACAGTCTTTAACTTATCTTACGTCTACAGGAAACGAAATTTAACAAAAAATAAATTAAATCAATAAAATAAAAAAACATTAAAATGATAAATGAGAGAAACTACAATTAATAAAAAGACGAATTTTAAAATTCTTCACAGAAAACTAATAAAAAATAACGTCGTTATTAAGTGTCGATTGAAATAATTATTTGATGCAACCTGTTTTGGAACATAAATGAAAGTTTTGACTCGTTCTAATTTAAAGTTGTTAGAAATTGTCACTTTAGTCAGTATTTTGTATTTTTTTTTTCAATAAATTTTAATTTCTTTAAAAATAATAATACAAACTTGAAATTTTATTAAAAGAATATCGAGTACATGCAAGTCTACAACAACTACAAGTGCATCAGGGATGGCAAAGTGGGTACAATTGTGCTTTTTTGTAAGGAAAAAAAATCAAAACAATTTTGTTTTGTTTTATAATAATTAAAAATTTAAAACAATTTAATTTGGAAACAAATAATAAATAAAGATTGCATTAAAGGTATGTTTAGTGCAGTTTTTTTCTAAAATACAATTTGTAATTTTCGTTTACCATCCCTGCCACAGCATAAGAAAAGGGAAAAACTTGTGAAAGCAATTATTGTATATAAATACAAATATTCAAAAGTTTCATAAAAATAAAGAATTTATAAATTAATTTCTTTTTACTATTTTTTTTTTTTTCAACACAATTTGCTTGCCAGCGCACCAAATATTTATTTAAAAAATACACTGACGCCACAAAATATTTTAAATAAATGTAAACATCTTTAATGTCAATCCAAGCAAAAACTATCAGCTGAAATACTGCATGTAAATACACTTGTTTAGAATTACTTATTTTCCGTTTGAGAAAGAAAAAATTTTCGTAAATTTTTATCACTGAGCTGCATTTTGTGTAAAGGGAATTGAGGAAAGCATTAGTGTTAAGCCTAAATTAGAGCGTAAGACGCGACGCAATTTTACGATAGCTTTTGCGCTAAAATGACATACCTAAATAAAAGCGCAACGTTCTCTTATGAACAGTAATAAAATTCATAAAATGAAATGCAAAACAGTGATAAAAACGCTAGATAAAGCTAAAATGTCATTACTGTTTTATAATGCCAATTGCAATTCTGAGGTGAACAAATAAGAAAAATTATGTAAACAACAGTAGCTTGCAGCCAACCTCACGACCTTACGCGCTGTCAAAATCGGATTTTCTAATTGATCAGCGTTGACGCCGTGCAATTATGGTTTGCTTTATACATTTTATATGTACATGAGAATATTTGACAGATAGATTGCGTCTTACGCGCTAACTTAGTTATGGCTGTTAGTTTGCCATAGTGCACAAGCAACGTGACCAGTGACCACCATCTGCTCCATCAAATGACAATCACTGATGATGGAAATATCCATCACTGCGTAGAACAAAGTTTTTATCACATTCTTAAAGGGAAAATGAAAAACTTATGTAAACATTTGTATACGTGTGATGTCTGTAGCAAACAGCGTTACCAGCGAATTTTTTTACAAGAAATATAATGAAAATTTTGCTTGATTTTTGAAACAGATTTAATTACAAAACTTTTTATAAACTATATTTTGAACTTTGCTAATCAAGTTTGAGTAAAAACTTAGATTTAATTAACAAAAAAAAAAAAAAAAAAAATGATTAAAATTTAATACGAAAAGCCATACAACGGCAGCGCTGTTTCAATATAAAATTATTGCAAATGGGTTAATAGATAATTGTGTATGTATAAGTTTCACTCACTCATTTCTTGCTGAGTAACGAATGTATATACAGAGCAAGTGAGTGCAAAAATTTTACCTCAGAATTCATGCCGAGCCATTTTGCTTATCTTGCTTCCCTGTACCTCTTGACTACAAATTATAATTTTGTGTTCTAAGTTGGATCCAGAGAAACAAGTCGTGCCGCCGATTTTTTCTTAATAGCCGAGCCGCCGCCGAGTGGTGCGGCTTGTCACGACTCAAAAATGTTAGCCGACAATTTTCATACTTTAAATTTTGTATATTAAAACTACTTTCAGTCAAAAAATATAAATTAAGATTTGAAGCTGTTCTTTTAAATTGATTGTTAATAGAAATATATTTCTAAAGAAAACAATGAATAACTTATTAAATGTATGTAAATAAAATAATTTAATTAATTTTTAAAATCTTGCATCTTTATTTGTAACATTTACTTGCTTAAGCTTGTTTATTTTTGTTGTTCTTCTTCTTCCTAACACAATACACAAGAACTCCCTGATAATCGGCTTTAGCCGACTTACACCCGCCGCCGACAATCTTTTGCTCAGCCGCCGCCGCCGAGTTTTTATCACGACTTGTTTTTCTGGTTGGACCTTAAAAAAGGAGACCGACGACGGTTTTTGAACCGGGCTTGGACTTTTATGCCACCGTTTTTGCTTGCAAAATGTGTCAAATAAATATATTTTTTTTTAATTTTGACGTTTAGCAAATAAAACCACACAGCACTGCTTGGAACTTACAATTCCTTAAATTACATAATCACATGTTCTACAACATGTTTAAAAATGAATGTTAAAAATTCTATCTGGTTCGATCAGTTATAGTTAAAAATATATTTTTAAATCAAAAAGAATCACTTCAAAAATAATTGTCAAATGAAATTTAATTAAAATCACAATACGCTGAAACATTATTAATGCTAAAAGTAGTTAGTGAGGCAGCATTTGTTTTTGATGGCAATTTTTTTAAACTAATTGTAAGGTTTTTCAGCTCTTTTTTTTTTTAAATACGCATGCTCTACTAAAGCAAAATTTTGTTTTTTAGAAAATCAATATTTTTTATCTAACGGAACGGAATAAATGTTTTTTTAAACATTTTACTAAAAAATATTTTATGGCGTAATAGTTTTTTTAATTTGATGCATTTATTGGCTAAAGCTTATGAAATAGAACTTTCAAAATTCTAGAAAAGTTTCTTTTAAAAGCATAAAAATGATTAACAGGACGAGTTCGAAACCTAATTTTCCAAAAGGGAAAGATATTT
The DNA here is from genome assembly GCA_937654795.1 of Cistogaster globosa. NCBI lineage: Eukaryota > Metazoa > Arthropoda > Insecta > Diptera > Tachinidae > Cistogaster > Cistogaster globosa. The sequence continues at coordinate 77,675,343 of OW569407.1, forward strand.
GTTTTTAAGTTAAAACATACTTTTTTATATATTAAAAATTTGTTGAAACCACTTTTCTTTCTTAAACACACGCAGCCACACATGTGCAGTCATAAATTTAATTTAACAAATTTTAATATTTCTTAGCATTAAAAAATAACTGACTCAAGCCTTTTTTATTGAAAGAAAAGCAAAATATTAAAAAAAAACACTTGATCTAATTTCTCTCTAATGGCCTTTAATTAAACATTTAGTACATGAAATAAAAACATTTTTATTTTAAAAAATAAGTTTCTTTTATTAATATTGATAAAAGCAAAATAAATATTAAAACCAATAAGTTATTGTTTTTATACAAATTACAAAAAAAAAAAAAAAAAAAAACGAAATAATTTATTATAATTTTTTCGTTTAATATTTTAAAAATCAAACTAAGTAAATTTTTTTATGTCTTTTTATAATAGAAATTAAATTATATTAAAACAAAAAATAACTTCTATTAAAAAACTATTTTTCTTAATCATTTACTTTCTTCTTTTGTCATCTAGCGGCGAAGCTGTAATAAAAACAAATTTAAAACAAAATTTTTAATTTTCAGTTTTGATTTTAATTCCAGGTCAAGTCAATAAAGACAGTTCGAAAAATAAAATGAAATTTTTATTTTATTATTTTTTATCAAACCTTTTTAATTTAAAAAAGAGCGTGGTTTTTTTAAATCACAAAAAAATGCTCATAAAATTTAAAGCTGCTCAGACATGTTTTTAAGAAGGTTGCGTGTTCATATCACGTCGGGGTCACCAATAAAGAAACACAATTTATGTTTTTCTTTTTATAAAAAATTATTTTATTTCAAAAACTTAATTGACTGACAAAATGAATTTTTACTACTCAACTAAATTATTTTTTACCAAATTTTTGTAAACAAAAATCATTGCAATTGCGATTAAAAAATTATCAAAGTATGTAAAGTAAAAAAATTAAATTTTGTCAAGTATAATCGCCACAATGGCAAAATTAGTAACTTATATATGACATAATTTTAAATTTGCAATTACATCTGGTAAAATCTTTTTGTGTTAAAAACAGCTGATGGCAATACATTTAAAATATACCATAAACAGGCTTTCATTATACTAAAAACGCTTTCAGTTGGCCACCATTGCCCGGATCCACATTTGGCCTTCTTGCAGCAAATCTAATTTTACTCTAAAAATAAAACTTCATGTTAAGGCGCAACCAAGGCGAATCAGTTACAGTAATAAATAAATTCACCAGTAAAGGCCAGGATTCCCTATCATACACAATCGAACGATTTAATCACACAAAAATCTGACAGAATTCTGTCCTACTTTAAAAATCGTTTCAAAATGGCGTCGTACGTGCCACACTATTATACAAAAAAGATGCAAAAAACAGATGCTTTTAATTTTTGTTGTTGCTTTCTTCTCATCTTTAACAGTCCACCCTAAATACGGGCGTTAGGCACGACGTAATTTAGCGTCTAGTTTTTACGCTGTAATGAGTAACTTAAATAAGAGCGCCAACGTTGTGAAACGAACAGTATTGTTTACTTATCTTATTTGCTTAAAACCACAAAATTAAAATAATTAAGAGAGATAAAATCGCGAAATTGACCTTAAAGTAGCTGTAATGTCATTACTGTTGGAAATACCTTTGTATATACCACAAGAAAAAACAATAACAACACTTCTTTTGCAGCCAACTTCACTTTTTACGCGCAGTCAAAATTGGATTTTTCAATTGTCCGACGTTAGCGTCGCGCTATTTGGGTTGGTCTCATACATTTTGTATGGGCATGAGAATTTTTGACAGTTAAATAACGTCTTACGCTCGTATTTAGGGTGGACTGTAAAAGAAATCAACTCTGATCGCATAGAAAAAATCATTTTATGAATTATTTCAAAAGATTATAAAATCGTACAGATATGTCAAAAAGTCTGTCACACACATACACTTTTAATCCACACTATCATACTTTTTGAGCACACATGCAATTTTTGACAGATCGTACGAATGAGTATTATAGTGAATCCTGGCCTTAACCAGTAGCGAAATGGCCATATGAAAGTTTAACCCAAGCCAATACATTTTGATTTGGTTTTTTTAAGACGGGTATTTCGAGAATTTTACGCAATTGTTCTTTGTAAGTAATCAAGCTCGATCAACACCCAGAATGAAAATTATTTCCGAATAAAATAAATTTTGTATTAATTTTACATTTGATTGTTGCTTATTTATAAAATGCCCAGGCGCTTTCACTTAATAATAAATTTATTCCCTATAAGTTGTTGCTTTTTCTTAGCATAAATATTTAAGAACTTAATTCTTGTTGGGCGTTTTTTATTTGTTTGATCTTTGATAAAAAAAAAACGTTTTCGCATTGCAACGATTGTTAATAACACCAATTCCTAAAGAGATTAAATAGGTACTTAAAATACAATTTTCTATAATATTAAACTTAAAATAATAAATATAAATTATAATTAACTGAAAATAAATAAAACTAAAAATCACATGTGTGTTTTATTTCGAATGAAAAACTTTATTCGTAACAAAGAAAACAATTAAATAGAAATGTGCAAATAACTTTTAATTATTTGACGGCTGACTGGATGTGAGGTTGCTTGTGGGTACCATCACAAAAAGGACGATGTTTCGTATGTTTACAATTGCACAGCCAGTAGTCACCAGTTTTCTCCACTTTAAAACGGATTGGTCTACAAAAAATTTAAAATAAAGTTAAAAGTATTGTTAGAATAAAAATTTTAAATAAACAATAGGTCCACATAACTAGTGTTCTTATTATATGAACGGACCACTGCAATGTTAAGAATAATCTGTTGTGGAGGAACTAGGATCGACAGGAAGTGGATTAAAAGTATACAGGCGTTAAGTCTACCGATAAGCCATTGTTAGAGGATAATAAATAGAGAAGTTTAGACAGAACTAATCGTTGAAGGAGGATTATGGTGGCATACAGTATCCCGCGCCATTTGGTCAATGTTGGAGATGGGAGAGATCAAACCATTCCTAGTTTGAAACGGAAGGATTCTTAGGGCAGTTAAAGGTGTGACCACTGCTTTTATTGGGGAAAGTTTTTGAGGACTATTATACGCACATAACCAACTTAAACAGTTTATTCTTCAATCATAGGGATTTTAGGATTCAAAAATATTCCTATGTTCACCCTACCTCAGTTTAATTTTCAAAAATTCGTTTTTATGGGTCCCGTCACAAATAGGTTGACATTTCGACTTGCCGCACAGACACCAACTGTATACTTTATCTGCAACAATTAAAAACCAATAATGCATTAAGTTATGTAAAATACTTTTAAAAATTACAACTCCGATGACCCTGCGGGTCAATTATTTCTCATCTTGTTGATTTACTTACTTTGATCTAAATGGATTTTAAAAGGTTTCTTATCAAAAATAGCACCATTTTCCGCTTGCAAGTGTGAAGTTTGATTTCCTTCTAAAACATTTTTTGGTATAGTTTTAGTTTCACCGACTTTCTTGCTGGCAGTGCAATACAATCGTTCCTGCTAATTTAAAATTAAATTTTTACTCGTATAATGAAAAATTTAACAGTTAAAACTTACAATAAGTCTTAATGAAGGGCAAGCGTTTCGCAGTGAATGAAGCATATCGCATAAAATCAAAACTGTTCAGTTTTATTTTATTAATAATTTAAAATACTTTTTTCTCTGTAGTATCGTAGATGTAAATTCAGAAAAACTAATGTCAGCTGTTTGTCAATAAAGTTGCCAATGGGGTAGGAATTTGAAAAAGCGCCAGAACGACGGTTCAATGTTTGGCGTTTTTTTTTAGTATTTAATTAGATTATTATTTTTAGACAGGGAAAGTTTAATTTTTTTTTACTTCTCTGAGAAACTTGTTTTAAGATATAAAAATATTTTTATTTAATAAAATTTTATTTTATGTGTGTGTTTGTACATTGAGCGATTGAAATGTTACGTTGACCTTCAATTTTCACTAGTTAATGGACGCATTTGTGTTAAGCGCTTGTCAATTCTTTAAGTGTTTGGTCACCATGCTGCCAGGTGCTTAGAATGCTGTTAACCAACATAGCACAGACACAAACCTAATTATTTTTAGAGTTACCAGTACATATTTTACAATGAAAAGTTTAATATTTATAGGTAAGATCATACCAAGGCGCATTGAACAAGGACTGCATCAGATCAAGTCTTCATTATGTTTTAGCTTTTACGTGTGTTTTGTTTTTGTAAAATCTTATTGAGCTGTCAAAAATGTCCGGCAATATGTGTGTGGAAAATAAGAGAGCCACTAAAAATATATTGAAACACATAAGCACATATTGCCAGACGTTTTTGACAGCTCAAAAGTTTTAACGATAACAAAATACACGTAAAATTTAATGCATACATTTCGAGTTCTAAACAATTCTATGACATAAACTTACATTTCAATTTTATGTGCACTAATTAACATTGATTTTGTATTTAACAAATTTACTTTTTTACATTTGTTTAAAAAAAAAAATACTACCAGCTGATCAGAGATGGATAATATATTTAACTGTACTTTCTTACAAATTATGGGTAAACATTTTATTTAGTTGATGTGTCACCCAGTTAAAGCCGGTTCAATTTAAAGTACACTTTATTATTGACTGGTACCTTGTTCAGCTTTTCATGCGGAATGCTGTTAAACTACATACATAATTTTTTTTGAAAAATTCATCAAAAAATGTTGCAGAAGTAGTATTCTGTCTTACTATTGAAAAACATATGAAATATTTCTAGCAAATTCTTATCGAAGCTGTGAAATAAAGCAAATATTCATTATTTCAAGTGGATAAAATGTTGCCAGAAACATTTCATATGTTTTTCTATAGTAAAAACACAACACTACTTCTGCAACACTTTTTTATGGATTTTTCACACAAATTTTTTATGTATGTCGTTTGACAGCATTCCACGTGAAAAGCTGAACAGAGTACTAGGCTAAAGCTGTAAACTAAAGCAAAGAGGCATGATTTCATGTGGAATTCTTCAAACAGCTGAATGTATGTATTTTGCTTACATTTCTAAAACAATGTATTATACGTGAAAACAATAAAAAGTTAATTTCTCTTAAATCGCCAGATGGACACCACATTGTAAATGTCAAATTTTCCACATGAAATAATCAATGTTGCTCAACAAATATTACAAATTCAAACAGAGTACCAGGCTAAACACACAAGCAACAAAATGTAAAAAAAATTTAAAAACATTAGCTTAGCCTTACCACTTTGCTAGCCCCGCTTGTGTCACTAACCACTTACCCACAAAAAAAATTTTTATGTAAATACTTTTGATAGTGTATGTTGGATCTTACTTTTATTAAAATGTAAATTTGGCCACAATGCAGTTAAAAAAAAAAAAACTAAAATCCAAAGATAAGCGCATTTATCTATTTACTACATACGAATGAACAAATTGTATGCAAAACCAAAATAAAATTACAAAAATGTGCCGGTCATTTATAAAGGAAATACATATGATAAGAAAGATCATACAGAAAAAACATACAATAAATGTAAACAATGAGTAGATTACAGAGCGAGAGCTGAGAAAAGCAATGTACAAACACAAGAATATACATGTGTGGGTGTGTATTTCGTAAACGAAGGAAATAACGGTCAGTGAAGAACAACAAACGAGATGTTAACAGAAAGAACTTTTAATATAAAAAAAACAAATTATTTATTTATTTTACTCTCGAGAGAAACAACTGACAAGAACAGAAATTATTATTCAAACGTGTGTGAAAAAGAAATGTATTTTTAAGTTTTCTTCTAGTTTTTTCATAAAAATCGCCCGCTACACTAAAATATCAGACGTTTACCGACAACGAACGCGAACGGAGCAAATAGCACGGAACTAAACGGTACAAAATCGGAAAAGTAAACGCAAGTTATTTAACTAAGAACAAAATATTATAAAATAATACTATATGCACAGTATATATACACAATTGTATAAATAAATATACATACATATGTTTGAATGGATGTACAAAACATACAATAGATAAAATGTGTACATACTTACATATGTGTAGTGAAGCTGAAATGAATTTAAAACATTAGAAAATTTTAATTTTTACATTATAAAATACAGTGTAAATCTTATTTTAATTATTTTAATAAAAACAAAGTGAAAACAATTAAAATTTGTTACAAAATAAATAAAAATTTGTCTATAAAATTTTTTTTATGTCATGTGGAAATCAATAAAGTTTTAAAAATAAATTTTTAAAAATAATTTGTCCCGTAAAAAATAATTTAAAAATAGCTTGACTAAGAGCAAGTTGTTGGTAGCAGCAGACTTATTTTTTCTTATTCCCAAGTTATAAGTGAAACGAGTGAGGAAAAAGAGAACAAATTTCTGGATCCTTTGGTCAAAATGTCAGGTGATGTGCAACCACGTAAACGCAAGGACAAGAAAAAGAAACGTGGTAAGTGAAAACTACTTATTGTTCTTCTTTCAAATAATTTTTAGGTGGCGTTTATTCTTTAAATATGTTTTTTCTTTACAAATCATATATTTTTTATTACGTCGTCGTGTGTCAGTGACTAGTGCGTGTGTGTGTGTGCCTGTGTTGCTTGCTTTGTCCTATTATATAAAATATTTTTGGTACTTTTAAGTTTATGAAAATTATATTTTTCATTTTCGTTTTAATTTTCATTTCACACATGTCACTTGTACAGTGTTTGTTGCTACATTTTGAACACTTTTGAATACATAATACAATTTTTAAGTCCTTAACATACTTAAACATTCTTTTTTTTTAATTACAGCAGTCAGTATTTAAGACTTACTAAATGGGTTCAACATTAAAATCCAAAATAAAATATGTGCGCCAGTGTTTCAAGATTAAAACTACTTTTTTTAAGAAGTTTTCTTTGCGGATTTGGAACTAAAGCGTCCTTAGTGTACAACAATATAGTTCTAATACAGTAGAACCCCAATAGTTCATAAGCGCATAATTTTTTACGAACTAGAGTGTTTTTTTTTCAATTAAGCGAGATTTGGGTTAAGTGAAGTAAAACCAAACAAAAAAAAAAATTGTATGGGTGACAGAGAATCAAAAAATTAGAAAAAATAATATTAAGTACTATATGTAATTTTATATAAAAATGTCATCGGCTCTTAATGGGTTAAGCATAAAACTAAAAATTAGTATCTCTTTAAAAACTTCTAAATGATACCAATATTGATATCTCAAAAAATATGGTGCACAATCGTACTTTTCTATGAAATATTCAGAGTTCCACAAGTCGTGAAATATGGGCGAGCACTAATTTCTTCACTTGATGTTTTTTTCTTATTTTTTTGTTCTCTGTCTCCACATATATTTGTTTTTTTTTTATTGCAGTTACTTCACTAAACTAGATTTACATGCATAGTGTAGGGTATATAATATTTGGCATAGCCTAATATACCACTCTCATACTCGTTTAATCTGAGATTGATAAGCTGAAAAAGGTTAAATGAAGACAAATATATAGACTAAGAAATATCTGTTTATATCTTTGAAAAAATTTTTTTTTTTCGTTTTCTTCAAGTGTTGTCCAATTTTCTTCTGCAAAACACGACAAGTTAAAGTGCCTTATAAAATCTTAGTTGTCAGCTTTTAGCTTCTCTTCCGATTCCATAGCTTACAATATCGTCCATTCTGCTAAAATTTATTTCCTTTTCGCTGTTCTTATTCCAAAGAAAACTAAATTCTTCTTGTGTGTCTAGTTTGGTTTTTTACAACGAGCTGGAAAGGAAGTGAAGTTGACTGATTCTTAGTTTGTTTTGTTTTTTATTGTTAAAAAGTAATGACAATTTAGCAGAAATGTTTCTCGCAGCATGTTTTTCAAACTAAAAAGTGTATCTGGAAACATTTATTTTTCAACTACGAAATAACATAAGCAGCACTTTTATCTTACGGAATTTTTGACAAGACCATTTATTTTGATTTAATTTTGTTGTGTTGTGTGAAGAAAACAAAAATAAAGTTAATGATGCAGAAAAGCCTTTGCTCAGTAAATGTTAACTTCTAAAGCCTTGTACTCTGTTTATATTTGTCAAAATTGTAGAGCAACATTGATTATTTCATGTAGAAAATTTGACATTAAAAATGTGGTGTCTATCTCGGGATTTCGTTAAATTTAACGTTTTATTTTTTCACGTATACTACATTAGTTAAGAAATGTAAGCCAAATACATATGATCAGCTGTTGTTTGAAAAATTTTACAGGAAATAATGCCTCTTTGCTTTATTTCGCAGCTTTGATAAAATGTTGCCAGAAACATTTCACATGCTTTTCTACAGTAAAAGCAGAGTAATACTCTGCAACATTTTTTCATGACTTTCCATAAAAATTTTTTATGTATGAAGTTTGACAGCATCCCGCATGAAGAAATGAACAGAGTAACAAAATTAAATCGCTGTATTTTCACCACTAGCTAATTGTCAAATTTTTCAAGCGAAATAATGCATGTTGCTTAAAATTTTTCGCAAAATCGAACAGAGTACCAGGCTTTACGTGCAAATTTTTTTTTAGCTGTTAGAGCTATTTTACACCACGGCATTTTGCATAAAACTTGTTTCATGAAATTTTGTTTGTTGTTTGTGTACTATTTGAAATAACACAAACAACTACAGTAACGAATATAAAATTAAAAGCGAAATGTACAAATTCAAATGCCATGAAAAATTTCATAGTATAGGGACGCGATGAAACTCGGTGAAACTTACTTCTCTTATTGGTCAAAAGTAATGTCAATTTAATTATTTTTATTTCAATCAAGCGATTTTATCTCCATTTTATATTTCTATTTCTCTTATTGGTCAAAAAGAAATGTCAATTTAATTATTTTTATTTCAATCAAGCGATTTTATCTCCATTTGATATTTCTATTTAGGGGATTGGAATATTTAAAATAAACTGTCACAGTGTTGAAGGTCTCTTTTAAGTGCCTTATTTAGGTCTTGTTGGGGTATCAAATGAGATCTTTTGTACCATTTGGGGGATAATTTTTAGAATACAAATTGATGTGTATTTGTTTGTTGTAAATCTGTTTAGATTCTCTTTTATTATTTTTAAGTTTTATTATTTACCTTCTTATTTCCTCTCTTAAGTTAACAAAAATAAAATAGAAGACCAGAGATTTTAAGTTAATAAATATTTTAGTAAAATTAATTTATAGATGAAAATAAAACAAATACTCGTACATATAAAAAACTTATCGTCAGTAAACAATTTATTTCGAGTGTTTGTTTTTTTTTTTTGTTTTTTGATACAACAATTTATTTTTAAAAAATTTTTATTTTGAGACATTAATTATGTTGACACACTAATTTTATTGCGCTATTTTTGTTGCAGTTCAGTTTTCAAACTTATAATTTAAAAATAATTTTAGTTTGTATTCTCGTTTTTTTATGGACTTGAGTAGTGCAATAACAATTAAAATAATTTGAAAATTTCACTTGGCATGACATTGTGCAGTGTGTGTGTGTGTGTGTGTGTGTGTGTGTGTGTGTGTGTGTGGAGTGAATGCAAATTAATTTATTTGTCAAATTAATAAAACAATTATTTTGTTGTTAACAAATGCTATTAAAGATCATTTAAGAAAAGATGTAAGGTTTTTTATTGTATTATTCTTATATTATTTTCCAAAACAGAAATGCAAGTTATTTGTTGGTTGGAAATGCAGGTATCTGTACGTATATCGCCGGTTGCTTAAGCCAGCTCATCAGAAAACCTTTATCCAAATGTTTAGAAAAGCAAAAACATTTTTCTTTAAAGCACAGTACTCTGTTCATCATTTTGTGCGAAATGTTGTCAAAAGTCCATATAAAAAATTACTGCATAATAAATGAGAAATAATGTTGCTGAAGTAGTACTCTGTTTATTTGTGAAAAAGTCGCGAAATGTTTCTCGCAGCATGTTTACAAACTAAAAAGTGGTTCTGGCAACATTTAACTCTCAACTACGAAATAACATAAGCAGCAAGGCCTTGATAAGCAGCACTTTTTTCGTACGGAATTTTTCACAACCATATTTTCAGATCGTTTGTCTTGATTTACTTTTGTTGTGTTCAAGTAATTTAAGAAAAGAAATGGAAAAAGTTTTTATTTAAAAAGAGAAAATGATAAAAATAAAGTAAATGATGCAGAAAAGCGTTTGCTCAGTAAATGTTAAATTTTAAATCGCTGTATTGTCACCACTAGCTATGTAATTGTCAAGCTAAATAATGCATGTTGCTTAAAATTTTACGCAAAATCGAACAAAGTACTAGGCCTAAGTGTAAAAACTTCAAAAACAATTAGAGAGAGAGCGCTATATTCGGCTACAACGAATCTTATATACCCTTCACCATCTATGTAAAAATAGTTTAGTGAAGTTTAGTTAGTAGTTAAGTAAAGTTAGAGACAGGCGTGATGTTTCCCCACTGCCTCGAAAGACATGAACCGTTCTTGCTGAATTTCAATAGCAAATTTTCCGAAACTATGCCTGATCGACTGGCGTATGTGAATTTTTTAAACTCATCAAGTGGCTTGGCAAACTTGATTTCAAAACTAACACGGACGGACATCGCTCAATCGACTTCGCTATGCATAAGAAGCCAGGTACTCTGTTCATATTTGTGAAAATTTTTGAGCAACATTGATTATTTCATGTAAAAATTTGACATTTACAGTGTGGTGTCTATCTCGCGGTTTAAGAGAGTTTAACGTTTTATTATTTTCACGTAGACTACATTGTTTTAGAAATGTAAGCAAAATACGCATGAAATAATGCCTCCCTGCTTTATTTCGCAGTTTTGACAAAATGTTGCCAGAAACATTTTATATGTTTTTCTACAGTAAAATCAGAGTACCACTTCTGCAACATTTTTTAATGACTTTTTCATGCAAATTTTTTATGTATGTGGTTTGACAGCATTCCGCATGAAAAACTGTACAGAGTACCAGGATTTAAACAAAAAGAACAAGTAATTGTTAACTTTAGCAACATAATATCTCATTTTTTTTGCTTTATTTTGTTTTGTATAGGCTTTTGACAGAATTTAGCATTAATTTTTTTAATATTCACTTTTGATAAAATTTCGCCCGAAATAATTAACGCAAAAAGTATGCTTTAAAAAAATAAAAATTATGGCGAATAAGTCCATTATACGGCAATGACAGTGACCCTCTATAATTTCAATATTAATTAAATATAAACTTGATTTTTACAACAACAATAAAATGAATTTTAATAAGAAGAAAATCAAAAATTACATTTCCAACAATTCTTTTCGAAACAAATTAACTACTGTCACCACAATAAGCTTCTTGGCCTTAAAACTAAATGCGTGGGTTGTTTAGGAAGTATATACAAACAATTTTTTTTTAATGTTTAAGAACAAAGAAAATTCATTATTACTTGTGGTAGTAACGAAGTGTTAATGGACTTGCTGGCCACTTAATGTCTGTTCATGTTCGTTCAATGTTTATTTGTAATTTTATTAAAATATAAAAAATTAATGTTGTTTGTTAAAATTCGTTGCATACGTGTGCACAGTTTTCATGGACAAATTAAAATTGTGTTGTTCTCAAACTGTGGGATAGAATTTTATTAATCGCAGAATGAAAGATTTTTTTACAATATTTCTGGTACCATAAAGCCTGGTACTCTGTTCGAATTTGTGAAAATTGTTGAGCAACATTGATTATTTCATGTGCAAAACTTGACACTTACAATGTGGTGTCTATCTCGCGATTTAAGAGAATTTAACGTTTTATTGTTTTCACGTAGACTACATTGTTTTGGAAATGTAAGCAAAATTCATATAATCAGCTGTTGTTTGAAAAATTCCGCATGAAATAATGCCTCTTTGCTTTATTTCACAGCTCTAGTAAAATGTTGCCAGAAACATTTCATACGTTTTTCTACAGTAAAAATAAAGTACTTGTTCTGCAACATTTTTACATGACTTTTTCATACAAACTTTTTGTGTATGTAGTTTGACAGCATTTCGCATGAAAAACCGAACAGAGTACCAGGCTTAACACCCCATCTCTAGAGGCTGTACCTTTCTAATCGGGGCTCTAGATGGAATGGACTGCCTTCTGCTTGCCATTTATCCACATTTTAAACAACGCATCGACTATTACAACTCAACAAGAATTATTTTCTAATTCCACTTAGGATATGGTAGAATTTGAACTCATGAAAAATTGCTTAACAAACAAGCACAAACCTTTTCTAACTCACAAATCATTGCTGCTCAAACTGTGCTAGCTAATTTTTCTTTTTTCTGTTTTACCACACATGCACTCAGCACATTTTGCAGGAGAGTTTAAACTTCTTTGAACTCGCAAATGTTTAAACAAGTTTACTTAACAACGAAGTAGTGGTGCCGGCGAAACGATTTAAAAGAAAATTATAGACTGTTGCCCAAGTCCACACGAAATAAGTGCAGATCATATTATTTCGCAGGTTCAAAAAAACTGTTGCTGAATACATTTCGCAATTGAAAAAATACGACGCCAGCAACATTTCATATATTTTCAAAAAATTAATAGAGGCCAACAATATTTCCTACGTATTTTGCACTAACTTCTCATGAAAATTTATAAAGTAAAACTAAATAGCGCGGAGTCAGCACTTAACATTTGAAATATCCGATTTTGACAGTAAACATGACTGTTCAAGACGCAAAGTTGACGCTCTTATTTAGGTTTGTCATTTGAACGTAAAGCAGTATATCCACGATCGTGTGCTGCACGCTTTGATGTACACATGTTGAATGAATATTCAAAAATTCATTTTTAGTTTGATTTTGTGCTGTCAACATCGCGCTTTCTTTATTGCGAAAATGACGCTAGCAAAAAAACATACGTACATACATGCAAACGAAAGAGAAAGAAAAAAAGTAGTGGAAAAAAAATTATGAATGTAAGAGGGGTTAAAAATTATTTTTCCTTTCTTTCTTTCTTAAAATTGTGCGCAACACATTTATTTATTTATTAAACTTTGAAGTTTCCCTCCTAAGTTTTTTTTATTTGTAGCAAATTGCAGGAAATGACTGGTAAACTTCGATAAATTCCAAGATAATTTTTGTTTCTTCCGACATTTAAGACAACCGCACAACTTCAAATCTCTTTTTAAATGAAACATATGTACGTGCTTGAAGAATAAACACCATACACACATCAAAGTGTGACATTTTGCATGCCAAAAATCTAATTTTTTTATTTTTTGTCAATCATGATCTGTGTAACATACACTAATACATTTTCACAAATACTACCATAATGAAAGACGAATATCTTGATGGTGGATAGATCGCTAGTAGCGTTAAATTCCCAGCAAGAAATTAGTGAGGGAAACTTATACATACACAATTATTCACTAACACATTTGCAATCATTTTATACTGAAACAGCGTTGCCGTTGTACGGCTTTTTGTATTAAATTTAAAAGAATTTTTTGCTTGTTAATTATATTTAAGTTTTTACTCAAACTTGATTAGCAAAGTTCAAAATAGTTTATAAAAAGTTTTGTAGTTAAATTTGTTTCAAAAATCAAGCTTAATTTTCATTATATTTTTTTGTAAAAACAGTCACTGGTAACGCTGTTTGCCATAGACATCACACGTATACAAATGTTTACATCAAGTTTTTCATTTTTCCTTTAAGAATGTGATAGAAACTTTGTTCTACGCAGTGATGGATATTTCCATCATCAGTGATTGACATTTGATGGATCAAATGATGGTCACTGTTCTTGTAGGGTTTGTTAAGGCCGGGGCACATAGAATCCGTCATACGTTAAACTTTGACAAATTCAACTGACGAGTAAGTTAAAATACATGTTTTCTTATGAGCGTTGTCACAATCAATACGTGTCCGTCAACGGAAAGTACGAAAGTTAGTTAACTTTTAACTTTTGAATACTTTGACAACTATCAACTACTTCTTCTTCTCTGTTTTCTTTTAACTCTTGCTGTGTTTCAATTGTGTTTTGTGATTTTAATAAAACAATTTTGGTGGCAAACAATAAAATACAAATTTAATTAATTTAAAAAATAAATAAAATACAAATTAAATTTAAAAGTGAATAAAAATAGAGAGCAAGCTTTGGTTTAACATCCGTCAGCAAAGTATTCATTGTGCCAACCTCATCCGTCGTTACTTTGACTTTTGTTGAATTTGTCAAAGTTTTACGTATGACGGATTCTATGTGCCCCGGCCTTTACTTCGCTTCAAAAAACTTCACCATGAGCTAGTGTTGCCAACGCTATGATTTAGAGAGAAATTATCGTTTTTATTGGCTTTAAGTAACCAGTATACTTTGCTGTTTTTTTTAAATAAGTAGATCTTATTATTATTAAAATGACCAGAATGTTTTTATTTTGTACTTATTTTTCTATATAGACTTTTGAGAGTATTTCGTGGAATATACTGTTTGAGAACTTCTGATTACTTGCAATCATCTTGAAAATTATATACATTTGGAATTGGCATTTTTCCATCCATATGATTTGCAAAATCGTTTCAATTTTTTTTTCTTTTTCCTTAATGGAATATTTTTCGCTTTGTTTTGTTGTTAAAAAATTGTTTGTAAAAATTTAAGTAAATATTTATTTTGTGAAATATGGAAAAAAAAATTATAATTTAATGAAATAAATTTTAACAATATTTTATAAAAAGACTACTAATAATTATTTTTTATTTTATACTCAAAATAATGCATAGAATCTTTTGATGTCCGCAAATCAGAGGGCGAATTAATCTTTTCCCGCAAATCTAGCCTTCAAGGTAGAAATGAAATTAACTTAACAAAAATTCATAAAAGTTCCTGAAAACTATCCAAAACGCTTGTAGTTAAAAAAAAGGAAAAAGCTTTTAATTTTGAAAATTGCTTTCTTGCCACTGACAACATTTTCACTTTTACTAACAAATCCAACCTGTTAAGCTTGTAAATTGAAACTGAATTTAATTAAATCAATTAAAATTTTAATTAATTCTTTTTCATTAAGATGATGAGGCTTCACATGGTGTGCACGTGACCAAATTGGGTTCAGATGATGTACTGTTGCATGTTCATGAGGAACATGGCACTGGAGGTCATTGGTGTGCTAAGATAATTTTCTTTTCTCTAATGGCCATACTAATGGGTTTGGTGTGTTTGATAATATTAGAAAATCGAGGCATATCCGATGGTAAGTAAATGACAAATTTTCTTCTCCAATATTGAATTAAATATTAAAATCATTGAAATTAATATTCCGTTAAAGTGGATACACCTTTATCGGAGTCTAGATTTTCAAATTACTTTGATGGTTGGGTAGATGAACATCGTGATGACCATGATGATCATCATGATAGTCATGGCTCTTTGGAACATGATGATCATGATGAAGACAATCATGATGAACCATTTGAGGAAGAAGTCGATCATTCTGAAGGTGATGAAGAAGAAATTGAAGAGGAAGATGATAATGTTACACCTGAAGAAGAGGATGAAGATGGTGATAATGCTACAGCTGAGAATGTAACTGCTGAGCAGGAAGAAGAGGATGAGGAAGAGGAAGAGGAAGAAGAAGACCCCGTAGAAGATGATGAAGACAATGTAACAGCTGACGTGGATGATGATGATGGTGATAATGTTACAGCCGAAGATGTTGACGATGACCATGTTACAGCGGAAGATGAAAATGTCACCAATGAGGCTACTGTCGAACAGAACGAAGATGATGACGATGAGGAAGATAACGATAATGACGATGACGATGACAATAAAACTAATGAAGATGATAATGTTACCAGAGAAACTTCAAAACCTACCTCACAAGGAGCTTTTGCTGACGACGATAATGCTTTTGATGAAGTGAGCTTATTATTAAAAAACAAAAGATCTTAGAAATACTTATAATTTTTTTTTTAATTCCTTTAGGAGGATGATGATGATGATGGTGTTCTCGATTCCTTTGAAACAATTGTAGATAATGATGCAGCAGAATTAGAACTTTTAAAAGAGAAGGCACGTCAACAGGCAGCCGCCGATTCTAAACAAAATGTAGCTTCAGCTGAAAATGACTTGGAAAATGAAGCTGATAATGCACCCTCATGGGCTTCATCACGTAAGTATTTTTGTGAGTACTAAGCACTCGTATAGAAAAATTTCGTACGAAAATAATTATACAGGAGTGCATAGAGACAGCAAACGGGTTTTAAGCAAATCGAGGTTTACTGTAAGATTTCGTATAAAGCAAAGAATAAAAGAAAGTGCTCTAATGACTAATGTCTTGTTTTGACCACAAGAAAAAACATTTTTAATCAGGCAAAGAAATAAATTTTTTAAATTTTTTTCGTCGTTTTATACAAAAACCAAACCAGTATTTTTCGAATACAAAAAAAGCAAATAACACAATAGAAATATCTATCTGCTAATGCATTGTCTTCTCTGACTAGCAAATAGACTTGTGTAGTTCATAAAAGAACTATTTCATTTAAAAGATTCCATCGATTTAACTAAACGAACTAGTTCATACTTTTATATATACCTAGTTCATTTTTTAACTACACTTTTTTTTTGAACTACCAGACAAGACGAACTAGATTCCATGTCTGTGTTTACTTGTTGACTATTTCTGACATGAAATTAGTGCTGACACGCGTTTTATTAAACATTCGTTTCGTGTTGTTGCCATTTTATTTTAAGAAGAACATTTTAACAAAAAGAGCTCTTAAACTAAAGAAAGCGTTTAAATTTAAAGTTGAAAGCGTATACAACACGTCAACAGCACATTTGAACTAAGAGAGCATTTAAACTAAAATTTGAACTAGTTCATTTTCATATTTTGCACTAAGAAGAGCGATCACTTAATTGAACTATATGGCGCAAGTTTACCAGCAAATCTTTGCGAGCTTGTGCTCACGAGTAAAAGCAATACAAAACTAAATGGCACAAAAGCAGACGTTTCGTTTTGTTTAGTTTCGCACCCTGCTCTTAAACAACTTTGCGAACTGGACAAAAACAACAGAAGCAATCTGGAATGTAAATATTTCTATGTATTTTATAGTCACAATAATAAGACTATTTCGCTTGGAGAATAATTTTTTATAAAGCCTGGTACTCTGTTCAGTTTTTCGTGCGGAATGCTGTCAAACTGCAAACATGAAAAATTTTTATAAAAAACTCATAAAAAAGTGTTGCAGATGTAGTACTTTTTTTTTACTATGAAATGTTTCTGGCAACATTTTATCAAAGCTGTGAAATAGAGCGAAGAGGCATTATTTCATGTGGAATTTTTCAAACAACAGCTGATCATAAGTATTCTGCTTACAGTTCTAAAACAATGTAGTTCCTTCACTCATTTCTTGCTGGGAATATCCGTATGTGTAATTCCACTTTCATAATTATGGGCACATATGTATGACGTGAAAAATAAATAAAGTTTACTTAGTATTGGAAAATACAGGTTTCGATAAACATAGTGGATGTAATTTTAAGTCCGATTAAACTTTTAATTAAAAAAAAAAAAAAAAATAACACAAAGAATTAAAATTAAATAAACAAAATTCTTTTTAACATTTAAAAACGTTTGATTTCTTATAAAAGGCATTCTGGATGTCCAATTTTTCGACACTTTTCGATCATTGCTGGCTGTGTGTTATAAGTAACACAACAGTGTTGGTCACCAAGGCGTCGATGGTTGCTGGTTAATTATCATAAACCATATTTTTAAAGAAAAACTTATCATCATAGTAGTACGGTGAAAATCTCCTTGGGCCGTAACGCGGGCTGCTGCTTCATTTTTAAAATAATAAGAATTATAATGATGTTATCAGATCTGTTAAAGATTTGTTTCATTACATAAGCAGAATTTTTGTTTACTAAAAATCCTGTTAAGGCAAAAATAAGCCTCATCCCTGAACAGAATTGTATGTCTATTAGCTGCACAAATTGATAAATAATGTGCTCAAGAGTCATTTTAGATGATTTGTCAAAGAGTGAATACATTATAGCAGGTCATTTGGAAGTTCTATTATCGTATACTTCCATACTTGTCTGTCGGCCTTAACCTCAAAAAACCTTGACACTTGATTTCTTACCTATTTATTTTTAAGTCATTTTTATTTAATTTACAATTTTAATTTAACAAGAAAGTGCAAAATAAATAAATAAAAAAAACTATTTTAATATAATTTTTACAGTGACGATTAAAATTGGCGTTGGTTTGGCCTTAGCCTTAGTAGCACGTCTAGTATTGATTAGGAAAAAACCAATCTCAAGTGAGTTTCTTTTAAAAAAACAAAATTGTTGTGTTTTATTTTTAAAGCCACATAATAATACTACCACTACTACATACTACTTCAATGTGTGTCTATTTAAGCTTAAAGCTGTTTAACTCAAAGCGCCATTTAACCTTTAAACGTGTATGCTAAAAGGCTAAATTATTAAAAAAAATATTTTGCAAATAATTATACAAAATAACTAAATTTGTCTTTGTCCGCATGTAAATGTTGTGGAGATTCTTTTCTTTAATTTTAACAAAATTTTAATTTTATTTAACTTTTAAAAAAATTTTGCACTTTCTTTCTAATCTATAGTTTGTTATTTATTTATTTTTTTAAATAATAGTTTTATGCAAGGCGAATTAATTACCAGGTGGCATTCTAGGCAAACACATTCATTTTCGCCGTAAGCATTACTGTCAAACTCCACATAAAAAAATCTGTATATATTTTTAATATATGAAACAAGGCGAATAAATAAACGGTGGGAGCTATGGCGAATTCGTTATTTTTCGCCGTTAGCCAGAACGTCAAACCACATATAAAAAATAGCAAGGCGAATCTATTACCAGGTGGCAGCGTAGGCGAATTCAGAATTTTTTGCTGGTATACACGACTGTTAAAATCCATATATAAAAAATATACACAAATTTTTTATATATGGAGTTTGACAGTGGTGTATGCCAGCAAAAAATACTGAATTCGCCTACGCTACCACCTGGTAATCGATTCGCATTGAAAAATAGTAAACAGATTTTTTATATATGGAGTTTGACAGTTAGGCTACCGGCGAAAATCAATAAATTCGCCATCGCTCCCACCGTTTATTTATTCGCCTTAATATGGAGTTTGACAGTAATGATTACCAGCAAAAATAATGAATTAACCTACGCCTGGTAATTTATTCGCCTTTGTTTTATGTATAAAAAATGTTCTTTACAAAGCGAATCAATGCTAAGTGGTCGCAGTGGCGAATTTATTAATTTTCGCCGAAACGGTAAATGTTAAACACATGGCGAAAAAATACTATGTGGTTTCGATAGCGAATTTCTGGATTTTCACCGAAACGTTAAATGTCAAACACTATATAAAAAAACTATACACATTTTTTTATATATGGAATTTGACATTTCAGGTTTTGGCGAAAATAATTGCATTCGCTATTGCGACCACTTGGTATGGATTCGCCTGGGTTGAACACCGGATCAAATGGCGAAATCATGTACCAGGTGGTGGCAGTGGCGAATTCATTCATTTTCGCCCTTGCAGAAAATATCCAACTCCATGTATAAAAAATCAGCGAACATTTTTTTTTGACATTGTCTGCAACGGCGAAAATGAATGAAATTCGCCACTGCCATCGCCTGGTACATGATTTCGCCATGCCAGATAAAATAAAATATTATACATATTTTTTATATGAATTATGAACTCGCCATCACGACCACCTTGTATTAATTCGCCTTGGTTCTGTAATTTAGTTTCTTTTTCTTAAAATGTTTTAATTATTTTGTATTTTAATTACTACTTTTTTTAGTTTATGAATTATATAAAATTTTATGCTCGCACAACGCTAAAAGCCATCATTGTATGTATGCTGCCATTTGTCATTTATTTTTATTGTTTTTCTTGTAATTAAATATATCATAAATTTTATGTGAAAAAAACATTTTAAAATTTTCTTTATATTTGTAATTAATTAATCCTTAAGATGAAGATTCAGCTGCTGAAATAATAATGAAACGTCGTTTAACAATTGCCAGCCCTGAGGAGAATATACCCGAACATATTGAGGACATCGATGAACCTCTGCCGCCGGAAGATGGTTAATAATTGAAAAATTATTATTTTATGGTTTTTGTTTCTTCAAAACAAAATTTATTATTGCAATTAAAAATTTTGTTTAACAGTAACAAAAAGTTAAGGAAAACACTTGAAAAAGTACAATAGAATAGTGTTAGAGAGTCATTTTATGTTATAAAAGTTTCTGAACTTAGGAAATGAAAACTTGATATAGAAATCTATAAAAAATTTTGTCAGCAAGAATTTCTGCAATTGAAATTAAGATTTAAATTAAAATATTTTTCTTTCGTGCGTACTAAACCTTTAAAAAGTCTATTTTTTATAGTTAAATTTGAAAAGGGTACCCTTTAAATAATAATTTCAATTAAAAAAACTTGCGGGTCAAAAGACAAGCTCTTATACATCCAAGTTAAATTTGTATGGAACACCCTTCAAATAAAATTTTTTTGTTTTTGTTTTTCGTACTAGTTGTGTGGCCATAACAATACACCCTTTGAGATTTAGAGAGCGTGTTGATTACGATTTAAAGGAAAAGTCCATATAAATCAAAATCATATTTTCAATCGTTTATGGGGCCATACGTCACGTCACTACTGGAAGAAGCTCTAATTTTTAAGTTTATTTTTTTATTTCCATCTAAATACAGTTACGCGTTCAAAGGTACTTAAAAACAACACATGTGTTGTACGGGGACACCCTTTTTATACCCTACACCACAAAAAGTGGAAAAAGGGTTAAATTGGTTTGTCGTTCCGTTTATAATTTCTACAATATCCATTTCCGACCCCATAAAGTATAAATGCCCTGAGTCCTTAGCGATATCCGTCTGTCCATCCGTGTTACTGTTGAAATCAAGTTTGCCAGGGCGCTAGATGAGCTAGAGAAAATTTTAATATGCCAGTCGATCAGATATAGTTTCGAAATAATTGCTTTTGGGAATCAGCAAGATCAGTCCATGTCCCTCGAGGCAGTGGGCTAAAAACCACGCCTGTCTCTAATTTTTTCATATCATTTGGAACAATGAAGTAAATCCAATCAAATAAACAAATATATGGAGTGACAGAGAACTAAAAAAATAAGAAACAAACATTAAGGAAACAAATTGGCGGTCGCCCATATTTTCTGATTTATGGGCGTCTAGAATTTTCATAAAAAAACTCGATTGTCAATATGGGTATCAATTTAAAGCTATTGAAGAGATCTTTCAGAAAATACAGAAATTTAAAAAAATGCTTAACCCATTAAAAGCCGATGGCATTTTTATGTATATTTTTTTCTTCTTATTTTTTAATTCTCTGTCACCCCAATATTTGTTTTTTGTTTTTGATTGGAGTTACTTCACTAAACTAGATTTAGATAAATGGTGAAGGTTTCTAAGATTCCGCATAGTCGAATTAAGCACTTTTACTTGTTTTTAAATAGCCTGTGGTTAATAAGTTGAAATTCCAAGAATTTTTTTTCAATCTTTTTCGAGTGTTTTCCTTACATTTTGCTTATTTCTAAATAAACCAAAACTAATTAATTGATTTTTACACTACAAAAAAAAAAAATAATAAACAATAACAACAACAGAAGATTATTCCGAGGAAGAAATTGAAATTGAAGAAGAAATTGAATATATTGAAGATGAAGTCGAACCTGCTGGTGTAGAAAATCAAATTGATGCAGGTGACAATGATTATGTGCCTGAAACATTCGAACAACTCAATGCCATGTACAGACCAAAAAACTTTAAAGAAAATACACAACAAAAAATTGAAACAAAGCCATCACAAACTGAAGCATATTCATCTTCTTATACTACGGCTTTAAACAATAACAACAATAAAAATTCAAAATTCGCCAAGGGTGAAACAAGATCATTTAAGCCTCTAAAAAATAACAATAGTAATAACAACAACAAAAATAATACACAAAGCCAAGCGATACTTAAATTATCTGAACCAGCATTTGAAGCTCCAACACAACCGGCATTCGTGGAAGCTCAAATAAATGTATTAACCAAAGAGACTGGCCTTAAGAGAGAAGCTACTCCGCCTCAACCGATTAAAAGAGAGGTTACTTATGACATGAATTATGAAAAGGCCGCAAAAGAGAAACTGGAAGTTGAACATAAAAAGGAAATAACTCATGACATGGACTATCAACCGGATGCTGATGAAATTGATTATGATGAAGATGATATTTATGATGATGAGGTACAATCCGATGATGATGAAGATCTAGATGAGGAAGATCTATTAGAGGATGAAGATTTAGATGGGGTTGTTGATGACGATGACGATGAAGATGCTTCCGATGTGGATGATAGCGATTTAATGAATAGATTAGAAATTAAATATGGCAAATTACCGGCTAAAGAATGTGAAAGCGATGAAGAACCTGATGATCCCACTTGGACACGTAATTACTAAAAATCCGTCCCCCTCCTCTTCATTTCAATATCCATTAAAGAATTAAAAACACAAATCATGCGTAATTGGTTAAGGAGAAGAAACAAAATTTTAAGTCATCATTAAAACACTCATTCATAGAGAAATAAATCATCTACACTTTAGCATTAGAACTTTAAGATATTTAGAGTAAGAATTGATTTTTTTTTTTACTATATTTTTACATTTTTTTTTATAATTACTCGTTTATAAGTAGAATAAGGTTTAATGCCGACCCTTAATTATTTAGGAATTCACATTTGCTATATGTTGTCTTTAAAATGGTTTAAACAATTCACTAGTACCGATGTGAAAGTGATAGACCGATCATTACTAAGGGCACTAGGCCAAAAATACAAAGTTAAGGTCGGCCACAATTATTAAAAAAAAAGTTGAAGCCAATAGACTGGGGTTTGGGATTTCCCAGAATTATTATTACCCAGGAAACGGGAAAAAATTATCGCATTCCCAGAATTTCCCGATATTCCAGGGAAAAGTGCAACTCTTGAAGAAAACAAGTTTATTTAATAAAATAATATTCAGAAATTCACAGCTTTATTAAAACATAAACAAACCATAAAAAATATCTGTTAAATAAAAGTTATAACAGTTTATAAAACTTAAAAACAATTCAGGTGACAAGACCTACTTACATGTCGTTACCTTAATAAAAGCCCGATTTTTACTAAATAACGAAAGATAACAAAGATAAAAATAATGTAAAAGTATTTTATTTGCAAAATTTCCAAAATAGAAAAAAAACCCGTTCACTTTCTTCTGGAGAAGGTTTTGTTGTCAACAATGCGTTATAAGGATAATCCATGTTCGTGTTTCAAATGTTAGTGGCTTCGAATAACTTTTGTCTTGTTTAATATCTTACTAGCAGTGCCTACGACTTTTCCCACGTATTATTTCTAATTATCTTAAAATTAAAATTAAAAAAAAAATGTGATTTTGAACATTTCTTGTAGAGTTCTGTAAACAGTGTTTAAAACTTTCAATCTACAAAAATTAAATGTACTGACAACTATTCTAGTACCATTATACCGATAAAATTGGGTGACTTCACATTAATGTCTCTAGTTTCTCTACAAAATGACACACTTTTATAAAAAAGAGTATTCTATATTTAAACTAAAATTCTAAGGAACCTTCTCACAAATTTTATTCAAATCCATCCAGCAGTTCTTAAGTGATGTGAACACAGACAGACAAAAATTCTATAGATGTTTTGTACTCCATATCAATTACTATCTTCACTAACATTAGACTTGTGTAGTTCATAAATGAACTAGTTCATTTAAACGATTCAATCGTTTGAACTAAGTGAACTAGTTCATACTTTTAAGAACACCTAGTTCATTTTTTAACTACACTTTGTATTTAAACTACCAGACAAGATGAACTAGAAGCCATGACTTTGTTTCCTTGTTGACTATTTCGCACAAGAAATTAGTGCTGCCAAGCATTTTATTAAACATTTGTTTTGGCAATGCTACGGTGTTGTTGCCATCATATTTTAGAAAGAACATTTAAATTAAAGAAAGCGTTTGAACTATAAGTTGAAAAGTACGAACAATACGTCAACATTTGAACTAAAAGAAATTTTGAACTAAAGACAGCCCTTGAACTAAAATTTGAACTAGTTTATTTTTAAACTTTGAACTAAAAAGAGCGATTACTAAATTGAACTATATGGCACAAGTCTAACCAACATCAAAATTTTCAAAAAATATTTCATTTATAGATGTAGAAGAGTTTACACGAAACGAGATATTAGAAAATTTTTAAATGTCACAAATAAAATATTTGAAAAAAAATCAGTGTATTTTTTTTTAAAGTGCTAATGATTTTAAGCTTTGCGTTTCCCGGGAATTAAAACAAAATTTTCTCGAGAAATTGTGGATAGATTTTCCCGGAAATTTCCTTTTCCCAAACCCTAGAATAGACACATTTTTAAAAATATTTTCAAGGTCTAATTTAATTTAAAAAATCTTAACAATCTTAAATAAACATTTTATGACCAACCCAGAGAGGGGGCTCTACTTTAGGGAGCCAACCGTTTGCAGCTTAACTCAGAAACATCTCTGCTTTGCCTCTGTAAAATTTTATTGAAGTACCTTCAGTGGTTCATGGGATACCGAATTATGTCCAAAACAAATCGTTTGGAAACCACTGTGTGTTGGTATAATACAGCCTCAAATAATTAAAGATCCACCTTACGCCATAACAGCTTACAGTAGTTTTTATATAAATTTTTCTTATGGACTTGTTGCCATATTTGATCCAAATTTGAAAAGTGTTGGACAGTGTTATTTCTTCGAAGATTTTTTTAACACATTTACTAAACTGTTTGTTTGTTTGTTATATTCGAATTGATGATCCGGAATATATCCTCATTAAAATTAGAAGCAAGTAATTTGACCTGCTTTTGCTCTATAACATGTTTTGATAATACTAAAGGTTTTCTTAGAGCTTAAATTACAAATTGCTTTTCCAGTTTCTCGATACGGTACTACTTCTGCAGTATTTACGGGTGGCAACTCAGCCGTTTCAAAAATATATTTAGAGTAAAAACTATTGTAAGATGCTTAACGAATAAATTACCTTTTTCAGTGTTAATTCTTGCCCGTCCTCTTCTAGACGGGGTTAGCACGGGATCCTACGTCATAGCGAATTGTTAGATTTTGTCGAGTTCTTTCAGGTATTTTTGTCAGAGATTCCTCGGTAAAAATATAAATTAAATTATTATAGTAAACTTAATCGCTCCTTGGTTGAGCTGTATTGCAAATTATGCATTATGAAAAATTTCACTCGAAACGCTTAAGCCAAAGTGTTTTTTGTATTAAAGCTACCATCGACATAAATTCTGCTTTTGTATATAACAGCGCAATTGGTTGTTTGCATGTAGCCCACGGAATCGCTCCACCCTGCAAAGAAAAAACGTAACCCATCGTGGAATGGCCTTGCAAAAAGGCTGATACAGCGTTCATTTAGTGAACAGCCAGATCTAATTTAACAGCAGCAGCCAATAGAAAGCCAATTGATGAGTAACGAGCAACTGGGGATTATGTTTCGTCGCAATCGATTCTTCTACTTTATATCTATCCATTTCGCCCTTAGAGTCCCCTTTTACCTTTAAAACCCGCTTGAAGTCTATAGCCTTTTTTCCAGGTGGTAAAACTGTGAGTTGCGAAGTATCATTTCGCAATAAAGCTTTGTATTCAGACTGCATAGCTTCATTCCATTCTTTTGCGTTTGAGCTACTCAATGCTTCACGAACGGTCAATCCCTCAATGCATGGCCGATACCCCTTGAACACAAGATGAGATTTAACATATCAATTTTATCGTTGCCCATTGTATAAAAAACACTTGGCTTTGAGATAATACTTAAAGTAAGATCGTTCTCGACCGAATAAAGTTAAATTTATTACAAATATATTTGCGATAAAATAACGAAAAGCTTTGCAAGTCCTTTTTCTATTAATTAAATATGGATGAGGCCCATAACCTGTTGTAATTAAGTAGAGAAAGTCATTAATAGTCTTTATTAACGAAGAAAAAGTAAAAAGATTACAAGTATAATCCAGGGTGGACCGCTATAAATTGTAGATCTAACATTTGAATAGTCGAATATAATATTTAGTTACAACAAAATGCTTAATCCATTAAGAGCCGGTGACATTTTTATGTCAAGTTATTTATAGAACTTACTTTTTGCTTATTTTTTAATTCTCTGACACCCCAATAATTGTTTTTTTTATTTTAGTTACTTCACTTTACAATATTTACATAGATGTTGAAGGGTATATAAGATTCGGCATAGCCAAGTATAGCACCATTACTTGTTTTTTTTTCTAGAATACTCTATAAAATCTTTTTTCGGTTACAGTCGAAACTCTCTTTAACGAATTCCAAGGGACTGGATATTTACTTCGCTATAAAGAAAATTCGCTTTGTAAAAAAGCAAAACAATTTTGTTCCTTTTAACATTTTTTATTTGTAGTAGTGTTATTTTGGTTTGAAGTACATTTTTCAACATTTCTTCTTCTATGTAATTTTCTAATACACTTAGAAAAGTAAACACAGTATCTGGTACGTTGGTTTTCATTTCCAAACAGGTACGGAAACCTTCAACTGATGAAGAAA
Organism: Cistogaster globosa; assembly: GCA_937654795.1. Classification (NCBI taxonomy): domain Eukaryota; kingdom Metazoa; phylum Arthropoda; class Insecta; order Diptera; family Tachinidae; genus Cistogaster; species Cistogaster globosa. The sequence continues at coordinate 77,702,049 of OW569407.1, forward strand.
GTTGTCCATATGTGAGTAATGGTTTCGCAATATCAGCAGATTCTTCTTCGTATTCATCTGAATCTGCTAAAAGAGAAATTATAATGTACATCAGAAAATTATTAGCCACGGATTTTCTTTATTATTGTTTCTTTACCTGAGATAGCTGGTGCTTCAAAACTTTCTTTAACACTTTCGAGGATATCTTCGTCGGAAGGGTTGTCTGTGATAATGACATCATAGCCAACATTAATGTAGTCTTTAAATGTTGCATTAATATAAGCAACTGTTTTAAATGAAGACTCTAAAAAGACGAATTGGGATAGTGGTAGATAGTCTTCTTCGTGCCAAGGCATACTGTTGTTCGTTGTGGTGCCAACTTTTATAAATCCTGCTTTTCTAAAACAGTTTGCAATTGTCTCGGATTTTACATTCACATTCCACACTTTGCTTAAGTTTCGTATGGCATTCAGCAAATTTATGGGCGTGGGAGGTTCTTTTCCTCCATTTGTAGCAAAATGTTTGTCAAAATGCGTTTTTTGTAATGCATTTTAATGTTAGAAATTATGTCTTGATCCATTGGCTGAAGTAACGAAGTCATGTTGGGTGGGAAATAAGCAGTTCCAATAGCTCAGTTGTCAACAAAAAGCAAAAAATTTCTTTGTTGAGAAGCACACTTTCGGTCCAATTTTAAGATCCATTTTAGGAAAATCTTGCTTGTCATCCATGCTTCCGTATTGAATTCATAATCTACGTCTAGAGATTTGATTCCTTTGAAGCATCTCGGATTCTTGGCTTTTCCTATGATAAGCAATTTAACTTTCTCCGATCCGGTCATATTGCATGCCACCATAACAGTTATCCTCTCTTTGCTGTTTTTCCCTCCAAAGCACTTCTCATTTTTAAACGCCATCGCTTTATTTGGTAAACACTTAAAAAGCAAGTCCGTCTCATCGGCGTTAAAGATGTCGGTTTCGTCATATTTATCTAACAATTTTGGCAAGACATTCGTCACCCATTCATCTCGAGTTTGGATGTTGGCGGCAGCACTTTCACCACAAAATGTTTTTTGTACAATGCCGTGACGATTTTAAAATTTTTCAAGCCAGCCTACACTTGCTTTTCAAATTCTCCGTGGCCCAATGCTTCAGCGAATTGTTTTGCTTTTTCTCTCAGTACTGGTCCAGACAGAGGAAGATTCCTACCACGTGTGGCGAATACCCATTTCAGCATTGGTTTGTCAATATCCTCAAAGGTACAAGTTCGAAGCTTCTTGCGTTTAATACTGGATGCATTATCTCTGACACTGGTTAAAAGCTTATCCTTATTATTTTAGATCGTAGATAAGCTACTGGAAGGAATTCCAAATTGCTTAGCAATGTCTTTTTTTGAAGCTTTCAACTTCTTTTATGATCAATAGCTTTGTTTCCACAGTAATACTTAGGCGCGGAGTCATTTTACAACTTATTTACACACATATCACGATATACAAAGGCAAACTGATAGCGACTGCAAGAAATGTGAGAGATGGTAATGATTCCAGTTGTCACTTGCATAGCTCGGTGGTTCCCCAAAATACACTTTCAATTTTATGGTAAATAAACTATTCAAAGCATCAGACTCTGCTTCTGAGTTGTGAAAGCAACAAAGTACATACAGAGCAACAATAACAACACCAATAACACACAACAAAGCGACGTCGTTTTCTTTTTTGTAATAATAATAATGAAAAATTATTTGAATAAATTCGTTATATAGAGATGGAAAACACTTCAATCTTGAAATATTTCCTATAGGGAAATTCGTTATATGGAGATTATAATGCACTCAAAGTAGACCCAAAATACAGTGTTCTTATAATTGCTTCGCAATAAAGAAAACTTCGTTATGTAGGAGTTAGTTATAGAGAGTTTCGACTGTATAAAGAAAAACACATTTATGTACAGAAAGTCTTTAAATAAATAATTTAATATTTTTTTTCATTAACAGAAATAAAACCAAAGATCGGGAGTGGTCCACAATCACTCGAAGAGGATGATTTATTTGAACAAGAGCTACGAAGAGCCAATGAGGAAATGATGCGAGAGGTAAATTAATATATTTCTCTTTTATTTATTTTTCATTTCAATCACACTTACTTATTCATTTATCTGTCTTTTTTCTTCTTATCAGTTTAACTATGATTAGACATAAATATCCTTCCTCTTCTTATTTTCTTTTAAAATTAAAACCTAAAAATTGCATTAGCTTTTAAATAATTTTAATGCGTTTTTAATTAGATTTAAGAATTTTTAATTCTTTAACAAAAAGTTTTTATTTTATTTATTTTTTTTTAAATAAAAACAAACAATATTTTTTATATAAAAAAACTAAAAAATAAAAAAATACTCACCTTTGAAAAGAATTTGTACGGGCATGTGATCATTTTTTATTATCATTTGCAAAATGTGTTGCATTTCTGTTTTCTTAAGTTGAAATTGTCTCGATATTTGTGATTTAAAAAATTAAATTCCTGTAATGTTATTTGAAAACACCCACTTTATTTTGAATAATGTTTGAGCAAGAATTTTTTTCTTTCTTTAAAAATATGTATCACGAATATTGATGGAATTTCCAAAATATTTTTCATAAACTTTTACTAATCAGTATGAATTTTATGTTTTATTTTAAATATTAAATTTTTTTATTGCTTTTAATATGAAATTGCTTTTATTCACTTTTATTTTTTTTTTTTTTGCTTTGAACTGCTGTTATTGTGCTTTGTCTGCTCTCCTTCCTTTCCTTCCTACAAATAATTGCGCTTCTAACCATCCTTTTCCCGTAATCTCCTTTGCCTCTTCCGAAGCGTTACAAAGACGCTTTGAATTCCTTTGAGCGGCTAATACAAAAATATCCACACGAACCTCAAGCGTATTTGGGTAAGGCCCAAACTTTAGACCACTATGCCGAAAAGCTTAGAAGTAATAGTGTTCTTATGGAAGCCATTGCATTATACAAAACGTATTTGCAATTCAATGTAACAGATAATCAACTGCAGGAATATCGTTCGGCTGCCGAGCGTTGTGTGGAAAGACTGAGATTTTTGGGTAAGTTTAACCGATATTTCGATATTAAAAGGATTTACCGCTTAAACATAAATTATTAGTTTAGAAATTCATACAATCAGCTTCGTTTTGGGCCATCTGCCAGAAAGGAGCTTAGGTCAGGTTTCGAATGTACCAAACTGACTCATTTTGTAAAGTATATGTCTTGTGTCCCCACAATCTAGAAAAACTGTCGTGCCAGTAGAGAGGACCAAATAATGGCAGAAGAAATGTTTCACTGTTTATTCCTACTACTTCTCATATTGTCGAATTTATCAAATTTATTATGGTAAATATAAGATTAAATCTCCTAGCAAGGATACAAATGGTACAGTGTCAGCACAGGTATCAACCAATCCACCTGTTTTCGAAAAAGAGTTCATAGAAGATTTGCAGTCTGGGATCACAGAAATCTAAATTTCCTTCTGATGATGGCGTATTGCTATTCTAAGCCCTGTTTTCGAAGGTGATTTGATTTATAAAGCAACACTACGGAAATTTAGGGAGTGTAATAAACACAGATATAGAGTGATAGAGGGCGGGGAATAGGAGTGACAACAAGTGCTTGAAGATTTTTTCTTATCTTACAAAAGCGTTTTAAAGCATCAATAGCTTTACAGCTTTTTCTCTCATTCCTCTCCTTAAAATATCAACGCCACCATGTAAAAGATGTGCCTCCTATCACGCACATTTATAAAACATCTAAACCTAAACGCTCAGCAACCAATATGAACTGTTGTTTCCTGAATCCCAACAAGAGCTTCTGTTAAACTTCGAGCTAGTAAAAGATTTCTGGAGAATATGGATCAAAATCTGGATCGTCAGTAGTAGACTTGTGCCATATAGTTCAATTTCGTGATTGCTCTTTTTAGTTCAAATTTTGAAAATGAACTAGTTCAAACTTTAATTCAGAGGCTCTCTTTAGTTTAAAATTTCTCTTAGTTCAAACATTCTATTGACATATTGACGTGTTGTTTGTACTTTTCAACTTTTACTTCAAACGCTTTCTTTAGTTCAAAAGCTCCTTCAGTTCAAGTGTTATTTTCGAAATATGATGGCAACAATACCGTAGCATTTTCAAAACAAATGTTTAATAAAATGCGTGGCAGCACTAATTTCATGTCCGAAATAGTCAACAAGGAAACACAGACATTGAGTCTAGTTCATTTTGTCTGGTAGTTAAAATACAAAGTATAGTTCAAAAATGAACTAGACATACTTAAAAGTATGAACTAGTTCACTTAGTTCAATCGATGAAATCGTTTAGATAAACTAAGAGGGAATTTCTTTGCATGAATTGATTTAAAAAAAAAGTTAAAATGAGAGAAACTTCTTCTTAGAACAAATTAATACTTTATTTCTTAAAAACCACATGCATCAGGGCACTAAAAGAGTTATTTGCTATGGATTGTGGCTTTGGGGCCTAGCTGATAACATTTTGATCATATGGAGCAGAAGACTTTGCAGGAATGCAAAATCTTTTCAGGAACTTCAGATAACTTTAACAAAAAACCAACTCTCTGCAATGTCACACCCAAATTCTGCTTAGTCTCTATGCTATTCTTACAACTTTCACTAGCAAGAGTTGCCAGATTTATTCAAATAAAAAATCTAGACGTTTTAAGTCGCCTATAAATAAAAATCACAGTTGCTAGCAACATGAAAACTTAAGATGGTACAGGATTTTAAATGGGTTAATACATTTTATTTCGAAAACATAAACATTTTTATTATTATTACAATTTAGTTTTAAATTTCTCTTCTTAATGCAGGTAATTTTAAACAATGTTTACCAATACATCATCTACTTATCAACAAATTTCCACAGGATTCATCAATACGAAATGAATTAGCAGTGACCTTATTATTTCTCAATCGGTAAGTAAAATCAATGGATAATAAAAACACAGTCCTTAAATGTGCGCAAGATTTGAATAAGAAATTTTGAACATCGATAAAATAACTTCTACGAATTCGTTATCTCTCAAGCAAAATTCTGCTTAAATTTGTCACAATATAAACCTTTTAACGCCACATTTTAAGGCATAAAATTTCGTTCACAAATTCAAATCTTGCGTAAGTTTTAGGATGTTCTTTAAATAACCAAAAAACCTGATGCTAAAATTTATGTAGTTCAGACTCTTAGATGCCAAGAGAGTATTGCAAGAAATTCTTCAACTTTGGCCACAAGATGGATTGGCCTTGGTACATTATGGTTTTGTATTGAAGCAATTGGATCATGACTATTATAATGCCTCCATATATCTACGAAAAGGTATCGAAAGTAAAGCAAAAGGTACGCAAGATGGTCGTTTCTATGTCCATTTAGGTGACTCACTGCAAAGACTGGGAAAGCAAAGTGAAGCCGTAGAAGTTTTTCGCAAAGGAGCTGATTTAAAATTATTTCCTAGTGCTTATCAAAGATCTCTCTACAATGAAGCAAATTTAAAGGCCCAGCCATTTTGGAGTCTAGAAGAAACGACTTATGAAAAGTTTCTGAAGAAACTTCAAGACAATTGGTTGGCAATACAAGCTGAAGGTTTGAGTGTTCTTAGTAAAACTGGCTATTTTTTGAATGAGACGGAAAACCTTAAGGATAAAGGTGATTGGAAACAATTTGAATTGTATGCTCGTGGTCAGCAAAGAAGAGACAACTGTTTGAAGGCTCCAATAACCTGCAATTTAATCAACCAATTTCCAGCGGCAAGAGATTGTCGTCGAGGTCAAGTTAAATTTAGTGTAATGCATCCAGGTACTCATGTTTGGCCTCACTGCGGACCCACCAATTGTAGGCTAAGGGCCCACTTGGGCTTAAAAGTTCCAGCAGGAACCCGCATCAGAGTAGCTGAGGAAGAAAGGTGAGCCACAATGTTTTCTTGTTAATAACATGCTATCAAAAATTATTCTTATTTCTTTTTTAAGTTCTTGGCAGGAGGGAAAATTTCTTATATTCGATGATAGTTTTGAACACGAAGTCTGGCATGAAGGTCAAGCCTTACGTTTAGTACTTATTGTTGATGTCTGGCATCCTCAACTAACTGAGCATCAGCGCCGTTCTTTATCTCCCATTTAGTTATGTTTTAAACAAGCAGCTGATTAATTGTCGTTATTTATGTTTTATTAATTTTTCCTAATTTAAAAAAAAAATAATTTTGTATCTCAAGAGAATAATTATGTGTTGACCGACGATTTTTTAATTAAATTGTTAAATTAATTATTTTAAGTATCACTTTTTTTGCAAATAACTCTTCTTTCATATTCGAATAAACCAAAGAAAGACATTTCATTAAAGGATGATGATGTATTATTTCTTTTTTGCGAGAAAAGTTATAGGTTAGATTAAGCGACTAGTCCATAGTTAGCGAATTCCTTCAAAGGCCGTTTTGTGATGCCGCAATAATGAAATACCCCCGCTTTTACCTATAGAACTCGAGAATTTCCATTACGTAAGAAGAACTTGTAACTGCTTGCTAGACTTGTGCTATATAGTTCAATTTAGTGATCGCTCTTTTTAGTTCAAAGTTTGAAAATGAACTAGTTCAAAATTTAGTTCAAAGGCTCTCTTTAGTTCAAAATCTCTCTTAGCTCAACTTTCACATTCTAGTTCAAACGCTTTCTTTAGTTCAAAGCTCTTTTAGTTCAAATGTTTTTTTTTTAATACTGTAGCATTGCCATAACGAATGTTAAATTAAATGCGTGGCAGCACTAATTTCATGTCGGAAATAGTCAACAAGAAAAAAAGACATGGATTCTAGTTTATCTTGTCTGGTAGTTCAAACACAAAGTATAGTTCAAAAATGAACTAGGTGTACTTAAAAGTGTGCACTAGTTTACTTAGTTCAATCGATGGAATCGTTTAAATTAACTAGTTCGTTTATGAACTACACAGTCTACTGCTTGCAAAATATATGAAGATGAATATTTCAAAAATTACAAACGGGGTAACAAACTTAAAAATACCCTTTTTGTGATACTATTTCTCCTCCTCATCCAGACAGCTTCTGTAGATCTTGCCACCAGATATTACTTTATAATCCGACATACTCTTTTTAATTGGTGGTAGTCAAAGACCATATGCGAAAAGTATCAATTAACGCTCCTTCTCGTAACGTTTTTGAAAATTCGATCAGCTTGTTTCCACGAATACCTTAATGCCTTTAAAAACAAAACTTTCTTCCAGCGGAGTTGTTTAGGTAGGGCCAGAACATATCAGCACTTTTGAATCAAGGGCATTATCAACTGAAATCGCCTCTGTTCTAAATTCTCTAAAGTCTCCTTGACGCTACTAATATAAAATAATTCTTAGCCTGGAATGTGGTGCAGGTATTTGAAAGCCTAAGTGAAATCGAATAATAAAGATCCTCAAAGAAGATTCCAGTTACAGTCCCCATCTCTGCGTTGGAGTCGTTCGTAAAGATCAATACTGCTTTGTGACGAATTATGGAGTTCTCTTTGCACTCATCGCTGTAGGGTATTTTAACAATTAAAAGTTTTTCGAAATTTATAACAGATGTCAAACATTCTGCCATTTTAAGTATTTCTACTACCAAACCCAGAATGATAACATGTTAAACAAGGTTTTTTCTTATTTCTCTCAAATCTTTAAGTTTCAGGGTCGATCTGACAGATGCGTTAGTCATCGTCCATACACTTAAGTTTTGTTGCTGTCAAGTCTGTCTTAATGACAAAACAAGAGAACTTTTAACGTATGGAACTGTTTATCACTTTCCATTGCTTTTTTCTCTCTCACCAATGAACTTAAGAATTGCGTAACGAAAGTTGCAAAGTATGGGTGGGCGGTGACTTAATTGTATGTAAAATAGTGCGAAATATTTCTTTGTTTAACTGATAATTGGCTATAAATCTAAAAAATTGCTTTAAATATAAATACACATTTCCCACGATGTCTTTGGAAACTTAAATGGGTTTTTTGAGATCCCAGAATTCGTTATGTCACCTTTACAATGGCAGTAATCATTTTCTTTTATTTTTTAATTTATTTCTTTTTTTTATAGTTTAATAAAATCCCAATAGTTTTATTGATAAATATTTTACCAAAACAGTTATGTTTATTAAATCTGCTGCAAAAAAAAAAAAAAAATAATATTGAAAGTTGTAAACAAACATGCAAGTGACAGCCGAAAATAAAACGTCAATAAGTAAAACCAAACATGCTTCTATGTCATCCTTGAAAACTCTGTGTTCTTCTGTATTTTTCTCCAGGATAAGTTTTAATTTTTCCTCGGAAAGAATTCGGCGGAATTGTTGCACGGCTGGCAAAATTTTTTTTCGATCGGTTCCTTCTTTCATAATGTATGGCCATTTTGGGCAAGAGTATTATAGTTTCCATTGGAACAATAATATTTCTTGTGATAAGTAAAAACGTTTTCTTATAATTATTGTCTAAATACACAAATGTTTGGTTTATTTATTTATAATGTACCTGAATTTTTCTTTTTCAAGATCTAAAAATTTATGCTCATTTAATTTTTTATTAAAAATACTCAATTCCGGGGAATTTTTTATTCCCGGTTTTTGAATTCCTAAAATCGACGATATTTTTTTGACGCTATAAATAAAATGATAAAACTGTGCTTTAACATTTTTTTGTTTTTATTATTTATGGTGACACGCATTACTGTACAAATTATTGCTTCTGAGAAATACTTTAATATATTTTTAGTCTTAAAACGATTCAAACGAAAACTTAACGCTGCCTTAGAAAATATTGTTTTAGTCCTTAAATAGCATCTTATACAACAATTTACATTTTCATCAAATCATAAACTAGAGCTGCTTCTTAAAAAGAATTCTTTGCTTTTACTGCTACTGTTATTCTACAAAGTTAAACAAACTTTATTACATTTCGTTACTAACTAGCAATTCCCACGACTTCGTCCGCTCATCATTTCTAATTCTAATTTTTTTAAAATTCAAGTTTAGAAAAATGTGTTGAAAAATATTTGTTGTAAAGTTCTGTAAACAGTGTTAAAAGTTTTCCATCTACAAAAATAAAATGTACTGACAACTGTCCTAGGTACCATTATACCGGTAAAATTGGTTGCTTTCACATTTGTATCACTATTTTCTCTACGAAGTGAAATATTTTAATGAAAAAAAAGTATTCTATATTTGAGCCAAGGTTCTAAGGCACCTACTCACAAAATTTTATTCAAATCCATTCAGCAGTTTTTACATGATGCGTACACAAACAGACAGACATTCAGAGAGACAAAAAGTCCGAAAAATATGTGTTGTATGGAATACACATCGACTACTTTCTATACCAACATAAAATTAAAAAAAAATATTTTATGTACAAAAATGACTCCGCTACTGTTTTATTATATTTATAGATTTTATACAAATGATTTACTAATTATATTCCATTACGGTATTTATCTAAGAACAAATACATATTATTATTTATTTTTATCATGTCATTGTTATAAACAGATGTTCACTTATAAATTATTTTTTACTTGATGCACTTTATTGTTTATTCGTTTTTTTAAACTCAGAGAAATAAGTTTGTTAAAAAAGGTTAAAAATGATTATAATTTTATTATTCTCCTTCATGCTTCATTAATTTTAAGCAACAGAAACATATTATAATGGATTCTAACAGAGTTACCTCAATTGGGAAGTAAAACGCAACGCTAACTAGCGCATAGCCTTTACGCTAAAATGACATAAAAGCGCCACTATAAAAAAAAAAAAAACAACGCTAGACTGCCTAGGAAATATTTAAATTGTCTTTATTTTTTGCTAATCTAAATAACGCTGGTCTCGTGTAGAAAGGCCCTAACTCGAATTTATACAAAATTGAGTTTTTGGGTGATTCCAGTAAATTTCACACAGATACCCCTCGTCTCAAAATTTTAATGCAAAAGTATCAAAAATAACATAAGACGAGTGCTATAAAAAAGCATAAAATGTGTTTTTATTAAACTACGAATGTACTTCAAAGACATTGTTTTTTTCAATTTTTTAAAAGAAAAAGAAAGACTTCATAAAAGAAATACTTACGTACCCACAGAATGAAACTTTGTCGCATTTTATTTGAGAAGAATTTTATGAAAAATTTCGTTATCAAAACTGAAGTGAAATATAACGAAGTGCAACGAATTTCCATTGTGAACAACAAAAATGAAAAAAAAAAGAAATTAAGAAAAATAACGATAACAAAAATAAAGTAGCGAGCAGGGCAGTTAACCTTTGATAACATAAAACTTTTCCGTTTTCCAAATTCAAGTGCACCACTGTTTGAAGAACAGATCAAAAAGTACAACTTGACAAACGAAGTTATTGAGAGGTCTCCATTATGATTTTTGTGCGAACATGTAACTACAGTGATACAACTAATGGGAAACTATTTAGCATTTCTAAAGAGGATTAAAATTGAGTCTTCTGGTAGTGTCGAATATGTGTCTGTTAGAAGTGTTAAAAGGGTTTCGTTAAGGCCAGGATTCACTATAATACTTATTCGTACGATCTGTCAAAAATTGTATGTGTGCTCAAAAAGTATAATAGTGTGGATTAAAAGTGTATGTGTGTGACAGACTTTTTGACAGATCTGTACGATTTTATAATCTTTTGAAATAATTCATAAAATGATTTTTTCTATGCGATCAGAGTTGATTTTTTTGAAGATGAGAAGAAAGCAACAACAAAATATTAAAAGCATCTTTTTTTGCATCTGTTTTGTATATTAGTGTGGCACCTAGGACGCCATTTTGAAACGATGTTTAAAGTAGGACAGAATTCTGTCAGATTTTTGTGTGATTAAATCGTACGATTGTGTATGATAGTGAATCCTGGCCTTTAACAGTATCGAATATAAAACTTTTAAAAGTAACAGAGTTCTGCTCTCTCAAAACGGAAGATGGAAATTTTAACATAATAGAAACATTTTAAAGTTATAAAGCTAAAATTTAAAATTAAGAATTTATAAAACTAGAATGCGAAATACGACCGACATAGAGATTAAGAAAATTCTGATGTTAAAAATGTTTTGTGTTTAAATGTATAAAAAACTGATTTGCTAACATAAATCTACTTACAGATACACAAATCTTTTTATTTTGTTTGATTCTATTTTTTCAATTTATTTTTGGTAATTTTTCCAAAAATCTTTCACACGCATTTAACATAACCGAACACTGCACAAGTCAAATTAAATTACATTAGTGTTTTTGTTCTCTTTTACATAAATTAATTCAGTTTTAGTAGAGTCGAAGTTGTGATCTATTAGAGAACAATATGCGATGGCCATGTTATTTGTTTTTGTAAATTTTTGAGCAACTTAAACTTATTATCATCTGGTAGTTGAGAGAAGGTGTCTCTTAATACAACAAATTTAAAAGCAAAGATTTTTTGTATTAAAATACCGGGTCTTTTTATTGTTAGAAGAAGATCTTTAATCGACAATAATGTATTTTGTTTTTGTAAAACTGAGTTTTTATTTTAAAGAAGTAACGAAGAAGTGACTTCTATCTAAAAGTGTTTTGTTAAGGGCTGTAGGGGACAGTGTTACCGCTAGAAATTTTTGAAAATTTAAAATAATCGCACAAAAAAGACGTTTGAGAAAAAAAGTCGCACATGTTTTTTTTAGCATTTTTATCCTGTATTAATGGGTCAAAATTGCCCAAACAGTTTTTATTGCTCATTTGTTTTTTAAATACTCGGCGTTTTTTTTTTAAACTTTAGTACAATAATTTTTTAGCGAATAATATTTAAATATAAAATATAATTCTTGTAGATCTTTTAAAAAGGCGTGTGTGAAAAATCGTACGCATCCTGTGCACTTGGGTCAAAATTGCCCAATGCAATATAATCACTGTGCGCATGTGATAAGCGCTTAGTAACAAAAAAAAAAAGAAAAGTTGGAAGAAGTTGGAAGATTTTCTAAGCAGAACATTACAAATCTTACTCTTGGCCCAACGCGTTACGCTATTTCTAGAGTAAGTAGCATAAAATCTGTGTCCACAAGCAATAACAGCTAAAGTCGAGTTAAGAAAAAATTGAGTTATTGTTAATATTATACTTTTAACACTCGAATCTGTAATGCAAGTCAAAATTCATCTTTGTAGCTTAAAAACTGAGTATTTTTTATCTTCAAATCTAAACAGCTAAAGTCGATATTCCCTTATTTAACGCCAAAATATTAAAATTAAAAATGTTGTCGAAAACTTCCAAAAAACGAGTTAAGCTGTTATTGCTTGTGACCACAGAAATCATCTTTTCTGCTATTTATGGCCAGTGATGTAATGAAATTAGTTGTTGATATGACCAATTTACAAGGTGACTAATAATGGTGATGTGTTAGTAACAATTATATTATTCAATCGATTTTTTTAGGTCAATCAGTATTCGGAAATAATTGGATAACTGTAGACAACACAACTATTGAAAAGTATTTCGGACTACTTCTGCTGGCTGGTGTATACCGGTCTCATGGTGAAGCTGTAGAATCACTATGGGATGGCCGCAAAGGCAGACCACTATTCAAATCAACCATGAGTTTGCGCCGATTTCAAAATATAGCCCGAGTTATTCGGTTTGATAAAAAGTCGGACAGAAGCGAAAGACGAGTTCGTGATAAACTTGCTCCCATTAGAGATTTTTGGAGCCATTCGGAAACGAATTTACGGAAAATGTTTAATCCTAGTGAATGTGTGACAGTGGATGAGCAGCTCGTTACATATCGTGGACGCTGTCCATTAAAGCAATACATACCATCAAAACCGGGAAAATATGGTATACAAATTTGGGCATTATGCGATGCAGTACATGGTGTATACTGGAAAAGAAAGGAACTGTAAGCCAGAGAAAGATCTGGACGCCGCATTGTGTTGGATCTGATCAAAGATTTAAAAGGGCATAATGTTACTTGCGACAATTTTTTTACTTGGCATGAACTGGGTATTGAGTTTTAAAACGAAGTATTACAATGGTTGGGTACTGTACGGAAAAACAAAACTTTTTTGCCAGAAAAAATTTTGCAACTAAAAAATAAACCAGAGAATTATGCACACTTCCTCTTCAATAATGAAAACAAAACAACAATAGTGGGATATGTACCAAAGAAAAATCGATCTGTATTTTTGCTTAGCACATTACATCGCGGCACGGAAATAAGAGCTACCACAAAAAAAAAAAACAGAAATCATTCACTTTTACAATGAAACAAAATCCGGGGTAGATACATTAGATCAATTAATAAGAACTTACACCTGTAAAAGGATAACTAACCGATGGCCAAAAGCGCTATTTTACAATATATTGAATATATCCGCATATAATGCTTACGTAATTTTTCTAAAGATAAATCCTATGTGGAATCAAAATAAAAAGTATAAGCGACGCATTTTATTGGAAGACTTAGGTATGGACTTAATAAGCGGAAAAATATAACGTAGGTCAAACATGCCACATAGTTGTCATGCTAAAGCATTCGTGAAAAGCCTTCAAAGTGATTCAGCTGTAGTTTCACAAGCTAGTAATTTAAAAAGGGGACGTTGTTTCGTTCGTCCAAGTCGCTCCAACAGCACGAAATATGCTAATAAATGTGGCGAATGTCAAAAATTTATTTGCAAAACCCATTCTGAAACCCATATTGTGTGTTGTGAGTGTAAAAAAATAAAATAAATAAATAAATATTTGAATAATTAGTATTGGGCAAAAATGACCCACTAATGTCATATGCGTTTTATTTTGGAAGTACAGGATAAGGGTTAATTAAGATCATAACCAAAAAAAAAAAAAAAGGATAAACAACCATTGAAGCAAAACAAAAAGCTCATTCATATATCATAAGATGTACAGCTGCATTACACATATACACATGCATCTAAACATATTTCCATGTACATACATATACTAACAGCGTTACTTAAGTTTAATAAATTTGATTGCCGTATGCTATTTATAATTTACTAGAAATTAAATGTTTTTTGTGAACAAAGTTGCAAAAGTCGGTGACAAAAAAAAGTCTCACAAAAAGTCGCAGACTGTTAAAAAACGGTCAAATTGCAATTTTAGTCGGGGGAACGGTAATCCTGGTCGGGACTTTTTGAGCACATCTGCACATGAATCTGTTCATGTTTCAAAATAAAGTATTGCACTCTCTTGAGTTTTGGTTACGCTCACATAACATCTTCACTCTTGTCTGTTATCCCCGCTTTCATGGAACAGCTCTTTTTAACAGCTGCTTTTTAAATATTCAGAGTTCGCAACATCTTCATAAATTTGTTGCCTTTGGTAGAACCTTAAAATTTCTGAATATGCAACCTCTGTCCATAACTTAAAAATGAAAATACCTGATTAAACTCTGAAAAGAACGACTTCATATGTCATGGACTATTTCATGTTCTTGACTTTCGTCTCTTTAATAATAAGTCAAGTCTTCCTTGGAGAAAACTGTGTCGCAAAGCTTGAAGGAGAAGAGGAAAATTCGATTTTGATTTTTTCCTAAATTTCCTAGTTCTCATTTAATTACTATTGTCTTTCAAATCCACGATTTATTTTAATCTAATAAACCTGAAGAAGATTTCTAACGTAAAATAGCAGACGCTTTAACCCGAGTTTTATGATATTTTACATATTTGGAATAAAGAAGCTGATTTCTGATGTTTTATAAAATTTTTAAATTGTAACTTATATGAATGGAATTGAGGAAGTTGTTATTTTCCACCACCAACAAGTGTGGAGCATGTGTGTAAAACAAATTTTAAATTAATTAAGTAACAACTATTGAGCAATCAAGACGATTGTGTTGGAAGAGTTAACTAAATGTTGTTTAAGCAGCAGGTTATGAGTTCAAGTCCCAACAAAGCCTGGAAAAAAGAAAAACTTAATGTTGTTGAGAAGCCCCGATGAAAGATTTTCTTAAAAATGAATAAATGGAAGAAAATAGCTTAAACTTCAGGGGGTCTTGAATAGGGAAAGGAATATGGTTGTTGTCAAGCCGTGAGATATTGGTTGGTAAAGGCGCCTGTATAGTAAAAGCAAGAGAAACCTATTCCAAACCTTGACGGAATTTTAGTTAGGGAGGTAAATTAAAATATAAAAAAAGTGCTTGTTAAACGCGGCTGAGTTGCGGCATGAAGGAAAATTTCTTATATTCGATGACAGTTTTGAATACGAAGTCTGGCATGAAGGTCAAGCCTTACGTTTAGTACTTATTATTGATGTCTGGCAACCTCAACTAACTGAACACCAGCAGCTGATTAATTATCGTTATTTATGTTTTATTAATTTTTCCTAATTAAAAACAGAAAATAATTTTGTATCTCAAGAGAATAATTATGTGTTATGTTTTTTTAGGTATCACTTTCATATTCAAATAAACCAAAGAAAGACATTTCGCTAAAGGATGAGATGTATTATTTATTTATGATAAAAGATAGTTAGCGAGTTACCTCAGAGATGTAATGAGGGCCGTTTTGTGATGCCAGAATGGTGAATTGCGGCCGCTGTTCCCTTTAAAACTCGAGGATGTCCATTCCATAAGAACAACTTGAAACTGCTCGCAAAATGTATGAAAATGAATATTGTAGACATTACCAAGGGAATGATAAAGTTAGATATACTCTTTTTCCACTTTTTGTGGTAAAGGGTTTAACTATTGCTCCTCCTCATCCATACAGCTGATTGCTTGGTAGTTGCGGCTGAGTTAATAAAACGCTTTGCTTGATAGAAAGGAAATTATGTGAGTGGATGTGTCTGTTAAAAGTCTCGTAGTTACTTATCAAAGTATTGTAAGTTCAAGTCTCGCCGCAGTCACCAGATATTGTGTGTCATAAGATTATTGAAATGCATTTTTTTTTTAACCTGAAATCATGATTATAAATTTGCGTAGAATGACGTGATTGTTTTTGCATTGAAAATTTAACAGAATGCATTTTGTTTTCGCTTAATTTTTTTTAATAAATATAATTTAAGGAATAAATTTAATAAATTTAATAATTATATACAATTTAAGATACACAATTTCATTAAGCTTTACACAACTAAGCAAACAAAAATAAATATTTTTTACAAACATAATTTTAATGTTAAGAAAAAACTATAAAAGTGAATGGAATATGAAACGAATTTTCATTTAATATTAAAATTTCCAATCAGTTAGTGACTTTAAAAGATTTTGCTAATTTCATAAGCGTTTGAAATGTGGCTTAAAATCCAAATAATCGTGGCAATATTTGTAACGATAGTTAAAAGTGAGAATGTCTTAAAAGTTTGTCTTAAAAATTTGGGTTGTCTTGAAGGCACAGAAATGCCTGGCTTAAATGGTGGTGGTGGTGGTGATAATTTTGAGGCATTTCTAGGGGTGCCGTATGCCAAGCCACCTATTGGTGACTTAAGATTTCGTAATCCAGAGCCGGTGGAATCATGGCAAGGAATTTTAACCGTAAAAGAAGCCAAGCCAGATTGTAAACAGAGAAATTATTTATTACCCCAGTGGCCCATTGTGGGTGAAGAAGATTGCTTGTATATGAATATTTATAGGCCCAAAATTAATGTTAAAATCAAGTTACCAGTTTTATTTACCATTCATGGGGGTGGATTTTTTAGTGGTTCTTCTAATCCAGCCATAATGGGTCCTGAATATTTTATGGAAACACAACAGGTTATAGTGGTTGTCATTAACTATCGTTTAGGTCCTTTTGGTAAGTACTCACTCGTGTTTCAGCTAATTTTCAGTTGAATTATTAGAAATGTGTGTGTTTTTGTGTTTGTTAAAGGATTTCTAAGTTCTGGCTGCACAGAAATTCCAGGAAATTTCGTCTTAAAGGATCAGTTGATGGCTTTAAAATGGGTCAATGAACATATTGCAGAATTTGGTGGTGATCCCAATGAAATAACATTATTTGGTCACAGTGCTGGTGCTAGTGCAGTTCACTTTCACATGATCAATCCAAAAACTAAAGGTAATGAAATTATTGAAATCTGAAAGGGTTAAAACAATAACTATCGGGTGATTCAAAATAGAAGTGGATGTTGGAAGTTTTATTTAAAGGAATAACTTCTCATATTCAAATGTTGGTCTGGTGATTACGCTGCAAATGGTTCATTTGGCAGGTTTAATTTTCGATCTAAAAATGTTACTTCAAGGAAGACTTGTTTATCCTCCTTTGAAAGAGTGGTTAGAAAGTTATGTAGTCCATTAGTTCGTCTACAGGATCGATTAGTTTGTTATGTCCCAGTGAATGATAATTCTAAGAATTTTTAGCCATGCAGACACAACGCAGTATTCAACGTATTTTATCATAGTCAGTAGATATTCCAAAGAAGGACGCTATAGTACAATAAATCTATGTTTATTTTTTTTATTCGGACCAGCACTCAGGGAATGATCTCTACTAATGCAATGCATTGTGGCAAAACTAGGAAATTAGGTTGGGAGAAGGGGGATAGAGGTAGTGGTGCTTGTGGACCTTTGATTTGAATCTTGAAAGTGACAGGAAAGACCTCTGTAGGGAATTTATTCCACGTATGAAGTTTGCGGCTAAAAAACGAATTTTCTCCATAATGGGTAGTGCAATGCACTGGCTAAACGACCACAAAGGAATGCACTCTTAATGCAGAGCGCGTTGCGCGTACAAAATTTCGGTTTTCAGGATAAAGTTCCCTGAAGTAAAAATAAAACAGTGAAACATACTCCACATTGCGTCGATGCTCTAGTGAATCAATAGAGTTGGATACCCTACTGTCACCAATGAGCTTCTTTGCTCTCTCCTGTACGCAATCGAGTAACTGTGAAATAGACTTTGGACTACCGGTCTAAACATGAGAGTTGTAATCTAATTTCGGTCTGATAAAGATGACACAGATAGCAAGAAGATCAGATGGAGTGAAGTATTTCTTAAACCGTCTCAGAAAACCTACGCACTTGAATGCTTCTTTTGTGACATGAAAAATATGCTTGCTCCTAGATCGGCTACTCGTTAGCAATATAAGTCTTATGAGGGGAAATCCAACATAGTACTAGTATCTTCTTAGTTCCAAGAGTTTCGCTATCCGCTATCGGATGAAATTTAATGGTCCTTTTCTTCCCCATCAAGCATTGCTAAGTACAGATAAAGATGGCGTAACCGTTCTTTTAATTATTTTGCATTCTTGCCCGCAATTAAAATTAAAAAAGTAATTTTTCACATTTTCTTTGCAGGTCTGTTTAAACGAGGCATTCTTTCTAGCGGCAATGCCTTGGCTCCCTATGTTAGAATTTTGGATGAACCATTAGAACAGCTACATGCCATGGCTCAAGCACTCGGTATCGAATCGACACAAAACAATCAAACCACTAAAGAATTAGCGGACAAATTACGAACACTAGATGCCAATGCAATTCTTCAGGCTGGAGACATATTGAAATTTTGGCACAATCATAATTTGTTTAACTTTCGACCCGTTATCGAAAATGCTTCTGATGTTAACGCCTACTTAATTGAGCATCCCGACGAGACTGTTAGTAAAGGAAATTATGAACTAAGACCCTGGCTTACGGGTCTAGTATCGTACAAAGGTGAAGGAGTTGTTATATCATCAAACATTTATTATAATGAGACTCGAAGGAACGAATTAAATCAAAATTTTGATGATAAAATGCAAAAATTATTGGACATAAAAAGTGTGGAAAATCTTAACAGATTCATCGATGAATATATGCAGGGTATTCATGAATTAAATGAAATTACTAGAGATGGCTTTTCGGAATTATTTAGTGATTACTATTTCTATTATCCAGTGTATAAAACACTTAAATTTTATATCGATTATGCTGATACCGATCGATTTCCCGCTTATATCTATAAGTTTTCCTACCATGGAACATACACCTATGCACCAATGTTTGCAGGCAAACCTACAAATCGTAACGATGTTGTACATTTGGATGATTTATTGTATCAATTTCGTCAATCTGTTCTATTTCCCGATTTTCCAACGGATTCTATTGATTTTGATTTAAGGAAAAAATTTGTAAACATTTTATTGGAATTCGCTAAGACCGGGTAAGTTTTTAACAGAAATATTATAAAAAAATACAAGCAGCTGTTTTTAAATTCTTGTTCAAGTCACAACTCTTTTATTTGTTTGAAAAAAAAAAAAAACTTGAAAAAGGGTATATCCAAGTTCATCACTCCGTTTGTAATTTCTACAATATCCATTTTCGACCCCATAAATATTTACTTTATTGGAGTCCTTACGCATAGCGAAGTCGATTGAGCGATTTCCGTCCGTTTTAGTGTTGAAATCAAGGCACTAAATGAGCTAGAGAAAATTTAAATACGCCAATTGATCAGATATAGTTTTGAAAGAGTTGATGTTGAAAATTAGCAAGAACGGTCCATGTCCCTCGAGGCAGTGGGCTAAACACCACGCCTGCCTCTAATTATTCCATATCATTAGGAAAAATGAAATAACTCCAGTCGAAAAAGCAAATATGTGGAGCGATAGAAAAATAAAAAATAAGAAAAAAACATCGAGTGAAAAAATTGTTGCTCGCCTATATTTCCCGAGTTATGGGCTGCTGAACTTTTCATAGAATTGTACACAAAATTTTTTGAGATATCAATATGGGTATGACTTAAAAGCTTTAAAAGAGACCTTTCAGCAAATGCTGAAATTAAACTAAAAAAAATGCTTATCCCATTAGGAGCCAATGACATTTTTATGTAAAATTTTATACCTAATTTTTTCTTTTCTTATTTTTTAATTCTCTGTCACCTCAAAATTTCTTTTTTGGATAGTCGCTACTTCACTAAACTAGATTAACAAACATGGTGAAGTGTATAGAAGATTCGGCATTGCCAAGTATATCACTGTTACTTGTTTTAATTTCACACTGCAAAACTTTAATGTTCAAAAGCTTTTTTACATTTTGAAGAAAAGCTGCAAAAATTAAAAAAAATTATTTATCTTTTAATAGACTTCAAAAAGAAGAAAGTTCCACTCTGTCATTTTCAAGGCTGGTTTTTTTATTTGAAAGATCTTTTTCTAAAAAACAAAACTATTGAAAATTTTAAGTGTAATTGGCAGACTCCCCATATCTTTGTTGAGTGTATTGCGTTTAAGCTTAAAAAATGCGATAAAAAGCTTAAAAATTTAAGGGCTGTCACTATAGAGACATGGTTTTGTCATACGTGGTCTAACATTTTTTGCGGTAACTGATAAACATTATGACTGCAACCACTACAACGAAAAGTAATAACGACATAAAATTTAAAGGGTGACCCATACAAAGCCCGATTTAAGCGTGCTATTTATGAAGCTACCGTTTTACCCACGGCACTGTCTTAAAATTTACTGTGTGCGCTATAACGTCAAGATTCAATATAAATTAAAGCAAAAAAGAGAGTTACCATGGATAAGTGATTTTGACGTATATGATTTTTTTATCCTGCAAATATTAACGTAAAGCGCTGCAACCCTTTAACGAAAAAAAATTCTGGGGTTGCTACCTTCTACGCCAACGCCTTGAAAGTTGAATGTGGGATGTTTTACTATGGTCGCTGCTGCAACAGGATTTAGAAATATATTTAGATTTATAGCTCAAAGGGTGCGCCTTAAATGCTTTTTTTGGTGGCTCTATTAGCAAAGGTGTCTACTTGCTGTACAACAGAAGATCACGAAGTTAATGAGTTTAAGTTCCCACCATTAAACAATTCATGCAAACGAATAATAATTGTAGCCTTAAGGCAACTAATGCGGCATTTACATTATGCAATTTTCCATGAAACTTACATGAAATTTTAGTTTCTTGGTGAAGCAAGATGAGTTAGCAATATGAGATTGATTGAAATTTAAAGGGATATTACCGTTGCTTATTTTTTTTAATAACGCATATCGCTGCAACTTAAATAGAGAATTGAAAAAAATTACGTCAATAAATTAAATAGTGTAAATCTGGACTAAGCTGAAAACAGCAATATAAGCCTTCCGGAGCTTAAATAAGAAAAGAAATAAACAATTTATGTGTAAAGCTACGGCAAAAAAATTGGCGCAGGCGTCTGTTTGATATTAAGGCCGGGGTATATAAAATCTGTCATACGATAAACTTTGACGTATTCAACTGACAAGTTAGTTAGAATACATGTAAGTTAAGGCCTCATTAGTCGTTACTTTCGATTGCATGTTCTGTTCCGCGCCGTTCTGCTTTTTTAATTATTTTTTTGGTTTTTCTGTTAAAATATATCAGCTGTTCATAATAAACAAAGAAAACACAACACACAACAATAAATAACTACAATTACAATAACAAAAATAGGTTTGATTACAATTTTGTACTCACACTACCAAACAACTTTCAAGTAACTTAACGTTGAATTCTATTTTCTACAGATTCGAACGGAACGGAACAGAACAGAACGTCAAAGTAATAACAAACCCCAAATAAATATTTTCCATTTATAGCCTTTTTACACTGATCAACATTTAACATCCACCATCAATTTGCAAAGATGTTAACATCTTCTCATAAGAATTACACAGGGCTAAAAATCAACATCTTTCAACATCTTTAAAAGATGTTCTTATCTCATTTTGTTTCACCTTACATCTTTTGATAATTTTAGTGTCATCACTAGAAAAATGACAATAATTTCGATATTCTGGTGGCGTTGAAAATTCAAATAAATATTTCTAAACAAAAATGGGCGGCACTCATAAGTTTTTGTTTCAAATTTAAGTATAAATTAATTATGGTACATTTTGATGTATTGAAAATAGAAAAACAATAAAAGAAATATTAGAGTAACTGCGGGTATTGTGGTATAGGCGGATAATATGGTATAGGCGTGTTTTACATAAAATAAAAACACAGGAATAACGGTATTATGCTAAATAGTTTTATGTTCTCAGAGAATTAAGAAACCTAAGCTCTAATTGGTTTTTGCAAGTCATGCAATGATTCAGTTATAAAAAATTTGCGTGGTTGCTCGGTTGACTTTTTTGTGCTTGAAAAAAAATTTGTTTTTGTAAAAACTAATATATTAAACTTCATCAGGTTTATTTTAAAGTGAAAAGTGAGCATTTTATTAGTGAATATTGTGCGCAAAATAATATATATTGGGTACATTATTTGTAATTAATAATTATTTGTATCAAACACGTGGTCGGCTATTGTGGTATAGGTCAAGGCGGATAAAGTGGTATAGTGCACTACATTACACTCCCAAAAATTAGTCATGCCAAAGAAAGGTGAAATTAGAAAATGGAACGCCGAGGAGATGAAGAAGGCTATTCGTGCTGTTAAAACAAAGAAATGGGAATTTTGTTGGCAGCAAAAACATTTGGTGTCCCCCACACCACCTTGCAGCGCATGTCTAGGAGCAAAAAAAGCATTGAGGAGCTTTTGCAAGCAATCGAAAACGACTTGGTAAAATATCTACTAGAAATGGAGTCGAGATATTGGGGACTGACAAGGGCGGATGTACGATCTTTGGCATTTCAAATCGCGAAGATTAACAAAAACCGAATAAATTTTCGGTAATGAAAGAGTGTGCGGGAAAGGATTGGCTGCAGGGATTTTGCAACTGACATAAAAACATTTTAAGCTTTAGGAAACCAACAGGCACAAGTGCTGACCGAGCTCGTGGTTTTTCTCGAGAGAATGTGGCAGTCTTCTTTAATTTATTAGAAGAAGAATATAAAAACAACAATTTTCCGCCCACACGTATCTGGAACGTAGATGAGACCGGAATATCAGCTGTGCCTTCTCATCAAGCGCAAATAATAGGCCGAAAAGGAAAAATTGGTGCGATGACCTCAGCTGAACGAGGATCATTAGTAACTGTCATCACCTGCATGAGCGCTGGAGGTGCTTTCGCACCACCGTTTTTTATATTTCCAAGGAAAAATCAAATTCCTCTGCTTATGAAGGATGCCCCGCCAGGCTCAGAGTCGGCGTGCCATTTGTCTGGATGGGTTCAAATTTCCATCTTTACGAATTGGTTCAAACATTTTTTAAATTATACAAAACCATCTGTATCCGAACCCGTTTTACTCATATTAGATGGGCACTACAGTCACACAAGAAACATAGAAGTACTTAATTTAGCTCGGGAACACAATGTAACCATCATATCGTTGCCATCTCATTCAACTCACAAGCTTCAGCCACTGGATAAATCTTTTATGGGACCTTTTAAAACGTACTATAATGATGAAATAAGAAGATTTATGTGTAACAGTGCAGAAAAGTAACGCATTTCGATATTGCTGGCCTATTTGCGAAATCATACTTAAAAGTTCAAACAGGTCAAATAGCTATTATTGGTTTTAAAGCAACAAAAATTTATACGTTCAATAAACACATTTTTACCGATGCTGATTTTATTTCAGAGATTTCACCAGGGAAGTGAAAATTGTAGTTTAATGTCTCGTTTTTGTAACTTATTTTCTAACGTATTGCACGCCCAGTGGCGAACGATTTAAAATTTTGGTTTTTGTACGCTTTTTTTGAGTGTAAAAAGAAGCTTTTAATTATTGAAAAAATTTTGGTTCGCATATATCAACAACGAACGAAGCATAATGTCAAAATAAAAAATCACAAAAAATCGATCGTATGTGTTCCGTTTGCAATAAATAAATAAAAATGGATTGTTTGACCAAAAAAATGTAAGTACTTTTAAATGAAATTAAACACCATATACTGATAATAATAATTATACTTTGCAGAATAAAAAAGACCAACCCTAACCAGTTTCGTGCTTTGGTAGACTCGATGGACGAGTTCCCAGAACTAGCCACTTCAAGTCCCAGTTTCGGTAAAACAAAGGCCGAAATTGACGCCAAATTGGATATTGTAGCTCAACGGGTAAATGCTGTCGGGCCTCCAATACGAAATGGGACAGAATGGAAAAAAGTATGTTCTTTGTCATTTGATTTATTTAAATTTCCTATGATATTTAATTTTCAGATATGGGCAGACATCAAGTGTAGAACCAAGGGGAAAATAGCGGAGAACACCAAAAATATGAATGGTACAGGTGGCGGACCGTCTTGTGTAACTCTACTAACAGAAATAGAAAATGATATAGACAGAATATGCCACCTTTCCGCAGCTGCAGCTCCAACCGGAAATACATTTGGCGTAACTGTAAGGCCGAAAATGAATAAGCCAATTGCTTTGGAAGCAACGCCACCCAGATGCACAAATAATGTGGCAATTGTGTCTCCTACAACTTCGGCACAAAGTCATACGCACCACACCCAACATTCCAACAACAGATCTAGCAACACTCAAAACACCAATGTCACTCACTACCAACTACAGGAAATCCTTACTCACAAAAACAGCAACAAAACGAAAATGTACCATCAGCAACATTCAAGAAGCAGAACAAATAAAACTTTTGAGACTACAGGTGGAACAAAATGCTACGTTAGTGGGCGAGATGAAGGCTCAAACTAGAAACCTTAACTCCATGGCGGATTCCCTCCGAGGGATTGAAAATGTAATGAAAGAAATAGTTTCTTTCTTAAAAGATGAATAGGAATGAAAAAAATGTCTGTAGGTATAAGATTTATATATAGAAAATGTATAGCGTAAAAAATTTATTTAAACCTATCTTTCTCATTCCATTACTCAAACATCAATGGAAACAAACCAACATCCCACTTTTGCAAATGAATAAAATATTAGATTTTGAAATTATTTGTTGTTTTATTTATTTATATTGTTAGGTTTCTAGAAATTTCGTCTCTTACTGTTAAAGCTGCCAACTGAATTCCTAATAGAATTGAAAATACTTCCTTGCTAACACGGAAGTTTGCTATAAATCTACAAAAAATATCTTATTTTCACAAAATCAAATTATTTCATATACTTACTTGTTTTCTGGAAGTTCCAAAACATTGGTGGCATCACCCAAAATTCTACGGCTTAGGCGACTCTCTGTAGTGGCATTTTCCGGAGTATTTATAGAAAACCCAAAAGCAATGGAGGAAATCACTTTTTTTTAAAAAAGCAAATAATTGAATTTCTTTACGTTTGTTTATTTATTTTTAAATACCTGTTGCTGTTATTACTTTTATAGAGAGTTGCCCCCATTTACCAAACATCAGATATATTTGTAACGAAAAAGCTTTAAGAAATGTTAATAAAGCCATGTAGGCAGTATTGCTCTATGAAAGGAACACAACCAAGAAAAAGAGCTTTTATGCCCAAGTGAAAAGATATAATGAACACAATTAAAAACTTGATTGCTTGTATAGCAATTGCGCGTCTGTTTTTTGAACACATTTACAAAAACAGGCTATAAATAATAAAAAAATTGTTTTTATTTTATATTTTTTATTCATTTTGCACATCTTTCTCCAAAATGATGCACAGCGAGTTTTAAAAATATTAGTATTTATTGAAATAAATATTTATAATCCAGTGTATTGTGACCTAAAATCAGTCTTATGTCCGATAAAAACTTTTCTTCATCTTCTCTTAGCATTCAATCCATAGCATTAATAATTGAGCTTGTTCTTTCAAAGACACAATTAAACCAATTATTAATATGTCCTCGAATTTAATTTTTTAAAATCTTATTTTATTACTTCTTTTGACAGCTGACGTGAGGGTGATGTTAAATGTTGTCAATGTAAACAAATGTTTCACATTTTCTACATCTTCCATGAGTTTCGCCGAGATGTTGGTCAGTGTAAAAAGCCTTTTAGTCAACTTTTAACTTTTGACATACATTGGATACTTTGACAGCTATCAATTGCTTCTTCTTCTTCTTGTTTTCTTTTAACTCAATTGTAGTCTGTGATTTTAATAAAATAATTTTGGTAGCAAAAAATAAATTAAAAGTTAAATTAACTAGTGAATAAAATACGAATTAAACTTAAAATTTTATAAAAATAGAGAGCCAACTTTGATTTAATATCCGTCAGCAAGGTACTTATTGTGTCAAAGTACAACGTATGAGGGATTCTATGTGCCCCAGCGATCTATAGACGATTAAAATGCAATAGCGAAAAAACATACATACGTGCGTACATACGTATCTGCCATACTACACTTACAAAAAATAGAAAAAAAATCAAAAAACAAAACAGAAAACAAAATCGAGAAAAAAAAAACGTTAAGGACAAAAAAAGTGGTAAAAAATTGTTTTATAAATTTTAACTCTTTTTTAAGATTTGTATACAGCACATTTATTCTTGTTTTTAAATCCAGAACATCCGGAGGTGTTTTTTTGCATTCTAATAAAATTGTAAGTTTCTCTGCTTTCATCATTTTAAAGTGCTGTCGATGATTTGTGAATTTCGATAAATTACAAGATTTCTTTTCCCACTTCCGATATTTTTTCAATTGCACAGCTTAAAATCTCTTTTTAAATGTGTATCGTGTTTGAAATAAAAACACAATACACACAGCAAAGTATGACATCCAGCAGACATCATCAAGCATCGTCTGTGCTGGATAAATATTTTGATGGTGTATAGACCGCTTCAAACTTTAACACATGTTACACCATTATAAAATAATAAAAAATGGTTGTGTTAATTGTGAGTTAAATTAACATCATAAAATATTTCAAACAATTTTTAATGGTATTAAGTTAATCGGATTTCTTGCGCCAATTTTTAATGGTTTTTAAACTTCGTTTTGTTTTCTATTTTAGCAAGCCTCTACATTTTGACGATGTTGGTTCTTGTACAAAGGCACAATTCTTAGAATCTGGATCAAGGAGCATGTGCAAGTATTTGGAGTTTCTTAATTCAAATGACAGCTACCAGCTAAAAGTTAATAATGGTTACCATATCGATCGTATGAAATTGTGGGATGAAGTGATGAGTTAAGAAATCGTATAAAACTATAAGCGAAAGCAATACAAAATAAAGAAACCGGCAAAAAATATTTGTTAAAAAAAACTAAAATGTAAGAATAATTTAAAATTTCATATATTATTTTTTTGGGTAACCCTCGCATATCCTTGGTATGTGTGTGTAACGATGAATACAGAAATAAAACTGTGTCTTAAATTTTTTGTTGTCTATTGATATTTTTAATTCTACAAGATTAAAGATACAGGAAAATAGCTCTTAAGGAAATACAAAATATATAAGTTTCAGTTACTTTTCTATACAAATTGTTCATACATTTTCATACAACTGCCAAATGCATTTTATTTCTTTTTGAATTGAAATGATTTATATTGCAAGTTGTTTTATTTCTGTTTTTTATTGTGAATAATTTTGTTAAAAAAGCTAAATAAAAAAGACAGAGGGTGTTATCGGGCTTAAAAAACATCCGTTTTTAGAATAAATTACCTGCAGAGGTTGCTTCTTTCACTTTCAATGTGGTAAAGTTTATATTAAATATTAATTAACACGTCTTCCTAATTATGCATCCGTTCATGGCTGGTGCAGTTATTCAACTTTTATTCACATATTTTTATACCCTTCACCACAAAACGTGAAAAAAGGGTTTCTTAAGTTTGTGATTTCGTTTGTTTTTTCTACAATATCCATTTTCGGCCCCATAAAATATATATAATCGGATTCTTGTGCATAACGAAGTCGATTGAGCGATGTCCGTCTTACCGTTCGTGTTAGTTTAAAATCAATTTTCCCAGGCACTAAATGAGCTAGAGAAAATTCAAATACACCAATCGATCAGACATAGTTAATAAGTGTTGTTTTATTTGCATTAAAACTAGTTTTAATTTTTTATAAAAATTATCTAAAAGTAAATGCGCGATAAATATTTAAAAAAATTAATAAAATATTAATAAATATTAATGAATAAAAATATTTTAATAAATTATTATTTGCAAGCAAAAAAAAAAAAAAAATTCCAATATTTTTCCATTAAATATCGTTTTGTGTTTCTCTAAACTTTAACTTTAATAAAAATATAATTTGAGTAACCGTTTATTCGGTTAGGTATTATAAGAATAAAAAAGAATTATTCGAATACATAATTTTAATCATACGAGTTTAAACATTTGCTTTGAGTACGAGCTACAAGAAATAATATATAAAAATTTAATAAAAAATTTATTCGAGTAAAAAAAATATTCGAATGAAAAAAAATATTCGAATGAAAAAAAATATTCGAATAAAAAAACTAGTTGGAATACAAAAAAAAAATATTATGCATTTCACAGCAAAATAGTAACAAGATTAAGTCAAAGTTATTACGTTATTTTAAAATAAAACATTTTATTAAAATAATTTTTAAATATTTTTCTAAGGGCTTCATATTAGTTGTAGGCTTAGCAGGCAGCCGTAAAGCCATAGCCCATTTGGGACCATTTTGGGTCCTTTTGTGTTATAGTATTTATAAGGGTTTAAAAAATATTCTGGTAATATAAAACTTATTCGAATAAAAAACATTTTCATAAAAAGTATTATTCGAATACTTATTTATTATTTAGAAGAAGCAGAACCATAGCAAAATAAAACAAGGCTAACAGCCAAGAAGTACATTTTTTATGTTTTTCTAAACATTGTTACCGAAATTAAAATAATTCTTATATTTTCGTAAAGTTAAGACTTCAACAAATTTTTAAAAAATTAAATAAAAATATTATTTGTGTAAAAAATAATTTGAGTGCATGAGGGTTTCAATTTAAGTTAAAAAAAAATAAAAAAATTGCATATTTCAAAGCAAAACTACAAGATGAAGAAAAGACTGTCCTAACTTTGTCAAAGAAATCATACTTAACGTTTTCTGAAAGTTGAGGATTTAAGAAATGTTTTAAAATAATTTATTTGAAAAAAAATTAATCGAATAAAAAATACTATTCGAATAAAAACTTTTTCGAATAAAAAATATTAATCGAATAAAAACTTATTCGAATAAATAAATAAATATTTTAGTTAGCCAATGTAGTTATTATATTAAACTTGTCATAAATGAATATCAAAGCAGAACAATATTGTTATTGATAAAGAAAAAGAGCATTTTAAGAAATAAAAAATAAATAACGTAATAATGTTATTTAACTTAAAAAATAAATTTATATTTAAAATAATATAACTACTTTTTTTAATTTTATAACTAATTATAAATTATTACATAACAATAACATCAAAAATAGAGAGTACAACCCTTAACATTTTGTATAAAAGTAGTTTCTTTTTTATACAATTTCCTTCACTTTGTCAAAAAGCTTTTACGAACGAATTGTACCAATTTCTAAATCAAATGCTTCAAAAAATATTGTAAAAATTTTGCTATTGAAAATCAGCAAGATCCGTCCATGTCCTTCGAGGCAGCGGGCTAAACACCACGCCTGCCTCTAATTTTTCTAATTTTTAAAACAATAAACTAACTCCAATCAAAAAAAAAAAAAAAAAAAAAAAAAAAATTAATAAATAAATATATGGGGTGTTAGAGAATTTTAAAATAAGAATAATCATTTAATGAAAAAATTGGCGCAACTTTTTCTGAAATTTTGATCAAAACGTACGATTGTGCACCATATTTTTTGAGATATCAATGTGGATATCAATGAAAAGCTTTTTAAGATATCTGTTATAAAAAGCTAAATGTCTTTAAAAATGCTTAACCCATTAAGAGCCAATGACATTTTTATGTAAAATTATATGTATAATTTATATAATTTTTTATTTTCTTATTTTTTAATTCTCTGTCTTCCCAGAATTTTTATGTATATTTTTTTTTTGATTGGGGTTACTTCTCTAAACTAGAATTACATACATGTGGAAGGTTTTATAAAATTTCGCAGCGCCGAATATAGCACTTCTACTTATTTTAACATAATTTGGTATTCAATTTCCCTTGATCTTAAAAAAATAAAAGTTCTTGACTTCTGTTGTATTAATTTATAATTTAGTACGTTTTTAATTGTATGTTTTTGGGTCATCTTTTTACTTCATTGAAAATAATTAATATTTATTCTTTTATATTTCATTTATTATAAATCATACTCCACTTTCAACATCAATGAATATAGTTCAAAGCCAATTGATGTGCATTTTTCATTTTTTGAACGAGATAATGTCCAAGTCGTTGATTGCAAGAGAAAAAAAGAAAAACGCGTGTGACCTATTTGTTTGCTAAAGGAGCAAGAACAGTAATTTTACAAATTTACATCATTGTAAATGTATTAATAGCCCGTTCAGGCTGCCACGAAATTATGTAATTTCAAACTGAAATTATGAACGAAATCTAGAGTGTTTATAGTAGGTTATTTGACACTTGAGTTAATTTCAGAAACAGCTGTTCGTTTTTATGTTAGTATTATATTATTCTTTTGCATTAAGGTTTTGTACAAAATGGAAAAAAAAGAAGAAGAAAACACTTGATATTAATCAAATTGGAAGCTATTAATAATTAAATATCAAAAAATAAATTAAAAATGTTTAAGTTCTTGCAGTTTTCATAATCTATTATTATGGTTATTATGCATACATGTTTGTATATATCAATGTATGTACATACGTGTATTCCTGTAAATATGTTCATGGTTGCACACAAAGTAGTATTTTACACAAAAACAGCGTTGTCTATCGTAATTTCAAGTTAATTTCGTTGAAATTAAGTAAAATGAGATAATTTGGGCAATGGAAAAATGTATGCGAAATTACGTAATTTCAAGTTGATTTCGGCCGAAATCACGAAATGACTTAATTTCGTGTCAGCCTGAATGGGCTATAAAGTTTATTTGTTATATTTTTACTTAAATGACACTGTTGATAAATAATAACATCATTTGTGGTGGAAGAAAGATGTGGGATATACATTTGAGAATAAAAGAAATAAAAGAAGGGATTTTCACATATAAAAATGAATAGTTTATTTGCCCGACAGTTACAGCAGGCTTCAGCTATCCGTGCGTATATCTTTTAGTACCGAGCTATTCAACCTTTTTGGTTCGCGTACCACAAAACCCACAACCAACAATTCGTGTACCATCAAATAAGTTTTATGGGCTCAATAAATAACCAAACAATTTTAAAATATTTAATCTCCCTCGTGAGAATGATTCTCACACATACTAACTAAGGCCAGACACAGGTAGGTCAATTGTTGTTGCTTACGAAATTGAGAGCAAGCAAAAGAGAGCAAGCAACAGCGCATAATACATTTTTTTCAAATGCTCAAACTTTCGAAGAATTGACGTACCACCTGGGAAAGTTATGCGTACCCCAAGTGGTACGCGTACCACAGGTTGAATACTTATGTTTTAGTAAATTTAAAATGGAGATGGCACTTTCTACACAAAGTAAATATTGAATTTACCGTAGGAATCTTTCAATTTTGTGCCAATAAATTATTTATTAATGAGCACAGATGACTCAGGACTGGACAAAGTTATTGATAATTATCACGTGGCAAGAGTATGAACTTGATCCAAATTTCGAAAGCATTGAAGCTGTTAGATCCTTAAAAGACAATATTAATATTCATCTACGTGTAACTGAGGAAAAATAATGTGTAGAGTTTTCAAAATTTTACAAACAATCAGGGTTGTTATGGAAACCAAAACAGAATTGTCATTTATCAGAATTGAAAATCGATTCTGATTGCAATTGGTGTTATGAAATCGTCTTGGTTTTGTCTTGATTCGATAATAAACAAAATCCATGCTCGAATCAGCTGTTTTGCTTTGTTTACATTTTTTGCCGGCATTTTAAGCTCAAATTGAACAGTTTATTAAAAAGTGAGAGATTTTAACAATAAAATAAACATAAAGATTATAAAATAAACATAAATTGTGGTAAAAAGAATTTAAAAATAAATTCGATTTTACTTACATTGTGCACGAATCTGTAACAGCTTAAAGCAAACATAAACATAAAATAAAACAATATTTTGTTTATATTCACTTTTTTATTTCACTTTCTTAGATAGAAATGCAAATACGAGTATGTTAAATTTAAATTACATTTTGCGCCAATTTTTAACAGCTTAAAGCAAGAAATAAATAGAAAACAAAAATGTAATTCTGGCGGCTGCCAGCTGATCGGATTATTTCTGACAACAAAAACGATAACATTGGATTCTGTAACACCTAATTCTGACACAATTCTGATTTGAACATAAAATCGATTTCTGTAACACCAAATGCACTTTATTGTCGATTTCAATTCTGATTCTGACAGCAATCAGATTCCATAACAACCCTGAATGTCTTTATGAAACCTGACTGAATTGGAACTATTGGAACTGACATTAAATGCAAGGATGCCAAGTTAACCGAAAAATTCGTTTGAGAAGTGGGCGTGGCAAACCATGTACAAAGCACATATTCGTCAAGGTAGAATTATAAAATTTTTACGAGAAGTGCTTTGATCAATGTACGAATAAATTAACTACCTCAAGGTCTATTTGTAAATACGTAACAGTCGCTTAAACTCTAGAGGTAATGCGTCCCAAATATTTGATCGAATTGTTTTACTTTAATAAATCGTTTTCAGAACTTTGTTTGGGAAAGTAACGCACAATTTCAAAATATTTAAAAAAGTTATACTTTTTAAGAAAAAACGATTTTTTTAAACTTATTTTATGTTTCACTATGGCGCCATCTGTTCTTTATATGTTGGTTTGCGCACATAGATTTTCAGAAATTGACACATTCTGTGTAATATTCAAGTTTTTTTTGCTATATCGGTTCAAAAGAAAGGAGACTTTTTAAATTTTTTATACTTGTAGTTCTGTATATAACGGTGGCATGTCATAGTGCTCACGGACATTGTTTCGTTGGTGTTATAATCTCCGCACTTAAAACAACACCGTCTTCGCTTACTAAAGATTTTCTGGAAGCTGTTTGTAAAAACGTTACATCTTTTTTAAATAGAATACCATAAAATATACCTATAATATCTATAGACGTTATGAATCTAAGTTTATTGACGTTATGACATGCCAGCGTCTATAACAATCCAAAAGACAAAAGTCCATGTACATAAAATAGCATCACAATACACGTTCTGTCTAAATTTTAAAAGAAAAAACGATGCGATACAAGTCAAAATAGGTAATCTGTGGGGACACCCTTTAATATTTATTTATTTGATTATTTACTTAACTTTTTAAAATTTTGTATGAGTGTCCGTTTGCGTCATTTGCGTTGTACGGGTGCACTCTTTCATTTTTTATTTTTATTTACTTTTTTTTTTTTGAATGAGAACAATCTAATTAAAAAAAAATTCAAATTTAGTCAGACAATAATATGTTCTTCATTTAAAATAAAATATACACGAATTGATAACTTTCTTCTTTTTTGAAATGATAGAGAAAATAAAACTCGCGAGAAACTTCATCGACTCGATTCGCTAAAGAACTTTTGTCCTTTTAATCTTAAAATTTAAATTTCTTTCGTAAGTTTATTTTGTGATTTTAACAAAGAAATATATTTTACGAGTTTTTTTATTTTTTATTCGAATTGATTTCTTTGCATTCTGTTCACGTTTAAGTGTTAAAACGAATCCTATAGAAATTCTCTTTTTTTTTAAAGGGCGGCTTACATGTCACAGAAGTCTTACGACATGTCAAATTTTTGTGCAGAAAAGTACTAGTGGGATCGTCTAAACCAAATATGTAATGAATCTGCACAAATTGAGAGAAATTACGGATGAAAATTTGACAGTCGTATGGCTCTCTATGTTTTCTGAAAATTTTCAAAAGACAATTACGAATCATTAGATCAGGAATGCATTTTTCTGCAAACCGCCAAAAAACCTGTATATACCAATTGTGTAAACGCGAAAAAATCTGTCGTAAGATTTTTACTCTCATTTTTAAAATACGGATGGATTTTCATATTATTTTCTCTTGGATTTTACGTACGTAAAATCGTACCGTCTAAACCCCCCTAAGGAATAACGGAATTTGGTTTTCTTTGCGGTTCGTCGTAGTGTTTTGTTTAGAAAATTAAAATTAAATTCCTATAAAAAATGTTCTATATCAATTCAAATTTTCAATTCGTTCTATACTATTGGAAAAAAAAAAATTATAATTAAATAACTGGAATTTTATCAATAATATTTCAAACAGAGTACAATAAGCAAAAGTGGAGAAGTGTTGCGGTGGTCCGTTTAACTTAAATAGATGCAACCTTAAAATTGTTATTTGTAATTCATTTTAGGTGTAGAAGATAACAACTTTAAAATATTTTAAAGAAAGCAGGGAGTTTTTTTTTTGATACTCAAATAATTCATGCACTCGCATGACAAATGTGTAACGCTGAATGACAGTTATAAAGACGAAACAAAAATAATTGCATTCTTCTATACCTTTATTTTGTGTTTTTTTCTCATAGTATAAATGTTTATTATTATTGCCATTGTTGTTATCGGCTTTGATTATAATAAGAGCAGGAACAACAACAACAGCAATAATGAAAACGAAAGTATAAATATTTAACAAAAAAAAAATTAAATTAAATAGTAAAAAATGTTAACAGCAATAAAGTTTTTCTTTATAAAAGAAAGATTTAAATCAATGAAGTGCTCAGTTTTTCAACAACATTTGAACTAAAAAGTTTAATGTTTTGAAACAACCATAAAATCTTAAAGTAACGGAAAACATTCTTTTTAAATTGAACTAGTGATAAAATTGGTAAACAGTGAGTGTGTGTGTTTTGTTATTTGCTATTGCATTTGGCACTCAGAATAAGTGTTGTTTTATTTGCATTAAAACTAGTTTTAATTTTTCATAAAAATTATCTAAAAGTAAATGTGCGATAAATGTTTAAAAAAATTAATAAAATATTAATAAATATTAATGAATAAAAATATTTTAATTAATTATTATTTGCAAGCAAAAAAAAACTGCTATATTTTTCCATTAAATATCGTTTTGTATTTCTCTAAACTTTAACTTTAATTTAAATATAATTTGAGTAACCGTTTATTTGGTTAGGTATTATTAGAATAAAAAGTAATTATTCGAATACATAATTTAAATCATACGAGTTTAAGCACTTGCTTTGAGCAAGAGCTGCAAGAAATAATATATAAAAATTTATTCGAATAAAAAAAATATTCGAATGAAAAAAAATATTCGAATAAAAAATATAGTTCGAATAAAAAAAAAATATTATGCATTTCACAGCAAAATAGTAACAAGATTAAGTCAAAGTTATTTTGTTATTTCAAAATAGAACATTTTATTTAAATAATTTTTAAATATTTTACTAAGGGCTTCATATTAGTTGTAGGCTTAGCAGGCAGCCGTAATGCCACAGCCCACTTGGGACCATTTTTGGTCATTTTGTGTTATAGTAGTTGTAAGGGTTTCAAAAAACATTCTGAAAATATAAAACTTATTCGAATAAAAAACATTTTCATAAAAAGTCTAATTCGATTACTTATTTATTATTTATTTTAAAGCAGAACCATAGCAAAATAAAACAAGGCTAACAGCCAAGAAGTACATTTTTTATGTTTTCCTAAACATTGATACCGAAATTAAAATTATTGTTATATTTTCTAAAAGACTTCAACAAATGTTTAAAAAATGAAAAAAAAAAAATATTATTTGTTTAAAAAATAATTAGAGTGCATGAGGGTTTAAATTTAATTTAAAAAAAAAATAAAATATTGAAATTTCAAAGCAAAACTACAAGATAAAGAAATCATACTTAGCGTTGTCTGAAAGTTGAGGATTTAAGAAATGTTTTAAAATAATTTATTTGAAAATAAAAATTATTCGAATAAAAAATATTATTCGAATAAAAACTTATTCTAATAAAAAATATTATTGGAATAAAAACTTATTCGAATAAATAAATAAATATTTTAGTTAACCAATTTAGTTATTATATTATACTTGTCATAAATGAATATCAAAGCAGAACAATATTATAATTGATAAAGAAAAAGAGCATTTTAACAATTAAAAGATAAATAACGTAATAATGTTATTTAACTTAAAATATAAATTTATATTTAAAATAATATAATTACTTTTTTTAGTTTTATAACTAATTATAAATCATTACATGACATTAACATCAAAAATAGAGAGAACAACCCTTAACATTTTATATAAAAGTAGTTTCTTTTTTATACTATTTCCTTCACTTTGTCAAAAAGCTTATACGAAAGAATTGTACCAATTTATAAATCAAATGCTTCAAAAAATATTGTGAAAATTTTGCTATTGAAAATAAGCAAGATCGGTCCATGTCCTTAGAGGCAGCGGGCTAAACACCACGCCTGCCTCTAACTTTTGCATATCATTTGAAACAATGATGTAACGCCAATCAAAAAAACAAATATATGGGGCGATAGAGAATTAGAAAATAAGAAAAGCAGATCAAGTGAAAAAATCGGTGCTCGCCTATATATCCCGAATAATAGGCTTCTGAACTTTTCATAGAAAAGTACGATTGTACACAAAATTTTTGGAGATATCAATATGGATATGACTTAAAAGCTTTAAAAAAGATTTTTCAGCAAATGCTGAAATTAAACTACGAAAAAAATGCTTAACCCATTAAGAGCCAATGACATTTTTATGTAAAATTATATACTTAATTTTTTCTTTTCTTACTATTAATTCTCTGTCACCGTAATATTTGTTTTTTTAATTGGAGTTACTTCTCTAAACTAGATTTACATGCATGGTGAAGAATACTGCATGCATTCTTACTTGTTTTAACATTATTTTCTATTCAATTTCCCTTGATCTTAAAAAAATAAATCTTCTTGACTTCTGTTGTATCAATTTATAATTTAGTACGTTTTTAATTTAATTGTATGTTTTTGGGTCATCTTTTTACTTCATTGAAAATAATATTTATTCTTTTATATTTCATTTATTATAATTCATACTCCACTTTCAACATCAATGAATATAGTTCAAAGCCAATTGATGTGCATTTTTCATTTTTTGAGCGAGATAATGTCCAAGTCGTTGATTGTAAGAGAAAAAAAAAAGAAAAACGCGTGTGACCTATTTGTTTGTTAAAGGAGAAAGAACTGTAATTTTAAATATTTACATCACTTTAATTGTTTATTTGTTATCCGTGGGCGCTGCTAGTTACTTACAAAAACTGCAGCATTTGTGGTGGGAGAAATATGAGAAAAATATATTTAAGAATAAAAGAAAGAAAAGAATGATTTTCTCAAATAAAAATGAAAAGTTTATTTGCCCGAAAGTTACAGCTGACTAAATGCTATATGTTTGTATATCTTTTGGTAAAGTGGAAATGATACTTCATATACAAAATTAAAATTATTTTACCGTAACTAGAGATTTTTACAGAAATCTTTAAATTTTGTACGAATCAATTTTTTATTAATGTGCATAAATGACTCAGGACTAGACAAAGTTAATGGTAATTAAGCTCAAGATAAGAATGTGAACTTGATTCAAAATTCGAAAGCATTGAAGCAGTTAGACCCTTAAAAGACAAAATTAATATTCATCCATCTACGTGTAACTGAGGAAAAGCAATGTGTAGAGTTTTTAAAATTTTACAAACAATCAGGGTTGTTATCGAAACCAAGACAAAATCGTCATTTATCAGAATTGAAAATCGATTCTGATTGCAATTGGTGTTATGAAATCGTCTTGGCTTTGCCTTGATTCGATAATAAACAAAACCCATATTCGAATCAGCTGTTTTGCTTTGTTTACATTTTTGCCGGCATTTTAAGCTCAATAAAATAAACATAAAGATAATAAAATAAACATAAATTGTGGCAAAAAGAATTTAAAAATAAATTCGATTTTACTTACATTGTGCACGAATCTGTAACAGCTTAAAGCAAACATAAACATAAAATAAAACAATATTTTGTTTATATTCACTTATTTATTTCATTTTCTTAGATAGAAATGCAAATACGAGTATGTCAAAGTTAAATTACATTGTGCGCCAATTTTTAACAGCTTAAAGCAAGAAATAAATAGAAAACAAAAATTCAACTCTAGCGGCTGCCAGCTGATCGGATTATTTCTGACAACAAAAAAGATAACATTGGATTTTGTAATACCTAATTCTGACACAATTCTGATTCGAACATAAAATCAATTTCTGTAACACCAAATGCACTTTACTGTCGATTTTAATTCTGATTCTGGCAGCGACCCTGAATGTCTTTATGAAACCTGACTAAATTGGAACAATTCACTAAAATTAAATGCAAGGATGCCAAGTTAAAGAACAAATCCGTAAGGTTTGAGCAGTGGGCGTGGCAAACATTCTACAAAGTACATTATCGTCTTTATTTTTAAGAGGCAGAATTAATAAAATTTTTACAAGAAGTTTTTCGATCAATGTACGAATAACTTTATTACAAGGGCAACTGGTTGACCTCATAACCGATAGTATTGGAGGAGATAGCATGGCACTTTCCATAAAAAGTAAATAAACATACATCTACTTGAATGGAACAGTGAACAATATTAGCTACCAGTATTCTTTAATTAATGAGCGTAGATGGACTAAAATGTAATTAAGATGGAATAGTGGGCATGTGAGTTTCTATATAAATTAAATGATAATAATCCCAGAAGAATTTCGTAGCTAAAATCTTCAAATGCTTTTTAAATAACTTTATTAAAAGGGTGTATAATTGGCTTAAAAATTAACAAGGTCTTAGCAGTGAAAATGGCACTACCCACGCAAAACTTGATAATTATCGACGAGAGCAAATGATGTCATTATATTTTTTGCACGGCTCTTGTGCTTTATTAAACTTAATTATTTTATGCAAAAGGTATTTTAATATCTGCATTCAAAAGCCAGAAATAAAAATTTCGGTAACAATGTTTATACGTTAAAATAAAGCGGCCCATTCACGATCAAAAAAATCATTCATCATTATGGTAGTATTTGTGAAAATGTATTAGTACATGTTACACAGACAATGATGGATGAAAAATCAAAAAATTTAAATTTTTGGCATGCTGAATGTCACACTTGGATGTGTGAATGGTGTTTGTTTTTCAAGCCCGTACAAATTTTTTAGTTAAAAAGAGATTTCAAGTTGTACGGTTGTCTAAAATGTCGTAAGAAAAAAACAAATTAAAAAAATAAATTTGATGCGCACAAATTTTAAAAAAGAGTTTAAAAGGAAAAACAATTTTTTACTCATAAGCTTTTTTCACTACTTATTATTTTATTGTTTCCTAAATAATGGCTGTGTTTGTTTGTATGCCATTTTCCCAATAGAGAAAGCGCGATGTTGACAGCACAAAATCAAACTAAAAATTTTTTTTTGACTGGTCATTGAACATGTGTACATCAAAGCGTGCAGCACATGTACACGAATTTGACAGCCAGTATTTTTGATCGTGGATAGACCGCTTAAAAGAATTAAACATAATTTTTTTTTGTTAATAAGTAGAAGCAAGAAAATGTTACACAATAATGAAGCTGCTCTGACTTATTAAAGAATGAAAGGGTAAAAAAGTACTAATATTTCTCTGCACAAAGTAAAATTAAATTTAAGTTTGTACGTGTACAAATATAAAAGAACTTTTTTAATCACTGTGATTTAATCACTGATACCCAAATATCGCTCATCTCTACAGCCAACAATAAATAAAAAAAAACAGTGAAACAAGTGCGAAAAAAAGAGTTTCAAGTTGGTTCCCCTCAAAAGAGAAGAATTTATATTTTGAGAACATTTTTTGGAGAATAAAAGCACAAAAAAATTTGAAATTCATCAATTACAGGAAGTTCTCTGGCTAAACGGATTTAAAAAAATTTCCTTTTTTATTTGTTTTAAATTTCTTTAATTTCCTTCTCCCTCACCCAGTTGTTATTCAAAATTTATCAAATAAGAGAGATTTAATACAGCAACGAATATTAAAAGAAATTTAATATTTATGTTCAACTGTTGAGGTGTTTCTTACTGTGATATATTTGTCATCAGTCAGAGTTGCTATTTTATTCTTTTTCTGTTAGCCCGACTTTTTAGGTTACATTAAGCAGGCAGTCTTGATTAGCTCGCTAGCGTCCGCCTGGTGATTCCAAAAGAAGAGAGAAAATGAGAGATCGCTAGACTATCCTGAAAGGTAAGAATGCAGCCAATTTTTATCCCGCTACTCACTGTTCCGTATAAAGAAACTGAATCTGCCCGGGTACCTATTTAAAACTTCGGACAGCGCAACATAGGAGCAGGGGAAATGATCTATTGCCTCTTTCTCATTCTCAGCCCATCATTCTCTACAGCAATCTTTATGATTAAATCCTACATCTCGGGCCAGTGCCCTGACTTTGTTATGCCAACAGCCATGTTAGATTTTTGTTACACCTTTTGTTAAGTGAATTTTCTAATTTTTATTGGCTAGAAAGCGGACATAACTTCTGACTAACGGTCCTCTAAAATTCAAAAAATTTTTAAAATATCAATATAGGTATCTTTTTAAAACTTTTGAAGAGATCTTTAAGGAAACACTATAATGTTTAAAAATGCTTAACCTATTAAGAGCCGATGACATTTTTATACAAAATTAAATATCGTACTAAATTTTCTTTTCTAATATTTTAATTCTCTGTCATTCCAATATTTGTTTTTTTTTTTTTGATAGGAGCTACTTCACTAAACTAGATTTACATACATGGTGAAGGGTATATAAGATTCGGCATAGCCGAATATAGCACTCATACTTGTTTTCCATTATTTTAAATAAAGTTTAGCTGTATTAAATAAACAAAAAAAGAACTCGCTTAAAATTTATGTTTTATATTTTTATAGACCTGATTTTTTATTATCACACTTTTTGTTTTCAATTGTAGCCTTCTTTTCTTTTTTATTAGCAACTCTATTTTTTGTTTGTTATGAAATTAAGGCAATAACGCAAGTAGCACGTGCCAAACTAACTGTTGTTTTTTTTATTAGGTTTTAATCAGTCAAATATCTTTTAACAACAAAACTTATTGCACTATAACAATTTCTAGTTTAGGCCAGATTTTTTTCGTTTAAACTATTTTTTGCACAAAAGTATAAAACAAGATTTTTTTTATCATTCGTCTTGATTGGTAAAATTAGTTTTAATTATTCAGCAATTAAATAATAAATTTATATGAATGAGTTAGATATTTTTTTTGTACGTGAGAATTTGTTGTTGTAATTTTTCTGTTTAATTTTATTAATTAACAAAAAATAAGGAAAATAAAAACATTCTTAGATTTTATTTTTTTTTTAAATTCGTAGAATTTGACATTCCATTTGCAATTTTGTAAACAAAATTTTAAAAAAATATTCTGGAATTCCACAAAAATATTTATTAACTTGGTTGTTTTTTTTAGCAAAAAGGCAGATACGATTTAAATCAAGTGAATAAAGGTGAAGCTTTTCGTTAGTTTCGATTTAATGAGTAGAATTTAAATTTTACCAGGATTGATGAGGAAAAATGTAGCTTTTTCTCATATCTCATCAACGTACAGATGTAGTACAAATTTCCATAAGCAAATTGTGTGGCAGAAAAAGCTTTTATTATTTTCCACCTTTTTTTTAATTGTTGATGATTTTTTTTTTGTGTTTGTAAATTTTGTTGGGAAAATTTTTCATTTGTTCTTTATTAAGGTAACTTAGTTAACTTTTATTTATTTATTTATTAGAAAGTTTTGTGTTTTTAATAAATTGAGATTTATTTTGTCCACATATTATAGACTGAATTTGTTTATTTTTAACCGAATTGAAAAGAAGTAGGAGGTTATCAATTCGACTGAATTTGGCCTTTTATGTTTGTGCTTGCAGTGATCAGTCATTTCTGAACCGATTTTGAAAATTTTTTTAATTTGAAAGATTATGCTTACTAGTCCCGTTTAAAAAATAAAGGGTGTCCCCATACAACATACATATTTTTTTAAGCGTTATGAACCGTTATGTGCACTAATTTAAACAAAAAAATGCGTGTTACTATAGCTCCCAATAGCAAAAAGTAATAAAAAAAATCTTAAAATTAAAGGGTGTACTCATAGATGATGTAAATTATATGCGACTATTTTTTGAACCGTTATAGATAAACGCTAGAAAATATGACAGAATGTCGATTACAACGATTGTTATAATAACAAGTATAAACATTCAAAATTATATATTAAAGGGTGTCCCCAGTGTAAATGAAATTTGATGTATGTGACCAAACTTTTAAACTGTTATAGCCAGATAGTTGAAATTTACAAGAAACCTTTATTGCTAAGTCCGCTATAGTAACAGGTATAAAAAAGAATTTAAAGGGGGTGCCAGTAGTTGATATAAGTTAATGTATGTGGCAAAAATTTTGAACAGTTATAAGCAGACAGCTGAAACTTGCAAAGAACCTGTATTGCTAAGTCCAAAATAACAACGAGTACAAAATTTGAATTTAGAAATTAAAGGGTGTTCCCATATTTCAAGTAATTTTAATTATATGGCCCTATCGTTATATACAAACATTTGAAAATTAAACAGAATGTTCACTACTTTATCTGGTATATTAAAAAGATTAATTATTTTAAATTATAATTTATAGGGTGTTACAATAGTTGCTGTTATTTGATATATATGACCAAACTGTTGAACAGTAGTAGACAGTTGATTGAAATTTGCACAGAACCTTTATTGTTAAGTTCGCTTAAACAAGTAGCAAACTTGAAATTAGAAACTAAAGGGTGTCCCTATAAGAGATTTAATTTGAACTATGTGGCCCTATCTTTTAAAAC
Source organism: Cistogaster globosa (assembly GCA_937654795.1). NCBI lineage: Eukaryota > Metazoa > Arthropoda > Insecta > Diptera > Tachinidae > Cistogaster > Cistogaster globosa. Next base: position 77,744,701 of record OW569407.1, read on the forward strand.
CGATAGAGACAAATTATTGAAAATTACACAGAATATCCATTACTATAACAATTATAATAACAAGTATAAAATTTAAAGAAATTTTGTTTTGCTGTGTCAGCAATAAAAAGTGTACAAAATAAAGGGTAACCACATAACTGCTGAATTTACTTTTTTAATCTGCATTTATATTTTGTTCTACGACATATAAAAAAATCCTGTCGAATATATAATATAATCAGTTCAGATTTACACTATGCAATTATTGAGGCAATTTTCTTCAATCCCCTGTTTAAGTTGCAGCGATATGCGTTATTTAAAAATAAACGTAAACAACCGTAACATCCCCTCAAAATTCAAGCAATACTATATTGCTTTACCAACAAACAAAAATTTCATGCTAGATTCATAAAAAATTGCACAGTGTAAATGCCGTATTAATGTATAATTACCCTCGTAAAGAAATATGATTTTAAATTTGTCTGTTTTCAAAATGATTTTTTGTTTGCAAGGAATATTTATAATAAATTATTAGAAACTATATCTGACAGATTGATGTGTGTGTTTAAAATTGCCACAAGTTGTCGATGGAGGTTTAAAAATAATTTTCTCTTAGTTGTAATTATGATTGCAAATAACAGCACAAGAATATTTTTGTATTCTATAATTCTACTTACTCGATGGCCAAAATACTCTGTGATCCCAGCGAGACGCAATCTGAGATCTCTTGTTTTAAGATCAGTTCTAAAACTTGAATGAAACTTGAATGAAAACTTGATCGTCTGGCACCCTAGTAACATACGTCTTCAACATTTTTAATAATTCATCCACCACGGTGGCTGCTAAACAACAAATATTTATCTTCATTTCCTAATCGCTGTTGGGATTTGAACACATAACTTGTTATATTCTGTTTTAACAAACGCGGCTGCTTTTGTTTTGTTTACACATACCACACTTCATAGCGTGAGAAGTGAGTAGGTTCTATTTACCACACACACACGCGAACAACAACATACCTTATATTCGCCATCCAGAGAGTGTGCTTTAAAAGAAAATGCACTGGTTATTTTGCACCGAAGAAATAAAATTTTCATATTGTTTTACATTGAGTTATTGAATAGCTGAATGTGTGTTGAAATTGAAATTATTAGAGCTCAAAAATCATTAAGAGCATGTGGATTCCCACTTGTGTTTGTTGTTTTTTTACTCTCTTTGTTTAGAGTTTTTTGTAGTTGCATGTGTATGTGAGTCGGATCATGCTTTTTTTTGGGCAATTATGGATTTATAGCTGTCGAAGAAGATGAGTTGTTAATCTTAAAACTTTAGTCACATATGGATTTTTTATGGTATGAGAATGTGAAACTATAGAGTCACAAAAAAAAAAGTTTATAGAAGGACCCCAAGGTGAATTAATAACAGGTGGCCTTAACAGCCCAGGTGACTTTTTGATTTTTCCTTCTTCGAATGTCAAAAGTTATATTCTCCTATTGTACTTCTTCCTTCTTTTTTGACAGCCGTTGACGATTTTTACAAAAACAAATTATACATATTTCTTTCGCAGTGTTGTATTTATTTTCGCCGTGAGTATACCTGTTATTAATTCGCCTTGAGAAGGACCTATTGAAGAGATCTAATACATAGACATTCTGAACCAAGCTAGTCACACAATTTATTGTCATGACATAATTTACTGTCAGACATGATTATCAGATATTAAACGAACGCCAGTTCTGCTGAATATTTTATTATTTAAAACAGTAATGTTTGTGAATAATGTCATCATATTTTAATTGCCGTCTTAAGGCCGGGGCACATAGAATCCGTCATACGTTAAACTTTGACAAATTCAACTGACAAGTAAGTTAAAATACATTATTTCTTATGAGCGTTGTCACAATCAATACGTGTCCGTCAACGCAAAGTACGAAAGTTGGTCAACTTTTAACTTTTGAATACTTTGACAAATATCAACTGCTTCTTCTTCTCTGTTTTCTTTTAACTCTTGCTGTGTTTCAATTGTGTTTTGTGATTTTAATAAAACAATTTTGGTGGCAAACAATAAAATACAAATTTAGTTGAATTAAAAAGTAAATAAAATACAAATTAAATTTAAAAGTGAATAAAAATAGAGAGCAAGCTTTGGTTTAACATCCGTCAGCAAAGTATTCATTGTGCCAACCTCATCCGTCGTTACTTTGACTTTTGTTGAATTTGTCAAAGTTTAACGTATGACGGATTCTATGTGCCCCGGCCTTTAGTCATAAAATATGAATGTGACTTTTTTTCTAGAGTCATCGGTAACTGTATTTTTCCTCTGTAAATTTGAAATTTTGTTTTTGCGATTTTGAAATTTTGAAATTTACTTTTATTCTGTGTTTTTACTTCAATTAGCTTTGATGTTTACGTTGGTGTGCGCAATATTGCCACATTTAAGTTAAAGAGTAGGGATTCAGCATTTTTAGAAATAAACAAATTCGATCAGAATCTAAAGAAGGTAAAACAAAATCGATCGGAATGGTAAATACGGAATTAAAAACATTTACATCTGAACGTGTGACATTCCTAAAAGCTTTTAAATAACTTACGCCAATATCATGTAATAAATGTATAAAAAAAATCTATTCATATACATTTGCTTCTGTTGTTGCAACATTGGAATGCCTTCTTCTCTGCGGCTTTAATAGCTATTTAATTGTCTAGATTTTAAATGGTTTTAGATTTGGCAATTTTTATATTAAGAATTTGACAAAAAGATGTATTTTTTGCAAGTGACAAAGTGTATGTATGTATGTATTGTTTGTTCAATAAGAACATAAATTTTAATTTATTTAAGCTGATTTGATTCTGTCTATTAGACCTTACAGTTTAGGACAAATCTGTACTTGCAATATTTTTGTTAAAATCGTAAAAGATGCATAAAATTGCTTGATTATTTTTTCCCTCATATTTTTTTCTTCTCGAAATAAACAGAGAATATGCTTCCTTCTACATAAAATATCAGTGATTACAATTTTATTAAAATTGGTACAGCAGTAAATTCCTGATTTTCTCTCGTTTAGATTCTAGTTCTGGGAAAAGATAAGTATCGGACCTGAGGATCTATGTGTATTTCGAATTTCATTAAAATCGATTAGCCGAGGCTTTGCTTAAATGCCTGCTTTCCCCTCGTGGTCCGCTGTTTAACAATATACGTAAATGCCCTATTGCACATGCACACAAATATGTACTTGCACGTGTTTCAAATGTTTTAAATTTCGGTTTAACGCTGACAAACTTACAAAGAGATTTATAATATAAATTAGAATTCGTATTTTACGATTATCAAACGCATTTTACCTTCAATTCTATTTATTTTTATCTTATAAATTTTTAACACAAAAACAAAAAAGATTTTTTGCATACTTTAGCCACTGTGTGTAGGTTTTTTCAGAGAGCAAATTTATTAGCGATTTATCATTATTCGGTGATTTATTATACGTTTATTATTTAATTTATGTATTTTTCAAATGTAATTTATTGTTTTAACTGCAAGCAATCTTGCTGATATGATTGCATATTTTATGGAGATAAAGTTATTTATTGTTGTCGTTGTACTCCAATGCGTTTTGAATGTCGTCTTGATTATTTTGCTAAAAGACGAATCATTTATAAATGATAATTCGTGCTGACAAACAATTGCTATAAACAAAAAACAAATTGTCTACTATTGGCTGTCTAGTTGGCGAACGAATAAAAGCCGAAGCGAAAATATTAACGATGTGTTTGCATCCAACGCGCTTGCCAGATAAGACGATTTTTTAATAGACGGTTTTTAATAGACGTTTTTTAATAGCGCCCTTAATTTTCTTAAATAAAAACTGAAAATAAAAATTTTGTTATGCGCGTCTATGATTGCGTTTACACGCACGACTTATTCTCAAATAAAAATATTGCAATAATAAAATTTTGCTATAAACCGTAAGTAAATTTTTTATTTTCATACTGCGTGCGTATAAAGGAATTTTTAAAATTTATTTTTCATATAAGTCTTAGCGTTGCATATTCATACCCTCGGAATATGTTAACGGTTCCAATTGCATTAATTTGAGACGCTCAAGGCGAATCGTTAACAACCCAGCAAGAAATGAGTGAGGGAAACTTGTACATACACAATAATCTACTAACACATTTGCAATAATTTTTTACTGAAACAGCGTTGCCGTTGTACGTACGGCTTTTCGTATTAAATATAAATGAATTTTTTGTTTGTTAATTAAATCTAAGTTTTTGCTCAAAATTGATTAGCATAGCTCAATTATAGTTTATAAAAAGTTTTGTAATTAAATATTTTTCAAAAATCAATCAAAATTTTCATTATTTTTCTTGTAAAAAAAGTCGCTGGTAACGCTGTTTGCTACAGACATTACACGTATACAAATGTTTACACCAAGTTTTTCACTTTCTCTTTAAGAATGTGATAGAAACCTTGTTTTATGCAGTGATGGATATTTCCATCATCAGTGATTGTCATTAGATGGATCAAATGATGGTCACTGCTCTTGTAGGGAAGTTAAGGCATGAGCTTTATGGAGCTGCCATATTTTTCCGCTATAAATAAAAATAAAATCCAGTAATTTAAAATAAATCGTAAAACTCGAAAGCAAACGAGAATTTTTTACATAAACGAGAAGAAATGTATTTTTCAACTGTCTCAGCCTTAAAATAAAGCGAATAATTAAGCGACTATTTATTATGATGAAAAATAAATTGTGCAAGATTTCGATTTTCAAAAAGCACGTATCACTCTTTTTTAACCCTTCACCGCAAAAGTTGAAAAAGGGTATAACTATTATTGTCATTCCATTTGTAATTTCTACAATATCCATTTTCCACCCCATATATATATTCTGAGTTCTTCTGCATAGCGAAGACCATTAAGCGATGTCCGTCTGTACTTGCGTGTGCCTCGGCAAACTTGATTTAAAGAAAATTTAAATACGCCAATCAAAAACCAGCAAGATCGGTCCATGTCATTCGACGCAGCAGGCAAAACACCATGCCTATATCTAATTTTTTCACATTGTTTGAAACAATAAAGTAACACCAATCAAAAAACAAAGGTATAGCTGGACCATATTTTCCGAATTATGGGTCTCTGAAATTTTCAAATTTTTTAAAATATCATTGTGGGTATCATTTTAAAGCTTTTGACGAGATCTTTAAGAAAATATTCAAACTTTTAAAAAGTGTTTAACCCTTTAAAAGCCGATGGCATTTTTATGTAAAATTTATTTTTTAACTCATTGTCACCCCAATATTTTCTTTTTTGATTGGAGTTACTTCACTAAACTAGATTTACATAGATGGTGAAGGATATATAACATTCGGCGTAGCCGGATATAGCACTCTTACTTGTTTTTATAAAATTTTAATTTATACAACACAAATACCAGAATTATTATTTTGTTTAAATTTTAAGGGATGTTATATTTATTTTTTTAACAACCCTGTTTTTAATGTTTTGACGTAGCGTTTTCCGCTTTCATTTAAGTACGTCTGTACGTCTTAAACTCGTACACGCTAAGTTTGACACAAAAATTACCTTTATTAATTTTAAAAGTTTACCCAAAGTTGTTTTGCAAACAACATGTGATATCTGCATTTAATTTTTAATTTGCTAAAAATCAAATAAAAAATAAATAAATAAAATACGCATATAATGAGTTAATTTTTTTCTTAAAGAAAGATATCAATTTTTTGTTGTAAATTTTTTTAATATGAGAACAATTATCGAAATCTGGATAAACTTTAAGAGCACTTTAACAGCAAACACTTAAAATTTGTTTTGATCGTAAACAGATTAAATGTATAAACATACATATGCTTGCTGGGTTGTATGATGTTTTTTCGATGCCCTTAATTTGGAAAAAATTATAATAATAACCTGAAATAATAAAACCTGCAGAAGGTTTTCGTTGTTCTACGATCAATGTTTAATAAGTGAACTTTTCGGTAACAATAATATAAAAAATATTTAAAAACAAATTAAGTTAAAAACAATAACAACTAAATAGACAAACAAACGAAAAAAGGTAATTAATTGTCAGGGTCAAAATAACGGTTGTTTTTAATTTCTTATATTTTAAGATAAAAAAAAAAATATGGGGAAGTGAGATACATTAGTAAAATTGTAACGACATATTTTTTGTTCATTTTTTTTTTTATTTTAAAATTATTTCTGTGTTAAAACAAACTTAACTATTTTTGAAGTAAAAATCCAAACTACGTTTTGATAATTTTGGTTTTTTTTACAAAAACAATTCCGTTAATAATAAAAGACAAGTAAAAGTGCTGCTCCGAGTCGTGTTATTAGATATTTTTTACGCTGTTATGGTTTTCAATTTTAAAACAGTTTATTATCGTTTTTATTCTTATGATTTAAAATCTATCATAAATAATCATTTTATAAAAAATGATAAATTAAAATTAAACGTTAATACAATCATCATGAAGTATTAAGTAAGCTTTTGATGAATTGTTAAAAAAAATAAATAAAAATAAATAAAATATTTAACTTCTATTGTGTAGACAGGGATCAAACAAAAATTATTTACAATCAGAATAAAAAAATTCAAATGAAGGATGTGAACTTAAGGGAAAATTTTTTGTGAATTAAAAATTTTTATGTTAAAAAATAAAAATAAAAATTAAATAAAAAATGTAATCTCTTGAAAAATTTAATCTGTTTTGCCTTGTTCAGGTAACACTGACAAAAAAATTCATATTTTAAACATAATTTTTTTTTGTATTATAATTCAAATTTTTAGTAATTTTTGTTTGAAAGAGTGTTGATTTTTTGCAAAACTAAGATTTTTAGTGAAATTTTATTTATTTAACTACATATTTAGAATTATTTATTCTGATTATTTAGTCATTTCTCAATTCAACAAAAAACAATAATTACAAAAAATAATGAAAACGTAAACAAAATAGAGACGCTCACCTCTTCTTGATCATATCTTCAGCACCTATGAACTGGAATAACAACCATCTCGACAGCAAATGAGCTTTGAATTTCTGTTGGTTAACTGGGGCCTGGAATAATCCATGGGGACGGATATCCTTTTATCTTTGTTGAAGGGTATAACATTACTTTTTTTATCGAAATTCATTAATTATGTAGTTTTGGGCAGATTTTTTTAGCTTCTTGTTTCTTCGTTTTAATTAAGCGAAAAAACAAAAAAATTCAAACAAAATCCTAATGAAATGTAATAAGACAAAAAAAACCTAAAAACAAAGATATTTTTTGGACAATATGGCAACCCTAACTCTCAGAATTTTATATTAATATGGAAAACGGTCATTTGTGGTATTTTTTAGTGTTTACAAAATAGATTTTCATATTCGGGAACACTGCTTATGTTAAATAAAAAAGCTCTGATGTAATTATAAAAGGATTTTATAAAATTGAAAAAAACATTATGTGGCCATTCACTAATCAAGTTTTATATAGAAAATTTCTATATGACAATTTCTTAATACTCTATTTTCCTTATTCGATTCAAATTTTTGACGAAACTTTCATGTGAAGCAATTAAAATTTAAGAGAAAATTTCTTTAAATTTACTCACATTTGCGTGTTCAGCAACATACAAAATAAGTAAATAAGGTTTTTAGAAATGAACTTAAGATCAAGGCGAATTAATTTACAGGTGGTTTTAATAGCCCGGCTCATGGCGAAATAATACTAGGTGGTCTCGATAGCGAATTCATTGATTTTCGCCGAAACGTTAAGTGCCAGACCACATATAAAAAAAATTATACACAATATTTTATGTATGGAGTTTGACATTTCAGGTTTAGGGCAAAATTATTGAATTCGCCATTGCGACCACCTGGTATTGATTCGCCTTGGCCCGGATGATATTTGTTTATGTTCGACGTTGCTGTAAAATTTAAAAAAATAATACCAAAAATAAAAATTTTCAAATAATTTAAAAAGTAAGAAATTGTAAATTTTTTAAAACTAAAAATCAAAACAAAAAAATGTAATGTGAGGTATTACTGCATATGCAGGAGAAAGAAACCAACTTGGTACAACTAGATTTAAAGTAGCAAATAACGATATAAGGATAAATTAAATTTATACTATCCCGACTTTTTAATTAAATCACCGACATTGGTTATTGAGGGTGAAAGCTTGTCTCAATGGCCATTTCGCTACCGCTTACTTAGCTTCTCACAAACATTTTAAATAAATTAAAGATTTTTGTCCAAACAAACAAGAAAAGACAAAAATCGAAATTCGGCTTTTTTTTTTTTTTAATATATATATGTATTTATTCAATGAAAATATTAATTACAAATAATACATGTTGCCTGAGTACCAAGTATGGTTGTTAGAGGCTATTTGGCAACTGACATTCATTTTCATTTAGTTATATTAGAAAAACTAACAAATATGACAATAAAATTTTGCAAATCTTATGATGTAAGAAGCATTTCGACATTATTAAGTAAAAAGATTCTTAAGTAGGTTTTAAAAGTTGATAAAACCAAAATATTTTTAAGATAGACTGGTAACAAATTGTATTCTTTCGGTCCTGCATAACGAATTCTTTGTTTAGTGACTTCAAGACGACACCTTGTAACGCTTAAAAGACCAGACTGCCTTGTCATTCTTTGATTTAAAGACATATTTTGCTCGAACTGCATAGAATTAGCACCAACATTCCTTAAGCATTTAAACATATGTATTAACAATTGTTGTTTATACAGTCCTCTTACCGGAAGAACAGACTTTGCATATTTTGTATACAAATCTAATGCACTAAATCGCAGCGAAAGATTAAAAACAATTTTTAAAGATTTGTTTTGTGCTGCTTGAAGAGTTTGAAGAGCTGAGCTTGTTTTCCATCCATAAATCATTGGTAAGTACGTAAGATGTGAATGAATAAGTGACTGATAGAGTAGTAGTTTAGTATTTACATTTAACTTTGTCTTAAATTTCTGCAAAATACCAATTCCACGTGACAATTTAGCCTTGATATGTGCAACATGTTGATCCCATAAAAGATTGCGATTAAAATGAACACCGAGGTACTTAACGCTTTCCGATTCATTTATTATCCTTCCCTCAATATGAACATTCATTATGTTATCGCTGCTTGAAATGTGTGGTTTAAATTTGACGAATTTTGTTTTGTCAGCATTTAAAACCAGTTTATTAAATCTCAAGAACTCGGATAAAATAGCAGCATCATACTCAATTTGTGTTCTTAATACTTTATCATCTTTATAATTATAGAAAAGACTTATATCATCAGCTTCTTTTTGTTTAGTCAGCTCTACAACGGCGAAAATTAACGAATTCGCCATTGCGACCACCTAGTAATTGATTCGCCTTGTTTTAGATAAAAATAAATTTGAATTCATTTATATCCACAGTTCAACTCTTAATTTCATAAAAATTCAATTAAATTAAAATTATCTCTCTTATTTTTTATTTTGATTTGCTAGCTAGAACAGGCTTTCATTAATTTGTTTTCATATTTATCCCATATGATTAGAGGTCGCCATACAGAGAGATATTTTTAAACGAAATTGTATTAGTGATTTTGCACCGGAAACAATTTCAAATTGTACTTTTTTTAATGTGGTTTTATTGTATACGTGAATCCGCGCAGGCTTGTTTAGCGATTATTGTTTATTACCCTGCCAGCATTTGGCAGACTATTTTTAGATAGAAGTCACTTCTTCGTTACTTTTTTTTAGATAATAAACTCAATTTTACAAAAAGTAAAATACATTATTGTCGAATTAAAATCTTCTAATAATCACTCTTTCATCTCTACCAGAAGTTAGTTGGACAAAAAGCCCCGTTATAATAATATAAAAAAACTTCCCTTTAAAACTGTTATATTGAGAGTAACTTTTTCTCAACTACCAGATGATAATAAGTTTAAGTTGCTCAAAAATTTACAAAAAACAAATTACATGGCCATCGCATATTGATCTTTTATAGGTCACAACTTCGACTCTACTAAGAGTGAATTAATAATGTAACAAAGAGCAAAAACACTTATGTAATTAAGTTTGACTTGTGCAGTGTTCGATTATGTTAAATGCGTGTGAAAGATTTTTGAAAAAATTACAAAAAATAAATTGAAAAAAAAAATAGAATCAAACAAAATAAAAAAACTTGTGTAGCTGTAAGTAGATTTATGTTAGCAAATCAGTTTTTTATAAATTTAAACACAAAACATTTTTAACATCAGAATTTTCTTAATCTCTATGTAAGTCGTATTTCGCATTCTAGTTTTATAAATTCTTAAAATTTAAATTTTAGCTTTATATCTTTAAAATGTTTCTATTATGTTTAAATTTACATTTTCCGTTTTGAGAGAGCAGAACTCCGTTACTTTTAAAAGTTTAATATTCGATACTGTTAACGAAACCCTTTTAACACTTCTAACAGATACACATTCGACACTACCAGAAGACTCAATTTTAATCCTCTTTAGAAATGCTAAATTGTTTCCCATTAATTGTATAACTGTAATTATAATTAGTATCCCCTAATTAGATCAGAATTCGATATTATTTGCGATGCATTTCAATGCCATGATGTAACGATGTAGTGACTTTCTCGATAGAAAATGCTTGCAGGGTATGTTTATGGCAATTGATAAGAAATTGAGTTGTCCTAAGATAAAATATTTAAGATATCGCAGTTAATTAATGAAAACTTTGGAGGTAGAGGAAACAGAACCTCTACGATTTTAAGTTTAACTTAATCTAAACGCACAACAAATTTGGTGGAATGTAAAAAGGGCTGTTAAAAATAGATATGAGCGATATTGCAGTACCTGTGAGTAAGAAATCATTGATCACTACAGTGACTGGGCTTATCAAGCAACAGTTCCGCTTAAGAGAGTCTTTTATATTTGTACACGTACAAACTCAAATTCAATCTTACTTTGTGCAGAGAAATATGCGCTCATTCCTAGTCAAAACATCATTTTGATGGCAAAAAATATACTGATAAATTTTTTTGCGTTGTCTAACCTGCAGCCCTTTCGACCAACTCAGTAATAGGCGCCTTTTAACATTTCACATTGGCCTCTTTTGCAGCGGCTACACATCATAATCGCTTTTCTTTTTTGAATCGTTTTTTTAAGCGATTCACCAAATTAGATTTATTTTTTCCCCCTCATATGCCGCCGATGGGAGTCGAACTAATGATTTTGTTTTTAACAAGTGCGAAGACAGCGAAACTACCACGGTAACTCAACATGTAACTTACTCTTTTTTTTTGTTCTATTAACACGGACTACACTTTGTAGAAGCCATGATACACTGTCCACAAAGAAGAATAGCGTGTATTAAAATCAAATTTGTGACAGTTTTTTTTTTTTTTTTGATAGGTCTGTTCGATTTGCTAATCATTTAATAAATTTCATAAAATAACAAATTTTGAGTTGTATCTCTCTCTTGTGTGACAGTGTAGTGACAGTGTAAGTAGAAAAATGTGAATGAATAAATAGTGCATCCTGAATATATTTTTTTCCACTTATTACAAAAAAAATTTGTTTCGGTGCTTAAAACCGGAGAACATTATTACATCCCAGCTACCAACTAATAATTAAAATTAAATTCATTAATTAAGATTTAAATTTTTGTTGTTTTCCGTTGCAGATTTATTTCATCACAATAGTCGTGTCAGTATCTGCAAGAAGATCATAATTATTGTAAAAGTCTGAACATGATGATTAAGTTTTTATTAATAATTATTATATCATTGGCCTACACAGTAATAAGTCAGTTTGTTGAGGATGTTTTTACGTCAACAGTATGTGCTGAAAATTCTGGCTGTATGCGAGGACGTTTAATGCGCGGTTATAATTTACCATTATTTGAGGCATTTGTGGGTATACCTTATGCCCTGCCTCCAGTGGGAGATTTACGATTTAGTGTAAGTTAAAATTGTTATAAATCCCGTAACGGATATTTAAAGTCATTAAATAAATATTGTAATATTTAATTACAGAGTCCAAAAGAGTATCCAAAATGGAAGGATACTTTTAATGCTTTCGAAGTAAAACCAGATTGTATACAGAAAAATTACCTATTGCCAACCCATCCAGTTTCGGGGAGTGAGGATTGTCTATATTTAAATGTATATAGACCATTGGTAAGCTATATTTTTTTAGAATAAAAATCAATACTTTAGTGTACGAGGGTAAGTCAAAATGTTTTTTTTATAATCATATAGGCAGCAAAAGTCCTGATTTGCACTGTGCAATTTTTTTAAGGCATTTTATTTCATTTCTCTATTTAAGTTGCAAAGATGTGCAACTGAAAATTCTAGCAATACAATATTTCTTACCACTCTTGATTCACCAATAAACAAAAATTGCATGGAAAATTGCATAGTGTAAATGCCGTATAATTATAGATTTGTGAAAAATTTAAATTTTAAAACAACGATGAAAAAGTCAGTCACTAAGGTCATTGTATATGCTCTAATTATGAATCACTTTTAGTATGTCCGTTTGAGGCATTCACATAGAAGCTCATTAATAAAATCCATGCTAAAGCTAATTTAGTTGACAGTCGTTTCACATGATGCAGTGATTATAATTTTCTTTAGAAAATTGTGTGTTATTAAGGCAGTTTTTAGGATTATTTTAGTTTCATGAATGCCACAAAAAAGTGGTTTAAGATTTCCTGTAGTTAAAACCGCAAATAAGATGGATTTATTTAAGTGAATCTGATTTTTCTCCTTTTTTCTACTGATTTTTAGACATCGACAGATAATGGTCTACTTTAATCGCACAATTTACTTCATTTCCTTTTTAATAATTAATAGATCACTCATAGCATCCATATTTCTAATTTAATGCCTTAAAGGCATTCACATGTTCGTTCCCAACGGACTATCTAACTGTTTATACAAATGACTCTGGTTGGCTTCTACTCCACAAGCAATTCCATTCGATTTTGTTTAAAGCAGGGTGTCTACCAGACAACACTTTCCTTTCGATTTTTTCTCCTCAACTGGTAATTTCCGACTACATTACCTTCCTTGAGTTTCGTGCTATTACCAGCATTTACTTTCGAGTGTATTGATTTTGGCATCCAAATTAAATATGTATCTGCTTATGGTTCTTAGCCGAATGCTAGCCACTGCTAAAAAATAACACACAATATGCGATACCGTCTCAGTTTCTTCTGGGCAACGACTGCAACAATTGTTTGTTTCGTTTTTTTTAAGTTGTCCAAATGATACTTCTGGTCTTCCTGCCAAGCAGCTAGTGCAGGGGTAATCCGTTTACCTTTTGCAAGGTATTGTTGTGTCATCTCTTACAGAATGCCTTCAAAAGCTTACCGCTACTCCTCTTTTAAGATTTCCTTATCAATTCTTGTCAGATTCTAACAGTTTTGTTTAATTGTATCAAAATTAGAATTCATGAAATTTGTACAAATGCGCTGGTAAAGATTTGACAGTTGACAAGTATCTAGATTACGCTCAAGTCAAATTCGCCAGCTTTCCAACAGACACAAGATTTTACTTGGAGTCTATAACCAGTCGCTATTAAAAGAAATTTCAACAGTACAGGCAGTTAGGGCGAACTACACCTTCAAGCCTGCCATCCAAAGTCGAGTAGTAATTTTTACTCCCTGACTAATTTCAAATTTTGGGTATCTGCTAGATTGTATGACAGTTAGCAACTGCAATTCCTTTTACTTGATCGCTGGTTCGCTCGCTTTTAGAGAATTGTTCTTTACAGAGTTTTCTCTATCTGATCTATTTCTTGCTTTAACGTTCAAATTGAGCTCTCCACTTTTTGTGTCTTTCTCAGTGGGGCACTATCAACCTTTTCGTGACTTTGATAGCAATTTTGCTTTTCCACATTTTATAACTGATTCTAAAGGATCTCCGAAAGAAACGAGATGTAAATAGAGTAACGATTTATTGATTGTGAGATTTCACAGCCCTTTACCCCACTTGAAAAAAACGGACTTTCCTTTAAGCATCATGGTCGGAGGCCTTTGAAATTTAATCTGTTTTATTTGCTTTATTCAAAACAAAGGTTCTCGAAAACGAAAAAATGCTGGAAGAAGAAACAATTATACAAGAAAAATTTGTAAAACTCAAAAAATATGCTTTAATAAGTTTTTTATTTTTTCAGAATGTACCCAGCATAAAAAAATTACCCGTTATGATTTACATTTACGGAGGCGGTTGGTTTAGTGGCACAGCAAATCCTGCCATCACTGGACCCGAATACATCATGGATACAGAAAAAGTTATACTGGTAACATTTTCCTATAGACTGGGAGCATTTGGATTTCTTTCTACGGGAGATGCAATTATACCGGGAAACTTTGGCCTGAAAGATCAGCTGTTGGCAATTAAATGGGTAAACAACAATATAGAAGCCTTCGGCGGCGATCCCAAGAAGGTGACAATATTTGGACAAAGTGCAGGTGCAGTATCGGCTCACATGCACATGTTGAGTCCCCAATCAAGGTGTCTGTTTCGGGGAGTTATTGCCTTAAGCGGCACAGCCAATGTACCATTCGCCATAAATGATAATCCGCTGCAACAAACAATACGTACAGCAGAATTGTGTGGCATAGAAAATGCAGAATATTTAAGTTCAAAAGAATTACTGCAGGCTTTGAGAGCCGTAGACCAAAATACAATTATAAGGGCTGGTGATGGATTAAAATTTTGGAATGTTGATCATTTATCCAATTATCGACCAGTAGTTGAGGCGGCAAATGTTAAGGATGCATTTTTTACTAAAAATCCTGAGGAGATTTTAATAAGTGGTGCCTATCAAGCGGTTCCTTTTATGTTGGGTACTGTGCCCCAAGAGGGAGCAGTACGTGCTCTGGCCATTATGGAGTCACCAGACTTGAGAGATTCTTTTAATGCAAACTTTTTCAGTATTTTACAAACCTTCTTGGACTTGCCAAAACAATTTAATGATCAGCAGCTAAATGACAAAATGAAGAAAATTATTGAGGAGTATTTTCAGGGGGAAGAGCAATTAAATGAACGCACCATACAAGGATTTTTGGATGTAGGCATATTTTTTCATTTCTCTATTTTTAATTTATTTTAATTAATTTATTTAATCTTTTAGTTGATAACAGATAGAGGTTTTCATCATGCCTTCTACAATACGATAAAAAACTATTTAAATACAATTGATACAAAATCGTATCCCATATATTTGTACAGTTTTAATTATTCTGGTCCCCATTCATACTCTACACTATACACCGGTGGTGTGTCAAATCGTGATTATGGTGTCGTACATTGTGATGACCTGATTTATTTATTTAGATCACCATTATTGTTTACAGATTTTCCCAAATATTCTGAACCTGCCAAAGTTTTGCAATTATTTGTTGGCAATTTTGTACATTTTGCCGAATTCCAGTAAGTTTTATAATTTATTGAAAGGACTTCATAAATCATTTTAAATTTCTTAAATTTTCAGAGAGCCCCGCTCAACTCCGCGCCTTAAAAAATGCAATAAATTAACGTTCCAGCGTAAACCTCAAACTATCTGTGATTATCAACTCTTTGAAGACGGCAAATTAGATGGTTCGTCAATTCTTTTAAAGACTGATTATAAATTTAATGTGGATCGTATGAAGTTTTGGGATGAAATCTTAAATACAACAAACTGATCGAATATATCTTCTTTTATTTTAATTATTTATTTTACTTTAGATATTTCATTTACTTTTAGACTATTTTTAAACCAAAGAAAAGAGAAGTTTTGGATGATGACTTAAAAAATATATTTTTTATTAAAAACTTATTTTTAAGGGTTGTGAATGTGAACTAAATTTAAGTTTAAAGTTTAAGGAAAGTTAAAAATAAAATAAAATAAAAAAGCGTGACATAAAATATAAGAATTAGTTAACAAATAATTTCTTATTGGGCGTTAAAAATGTTGAGTTGTTTGTATTTATAGTAAAAAGAGTTGTTACTTTCCACCACTATAAAGTGTGGTGCTTATGCTAAAACAAAAATAAAATAAAAAGATAGTTAGCTAACACATGTTGAAGAGTGCCGTGTAGTTAAATATAACGATCTGAGTTGTGTCAAAACCACTCAAGTCCAAGTTGTCTCCCTCATTTGCCACGGGTGAGGGTCGATTAACCAAGGTATTATTCTTGCAGAGAGCATTGATCGCGTCTTTCACTGACTCTAAATGAATGCTATTTAGGGCCGCTTTAAATATAGTTTCGCGTTATTCTATACCCTGATATGCCTCAGAAGAGGAACTTATTCCATTAGATGGCGGTATAAATGCCCTTTTCAATGACATCCTAAAAGGAATTGTTTTTGTCAGCATGTATTGTTCCCCGACCGTCATCACCTTTGCTTTATTTGCCGGTTTTTCTCAGATGTCTTGTGGATTCAGACCATTAAGATCTTGTGGGCAGGATTTTGGTTATTTTCAAACTACTGCCATTTCCTGTAACTAACACTCGCGGTCTACAGTGGCGACACTTTGTTTACCTCGACAGGCCAACAAAAATTCATTATCCATACATCAAGGACCATTTGTTGGTGTAGAAAACTAGTTAAGCAGCGTTAGCAGTCGCCGATAGCTCTGAGACTTATTGAACAAGATAAGCAGAAGACTCTGCTTTCGATTAGTCACAGTTTAATTCTATTGGTTTTGAATTTTTGTTTTTAAACTCCATGTAGTTCACGGATTATCTTTTCGTTTGCGTAGGAAGACCAGAAGTCGCAGTGTTTCCAATACGGTTGGCGAGGTTTATTGTATCCACAAAGGCTTCGTTCTCTTGTATGGCTTGTTCTAGTTAAAGTTGCTTTTCTTTACCTCATTGTTTTCGGAACCAATGCTGATGTACTGCTAGAAAGAGATTTTTTGTTGGTTCCTGAAGGAGTATTTTTCAAAAATCTAGGTAATAGATTAGAAGACAGAAATATCTTGCTTGATTCTGTCTGATTTGCATATTTGCCCGGATTCAAGAGGCGGACTTTCTACCCATTTTTCAGATTTGGGGTATAATCAGCATAAAATGCCGATAGGCTGCATTAGATAAGTGAGTTAACGGCGAATAAATGAAAACAGTTGTAAAAACTTTACGGGATTCTCAAAGAGAAAAGGAAAACAATTGCTAGTTAGCCCCGGTAAATATATTAGTGAAGATGCCTTTATAATAGAACAAGAAAATCACAGTTCAATCCCACAAAATCGAAGCCACAGAGTGCTTGCGGCCTTAATCGCTACAGTGATTAAAGGACTGCAGTTAAATAGGGCAAGACAGGAAGAAGAAATAGAGACTTAATAGAGAGCGAGAGAGTAAAATACAAATTAACGTGTTGGTGTTTAAAAACAAGAGAGCCCTTCGTTTAAACAAGAAAAAATGTAACAATTTTTTTCCAATGCAAAAACCTAAAAACTATTCAGTTTTATTATCGAAATTTAAGGCTTTTGAGAAAAGTTTATGGTCATCATTTGCGCTGCTGTTTTTCTATTTATTTGCCTTTTAAACTGAGAAACAATTATTATTATTATGGAAATGGCCATCTTCGTTTTAATAACAAGACATCTCTACCAACGCACAAATTCCCAAATCATGGATAAAAGTAACCCAATTCTTGAATTGTTTAAGTTCATGGTTACCAAAATCCCAAATACAATTTGAAGTCATGGATATGAAATTCCCAAATTATGCATCAAAAATCACAAAATTGGAATTATTTAGGACTTAAACAAAAAATTCTAACACAATACATCAAAACCCATAGTGTTGAGTAATTAAAGGCATATGTAGAATAAAATAAGGTCAAGTTCTAGGAGGTCCAAAAGAATTTTCTATGCAGCAATTAGCTTCTTGCATTAGAAAACTTTCTTCTTGTAAGAAATAAACATATTTGTGAACATATATGTCTTTTGAAATGTCCGTTAACGGAAGTAGTTTATTAACAAGTTCTTAGTTTTGTTAGTTTTAGTGTTTATGCTAGAGTTAATGTCGACGTCGCTGACGGCGCTTTAACGCTGAAATTGTAATTTTCGGCGTAAAATTTCATTTTGCTGTTAATGTAAACGCCGTCGACGACGTTAACGCAGCTGTGTACTACAGCTGTTCATATGGAAAAGTTATTTAGTGAAATATTCTTAATTAATAACGGTTAAAAATGTTCAAAAGTTTGAAACAACTGCAACCAACAGAAAATTATGTTTGTTTTGACGTTTCATCATATGTTTTTGTCTGAGCAACACCGCAACGACGCCGAAAAAGTTGACACAGATTGAGATTAACCGCACTCATACAATTTCATACGATTCAACTTTTTTTGATATTTGACGCCGTTGACGACGTCGACATTAATTCTAGCATTAGTGTTTAGAGTAATTTCAGTTTGAAAACAAATGGCAACATTTATTACCTAAACACAGGTAGGCTTCTAACAAGAGGTTTTCATAATTCTTATTTTTTATTGTAACTGAAAAAGACACAAGTTTGAAAGGTATTTCTTTGCCAAGTAAAATAACTAGAATTTTTTATTCTTTTCCTTATATTCTATTCACACACACACCCGCTTACCCACTACACACTGCTTAGTGGTAAAGGTAACAACTTATTCGATTCTGTTTCTGTTTTGTTAGCTGACTCACAACCATTGATTGCCAAAGAGACCCATGCGGACTTACGTAAACAATGCAATTACAAGAAACTCTCAACAAAGAGAGCAAAACATTTACAGAACAAGTACATTATTAATACTTGAAAACAGTCACATAAAAAGTTCTTAAATTTAATAATTACAAAAAAAAAAAAAATACGCGCTTTCAGCTATTCAATCACTAAATATTGAAAGATTTTGTGTTTGTTATTGTTATCGCTAAGGAATGTGACAGTAGAATTTTATAAACTGCTACAGTGCCCACGACTTCGTCCGCGTATTTATAATTTTCTTAAAATTAAAATTTAGAAAAATGTGTTTTTAAATATTTATTTAAGATTTTTGTACATCTACAAAAATAAAATGTACTGATTATTATATCGGTAAACTGACATATAACTGAGAAATAGTAGCCTATGTCAGAACCAAGATACTAAGGGACCTCCTCACAAAATTTTATTCAAATCCATCCAGTAGTTTTTACGTGATGCGAATACAGAAAGACAGATAGACAAACAGACTAAAATTCCAAAAATAGGTGTTTTGTATTCCATATCGATTACTATCAACACCAACATCAAAAATAAAAAAAATAAAATTCACGCACAGAAATGACCCCGTTACTGTTTTTTATATTTATAGATTTTGTGTTTGTTGTGACAGTTTAATTTTATAAACTTTAAATCATTTGACGCAGTAATATTTTTTTCGTGCAAAATCACCAGTACGTTCTCATTTAAATACCACTATCTCCAATTAAAATGCCGAAAAAATTTACTAAACGTTTCGTGGCCATTTTTGAAACGTTGTGAAGATTAGCGACTGAAAAGGAGGCGGAAATGGTGCAGTGATCCGAGTTACCAAGAGGCGCAAGAATACTTACCTCATACTTATCAGGATGTGAGGTAAGGAAAAGGTCAAGAGTATTGTTGCCCTACAACACGCGAAATATGTGTTGGCTCGGTAATTAATTGCGCGAGGTGGTTGTGCCCGGCGAATTGCTCAACATATTGGCCCTTTAGAGTTGTACGGTTCGAATGGCGAATCTAAGACGAGTTGTGTACATTGAAATCAGCAGCAAATCAGAAAGATCGGTTCGTGTCTCTCGAGTTAGTGGGCTTATATACGCCTGCCTCTTCTTTTGCTATATCTTTTGTAAAAATGAAGTAACTCCAATCAAAAAAGCAAATATATGGAGCGACAGAGAATTAGAAAATAAGAAAAAAAAAACAAGTGAAAAATTAACGAGTTATGTAATGGCTTCTGAAATTTGAAAAAAAATCTCTAATAACGACGCAAGTCGGGGCTCTAGTGTGCTGGCATTTTGTGGTCAATTGTTTGATATATTTTTGCACTCTAATACATTTTCTTTAAAAATGGTACTATTTAGTGGTTATACCGGACAGTTTTTAAATTTTACATATCATTTCCAAGGCCGCAATAAATTTTTTTGCTAATTTTTGCTAGAAAACCTTAAAAAAAATTCCCGTTGCTTAATTTAAAAACCTTTTATTTAATTTTTTACATTTGGGAGATTAATTTAATAAAAATATCTGATTCACTCTCTCGTTGCTAATTTTTGCTAGTAAAGTTACTGAACAGACCTAATATTATCATTTGTTGCTACAGATGTAAAGTGTTGGCAGATGTTATTTTCGTAACAATATTATTTTCCAAATTACACAACGTAATTTCAAGTTAAAAATGTTCGAAAGTAAAAGAATAATTATTTTAAGCGATTATATATGTTTTTTTATTAAAATATTTATTTGGAATTTTCTTACACATAATTTATTTCAGGATGAACATTTTGTTTCATTCAATTTCCATTTCATCCACTCGAGAACGAACACGATTTTTTCGTTTCCCTTTTTTGGTTGGTGGCGGTAGAAAATTTTCCAAAAACTCAATGGTATTAGAAATAGTTTCCACACTTATATTTCCAATGTGATCACGATCAAAATAAACTACAGGAGCATCAGCAGCTACAAGATTTGCACACTGGCACCGTTGATTGGAAATGGTGACTACATCTGCGTTTGAAGCTGGTGTCGTAGGAGCTGTGAAAAAGTATGAAAAAATTCATTTAGTTTGGTAATAATCAGTGAGAGAAAAATAATTATTTTTAGTTATGACAATATGATTAAAGAAGAATATGCTGAGGCAGTTATGAAAGTGGTCATCAAATGTAAAATAAGTCGAGAAATTTAAGATTCAAAAAGGTGTAGTTTTTGGTTTTTGTTTTACTTTCAAATGTTTCATTCCATCAAAGAGACAGAAAAAACAATAAAATCGATTTATATTTAAACTTGCCCCAAACTATGACTCCGGAACGTAATCGAAGTCTGTTAAGAAAAATGTATATGTTCAGGTAACAAAATTGCCTTAGATTTTAAGAAGATAAAAATTCAGTGGAATTAGGTCAGGAGTTAGGAAGACCAGTTTAAACACACAGTGGCATAACAAACTAGGCGTGGATAAAAACATTAGTAGAAGAAAGCATACTATTCAAATCAGTTTTAAAAGAGGTGTACTTGATTTCACACAGAGGTAAGTGGGCGCAACCGACAAACGCAAAAATGTGTTCGATGATGAGGTTCAGTTTTCACTAACAGGGGCTCACGTTACGGTCGACAACACTAATCCGGGCGAGATTAGGTTTTAACAGGTTAACCATATGTGTCATACCGCGACCACAACCATGAATTTAGTAAAATCAAAATTTGGCTTTAAGTTGATTTTGAATAATTCTTGAAAAAAAAACCGACTTCAAAGCAGACAAACTTAAAATCATATTTTGGAACGGTAATTATACATTAATACATTAATTATATTATATTCAAGAAAGATTGTCGTTGACCAAATATGAATGCAGATTAAACAAGAAAATATAGCAGTTATGTGGTCACCCTTAATTTTTTACAATTTTTATTGCTGACACAGAAAAACAAAATTTGTTTAAATTCCAAGCGTTAGTCTATAACTATTCAAAAGATTACTTATATACATCAAATTACAACTATTAGGGCACCCTTTAATTTCTAATTTTGAATATTTAAACCTGTTATTATACTTGATATAATAATGGACATTCTGTCAAAAGTTTGTCTGTAACGGTTTCAAAAATAGGGCCATGTTGGTCTAATAACATCAGTTATGGGGACACCCTTTAATTTCTAATTTCAAGTTTGCTACTTGTTACAGTGGACTGTAACGTTTCAAAAGTTTGGCCACATTAATCAAATTACATTAACTATTGGCACACCCTTTAATTTATAATTTTGAATGTTTAAACCTTTGAACGGTCATAGCAAACGACATCCTGTCTGATTTTCAAGCGTTTGTCAATCGCGGTTCAAAAAATACTAGCATATAAGTCAACTTACGTCACCTAGAGGGACACCCTTTAATTTTTAGATTTATTTTTGTATTAATTTTTGCTATAGGGAGCTATAGTAAGACGCACTTTTTTTTAAATTTTAAAGAAGTGCGCCTTACGGTTCACAATATACTTAAAAAACATGTGTATATGGGACGCCCTTTAATTTTTAAGAGTAAAAGGGAATAATCTGTTGTGAGCATAATCTATAAAATTACAAAAATTTTTAAAATCGGTTCAAAAATGACTGATTTGTGCAGGCACAAACACGAAAAAAAAACCATCCAGTCGAATTGATAATTTCCTTCTTTTTTTTAAGTCTATTAAAAATAGCACCATCAGTTGGCCTCGAAAATCGTGCGATTTGACAACTTTCGATTGTTTGTTATTGCGCCACATGAAGTCATTGATTCATGCTGATAAGCCAGGCAACAATTAACGTCTTATAGGCAGGCATTATTCATGTTATTCTTGATGTATGACCAAAAAACGAGCTGGAAATTGTACGCCCAGAATACGCTTATTCAAGAACAGTCATTGGCTCTAAAAAAATTTTAGATAGTAATTGATCTTTCGAAGAAAAGTAGTAGATCGCAAATCTAACTGACCAAAATTTAAAAATCGCTTTGAGTTCACTTCTCACTTATAAATTAAATAAACAACAAGTTTAAAAATTTTAATTTATTCCCTTACATCGTTAAAAGATTCTTCTCTCTTAAAAACATCAGCAGATATTAAAGAAAGAATTTATATTGTTTTCAAGCCACGAACACCTAAAAGGGAGCGTAACGTAAACTTGCGATAAAAGGATCTAAAGAAATTAAGTGTCGATTAAAAAGATCTGTATTTCTTGATGTAAATTTCTGTAAATTTTCTCGTGTCCTTCTTTCTTGCTTCCTGAGCTTCTTTCTCTTTTCTTCTCTTTTTTTTTTCTCTTTTCACCACCTGTCTCATCACTCATCTATCCCTTTCCTAAAGAATGTAGCACGGTTACGAAAGTAACTAAATAGGCATTATTGCCTGAAGTGCTACTTCTCTTTTAAAATAAAAAAAAATGCTAACTGGTATTCTTTAAAGAAATGTTGCCACACGTTTGTTTTTTTTTTTTTTTTTTAAGTTTTCGTCCAGCTAGATTTGTGATTTAGCACAGTGCGCAGAGGAAAATAAATAAATAACAATAATAAATAAACATTTTATTGAACATTTTAAAACTCATTCAAAATTATTTTAATTTTGTGAAAGAAATGCACAAATATATAATTATTTATTACTAGCAGTGCCCACGTTTCATTTCTAATTTTCTTAAATTAAAATTTAGAAAAATGTGTTTTTTAATACTTGTTGTAGAATTCGATAAACAGTGTTTATAATTTTACATCTACAAAAATAAAATGTACTGACAACTATTCTAGCACCATTATACCGATAAAATTGGGTGCCTTTACATTTGTATCTCTAGTTTCTGTACGAAATGACATGAAAAAAAAGTATGAAAAAAAATATTCTGTATTAGAACCAAGGTTCTATGGAATCTTTTCACATAACTTTATTGAAATTCATTTAGCAGTCTTTACGTGATGCGGACACACACAGACAGATAGAAAAAACTCCAAAAATAGTTGTTTTGTATTCCAAATCGATTATTATCTACCAGGGACCGTAAATAACGGTTATTCAGAAAATTTAAACTCAAAAAACCTTCATGTCAGAGTCAACTGAGACACATACTATCATATACCAATGTGCTTTTTTAATATAAAAATTTTAATTTAAAATTTATTTTAGACAGAAAAAATAAAACCCCTAAAAAGAGTTTTACTTTATGACGGAAAAATAAAACTCCTAAAAAGAGTTTTACTTTATGACGGAAAAATATAACTCTTTTTTTAAAAGTTTTATCCGACTTTTATTTTTACGTTGAAAAATAACTGTTTTAAATGGGTTTTTTTTCTTTAAGTCACTAAATAACTGTTGTAAAAGAACTTTTTTGATATCTCTTATAACCGTTACGGTCCCTGTTATCTACACCAACATTTAAATATTCAAAAAATATTTCATTTTTGTATAGAAATCCATGTCCTGCCATAAGTCACGTAAGCCATAGGAGCTGTTTGAAACCCTTATATTAACTGTTCAAGTTATAAGCCTTGCATTAGGCCTGTAGCTCTGCTCAGTAAGAGAACATATTATTTCTTTTTAACAGATTTTTTATCAGATCCATATTCAGGGCACTAGGTTTTGGGTTTTTATAATTAAGTTTGCAAAACCTACATTAACTGATCTCTACTGACCTTGAGCGAAAATAAATAGTGCTTAAGAACTTATAACCATTATCTATGTTGTTTAGGATCGATCTTATTTGCTTGAAAGTTTCCATGTTGTATCTGCAGTCAACCCAATAATTGCAAACATAACCCCCATCACCAAGTATTCAGCACATAATCTGCCTGTTTTGGCATTCAAGTTCACATAGACTCCAGATCTTATTAACTCGTTTCGTTTATAAGTTGAGACTAAAAGAAATTATATATTTCAAATTATTAAAAACACTTACTTTTTTTTCGTTTACTACTGAATGTTGTTTACTTTTTGCATGAAGTTACCAAGTTTTTATCAGCAAAAACTCTCAAATGCGACCGACTTAGAAACAAAACAAAAAAAGTAAAAGAAGCGATTAAATAATAATAATTAATTAACAGCAAAATAATAAGCTTAGTGGGAACAGATGTCAATATTGCCACTTTACATGTTTATAAGGCCTTAATTCATAGAGGTTTTTGCCTTAGCCAAGACATGATGAGTTTCTTTTTTATGGCTGGCAATGCTTTGAATATATTCAACCATTAAATGTTGTATTTTTTCTTGCGGGCATTAATTTTTAAGGCATCGTTGCCATAGTTATTATTTTATCATACCATAATTGTTTTTTAACCGTAAAATTGTCAGGTTGATTTATTTAATTCATGCGAAAGTATTATTATTGTCCTAAATAATTAAATAATTATAGTTTTGAAAAATTTATGTTTAACAGTAAAAGGTCAGTGCGTAATAGATTTCTCATTTTTATTTCCATTTTTTATAAAATTTTAATTTCACGCAAATAAATATGTTTTAACTTAACAATACTTTTATATTAAATTCCCTTTTAATTTAATGCTTTAAAAGGAACCGAGTTTAAAGGCGCCTGGATACCAAGTTAGGAGTTTTCTCAATTTAGTTAAATATATGATTTTCTATACTTTATTTTATCTTTTAACTAAACTGCACTTTTTAGTCTTAAGAAAGATGCAGTTGCAATTATGGGTGGTAATTTAAAGTACCAAAAAGTGTTAAATTATATTCTTTACACACTCATATTACGTTTGTAATCTGTCAAATATTCCTCAATTTAGCGACGTAATCGGGTGGAAATCAGCTTTGTTAAGGCCTCAGGTATAGTTTTGAGAGAAGTGCTATAGAAATTCAGTAACATCGGTCCATATATAGTATTGCTATTGATTTTTTCTTAACTTTATTATCATTTGATTTGTTATATTTTGAAAAAAAAAAACAAAAATTCAAAGCTAATAAAAAACAAACCGAACTACACAAGTTCATAAAAACTGAGTTTTTAAAAATTTAGAATCTTAATCTAAAAATTATTAGAAATGGGAAAGCTCAGATAATAATGGTCTAAATTACCAACACCTAGAATTTTACCAAAATATAACATTTTCATCGAAATTTATAAATAACAGCAATTATGAACTTTGTTAATACAAAATTTCGCATAAAAATTCATGTTTGAACAAAAACACCAAATTTTAATTATGGAACTTGCTTATGCCCTGACGCAATATACGGCTGTGTTTTTGTTTGTGATGAAATATTTGAATTAATTTTATTTTTTACAAACAGATTGACAATTCACCAATAATTATGACATTTTTTGTTTTAATTGTAATTGTGCAAACCATTAGAATTTTTGTTTCGTGCTGTAATTGATCTCTGCCTAAAGCAACGGTTCTCAAATGGGTATCCGTGGACTCCTGGAGTCCGTAGCAACCATCCAAGGGGTCCGCATGAAGAACCGAAAAAACAGTGCTTTTAAAAATAATAAGAGTTTTATTTTGAACTTGGGCTTCAGACGTGTCCGCGAAAAAAAAATTAGTTTACTAGGGGTCCGTGAGAAGGAATTTGATGAGAACCCCTGGCGTAAAGTATAAAAGAAAATGTACAGTTTTAGCACTACTCATTTACATCCCGGACACTGTTTATATTTCTGTGTCCACAAGCATTAACAGCTTAAGTCGAGTTAGGAGAAAATTGAGTTATTGCTATAATTATACTTCTAACACTCAAATCTGTAATGTAAGTCAAACTTCATCTTTGTAGCTTAAAAACTGAGTATTGTTTACCCTAAAATCTAAACAGCTAAAGTCGATATTCCCTGATTTAACGCAACAATAATAAAATTAAAAATGCTGTTGAAAACTTCCAAAAAACGAGTTAAGCTGTTATTGCTTGAGGCCACAGATTTATTGATGAATCTCATTGAACAAACTTTTTAGTCTGAAGTAATTTACTTAAGTTCCTATGTTTTATCCAATCCAACAGCAATAAATGGCAGCCAGTTTATCTTTGTCTCTTGTATTTTTATACCCCACACCACAGACAGAAAATACGTATATCTAAGTTTGTTATTTTGTTTATAATTCCCACAATATCCGATTCCGGCCCCATTAAGCATATATATATTCCAAGTTCTTAAGCATAGCGAAGTCGATTAAGCGATGTCCCTCAGTGTTAGTCTCTAGATGAGCTAGAGACAATTTAAATACGCCCATCGATCAAACATAGTTTCGAAAATTTTGCTATTGAAATTCAGCAAGATCGGTTAATGTACTTTGAGGCAGCGGGCAAAACAACACACCTGCCTCTAATTTTTCCCAATCATTTGAAACAAATCTGGTTTAGTGAAGTAACTCCAATAAAAAAAAAAACAAATATATGAGGCAATAGAGAATTAAAAAACAAGTAAAAAACATCAAGTGAAAAAATTGGCGTTCGCCCAAATTTTTTGAGGTTTTAGATATAATGGTACCTAGAACAGATGCCAGTACATATTTTTTTATAGATGGAAATTTGTTAACACTGTTTAAAGAACTCTAAAATAAATATATAAAAACACACTTTTCTAAATCTTAATTTTAAGGAAATGAGAGACTATACGCGGACGAACTCGGGGGCACTGCTCGTTGCTTAATATAAATTATGTTTTACTATAAAGTTACGATTACTTATTGTTAACTCAGATTATCTTTGTAGCACTATTTAATCATTAATTCTTCTCTTCTTCTTTTCAAAATTCTGCTTAAGCCGACGTGCCAAATTAAAAAAACCGCATATAAATTAGAAAAACTTACCGTTATTCTGTATTTAAGTCACTATAATTATCACAATCAGCAGCTTTTGATGGCTACAAGTAAGTGCTTACACGTAAGAAAAATATAAAATGTTTGCAATAACTACGTTCAAAATGTTGCCTCAATCCCAACAGCAAAAATATACAGATCTTAAAATCGTTTCGCTCTAAATCAAACTTATGAAAAAAGCACCCCGTCTAGTTGGACTTTAAATTGCTTTAAAATGTAAAAGCTCATAAAGGAGAGGTCCAACAATTTGGAAAAATATTTTTGAAAAGAAAATAAGAGTATCTGCCGTCTACAGTGAAACTATTGTGCTTGTTAATATTTATTTAGAAAGTTTCAGGCGTAACTTAAAAAATATTTTGTTAACAAAATTTGTTTTAAACATCAGCCAAAGTTGTATTAATAATCTTGGAATAATTGCTTAATTCACAAAGTCTTGTATGGTGTATTTTATATTGAATACACTCTCTGTTTATATGCTTGTGAACACGCAGTGTATTATTGTATCAATTTATTTTGTATATTAAACTTCAAAGTGTAAATAAGAAGAAGAAAATAAGTATTCAGAAAAAGGTTTTCGATATCCATTTTTTTTATTAACAAATTTTTAACATCAACAATACAAATGTCTTTTGTTTATTTTCTTCTTCTCAATATGATATGGAATTCACATGTAGTTGATAACGCGATTAGCAGTATAACTTTTCAAAAACATGCAAAATAAAAGTGTATTGGTGTATTGAAATTTTATTGTATTTTAATTGAACAATACACAGTATACACGGATACAAAGGGTTTTGCGAATTAATCAAATGTTCTTTGGAATTTTTGTATTTTTTTAGGCAACACATGGGTACACAATTTTCGTTCATAATTTTGTTTTTTTCAATTTGCCTTTAAGAGTTCTTTTTTTTATTGTGGCTGTAATTTTAACTTTCATTTCACAATTTTTTATTTTTACTTGTCGACCAGAGAACACTGACAGCGCATAAAAAAAATCATTATTAAAACAAACATCTTCATATTTTATATTTAAAAATATTAAAACAAAAAAAAAATAATTTACTTACAAAATATCGGGCGAAAACAGTCCTTAATCTGTATCCATTTATGACAAAATTGCTTAATAAAAGTGTCATTTTTACTGAACAGAGTTCGAGCGGCTGCATCAACACGATTTTGCATAAAAGGCGGTATAAATGGCCATTTACCTTTAGCGGCAAAAAAGCAAATGATATCTAAAAGCCGCCGCCGCCGCATAAATAAAAACACCAACAAAAAAAAAAATTCCGATGAAAAATGAAGCAAATGGATGAAAGAAATGATTTTTATTATTTTTTTTTCTTAATGCAAATAAATGATTCTTAAAGTTGTTGCATTTTGTGTTTTTGTGTCATTATTAACTTACAGGGAATATTAAAAATTTTCAAAAAACTTTTCTGCTGATCCATACGTTTAATGCTGTAAATATTTCTTGAATCTTTTTGAGTCACAGATCTTAAAGAACTTTCACGTGTGTGATTGCGTTCTTTTATAGATGAAGCGAAGGGAATTTCTTCCATTCGTACACTTTTCATAAAAGCTTCGGTATAAAGTAATTCATCCACAACAAAAAGAATGAAAATTGGTATAAATAAAAATAAAAATTTTGATTTTAAGTCCATGACTTTTAGTTTTCACCCTGCCAAGCCGTACCGTATTTTTAATGTAGACGATTTAAAAACTTTATTAAAACTAAATATTTTTGTTGCAAAATTCTAATGGTTGCATAGTAATGGCTTTCAGTTTGCATGTTAAAGAGTCCTTATTATAATGAAAATGGGTTAGTTGTGTATAAAAAATAACATGAAACACAAAAACATTTAACAAATTATTTGCTAAATAAAAAACATGTTTGTGCATGTTCAATTAAAAACATATTAAAACAGTGGCTTGAATTTTTTAATCTTCCGTTAGGGTGGTCACAAAAAATTTTCAATTATTAACTGGAGTTTTAAAATTTTTAAATAAAAATTATTTTTTTTTTTTAATTTTTTGAAAAAATCCTAAATGAGATGAAAATCGAACATTAATACCTTCAAAAAATGAATTTAGAATAGCGTTTTTCATACAATCTGGCAGCAAAGCACGTGATTCTATATCTTGCAAAAAGAAAACTCCCTTGAAAGTTTTATTTGATTTTTTTGGATTAATTAAAGTAGTGCATTGCCTTTTTGACAACAGTGGAGTTTTATTATGCAATGAAACTCTAAAATTTGTACTAATTTGTCTGCCGAAAATTTTTTTCAAATTTTTTTTTTATTAAAAAGAGTGACGCAAATTCACCGTTTGTGGCGAAAAAAAAAAATTCTAAAAGAAGTGCTTGCAGTATCACTGAGAGTTAGACAATTGATAATACTCATTCTATTGAACCCTAAGGGAGAAAATGATTTAAAAGCACAAAAAATTCGTGGGCACATGAACTGAAGCAGACAGTTTATCCATTTCGATAATTAAAAGACTTTGAATTTCTTGCCATATGATTACATACAGCTTTATCAGTAAAAACCTATTTGAAATACAGCATATAGAAGAGCTTTCCTTGTCCGTCTGAGAGCCTAAAAATTGCCCCTTAGTTTCATAAATATTTGTTTTGATCGATGCATAAAGATCACACTGGATTTCCCTTCACTTCAATTGAAAGAACCATTTCAAGGAAAGCTTATAAATTAAGTGCTGACTTATTCGAGAACCTTTTCCAAAATTAGGCCAAAAACGAAGCACATTTTTTTTTTAACTGAGTGAAGTTTTTTTCAATTGACTCAATTTTTGGCGGACTCGTTTATGTTTGGTCTCTCTTTTTTGTTTTTTTTTGGTATAAATTGTCTATTTTACTTTCAAAAAATCATTTTTGTGATATTTTATATCATCCGGATTTTTTAATTAAATCACCGAAATTACATTAAGGGTGAGAGCACGTCTCGATGGCCATTTCGCTACCGCTTACTTTGCTCATTAGGAAACTTCTTAGAATTATTTTAAATAAATTAAAGATTTTTGTCCAAACAACAAAGTAAAAACAAACATCTAAATTTAAGCAAAAAGCCAAAGACTGCCCAAAATAGGGTCAAATTAAGACTTTACTCGAAGAATAGCAACACTGTTTCTAAGTCATGAGTTCAAATCACAAAAGCAAATTAGGTAGATATAAAAATAATTATTTTTGGTTTTCTTCGGTGCGAAACTCGAGAAGTTTCTATTACAAAAGCTAAACAATTGTTGTGCCGCCGCGGTATCTCAGTTAATGAAGGCGCCGGTATAGTAAAACCATGGTGTGGCTTGTAGTTCTAAATTATTATCACTTTTTATGTAAACATATGCGCCAATACAGCGTCGATGAAAAACCATCGACTTTGAGAATTAAAGAACACAGAATTTTTTGCTTTCAATTAAATAAAAAAAAATTTATGAAAATTATAAATAAATAATTCACCCTTTCTTTTTTACACATATTATTGCTGACACAGTAAAAAAAAATTTGTTTAAATTCTAAACTTTAGTCTATAACTGTTCAAAAGATTGGCCATATTTTTCAAATTACAACCATTAGGGCACCCTTTAATTTCTAATTTTAAATATTTATGCCTGTTATTATACTTGATATAATAATGGACATTCTGTCAAAATTTTGTCTGTAACGGTTTCAAAAATAGGGCCATGTTGGTCTAATAACATCAGTTATAGGGACACCCTTTAATATCTTATTTCAAGTTTGCTACTTGTTATAGCGGACTTAGCAATCAAGATTCTGTGCAAATTTCAATTAACTGTTTACAACGGTTCAGCAGTTTAGTCATATACATCAAATAACAGTAACTATTGTAACACCCTATAAATTACAATTTTAAATATTTATACTTTTTAATATATCAGACAAAGTAGTGGACATTCTGTTTAATTTTCAAGTGTTTGTATATAACGGTTTAAACAATGGGGCCATATAGGTCAATTTACTTCAAATATGGGAACACCTTTTAGTTTCTAAATTCAAATTTTATACTTGTTGTTAAAGCTGACTTACCAATAAAGGTACTTTGTAAATTTCAATTAACTGTCTACATTTATTCAAAAGTTTGGCCACATACATCAAATAACATTAACTATTGGGACACCCTTTAATTTATAATTTTGAATGTTTACACTTGTTATTATAACGGTCACAGTAATTAACATCCTGTCCAATTTTCAACCGTTTGTCTATAACGGTTCAAAAGATAGGTGCATATTAGTCAATTTACATCACCTAGGAGGACACCCTTTAATATTTAGAATAATATTTTATTACTTTTGGCTATTGGGAGCTATAGTAAGACGCACTTTTTTTAAATTTTAAATAAGTGCGCTTTACGGTTCATGATACACATGTGTGTATGGGGACACCCTTTAATTTTTAACATTATAAAGTGTTTTTTAAACGGGACCAATCTGTAAGCATAATGTATCAAATTTCAAAATCGTTTCAGAAATGACTGAGTTCTGCAGGCATAGACATGAAAAAAGCAACATTCAGTCGAATTGATAATTTCCTTCTTTTTTTTTTTGAAGTCATTTAGAAAGAGGTGTGAGAAAACTATGATACTATGAAAGTATTTATCGATATATTGCATGGGGTCTCTACTTACAGAGAAAATTTAACTTTTTCTTCTGGGTTTTAAAATGTCGCCCCAGAGTGAATATATTTTCATAGTTTTTATTAAAATTCTTTTAAATTATTTTTTTTTATTAAAATTTTTAAATTCTTAAAAGCTTAACAACAGAAATTTTGTTGTAATTTATTAAAAAAAAACTACACTAGTTGTAATTCGTATTAACGACAACTTACAATAGCTTAAGAACAGTGTAAATGTTTTTGAATTGGAAATGTTTAAAATAAAATCTCTGAGAAATGAAGTGACAATTTTATATGTCCAGTGTTGAGAGAAATAGAACAGTTATACTCCCATTTTGTTATCAGTCACTGGATTTCTAAATGATTATTTTTAACCATAAAACCGTTTATTGTCTACTGTAATTTGTATAAAGTGTAAAATATATACAAAATGTAAAGGGACATTGAACTTTAAATGGCACATTTTAAATTCAACTTTTTTTATTTAAAATGAGAAAATACAAAAACTGTTTAAAATATTTAAAACGTTGATTTATTAAGCCATTTTTATTTTTTTTATTTTCTTTTTCTTTAACTTTATACTATGGTGGGATTTTTTAATATTTATAACTAAATTTAATTATTATAAAAAAAGTTTTTTTTTATATTTAAGAAAAAATTTAAATTTTATTTTTTTAATATTAAATATTTTAATAAATTTAAGTTTAAATAAGGCACCTTTTCGATTGGCTTTTGTGGTAAAATGTTTACATAAATGATTTAATATTACAAATATTAATTAAACTAAATTAACTTGTAAATTTTTATATAAATTAATAATACTAATAATTCTAATAATAAAAGACTAAATAAATAAAAAACTTTCTCTTCAAAAAAACGTTAATGGCTGTGGTTTGTTTTTCTTAAATAATTATTTTTGTTTGTTTTAAATATTTTAAAAATTAAGATTTAAAAACTAAAACTTAAATTATAGATTTTTGGTTAAAAATAAAATTGCTTTTAGGCAGTATCACAGCATATCAAATCATCCTTGTGATTACAGTGAAAGTCCTTTTCGTTTCTATTTAAAGCATTTTTTGGCGAAATTACTAAACTTTTACGATGCATGGCGGCAGCTCTTAATTTTTTATTACGTCTTTTACTTCGTCTATAGGTGCAATACCAGATCACTAAAAAAATATATATACAAAATATTCTCTTTATGTAAATGTGCGTTAAATAGCGTTGCCAACTTACATAATATTACTGCTAGTACTCCTCCGGCAAAGCCAGCTAAAAACAACCACATACTTCGTGCCTCTGCTAACTGAACTGTGGTTTTACATGTCTGAAATGCTTCCGAATCAATGGTGAAATTGTATGGCAGTGGACAGACGGATGTATCTAAAAGTTCTGTAAAGTAAAAAGTAAAAATTAAGAAGAAAAGAGATTTTAATAAAATATTAAATGAATTTGAACCAATTCAAATAAAATCGAATCCACGATAAATGATGCCAGATAAATGATAATGCGCAATATAGCAGAGAGAGTCTTCTCTCAAAGGACGGGGCACATAAAATCCATCACACTTTGTATTCAATTGACAAGAAAAGTTTGGTGATGGAAAGGTAAGCGGTGAAGTAACAGAGGTAAGACTGGGGCAACTAAAATATTAGAAGTTGCCATGGAAGAATTGTTATCAATTCCGAGAGGGAGGGCAATTTAGTTGGCAATAGCACCAGCCAACTGGAAGTGCAAAATGGCTACGATAATAGACGTTTATTTATTTGTGTGTGTGAATATTAGTTTTTGCTTGTTTAATACCCACTTCGGGCTCCATCTAAATTTTTCTTTAACGTTTTTTTTTTATCAGCAGCAAGATTAGACTGGCATGTTTTATTTTTTTTTTGTAGTACTAAAAGGAAGGTAAGATTGGTTGGCAAGAACTCCACCCCATACGGCGAGCCCAAGCCGGAGCATACGCCATCATGCCAGCCTCGCCGACAATCTGGCCACAACCTAAATTTTTGTTTACCACCACCATCAGCTGTGTGCCTGTAGTTTTACTGGCAACACTAATGGCAACTAAAAAGTTCTACTACAAAAATACGTGTCCGTCAACGCAAAGTATGAAAGCTGGTCAACTTTTAAAAACAAATACATATATGGGACGATAGAAAATTAAAATATAAGAGAAAAATACATCAAGTAAAAAAATTGGAAATGAAATTTTCAATATTTTTAAAATATCAATACGGATATCATTTTAAAGCTTTTGAAGAGATCTTTATGGAAAGACTAAATTTTTTAAAAAATGCTTTAACTATTAAGAGCCCATGGCATTTGTATCTAAATCTTTTGTTTTAATTTTTTTAATTCTTGGTCACCTCTATATTTGTTTTTTTTTTTTTTTTTTTTTTTTTTTTTGTTATTGGAGTTACTTCACTAGGCTAGATTTAGATAAATGGTGAAGGGTATATAAGATTTGGCATAGTCTAAAATATCACTCTTACTTGTTACATTTCGTCTCAATTACGCCTAAAATTTTCGGTAAAAAAAAGTGTGTTGTGTGAAAATTGAATGATCTTCGACGTAATTATTTTGAGAGCAAATTATTTTATTTTTATTTATAGTGGAAACATGTTGTTAATAATATTCTCTCTATAGGAAGATTAATTAAAACTTACCCACACAAACTGGAACAAATTTCGTTTTAACTGCTAAACTTCTTAAATGATTATTGACTTGTTGACATTGGCACTGGGAAAATTGAGTGCGCGTCAAGTCTATACTTTTCAAATTGCACATATTGGCAAAACGATCAATACTTAAATCCATTAAAGGATTCATGGAAGCATTAAGATGCCAAAGTTCTGGAAATAAAAAGAAATATTTTCGTTTTTTAGAATATTTCAAAATATAATACACTGCATTGCATAAATTTAAGTGCACTGTATTTGTTTATATTGAGTTTTAAAGTTGATGACATTTTTTAAGATCTGTTAAAATACTTAAGTGTTAATTATCACACTCTAATGTAAAAGACAAATTCAATGTGTTGGCAACAATCTCCGAATGGGATTATATAAACAGGGTTGATTCCTAAACCCAGCGTTGTATGGGTGAAGATTAAGAGTGTTTTTTTAAAACCGATAAAGATTTAATTTGTAAAATTAAATATTTATTAAAAAAAAGGTTTTTTGTTCGAAAGATTAATTGATTCATAACTTTGACATTTGAAAATGATTTTGGGAATATAACGAAGCTCATTCCAAACGACATTTTTGAGCGTTTTTGGGCGTATGTTACGAATAAGGTGAACAATGTTGGCCTCTAAGGCATCAATTGTTGTTTGTTTATTAGCACAAGCCAGTAACTTCATGCGGCCCCACACGAAATTATAAAGAAATATTTAATTGCACAACCTGGAATAGCAATTGACTGATTCATTTCTCCAAATCAACTTATCACAAATTTTTTATGTCAATAGGATGACAGTTGAGGCCTCCGCCGCATCTCCGCCGCATCTCTGCCGGATCAATGTCATCGATATTTTCTAGCAAAAAATCATTGATCATAGTGCAGCAACCAACACCATCAAACGTAACGATAGCTTCGTCCTTATTTTTAAAGAATAAGTTTCAATGACGCCACCAGCATGTAAATCGCAATAAACTGTCAATTCTTCTGGATGTTATGATCCGGAGCAAACTGATACTAAATGTTCGTTCATTGGGCTTGAAAACACTCGTTATTTTGTAAGGTGTTCATCTGCATCTCAGCTGACTTATGTATACAATTTTTATAAATTTTTTTCACATTTTATTATATATTAAAGAATCGAGAACTTTTTATGTTTTTGGTCGAAAATTGAGAAAGAAGTTTGGAAAAATAAACTCATCTTAGAAAGTTTCAAAAGCAGCACCTAAATATCTTACTTTTCAAAGAGATACATACTGCACTACTCGCTTATTTATATATCATATGTATTAAATCGAAAATTAATTAACTTTTAACCGACTTCAAAAAAAAAGAAGGTTATCAATTCGAGTGAATGTTGCTTTTTTATATTTGTGCCTCCATAACTCAGTCATTTTTGGATCGATTTAATTTTTTTTTTTATTTGAAAGGTGATGCTTACAGATTGGACCTGTTTAGAAAACAGTTCTTAATTTTAAAAATCAAAGGGTGTCCCCACACAACATACATGTGTTTAACGTGTATTAGGAATCATAAAGGACACACTTTTGAACTTTAAAAAAGGGCGTATCACTATAGCTCCCAAAGGCAAAAACTAATACAAAAGTAAATGTAAAAATTAAAGGGTATGCCCATGATGTAAACTGAACTTAAATAGACCTATCTTTTGAGCCGTTATAGGTTACCGCTTGCAAATTGTACAGAAGGTCGATTGCTATAGTAAAAAATTTAAATATTTAAAATTATAAGTTAAAGGGTGCTCCAACAGTTCATTCAATATGATGTATATGGCCATATTTTTGTAAATAGACGCTTGAAATTTACAACGAACCTGTATTGCAAACTTCGCTGTTGCAACAAGTTTCTAATTTGAATTTAGAAATTACAGAGTGTTCCCAAAATTAATCTAATTTGACCTATATAAATCTTTATATACAATTACTTGAAAATTAGACAGAATGTCCACTACTTTGTGTGGTATAGTAAGAAGTGTAAATATTTTAAATTAAAAAATAAAGGGTTTTAAAATAGTTGCTGTAATCTGATGTATGTGGCCAAACTGTTTAACCGTTATAGACAGATTGTTGAAATTTACAAAGATTTTGATTGCCAAGTCTACTGCAACAGCAGATATATAATTTGAATTTATATATTAAAGAGGGTCC
Source organism: Cistogaster globosa (assembly GCA_937654795.1). Classification (NCBI taxonomy): domain Eukaryota; kingdom Metazoa; phylum Arthropoda; class Insecta; order Diptera; family Tachinidae; genus Cistogaster; species Cistogaster globosa. The sequence continues at coordinate 77,781,638 of OW569407.1, forward strand.
CCATAGTTGCTGTAATTTGAATGGTTGAACATATATAAAGTTTGGAGATGAGTATGAGGCTGTCCCAATTTTAAATGTAATTTGATGTATGTGGCCATGCTTTTGAACCGTTATAGGCAGACAGATGAAATCTGTTTTAAAGTCGGTTTTTTTTTGCAAGAATTACAAAAATGTTTAACCATTTGCATTGATTAGCCAGTGGATCTTACAACACATTACGAAGAGAAATTGTTTTTTAGTTTATATTTGGAATAAGCTTCCAAAAAAGATCTTCTTATTTTCGGTGCACCCTATATCCTACTTTCCATAATTGATTTTCCTAGTTTCGAGGTTGGGGTCGCCTCGAAGTGCTGATCTAAAGCAACAAGTTTTTCATATCGCATAAAACTAATTTCGAAACCGCACAAGTCTTTAAGTCCTTATAAAAAACGGGGTCAATTTTTGGTGGGGACTCTCTATCGTCTAATCGAAGAATCTTAAGCAAAATATCATTGAAGAATTCGCAGACTATTGTCGACAAGTGTCTGTATCATGACTATTTGTGAAATCACCTTAATGTGGTTGGTCAACATGAATTTGAAAGTTGTTTAAGGATCTACGCAAAATCTAAGGAGAATGAATAATTTGATAACCAGAGAATGACAATGACAGTGTTTCCTTCCTTATTTGTAAACCGTCTGGCGAAGCAATGGTTTTCTTTTAAAAATACAGGTTTCCTTGTTGCAATGACCAGCATATTGTTGGAATCAAAATGACTTTAAAAATATTTACAAAATATATACACTCATTAAATGAATCTTGAAAGTTAACAGAATGAAGCTTTTCGTACCTAAGAAGCAGTTTGCGATGCATCGAAATCATTAAAAGAAGAAACCAGATTAAGTAAAAAACATGCCTGATCATGACTTTTCTGTTTATAATTTATTTAATTTTTTTATAGAGCACCATTTAGTGTTGTTGTTCCTTTCAAATGAAAAAATTATATAATTTTTTTTTTTTTTTTTTGAGAAAGACACAAATCAAAATTTAAGTGTATTTATATTTATGAAACGCAGTGTAAAAATAAGATATATAAAAATACTTACTCGGTAATATGCCCAAATCGGGTATGTCCTGTAGACCACAATCGGCTACATTTAAATATTCCAATGGTGCTTTAATAGGTGTCTCCAAAGCCTCTATGTCTCTTTCCAAAAAAGTCAATTCATTACTATCGATATACAAATTTCTTAGAGACGGCAATTGCAGCAGTTCCAACGGTATAGTCATGAGAGCATTATTTGATAAATCAATTTCCTGTTACGAAAACATTTTTTTTTATTTGAGAAACTTTTTGTTGTTGGTGTAATGAACTGAACAAATGTTAACAAAAACTATTGTGGGAAATTTGATTATTATTCAAATAAAAAACACACAAAAATTAATTGTTAGGTTTAAGATATTGTCAGAACAGTAATTACTAATTAGTTAATGTGACAATTGCATGTTTTTAAATGATTTGTTAACAATTAATCTTTATTTGTATTTTTTTTTATAATTCAAAAAGTAATTAATCAAAAATCTAATAATTTGTATTGTTTTATTTTTTTATTTGTTTAACCGTTATTGCAAAAACAGTTCAGGGCATTAAAATAAATTGTTTTTCATTGTTTAACGGTGTTTTTAAAAGTGTTATTTACCTGTAGTGATGTAAGATGAGAAAAGGTACCCGGTTCCACTGACTGTATCATGTTTTCATACAATAACAAATATTTGACGCTAGAATAGGGTTGAAATGAGCTGCGTTTTAGTTTTTTAATGCGATTAAATGACAAATCTAAAACCTGTTAATAAAAAACAACAAAAATATTATTAATGAATGATTCTGTTCAATAAATCTTTGCATGTTATCTTCTTTAAAATAGATTTACTGCTTCTAGTAATTTTCTAACTGTGGCTTTTGAAAGGTCTATCACTCATTTTGAATCTTTTTTTTTTGTAAACTTGGAAGCAAAAAGTTTGCTGGGTAGAAAGTTTGGAAAGCAAGGTGAATGTGCAAAACTTAAAATAAACCGTTGTTTCCTCGAAGTTAGTTTTGACAAAAGAATCATTTTTTTTTTCTTTGAATAAGCGTTGGCGTTTTTTTTTCACTTCAGTAGTTAAAAGGTTTAACTGACTGTCCTTTTTTTACAGGCCTTAAACTGTAGGTATTCTATAACATCAAATATACAACAACAAAATAATAAAGTTAAAAATTAAAGAGTGATTCCATGGAAAAGTGATTATAAAATATATGGCCTACGTTATAGGCAGTCACTTAAAGTCACTTAAATATTAAGATTGAAGCACCAGGTCCACTATAACAATCAGTAAACAAGCAATAAAATTATAAATTATTGATACTCTGCCAGATATAATTTTAAGGCTTTTAATTTACAACAGGTGGAATTTGAAAGCTTTAACACAGTATTTGGCTCTTGTTATATCAATTGGAAAAAAATTTAACTTAAGGAATGTCTCTATAGAAGATATAATTTTGACGTACAGTGTCTTATTTTTTGGAACATTAAGGGGCAAAAATTAATACACTAAAAATAAATTTAAATATTAAAGAGTGGACCGGCCTTTTATGTGTGAGGCCAACACGCACTTAGGGAATCTATTTATTTTTTTCTTGACTTCTTGTCTTAATTGTTCAAAAAATAATGAAGACTGCGTTATTTCTAATTTTTTATTTTAATATTTAGCAAGTAAGTAATTGTAGCTTAGATTGATAAAAACGCTGACCACTAAAGCTGCCTTTAGACGAAATGTTTTTTATATATGACTTGTCATATGTAATTTCTATTGTTTGTCAAAGTTGCCATTTCTTTTTTAAATTTAAAAAGTGCAAAATGGAATCAAAAGATTATACAACTGTATTATCCAGCATTGTGTCAATAATAGCTGCAATTTATTTTATTTAACTATTTTTCACTTTTCTATTAAATTCCAGTTGCACTTTTTTTTTTTTTGTTGATAATACTGCAGTGTCTTTCAAGCCGAGGTAATTGCTATTCTGAAAACATCCGAAATAGCGCTTAGGGACGATCTTTCTGGTCTTGTCATTCGGATATTTTCGGACAGTCAGGCGGCAATCAGGGCGCTTGCTGGTGCATACAGTACATCTAAGCTAGTCCTGAGTTGTCGCTCATTACTGAACACTTTATCGCAGCGATCACAGATTGACCTGTTTTGAGTCCCTGGTCACAGGGATATCCACGGTAACTGTGAGGCCGATGATCTTGCTAAAAGGGGCACATTGCTTCCTAACGTCTCCCCGCTGCCAGACGTTTGAATTCCTCTGGCAACGGTGAAAATGGCCATAAAGAACCACTACCTAAATTTGGCTCGCAAATTATGGGTAGAGGAAAGTCTGTTGTGTCTCCAGACAACTGTGGACTACACTGGACCTCAAGCGGACCAGGCAGCTGCTCAGACTGGACAGAAAATCCATAAGTATCACGGTCTCGGTACTTACTGGACATTGTCTAATCGGCAGGCATGCTGAAAGACTTGGTCTGCCTTTTAATGCTTTCTGTCGCAGCTGTGGCTCGGAGCATGAGGAAGAGACCGTACTGCACCTCCTGTGCCACTGCCCATCCCTGGCTCGAAGAAGACTAAGAATTCTGGGCTCTCCTTTCTTTGGAACTCTTACGGAGCTATCATCTCACTCTATAGGGGACATAACGAAGTTCATCCATGAATCCTCATGGCTCTCGGCTGGGTAAAGGGAGTCATGCCGCCTTCTTTGTGGTATTACAACGGGCCATTCGTTTGTGCTCAAGTAAGCTTCGTCGCGAGAGGCTGCCAACTAACTAACTAACTAAAGTCAGATGCTTTGTCATATAAACTGAAGAAAGAATAAGTTTCACCACTTAAAGTCAGATGCTTTGTCATATAAAAATAGAACACGCTCTAAATGAAAATTTGTCATATGACTTTTACATATGAATTTAACATAGGAAATATTTTAAACTGTTTACACGATACATATGTATTTTGTTATGGATAATCTGAAAAGTCATATTTATAAAACATTTCGTCTAAAGGCATCTTAAGAATATTATTGCTTTAATGATCTGGTTTAATATCCCAGCAAAGACAATTAATGCATTATTTTTATAGACCACTCTTTCACCGTATCTTAGAAAAATCATTGCTGTTATGTGTCGACTTAACAATAGAAGCACTGCAAGCCATGCAATCGCAAAATAATAAGCGGTAAAACTTTTGATCACCCTCCATTACCACAAATGTTATCTATCTTATCGCTTTCTAAAGGTGCGGCCAGATTAGTCAAATAATTGACCGAAAAGGCGAAATCACGTTTTTTACACATATTTACTCAGTCTTTTCTAATACGTATCATTACGTATGACGATTAAAAATTTAATATATTAAGTGGCATCTTATATTTCCTATTAAGAAGTTGGAAAGGAGAGAAAATTTAGTGGTCTATTTGGTTATATATTTGACTAATCTGACCGTGCCTTTAAAAAGCTAACATATTCATATATTTAATCGAACACCAAGGTACTACCCACACTATTTTACTTAATTTCATTCAGTAGTTTTTGCGTGATGCCTACGCAAACACACAGCCATACAATGCCAGAAAGACAAACGCCCAAAAAATTGCTATTTTGTATTTTAAATCAGTGGCGACACAGTCTCTTCTCATTTCTATTGACATAGATTTTTCAATCTTCTTTGAAAGCTCTTTATAAACACACATTGACTTACCCTCGTAAATAATTTTTTTTTCTCAAAAAAAAAAATTATTTTTTCAGAAATTACAATTTGCTTTAGTTCATTCCTGTTTGCTACCGTTGTCTGCTGTCTTTAATTATGGACAAGTGTTTTATTTAATAATTAAGTTCAATTAAGTTTCATTTATGCTTTTTGTAATGGTGCTACTGCTGTTGTTGTAGTTTTTATGCTGGAATATTCGTAGAAATTGAAATAAACGTTTGTGCCTTTGTACATTACACATGCACTGTGGGACAGATCACAAAACTAACTGCTAAAAAAGTTAATGTAGTTTGAATTACTCATAAATAATAAAAATCCAACTTATCCGATGAGAAAATATTTTTTCAGTATCAGTTTGTTTGCTTTTCATAAGTAGCTAATGTTTTTCTGACAATATGAATCACAACATCAACCAGTTTCTAAAAATAAATCGCCCAAAAGAATCCCTATTTCTCAACTTGAATAGAACGATTAAAATCGTTTGTTTTTATTAGAATATTTCTTGTGGGATTTTCTCATGTTGCAGTTCAATGCCACTGCGCAGCATTGTGGCGATATAAACAAGGGCTTTTAATTCTTTTGCGATTGATTCTGTGATCAAAATAAATGATTTTAAATTTAACAATTTCCAAAAAACTAAGAAATCTTTTGTTGGTATTAAAATTCAAACCCATACGTTTTGGAGAAAAAGTCTTAATTAATTTTTATTGGACTTTAATTACTGAACCTCTATTTCTTATTTTATATAAACAAAAAAATTTTTTTTGTTAATTATTCCGAACCCTGGCTGACATTTTCATCAAGTCTAAAGCACACATTGCACAACAGCCCACACACACACACTTACATTAGGCTACAATGGACGCCACTACATAATTGTTATACTTTCTCATTTAATGAAAATTTATAAATCCATTATTTTTTTGATGCACTGTGTGGCATTGCCACACTCACACACACACTCTCGTGCTAACTCAACTAAATGCAGCAGATCAAGTTCAAATAAGTTAAATGACGACAAAAAATAATTGAAAATCTAATTCAATTAAAACTGATAAAATACACACACACACACACACACACGCACACATACACACACATAAGTTTATGTTTGTAAATTAAACTTTTTTTACCTCTACGGATGACTTGAGATACTGCGGCACCTCCTTTAGATTCATATCGTAACAGCGTATTTTTAACAATTTATCCACTCGCAAATATTTACATTTTCGTTCTTCAGAACCGACAAAACCAAATGCCAACATTTTGCCAAAAATTATAAGAAATGAAATTTGCAAGATCACTGAACTAAGTTCCATGCTGAAATGAGAAAGAAACAATAAAAAGGATAATTTTAAATTTCAAATCTTTTTTTTTTAGCAAAGAGGGGAATTTATAAGTATTTTGAGATTTTATTTCAGTTAAGACGAATTTAGCAAGTGAACTTTTGCAACAGTTTCAAAAACGCAATAGGCTTTTTATTTTGTTTTGTGTTACTTTAAATTGAAACTTAAAAATTATTTTATGCTTTGAAGAAAATTCTCATTCTGTTGTTGAAATTTCTTTACTTAAAGAAATTTGTTTCGGCTTTTCTGAAAACTCTCAAAAAACAGTCCTGATGATCTAACTTAAGCGACCGGTAACTTGCGTTACAAATCTGGATAAAATTTAAATTTTTGAAAAGAAAAATAGTGATCAGTTCAAAGAAACGTGGGAAAAATAGTTAAAAGGGTTAGACGATAGGGATTATTTTTAAGCCCTGGGTACAAAATTCAAAAAAGGTAGCACAAGGTGTTTTTTTCAAGCCCAGAAGAATTTTAAATTGCAAAAATATCGCAAAAAAATAAATTTTAACAAAAAATTAAATAAATAAATAAATTTAGTTGAATAAAATAATACATGACGTTAACATTTAAAAATGATTTGTGGCTTAGGAAAACCGGGACTGTTATTAATGAACTTATCGCCTAATTTTATTAAGTCAGTGGTTGCAGTCGAAGAATGTCAGATAGTGCCATCCTGTTGAAGCTACATCCCTCCCGGATCAATTTCAACCATATATTCAACTAAAAAATCATTGATTAAGTTGCGGTAACGATCTTCACCGACCTTAATGCCATGTGAGCCGCCGCAAACAGTGCATTTTTCTTGAGGTAATGGAGTCAGTAGGATCTGTTGTGGATTTTTTACAATTCTTACGGGACAATTTCGTTCATTAACAAACCCGTTAAGCTAAAAATGAGCTTCACCGCTAAGCACAATTTTACAATAAAACATAGGATCGGTTTCCATCTGCTTTAATGCCCTACACTTAAAAAAACGACATATGTGCAGGCTTAAGTTCCTGCACCAGCTGGATTTTATACGGGTGTAGGCCAAATTCCTAAAACCGACAACAAATCCTTAACTCCAATAGAAAAAGAAAAATGTTAGCGAAGTAGACTCTAGTTTTCTCTAGAAGAAGCAGTACTAACATAAGATTGGCTAAAATACGAGTGCGAGAACGTTTAATGGTGGCAGTTCTTTTAACAACAACAAGAAGACGGTAACGGTAATGTTTAAGGAAGTGGATTCAAGAGCGAACAATGAAACGTTTTAAGGTACGAAGGAGAAGAATATATTCAGCAATAAATCTAAAGAAGTAGCTTTCTCAGACGCTGAGCCTATAATAGCTCTGGTGTGTTAGAAGCAGAGATTTTTCAATCATTGGACCTTTTAAACGTGTAAAGTGGCATGGGAAAATTTCTTAAATGGTTTTTCACGAACAGTGTTAAATTCGGTAATAGAACGCTACTGAAAAGCCGCAACAACTTTAAATGTTGATTGATCCAATAGGTTGACAAAAAAAGCTGATATAAAATCACACAAGTAAGTAACGCAAGTGGTGGCAAATTTTAGACTTAAAATCACCTGCAAACTCAATCTAAATGTAAAAGTAGGCCTGGTCTTATATCTCATTATTGATAATAAACGCCATTCCGTTGTCGGATATTAAAAAAGTTAAAGGCCATGGCGGAATCATGTACCAGGTGGTGGCAGTGGCAAATTCATTCATTTTCGCCGTTGCAGAAAATGCCAAAATTCAATTAAAAAAACATTTTCGCTAATTTTTTTATGTATGGAGTTTGACATTTTCTGCAATAGCGAAAATAAATAAATTCGCTACTGCCACCACCTGGTACATGATTTCCCCATGATTAAAGGCAATTGTTCATTATAAGGCGAGACTCATAAGGTCGATTCCAAGGTACATTTATTTTACTAGGTAATAGCGGCTCTACAACAAATACAACATTTGTAAAAACAACATGGCGTTTTATTGTTGCTTTGTGGGTGGAAATGTCAAAAATAGAAAGAGAAAATAAAAATAAACGCCTTCTTTGTTCTGCATATGCTTGTTGTTGATATTTTTTGAAGTTCGTAAACAAAAGTTGAAAATTATAAACAACTTTTGTCCAACTACAAACCAGCTGGGCAGACGACACTACCTAGTAAAATAAATGTACCTTGGAATCGACCTAAATTGCCTTTAACCATGGCGACTTCATGTACCAGGTGGTGGCAGTGGCGAATTCATTTTATGTTATTTTCATTCATGTATGATTTTACTATCGGTAAACAATTGAGAAGTTCATATTGCAGTTAATTTTTCAATTTATTCATAGAATTTAATATAGAAAAAGTTTTTTTGCACAAGACTTACTTGTGAGAAAAATTAACATATTAAGAACACCCATCAACAACTCCAATTTATAAAACAAAGTTCTCCTCAGTGCGTTTCATAAATACCAAGTCCGTAATCTTGGTCTTTTTAAACTTTTTGAACTGCAGAAAATGTAATTTGAGACACAGAGTAACTGCATTTTAAAATTGCAAATTGACAATAAACTTAAAAAAATGGACATGTCTTTACTTTAAGCGCCCTTATCATTTGGTAATCAATTCAAAATTTAAAAAATATTTGTATATACAAGCAGATAAAAAAAGAAAATCATAAAAAATAACCGAAAATTTAGCCGAGTATATTAAATACAACCAGGTATTTCGCCTCTCACCATTTTAAAATTATTATGGCCAAAAAGGATTTTTTATCGCCATGTTTGGTGAGAAACCGCCAAAACTGACAGCACTGGTCTTCAGCTGTAAACAACTAAGGAATATAAAGTATTTATCCTCTGCCGCTGAAATTGTAGCAGCTAGAATCTTTTTACAGAAGGTATAAAATTATAGCCGCTACAACAATAAGCAATAAAATAAAGTTAACGAATTGTGGCCACATAAAAATATGATTTTTACGTGTGCGAAATATAATTTGGAATTATAACAGGCCGACCTTCTCGAGTATCATTGAATGCAGTCTATTAAAACAAAAAAGAAGTTAACATAACCAACAAAGATTTATTTGAAAGAAACGAATTGATTGAAAAGAATGAGATCTGTTAAGATTTTTAATAAATTCAAATATTCAATATTCATCACATTTAATACTTGGAGCAATCAAATATTTCAAATTTGTTCTTGTGTGGGGCTTTTTAAAATCACGGGTTTATGTCAACAAGCCTCAGACTCTTGCAGCTCTTAAAGACAATATCCGTCAAGAATGTGAGGACCTATCGCCGGAAGTTTTGGCCAAACTGATGGAAAATGCCATAAAAAAAGGCTCAAATGACAATCAACTGTGGCGGCGGCCACTTACATGACATTATATTCTCGACTTGACCAAATAAAAATAATCCACAAGAAGAATCAAAGTTTTTCATTTTTTTAATTACAGCCAAAAAACATCGGAAAGTTATTGTTGCGTCACCTTGTATTTTTTATATCATCAAAAATAAGCTCTAAATTTCGTTTTTTTTTTATATCAGTCACAAACTTTATCACAAATTTAAGATACCTCTTAATTTAAAAGTACAGAACTTTAAAAAAAAAAAGTATGATGAAATATTTTGATGAATTTGCATGGTCCATACTTTTGTAATTGTTAAGACTGGTACTTGATTTTTTGCAAAAACAAAAACTCTTTAAAAATCCCATTTAATAAATATTTTTTTTAGTCAATGAAAATCGGCTTTCACTTGTATTTATTTGAAATTTGATATTTTTCTCGTGTAGAACGTTTGGTCACATTTAACCGTAATAATATTAAGAGATTAAAAGCGAGAAAGCGATAAAGAGAAAAAGGAATAAAAGAGGACTTTTAATATGTTGTTTTTTTTTTGTATTTTTTAAATGATTAATGCTGGTCATTAAATTAAAGTTCTAAAGCCTGCTTAAGGAATAAACAAAACAAATTTTCTAAAAAGAATTTATATTTTTTTTCACAAAAAATTTAAATATTTCATTGATAAAATAAAAGTTTTTTTAACTGAGATTTCCTTTATAACAAATATATACTTGTTTCAATACTTTTAAAGGGTGACCCAGTATTTATAAGCAAAGCTTAATTCATAAGAATGTCCTAAAAATTAATTTATTGGTGTGAAATATCAAGATTCTGATACGATGCCAGTTAAATCATCACAGTCAGAAATTCTTTCGGAACACATAGTGATACCACAGGTTATAATTTTAAACATCCTAGTTGACCGGTCAATGCTCTTACACCTTATTAATGAACTGGAAATTAGCTAAGCTTAAACTACATTGCTTACTGCTTCTAACGCAATCTACCAGAATATCTGGCCCTGGGCGAATTCAAATCCAAACCAAAATCCCAAAATTACTCCGTCTTATTTTACTTCAATTTACGTACAAAGCGTGTAGCGTGTAAACAATTTATTAAAAAGAAATTTTTTGTTTAAAATCTGTAACTCGACTCTGTAACTTAGTGACAAATTTGTCACATAAAAATATAGTCATAATTTTGCAATTTCGGCGACTAGTGTTGCCATTTTATCCAGAAGCAATAGCGTTAAAAAGACAGTTTCTCCAACACAGATATGACCTAAACGAGGCAGTCACAAGCAACAATTTAGCAATTAAACTATTTAGTGGGCTGTATGGCACCAGGCGTAGTCTCGTTGAAACCAAACGTCATTTACATAAATTCCAACGAATTCAGCAAAAATAACCGTATAACAATTTCGCAATATTTAATTTTCGCTTGTCATGCTTTATTTTGGAAGAAGTATGGCGAAACAAAGCCTCCAAACCGAAATCTATATCGAACAATGACTTGTTGGGGGTTCAGTTGTAAACCATTCGTAGTTGCTTTTAGTTTTAAATGCAAAGATTTTAGTTGCAATACGATTTCTGGTCCTTAGTGCTACTGCAAAGCGAGGCTAAAATTTGCGGTCGATATTTCTTAAAAGTCTTACCACCCAAAATGATGATGTTAGTTTTTTTTTTGTCAATCGGTTTCCTAACGTTTGTTAGATAATTACTGCATGGAACATTTCCTGTTATTCTTATTCTTTCATTTAATCGATCAGAATTGTCCGCTAACATCACGTTATTAAAATTTATTTGCAGAATAAATACTTAAGTTGGAAAAAATATTTTTTTTTAATATCAATGAAATTCAGAAACATATTTGCAAATTTGTCATTTTTATAACAACAAAATTTCTTTCAGTGGTTTAACAGGAATAACAGAACCGGAGACAGACTTAATTTTATGGGAAATGAAAAAATTAAATTCATATCGAAAAATTGCTGCCATTTTAAACCGAAGAATTTGAAAATAAAAACTTAAATCTTTTACAAAAATAAATAAATAAATAGAAATGCTCCGTGTGTCCCGCAAAGACTAGTTAATATTGCTTTAAGTGCCTTTTCACTTTAAATGAAATAAAGTCCACTTGTTTTCTTAAAGTGCACAAAGCGACTTTTGGCTAACTAAAACACTTTTATTTTCCGTAAACTCATTCAACATTGCGAACATGGCCTAAATTTTATCAAAAAATATATGACTTGAAAAAATGAGTGCGGCGGTGTATTTAGCGATGAAAAAAACTTAATCTCGAAAGAAACAATATTTTTCAAATGGCGACAAAAGGTAGCTGGTTCCGTAGCGCTTTGGTATAAATTCTTAAAATGTCTTTCTTTAAAAAAATTAGTTTACAATTATTTGGTCTAGAGTTGATTAGGGGCCATCCAAATACTAATAAATATGCAGAGATATTGGAAGGATAAAAAATTTATATAGTGGATCGATTTAAAAAACAAAATTTTATCTTTCATCAGGATAATGCCAATATTCATACAGCATCAAAGGCATAAACATTTAGTTTTCATAATTAAAAATAAAAATTTTTAATTGGCCAGCGAATTCATCAGACTTAAATATCGAGAAAAGTTCCCGGCTTAGGACTTCAGTTTGCTACAGTTCAAAGTTTAAAAATCAAATGTACATACGTAAATACATACTTTTTTCAGTTTACATAAAAATGCCATTGGCCCCTAATGGGTTAAGCATTTTTTAAAAATATTTATATTTCCTTAAATATCTCCTCAAAAACTTTAAAATGATACCCATATTGATATTTTTAAAATTTTGAAAATTTCAGAGCCCCTTAACTCGGAAAACATGGGCGAGCGCCATTTTTTTCACTTGATGTTTTTTTTTCTTATTTTTTAATTCTCTATCGCCGAATTTTTCTTTACTGGAATGAAGATATCATTGTTCCAAATAATGTGAAAAAATTAGTGCCCGCCTAGTGTTGTGCCCGCTGCGTTAAAGGACGTGGACCGATCTTGTTGACTTTCAATAGCTCCTCTTTCGATACTATGCCTGATCGATTGGCGTATTTAAATTTTTTCTAGCTGATCTAGTGCCTCGTCAAATTTGATTTCAACACCAACAGGGACGTACGGACGGACATCGCTCAATCGAATTCGTTATACATAACAAGTCAAAATATATATACTTCATGGAGTCGGAAATGAATATTGTGGAAATTACAAACGGAAGAAAAAAATTAGGTGATGGGTATAATAAACTGGACATATATTTTGCAACAGAGTGTGTATGCTGTGATACAACAACAAATAAAAGTTTATAGAAAACAATATGTTTTCTGCAAATATCAAATTTTACACAATTTTTGGAATACCCTGTATTATTATTTTAATCTTCCTTGATAATAAACACTCAATTACGTGTTAAATGTTTTTTTTTTTGTTTTGTGAACAATTAGTTTAATGTAAAAAAAAGAAAAGAAAAAACAACAACAAATAAGGTGAACATTTAGAGATGATCATTATCGACCTCAGTTATCGCTCCTATAAAACTTTTTGTTTTTTCTCATTTATTTCAAATAAAATTCAATCAAGCTTATCGCCGCTTTAAAAAATAGAAAAACTTATTGATTTCAATTTCTTGCTACAATTAAGGTTTTTTAATACAAAAAATTTATTTAATGAATTTAATTTACATACTTTTTGATTTTACTCAAAATTATTGTTTTAAATTTCAAATAACAGAATTAAACCATTCAGGCAGTCATTTGATTTGTTGTAAATAATGCCACAAATTAACAAAATGAATAAAACTGTCATCAATGTAATTTATCACTGGCACAACGTAGTTCAAGCAAAATAAACCATAAAAATATTTTATAATAAAATCCCAGACGGACGCAGATGATGGGAGTGACGAGCATAATTTTCGATTTTCAAGTTCGCCTTAGTTGGCTGATCTAAGAGGTGTGTGTATTGAATTATTTTATTTAACCCCTTCACTTAAACTCAATTTATTCGAATTTGTACTTGAACGTTTAACAAAATGACCTTAAAATTTAATTTTTGCAATAAAAGAAAAAAGAAATCTATTTTGAATGCAATTTAATGCAGTATTTGGTGAGAAAAAGTTTTAACATTTAATTCAGAGAGAGGCGATCACGCTTTGCTTCAAATACTGCAAAACCAAAAATATTTATAATTCCAAGAATATTCCGTGCTAAATTATGACGATCATAATTAGTCATATTACGTCATAAAATGATTAAAATCGCAACAGTTATTTAATTTAAATTAAAGCAAAACAATTTAATCTTCATTTTTTTAACAAAATTTCTATTAGAAAAATGGGGAAAAACGCCCATCTGTAATCCTGCCTCAAGTCCGCACGAGACGTTAAAGCGTTGTGAATTCATATATTTTAAGCCTCTGTTCCTTAACTAAAGTGAGGAAATAAGTTAAGTTAATCATAAATTAATGATTAAATGATTAATTCTATGCCCACCCTGTCTAACACAAGAGAACTATTATATTTTTGTGTGAGCAATTTCTCACTTTAGTTAGAGCAAATAGGTACTCGCCTTTGGCAAAGAAACTTTAACAACAGAATGAAAACTCTTTGTGTATTTTGTTTTAAAATGAATTGAAGTTTTGTTTCTGAAATTTCTTTACTTAACGAAAAATATTTAAGGTTCAGATACCCCAATGTTGTTCCTATAAAATACCTGCGTTCACCAAGTGAAGGAGGTATTATTGAATCCCCTTATTTATATTCTTTCTTATTCTTTTCTGGCTGGTTAAATAGTGACAATTTTAAAAGCGGACTGAAATCAATATAAATAACAATTGACAAAAAAATATTTTTGTTTTCTAAAAATACGAATTAAGATTTTCAGCTGATTTGCTTAAATTGCAGTTGGTTGCATTGTTTGTCAATCCGTTTGTAATTTCTACAAAATCCATTTCCGACCCCATAAAGTATATATATTCTGACTTCTTATGCATAGCGAAGTCGATGGAGCGATGTCCGTCTGTCCCTTTGTATTAGTATTAAAATCAAATTTGCTGAAGCACTGCATCAGCTTGAAAAAATTGAAATACGCTAATCGATCAGACATAGTGTCGAAAGAGGTGCTATTGAAAGTCAGCAAGATCGGTCCATGTCTCTCGAGACAGTGGGAAAAACACCACGCCTACCTCTAATTTTTCTTTATCATTTGGAACAATGGAGGAATAAAAAATAAGAAAAAAACATCAAGTGGAAAAATTGGCGCTCGCCCATATTTTCCGAGCGACGGGCCTCTGAAATTATCAAAAATTTTAAAATATCAATATGGGTGTCAGTTTAAAGCTTTTAAAGAATCTTTAAGGAAATACTAATTTTTTTAAGAAATGATTAACCCATTAAGAGCCGATGGCATTTTTATGTAATTTTTTAATTTTTTTATTTCTCTGTCACCTCTCTGTTTTTTTGTGTTGATTTTGTTTTTTTTTTTTGTTTTGATTGGAGTTACTTAACTAAACTCGATTTAGAAAAATGGTGAAAAAATGGTGAATGGTATATAAATATTTCATGATATTTGTCATTTCATGATGTTCTCATGAAATATTTATTACTAAAAACTACAATTGCGGGGAAAGCATATCTATATGGCCATGTCGCTACTGCTCGAATCGCTCGTTAGTGGATTCTACCCAAATTTTGTAAAGGAAACCTAAAAGTCTTACATCAAAATATTTCAAAACACATTTTTTTAAATTTTCATTTTAAGAAAATTATAAATGACACGCGGACGAAGTCATGGCCACTGCTAGTATTTTATAAATTTGTTTTATAAATTTTTTCCTTAAATTCTTGCAATACTTTAAATGTAAACTGGCCCATCTTAATCAATGGCACTCCCTGGGTCTACCAGCGTCTATAAATTATGCACCCTGCAACATAAAATTTAAAATCAAAGTAAATGATAAATAAAGAAAATAAAATTATAATATAACACTTCCATGATATATGAATTTTAATTTCATATCATATCAACATAATCCCCAGATACATTTTAAATGTATCTAAACATTTTTAAAGGTAACTTGTTTCCTCAGCAGATTATTTACACACTTAAAAATATAAATTCCTAAATTATAATTGAATAAAAAAAATATCGCTCATTTATTACCTGTCATCAAGTGAGTGGGCGAAGTAATTAAGAAACTAAAAAATTATGATTACAAATATTTTATGTGGAAAATTTTAATGTGACACATTAAATGTAGCATTCGAAAATATTTTATTAAAAAAAACATAGAGAAGAACATTTATCACGACATATAATTTTTCAAAATATTTTCCAAAAAGGGTTCATGATAACTTGAAAATTTTCGGTTTATTTTGAATAAATTTCTGTGTATTTTGTTTATAGTGGGCGTTGAAGTGCTTAACAGGGATGAAATATCTTGGTGTTAAAATGTCATTTTATGTGATTTTTATTAAGTCTTTTTTTAAACAGACATGACACATTTAAGGTAAGAAAAGCAATAAATTTTATGTCGAAAAATAAAAAATACAATAATTTTTTTTTAGAAGTTGAATGGGTGAATATAAGTTTTGTCATTAAAAAGAGCATTCTAAAATTAACAAATGTTAGCAATAAGTGTTGCCACGACTAAGAAATTTTTATAACTAAAATTTGTTAAAAAAAAGTAACCAAATGGGAGAATAATTACAACAACAAAAAATTAAATTTGAATCTGATATCTATCTCTACATGAACGTTTATATGAAAATTAAATATTGTTCGTTGATAACGATAAAGCTTAAGAACGGCTGGTTTGATATGAATAATTTTTTTCCAATGATCCAGGGATGGTTGTTATGTAAATAAAAATTAAATAAATACGTGGCAGTGGTACCTTATGGATAAAAAATACTTCAAATCTTATAAAGGCTACAAAAATGCATACTTTGCAAAATTCATATAAAATTGATCACAGAGCTGATAGATCGAACCCGATAGGTGGCGCTCTTTCGGAGCCACAGCACTAAAATCGCAAATCTCACAAACATCTGATTTTGTTTTTTATATGTAAAGATTTGCTATTTAAAGAAGACATAAAATGAAAATGTCTATTTTGGCTTAAAAAAAAGTAAACAAAATTAGATAAAAGTACACATCTTGACTTTAGGAAAATAAATATACAATTTTAATTAAAAGTAGCCAAAATGGCAACACTGGTAGCAAAATTAAGACACGAGTTGATTTTTCTGCAAAGCTATTCTTTGCGTTGAAGGATGTTTTCACTTTCTTTGTGCTTCTCTGGGTGTTCAGAAGCCCAACATGTGATTTTCGTGCTTTCTGCCGTGAATTTTTAGCTAAAACCATAATTGTACTATTCATTTTTAGCAAAAAGGCTGCTCGGGTAGCGAATATCACTGACGTTCAATATCGCGAATATGAATGAAATGTGGATAACACACCGATTCAATAGGATGAGTTCATACACAATACTGCCCAGTATACAATTAAACTATTTTTTGAGACACATCTATCAGTATATTCTCTCGCCTTGATAGTGAAAAGTCGCACCTTCTAATTTATTTTAAGTTATTTGAACTCCAAATTTATCAACCTTCATGACAAATAATTGTGAGTATTGACTAGCAAGTCTGTCAATGATTAAATAAGAAATACGCAAAATATAAGTTGGATTTATCTGCCCATTACGGTTCAAAAGATGAAACAACAAACGTCAAATTAGGTTTTCTATGGAGCCACCCTTAACTTATTTTATACTTTTTAATAAAGAGGAAAATACTCTTTTTAAATTTTGTAAGTCTACCTGTTTCGTCTCCAAAAGTAAGCCTCAACTCGTAAAAGTTCCGTCTTGTATGGGGATCCCTTTAATTTCTAATTTTGTGCTCTTGTATTAGAATAACTAGAGAACTTTTCTAAAGGGGGCACAGCTCTTTAATAAAGGGAAGAATTAAGTAAAATGTAGTAAGAATTCCATGGGAATGAAATAAATTTGGAAAGAATAAATTTGTTCTGGAGTTGCCAGACAGCCCAATGTATTAAAAAATAAGCCCTTACAGGCCTCTCTATAGGGGCAGCATAATTTAACTTGTAGCTTCATTTTATTTGTGGCTGTTGTATTAATATTGTACAGTTACAGAGGTAGAGGCCTGTGAAAGGCGAACAAATAGAAGCTCAAACAGGCGAACAGATATGTTAAGCAGCCTTAACGTGACTTGTGTAAAAGTCATCCGAAAAAAAATTTTAGTTACAGCGCATTCTATTTTGATTTTACAAAGCATCTGACCCTGCTATTTTTAACACAAAAAAGGTTATGGAAGATGTCATTATACATGGGCGTTTGAAGGCAAAAATTATAAGTCTTCTGTAAATTAACATTTTCGACAGAAATAGGAAAATTACAACTTCAATTTCAAACTGAAAATTCAAATTAAAAAAAACATGTCGTTAAAAGGAGCTCTAAGCCCGTTTCACACTATAATACTGAGTATTAAGGTTTGTCAAATACCTAAGTACTATGAAAAAGTGTGTTATACTATGTTTCCTCTGACTTGAAATCAACTAGTTTTAAGCAAAACACTTTTTTGAAGTGTTTTCATAGAGCAAAACTGTTTTGTATATTCGAATTTGTGACGTACACGCTAAAGAAAACAATCCCTATTTTATTTTTGTAAAAAAAACCGAGTTCGTGCTTTTGTTATTCTTGCTTTTACACATTTTTAATTGTATTTTCTTTTAAACACAACTTTGATACCAAAAAATTAGTTTAAAAAAAATTTAAATTCACTTTTCGATTAATGTCACTTTTTCGATTAAAACATCCAATCTGAATAGATAGCACGAAACTAAACTTAAATATCCCAGACACAACACAGTGTTGCAAAGACAAAATCAGTTCGAAAACAATACATTTTCGTCATGATTTGAAATAAATCAAGTGATTTAAGTGGTTTTGGTAGCATAAAAAATGTAAAGACAATCGTGTTTTAGACAAAATTACCTAAATGGAAACGCACTATTAATATTTAAGCAAATATAATGTATATTTCAAATACTACGAAAAGGTACTTGAGACATCCCATAATGTAAATTCATTTTAGAAATTTTTGTAAACATTCCGATTTTTCATTTTATCAGGGTTGTATCGCTGCTCAACCAACCATTAAATGAGAACTCCGAAAAAGAGAGAATGTCTCAAAAATGCTCACGCCAAAACACCTTCAGTGCAGTGCCGAATTTAATTATTGGCACAGTAGTATATTTCAATTTCTTCATTGGTTTAAAGCCTTTATTTTTTAACGATATTTAATAAAATAATTTACTTGCTGGATAGAATAATATATTTACTATTTACTTTAATTTATTAAAACATATTTATTTTGCTGTTTAAAAAAATTAAAAACATTTTGTTTGTCAAGTTTTTAATTTCATTGAACAAAACTATTGGCACACTTTATTAAAGACTATAAAATATTGTTTTTTTTTTTAAGAGAAGTAGCACTTTATGCATTAAAACCTATTTAGTCATTTTTCGTAACCGTGCTACATTCTTTAAGAAAGGGATAGATGAGAGATAAGACAGGTGATGAAAGGAGAAAGATAGATAGTTATTTTACTTCGCCGGCGAATCTGCTATGAGAAAGTACCGACAAAGGAGACTGCACGTTTTTTTTGTGCATTCTGAATATGTATTTATACCATTAAACAGAAAAAAACATTTCTTGTATTTTGATTGCCGCAGGGTTTGAACCCTGAAACAACCAGGCATGTAGTAAACGTGTTTACCACTTTGACTGCAGCAGCGATATAATAAAATTAATATTAAGAAGGTAGCCCATTTTGCTTAATAAAAGCCTCTAGTCGTTTTGGCATAGAATTTACCAAGTTTTTCATAACTTCAGCTCCAATATTATGCCGTTCTTTAACTAGCGCCTGCTTCAATTCATTCTTATTTGTTATTGCCCGTTTTGTTACACTTCTATCCTGCTCTTGTCAGAAGTGTTCTATCAGGTTGAGGTCTGGGGATTGCGGTGGGTGGGGTAAAACATGCGGAACATTGTATGCAAGCCACATACGCACAATATGAACCGAATGTTTTGGATCATTATCGTGTTGAAAAGTAAACGAGGCTGATAAATTCAACTTTTCCGCACTTTCTATCACATTTTCTTTGAGGATATTCAAATATTTTACTTTGTCCATAGTGTCATCAATAAATACCAACTCATCCACTGCCCTACCACCATGTTTCACAATCGCAGCAAGGTTTTTTCTCTAATTCTGTATTGGGTTTTCTCCACACTGTTTGGCGGTCATAGGAACAAAACATATTGAATTTGCTTTCATCGTAGAATAGTACATGTTCCCAAAAATCATCCTTGGCATACGCCAAACGCTTCTTTTGGTTCACTAGGGAAATATGAGGTTTTTGTCTAACTACATGATATTTGTAGTTACCTTCATGTAGTGCTCTCCGAACTGTGATGGCATAAACCTCTTTTCCAAACTCCTCTTTTAGCTGAGCAGCTATTTGTATTGAAGTTATTTTGGGGTTTATTTTGAATTTCCTAATTATCTAGTTGCGTTCACGATCACTTTAAGTGTTGGTCGGCCTGAGTGCTTAACACTTTCAAATGTTGAGGCTCCCTTAAAGCGTTAAACGATGCTTCGGATAGTGTAACGGCTTCTATCCATAATATCTCTTATCTCAGCATACGATTCGCCTTGATTGTGCAAATAGAGAATAATTTTACGCTGATATTCTGTGGTTTCCTTTTGTCTTTTACCCATTTTGAGCAAAAACGCAACAATTTTTTTAAAATTTTAAGGCACAACGACTTCTACGCTTGAACGTATAAAATTAGAAATGTTGAATTATTACTAAAAAGTTGCTGGAACAATTAAATTTTATGAAATTCACTGTGTCAATAATTTTGTTTAGCTACATTGGCTACCTGTTCCCTCTATTTGTATAGAATGGGTGTAATTTAACATTTTTAATGAAACCAAATGCATTTTGAAAAAAGATTATCAACTCATCTGTTATTAGTGTTTAGTTCTTAAAAATCGCTTTAAAAATTTCATTAAACTAATAATGAAATTTGAATTAACTGCTGTGCCAATAATTTAGTTCAGCACTGTATATCACTAAAAATGTGTATCTACTATCTTCTAGCTATCAAAAAAGAGTCTTTTCTGAAATAAATTAAGAGCTCTTTAAGCTGAACCAGTTTAGTAGAAAAAGGTTTTCGGGCAGAAAATTTTTATATAAAACCCTAAGAACTAAAGAAAGAAAATTGTGTTTTTCATTAAATGCAAATCTTGTAGAAATTTTTAAACACTCTTTATATTTACGTCATAGTAGATTCTCTTAGAAAAATTTGTATCCTATCATTTTATAGAAACTAAGTTTAGTAAAAGATCAAATTGATAAGAATGACAAAAATATAATAAAAATTTCTTATCGCTGACATATTTTTTTTCTTTCAACATTTTCATTTTAAATCTTATCTTAAAAAAATATTAAAAGCAAAAAGTGTTGCAAGAGATAAAAGGCAATAATAAACATTTTAAAACAAAACAAAACAAAATTTTATTGTCATGTTTTATTCTAATACGAGTACTTTTAACTAAATACAGATAAAAAATATTAATCAAACGATACAACCAATTTTTTTTTTTTATTTCATGAATTCCATGAATTTTTAGAATCACTCATAACATAGAAAAAAATACTGAATTATTAGGGATTATTATAAGGGCCCTGCACCTACAGAATAGAACGTAACGCATTAATATGGCTGCAATGTCTGTCACAAGCCTCTAACTGGCCGACTTCCCAAACGTCAGTTGCTTTGTGTTCGAACAATGTATTGTGTTTTATAATGCCGTGGTACTAAATGTTTACAATGCATACCATTCCAAAATGTTGCAGACAAGTATTAAAACGTTGCAACTGAGCAATTAGCGCATCAGTTTCTAGATTAATACTTTGTTTCCCAACTTTGTTTCCCTACTTTGTTTCTCAACTTTGTTTCCCAACTTTGTTTCCCAACTTTATATATGCACAAGATTTAAGCACCGCAGAAAAACTGTATACAAACTTTGTGTTAAAACATTTAGGAAGTCAGCCACTCTTAAGCTGTAAGAGCTGGACACTTGAAACTTACACAGGGTGGTAATTACTATGTCCGCTATAAAGACAATAACGGTGTCCTATAGAAGACGTAATTTTAAAGTATGTCCGTATATGGGCTTATTTTTGATCTGCCATTTTTAACCGTTACGGACAGACACTTGAAATGTACATAGAATGTGGACATTACAATGTACGAAAGCTAATTTAGAAGGAGTTCCCATAATCAATGTATGATTCCTACTCTCATTTCTATAAATTATTTTTTTTTTTGGAATGGAAGTTTAAGCCCGGTCCAGATATGAAAAGAGTTGAACAGGTGTCTTGAAATCTGGTAGAGGTACTTTTGCTGCTGCTATTTTAGGGGCTTACCATAGTATATGCTGGGGTCTCACAATGTTTGTACTCCCTTTAGCTGAAAGAACTGCAAGAGATCGCTATATGCTAGCAGGTTCAGGCAGGCAGGACTGCTTAAGTACCCCCTCGCCCTTCTCTGCATTTTTATACCGCTGTTAATCAGTTTATAAAATATTTAATTTTTAATCCCTGTAGAAGATAATGAAACAACTTTAGGAAGGGAAGTATTCAGGTAGCAAATATGAAAAACCCTGAGTTTACACGTATACTTCTTTTATACTTTTTACACATTAAGTGACTTCAAAATAAATTTAAAAATTCTTCTTCTTTAGTAAGTTTATCAAACTTTTGAATCGGAAAACCCAATTTAATTTTAGAAAAGAAAACTTTTTAGCATTTTAAAAAGAATGCATTCCGACCTCGAATAATTCTGTGAAAAGTTGAAAGTAAATTAGCCAGGGTACGAAAGTAAACAAAACGAAACGTTGGCTTTTCACTTGTTTTCTTCTTTATTGTGAGTTAAGCAAAAACAATGAACAAATATTTTGCAAAAGTTTGTTACTCGATTTGCTCGTTACGGTAGAGAATTCAATAGCGCTAAAAAATTTAAGAAAAGTGTGTCTGTTTGAATTAAATGTTTGAGCAACCTTTTTTTAGTTGCATTGTGTGGATTTAATTATAGTTACACTTTTATTCTATGACTAGCAGTGCCCGCGACTTCGTCCGCATTTTATTTTGATTTTCTTAAATTTTAGAAACATGCGTTTTTAAATATTTGTTGTAGAATTTTGTAAAAAGTGTTAAAAATTTGCCATTAACAAAAATAAAATGTACTGACAACTGTTGCAGTATCAGTAAAATTGTACCGATAAAATTAGGCGCTTTCACATTTGTATCTCTACTTTCGCTACAAAATAACTTATTTTTATGAAACAAAAAGTATTCTGTATCTGAATCAAGCTTCTAAGGGACCTCCTCACAAAATTTTATTTAAATACATCCAGTAGTTTTTACGTGATGCGAACACAAACAGACAGACAAAAATTCCAAAAATAGGTATTTTGTATTCCATGTAACGATTACTATCTAAACCAACATCGTAATTTTTTTTAAATATTTTATGTACAGAAATGACCCCGTTACTGTTTTCTTCTGTGATGTGTTATGAACTCGTGCAGATTCATTGTTATAATTTTTATAGAAAAAAGTATAAAAAAAATTATATCAAATCTTAGGTAGCAAGTTAAATGCTTCTCAGTTACGCCCTCTCAACGACGCGAAAATAATTTCAATTTTAAAAACAATAAATGTTTAGGAGTTCCCAAGAAGTTTGAGTCTTCGAAGCCAAATAGTTTCATAACACTGCTTTACTTTGAAAATATGTTAAAGCAAAAAAAATTTTAATTATAAGCGAATTATGCACACTCAATTACAAAGATTTTTTATGAACCCGTTCAAGCATGTTCCAGTGGGTTAAACAAAAATTGATCAGGATCATGCGTGACTTACATTAATTATGAGTGGATACCATTGATCCTTACGCTTTCTATCATTGTTCAAAGAGAAAAAAATTAAAAAAAAAATTAAATTACTGAATTTATAATCAAAGATTTCCATTTCTTTCTCTCTCTCCTAACTTTTGTGATTTGTGTGTGCAAAAAGTTTAAAATAAAAAAAAATATTTTATTTAATACAAAGGTGAATAACCAATGGAACTAATTACAGACACATATCGTGCTCTTATAATATTCTTAATTTTTTTTATTATTATTATAAACATACACACGTACACACATACGTAAGTAGCTCTTAATTAAATTCATCATTTTGAAATTTTAATAAAACTTGCAAGCAAATTATTTAAAAGGTGTCATATGTTTGTTGTTGTTTACAACAAATATAAATTAAGAACAAAATAAGTCGTCAGATTTCAGTTATTCCGTTCTTTGCCATCATATCGTTTTTCACAAATATTTTTTTTTTAAACAATAACAAAAAAATAATAACTTTTTGTTTATTTGTTTAAATAATTTATTTATTTACTTGCAATCAGCAGTTAGACATTGAATTAGTTTGTTTAATATTAACTTTATTCAATAAAAAATTATTTAAACAAATATTTAAAAAAAAATTTTTAGTCTCCAAAAATTGTACAATAGAAATGATAGAAAATTAATTGATTGTAAAAAGATAAGAAATTATTTAAACTATATTTAATCACAAAAACTATTTAGCAATTTGAAATAAATTTATTAAGTAAAAAAATTAGAACTAGAATTATTTTTTAAAGCGCCTAAAATTAGCTTAAAAACCCCACTGTTCTAAAAAATACTTTATGATAAAAAGGTCCATGAGTTAATGCATCTTGTGCAAAAAGTATTGCCAGATGCGTATAAAAAATGTTGACATTTGAAATTTTATTTGTAAAATTTAAAAATAGGGGGCTGCATTGTTGTACTCTATTTTCATTTTTTATTTATTATGCTACTTTTTGCAGTGCATTTATTTTTTTCTTTAATTTAATTTGTCAAATTTCCCGCTCTGGAAACTTAACGTGCCATGTAAACACTTAGACTAATTTCCAAGGTTAAAGTCATATGAAAAATAATTTTATTAAAAACGTGTTTTTTATGAGCTGACATCAGCTCTTTTTTAATTATTTCTGGCCAAGTTGCATAAGTGTGAATGCAAATAAAAACGCTTTTGACTGGCATATAGAAAAAAAAACATTTAAGTAGCGATTGTGACACATCATTTGACCCTTGTTTCAGGGTTGTAAATCAATTATTAACAAAGAGTTTAATAACCCATTAAGGCTTAAAATGAAACTGCAGAAAAAACAAGTCTATGTAAATCTAGCTTAGTGAAATGACTCCAATCAAAAATGCAAATATGACAGATGACAGAGAATTTAAAATCTAAGAAAAAAATTTTACATAAAACTATCACCGGTTCTTAATGGGTTAAGCATTTTTTTAAAAATTTTATTATTTCCTTAAAGACCTTTTCAAAAGCTTTAAAATTATTGATATTTAAAAAAATTTGAACTTTTCAGCGGCCCTTAGTTCGGAAAATATCGGGGAGTGCCAATTTTCTCACTGGGTTTTTTTTTCTTATTTTTGAGTTCTCTATCACCTCGTATATTTGTTTTTTTTTTTTTTTTTTGATTGGTTTACTTTATTATAAAGAAAAATAAGAGGTAGGCGTGGCCTCGAAGTACATGGACCGATCATGCTGATTACCAATAGCACCTCTTTCGACACTATGTCTGATTGATTGGCATATTCAAATTTTCTCTAGTTGATCTAGTGCTTCAGCAAGTTTGATTTCAACACTAACACGGACGGACAGACAGACATCGTTCAATCAACTTCGCTATGCCTAAGAAGTCAGAATATATATACTTTATGGGGTGGGAAATGGATACTCTAGAAATTACAAACAAAATAACAAAATTAGTTTTACCATTTTTCCACTTTTTGTGGTGAAGGGTATAAAAAGACTTCTTAAACTATTAAGAGCTGGCAAAGGCAAATGTCTCAATTTCTGACTTGCTTCTAAGCAAGTTTGATATTTCTGGTAAATACAGTCTGATGTTTTGTTTCAAGTTAGAAACATATGAATGCGTCATTGCCATCAGTTTCTAAATTAACTTTTCTAAATAGCTTTCAATTAGTCATTGTAAAATTCTTGTTTAAATAAATTTTAATCACGTATTTTTATTAACGAGATCGCAGAAATTTTTTCATTTCAAATTTTACAAAAGAAAATAAATGTTTAAAATAATGACAAACAAAAAAGTTTAAGTAAAAAGTTGTAAAAATTGTATTTAATATCTATTCAAGAGTGTCTTGTCATTCTCTAGGTAAGCATTTCCTTTTCAATCAGCAAATTTACAATACAACTTAATTTTGATAAACAACTTTTTTTTGCTTAACACGCAAATTTTGTTTAAAGTAAAATTAAACAAAAACGGTTAAAATATGAAAAACGTCAGCAAATTTTAAATAAAAGCATTTAATAATTATTAACATTTTCGTAGATATTTACTTTGTCAATTGGGTGAATATAATGATAATACGAGGGTAGAAGAAAGAATTTTAGTAGGCTGGAATGGATTTCTTTAGTTTGTAATAATTAAATTAGATGCTTTAAACAAGAATTGAAAGGAACTGCTTTTAGTCGTGTTTCTCACTAATTTCTGAAGATGAAGGGTCACTTACAAAGTACCCGTTTTAGAACTGCGCTCTACGATTATTATCATAATTGTCACGACTCATTGAAATATGCTCATGTGATTTGCACTGACCGGCGAGATAGTCCGATTTAAACGGTCTAGACTTATATTTATGGGGTTCCTTTTAATTAGAAACAAGAGAAAATATTGACCGTCTGCATATAAATTTCAACGGCCACTTATCCGATATTTTTTGTTTTACGTTATAAAAAAAAATAGACATCAAATTCAATTTTCATAAAAAAAAAACAGTCAAAGAACAAAAAGTAACACAATTTTTCTCAATGTAAGCGGCGCACAGTGGTCAATTTCGCGAGATAGCAGTCAAAACTCTTTAACTTTTGACCGGATTGGTATTTTTTTACGCAATTTGTTTTGTTCAATAGGAGGGACGTGCATTTGTACCGAATATCTTACCTTGGGTCAGAAAAAATGCTGTAGCTCAAAAAAAGCAGTCCCGATGCATGGACATGTATGTATAGGAATGTAGGGGAGAGTTAGGACTACAAAATAGTAAATTTGTGTTTTGACTCAGCTTGACTCACAGGCAGTTGTGCTCTATGAAGTAGGAAATTTCCGAGAAATTTGACCTTTTTAAAAAAAAATATTTAAATTGTTCTGAAAACAGTAGAGCTTAAATTTTTTTTACCAGTAAAAGGAAATAAGTTAAGCTACAACACAAAATTTATTTCGTCCAAAAATCTTGAAAAAAAAAAGTTATGGTCATTTAAGCTTTAAAAATTAACTAAAAATATCATAAATTTACTAAATTCTGAAAAAGCTCATTTTGGACTACCCTGTTCTCAGTGAAATAGCTCCCGAGGTTTACTACTGTCTACTTTCATACGAGTCTAATAACTTTAAAATCGAAGAACAAAAACCAAAAGGAGTTTTGGCCGCTATCTCAAAATATTGACCACAGTGCGGCGTGCGGCAACAGAAACATTTTTAGTTTTTTTTTTTGACGCAGAAAAAATTTATAAATTTAATTAGTAAAAATTTTAAAACAAAATGAATAGCAATTTGGCAAGGAAAAGAAAAACGCAAAGAAGACTATAGAATTGCCACTCGGACACTTTTAAGAGCATTGCCAACTCAAATAAAATTTAATGCGCTAAAATATCTGTATGAATATTTTTATTAAATTTTTTGTTTATTTTTTTATTCGACCTCAAAAGTTGTAAATATTTAAACTTTTTTTTGGGGTCGAGATCACAAACTTTTGTTTTAAATAAATCTTTTTATTTATATTTGATTTAAAAGATTTTTACTTTATTTTTTATTTTTAATATTTCGAGCGAATTCAGTACTCTTCTTTAGGAAAAATAAAACAATATTTTTTGTATTTACAGTATATTTTTTTAAGATGGCTAATATTACCGCATGCCTTTCACCAAAATTTCCAATATTTCTGATTATATATACTTTAGATTAAGTTTTTTCTAATCGCAAAGCTTTAATAAAAAACAAAACCAGATTTTTAATAAAAAAATTTGATACCTTCTCTTAAGTCTTTTTTGTAGAAAAGAAAGAAAATATTTTTTATATATATTTTCAATATTTCGCTACTCCATGGTATAGAATTATCAGAAAAACCACTATTTATTATTATTATTATTTTTAATAAATAAATATTTGTTTTTCTGATGATGCTGCACAATGGAGTAGCAAAATATCGAAAAAATATATACGAAAAATAAGGATCTGATGCTTAAATAATTAAATAAAATATGAACAGAGGGAATTCTTAAATTTTTTTGGAATTTTTAGATTTTAGGAAAAAAAAATTATATACTAGAACCTTGTGAAATAAAATATTTTTATAAAAAAAAATCAACTTTATAATAATTGTCCTACATTCGAGACTTCTCCCTATCCTTTAAGTGGTTAAAATAAAAAATTAAAAATCCCATTTTAAAGAATTCTTAAAACTTTTTTGTGTGATTTCCTTTAAAAGAATAATAAAAACTTGTTTAGACAAACAATTTTAAATCTTTTTTAAAGCAGCATTAAATTAATCGCATATAAATCACGTACACAAACAACATTAATTTGGAAATAAATTAGAAATATAATCATTGCTATAGGACACCTGTTAATAACGGAAAAACGGAGAAGAAATGTGTGTCTAACAATTCTCTAGACACCCCCCCCCCCCCCCCCACACACACACACTCACATATTTCAACTTAGTAAACAAGCAGAACAAAAGCAATCCATTTTACTCACCACATCAATGCGCCACAAATATGAATAAACTTTTCAAAAATAAATAAAAAAATTTTGTAAGTGTTCAGAATTTGTGGAAAAACATAAATTTATAATTAATAAACATTCTTTTTTTCTTGTTGTTTATGTTTTTCAATTTCTTAAGCATTTTACATAAATGTCAAAGAAAATATTGTTGATTTCACAATTTTAATAAATTAAACATTTTTTTTCTATTTTTTTTTTTTTTTTTGGAAAATACGAAACATATTTTTGTTTGACTACAAATTTGTAAACTTACAAAATCTTAAAAAGTTTTCTTTTTCCGTGCTAAAAAAATAAAATTTATGAACAGAAAAAAATGGTAAAAAATTCTAATCAATTATAGAAAAATTTAAAGAATTAAAATAAAATTTTATTTTTTGCTTATAAAACATAAATTATAAATTTAATTTTATTTATGCACTCTACACCTCAAAGTTTATTGATAAAAACAAGTCTATAAAAAAGAATTCAAATCAAATTAAAATTTTCCGAACGCCTATTTAAGGCCAAGTGAGGTGAATATCATAGACTTTAAAGTCAAAGCTAAAGAGGGCAGTGCAAGGCGAATAAATTACCAGGTGGCAGCATAGGCGAATTCAGTATTTTTTGCTCGCGTACACCACGGTCAAACTCCATATATAAAAAATTTGTATACTTTTTTTATATATAAAGTTTGACAGTCGTGTATACCAGCAAAAAATACTAAATTCGCCTACGCTGCCACCTGGTAATTTATTCGCATTGGTCAAAGCTAAAGAGAGCAGTGTTTTCGTTTCAACCAAGGCGGATCTATACCAGGTGGTCTCGGCAGCGAATTCACTAATTTTCACCAAAACGTGAAATGTCAAACTTCATAAATAAAAAAATATGTGTAATTTTTTATGTGGTGTTTGACATTTAGCGTTTTGGCGAAAATTAATAAATTCGCCATTGCGACGACTTAGTATTGATTCGCCTTGGTTTCAACTATTTATTCATTAATAATTAACACTTCTGACATTCCTAGGAACACACATGATCGTCAGGAGAATTAAGCAATTGTCTCCAATATTTAAACACTTCACATGCCCTGGTGGCGTTTATTTAGATAGTCGTCTTATTTGGCATTGCACAGAGGGGGAATTGAAAAAAAAAATTGAAATAAATTTTTATTTCTGAATGACTGGCACGATTGTATTGAAACTTCGCATATCTTCGGTAGAGGAGGACAACTGCCAGGGCTTGGTAAACGTAGCTATGACGTAAAAGAGAAATTCCAAAGGCCTTTTATTGCAGCGTCAAGATATTAGAAGAACGCATTTAACTTGGCTTCTCTGTCAATAAATATAACTTTGTCACCATTGAAACAAAACAAAGAATCAGGCTGGCAAAGAGATGATATTTCGGATTAAGCATATATAAAATAACAAATAAAATAACAAATCACAACATGCCGATTCTAAACGCGATTCTTAATGACGCTAGAACATGGGAACTTGCAAAAACAAATGAAGCGGTACTGAATGTTTTTGAGAGAAAAATTCTCTTGCAAAATATATGACCCGATCTGTTTTAAGGAGAAAATAGGCGTCAAACAAACCTTAAAATATATATGCTATGTTTCGACGTGAACGGAGTTAAGCACATCAAAGTTCAGTGATTGCGCCAGCTGGGCGATATCGATTAAACGAATACAAACGCTTCAGCCAAAAAGGCGTTGGAAAAAATATTGCAAAATGACATACAGATCCCTAGTATAATGAACTGCATTAATGATTTCAGAAATCATTCATTTAACAGGCCACAAGACCAGCAACAGTTTGTAGAGCCAACTTAGTAAAGAAAGTAAGTACATAAGAGAATGATACTAAATTGCCCAAAGTAGGGTAACTATTGTGTATTAGACTTGTGTACTTCATAAACGAACTAGTTCATTTAAACGATTCCATCGATTGAACTAAGTGAACTACTTCATACTTTTAAGTACACTTAGTTCATTTTTGAACTATGCTTTGTAATTAAACTACTCGACAATATGAACTAGAATCAATGTCTTTGCTGTCTTGTTGACTATTTCCGCTTTAAAATTAGTGATGCCACACATTTTATTTAACATTCGTTATGGCAATGCTACAGTGTTGTTGCCATCATATTTGGAAAAGAACATTTGAACCAAAAGAGCTTTTGAACTAAAGAGAGCCTTTGAACTAGTTTTTAAACTAGTTCATTTTCAAACTTTGAACTATAAAGAGCGATCTATATGACACAAGTCTATTGTGTATAAAAAATACATACGCCGCTTTTGGTCCATAATATGTGACTATGACGAGGCTATTATATGTATTGTTCATTAAATATGGGCTTTTATTTAGCACAGCCATCTAGACTTTAAACCCCTGTGACTCTAGAGAGATTCAAGCTCACAATCTTCTGTTTACCTACCAGGTCAATTAACCAAACGAACACGACCATCGCATACTGTTAATATGTTATTACTTTTCTCTCTAACTAAATCTCTGTTTTGGTTTAAATCACGATTTTCTTGTTCTTTTACTAACGGAAACTCAAGGCTTCTGAACACTTCTAAACAACTGATCTATAGCGGCTGCTCAATAACAGCTATATTTTTTTCTACTTTAAGCTTTGTTGGGACTTGAACTCATGTGCAAGTTATTTAGCGAAAATTATATGGGTGGTAGACAAGAAAGTATGACGTAATTTCTAAAAAAACTCGAAAGGGTTTTAGAAAATTATATAAAACTTTTAAAAAATATTTTTAGGAAATTTTAAAAAAATCTTAAACCATTTTTATGGCGTCAAAAAAAGTTTTTTTTATTGTTAAAAAAGTTTTTAATTTTTGCAGTTTTCGATTTTAGTTGTTTTTGAATTTCAGAATAACTTCCATTGACAACTATTATTTTATATTATTTTTTATTTTACCAATTTTTTTAATTCTGTTTTTTTTTAAGATCTTACAATTTGTTTTAATAAAGAGGAATATTTTCTAATATTATCCCCTTTTTCTAACCAAATTTTTATACTGGAAAAAGTTTTTTTTAAAAGATTTTTTTCTGGATTTTATAACCTTTTTTTTGTGCTGCAAGAATTTCCTACAGAACTCGCAAGAGTGATTCTGAACCAAATGCGTGAGAGATTTAAAAAAAATTAACTAAGTGTTTTTATAATTATCAGGATTTGTTTTTTTTAATTCAATCACCAGCTATTGCTAATTATAATCGTTTTAGTTTCATTTAATACAAAAAGAAGAAGAGAAAATAACCTGATTTAATTTGAATATATATTCGCACATCGATAAAGTAACAAACTGAACGATCAAACTTAAAACACACATTTGATGTGTAGAAAAAAACACACACACTTTTCATAATTTATGCCACAAATAAATTTAAACAAAAATTTAAATACCCTTTTTCTATTTTCTATATGAAAAGCGAGAAATGTGTCTGTTTTATGCAGGAAATTATAAAAAAATGCAACAATATGTGTACAGCGTGTTTTATACAACTTCAAATAAACACGCCAATATTCAAAATGAAATAAATTTATGGCTAAAACTAAAAATATGCATTCGAATTTTCAGCTTTTCTCTAAACTAAACGAAAATAAAAGACGCCTACATAAATTAAATTTATAAAAATGACAGACAAACAGACAGGCATAACGATGGACACACGATTATAAATACAAATCCACTAGATAATTAATAAAAAAAAACGCAATAAGCAAAAAAAAAAAATTGTTTTGGGTATAAATAAGTCTAATTGCGTTATTTTTTTATAACAAAAGGAAATTAAAATTAACGAAATTGTAATTTAAAATTTTGTGTTTTTTTTTCAATTAATAAATATAAATTTCTAATCAATATAGCTCGATCAATCACAGCAATATGAAAATTAAAAATGATTAATCAATTGTGATGTCTGGCATGTGGAGCGTATGATTAATTTATAATAAAATGTTAAAGAAGGAATATTTGTTTGCAAGTTTCTCTACTCCAATAACCTTTGAGGCATGAGGATTTTTTTTAATTTGAAATGCGACTGGCATTTCCCACAAACTTCTATTTGTAAATTTGTTTTCTAATCAACAATTAATTCAAAATCTATTTCGCACTTTTTTGGTACTTTTAGAACATAAGAGCGACACTTTACTGGCCTTTTAAATATAGAAATAAATTTTTAAAATTTTATTCTTCGGTTCTTTATATCTTTCAGAAATACGAATATATTAGAGCAAAAATATACCATTTGGTACTTTTTGTACACAACATTTTTGGTACTTTTTATATATAAATTTGTTTTTTTACATTAGTTAATTATTTAAGCACAAATTTCAAATCGATTTAGGTTACCGAAAAATATAACAAAATAAAAAAGTATAAAAAAATTATATAATTAAGAATTATATTAAAAGCCTTCTAAAAAGTACCCAATAATAATAATAATGAAAAAATGGTTTTTATTAAAAACGTTTAAGTTAGTTCTTAAAAAATTGTAAAGACAGGCTTAGAAAATTTAACTAATAAATACTTCAGAAAATCGAAATTAGATTAGTACTTTCAAGGTTAACTTGGTACTTTTTCAAACATAAAGATTTTTAAACTAAAACGGTTTGCTGAAATTCATTCAAATCTACTTAAAAATAATTTTTAATAACATAAACATTTATAAAATTATTACAAAGAAGAAATTAAATAGTAAAAAAGTAATTGGTACTTTTTTATACTTTCTCTGTTCTTACTTTCAGCAATTTACGTAATAAAAAAAGAGGGAAAAAGGAACCTTTAAAAAGGTATACGAGGGCTGCTCTATATATTTCTGGCCTAATAGTGAAAATGCGAATATTTATAATCAAAAATGGTTTTATTGTTTTCCAAATATTCTCCAGCATGATTTATACACTTTTGCATGAGCTCAAACCAGTTGTCGAAGCACTTTTGCCACTCCGATTGAGACACCTCTAAAACATGGTTTTTGAACACTTCAACAGCTTCTTCTGGCGACGAAAATTGTTGACCACACATTTTTTTCTTGATGTGCGGAAACAAGAAAAAGTCATTAGGTGCCAAGTCAGGGCTGTACAGCGGATGACCCATTAATTCGACGTTTTGGCCGGTCAAAAACGCTCTGGTTTGAGCCGATGTATGAGAGCTCGCATTGTCATGGTGAACAATGATTCGTCTTCTCTTGTTGGTTTTTCGAATTTCTCCGATGACTTCAGGCAAACAAATTGTAGTGTACCACTCAGAAGTGACCATCCTACGTTGCTCAAGTTTTGCCGAAGAAACAGGCGACCATTTGCTTCGAAGTGCTTCTTCCACGAACAACTTTCGTTGGATTTTGCTCGTCTTTGAAGACCTACACGGTCGATTGTTGTTTCGTTTCAGGCTCATACGCATAAATCCATGATTCGTCACCTGTAACGATCTTATAAACGTCTTTTGAAGCACCGCAATCATATTTTTGCAACATTTCTTTGCACCAACCAACACGAGCCTTTTTTTGAGCGACTTTCAAATTGTGCGGGATCCAACGAGAACAAACCTTTTTTACGGCCATGTGTTCATGAAGTATCGAATGTATGCTGGTTGAAGAAATGTCCACGAATGTCTCTATCTCTCGGTATGTCGCATGTCGATCTTGCATTATAAGTTCACGCACGGCATCAATGTTCTATGGCACAACAGCCGTTTTTGGACGACCTTCACAGAATTCGTCTTTGAGCGAGCTTCGGCCACGACTAAATTCATTATACCAAATTTTTCACAGTGCTATAGGATGGTGCTTCATCGCCATACAAAGATTTAAGTTCATCGATGCACTCTTGTCGTGATAATCCACGTCGAAAGTTGTGAAAAATGATGGCACGAAAATGTTCACGAATTAATTCCATTTTTTTCTATATTAATTTTTTCAAGTCACTGTAAACAACACAAATAATGGTCGTACGTCAAAACGTTTCGAGTACGATTATGCTTAAAAATGACAAACTTTTCAGTGGAAATGTCAGATTGCACTTGGCAGCACTCAGTGTTGCCAGGCCAGAAATATATATAGCAGCCCGCGTATTTATTTTGGCGATGCATTAACATTAAAAATGTCATGCCATTGATATCAACGTCATGTAATTCAAACAGAAAACAATGAACATTCTAACCGCACCTTTTGCAAGATTAAAATTACTTAAATTTATAATTAATATATTTTTTTTTTTTTAATTAAAAAAAGAAATGTTTCTTTTTTTTTTTTTTTTTTTGATTCATTAGCTGTTTCATTTTAGGCCAATTCTTGCTTCAACTAGAAAACAACAAAAACTTTTGGTAATTTTATTTCTATTTTGAATCCGAATATTTTTTTTTTAAGAATTTAACTTTATCTCACTTGTTAAGTACAGAAGAACAAATTGCCTCAATTCATTTTCTTTTAATTAGTTTTTTTTTTATCTAACAAATGAACGGGTGCGTATGTTTGTGATTTTTTAAGATTTTTTAAGTGTCTGTCATGTTTTTTGTAGGTCAGACGTAATATTTTTTTCTTGTTTTTTTATTAAGGAAAAATTATTAAAATTATTCATTTTATATTCTTGTCGGAAAAATATTATCTATAATTTTTTATTAAGCAAAAAGTTAAAAGAAACATAAAAATGGGTCAAAATAATAAAAAGAATATTGAAAAATAAAGAAGGTTGGCTTTTTCATAAGCAACATGGGAATGTTTTGTTGTAGTTTTTCTTACATATTTTTTTAGAAGAAATTTTACAATTTCTTTTCAATTAATATAATTAATGTAACTCTGTTTGGGCCACCCTTTCTATTTCCTGTTGAAGATTCAATGTGCCTGCCTATTTCAATTTAGAAAATTTAAACCATATAATATGTTTTCTATAGGAATACCCTTTCATTTTTAATTATTATTTTAATTATTTCCACTTGTTACTACAGAAGGCATTAACTCTGTGCAAATTTCAAATGTCTAGCAACTACGGTTAACGAGTTAGAAGCCTGTCACAGGCGAACAAACATTGATAAGAAACCCTAAAAAAATCTTCAGAAATATTTTTCAATTAATTGGATAATTTGATAGCGGTGTTCAAGCGTCAAATTATTTATGTTAATTTGCTAGAGTTTACAGATCATAAATTGAAGTTCCAGAAATTTAGCTTTAAAAACCTGTCTTCTTTTTTCGTTTGTGGATCAAAGACTTAAGTTGGACTGTACATTCAACATCAAGAGAAGTCGTATTACTGTCATACTATGTTTTCACGGAGCCCAATATTCTTGCTTCGCTTTCTTATTCATAATTCACAACCCAATCATATGAGAATAAACGTGCTTCGCCATATAAAACTTTGAGAGCGAGTCATGTTATTTAGAGACGAATTAATTTGAATCTACTTGCGAGGCATGAAAAACGTCTGACTTCTCTAATTTTTATCGCAAGTTTTTTCTGAACTGGCTGTTTAATATGTGCAAGCAAAAAAAGCAAAACAGTAAAAAACCAATGATGTAATTACGATTTAAAACTTTATAAATTACAAACAAAAAAATTGAAACACAATTTTGTAGCAGCTATCTCTTTTTCAAAGACAGTTTTTTTTGTAAAAGAAAACAATGAGAGATCAAATATATTTCAAATCAAAGCTAGAATTTCGTAAGGTAGCGTACTTAGACCAATATTGTACACCGTTTTTACAGCAGATATGCCGTCAAACAACGATGTCACTATAGCTACATGTGCAGACGACACAACGATTGTTGCAACAAGGCAATGTCCGACGGAAGCTTCTTCCCTTGGGCAGATTGAGATTAACCTTCTTAAAAAATGGCTTAATTATATTGGCTACTGGGAACAAAATCAGAACTTAATTTAAACAATAGCCATCCTGAAAACCAGTTTGATCGTGTGGAATTCAATTATCGCAAATCAAATATCGATACACTGGAAAAAACTTTAAGACTGATGACTAACGCTCCTTGGTTTGTGTCAAATAAAATTATTTAAAACGATCTTGATATTTCAACAGTCCACGAAGAAATACAAAGATTAAGCTACCATGCAAATCCTTTTGCTATTTCTCTCTTAGACAACAGTAATGTAAGCGTGTACATACGTTAGATTTACCTTTTAGAAGCTGGGGTCGAATCGTCACATCCGTGAACGTAGAACTTGTCACGTAAAAGTGTGTTTTTGAAATTATAACATACGTGAACGTACTGCAATTCACAATAATTGAGATTATAGCATACGTTATCGTAAGACTGAGCGTATGAATTTGACGAACTCTCATCCGTTAGCAAAAAACCGTTCGAATACATACACAAATCTTGAAATTTGAATAAAAATGTAATTTGCTTTTGCTTTTTTGAAAAAAAAAATAAAATATTTATAATGCTGCTAATTATTTACGACTAATTAAAACAAGCTAAATTCAAAACAAAAGGAGGTAATGGCGGAACTTATGAGCGAACCATAAAACCTAATAAAAAAAAAAACGTGCTGCCAAATTGTATTCAAGGGAAAGCCACGCCAACCGCCTGTGGGATGATTTGGCGAAGCGTCTTAACTTGGTAGGACCTCCATTTAAAGATATAAATATGTGGAAAAAGGTAAATATGTATTTTTTTCAATTTTATACTCACATCATAATTATATTTATTTTCCCTAAAAAAATAATACATTTATCAGTGCTTTTGTGTTACAGGCATATGCTGACCAAAAATATCAGGCAAAAAAAACTTTCCTTTACGAGGGCTGCTCTATATATTTCTGGCCTAATAGTGAAAATGCGAATATTTATAATCAAAAATGGTTTTATTGTTTTTCAAAGTATTCTCCAGCATGATTTATATACTTTTACATGCGCTCAAACCAGTTGTCGAAGCACTTTTTCCACTCCGATTAAGACACCGCTAAAACATGGTTTTTGAACACTTCAACAGCTTCTTCTGGTGACGAAAATCGTTGACCACGCATTTTTTTCTTGATGTGCGGAAGCAAGAAGAAGTCATAAGGTGCCAAGTCAGGGCTGTACGGCGGATGACCCATTAATTCGCCGTTTTGCCCGGTCAAAAACGCTCTGGCTTGAGCCGATGTGTTAGAGCTCGCATTGTCATGGTGAACAATGATTCGTCTTCTCTTGTTGGTTTTTCAAATTTCTCCGATGACTTCAGGCAAACAAATTGTAGTGTACCACTCAGAAATGACCATCCTACGTTGCTCAAGTTTTGCCGAAGAAACAGGCGACCATTTGCTTCGAAGTGCTTCTTCCACGAACAACTTTCGTTGGAATTTGCTCGTCTTTGAAGACCCACACGGTCGATTGTTGTTTCGTTTCGCGCTCATACGCATAGATCCATGATTCGTCACCTGTAACGATCTTATAAACGTCTTTTAGAGCACCGCAATCGTATTTTTGCAACATTTCTTTGCACCAATCGACACGAGCCTTTTTTTAACGACTTTCAAATTGTGCGGGATCCAACGAGAACAAACCTTTTTTACGGCCAGGTGTTCATGCAGTATCGAATGTATGCTGGTGGAAAAAATGTCCAAGGATGTCTCTATCTCTCGGTATGTCGCATGTCGATCTTGCATTATGAGTTCACGCACGGCATCAATGTTCTTTGGCACAACAGCCGTTTTTTGACAACCTTCACGGAATTCGTCTTTGAGCGAGCTTCGGCCACGATTAAATTCATTATACCAATTTTTCACAGTGCTATAGGATGGTGCTTCATCGCCATACAAAGATTTAAGTTCATCAATGCACTCTTGACGTGATAATCCACGTCGCAAATTGTGAAAAATGACAGCACGAAAATGTTCACGAGTTAATTCCATTTTTTTCTATATTAATTTTTTCAAGTCACTGTAAACAACAGAAATAATGGTCGTACGTCTAAACGTTTTGAGTACGATTATGCTTTAAAATGACAAACTTTCCAATGGAAATGCCAGATTGCACTTGGCAGCACTCAGTGTTGCCAGGCCAGAAATATATATAGCAGCCCTCGTAATAAATATGCCAAAAAACAGACTTGTGGAGCTCCTTAAGAGAAAAAGTTTTTGACGCCTAATGAGGAGCTTTTAATTGAAGCAGCCGGACTCGAAACTGCTGTTGAAGGCAACAAGTCTAGCACATATAGAAATGCCTGCTTGCTCAGACGGAACCGTTTCACAGACAACAAGCATGGATAATTTTTTTTAAAATGATTTTAAAATACATACGCTGTGTTTGACAAAGCCAGTGGGTCACTTCGTTTTCTCAGCTGCCTCAGTACAATTCGCTCATTTTCCTCACTATCACTTAAATTTAAGTAAAAAAATAATAACGGATTTATTTCTTACTTTTTCTTGTTTTAATTTAAATTTGTTTTCCTTTTTTGACAGGTATGTACACATAAAAAATAATATCACAGTAAAGAACTACATTGAATTAAATAAATAATTACGATCCTTATACAATCGTATGTGGTGATGCCATTCAGTTCATACGTTTATCGTAGGACATAATTAATTTTCGTTCGATTGCCGATACGATCACGGATGTGACGATTCGACCCCTGATTATAAATTAAACTTAACACTTTTTATAAAGTTATGCAGTTCAGTGGAACTCCATAAACCCTGTTATGAATTATAAAAATTATTACATTGGCTGATTGTCTACGGATAGCTTGCAAATAAGGAATGAATTAAAAAATAATTGAAACGAAAAATTAAATTTTGGAACAAATTACATGTCGTGTGTATTGTGTGTATCGTGTGTATGATGCGGATAGGGAAGCAAGTGCTACATTTTGTAAACAACCTATCACAGCAACAAGATAATCGATTATTGCTCGCTTTTCAATTAATCGTGACACAACTCCTTACAAATGTTTGATATAAATGTTTAAATGTCTGAGTTAAATAGTATCAGTTCTAAGGAATATTCTCAAAAATGGATAACAAGGCGAATCGAATAGGTGACTTAATTAGATCATGGGTTCAGCATATGTTTTAGCTTTTACGTGTATTTTGTTTTTGCAAAATCTTGTTAAGCTGTCAAAAATACTTGGCAATATGTGTGTATGTATTTGTGAACAATAAGCAAGACATTAAACATGAATTGAAATACATACACACACATTGCCAGATGTTTTTGACAGCTCAACAAAATTATACAAAAACAAAATACACGTAAAAGCTAATGCAGTTACCTGGTATCATTGTGCCATGATGGATACTTAATTTGAAAAAGTGAAGTTGACAGGGGTGAAATGCAGAGCAATAGAAACGCTACAACAAAAAGGCAATGACTCAGTTTAAAATTTCTTTAGTAATATACAATTAAAAAGGAGGAATATAGAGTTGTTGGCCGAAGAGATCAACGAAATTACCCTACGAGAACAGTGACCATCATTTAAACCATCAAATGACAATCACTGATGATGGAAATATCCTTCACTGTGTAGAACAAAGTTTTTATCACATTCTTAAAGTAAAAATGAAAGAAATGATGTAAACAATTGTATACATGTGACGTCTGTAGCAAACAGCGTTGCCAGTGGCTTTTTTTTGTAAAAGATATAATAACAATTTTGCTTGATTTTTGGAACAGATTTAACTATAAAATTTTTTATAAGCTGCATTTTAAACTTTGCCAATCAACACAAGTTAAAATTTAAATTTAACTAACAAAAAAATCGTTTAAATTTAACACGAAAAGCCGTACTTGCAACGGCAACGCTGTTTTAGTATAAAATCATTACAAATGTGTTAGTAGATAGTTGTGTATGTATAAGTTTCCCTCACTCATTTCTTGCTGGATGGTTATCAATTATGGCGGCAACTATGAAAAATTACATTTTCTGTCTAGCAACAGCTAGACTCAATTAAAACAAGAACGAGTGCTATATTTGGCAATGCCGAATATCCTTTACCACATACGTAAATCTAGTTTAGTGAAGTAACTCCAATCAAAAAGCAAATATTGGGGTGACACGGAACTAAAAAATAAGCAAAAAAAAAAAAAAGAATTGAGTACTATTTATAATTTTACATAAAAAATTCACCAGTTTTTAATGGGTTAAGCATTTAAAAAAAATTTACTATTTTCTAAAAGATAAGAAATCTTTAAATGATACCAAATCGTATTTTTCTATAAAAAGTTCAGAGACCAAAAAATCGGAAAATATGGGCGAGCAAAAATTTTTTAATT
This sequence comes from Cistogaster globosa, assembly GCA_937654795.1. Taxonomy (NCBI): domain Eukaryota; kingdom Metazoa; phylum Arthropoda; class Insecta; order Diptera; family Tachinidae; genus Cistogaster; species Cistogaster globosa. The sequence goes on from OW569407.1 coordinate 77,822,300, forward strand.
TTCTATCGCCCCATAAATATATTTATTTGTTTATTTATTTATTTTTTTTTTTTTTTGATTGGAGGTACCTTATTGTTCCAAATTATATGAAAAAAAAAATAGAGGTAGCCGTGATATATGCCCGCTGCAAAATTTTCGAAACTGTGTCCACTCTATTGGCGCATTTAAGTTTTCTCTAGCTCATCTAGAGCCTTGGGAAAGTTGATTTCTGTACTAACATGGACGGACATCGCTCCATTGACTTCGCTATGCAGAAGGACTCAGAAAATTGAAGAAATTACCAACAGTGAAGGGTACAACACAAATCTTGAGAAACTTTTGAAGCTCAATTTTAGTAAATTTATTTAAAAGACGCCTTAAGAACTTACTTCGACATAAAAACAATAAAAATAGTTCACTTAAGTTCCTTATCTTATTTTAATAAAAAAAATTTTAATCACATCATCGACTACTAAAATCGTTCACTATCAACATCTGACACAAAAAATATTTGCTGATAAAAAAGGTTTAATTAGAAATTTTATTTTTTTTAATTTAATAAAATGACTTTTAAACCTTTTGGTTCGTTAAAAAACTTGAAGAATTTGTTACACACCAACATTATTTAATTAAATAAAATAAAATCAACAAGTTGTTAATTTATTTAAAAAGAATTACTAACTAAAAAAATTAATACACGCACACAAACACACAGGGTACAGAAGAAAGAGGCAGACACACAGTGGAGGATTTAAAAATATGTTTAATAAATCTGTATGAATTTAAACGGAAAACGAGATTTAAATAAAACTTCACGTTACTTTATTTATGTCGCTCGAGTATTACAGTTTAATTCACTTTCAGATTTAGTCGTTTGATTTGTTTAAGTTCTAATGGTTGTTTCTGAGCACCCAGAGTTGCATTTAAGGTTACAGAATTCTATCAGAATTTTTTTCTGCTTCAGCTACAGCAGCCATCTAGGCTTCAACACCCTGTGACTACGGCGAATTTCAATATCACGATTTCTTTTTTTGTTTCTACTCAATCTCTTCACCTATCTAAACCCTGACTGTTATATCCTTTTATAATGATTTTTCTTCTGTATGACTTTTAGATTGTCTTCAATTTGAACTATTTTTTATAGTATGAATTATTATTTTTCAGTTTTAGCTTAAGCTCGTTGTTATTAGCAGATTGAAAAGCACTTTTTGGTTCGCAACAACCTTCGTCAGCATTCTTCGTATTTATCTACAAGTTAGTTTTCAGTTGGAAAAACTTGTATTTAAACAACTATTTAGAAAAAAGGGGATAAGAGTGAGTTTGAATCACAATTACAATAAAGGCGCCTTCCTTCAACTCAATACGCAGCTACATAACAATTTTTTCTCGGAACTCCGGTGAGTCTTAAATAACTATTTTTGCTTTGTTAGGATTTAAACTTACGATCATCTATTTAAAAACTAGCAGAAACATTTACCATCTATTTTGTATTTTTGTCAGTGGTGAAAAATAAAAACTTATTCGGCTTTGTTTATCTGAGACACCATACAAAATTGTGTGGTAGGCTATGACAACACTAGCTTTGTTTATGTAACGCATTATAATACAGCAATAGCAATTTTTAGCCCTGACTTCTTGTGGACATTATTGCCGATCACTATTCCAAGATGCTGTACTTATTTCATAAAATTTCTGTTTTTTCTTTTTTATTTAATTATTTTCTTTTTTCTCTTTTTTGAGAATTGTGTGATATCGTTAACGAATCTCATTTTTTTTTATATTTTTACTTCTTACTTTCCCACTGTGAGACAGTCAGACAAGCCAAATAACGTTAATTGATTTAAATTGATCGTGCAAATGGAGGGTGAAAGAAAAAATAAAATACCAACTAAATTGATAAATACACTCGACATCGAAAGCACACAAATGTATTATGTATGAATGTATGAGGAAGGTCTAAAAATTACTTTAAATAATTTTAAAGGATGCTATTGCAGAATTTTCATACTTTAACTTTATGAAGCATACATTTTGGCATTAAACTTTTTCTTTGGTTTCTTTAGTGTAGAATTTCTGGAAAACTGACATAAAAGTTATTCACCAGCCTGAAGTTCCCACTATGAATAAAGGGCCACAAAAAACTCTCTCCATTCTGTTTTATTTTATAAGAGATGTTTCATTTGTCTCCGGCTTAGGCCGCTTCGGATGACTTCATTTGCTGGTTGAAGGTTCCAAGTGTGAGAGGATTCAAAGTAATAAAATTTCTATCAAGATCATCAAGACCTCAAGTCTTCACTGTATGTAACCAATCCAATGCCATTCGCGTTTAAGAATTTCGATATGGATTGGTCGTTATCTGTTTGTTGTTGGTTATGATGTCCTTAGGATCCTTCGTAAGAATCGGTAGGCTTAAAGCATGATTTTTGTAAACTCATCAATTTCCAAAGACGAATGAGTGTGATAAGGGCCCATTCAAAAGTTGGCAGACCCTTAGAACAAAGTTTAGTCATAAGTCACTTACTAGACGTTGACCAGTGAGCTGTTAGACTTTGGCTTACAACAAACAGCTGTTCAGTGTCAGAATATTAATTTTAAAATAAAAACAAAATTTATGCGCAAAAATAAAAAAGGCAATTCTGGACACTTTAAACAAATTAGATTATTTTTAAACCTCGTAGATCTACAAGAAATCCATTTCTAGAATATACGGATGTGGAGTTTCGTAAATTTTCAAAAGAAAATAGCAAAAAAGTAATTGGTTGGTGCAGGCAGACATTTAAGGGAAAGAAAAGAGAAATTTTGGTAACATTCCGCCATTCATACGAGTTTTGGCAGCAGTTAGGCGTTGGGGAAAGGAATCATGTACAAGATGATTGTGCAGAGTATCAAAGGCTTTACAATTAACAATGAGCAAAATTTGCTTGATCAGGTGTTTGCCCGAAAGTGTTATTTGTTAAAAAAATTACAACATCATCTAAAAACAAATTTCATTTGTTTTTTTTTTTTTCGTTTTTTATTTTTGATGTTTAAAATTATTCACTTAATATGGCGGCAAAAAAGGAAAAAAAAAACTTTGTACCAGCCATCTTCTAAAACTAATCGGTAGACTTGTGCCATATAGTTCAATTTAGTATTCACTCTTTTTAGTTCAAAGTTTGAAAATGAACTAGTTCGAATTTTAGTTCAAACGCTCTCTTTAGCTTAAATTTCTTCCAGTTTAAATGTTCTGTGGACGTGTTGTTCGAACTTTTCAACTTTTAGTTTAAACGCTTTCTTTAGTTCAAAGCTGTTTTAACACCGTAGCATTGCCAAAACGAATGTTTAATAAAATGCATGGCAGCACTAATTTCATATCCGAAATAGTCAACAAGGAAACACAAACATGGATTCCAGTTTATCTTGTTTAAATACGAAGTATAATTCAAAAATGAACTAGTTATACATAAAAGTGTGAACTAGTTCACTTAGTTTAATCAAGGAATCGGTGCATTCCTCGTAATCAACTTATAGCAAAGTTTTTATCCAGTAAGTTGATTGTTACGGTCGCTGTCATAGTTCACAGCGTTATTCTGTTGAAACCTTATCGCGCCCGAATCATCCTGAAATATATTTTCAATTAAAAATTTACTTTTTATGATGCGGTAGCAATCTTTATCGACCGTGACGCGTTATACGGCTTAATTTTCAAAGAAATAAGGTCCAATGATGCCACCCGCATGAAAACTACACAAAATTGTCCATTTTTCTAATTTCACTTCATTTGAGGACATTTTAGTTATTAAAAAATCCTTTAAGTTTAAAATTAGCTTGTTGAGCTATAACACAATGTTGCGATAAAACATGGGATTATTTTCCAACTGCCTTAGAGCACATTCGGTTCAAGAATGACGTATATAATGATCTCGAAAATATGGAATAAAATCTATTCACAGTTCGAAATTCAAACAAAAATTCGACCTTAATATCAATAAAATAAATATGTTAATAAAATATTCACATAATTTTAAATGAAACAGTTTTATAATAAAAATGCAATTTGTTTGGTGGCGGAAGAAGCCAGTAGCTATACGTATTTTGCCAATCACTTAAGTCAGATCATTAGAAAACCTTAATCAAAATTTATAGAAAAGTCACAAAGACTTTTAGAACTTTAAAGACTTTTAGTACTTCGTCTACAATATAAGAATTGTATTTTTCCAAAGCGAATAAATATACGGTGTGAGTGATGGCGAATTCTTCATATAAAAAAATTAGCATACAAATTTTTTATATATGGAGTTTGACAGTTAGGCTACCGGCGAAAATCAATGAACTCGCCATCGCTTCCATCGTATATTTATTTGCCTTGGTATATTTTTATTTAATATTTTTCCCGTTTTTTTTTTTAACTTCTAAGACAGCCTCCATAGTAAAAAAAATCAGTGGTCACAAAATCACAACAATAACATAATGAGCATTTTAATGTAGCAGAAAATTGTGGAAAAATAAATCCCTCAAAAGATATTTACAGATTAAGCAAAAATTATTTGAAATGCAAGAGAATAAAAAAAAAGAATTATTCATCGTTTTTATAGATTGTAAAATTTGAATATCACCGTAAAAATACTTACGGTTCATTTTACTAATTGTTGTTGTTGTTTTTATTTCTACTTTAAATTTAATCTTCCCTTAAAATTGTGATTAAAGAAATTTGTTTTAACCGTAGTCTGTTAATAACAACTGGTGTTTTATCTTTGCATGTGGTGAGAGTACTTGTGAGAGACAATATTTGTGTTTTTGTGTAATTGTGTTTTATATTTACAACAACTCTTGTATATTTTGCAGATTAAATTTTTATCAATGCACAATTTTTTTATTAACTTTTTTCTTGGCAGCAAATGCACGCTAAACATTTAAAAATCAATTCGAACCATAAAAAAAAAATTTAATATTTTTAATGGAAAAATTTGTAAGAAATTATAAATAAAATTGTCCATGTAGTTATGCGACTTGTATGATACAGCCTCGCTGAAACCACCTGTCTGTCGTCCATATAAACAACTAAAAATGTTTTTTATATATCTTGCTGTTTTGCTATCCCGATTAAATTAACAAATCACCGATATTGATTATTGAGGTTGAAAGCACGTCTTGATGGCCATTTCGCTACCGCTTACTTAGCTCTTCAAAAAACTTCTCACAAATATTTTATATAAACTAAAGTTTTTTTTGTCCAAACAATAAAGGCAAAAGCAAAATGGCCATATAGCCGTGCTTTCACCTTCAGTAATCAATATCGGTGATTTGTTAATTTAACCTGGGATAAAAAATAGTATATCTTTTCCGTAGTTTATTTTATTTAAAAATATTATTAAAAATAAATCAATGATCAAGTGAAGATACCATCAACTCAAAATCTGCACCAAACAGTTGCGCGTAAAGCATGCGGTCATACAGGTTCTCTATATCTCAAGATCTTTAAATTTAAGTCTAACACCACATTTACACGATGCAATTAGTTGCAAGCAATTTCAATATATATTCACAAAATATGTAGGAATGTAAACGCATAAAATAAATACACGACTTTCCAGAAGATTTATTTTTTACACCTGCCGTGTAAACCTTTTGACCAAAGTTGTGTTTTGAGTGTTGATTTAAAATGAAGCGCAAAGAATTTTAGAGAAAAGTCAAAGTAGTCAAATATGCTTAGACTAAGAATCATGTTCACGAGGGAACCTCCAATAAAAAAAAAGTAAGTGAAAAATTTTACGCTCGCCCATATTTTCCGAGTTACGGGCCTCTAAAATTTTAAAAATATCAATATGGGTATCATTTTAAAGCTTTTGAAGAGATCTTAGATGAAACACTTTTTAAAAATGCTTAACCCCTTAAGAGCCGATGGCACTTTTATGTAAATTATTTTTTTTAATTTTTTAATTCTCTGTCTATATTTGTTTTTTTTTTTTTTTTTTTTGATTGGAGTTACTTCACTACACTTGATTTAAATAAACGGTGAAGGGTATACAAGATTCGGCATAGTCAAATAGCTCGCTTACTTGTTTTTATGAAATTGTGGTGAAATTGGTTTTTTTTTGTCAAAATGTATCTCTTCTGGTATTGGGCTTTATTTAAAATTCAAAATCTTCGTTCGACAGATTATTCTGTATTTTTTTCATGAATTTTCGATTTATTTTTTTATTCTTTTTTGAATCACTTTTTTATTAAAAATGCGATATTTTGTCAATCAAATATTTGGACGAAAAAGTTTATTATTTTTGTAAAACTTGATTTTTTTTTTTAAAGAGAGGTAGAAATTAAAAATGTTTGTTTTGTGTTTTTTTTTTAATTTTATTTGTAGTTAAAATATTGGTAAAATTTTGGATAAAATGCATTTTTTTGGTAAAAATTTAAACTGCAAATTAATAACATTTTGAAACCGGTCAAACATTAAAGTTAAACGCGGCTTAGCCGGATTAAATATCTCTTCCCTTAAACTTGTTTTGTAGACCTTATTAAAAAATAAATCATTGGCTATAGATCTAGAAATAAATTTATTATTTTTTTTTAATTTCAAATAAATTAAAACTTTAAACATTAAGAGTCAATTTCTAAAACATTCATTTTCTTTTAGTTAAATTTATTTTTCATTTCCCCGCAATTTAGTCGTGGCAAGGAGATAGAGAACTTGTTTTTATGATCGCGTTTGTTGTTCTTTAAAAATTATTATTTTTCTTAATTGTTTTTAATTGAAATAAACTACTTTATATTGTTGATGTGATAAATTCTTATTCGTTTTTTTTTTCCTTTCTGCTTCTTGTGTTCATTTTTATTTCTTTTACGTTTTCTTATTTTCAGAAAAAAATATTTTTTGTGATAAAAATTGAGTCATTTCATTGAAACTATGTGACTCGTTTTTGGAAACTTTATGTCGTTAGTTAATTGATAAAATAAATATAAAAATATTAAATTAAAACTGGCGCACACTAACACACACACACACGCACATACATGACTTAAGGTTAATAGAAAATGATTAAAACTCATATTGCATTCCTTAAAAATGGAAGATTGTTTTAGTATTCGTAAGGTCAAATTTATTTACTTTTTGAGTGGTCAATTTTTAAGAATTTTAAACCGTAAATAAATTAATTGTAATTTTTAATCGAAATGTTATTTAGCGTCTTAAAATATTGCGAAAGTATAAAAGTTTCAACGAAAAAACTTAAACATGTCCCTATTGAATAATCTAATTTTTAAATAAAAAAATAAATGATTTTATAATTTTTTATTAAATTAATAATAAATTAATTATATTTTTTTCATGGGAACTAAATTGACACTTTCTAATGGCATTAGCAGCTAAGTGACTTCTAGAAGTTCTGCTATTTCCTATAATCTCAGCAGATCAGATTGTTAAACTGATCATACAGCTTTTCCTCGTATAGAACCATCTTAACGAGCCAAAACAGAAATGCCACATCAAGTTATAATTTCTTAGGCATGAAATGCTATTTTAGCGGTTTATCTTATAACTTCTATTTTTAACATTACAAATTGAGTTATATCTTCACTACAATGGAGCAGTTTTCGTAACTATCTCCAGTAGTCATGTTATACCTTTCGAGTTAATGCCCAAAGTTGTGCTTACGAGGGCTGCTCTATATATTTTGGCCTAATAGTGAAAATGCGAATATTTATAAACAAAAATGGTTTAATTGTTTTTCAAAGTATTCTCCAGCATGATTTATACACTTTTGCATGCGCTCAAACCAGTTGTCGAAGCACTTTTTCCACTCCGATTAAGACACCTCTAAAACATGGTTTTTGAACACTTCAACAGCTTCTTCTGGCGACGAAAATCGTTGACCACGCATTTTTTTCTTGATGTGCGGAAACAAGAAGAAGTCATTAGGTGCCAAATCAGGGCTGTACGGCGGATGACCCATTAATACGACGTTTTGGCCGGTCAAAAACGTTCTGGTTTGAGCCGATGTGTGAGAGCTCGCATTATCATGGTGAACAATGATTCGTCTTCTCTTGTTGGTTTTTCGAATTTCTCCGATGACTTCAGGCAAACAAATTGTAGTGTACCACTCAGAAGTGACCGTCCTACGTTGCTCAAGCGGAACAGTTGCCACATGACCAGTTTTGCCGAAGAAACAGGCGACCATTCGCTTCGAAGTGCTTCTTCCACGAACAACTTTCGTTGAATTTTGCTCGTCTTTGAAGACCCACACGGTCGATTGTTGTTTCGTTTCGGGCTCATACGCATAGATTCATGATTGGTCACCTGTGACGATCTTATAAACGTCTTTTGAAGCACCGAAATCGTATTTTTTCAACATTTCTTTGCACCAATCGACACGAGCCTTTTTTTGAGCGATTTTCAAATTGTGCGGGATCCAATGAGAACAAACCTTTCTTACGGCCAGGTGTTCATGCAGTATCGAATGTATGCTTGTAGAGGAAATGTCCAAGGATGACTCTATCTCTCGGTATGTCGCATGTCGACCTTGCATTATGAGTTCACGCACGGCATCAATGTTCTCTGGCACAACAGCCGTTTTTGGACGACCTTCACAGAATTCGTCTTTGAGCAAGCTTCGGCCACGATTAAATTCATTATACCAAATTTTTCACAGTGCTATAGGATGGTGCTTCATCGCCATACAAAGATTTAAGTTCATCAATGCACTCTTGTCGTGATAATCCACGTCGAAAGTTGTGAAAAATGATGGCACGAAAATGTTCACGAATTAATTCCATTTTTTTCTATGTTAATTTTTTCAAGTCACTGTAAACAACACAAATAATGGTCGTACGTCAAAACGTTTTGAGTACGATTATGCTTAAAAATGACTAACTTTACAAATGGAAATGCCAGATTGCACTTGGCAGCACTCAGTGTTGCCAGGCCAAAAATATATATAACAGCCCTCGTACGACTTTTTTTATTTTCATACATTGCAGAAGTGTTTTGCCTCAGAAGCATTTTTATTTCGGAGAAGCCGCCTTTTTGATTTTTTTTTCTTTTTCCGGGGTTTTAAATGGCACCAACTACCTGTCTTAAGATAAGAACTTTCAGAGTCACAATAGTGGCTGTTAAAACTATAAAACCGATAGCTCATAAATATTGTTCTGGTTCTTCGTGAGGCTCTTCGGGGAATAACGTGATAGTTATAGTTTAGACCGTAATCGTATGATGGCTCTTAAGAACATTGCAGCAGGTACCACCATTGAAAGTTTTGTATTCTTCAACTTCTTAAGCAAAGAATATTAACATAATCCTGCCAACCAAAAAGCTGCTCAAAATGAGGAGGGTCGCAATGTTTTTATCAATAAGTAACACCAACCAAGAACCAACATGGCTGGGTATAATTATATTACAGTATTGCAAAGGTATCTCTAGATGTATTTTACCTTTAGATAAGTTTTCCATGACAATTTGTTATCAATGAATTTCTGTTTTTTTAATTCATACTTTTGCTTTGCAGGCAAGTGAAAGTAAATTGTATCCAACATTTTAAAGTTCTGAGTCTTGAAAAATTCAGAATTTTCAAACTCAAATAACTCATTAAAACGAGCGGATAACTTTAAAGTTTAAAAAGCAAAGGCCTTATTAAAAATTGAAAAATTAAAATAACTCTTCCAAAAAAAAAAAACCACTTCAAAACAGACAAACTTAAAACCATATTTCCTTACGACGGTAATTATTCATTAATACGGCATTTACACTGTGCAATTTTTCATGAATCTAGCATGAAATTTTTGTTTGTTGGTGAAGCAAGAAGGGTAAGCAATATAGTATTGCTTGAATTTTGAGGGGATGTTACGGTTGCTTACGTTTATTTTTAAATAACGCATATCGCTGCAACCTAAATAGAGGATTGAAGAAAAATGCCTCAATAATTGCATAGTGTAAATCTGAATTAATTATATTATATTCGACAGGATTATTTCATATGTCGTAGAACAAATTATAAATGCAAAACAAAATTTGCTAAAATTCTAAGCGTTAGTTTATAACTATTCAAAAGATTAGTCATATACATGAAATTACAACTATTAGGGCACCCTTTAATTTCTAATTTTAAATATTTAAACCTGTTATTATACTCGATATAATAATGGACATTTTGTCTAATTTTCAAGAGTTTGTCTGTAGCAGTTTCAAAGATAGCGCCATATAGGTCAAATGACATCAGTTATAGACACACCCTTTATTTTTTAATTTCAAGTTTGCTACTTGTTATAGCAAACTTAGCAATCAAGATTCTGAGCAAATTTCAATCAACTGTCTACAACTGTTCAACAGTTTGGTCATATATATCAAATAACAGCAACTATTGTAACACCCTATAATTTATAATTTTAAAATACTACACAAGGTAGTAGATATTCTGTTTAATTTTCAAGTGCTTGTATATAAGGGTTAAAACGATAGGGCCATAAAGGTCAACTTACTTCAAATATAGGAACACCCTTTAATTTCTCAATTTAAATTTTTATACCTGTCGTTATAGTGGACTCAGCATTACAGATGTCTGTCCATAATGTTTTAAAAGTTTGGCCACATACATCAACTTATATCAGCTATTGGTACACCCTTTAATTTCCAAATACAAATTTTTTACTTGTTATTATAGCAGATTAACCAATAAAGGTTCTTTGAATATTTCAACTATCTGGCTATTAAAAATTCATTAACTATTGGGACACCCTTTAATTTATAATTTTAAATGTTTATGCTTGTTTTTATAACAGTTATAGTTATCGATATCCTGTCCAATTTTCAAGCGTTTGTCTGAAACGGTTGTAAAGATAGTCGCATATAAGTCAATTTACGTCACCTATGGGGAAACCCTTTTTATTTTTAGATTTATTTCTGTATTAATTTTTTTATTTTTTTTTTTTTTATTTTAAAGAGGTACGCTTAACGGTTCCTAATACAATAAAAAAAAATCATGTATGTTGAGTGGGGACACCCTTTAAATTTTTAGATTATAAACTGTTTTTAAAACAGGACCAATCTGTAAGCATAATCCACCAACAAAAAATTTTCAAAATCGGTTCAGAAATGACTGAGTTCTGCAGGCGCAAACATAAAAAGCAACATGCAGTCGAATTGATAGCCCCCCTACTTTTTTTGAAGTCAGCTTAAAAAGAAAACTTAAATTTTTAAATTTGTAGATATTTGCTTTATCTTAGTATCTTTGGGCCCTTGTGCGTCACTCTAGAAAGATGTGGAAAGTTAAAAAGTTCGATTATTTTTCTGCTACCAGCAGGAAAAAAATTTTTTTTTTTGGACTCGTTCTTACCACTGTGCACTATTATTTATAGTAGCTTTAAAGGCGGAAATTCATAAGTTATCGAGAGTAATGAAAGTTTAGTTTAATATGGATTTACGCTTAGTATCTTGTATTCACCCCAGATTAAGATCATATTCATTGCCTGGGATGAAGTAAAAATCCTTCCATTATGTTGTTAATTTTTCGACGACGTTAAATATTAAAATAAACATTTTTACGATTGACACTAAAAATATGAAATTATTTCAAACAAATTTTTTATTTATAATGAAAAATTTTAATATTAAAAGGTACTCCATGCAATATTTAGGAAAATTGCTAAAAAATACTTCACTTTTTATCGCCTTGAATACTAAAGTTATCAATTAAATTTTGTTTGATCGATTTGGAAATTTATTTCCATTTTTACTTATAGTATTATTATGCCCTGCACCACCAGTAGTAGTAGTAGTGTATATTAGTTTGTCATAGGGGAGTCGAATTAACTCTTATGGGTTACGACTTCTTTCGTTGCTCTGGTCGGTAAATTTAATAAGGACTTAATTTAATTTTATACTTTAAATAAATTCACAGCAGAACCTAAATAAAAAACTAATTTAAATGTTTTATTCTGCTTTTTAAAAATAAGAAAACTAAATACTAAAGTGTAACAAGAGCAGCTTTATATTCAAGCTCATTTTAGCATTTTTGATTCGGTGATCGGATGTCTTTGAACTGAAATTACTGCCTCGAATATTGCAGCTTTGTCTTTGAGAATTTGTATTTTGAAAAGACATTACTTTTGCTCTTAAAGGAAAATATATTAAATGACCAAAATCTCGCAAACCTTTAGCATCAATCTTTTTTCTTATTAAGCCAGGCAGACAAAAATTTTCAAAATATTTCAAATAATTTCAATTACTTACCTTTTCAATTTTATTTGCAATTTAAATAAAATCGCAAAAAAATAATTTAATCCATTTTTTTGTGATGATTGTAGAAACACAATTGTTGCAAAAATAAATTTATATTAAATTACTTTAATTTAATATTAATTTTATTTTTGAGCAAATATTTCAAAAAAGCACGTTTTATTTTTTATATAAAAATTTCTTTCAAAATTTATTAAAATTTGTTTTCAATTTCATAAAATTTTTAATTTATTTTTATTAAGAATTATTAAGATTTTATTAGTAAATTGGAATGGAAGCACAAACAAAATAATAATATTTTTTTATTATCATTCACCTCAACCGTCTTGTTTTTCTCGAGAGCGTATTTTTTTTTTTTTTTAATTTAATTTTTTTTTCGTATTCAAATTTAACGTTTATTTTAGAGCGATCATTATAACCGTCCGCACATTACCGAGTCGCATGTGAAATTGAGGTACAGAGACGTTCTCTTAAAAGAACATTGTATGGTCTTGTTAAAAACAGCTACGGAACAGACCCACACTTACAAATGTGTTATTTTACAAAAACAATAACAACAACAGCAAAATACTGTTAAAAAGAAAGAGCACTTCCGGAAAACTAAATTTCGTAAATAAAACTGGACTAAAAAAAGCAAACACACACACATTAACTTGCATGTGGAAAAATTATGAATGAACAACAAAAACAAACCATACACATCCTCATACACATACACACACACATACACACAAATTGTAGTAGGAGCTATAATTAAAAGGAAAGAAAAGAAAAGCAAAACTAAACAAACTAAACCTCTTTGGTGATCAAACAAATTAACACATGGTGGACATAAACAACAACACACAAACAGTATTCAAAAGAAAATTGAAGGCAACAACTAGTGATATTTTGAAAATAAACTGATGAGAGTAAAATACAAACAGTTTGAAAAGTACTGGAAAAAAATTAACTTAAAAGAGAAAAGATTTAATTTTTACTCTTTTAAACAGGGATGGAAGTGTAGTTTTATATAAATTTAATTTTATTGAGTCAAAAAAATTATGAAAACATTTTGTACATGAAAGTAAAGAAAATAAAAACATTTTTTTTATTTTTCACGAATAACAACGTGTGTCTAAAATCAAACTTTAAGAAATAAAATTTAATGGAAAGCATATGAAAACTTAATTGTAGGTAAAGCGAAAAATGTGATTATTTGGTTGAAGATTTAGTAGAGCTGATTTTATTAAAATGTTTAGTTTAAAAAAGGGCGAAATTTAGTGGTTCCAAAATCAAGAAGACTATCAGGTATGTGATGGAAACTGATTCGTTTTAAAATGAAATCGAAGTTTGAAAATGAAAGAACTTATTGGATGTGTGATGTAAATCGTATCTATTTCATTTTCCATATTTGTTTCCCTTCCACAAAATTCCCTTAGAAATGCAACTTTGGAATTTTGTTCACAGTTGCTATTTATATTTTTTCTATAAATTGTAAGCTTGAAAATAAAAATAAAATGGCTTTTGTTTTAAATGCATATTTAATTTCCATTCATGAGGAAAAGAGTAACGAAAATATTAGACGGAAAAGGTTGCGTAACTTATTAAATCCATTAGATTTCATAGAAAAAATGTAAGTTTGAAATTTATACACTTACATATGTACAAAGTTGTACTAATGAAAATAAAATTAGTTTTTTAGAATGTTTTCGCATTAATAAAGAAGGTTGTTCATGGATTCTTAAAAAGATTGACCCACATTTAGCATCTACATCTATCCCTACAGCTATTCACTTGGCAGCAACACTAAAAGCTTTTGCTGAAGTGAGTTTAAAGCGAGCAGTGGGCAATGACTATTTCATCGCTCTACATCGCAAAACATTTTCAAAATCATTAAGTCGTATGCTGGTTCCTCTAAGGCAAGTATTGTGTAACCACTACATAAAACTTCCAACCGATCCACATGAAATTTTGAATTAAAAAAAAAACATTTCTTTGGTAAATATGGAATTCCCGGCGTCGTGGGCTGCATAGATGGTACCCACATTAAACTTGTCAAGCCAGGTGCGCAGGACCATTCGTTTTGTAGCTCGTGCTTCTCTCTTATTAATCGCCAGTTTCTTTTTTATTTACAATTTTTTATCACTCCACGCCTATAAAAATATAAAATTTTAATCACAGAAACCTTAAAAAATAAGTTTTTTAATAGAAAAATTATTTTTTTCCAAGCGTCGACTTACTTAATTGGTGGACCAATACTATTAAGATTTTTCGCAAGTGTTTGCTAAAATTTCTCAACTTCAATCCTATCATCCCTTGAAAATCCCTTAGATAATTGAGGATATTTTTGCATGTATTCGATAATCATATCTTCGTGATTAATATTTGAATGCTTGCCCCTGAATATAAAATTAAAATTTATAATATTAAAATTTTTGTACACATTTTTAAAATTTACTTACATTTTAAAGAAATTTTCTTGAAAAAAGTGCTTCAAAATGTCGACGTGCTCATTCCACAAATAATTATCTACACGATTTGAAAACGTTAAAAACATTCAAGTTTCGTTTTCTATCACACATGTTCTAGTTGAGAATTTCATAGAACGAAATGGGAAATGAAATCGAACACGATTTCAAAACAAATTGATATAAAAACGATACTTGAGTACCCATCACAACTTTTTTCGATTTTGAGTCGATTTTCTTTCGTTATCGATTTCCATTACATACCTGTATATTTTTATATATATTTATTATTATTTTTATATATATTTAAACAATTTCTCATATTCTATTTTTTCTAAATACTAGCAAACTGTTATGTCTTTTTTGATTAAACCAATGATAAAGCTTCGCCTCTAGCAAGGTCATTTTTCCTTTTCTTAATGTTTTCCTTTTAATTTTGCCTTCACATTTAGCAGTCACTTCTAAAATCGCCTTTTTATTTTCTTATTAGCACAAATTGTTGACTTGGCCACTTCAACACCTTGCGTTTCATCTTCGATGCACTCTTAAGCAAACACTAATGATCTCAGAACACAATAACTCAAAACTCAACACTCAACACCCAAAACACAAAAAAACAAATGTTGAAGACAAGCACAAAAAAAATCAACGTCTAAAAGCTGTTCCCATAATAGAGATAGGCTGGGTTCACTCTTAAGAACTTCCTGTGCTTCCTGTTGTTCGCTATTTTGGAAGCTAACATAACTGGATATTCGTATAACCGAGCGGCTACTGTAATTTAAAATATTTATACTTTTATTATACCAAACAAAGTAGTGGTCATTTTGTCTAACTTTCAAGTGTTTGTATATAACGGTTCAAAATATACGGCCATATAGGTAAAACTACATTCATTTTGGGAGCACCCTTTAATTACTAAATTTAAATTATAAACTTTTTGTCATAGCGAACATAGCAATACAGGTCCCTTTTATGTTTCAGTGTTCTGTCAATAACGGTCTAAAAGTTCGGCCATATACATCAAATTTTATCAACTATTGGGACACTCTTTAATTTCCAAATTCAAATCCTTTACTTGTTATTATAGCGGTTCTTTGTAAATTTCAACTATCTGGCTATAACAGTTTAAAAGTTTGGCCACATACATTAAATTAAATTAACTATTGGAACACCCTTTAATTATAATTTTGAATGTTTATACTTGTTATTATAACGATCATAGTAATCGACATCCTGTTTTATTTTTAAGCGTTTGACTATAACAGTTCAAAAGATAAGTGCATATAAGTCAATTTACGTCACCTAGGGGACACCCTTTTTTTAGATTTATTTTTGTATTAATTTTTTTTTTATTTTAAAGAGGTACGCTTTAGGGTTCATAATACAATAAAAAAACTTGTATGTTGTGTGGGGACACCCTTTAATTTTTAAGGTTATGAAATCTTTTTAAAACGGGACCAATCTGTAAGCATCACCTTTCAAATAAAGAAAAAAATTTTTTAAATCGGTTGAGAAATGACTGAGTTCTGCGGGCACAATCCTAAAAAAGTAACATTCAGACGAATTAATATCCTTCTTCTTCTTTTTTTAATTTTAAAGAAGTGCGCTGAACGGTTCACAATACACATGTATGTTGTACGGGGACACCCTTTAATTTTTCAGATTAAAAACTATTTTAAAACGGAACCAATCTGTACGAACTATCTTTCAAATAAAAAAATTTTCATAATCGATTCAGAAATGACTGAGCTCCTCCTCCTTCTTTTTTTAAATTCGGTTAAAAATATTTATTCACTTTTTTCTATTTTTCGTTTAAATTAAAGTGGTCCAGTAGTTGGTAATAGTGAAAGTGAACAAGACTGACTTGAAAGTTACTGTACGAGAGACAAAACTATTAAACTTTATGATCAGGCAGGCAGTAGCTTATTGTATACGGCGAGCCGCGGCTACTAGTCTTCCTGTGACTCCTCTTGAGACGCAGCAGAAACGATTCTTAAAATCAAATCAGTAAATTGGAAGATGAAATATTAAAGATCTTTAAAACACCACCGTTTATCATAATCTATCAAACCTGTGACAAATTTTTACATGGACTACGCGCTTTTGTATTGAAAGAGCTTTAAAAATTTAAAAGATCTTTTCGAATTTTAGTCTTTAGATGTACCTTAATTAATACGAGGGCTGCTATATATATTTCTAGCATGGCAAGAATGAGTGCTTCCAAGTGCAATCTGACATTTCCATTGGAAAATTTGTCATTTTTAAGCATAATCGTACTCAAAACGTTTTGACGTACTGTTGTTTACAGTGACTTGAAAAAATTAATATAGAAAAAAATGGAATTAACTCGTGAACATTTTCGTGCCATCATTTCTCACAACTTTCGACGTGGATTATCACGACAAGAGTGCATTGATGAACTTAAATCTTTGTATAGCGATGAAGCACCATCCTATAGCACTGTAAAAAATTGGTATAATGAATTTAATCGTGGCCGAAGCTCGCTCAAAGACGAATTCCGTGAAGGTCATCCAAAAACGGCTGTTGTGCCAGAGAACATTGATGCCGTGCGTGAACTCATAATGCAAGATCGACATGCGACATACCGAGAGATAGAGACATCCTTGGACATTTCTTCCACCAGCATACATTCGATACTGCATGAACACCTGGCCGTTAAAAAGGTTTGTTCTCGTTGGATCCCGCACAATTTGAAAGTCGCTCAAAAAAAGGCTCGTGTCGATTGGTGCAAAGAAATGTTTCAAAAATATGATTGCGGTGCTTCAAAAGACGTTTATAAGATCGTCACAGGTGACGAATTATGGATCTATGCGTATGAGCCCGAAACGAAACAACAATCGACCGTGTGGGTCTTCAAAGACGAGCAAAATCCAACGAAAGTTGTTCGTGGAAGAAGCACTTCGAAGCAAATGGTCGCCTGTTTCTTCGGCAAAACTGGTCATGTGGCCACTGTTCCGCTTGAGCAACGAAGGGCGGTTACTTCTGAGTGGTACACTACAATTTGTTTGCCTGAAGTCATCGGAGAAATTCGAAAAAGAAACAAGAGACGGCGATTCATTGTTCACCATGACAATGCGAGCTCTCACACATCGGCTCAAACCAGAGCGTTTTTGACCGGCCAAAACGTCGAATTAATGGGTCATCCGCCGTACAGCCCTGACTTTGCACCTGATGACTTCTTCCTGTTTCCTCACATCAAGAAAAAAATGCGTGGTCAACGATTTTCGTCGCCAGAAGAAGCTGTTGAAGTGTTCAAAAACCATGTTTTAGAGGTGTCTCAATCGGAGTGGAAAAAGTGCTTCGACAACTGGTTTGAGCGCATGTAAAAGTATATAAATCATGCTGGAGAATACTTTGAAAAACAATAAAACCATTTTTGATTATAAATATTCACATTTTCACTATTAGCCCGGAATATATATAGAGCAGCCCTCGTATTTGCTTTGTTTAGGAATCACTACGCCTATTAGTTTAATCATGTTTATGCTACTTCGCAATAAAATGCCAATTACAAAGTTAGAAGGCCCTACACTAACTTTGTTCTAAGAAAATACAATAAATAATATTTAGTGGGTATGAAAAGTGATATGCGCTTTGCCTTTTTTCCCGTCGTTCCCGTCGTTGAGCTGTATGTGAATATGTATTGTTAATTTAATTTCAAGACAACAGCTCTTATATTTTTTATGGGTGCTGCCGATCACAAGCAATTTTTAAAGCTTTCTTTTCATTAAACCCATTTTCGGATTATGAAGAATTATAAACAACAAACTTCATTTCATTTTTATTTTTATAAATAACAATCTCCAAAAGTACTTCTCTTATTGTCAAAACGTTTCAATAAAAAATTACAATTTTCCATGCCTGCTACTGAAATTGATAAACGTAAAACAATATAAAGAGCAAATTTAAGAGTAAAAAAAATAATCTTTTTTATCACTGTTTCACAGAGAACTTAAAAAAATTCCATCAGTAGTGTTTTTTTTTATTTTTATAAAGTGTCACGTTATTGTTGTCATACAAAACAAAAAGTGATAACAACAAGTGCGAAGTCAAACTGTTGCACGCTAAATGGTGATAACATTGCATTGTTATTGTTGTTGGAATTTAATATGAGAACTTTGTTTTACAATGACATGTTATACGAGTACCGTTGCCGCTCTTATTTCAATCTGATTTTTCTTTCAATAATAAATAATTTAAATTACGATAAATACAACTTACAAGTGTCGGTATGATGCCAAGTGCATTTGTTTATTTGTTTAAGTTTAATTTGAATGTTTATTTTTTATATTTAAGTATTTTTGTCAGTTTGTTTAATTGTTTTATGCGTTTGATTTTTTATTAACAAACAGTTATTAAGAGAAATTGGTGTTTTTTTTTTTTTGCTTGGTTTTGGCATAAAGTACTGATGTGGACCGCTCACGTGATTTTTGTGAATCAGACATGATCGTGGGTAATAATAAGTAAATCCGTCTAGTGTGAGATTGATTCATATACGAAGGATTCCTTATTATGTATGGGTCACCCTTTAATATTTTAATTAAGTTTTTTTTTATTTAAATACGTTTTAATTTTGAATACTTGTTGCTATAGCGACTTGGCAACGTCCGTACTTGTTAGTGTTTTAATCAAGTTTGCCAAGGCACTAGATCAGCTAGAGAAAAGTTAAATACGCTAATCGACCAGACATGGTATCGGAAGAATTGCTAATGGAAATCAGCATGAGCGGTCCATGTACTTCGAGGCAGCGGGCAACACACCACGCCTACCTCTTATTTTTCTATATCATTTGGAACAATGAAGTAATTAATATATGGAGCGATAGAGAATTAAAATAAAAGAAAAAAAATTAAGTAAAAAAAATTGGCGCTCGCCCATATTTACCGAGTTATGGGCCTCTAAAATTTTCATAAAATATCTATTGTCAATATGGTCAATATGGGTTTCATTTAAAAGCTTTTGAAGATATCTTTCAGAGAGTACTAAAATTTTCTTAAATATGCTTAACCCATATTTTTCAATTCTCTTTCACCGCAATATTTGTTTCTTAGATAGGAGCTGCTTCACTAAACTAGATTTACAAACATGGTGAAGGGTATATAAGATTCGGCCATAGCCGAATAAAGCATTCTTACTTGTTTTTATTAATAATGTTTTTTTTTTTGTATTAAAAAATTCAGACAATAAAACTCTAAACCGTAAAGATTTAAATTTTAAAAAAGCTACTCACGATTCCATCTCTCATTGAGTCTATACAAAAATACAAAGAAAAATATTTTGACAGTTTTACTTTTAAGACTTTTAAAAGTTGTAAAAAAAGTAATAATTTCATTTTTGAGAATTTTTAGCATGTGTCAGATTTATTTTGATGCTAACAAAGCGTGCACGATTTGATACATTTAAATTATTATTAATTAAGATGAAATGCAAATGAATCAGAAATGTTTTCATTTTACTGCATGATAAAAATAACAAATAAAATCAGGTGGACTACTGCTTAATACGATTTAAAAGAAATATAAATGTTGATTGTTAATTTAAATTTGACAAACATATAGGAAGACAAAACTCTTTATTAATACAATTTCGACTTTTTTGTATCAAGTTGTAAAGTGATTTTTTTATTTTTAAACTTCAACTTAAACTGAAAACTGTAAATGATTCGGTATCTTGTTTGTTTTGGGGCCAAAATTTATGTTAAACATATTACAAAATAAAATATTATTTTATTGGAATAAAAATTTAATCGAATAAAAATTTATTCGAATAAATATTATTCGATTCAAATTTTTTTTGTAAAATATAATTACATACCAAAAGTTTGATATTAAATTAAATTCAAAAACAAAAATTTGAAACAAATATTTTCAAACGTTTAAAAAGTGGGTGAATTTTGTTTTACACTAAAGTGTCTTAAACATCTTAAAGAAATTTGCATTAAAAACAACTTATGAACTTTTTAATTACTAGCAAAATGGCCATATAAATATGCCTCTCCCACGGTAATCCTTTGTGATGTTTATTTTCTAATGATGGATATTTTTTGAGAATATCACAAAAATTTTTTATATTGAAAAATAATTATTTTGACGGATTCAAGCACGATTAACGTGAATAATGTTATAACTATTTGTTATGCTAAAACATCCTCATGGCCTTTTTAGTATGAACTTTAAATGTTTTAATCGTATTCCATACGAAATAAGTTGCAGTCTTAAAAATCAATTTATAAAATGAAAAAAAAACTAATGCATTTCCCTTGAATTATTGCGATACACGAGCTTGGTCAGCTGACCTCTTTTCAGAAAACTGTTTTGACAGAATGATTTCGGTAAATGTTAGTAAAATAGATTTTTAATTCATTACCACTTGCTCATCAGGAGCTTCAAGAGTACCTGAAGAGCCTAATTCATCAATGCCAGTTTAGGCTGGCATTAATGATTTAAGTTGGGGCCAAATAACAACATTCGATATCAATCGAAATTTTAACAGGATTTAAATTGAAATTTCGTTCGCTATCGAATGCCGTAATTTGCCCTCTGGTTTTCCTATTTTTAAGAAAAAGATTTTTAAGTCTGCTATTTTATTCAGATTTTTAAAATATGCTAAGTGAATGATAACTCTGTCCTCATAAATATTCTTTACCCTCAATTTCATTTCTAAAGTCAATTAAGATTTTTTCCAAAACATTATTAAAACTTTGTTTTTAAAATATCTACAGTATGACTTTACCTGCTTCATTCATTTTTCCAAGGTTTTTTCCAATTTTTCTTTGCCTTTATTGTATATGTTGTTGTTGTTTAAGAATATCTTTCGTTGGAAAAACCGCTTTAAATACAATAAAAAAAACTCCTACCTGAAAATATATTTTAGTTATTAAACTAAAAGAAAATCTAGTTTTTAAAATATAAATGACTCAAAATGAAATTTAAAGTCAATCTTTCCTTAAGATAAACCCACACACACACACACGTACGCCCGCTCTTTTCCTTTTCTCACTTGCTCTCGTACAGAATTCTTCAAAAATGTAATAAGAGAATCAAATTTTTCTCTTTGTTGTAAAAAGACAACTAAAGAAATGCAAAGGTTTTTTTTATTCATTTACCGATTTAAAAAAAGAAGAAGGAGGATATCAATTCGTCTGAATGTTGCTTTTTTTTAGGATTGTGCCCGCAGAACTCATTTTTCAACGGATTTAAAATTGTATTTTCTTTATTTGAAAGGTGATGCTTACAGATTAGTTCCGTTTTAAAAGCAATTCACAACCTTAAAATTAAAGGGTGTCCCCACACAACATACATGTTTTTACTTGCATTATGAACCGTAAAATTAAAAAAAAAACTGCATATCATTATAGCTCTCAAAGACAAAAATAGATCTTAAAATTAAAGGGTCTCCCCATAGGTGACATAAATAGACCGACTTATCTTTTGCAACGTTATATACAAACGCTTGAAAATTATACAGAATGTTGATTACTATGACTGTTCTAATAATAAGTATTAATATTTAAAATTATAAATTAAAGGATGCCCCAATAGTTCATTTAATTTAATGTATATGAACCTGTGTTGCTAACTCTGCTTTAACAAAAAGTATAAAACTTGAATTTGGAAATTAAAGAGTGTTCCAATAGTTGGTGTAGTTTGATGTATATGGCCATACTTTTTAACCGTTATAGACAGACGGATTAAATCTGTTTTGAAGTTGGTTATTTTGCAGGAATTATTCTTAGATAATTTTTATTTTTTGGTAAAATAGTGTTCGCTACATTAAAAAGTATTTCATGGCATTTTTTAGAGATCACTATTTTATTTATTTATTTATTTTTTATTTTTTTTTTTTTTTTTTTTTTTTGTTCGAAAGTATGTACTTCCTTTTTAAACATACTTCTCCAGTAACTTGCAGTGGCACCAAAAGCTGAGTCACTTGATTTTGTCGATAAGGTTTTGATATTTACGATGCTTAAAAAATTTATTTTTCGAAAATTAAATCTTTATATTGAATTTTTTTCTGAAATAATTCTTTTAATCTCCATTTTTTGTTGAAAATTTGATTTTTTGTTCAAATTTTAATTTTTTCGTGAAATTTTCTAGTAGTTTTTTCTTTGTTTGTTTGAACTTTCGTTAGCTTTTGCTTAATACCATTATAAGGAGAAACTTTTTATTTTTGTGATATCATTATTTGGCGGTTGTAGTTTTTGCTTTGTAAGACTTTTATTTATTTTTTTTTTTTTTTTTTTTTTTTGTAAAATTATGTTGTTTTGAAAGGATTTACTTTTGGTCTATAATTTTTTTATAATTTATTTTACCATTAATAAAAAACTTTTTAATTGTTTACTTATTTGTTAAATTTAAATTAATTTTATATAATTTATACTCAAGTGCAAACTGGTTTCTTTTTTGCAATTTTTTTTATTTTTTTTATTGAGATTTTTATGTCACTTCTAATCAGTTAAATTAGTTTTACTTTATTTTAGTTTCTTTTCTTATACACTTGGTTCTATTCTTTTGATAACAAAAAAAAGCAACATTGAAAACACACTTTAATGTTATAAATTTAGAGAATAAATATTTTTTTGATAAGAACGCCTTACGCACAGCAACTCCTTTTAAATTCCCAAACGCACCCACTGCAAGTCTAAGATATCAGTGTTTCTTCTTATTACAAACAATAATCTTTTAAAGGTAAAGATTTAATAACAACAATTCGTTATAATCTGGGCCCAAATCATCGCATTCGTGATCGAATGACTTTGATCGAAATTCTACATTTTGAGATCGCCGTACTCAATATCGAATAGCTTGTATCGAAATTTGGGATCATGGCATTCGATAACGAGTAGTCGATCGAATACTTTCAATCGAAATGTTATTCGATAGGCTAAGAGGTATCGTAAACATAATTATATGTTTTTTATAAACAAAATAAAAACTGCATTGTTACTAATCAATAGTTTTTCTTAAAATAAATAATAAGAAATGTAAATATTTACATATTTAACATTATTTTCAAGAATAATAGTATCAAAATCATGACAGAGCTCATGGCACAATTTATGGTGACCACCCGAGCTTGGCGAAAAATTTAACACCAAATTGTGGGCAAGGTAAAACAGTCACTAACAGTCACAGACTATGGGACGGACCTGCAAACAAATTAAATACGTACGGTCCACCTGAAAACTGTGTCGGTTTGGCAAAAAGTATTTTTATTTTTATAACAACTTGTAATCTTTTTATAAGCTTCAATCAATTTTAAATTTATTGGTGTACGCATACCAAAAATACAGTGCTAAAAAAATAATTTCTTTTAACAAAGAATTTAGAAGAAAAACGGGTGGTGGACTATACGAAGGAGTGCTTTTAAAATCAGCAGAAGAAAAAATTATTCAAGCTGCAGGAATTGAAGCTGCTGTTGAAGGCGCATATAGCATTAAGGTATTTGGTAAACTGATGTATCGGACAATAATAGGGTATCGGTTTTGTTTCGTATTTGTCTTCGGGTTCGCATGACACTTTCATCTTCTTCATCAGATTTAGACAAATAAAATAAAAATATAAGTATTTAAAAATTAAAAAATTTTAAAGTATTGAGAGTTTTACGTTTACTTACCTTTATTTTATTATATTTTTGTTTATATTTTATAAGAATCATATTTTTATTCTATTACAAAGCAAAAAAATCTTTTACATTTTTAAACAAATTTCGATTCGAACGCTTTCGAATGCTGCAATCCGGCTATTCGATACGTCACGAAATTTTACTCGATACGAAACCTCACTCGATCACGGATGCGACGATTTGGGTCCTGATTTAAAGCGATAAATGGTTGTTACAGAAGCGAAAATGCCTAACTCCACTTACCAAAAATTTCTCAATTTACTGCACATTAATTAAACTTATTTAAAACTAAACATAAACCTGTTTCGCTGGAATCTATTAAAATATATAATGCTATTAAAATATATGTATGGTAACAGTAAAAACTATTTTCAAGAATTTTAGAAATCACATTTTTAAGATCTTCTAATTTTCTCTACTTTTGATTTTATAGAGTTAGGCCTTTTAACTTCGGACACATCCAAATACTATAATCAAAACTTAAAATTGATGAAAACATATTAAACATGAAAACGGCATTCAAAGGGTTTAATCAAAATTGGAGAGATTTGATGTGTTACTCAACTTAAAAAAAGTGAGGTTAAATAAGAATTTACAGCAGGCCTAGCAGTTAGTGTTAAAAAATAGGCCATGGCGAAATCAGTTTAGCCTTCGCTTAAAATATAAAACTCTCGAGAAAAAATTTCTCCAATTATGAATTATGTGGGAACAAAAAAATTAAAAAATGTGGCATCATTGTAATTTGAAGGGAGCTATTTTAATTTTTTACATATAATTTTTCTTTCATAATTCATAATACCTACTTTTTTCCCCGAATTTTTTTCACTTTTCGCAACTTACAAAAAGGGGAACAAATTTATAAAAAGAGAAAACGGAAAAGTGAAAGAAAACTCCCACGGAATTTCTGTTTATAATTGGGCGAATTAATTACCAGGTGACAGCGTATGTAAATTTATTAATTTTCATATGAAATTTGCCAGTAATGTTAACTAGCAAAAAAAAAAAAAAATTTGCCTAAATTCTCCGTCATTTTGTTTTATATGAAGTTTGACATTTCGAGCAACGACTAAAATTATTGAATTCACCACTGTCATCACCTGATATTTTCGGCATCACTTTTATTTTTTTTCTTCTTTCTCTTGAGAAATTAAAAAATAACTGTGTTGTTTTTATTTTTTATACGCCTTACGTCTTTAAATACGCCTTCTTACGGGAATGTAAGAAAAAATAAAAACGTTGTTTGTTGGTAATTTTTGTTTAAGTCTTAACATTTTGTATGGATTTTCTTAAAATGTTGATAAAGGTTTTCTAATGAACTGGCTTGAATAACCGGCGAAATACGTATAGATACCTGCTTTTTCAACCAACAAATAGATTGCATTTTTATTTGAAAAATGTTATTGAAAATTAGTAAATATAATAAATAGCAAAAAGTCAACATTTTTTTTAATTATTGGCTTTAAGCCAAATTATGCTTTTTATCAAGTTTAAGTTTATTTTCCTAAATATTTTCATCAAAATTTGAACAATTAAATTGAAAACATTAAAAAAAAATCAAAAATTTTTAAATACTCACTTCCTCTTCTACATGATATGATTTGCTCTTGCTAACGAAACAGTTCTAGCCTATGTGAATACTGCCGTTAGCTAGCTGCATCTCCTTCGCATCCACAATTGCAGCATCTTGCGGGGAACCCAATTCGCTTTGATACTTGACCAGCTGCAGATTTCGCAAAAACTTTGCTTATAAAGTTTAAATTACTTTACTTTGGCTTAAGTTCATTTTTACTTTAATTTCTAAAATTTTTTTAATCCAAAAAACCATATAAATTAGAAAGGTAACTATACTAAGCCATTCCTTACAGTTTTATGCTCATAAAG
This sequence comes from Cistogaster globosa, assembly GCA_937654795.1. Classification (NCBI taxonomy): domain Eukaryota; kingdom Metazoa; phylum Arthropoda; class Insecta; order Diptera; family Tachinidae; genus Cistogaster; species Cistogaster globosa. Next base: position 77,848,457 of record OW569407.1, read on the forward strand.
AGTACAAACAAATTACAAGTTGTCTTCCGAAAACCTTTATCCTTTCCTTAGCTGTCCTGAAACTATTTTGCACAACTGCATGAGATAAAATAAAATGTTTATTAATGTAAAAATCTTATTTCTTGGCAAATCTAAAACTTCCTCTTATGATGGACGTTATGCTCACAGATAATATGCAAATTTTTCCAGAAATTCCTTTCTAGGAATATTATTGGGATGCAATCGCGTCTTTAAATTTTTGCTTTATGTCGAATTTTCTAAGAATCACTTAATTTTATGTTTGTCTGAATTTAAAAAAAATTTAATGCTTCCTAAAACTCACTTTATTACAGAAAAAAACTAAACAGCAGAATGTATTGCAGCATTTGTTGGATCTACCTTAATTTGTCTACATTGTAAACATAATCTCTTTAGCCAACTAATTTGACAAATAAGAATTTGAGAAATGTTTGTAATTAATCAATAAAAATTTGGTTAGACGAAGTATGCACTAGAGATGGTCACGGTAAAAAACATCGATGTTTTTTTCCATGCGATGTATCGCAAACATATGTACATCGATGTTGTATCGATATTTCATAAAATACATCGATTGTTTTTTTTTTTTCATTATTTATTATTGAAGTTTTGATGTTTTTTTTTTATTTATTATTATTATATTTTCGAAAAATCTAAAGTTTATTTTACATCTTTCAATACTGTTTAGAAATAAAAGTTTACCAAGTCTTTTACCTTTCAATCTGTTTCTTTGTTGAGTCATCACATGCGCCGCTTGTGAAAATAGTCCTTCAGACGGAACCGATGTTCCCACCATTGTAAAGTATTTAAAAGCGATCTTGTTAAGCTTAGTAAACTGCGATTTATAATCTTTCCAAATATCCAACTGATTTTCGTTCAGTCTTCCAAGAGGAGTTCTTTAATAAACTGAAAGTTCGTCAGACCATATATCTTCACTCTTATTGCTTTTCCAATTTCTATTAACACGTTTATATATCAATCTAGACGTTCTGTACACAATTTGTCACTTCGATGCATCGAAAGAAAAATTCGATTTTTTCCGATTGTTTAGGAGCAAAAAACTTCGGATTATTTTGATGTTTTGACACAACCAGGCCTGCCCGGTTTTGCTGATTTTTAGTCTCAAAATTATCAAAGTGACGATTTGCCGATTTTTGCTCCAAAAATCGATAACTTTGTTTTAGTATAGTTTATTACTTTTAGGCATAACTTTTTCCTAAAAAATTGTATCCTAAATATAAAAGTCCTGTAAGTGTAAAAAAAAAACAATGAGCTAATCAATTCCTGCAAACTAAATTAGTTAAATGTAATTTTCATTATTTTAATGAAAATGAACGATTTATTAAAATGCTTTAAAAGCTAAGAAATTTTAAAAATTAATGATAGATCACAAATTTATTTGCTTTTTAAGTAGGATTTTTTTATTGCTTTTTCGTGTTTTTTTTTATAATTGATTTATTTTTTTTAATGGTTTATTTATATATTTTTTTCTTTTTTACTGTTTTGCTATTTATTGCAAAAAATATTGGATATAAAGAAGACATTAGTTACACATTTATTATTATTATTACTTTTTAGTGTATATTTCCTCCTCACCGTTTTTGTTTTATTATTAAATGTTAGATTTTATTCTGGTGTTTATTTTTTTAATATTTGATATTGAAAAGGGTTTAAAAGAAATTCAACTAACTTAGAGTTAAAGAAATTAAATAAATTATTCACATTTAGGTAGGTTAGTAATAGAAAACAAATAATTAATCTGTATTAAAAATATTTAAAAAAAAAAAACAAAATTCAATATAACAAAAAAATTAAACTTTAAATTTGTTAAACACTAAAAAAAGCAAATTGTTATTTTATAATAAATATGTTTATAATTAAACAATTCAACCTCTGAAATATTGCAATACTTATTTTCTTTCCCTTTCTTTATGAGCAATAATTGTTTTTTTTTTTAATGTTTCTTAAAACAATTTTGTTTTTTTTTTTATTTTTTATTTAAAATAAATGAGCACTTATGTATTTCTTTTAAAATTTAAAATTCATTTCCATATTCTTTAAAACAAAATTGATAATCGTTAGTTTAAATAAAAAAAAATTTGTATTTAAAAAATTTATAATTTCCTTTTTTATAAAACATAAGGCAACGCTAAAATTATATGGAGTAAAAAAATGCAAAATGCTAAATTTTTTTAATAATTTGTTTTTATTTTTTATCAACGCCCTTAAATATGTATATGGTGTTTGCTTTTGTTTAAAAACTTTAAATCTTTGCATGAAAAACAATAAATTAAATATTTTAAAATTTATTTTTATACTCCATATAATTTAAGCGTTGCGTTTTATATAATAAGGACATAAATAAGTCGGGTTAAAACCAACAATTTTAAATTCATGTAAATACTTTATTTCTTTAAGAAATTTAAAAAAAAATATGTTTTTGGTTTTTAATTTTTAAATATAAAATCTAGTTTTTCGTTTTTTTTTTTAATTAATATAAAGCAGTAGTTTTTTTTACCACAATAAAAATTATGTGTGTTTTCAATTTAGTTGCTTTTTCGTAGTTAAAAAATCTTAAAACTAATTTTTAGAAAAGCTTTAAAAAGGCTTTTTAAATATCGTTTCTTAAAGATAAATGTGTTTTTTTTTTTTACAAAAAAACACAATAATAGGTTTCTGTTAATCTTTTAGTTTGATTTTATCACATTCAAGATTTTCTTTCTTCTCAGTTTTTATATTTCTAAATACTTTCGTTTTTTTTTAGCCTAATTGTAGGCAATGTTTTTTATGCCTTTATTCCCATTTGAAGTATGAGTAAGAGAGAGAGAGAAAAAAGATATTTTTAAATTTCTTTGTGTATTTGTAAAGATTTCATTTTAAAGTGTGCAGCACTAACGATTCTTTATAATATCGTTTTAATTCATAATTGAAAACATGAGTATTTAGTTTTACCCAGGTCCTTGGCTCCATTTCACATTGGCACAATATTTATTTTTTCACATTTCGTTAATATGTTTGCCAATCTATAAAGAAAATTAAAATGTAAAACATCAGTAAGTTTAAAAGAAAAAAAAAAACTTTAATAAACTAAAAAAAAAAACACAACAAAATTTTTCATCTTCATTTAGAACACGAAATTGAATAGAAGCAAAATTTCTATTTTTTTTTTTTTTTTTTTTTTTTTTTTTGTTTAGTCAAATGGTTTTAATTGTAGCTGACGATATATAAAAACAAATAAGAGTGCTATATTCGACTATGCTGAATCTTAAATATTCTTCACCATTTATGTAAATCTAGTTAAGTGACAGGTGACAGAGAATTAAAAAATTAGAAAAAAAAATTTACATAAAATGTCATTGGCTCTTAATGGGTTAAGCATTTTTTAAAACTTATAAAATATCTCGTGAAAATGATAAATGACACCTCTATTGATATCTTCCAACAAAATCGTACTTTTAAATATAAAAAAGTTCAGAGTCCCATGACTCGTAAAATATGGGCGAGAGCCGATTTCTTCAATTGATGTTTTTTCTTTTTATTTTTTAATTCTTTATCGCTCCATATATATGTAAATTTAAGTTAATTCATTAAAATAGATCTGTTCGAAATGCTAAGGAAAAATTAGAGGCAGGCTGATCTTTCAGAAAAAGGGAAATACATAAATTATGCATAGCGAAGTCGATTGAGCGATTTCCTTCTCGCCAATTGAACAGACATCATTTTGAAAATTTTGCTATTAAAATTCAGCAAGGTCGATCCACCTTAAGCCGGCTAAATATATCGTCATGGATGCTATAGCATTCCATATATAACGGTTAAAAAATGTATGTCTAATCAGATTTCGGATATTACAACTAGTTTCAAAAATAATTACTTTTGAAATTATTAATCATTCGCATACATGTTGTTTTTTTCTTCTTTTTTTGAATTCACTGTCGCCCCATTTTTTTTTTTTTTTTTTTATTTATTGGAGTTTTCTTTTTTGAAACAAATTACAAGTGTGACCACCCCCCGGTGATTGTAAAATTTCTATCATTGCCTAGAAGCAAATGCGTCCACAGTTTAGTGTGGATTTTGAAGTAGTGACACTAGTGGCGAAGTTTTTCGAAAATTGGAAACGCCATTTAGGTATGTGGCGAGCTAAAGAGCCGATTTAAGGACAGATTTGGAAGATATGGCCGAAGGATGGTGCGCCATGTCACGCAGCTCATCAAACCATCAATTTTTCCAGCACAAATTTGGTAATCGTGTTATGAGCAACCTTTGTGGCAACGTCTGTTGGTCATAATATAAAAATATCATATAATAATATTCTCTCAGGTGGAGTTATTAAAGTTTATTTTTTAAGCAAGCAAATTTTCAAGTTGTTATTGCTAAAACCCAAAGAAATTCAATTTGTTATTTTTTCTTATTTTCAAATATAAATACAGTGAACTTATTTCGAGAAAACTTATTTAATTTAAAGTCAAAAATATGTGTACATACCTTTTTAAGAGAAATGTGACCATTTATAATCCTACAAATGTTGACAACAAATAACTATTTATTTTAACATTGAAATAGTTTTACCAACCCATTTGATTTTCTATTTATATCTAAGCGGCCATTCTCAGCAATTTTTAAACGAATTCGTTTTGCAGCATGACAGCATTTAATTCAGTATTTATTTATTTATTTTGAACAGTATTTGCATTGTCCAATAATTTACTTTTAATTAAGCAAAAATCAAATCACCAACTGCATGAAAGATATTTTTCATTATCTTTGAGAAGAGCAGTTTGACACCTTCATAGTTCCATTCAAAAATAAAATATCATTTAATTAATTATCATACATCCTCCTTCTCGTCCTTTTCATCATTATCATCAATATCATTATCGTTTATCGTCGTTGTCATCGTCATCAGTTTAAGTCTATTTTTCAAAATTCATTTCAAAATCTTTTTATTTTAAAAGATTTTCTTTTTTGTGTTTTGTTCAATATTTTATTTATTATCTATCACTTTTCAAGTTTGAAATTTCTGTAGAAGATTTTATCCATGTTTCTTTTAATGGGTTTCAATACTTTCGATAAAATTGTTGTATTTGGCAAATGATTTTTTATTGTTCACCATTTGCTTGCGGTTCATCGGCAATATTTGCTTGCAAACCTTCACAGGCACTGCTACTGTTGGTCGAATCCATAACATCATCCCCAATTATAACGGCATTATCCACTACTCCGCCATTTTTAATAATTTGTAAGATTTCCTGTATTATATTCTTTTCCTGATAGAAAACTCTAACAATATTTAAAGTTTCAGAGGTTTTTAAAAATTCTAATTGGAATGTCTCTGAGAAGCGTGTATCGACGAATTGTGAAAAATGTTGCAACATTTCGGGTGTCTGTGAACATGTGGAATCCAAAGAACAATGTTTGCTAAATCTTTCAATTTTGAGTAGATCATCAGGCAGTTTATAGAATTTATCCGTTATTGAATTGTTGCCAAAATCAATGTAGTGAACTTCACATTTATTGTCCTCCAGCAGGGCTACAATTTCAGCACGATAGTAGGCAAGATCTTCGGGAAATTGGGCAGCACATATGGCTCCTATTTGCAGATTGGTGAACGGTTGAAATTCTGTTTCTGCATCTAGTAAAACATCGGTGATGTGTTCTAGTTGAGAAACGTCTTTGGTCAATTGTACATAGAAAGAGGTGGGAGAATTAACGTGTATGATACTACAATCATAAAGAGTAGGTAAAGGAGAGAATACTTCTTCATCAGCAATATTAGTTTCTACGGCTTTTTTCAATTCCGTAGCAAAGTCTTTGTAGTTTACTTGTAGCTTAACTGTATGTAAGCGGGTTTCCTCGTCAACTTCATCCTGTTCGATTTCGTAAATTTCTCCAAAATGTGTTTCTAGCAAATAAGCGAAACGTTCTTCGAGTAAGGAGTCACTTACTCCTGAAGGTATATCGTTCAATTGACATTTCAGGGCTATGGAAGGTATCGCTCTTAGTTCTTCGGGAAGTTCTCTTATGTCTTGGGTTGTTATGGTGTTGCCATAGTCTAGTAAAAATATTTCATAGCCTTTATTTTTGGCCAAAACACCTTCTATACGTCCTCTGTAGAAACAATCATCTTCAGCCGAATAAGCTGAGCAAACTCTGCCCACTTCGGCGTGCTGTAAATTTTCTTGGGTTTCTTTTACGCCATCTAAATTAAGTAAAGCTTTTTTGATAATTTCCATTTTGCCTGAATTTGATTTTAGTTGTATGTAAAAATGTGAGGGCGAAATGGCATGAGAAATGACACATTTTTTGGCGGCATTTTCCAGCTTCTCTTCCGCCAAAATGCTTCTGCCATTTTGAGGGGGCATTGTAACCGTTTGAGTTTTGTGATCCAAACCCAATAGTTTGTTAAGACTTTCACATAAATTTTCTCCTGTATTTATGGCGAAAACTTTTACTATGGCTGGTTGATTGTCGACGCCCTCATTAATAATATCAATTTTTACTTGACCTTCACATTGATCTATTAAACTATTGAAAAATTCCGTAGCTATAGAACCAAATTGTGAAAATTTAAGAGCGTTTTCCAGCTGGCACTTCTTTGAAAATTCCTTAAGTTCTAGTAAATCCTGGGGTAAAGTTTTCAACACTGTAGTAACAGCTTCGTTACCATAATCAACGAAAAGAACACGATACTCATTATTAGCCAAGATCTCCAGTACTTTAGCTCTATAAAGTTTTAAATCGTCTAAATAGAGGGCAGCACATAGTTGCATTTTGGAAGGATTTTCTAATTTTTCCATGGCCAAAGTGTTAAGCGATTGTGTCATATCCTCTAGACGTATAGTGTCTTTTGTGAACTGTATATAAAAGTCACAGGGAGAGTTGGCATGTGATATAATTGCCTCGTATAAAATTCCAGTTTCATATACTGAAGACTGTAATGTTGAATTATTAAAACTGGTATTCATTTCGACATAGGGTTCTGGCAAAGGTTTCTTATCACACAACATCTCCAGATCATCACTTATGTTGTGTCCATCAATTAACAGATGAACAATAGCATGATGTTGCGAAGGCTCACGTAATTCTACACAAAATATTGTTTCGCCAGTATCTGCAATTTCCATGAATTTCTTTTCAGCAGCATCGGACCAACAGATGCAATTAGGTGGCACTTCTAAAGCACATTTCTTCGACAGGGGTGGAAGTTCAGCGATTTCTTGAGAAATCTCCCGACACTCTGGACTAATGCTGGTGTTGCCATAGTCTATAAACAAAACCTCATAGCCGTCGGCTTCCTGCTTTAACAACTTTGCTCTGTACCACATTTCATCATCGGGAAATAGAGCGGCCACAATTTTGAATTTTTCGAATTTTTCCAACTTCTTAAGCTTTTCATAGTCCGCCAAATAAATTTCAATCAGCTCTAAGCCTTTTGAATTCTTTTCGTATTGAATATAGAAGTCTGTAATACTATTTACATGTGATATATAGCAGTTCTCTCCTGAATCTACAATTTCCAAGGGTTTGGCATAGCCATCCTTTATTAATTTCTCCATTATATTTACACCCTCTATGTACAGATTAACGTAACTCTTTTTAAACTGTTCACCTTGGGTTATGAACTCATAGTCCAAAACCTTACTATAGGAGTCATTGAATGTTGCATTGGCTGCATCCTGCCAGTCGACAGTACCATTTGGCCGGATGGGCAGGGCGCAAGGTATGCACAAAGGTTCGACATCAGGAAAAACTATCATTTCCTTTAGGTCAGTGGTGTCGGTGACACAATCCGTGTTACCGAAATCTATAAACTGCAGAACCATCAATTCAGCGTCTAGGATTTTAGCACGATACCATTGTTTGTCCACAGAGTACATGGATATACAGTAAGCACCATTAATTATACGCATAAGGGGTGGTAAAGAACTGGCCACGATTTGTAGATTTTCTTGCAAACGCTGTAAATCTTTTACCTTATCCATGGGATGTATAAAGAATTGGGCCGGATTATCACAGTGCGACAATATGCCATGTTCCATATCAGCATAGGGATTGATAATCGCTTCTGGCTCTGGCACCGGTTCAGGCTCTGGCATAACCTCTACTACTTCTTGTGTCTTAGCGGCCAAAACTGGTTTCGACTTATCACTTACTGCCATGGCTTCATTGGGAACCACTTCTTCAACAAATTTAGGTGTTTCTTTTTCTCCTACGATTTCCTGTGTAGCAGGTACTACTTCGGTCACTGTCTTTTCTACTTCCTTCACATTAATAGTAGCAACAGCAGCCGCAGTATTTTTCTCTACTTCATTATCTTTATTATTGGACTTCTTTTTCTTGGGAGTAGAAGGTTTGCTTCTATTACCTGTCTTTGCCTTATCTTCACCACTCTCGTCCTCATCTTCTAAGGTTAAATCAACACATTCGATATATTCCAAAGTATTGGGCTTTTCTTTTTCCAACAATTTACGCATAAATTCTAAATCTCGTGACTTTATAAGTTTTTGTTCCTTTAGCAAATCAATAATATTTTTGCCATTTGGCATTAAAAGATCAGCAATTAAATGATTGTTCTTTACTTCCAAACACTTAACAGTAATTTCCTGATCTAAAGTCATGCTGGACAAAAACTTAATGACAGCAATGTCACTTTCATTTGAAGCGTTACCAGATGAATTATTGCTGCCAGACGACTTTTTGCCCTTTTGTTTTTGCTGTGTGTCAGCCGCTAATGTTTTCAAAGGCAAATTTATTTCAATCGCGTAAGCATTCTTATTTAAATAAAACTTTTCTTCCAATTTCTTTAACAGCTGCTTTTCTACTGATTCAGTGTTGCCATAATCAAAGAAATTTACATCAAAAGTCCCATCAGGATTTTGATTATTTTTTATGCGTGCACGATACCAATTGCCATCGCTACCTTTGGCAGCGCACACCTGTTCCAATTCAAATGTATCTAGCAAAGTTCCTAAAGCAGATTTTAATAAAAAGTTCATTTTTGAGCTGTCTAAAAGAGGATTTATTGAGTTAATTTCTTGTTACTTACCTTCATTTTCATAATAATTGAACATATCATCCAATAGTTGAGCCATTTCCATTTCAACAGCTACAACTTGTCCATATAGACGATAAGGAGTGGGTACATAAACAATACGCACATTAAAACTTTCCAATAGGATTGGAGGTGTACAGATATACCAGGGTATGTCTTCCTTAAGCAGCGGCATTAAAGGTCGCAATAAAAGGCTGTAAAAACACAAAGATGGTGTTCAACAGGCATGTGAAAATTGTTATTAAATTTAACTGACTCATTTTCGACAACTTTTAAAGAGAGAAAGGGAGAATGGAGAGCAAAATAAACGTTTAAGGTCGCAGAATTACTGGATGTTGACGCCTCCTGAGCCAGAATCAATTTTGTATTTACAAAACGGAACAAGATTTAAAATATTCTAAAGGTTACCAAATAATTGCAAACGAATCGAGATTTTCGTATACATATGTACTGATAGCAAAACTGCAACTATTTTCCTGGTTGATGCACGTAATCTGGTCTGGGAATATTGAACATATATAAATATAAATTTATGACGTTCTTTGTACGACCTGGCTCCAATCAGATTGTCTAATGAGCCAACATGTCAGACTTCGAAAATTATCTGGACTATGATCTACCGTGGGAGGACGGCACAGTTTAGAACACGTCAGGATAACGCGGTAGCTACTATTACTGAGCACTGCAAACTGGAGACCCATGCAAGGAGATTGGGTATATTAATTTATGGAGAACAATTTTTAAAAAGCTGCCTCGTTCGTTGAGAAGGAAGAGTGGTCAGCAGCTGTAACATGCTGAACATGTTGTCAAATCTGATGGGTTACTCTGTCTTGTTACTCGAAAAGAAATTCAGTGAATCGTTATACGGATTAACCCCCACCCCCCCCCCCCCTCTGTCTGAATATGTTTATTAAAAAACGAAGTCTTAAAAAAAATTTAAAACTAAAACAGAAAAAAAAAAATTTTAAAACGTTTAAAATTCCTTAAAAACTTCCCATCCCTAAACGAGATTTTTAAACCTGTTCAAAAACAATTTGGGAATAAATTTTATGATCTGAGAAAACTGTTCTCTTTGACTTCTTTAACTGTTTTCTGGTCTTTTCCTATACTTAATTTTTTACAGCAGCACAAAGTGAGCTGCTGGGCAGCTGCCAATCTAACCTTTCTCTCTCTCTCTTTAAATTCATAATTATAGAAAAGCAATACTAAAAACTGAATGGATACTTACACTTTATTATCATTAACATCCTTGATATTAAACACGCATGTTTTGCCGTCGTAAAATTGCTTAAATTTTCGGGCAATATCTTGATTCGATTTAACGAAACGAACATCATCGTATGAACATAACAAATCAATGTTCGGCATATTATCACAGCCATAAAAAGGTACTTGAATTTTAAAATTAAGCATACTATTCAGGGAAGTTATTTTGGCACGTATTTGTTGGCCCGCCAGTAAATCTAAACGGAGTTCTGAAAAGACGTTTTAAATAAAAGAAAAAAGAACCTTGAAAATCTCCGAAGATAAATACTATACAACAAGTGTATTGAACAGAACCTACCTGGACAAATTTCGGTTATTAAACCTTCTGTGCAGAGAGTTTGTTTGAGCGAGACCTTATTCACTTTGACATTGACATAGTACAAATCATGATTATTCTTCTCAATAAATTCACACTGTAGGGTAACACCTTGTGGCAAATATTTGTCCATACGATCGATAATATAGAGATGGTCGTAGTTGGAGACAATGCCGTCAAAGCCACACAAATATGCCATAACTGGAAAATCGGCAAAGCGTTTCTCGACTTGCCAAATATCTTCGGAGGTCACTGTGTACTGATTACCAAAATCTACGAAATGTACTTTATATTTACGCAACATTTGATTGCAGGCCATTATGCGAGCACGATAGATAATGTTGTCTCTGCGTTGACGTGCCATCACATACGAACCAATTTTGAGTTGTAGTTGCTGAAGGGGTAAATTGTGATAGAATTGTTGAATGTCTTTCATGAACCGTTCAAACTCAGCGGAGCGTGACTTTAGTTGCGTAAAGAATTGATGTGGCGATATCCACCAGGAAATAATGACTTCCTCACGACAGGGTGTTTCAAGAGGTTTAATGGGGAAGGCTTTGTTTAGGGGTGAAAATGTTATAGGTTTTTCTTTAGTCTGTTGCTGCTGCTGCTGCTGTTGTTCTGAACTGGTAGTGGACGCATTATCTGCTTGGTTTTTGTTAAGTTGTTCTTGAGATTTTTTGGAAGCTTCACTATTGGCTGAGGAAGATTTAATGCTGTTGTTAGAGCTGTTCAAAGGATTGTTGTTGTCTTTGTGTTTCGATTGCTGTGAGAAACCTTGTGGAGCATTCTGTGGTCTTTGCTGTTGTTGCTGCCTCTGCTGGCGTGGAGAATTCTGTTGTTGATTTTGCTGATAGTTTTGTTTATTTTGCTGTTGTTTTTGGAATCTTGGGGGCGTATTTGAATTTGAAGATGTTCTTTGATTATTATAACTACTTGTTGTACTGCGCTTATCACTTGATACTGAATTATTGGAACTTGTTATGTATTGCTGTTGCTGTTGATGCTGTTGTTGTTGCTGTTGTCTATTTGTGGGATAGTTTTTATAATAGTTATGTCTTCGTTGACCCTGCTGCTGTTGCTGTTTAAATTCGCTAGAACTAGAACGTGAATCTCTATTCTCAGTTGTCAATGAACTGTTTGAAGAACTTTGTTTGTCCCATTCTGAGTTGGATACTGATGTCGTATAACCTTGATTATTAATATTGTTATTACGATAGGGTCTATGTTGATGCTGCTGTGGATGTTGCTGTGTTTGTTGTTGTTGTTGTTTTTGGTGCAGCCGTTGTTCTTCACTTTGCAAGGTGGTTGAATTAAGTATTTGACATTTTTTACTTGAAGGCACAGAAGCGACATCTGTAGATGAAGCAATTGATGGTGTTTTGTTGTCATTACCATTTTCCGCCGGTGTTTTGTGATGACCATTTTGGCCATTCTGATGGGCAGCAAATGCTTGCATATTAAAATCTTCTTTTTCCAACGTCAGATACTGTTCAAAGGGCATCGACAATTTGTATAATTTTTTCATAACATTCAGATCTTTTGTGCACAGATTTACAAGATTAACACCATCGGGCTGTATGCGAAATACCTTAACAGTGAATGTTCTTCTTTGGCGATTCGATTCCTCGGCCAACATTTCAAATTGTGTTGTAGCCAAGTCTTTGCTTAATTCGTTGTTTTCAAAACCCTTTAGGCAGCATTGAACTGCCTGCCTGGGCAATTTTAAATGCTTCTCCGCTATAGTACTCAACAAATTTTTCGTCACCTTTTGCTCATAACCGAAATCTACATGCCTGACTATAATTGCTGTAGAATCAGCACGCATGACCTCTGCTCTATACCATTCGTTGTCGTATTTGACAATACAGGGAGCACCTAGAGCTAAATGATTGGGTACATTTTGATTTTTGTTGTAGTACAAAAACATATCGTCCATAAGCTTTTCAAAGGCCGGAATATTATCGACCTTTTGGACATAGAAATTCTTTGGTGAATCGATGTAACGTATTTCGACAATATCATTATTGCGCAATGCTTCCGCTTTGGCATAAACTAAACGTGTCTTTTGGATTTGCTTTAAAACATGCAGAATATTTTTCTCTTGTAAATAGAGCTCACAATATTGTACAAGGGGCGGGCCCTCCAAGGGCATTACTTTCAGTTTACAATTCTTATAAAGAACTAAATCCTTAAATGCTTTTTTTAAACTGTCATCAATCGGTTCTAGTTCCTTGTGGCCGGACAAGGTGAAACGTATGGCAAAAGCTTTGAATTTGAGAAATTCATCCGGTATCTCATACAGATCTCTAAAATGCACCAACTCTGCGTTGCCGTAATCGATGTAGGCCACTTTACAAGCTGTTGGTTGAACACCCGTTATTAAAGCTCTATAAAGTTGACCATCTTCGCTGTAACGTGCTATACAAGCTGTTCCCAACATTGGTTTCTCACTGAACTGTTTCAAATGCACCTTTTCAATTTGATTCATCATATCGGTCAAATCATCTTGTTGTGTTACCAATTGGACGGAAAATAAAAATGGACCATTCTCTACAAAACTTACACTAATATCGTACACTTCCCCCACAGATAAGGCATTCGATTTGAAAGTAGCTGGGGTCGTACGTCTGGGCGGTGAAAGCGGTGTTTGTTGCTGCGGCATATTCATGGCACTCAATTGTGTTGGAGGTGGAGGGCGTTGATAACGGGGATTAAAATAATTAAATTGTGGCACTGTTGTTGACATAACACCGGGTAAACTACTATAGGAACCAGCTGCTGCAGGCATGCCAGATGCAGTGGGTAATGGTGGAGGTGGATGTTGTTGATGGGGATGTTGATGTTGATGATGAGGATTATGTAGTTGTGTTGGTTGATATTGTAGACCAGTATACGGGATGCGGTTATTATGTAAATGTATACCTTCAAAAGAAGGAAAAGGGAATAATATAAAGTATTGATACTTTTAATTTACCCTGTTTTAAAATAGGCAATATATTTATAAATATAATATTAACCTTGCATCGTTGATCTCAGATTGCCAATCGCCTGGGGCATACGTGGTTGAACGGCCGTGGACTAAAAGTAAAAAAGTTTAAACAGTTTAAAAAAAATTTTTTCGCAAAGCACCCTGAAATAATGTTTTTTCCGTAAGTAATATGGAAAAAAATCTCTGTTTTAAATAAATAAAAAAATTAACACTACGAGGACAAGTAAATATTTCTTTATAAATGCATAGGATTATTTTTTTTTTATTTAGTTTAAAATAGTAGTATTAAGAATACTTTATAAAAAGCATATAATAATTTTTGACCAATTAATTAAATTAGCTCTAATAACAATTATTTTTAACATAAGTTATACATTTTCTTTTAAAAATATTTATATTCTCTTCATTTTTTACTTCATTAGGTAATTGATTAAATACTTGTAGACCCATGTAAAGCAGACATCTCTTCATTGCGTTGGTTTTAGCTCGATGTATTCTGAAATCATTTGCATTTCTGAGGTCATATGGTTGAATTTCGTTGACGTAAGTCAGTTGTTGTGTTAAATATTCTGGAGCCTTTCCTGTTTTCATTTTGTGGATAAACATACACGTATTCAGTTGTAGTCTTTGTCGTATATTAAGCCATTGTAACATATTAAGCATGAATTGTATAGGGGTATATCTGTTGCATTTAATTATTGACCTCATAGCTTTATTCTGTAGTTTTTGTAACCTTTCTATCTGAGCATTTGTACAGCATGTAAAAAGTATTGTTGAACCGAATTCAAAATGTGGTTTAATAATTGTATTGTATATATTTATTGCTGTTAATATTGAAATTTTATTTCTTGTTCTTTTAAAAAAGCCAATTTTTTACCAATTTTTTTACAAATATAATCCACGTGATCTTTAAAATTCATATTTTTATCTATTATAAAACCGAGGTATTTAATTTTTTCCACTTTTTCTATTATTTTATCATTTATTTTAAAATCTGTATTGTTATTCATATTTATTTCCATAATTTTAGTTTTATCTTCGTTAAGTTTTAGTTTATTCATTTTTAACCATTTACTTAAGTTTACTATATCACTATTTAATTTAATCTGACATTCTTCATCAGTTTCTGATATATTATATATGAGAGCATCATCTGCATATAGTATAATTTCACATTTTTTTGAAGCACATTAGGCATATCATTAATATATATTATAAACAACAGGGCACCAAGAAATGACCCTTGCGGAACTCCATATTCATTATTAATTGCAATTGATTTTACACTATTAACTCTTGTTATTTGATTTCTATTTGCCAGGTATGATCTAAACCAGTTTAATTCTTTATCTCGTATACCATAATTATATAATTTTTGTATCAAGATGTTTCTATCTATAGTTTCAAATGCCTTTTTAAAATCGAGAAATATTGCCATTATTTTTTCGTTTTTGTTTATATTTTTCCAATTATTGATAACGTAATTTACAGCCGTTTCACAAGAATATTTTTTTCGAAATCCTGATTGATATTTTGATAGATTATTGTTTAATTCTAGATATTATTCAAGTTGATTTTTTACCACTTTTTCGAGGATTTTTTCACATAATTTTAACGAATTTATAGGCCGGAATTCTTCGCACTTATTTGTTTTCGATACTTTTTCGATAGGTGTTACCATAGATGTTTTCCAATTTTCTGGGAATTTACCCGTTTCTAGTGATTTACTTACAATTTTAAGTAATATTTCACCAATTGTATTCCAATTATCTAATATCACATGAATATTTATGTTATTAAAATCCGGTTTCCTTTTTATATCTTTGCGGACGTTTTTTAATTCAAAACTTGTTATTTCACGAAACTTAAATATAGAATTTATCACATTTATTTGATTAATATATTGCACGTGTTCTATTTTATCTCTAATTTCCTTAATACTATTCACAAAATATTCGTTAAAATGATTTGCTATATCTGAATTAGTTTTATTTTCTATATTATCAAATATCACAGTTTTTATTAAATTTCTTTTATTTTTTTCTTTTATTTTTTAACACTAAATCTTTAAATATTATTCCACATTTGTTTCTGATCTCTTGTGTTGCATATTTTTTTATTAATATAGTTATTTTTTTTTTTTCATGTTCAAATCGGGTTTTATATGAATTTCTAGCTTTTTTATATTCATTCCATGCTTGATATGTGTTTACTTGTTTTATCTGTTTTAAGAACTTGTAAGTCTCTCTTGAACTATTTATTTTTTACATTTTTCTCATAAATTCTTTTATTTACCGAAAGTTTCTCTATCGTTTTCTCAATAACTTCATCAAATAATTTAACATTGTAATTAAGATCCTCTCTTTCTTCATAACTTAATTTTAGATTTATTTCTCTTTGGAATATGTTCCTTCTGTATTTGAAAATTTTTGTTATGTTTGTAGTATCGTTTGAAATATTTATATTATTTATTTTAATTTCTATAATTTCATGGTCTGATACTTTATTTGTATTGCTAACTTTTGCACTAATGTTTGCTATATTAGTTATAACGTAGTCTATTATTGTTTTCGAATCTTGAGTTATTCTAGTGTAATTATTTAATATCTGTTTCAGCCCGTTGTCATTAATTATGCATTCTATTTTTTTCTTATACAGACTCTCCTTCGACCAATCAATATTAAAGTCTCCAACAATAACAATGTCTTTATTTTTTTCACATAGATCTTCAATTACTTCCTCAAATACATCACAAAATTCAGCTTCTTGACTTCTTGGCGAACGATATACCCCTACTAATATCATTGAGTAATTCTTGCACTTTACATTATACGAGCTTATCCAGTATTTGAAATCACTAACTTTTTCATATAATAGTTTCACCTCCCACCATTTACTATAATAAATCATAACTCC
This sequence comes from Cistogaster globosa, assembly GCA_937654795.1. Classification (NCBI taxonomy): domain Eukaryota; kingdom Metazoa; phylum Arthropoda; class Insecta; order Diptera; family Tachinidae; genus Cistogaster; species Cistogaster globosa. The sequence continues at coordinate 77,865,017 of OW569407.1, forward strand.
ACCTGTTCTCGTTGAATTGGATAATGTTGCATAGTGGCAATATTCTGGTATATGTATTTCAGATTCAGGTGTGTTTCCGATAGTAATATAAAATGTGGTTTTTCCATATCTGCAATCACTTCGACCTGATTAAAATTGTTAATTAATCCTTGTACATTCGTATATAATCCATATAAGTTCTTTAATTATTATTCATTTATTCCCATTATTCGCTTTTTTAAATTTAATTTGTTTCTGTATACAGGACAATCTCTATCCGTAGTAGCGTGATTTTCATTTAAGCCTAGATTGAGTTTTTTGTTACTTCTTATACAATTGATACATTTATTTAATTGTTAATGTCAAAGTAGGCTTCTGAAAAATTTAGTCTTTAAATAAATCAATAAATTTCTGCCAAAACAATAAATTTATACAGTTAACACACGTTTGCGTACGCCAAAAATTTCAGGGAGCTGCAAAATATGCAATGTAGTCGGCTTAAGGAAATATTTAAATTCACGGAGAAAAGATAAATTAAATAAAAGTTGAATGTTATAGCATTCAGGTCATTTTGCATCAGAATGAAAATGAATGCTATAGCATTCATGTCCGAGAACGTGTTGTTAAAAATTGTTGAAAAATTAAAAATATGAAAGAATTAACTCTCAGAAGAAACCAAAATTACGTCAGAAAATCATAGCCAACAGTTATGGCGTCCAACTTATTATCCAAAATTGTCTTTTAGGAGTTTTTACTGTTTCTAAATTCTAAGCAAAAAGATAATTTTTTATGGCAATGCGTCATTTGTGTAATTAATTTAGTTTTTTGAACATCGTTACCGTCGACTTAAATAATTTCAAGCTTAAGTTTATCAACATGAAATTCAAAATATTTTATAGTCAAAAATCAGTGACAACGTTGTTGAATGCAGGCATTAAATGCACACAAAAGTTTTGGCCATCTTTTTAATTTTTGAATGTGACTAAAACTTTTTTCTAAACAATGAACGGTATCTCTATCAACACTGAAGGTCACATGACCGGTCAATAAGCGACCTGTTCTAGTAGGGTAAGGTGGCAGCGCCTCTACAACAATACAAAAGAAAAACAGGCACTTAAGTGTATAGTAAACCTTAGAACACAATTAATTACTGCACTTTTTTCTTACCCTTTTTTATAACGTTTTACCAAGATTCGTTTTTTGAATTGATTTAAAACTCTTTTTACAATTATTTTTTAAAGAATAATAAAAAAAGAAATTTTTTAATATAAAATTATTTACTTTTGACAGCTATTCCACACATTACAAAATTAAGCAAAAAATTGTCAGCTGCAGCAACGATGCCACCTGGTAAAATTTATTCACTTTGGTAATAATGAAGTCTGCTAATACGATAAAGACATAAAATTACAAATAATAAAAACAAACAAAAAATATTAAACGAAAACATTTCTTGCGTAAATAAGTTTAACTGCAAAAGATTACTTATTTATTATTGTTTTTGTGATGTACTCTATGATTCTTTCTAGTTTGTGTCTTTTAAAAAATTTCCTCTAATTAATTATTACTGTAAAATATTTACTGCTTTCTTTAAATGTAAATTTTTAATATGTCAAACACATTGACTAAAGATAATGACATGCTTTGGATAAGTATGAATAATGGCCAATCGTGAAACCAAATAATAAATAACAAAAAAATTAAAAACCTAAATTTCTTTTACCAAATCTTATTTAAAATGTATGCGACTAAAAATAAAAATAATAATTATAAGAGCAAGTTTATTTTGACCTTTAGTCTATTTAATTATATACATTCTTATCTAGGCATGCATGTATTCCATGCATTCATTCTTATTTCCATCAACGCAAACAAAGCAATTCAAAAACAATTAAATCTTTTTTCTAACCTAAAAAACACACACATTATTATAAAAAAGAAAAAAAGAAATGAATGCAAAAAATAATGAATACGAAAAACTAATAAGTAAATAATCGAATATACTTACAATTACCATCTTGGTCAGTACACCACCACTTTGACCAGCTGAAACCATATGCCCTACATTTGAATGCATATACAGTTGTTGATGAAATTGTGGATGTTGCAGTTGTTGTAAACGTGCTGATAAAGAACGGCCAGGAGATATTTGTTCACTTAATTGGTTATTTTTAGCACCTGTTGCAACGGCTGGAACAGCCTTGGCTGCTGTCTGTGCCACTGCCACAACATTGTTGTTGGAATTTTTATTGATAATAGAAGATGAAGAGGACGATGAAGAAGATGATGATGATGGTGGATTACGCATTTTACTATAATAATTATTGTTATTATTATTATGAATATTGATATTGTTATTCATATTGGGAGTAGGCATATTGTTATTATTTAATGCAAGTTGTTGTTGCTGCTGTTGTTTAAGTAATTTGGAAAAATGCTCAAACAACAAATCGTTTGCTATGGGTGCACCCATTTTCTTTTGATGTATCAAAAATTCAGCAATACTGAATTCTTTCCATTTCATTGTTATAAATTTAAATTGATTAAACTATGAAGAATAAAAGAAATAAACAAACAAAATAATTTCATTTATTATTAATTTTCTTTTTTTAGTTGTTTTAATTGCATGCAGTATATTAAGATGCGTTAATACTTACTTCCTTTATAATGGAAATCTCTACAGAATGATGTACCATCATTCGTAAAATTTCATCGAGCTGAGATTTCTTCCAGTCTTCACAAATACCCAAAACTATATATTGAGAGCACATAGTTGGAATATTTAGCAATTGTTCTGGATTTTCTGGAAACAATAACTAAAAATAAAATAAAACAAAACAAGAAATCAATTTAGAATGACAATTATGATAAAGTAACAAACGTTTTTTTTTTTTTAAGTAACAAAATTCATTTCTTAACACACATATTTTTCCGACAAAAAATAAGCTAAAATATGTTTTCAAATAACGCACAGTGGTGTGAAAACCAAAAAAAAAAAAGGAATTTAAGTCTGTAACTTCTAAACGATTAACCCGATTTTCATGAAACAAACTGCGATTTATAGAGAAGGACAAAGCTTTTCGTCTACTGTTTCAGTACTGGGTAGTACACAGCGCGTCCAAGTAGGCAACCTCGAATTGGAAAAATGTTTCAGAGCTCATAACTTTATCAAAAGTAAGCCAATTAAAAAATATATATATTTCTAGTATTTTATACAGATAGGTAAAGGAAAACCACAATTGGAATTGTCATATTATCTTTTATACTTTTAGAGAAATTCGACTTTTAAATTTAAAATACAAAATTTTTACTTTGGCATTTTTCGTTTTTTTTTTTATAAAAGCTTTAAGAAATAATTAGTACATTTTTTTTTTCTTTGACTTCATTAGGTTAATGGTAATAAGTTTTTTAATTTGAAATTTCTTAAAAAGCTAAAAAAAAATTAAAATTTTGGTACAAAGAGTATTTTCAGTTTTTACGCAGATTTTTAACGTGAACTTATCAAATTTCTAACTTTTTCATCAAAATAAAGTCTTGTTTTCTTACGGAATTCTGGTGAAGCTTCTCACACTCAGCATTGTTCGAATGTGGGGAATTTTTTAACTAAATTCTAAATGTTTCGAGACCGTAAAAAAATTACACGAGTATTTTCATTCTTTTTATAACCAACAAATCTAGAGCGAATGGTTTTTAGTAATTGGACAAATTTTGTAGACATTCTGCGCAGAAATTGTGTCCAGGAAGGCAACTGAAGAAAAAACTACAAATCTTTGGGAAAAAAATGTTTTATTTACACAAAAAATAATATTTTCATTTTTTGTTTGCCAAAATTTGAAATGATTTCAATTACGTACATATTGCTCTTTAATGTAATGAAAACCTGATTTAATATCTTGTATATGTTGGAAGATATTAATTCACCTTTTTTCTAATATTTATTTTGCATAAAGATTTTGCAGCAATAAATTAATAATTTTTTACAGCTTTCAAAAACATAAAAATGTATATCTTTATTCACCTGTTGGTATCAACATAAACAAACTCTTGTTTTTTTTTATCCATCATATTATGCTATAAAAATGTGTGTCATAAATACTTACATACATATATGTATGTACAAAATCGCATAAGGTTTATATCTTTATGTTCCAATTTTCAACTGTTTTTCAAAATTTTCCATAGCAAATTTTGTATGCATTTTTATTGCCTGTTTGTCAAACTTACACGTGCGATTATTTCATGCCATTTTTTTTCAATTCTCTTTCAAAGTTTCAGCGAGTTTCATATTGTCCATATACTATGAAATTTTTCATGTCATTTGATTTTGTACGTTTCGCTTTTAATTTGATATTCGTTGATGTAGTTGTTTGTGTTATTTCAAATAATACACAAAGAATGTGATAGAAACTTTGTTCTACACAGTGATAAATATTTCCATCATCAGTGATTGTCACTTGATGGATGAAATGATGTTCACTGTTCTTGTAGGGATGCCTACCAGTATCTGTTTTTGCAAGAGAGCAATAAAGCAGCTGATTCAATATTGTATCATACGTTTAATTCAATAAAAAATGAAATAAACACAAACACTAGCAATAGGATATAGCCATGAGTCAACATTACGATCTGCAATGATTTTTAGAGTCAAACCGTAAGAAAAACACAATAAAACCCTTTCCAATTGCGCCATTCACCCGTGTTAACATTATGCTAAATTCTTGTTATGGATGTGACCGTTAAAATTTAACCAAGTAAGAGATTTCAAATTTGAGCTATTTTATTATTAAATAATTTTTTATACGAAGTTGCGAGCTTTTTTACATCCTTACCGACCACTTTTTATAGATTCCTAGTCACATAGGAATCGATTGAAATGAATATGTTAATAAAATCACTACAATGTAGACATAAATTCCACTATCGGCTTGCACCGAAAAGGAGGTCAACCGTTCAACAGCCTTTTCTTCATGACAAATTTGCAGGAACAACTCTCAATATGGCGGTCATATTTAAAATATTACTCCTACAGTAAAAAAACCTCCATGGCTCAAGAGCTCTAGATTTCTCCTGAAAAAATCACTTAAATATTGAGAATAAAGGTTTATCGCATAACCTGCAAATATCATGTATTTGAAATCAATATCGTAATTGATAACCTTGTAATCTTTTGGAGTTATCTCATTCAAAGTTTTAAGAAATTTTATGTTTCAGGGCATATTCTCAAAAAGATCAAAAATTGAGTTTAGTGCAATAGTCTATTGCAATTGTTAATATTTAAAATGTATTAATGTCTGTTATATGTGAATTTTTATTATGTGTTTTGTTTTAATCCTATTGTACATTGCGCTAGTCGCAATTTAGTTTTATATTTTTGTATTTTTTTATAAATTTTCTACTGAATTTTACTTGCAACTTTGTCAAATAAAACGATTCTTTACATATATATTTCAATTTTATTCATTACTTTTAATGATTTTATTTTCTAATCTTGTTGAAATATTGAAATTTAATATCATATTATTTTTTCGCTATATCTTTTGTAATACGAGCACATATGGTCTTGGCTTGCCGGCGCCTTTTTTCTTTATTTTATAAATTTATTTTGTAAAATGTTTTGTAAATAAATAAATAAAATATAAAAATAATAATAAAAAAAAAACAAAAACAAAATAGAAAGTTTATAGATGCATATTGTTAGCTTGTTGTAGAAAGTTCGTCAGTCACATTTTCAGTATTTTACAGGATACCAAAAAGGTTATACAAAGTTAAAAGCGCTTAACATTTCAATCGATGTCTTAAATCGTCTTTAACTTGATCATGTTTGAAAAAGCGTATTTAACTTTTGCACAAAGGTGTATTTGATAGTGGTTAATTAGAACAGGGCCTTTCTAAGTTTACGATATAAGTAAAATGTATTTTTTAAGCTCGACAGAATTTTAAATTATATAAATAGTAAAATAAATTAAAGTCTAATTCAAATCATCAATATACGATATTATCATTTGAAAATGTTTAACGAAGCCACAGAAAATAATCGAAAAGTGTCAAATCGCACGAACTTGAAAGCCAGTTGACACGTTCGTTTTTCAAAATCAGCTTATCGTCCAATTTTGAATTTAAATAGACAGTGGTTGTCGTGCGTATGGCAATTAGCTCCATTCTTTTGAAACCACGTTTCGCCCGAATCAATGCCGACCACATTTTCAAAAAAAAAAAAAGAAACGTAGGTCATGGTGCTAATTGATAACCTCTACCAAAGAAATAAGGTCCAACCAATGCCACGGGCGTGTAAATCAAATCAAACCATTCACATTTTTGGACGTAATGGAGTATTCAGTGTCTGTTCTGAATTGGTCATTTTATTTTATTTATTTTATTATTTTATTTTATTTTTTTTATTTTTTTATTTTATTTTATTTATTCACCCCTATCGCGAATATTTTGGGAATAAGTTGTTTGGGAGTAAACGTGTATTCCCATCCTTAACAAATTGGTACCGGGAATTTTTTGGGACTATGAAGTCTACTGTGAGTATCATGAGACTAACAATTTCGATTTTGAATTGTTTGTTTTGATTTATAAATAGTTTGATTGCTTATAAAAGAAAAGTCTATTTTTTGAAGAAAACTTGCCTCCTAGAGGTAAAATGTTTCCAGTACCCACCGTATTGAAATCGGCTTGCACCTTAACTTTTTTGGCGAAAGGCAGCTATCAAAAGGGGGTGGGCATATAAATCGATGTCCGCTTAGCACAATCTAAATTTAGCGAAGTGCTAACAGAAGTTTTCTTCCCCCAGTGGATTGTATGGCCATCTGTTGATAAAAAGAAAGAGATTTCAAAAGGTTTTTAATCAAAATATCGAATACCAGAAATGGTAGGCTGTATAGACGACACACATGTGAGGATCTTCGCTCCGTCAAGAAACCGGCATTTATTTTATAATAGAAAAGGTTTCAACGGCTGTACAGAGTAGGGCTCAGCACATTTCAAAATTTTGCCACATCCTCTTTTTTCTTTTTTTGAAATCCCTTACCATACGCTGGCTGCGCGGACATGGCTTCCACAAAGCAAGTGCTTTGATCTTTATAAATACTCCTTCAATAAAATAAGTTTAATAAAGTTGGACATTTTAAAACAGATATGTAGCAACTTACATTTGTACTTCTTGTTCCCAATAACAATTTTTGTGAATTAATTTTGTAAAATAGTTGTTGGGAGTAAATAATCGCGATACCATATTTTTTACAAAAAAAAACATTCATGATAGAAAATCATAAAATTTGGGAGTTTTGTCTTGGGAACGTTCATCGCGATAGGGATGATTAACTCACTTTTGTATCTTCTATAAGATGCACGAATTGATGACTGACTTTCACAGTTGCATTGTTCGAGCGTCAATCTATTCAAAATGATTGTTATGAAGGCAAAATTTATTGCAGTATGACAGTTCGTTTCTTTTATAAGTTTTATAGGACTTAGAAAAACTGTCTATTATGGTGAAATAAAATGTATTTCAAATTTTGTTATACCAGCAACACAGCACAAAAACGATCGTTTCTGGACCAAAAGCTGCAACTAAAAACCCTGTGTTGTTTAAGACGGCTTTTTACCAGTTAAACCATCTTTGTTTAAATATTGATTGATTGATTGCAATGATGTTCGCTTAAAACATACACCGGCGAATGTAACGAATGAATATTCGCATACAAAATGAACTTCAAGACAAATTGTAGTAAACTTTCACTTAGAATAAAGAAAATTAAAATAATTTTTTTTTTTTGCAGATAATATATGGATGGACGGTTGATTTAAAATCCTAATTAATTTGCTTGTGCTTTTTCGTGAAAAATTGGTTAATTTTTATATTTTATGACTTGACTTATGGTAAAACTTTTTCTAACAAAGACTCTTTCCAATCGGATCTTAGAAAATATCTTGAATTACCTTAAATACTTAAAGTTAAATGAACTTCAAACTTTCAAACAGAATGTTAAAACAATTCCAAGGTAAGAATTCAAAAACAAATTAAAATTAAACTTAAATATAAACATTCCAAGTCAAGCAAAAAAATAAAAAAAAAAAAAAATAATAAAATAACGAAAAATAACACGCAAAGCAATATTCAGACAAAAGGTAAATAATATAAACAGACTTTGACTCGGTTATTTATCAATTTCATTTTTTTGTGCCTCATAAGTAAGTCCCCGGCCAGACGTGCAATTTTTTTTCTGCCTTGACTGCTTAGATTTTAGAGTCTTTCAATTGTTGCACATCTCGACGAATACGAGGTAATACGTCTGTTATTTAAAGTCTGATAATGAAATACAACTCGAAACTTAAAAAAGCATGAAATAAATAAATCAGGCCAAGCTGTGTATTTGGCCAAAACAGGATTATGTAATCTTTATAACTTCGGTTGTGACTCATGGAGTATGAGCGCTTTTGTTTTCTCATTTTAAAATCAGATGTTCTCTAATCTATCTAGTAATTCAGAAATTTCAGTATCATGGCTTTGTGACAACTTCAGACACAGCTGCAAATCGGCTGTTACATCTGGTTCACAATCTTCAAGATGAATGAACAGATAACCGGCATTAAAAGTCACGCTGTGTCGACATCACAGACGAAGTATCCTATAAAAAAAAATAGCCAAATGTTAATTATTTTGTATTTGCTTGCTTCACAAATGTCGCCATTTTCTAAGTTCATACATAAAAGATTAGTGTGAGGACTTTTGCACCACCCTTAATGATTTTGTTATGGTAACTTCATATGTTTAATTCTTTAGTTTCCCAGAGAATTATATTAATGAAATACCTATTAAAAGATCTACATTTCACAAAGAGGCCCTGCCCTTTATTTGAAGTGACGACACTTACTCTTAATAGCTGTAACTATAAAATAGTCTTACCTTGTACTGCATCGTTGCATTTGCACGCATAGCTGTTTTTCGACATATTTTTTTATATTTCTTTTAGCAATTTACTGATAAACAAAAACAAGCGTCATAGTTGCATTTATAACTCACGTTATGTTCCAAACTTTATTCAGTTCAGTCCTGATCATACAGAAAGTCGAAAAAAATCTATTTAGTATTTTACCTTTGAAAACATATCTCCAGAGAAAATAGATCAAAAACTGTGTGCTCTTTAAATGTGACCTTAAACGCTCCAAAAGAAATATTATTTCTGAAAAAAATAATTTTCTTTTACTCTACCACCAGTTATTGGATCATCTCTGAGAGAAAAATGATTACGCTAAGAGTTCATGAATATGCATTATTCCAGCTTTCTACTGACCTCAGCGAATAAAACAATAAATTTAGAAAAAATGTGACACCACTGACCACAACTGCACCTATATGTAGATGTATTTTAATAGAAATACATACATATGTATTTTTAAGACCTGCTTAATATGTATTGCAATGATGAAAGAAAGGTCTAACCAGCGTCACCATCAACGGTCATATATTGAGTAATATTTTAAGTTATAAAAAATAATATTAATTAAAATAAAAATAATTTAAAATCAAGTGCGATCAGACTGACGATACGTAATATGAGTATGCACTCCATATATGACATCAAAGAAATAAATATACTTGACGATCGATCAGCATATTAATTAGCCACATAAATCAATGAAGCCTAACCAGTTAAATGTACAGGTAGGTATATTTTATTTAAAAACTTTGTAAATTACCTAAATGAAATTAAATTAAACAAATAAATTGAAAAAAAATGTACTTACCTCAACACTGGCCACTGTTGCAATGTGACCATAATCCATAATTTCGATGTCTACTTTTGGAGTTGTTGTTAGAGGAGCAACTGATGGTGCAGCAACAACTTTAAGAATGCGTGATCTTACAAATTCAAAATCTGCCGGAGCAGCACCATTGATGCGTTTGTATAGACACATGGTACCAGGTAACAGTACAGCCAGCTGACGTGCTACTGGCCATGATGAATCAATGGTATAGCATGATGTTAATAGCTTTTGAACTTGGCTACGCACTACACCCATAGCATCGGGATTAAGGTGACCACTGATCTTAAGGTATGGTCCCAAAGAGTCGACGTGTGTAATAAAGAGACGTTTGCGTTCATTGTTGCCGCCTGTGCTAGGAGTAGCACTAGTTTCGTCATTTGTACGAGGAGTTTGTTGTAATGATGCCGTCGTGCCAGTCGACGACGTTGCAGCTGAAACCTGAGGAGTGTTCATATTTCCACGATTTTTTTCACTTCAATTTAAATTGAGTATTTAAATTTTTTAGTTATTTTTATTGCATTCCTGTTGTTCTAAAATTATCTGTTGTTTAACCCACCGCGCCAAGAATATTCAAATGGTGGCTTTATTTCTTTATTTCTTTATTCGAGTGGCTTTTTTGCGAAATTTGCAGTTTCACTGATTTTCTTCTTCTGCTTCTTTACCAGTTCTTTCACGTTTTTAATTTGCGGTTTTTCTATTCCAAGTTTTTATGCTGTGTTCGCTGATTTTCTGAGGAATAAAAGCAACAATGAAAACGTTTGTTAAAACAGTGAAAAAAAATAAGACACCAAATTTTTTTTTTAATAAATTGTTTGGCATATTGAAAGTTTGTTCATTGTGCAATTAGAAAAACCTTAATATTGTAATGAAAAGAAATTTTTTATTTAATATTAAAACTGTTTCTCACTTTATGGTAAAATTTTGCTTGAATTCAATAAATAAATCGACATACATTAACACATGCACATCTACACGAAATATTTGTTTAAAGAAAATGAAAGAGAAAGAAACAACATTTACCGTTAGAATTTACAGATAACACTAGGTCTGTTCAGGGTTACCGTTCACCCTACTAGTCGCAATTTGACCCTTTTTAGCGGTCTACGACTTTTGCAACTTTTTCATTTTTGGGACTTTCTACCTTTTTTGTAAAGTTTCTTACAAAAAAACATTTAATTTCCAGTAAATTATAAATAGCATACGACAAGCTTAAGTAACGCTGTTAAGCTGGATTCACCCATTGTAGTTTGACGTGTTTCTTTTTAAGAGAGAGAGAGAGAAACACGTCAACAAGGCGAATCGATTACCAGGTGGCAGCGTAGGCGAATTCAGTATTTTTTCCTGGCGTACACCACTGTCAAACTCCATATATAAAAAATTTGTGTATATTTTTATATATGGAGTTCGACAGTCGTGTATACCAGCAAAAAATACTGAATTCGCCTACGCTGCCACCTGGTAATTTATTCGACTTGCACGTCAAACTACATATAAAAAAATGGGTGAATCCAGCTTTAGTATACATAAAAATATGTATAGATGCATGTGTATATGTATAATGCAACTGCATAACTTATGATACATATATGATAAAAATGGATTCTGTAATGAGCTTTTTGTTTTGCTTCAATTGTTTTTTTATGATTTTAGTTAATAATAATACTAAAAAAAGATTTGCGACTTTTTTTCTCAAACGACTTTTTTGTGCGACTTTTTTATAAAAAGACCTTTTGTGCGACTTTTCAAAAATTCCTAACGGTAACCCTGGGTCTGTTCAGTAATTTTACCAGCAAAAACTAGCAACGAGAGCGAAAATAGCAAAGAAAATTTTTGTGGCTTAGGTCAGTTTAGTCAAATACTTGACGATAAAAGCGCAACTACTACTTTTACAAATGTTTGATATTTCCTGACTAGTATCAGTACGAGGATCTTATAATTCCTAATAAGTTGTCGAAAAACGAAGCAAAAATTTTTTTCTGATTTAGTGGTTGCGTCTTTTTGGTCAAACATTGACTAATCTGACCGTCCCCTAAGACTTAAAAATTACTAAGTAAATTTCAAAAGCGTTTATTATGTTATTTCTAATAAACATTCTTATTCATACCTACATGTGTATAATTAAACACCGAAAAAAGTACATTGCATTGAATGTTTTATCATTTGCTTGTTTACTTTTAATTCTAAAAACAACACAAACACCTGCAAAGCTCGAAGATTCTACACCAAATTTCTATTAAAAAAATTACAAAATAATAATATTTTTATATTCTTTTAACAGTCAAGTACCTGCATTTTCTTTAATGTTACAAAAATTTCTTTTATCAGGTATTTATTTTGTAAACAAAAGTAAGAAATAGCTGTAGACTAATTCTTGCAAGTAAAAACTTTACCAGTCACTGCCATCCCTAAATTAGCGCGTAAAGCGCAAGATATCTGTCAAAATTTCTAATGTACATACAAAATGTATGAAGCATCCCTAAATAGCACGGCGTCAACGCTTAGCAATTGGAAAATCCAATTTTGACAGCGCGTAAGGTAGTGAAGTTGTCTGCAAGCTACTCTTGTTTACATATTTTTTTTGCAGTATTTAGAGAAACAGTAATGACATTTGAGTTCTTTTCGGGTTTATCTAGCGTTTTTATCACTGTTTTGCATTTCATTTTATAGGGTTTTATTAAAAATGATAAGTTAACATTACTGTTCACAACAAAACGTCGCGCTTTTATTTAGGTATGTCATTTCAGCGTAAAAGCCATGCATTATTTTGCGTCGAGTCTTACGAGCTAATTTAGGTATGGCTGTCAGGAACTTGAATTTATATATGCGAGCCGTCTATGCCAGGAAATCCCGTTTTCTCAAAGAAATAAAACTTACATTCAGCCTTCTCTTTCTCAGTTATTTAAAATTTAATAAAAAGTTCGCAGATGACTCTTTCCAAAACATCGAGTATTTCTTTCTTCCAAAATTAAGGATAAAGTTGGTTGGGATAATCCAAGATTAAAATCATTACCAACTATTGATTGGTATGAACCTTGAGCCAAGAACCGCAATGTTGTAGCTAACTTTAACGTGTTGCAAATTGATGTTAAACGAATGGCGCTTCTCATTAAAGGCTCCATGTTTCTTAATACGAATTTAAATGCCTTTTTATTCAGTCGAAAATATTCAACAAAACTGTTTAAAAGGCACAAAAATAAAAAGTTTAATTTTTATTATTTTCTTCATTCCTGCTTTTATTTGATTCAAACATAAAAATTTTTTCACAAAAACGTCACGTCGACGTCAACACCTGCGCGCAAATCAATTCCAACTGAGTGTCGAGTTGACGTCTGCGTCGAACAAGATTGACTGTGGTTGACGTCGACAACGACTTTCGTAATAGAGCTGATTATTTTTTAAATTTCTCTGGCTATACCACACCCCCGACGACATTAAAAGAGTATAAATCCGTTTATATTTCTATGTTTAAGATGCAATATTTTCTATGAGACACATCACTGTGCGTCGTGACCATCTGCATATAAAAGCTAAATAAATTAGTTTATTATTTGTATAGATATGTAGGTATTTAGTTTTTTTTTTTTTTTTTTTTTGCTTACGACAACGAATTTTTTTTATACACATACGTATGTATGTATGTAGTCAACATAATTTATAACTTTTATGCACACAAACTTATATACATAAGTAATATACTTATGCTTGTATGTATCTTGTCATTTAAACAGCTGATCAGTAAATATGAAATATTTTAACAATTGATCTTGAAGTTAAAAAATATTAATTTAAAACATCAATATAAACACAATAACAACTGTGTATTTTGTGTTTTGTTTATCCTTTACAGCACTTATGCATACAAACATACAGGTTCACAGCTGCTCGCAATCACGGGCAAGTATACTTCACAAACGAACACCAGTATTGACAACTGACTGTATGAATTGTTTAAAATGGGGAACACAAAAATAAAGAAAAGTTTCACACTTTATACTGGTGGCGCTTATTTTCGATGTATGGAGTTTGACATATTTTGCAATGGCGAAAATGAATAAGTTCGCCACTGTCACCATCTGGTACATGATTTCGCCATGAGCAAGGCAAATTAAATACTAGGTAACCGCATCAGGACAAGAACAAAAAACGCGTGTATTTTGTTTGTGTAAATATAAGTGTACGTGTTAGTAAACAGTGATGAATAATATAAAAAAACAGAGAAGAAAATGAAATTTACTGAAAAAATTCTGCTTCATTTCATTTTTCCTTTGGTGTCTTTCGGCATATTGAACAAAGTTCCACTGCCGCACATTTTGCAAACCACTCAAATATTTCTTAAAATATTTTTTATAAATTTACATACATAGATTTTGATAATAAAAAATAAACAATTTTTTAAAATGTTTCTCAAAGAAACTCCTTCTTTCAATAAATGTTATTTTTTATTTGTTTTAATTTATATTTTCGCCGAAATTGGGCACACACACTCTTTTTACACAACGGTTTGTTTACACATTCACTATTTAAAAAAAATGAATTATTTAAAAAATTTTATCCGATTTTAATATTGAACATTTTTTCGTGTTTTTAAATGGCGCGCCAACAAAAACTAAACAATTTTTTACTTTGGTTAGGAAAAATTTGTTAAGCGAATTCGATCACCTGGGCTATCAATTTTACCTAGTATTCAATTTGCCTTGGTCATGAGTATATGAGATTTGATTGAGAGTCGGGGATTAGACAAGTGACGTCGATTTTTGAAAGTAAGCCTTTAGATTTTTAGTTGAATAAAAAAAAACAAGCGTTCAATTTTAATAACAACAGTTTTTTTTTCCAGTCTACCCTAAATACGAGCGTAAGACGTTATTTAACTGTCAAAATTTCTCATGTGCATACAAAATGTATGAGACCAACCCAAATAGCGCGACGCTAACGTTGTACAATTGAAAAATCCAATTTTGACTGCGCGTAAAAGTTGAAGTTGGCTGCAAAAGAAGTGTTGTTATTGTTTTTTTGTTTTTTGTGGTATATACAAAAGTATTTCCAACAGTAATGACATTACAGCTACTTTAAGGTCAATTTCGCGATTTTATCTCTCTTAATTATTTTAATTTTGTGGTTTTTAGCAAATAAGATAAGAATCAATACTGTTCGTTTCACAACGTTGGCGCTCTTATTTAAGTTACTCATTACACCGTAAAAAGTAGACGCTAAATTACGTCGTGCCTAACGCCCGTATTAAGGGTGGACTGTTAGGCATGTTTTGACAATCGCAAATAGCTTAAAACTTGCGATGCGAGTTAAAATTAAATGAGAGGTGACTTCAGATCGCAAGCACTTACTAAGGTGAAGTTATGAATTTTTCTTAAAATAAACTTTAAAACGACAGTAAAATTATACAGTTATAAAAATTATTATATTATCGTTTTTTTCAAAGAAAATTATTTTAATTTTAACACAAAGTCGTAAATTGTTTGTTTTGATGTTTTCTTGAGTGCTAGAGATTTTATAAAACAAGCGGTTCTACTTGATGTTCAAACGGTTGAAAGAATAGTCGGTAATCAATTAAAATATCGTTTATTTTACTTTTACATTCTTATAAAAATAATCGGTGTCTACTAAATGTGTGATTTAAGTGTTAAGAAACATTATTAGATTTATTTAAATTGCTTTTAGGACGATATGAATTCTGAACGTGTATGTAATAATATAATATAAAAAATACACACACATTTTTTATATATGGAGTTTGACAGTGGTGTACGCCAGCAAAAAATACTGAATTCGCCTACGCTGCCACCTAGTAATCGATTCGCCTTGCTACTATTTCTCTTTCTATTTTTGACATTTCCAACCACAAAGCAACAGTAAAATGTCATGTTGTTTCTTCAATAGTAAAGTCGCTATTATCTAGTAAAATAAATGAACCTTGCAACATGCGTAAAGCGGCTATTAGAACTACTTTATTTAAGCGATTCCATCGATTGAACTAAGTAAACTATTTCATACTTTTAAGTAAACCTAGTTCATTTTTTAACTATACTTTGTATTTGAACTACCAGACAAGATAAACTAGAATCCATGTCTTTTTTTCTTGTTGACTATTTCCGGCATGAAATTAGTGCTGCCACGCATTTAATTTAACATTCGTTATGGCAATGCTACAGTATTGTTGCCATCATTTTTAAAAAGAACATTTGAACTAAAAGAGCTTTGAACGAAAGAAAGCGTTTGAAATAGAAGTTGAAAGTTGAACTAAGAGAGATTTTGAACTAAAGAGAGCCTTTGGACTAAATTTTGAACTATTTCATTTTCAAACTTTGTACTAAAAAGAGCGATCACTAAATTCAAGGCGCATCAAACAGGTGACTGCATCCGACCATGTGTTCATCATATGTTTTAGCTTTTGCGTGTATTTTGTTTATGTAAAAACTAATTCGAGCTGTCAAAAACTATACGTTTTTGTGTAATGTGTATATGTATTTGTGAAAAATAAGAAAGCCACTAAAAATATATTGGAATACATACACACATATTGCCAGACGTTTTTGACAGCTCGAATTAGTTTTTACAAAAACAAAATACACGTAAAAGGTAATGCATTCACCTGGTATTATTGCGCCATGGTCAGAACATGTTAAACAAAAGTTGCCGTATGAGAGTGTTAGAATATCGCTAACAAATATACAAAAGTTACCTATACAAACTTTTTAACAATTTTTTTAAAATATCAAAATTGACATATCCAAGGCGAATAAATTACCAGGTGGCAGCGTAGGCGAATTCAGTATTTTTTGCTGGTATACACGACTGTCAAACTCCATATATAAAAAATGTACACAAATTTTTTATATATGGAGCTTGACAGTGGTGTACGCCAGCAAAAAATACTGAATTCGCCTATGCTGCCACCTGGTAAATTATTTCGCCATGGACATATCACAGTCCGATAGAGAATTAAAAAGTATAAGGGAACGTATATTTATTTTTTTGCTAAAGTAAAAAAAGTTCATACATCCTATACAGATATATGTATCTAACAGTTTTGTAAGGAAATTGATTTCAAATAACAATAACTGGAAACAAAGCTACATTCAAAATGACTTTGTCCTATATGCCAGTTTATCTGCTGAAAATGATTTGACATATGGTTTTCACACCAAATATTTCGCGACGACAACTTCGAAGTTTTATATCAATCACTTTCAAGATTTGCAGCTAGTGAAAACTGCTTTTTTAAACAGTGGAAAAACTTTAATAGTCCGAAACCAACACGCGCGTAGCGTTCCATTAAAGTTGTTCAGGATATTTATGCTTTCTGTAAATCTCTCCAAATTTTATGTATTAAATTTTTATCTTTCAATAACCAACTCATAATTCTTCTTGTTTTTATTACACATACCTACACCTATACACCTGTTTATAAAAACCAATTGTTGCGCCAACTTTTTTGAAAAAAATTACAAAGATTATGATTTTCGTGGTTACTAGGACATGGTTGACCCCATTGTACTGTTATATAAATCGCTAAATTAGTAACACTACTATGTATATGAATATGGCTATGTATAGGAAACATAAATGTAGTAGTAGAGATAAATGGAATGAATAAAACTCTCGTCCTTTAACCATCAACTGCAACGGTTCCCATTTATAATAATACTATGCCAAAAAAATGGTTATGCCACTAATGTACAGTTTTTTCAACCGTCTGAATTTTGAAGACAGTAAATAGGACATATATTGACGTACGCCGACGGTTAGTTTATAAAAATTATACCTATAATTATATTAAGGGAAAATGGAAAATTTGGGGCTGACCTATAGCTTCGGAGTTACGGGCCTCCAAAGTTTGTATGTACAGTATGGCATATATCGAGTATTTTGTGGTGAAATGAGGCAATATGGGTATCAATGAAAGGGTCATTTTAATATCTATTCAATTAAAAAGGAAAATATTTTAAATTTAAAAAAACAGGTAACGACCAATAAATAAAAGGTTTTTTAATGCAAGCATAATTCCTATATCAAATAAATTACGTTTATTGACAATATTATTCGAAAACAGATTTAGCAGAAAATCTTTATTAAGCGAAGTCGGTGTGGGTCATACCATAGAGGAGAAAATCCTTGCGCCCGGCCGAAGGATGGCTACGCAGAAAATATTTAGTAAGCGAAGCCGGTGTGGGTCATACCATAGAGGAGAAAATCCTTGCGCCCGGCCGATCAAGTTATGTTTATATAAAAAAAAAACATTTTGGTCGTTACATGTTTATTTAATTTTTTTTTTTTTTTTTGATATTTTCCTTTTAATTGAATACATATTGAATTTACCTTTCCAATGATACTCATATTGCCTCATTTCACCACCAAATACTCCATATATGCCATACTGTACGTACAAACTTTGGAAGCCCGTAACACCGAAACAAAGGTTTGCCGCCAAATTTCTTACGTTTTTTACTTTGCACCCTGTAGGCAACTTTTTTCATTTTGGAGCGTCATAATTATTGTTTGAACGCCTACACTACAGAAGCAATTGAAAACTAATACGAAAGCATTGTCTGACATAAACATGGTGTAGGTTCGGTTCACATGAGATCAACTGTTATGAGAAACAGGTTTTTTATCCCGTAATTTTCTATAAATTTAAAACTCTTGGTAACCCTATTATTTATAATAAACCCACCTTAGCTTAAGCAAAGACGAAACTGAAGTAACAGGGCGAATAAAGATGTTTTAGTTTAGCCACTCCTTAACTTTACCATTTAAAAACAATTTTTTTTATTGTTAAAAAAAACTCCGCTTTTGGATTTCAGATATATTTTGCTTTTTCTCTTTAGTTTTTTTGTAACTTTATTGTGCACTACAAATCTTTTCACCAAAATTTCAGTATAATTACTTTGATTAAGAATTGCAGTATATAATAAATGATTTCGTTTATGGAATTTTTGAAATGCAATTTTTACTTTGTAACATTAAATATTTATTAAATTATTCAGGAATCTCTAATTAAAACACTTACACAAATGCACGCATTTTTTCTTGGATTGGGCAGTATGTATGGAACAGCTGTGTGTGTTTCCTCTATTTGTTTTTGCAATTCAATGTTTTTATTCACTTTGTCTTCTTCATGTATTTTTGTTCGTTTCATTTATTTCACTTTTTATCTGTGCTAATTATTCATCATACTTTTTTTCAAAAGTCAAAGAAAAAATGTCGTCGTGGATTATTTTTACTTCTTTATAAATTAAAATTTTTCTTTTTTAATTTAATTAATTCAGTCTTTTAAGTTACAAAAGTATAAAACTAAATTTTTCGTTTTTAACGAAAGTGTATGCCATAAATAAAATGTATGGAAGTTATGATGTGAGAAAATTTTCTTTTCTATATTCGTGAGGCGTAGATAAATGGCTAGCTCCCACTTTCACGTGGAGTTAAGCCAGTACCGTATGAGTTTTCAAGCGTTACCAAATGTTCAAATAATTATAATTTTAACGTTTTGATATTACTTTCGTACAAATGCATTTTTTATTTAATTATATAGGCAAAATAATAAACTTAAGAAAACAAAACTCCAAAAATGATTTTCTCCTCTTTATGCGCAAACTTAAACACACGTCCCCCTTCATAGAAAAACTGAATGACGACTAAATCACAGAGTACTTTGCACGGTACAATTATTTTCCAAAATAAATGTTCCTTGGTACTTTTTGTACTAAACAAATTTTTTGCTAAGTTGGTAGCAAGGCGAATCAATTTCCCAGGTGGCAGCGTAGGCGAATTCAGTATTTTTTGCTGGTATACACGACTGTCAAACTCCATATATAAAAAATTTTTGTATATTTTTTATATATGGAGTTTGACAGTGGTATACACCAGCAAAAAATACTGAATTCGCCTACGCTGCCACCTGGTAATTTATTCGCCTTGGTTGGTAGGCTCATTAAGCCAATACATATAACAGCTAGAATTTGTGCAATTTCGTCTAAACTCTGTACAGTCAGGGCCATATAAAATAAAACACCTTATATTAAATCAAAACGAAATAACATTAAATTTAGACACAATGAACCATAGTCAAAGTCATAACTTAATTTAAAAACGTTTTATTATATTTTTTTAATACATACTACAGAATCAGCTTCAGCTGTGTGCCACCAGAAATAAAAAGGATGTTTGCAGACAATCTGTGACAAAAAATTATAAGGTGAAATAAATACACATCCCTAAATAAAAAATCTAAAAAAATTTAATTCGCTAAAAACAAATGAGAGAGTCAAATTTGTGTCGGAATATCGGTACCGTTGACTGTTGTGTTTCTACACTTAAGAATAAGAAGAATAACAAATACCTTGGATGTAGTGGTGACATATATACACAAGTGAAAGGACTACCAACAACTACCATTAATGAAACTATTTTTAGACATGATTTGTTTTTTAAGCCAAGATTTTTGGCAAAGTTTGTAGAAGACATATTTAGGGTTATACAGCTGAACGCAACTGATGAGATTTTGACGAAATTGTATAGTTTTCATCAAAAGTTTATTGTAGAAAAAAAGATCAAGGCCTTGGACCTATAGTAGCTAGAGAGAGCAACAAGTTGAAAATTTAGAATGAGAAACCCCTATACTATAGTAGTAAACATTTCAAAACAACCGAAAAAAGTTATAAAATTTATTTTAATTGTTAATATGTTTATATTTCCCCTGCTAACATACCTTCCTTTATTTTAAAATCTTTTTACAAGACATAAATAATAATCTATGATGTGATGAGTATATATTTTAATTAAGGAGAAAAAAAGAAAGTCCCAATTCGCACGATGCAAGAAAATACGACTGCTTATTTTCATTTTCTTCTTTGAACTTTCATTGGCGTTCGCACAGTACAGGTCTTATTGCTAAAATTGTTCAGAGCAAGTCTGTGCTCATTTAATTTTACCTCACCCTGTTGCCTACAACCTAATCAGCTCAGCTTAAATACTTGCATCATGCGCTTTGGGACAAAGAAAGGATTTAATAAAATTACTGTAGTATTTTAAACTAAAAATAAAAAGAGTGGGTTCAAGGCAAATTGAATACTAGGTAATCACATCAAGACAAAAACAAAAACGCGTGTATTTGGTTTATGTAAATTTACGTGCACATGTCAGTAAACAGTGATGAAGAATATAAAAATAAAACAGAAAAAAAACAAATTTTACTTCATTTCATTTTTCCTTTGGGGTCTTTCAGCATACTGAACAAAGTTCCACTCCCGCACTTCTTATTTTGAAAACCACTAAAATAATTCTTCAAATGTTTTTTTATAAATGAACACACATACATATATTTTGATGAAAAAACAAACAATTTTTTAAAATGTTTCTCAAAGAAATATTTTCTTTTCAATAAATATTGTTTTTTGTTTGCAATTGGGCATACACACTCTTGTTACTTATTACACAATGGTTTACTTGCACATTCACTATTAAAAAAAATTTTACCTGATTTTAAAATTGAATATTTTTTCGTGTTTTTCAATGGCGCGTCAACAAAATGTAAACAATTTTTGACTTTGGTTAGGAAAAATTTGTAAAGCGAATTCGATCACCTGGGCTATCAATTTTACCTAGTATTCAATTTGCCTTGTTAAAAGCCTCTGGATTTGAAAAGACTTAAGTTAGCCACACTGCTATATGCAATACGAACAAGAAAAAAGCAGAATTCAATAAGGAGAAAAAGAAAAAGTTAATAAGGAAAACGTCTGATTCAGTGTGAACAAAAGAAAAAATAATTTCTGGAAAATTTTCACTGCAAAAATCATTAAAATATTGATTTGCAAAATTAAAAACGTATCAAAATTAACGTTAAAGTTATTTTAGTATAATATGACAGCGCCACGACGTTTACGTAAAGAGTTAACAGACTTGCAACAGTGTCAGCTTAAGTCCTTTCGGGAAATTGCCACTGATGATGATAATCTTTTGCGTTGGACTGGTTTAATTGTACCAGATAATCCACCCTACAACAAAGGAGCATTTCGCATTGAAATAAACTTTCCGGCAGAATATCCATTCAAGCCACCAAAGATAAATTTTAAAACAAAAATCTACCACCCGAATATTGATGAAAAGGGTCAAGTTTGCTTGCCCATTATAAGTACGGAAAACTGGAAACCTGCCACACGTACGGATCAAGTTATAAATTCTCTAATTGCTTTAATTAACGATCCTGAGCCGGAACATCCATTGCGTGCCGACCTGGCCGAGGAATTCTTAAAAGATCGCAAAAAGTTTATGAAAAATGCTGAAGATTTTACCCGTAAGAACAGTGAAAAAAGGCCACCTGAGTTATAGAGCTACCAGCATTAAAAATAAAAACAAAAGACTTTTAAACCAAATCATTAATCATTTTTTGTCTTTGCTAAGCATTATTGTACTTTTTTCTGTGAATTTTGTTTTATTTTCTTAAGTCTACTTGACTGCCTACCAAGAGTTAATATCAACTATTACTCTAGCAGAATCAAACCCACTTTATAGAGAAAATACTTGAACATCTTATATAATTGTGTCCTTGTTAACAAGAATACATATATTTTTACTTATTTTTGTCTTTTCATTTGTTCATACTAACTTTTAAACTCAATTGTATGTTATTTAACAAATTCAATACTGAACTATACCTATTTGTATTTAAATATACAATAATGAAATTGAAAACCGAAAGTTGAAAATAAAATTGTGTATTTCATTTAAATCTTTTTCCTTTTTTAATTTGAGAGTGTGAAACATGGAATTTTGTAGGTTAAGATTTTGGCGAAATTATGCTGAAAATTGCGACGATTAAATGACTTCAACGGATCTGATTTTCATGACCATATTGCGTAAATGTGACTAAATTTCGTTTGTGATTTTGGACTGGCATACATTTTTAGGAGAACGATAGAGTACACGGGCTAGTAGCATCATATTTAAAGTTTGTTTTACAAGCTACACGACATGTGAATGTTCATAGTTCGCCAATATCAATAGCATTCAATTGAGGCAGATTGATGTGAAATGGAGGAAACATACATACAGCATTTTTATTTAAAGCATTGAAAACATGTTGATCTCGCGTTTGGCACTTTGATTTAATAACCTGTAACTGTCGTATAATTTTCTAACACACAAATTTAAATTTTTCATGAATTTTGAGACACCTTTTATTGTTGTTATTTATGTGATTTTATTTAGTAGTAAATTTTGTTTATATAGTACATACATATGCTTAACGAGGCTTGTTTTTGAAAAATAAATTTCTTAACGCTAAACCTTTCTAAAACTTATTATTTACAGGAGTATTTTTCTTAGAAATGTTTATATATCATGATACAAATTAAATGCTAAGTAAATAAATATGTTATTCTAGCAAATAAAAAAAAACGCTGTTAGCAAAGAGAAATCGCTTCCTAATTTAAATCGCTTCATTATTTAATAAATATTTAAATTTGTGTAACAATAACATGTTGTTAAATGTACACAATGTTTTATTAAAATCATTACGATGTAAATGTAATATGTTAACAAAACATAAAATATCTTGGTCTAGGCTATTTAACAGGGCCATATTAAGCTCCTTTATACTAGACATGAACTGGCAAGTAGGAAAGTTTAAAGTTATTTCATATTCTGTTTCAAATGAAAATGATAGTTTTGAATAAGTTGAAAAGGATAAATAATGTAAAATTGAAACCGCATAATGGGTTAAAAATGGCATATTTATAAATTTTATTTTATGTGGTTTCACTTCTATAAGATTGGAGATAAGGTGCTTGAAAAAGTTTTCCTGTTGCAAGCAGAATGTGCCACAAGTAGTTGCATAATCATTGAAATTAATTGAAATCAAATTTTTATTGCAATTATACTCAACTCTTGGCTGCAGCATCCATATACTATCGACCTTAGCTTCTGGGAACAATTCGTTAAGTTTAGAACGCATTATTATTAAATGCACATTGGAAAATAAACTACTTTTTAACGTAGCAACTCCCTTACCTCTGTACAGATTCAATTCAACATTTGTCTCGTCTTCAAACTGATAGTTTATTTCATTTTGTTGTAAATGATCTTTTAACATTTTTTCCAGCTCATTTAAAAGTTTTCGAAGTATAAAAACTTGCTCTTCCTTTGAAGTTTCCTTAAACATTTCTCTTTCCGAATAAGATCCTTTATAAATTTGATTTTTATTTCCTTTTTCTATATGCTTTTTAAATTTATAAAGAATTTTTACTTCATCGGGTAGTTTGCGAATATTATAACGTTTGTAGAATTCATCGCATATGGCTGTTCTTAGGCTTTGTAAACGCCTTACAGTCATTTTATGCGGCCTTACTTCATAACTATATATATTTTTTTCAATTGCACTAATCTGATGATTCATAAATATATGACAACATATTTCATGTTGTTTTAAAAAATCAACTGGTAAAAAAGATTTTGGAAACAATGGCCATAACATCGAATTTTGCATATTTAATTTAAGTTTCATCTTATCTAAGATTTCGGGCAAATGTTTCGTTTGTTTTTTATAATTTAAGCATACAATATACACTTCGGAATTACCACGTTTAGAAGTGCATGGCTTAAAGACATACACATTTTCGAATGCACAGTTTAATAAAAATAATTTGCTAACTGATGATGCTTCGAACAAGGTAAACATTTTTAGAACAAACGATCCGCCATTAGCTAATATTGCTAGTGCGGTTATTATTTCAGCATAATGCAGTAAAGCGACTTTTTCTTCTTGACAATCAGGTGATTCTATACAATTAACAGAACCATCGGCGGTTATTAAATGAATTTCTCCCAAACGTTTTTCACATTGTTGTTGTATATGATGTAAATTTTTTTCATCGATAATGTTGCCAGTAAAATCTGCATGAAAAAGCCAATTATCGAGTGTATATAACAAAAAGCGATCATCCATTATCATTCTATTCACAGGATTTCCTTCATAGTAAGGATTTAAAGTAGACGCTAGCCAATTCCATTGCACCTGTAACGAGTAACAATCATTATCTATTGAGTCTTATGGTTATTTCATGAATATCTTAATTTGACTATGAAAAATGTTCAAGAAATAAACAAATAAACTCTCAATCTTCTCAGATAGCTTAAGAACAGTGAAAGCCTTGATTAAAAATAAAACGAATAGATAATGTTTACCTCATTTTTGTCAAAATTTGTATACAAATAGTGATTAAGAGCTGTTATAAAAGCACCAGGAGCCTCACACAAATGCAATGAATTCAATTTGGGGCCTTTGATCATATCGGGAAACCTACCGAAACATTCATAGATTTTACACCAAGCAATTGTAACAAATTCGGCATTAGTTTCTGATTTTAAACGCCATGGTATTTCGCCAGACGGATCCTGACGTCGTGTGTGTAATGACCAGTCCTCAATTACATAATTATTCAGCTTGCTCTTGACCTGATTCAGTTTTGTTTTAAACGCCTGCATCGTTTCGAATTGATAATATTCTGTAAATAGAGCGTCTGCTTTTGGTAGGAGCCACAAGTTCGGTGTGTTATTCTTTTGATAAGAAAAGCATTTTTCAAACATGTCTTCTATTTCGAATTTAAAATCTTCATGATGCTTTTTCTGGGTCTGGTGAAAATCAGCGGTAGTAGTGCCGTCTTTTCCTTGATAACTGTAAAGCTCAGTGTTTGATTTCCCGGTTGCTAAATTTTTATAGCCGAAATGTTCACTGGGTAAAGTATGTGGTCCACAACCATTTCTTAAGCCTGAGGGTGGTGCTAAGCAAGTGTCTTGCGTTAAATCCATATTCTTTATTGCGGCTTAGTTTCAATAAACAACTAAAACAAACTATAAAATTAAAATAAATGTATTTCCAGAAATCTTTCTTCCATAAAATTATCGAGAAGAGTGATGGTACTTGGCTTATCAAATAAAATCGATAACACTTATAACAGATAATAGGTCTGTTTAGTAACTAAAAATAGTTTTTAATATTTGCTAACGTTAATTAACGCGTAGAGCACAAAGCAATATGATATCTTTTGCGCTGAAATGACATACCTAAATAATAGGCTTTTTACACATACTAACATCTCGGCGAACCGCATGGAAGATATAGAAAATGTAAAACATTCATTTACATTGACAACATCTAACAGTCCACCCTAAATACGGGCGTTAGGCACAACGTAATTTAGCGTCTAGTCTTTACGCTGAAATGAGTAACTTAAATACGAGCGCCAACGTTGTGAAACGAACAGTATTGTTTACTTATCTTATTTGCTAAAAACCACAAAATTAAAATAGTTAAGAGAGATAAAATCGCGAAATTGACCTTAAAGTAGCTGTAATGTCATTACTGTTGGAAATACTTTTGTATATACCACAAAAACAAAAAACAATAACAACACTTCTTTTGCAGCCAACTTCACTTTTTACGCGCGTCAAAATTGGATTTTTCAATTGTTCAACGTTAACGTCGCGCTATTTGGGTTGGTCTCATACATTTTGTATGGGCATGAGAATTTTTGACAGTTAAATAACGTCTTACGCTCGTATTTAGGGTGGACTGTAACATCTACCATCAACCCATCTGTCAAAAACATATAATTAACCGACGCATAGTTTTTAGTAGTAAAAATAATATTTAAAAAAAATAGATTTCGAGGACATATTAATAATTGGTTTAATTGTGACTTTTAAAGAACAAACTTGTGTTATTAATGCGATGGATTGAAATAATGAAAAACCATCCTAAGTTTTAATTCAACGTTCTTATTTCACTAAAAATGCCAAATTTTTTCAGCGCAAGATCACCAAATAATAAATATTTCTTTAATTGTTTTTATTTTTTCAATACATTAAAATATACCATAATTTATTTAAATTTTAAAACAAAAACTTATGTGTGGTACTTATTTTTGTTTAGAAATATTTGTTTATATCTTCAACGCCATTTTATCAGTGATGCCACCAGTATATTGAAATTATTGTAATTTTTCTAGTGATGACACTAAATTTATCAAAACATGTAAGGTGCAACAAAATTAGATAGAATCATCCTTTAAATATGTTGAAATAAGTTGATTTTTAGCCCTGTGTATTTCTTATGGGAAGATGTTAACATCTTCGCAAATTAATGCTAGATGTTGATCAGTGTAAAAAGGCTATAAGAGCGTTTGTGTAATAAACAGTAATGTTAACTCGTTTTATTATTTAAAACCCATTGTATAGAAATAAAAAGAAAAAAAAAAATAGCTTGCTTGTTTTATACCCTTCTAAGTCTGCCATTCCGTTTGTAATTTCTACAATATCCATTTTCGACCCCATAAAATATATAAAATTTGACTTCTTAAATTAAAATTAAATAATTAAAAAACGCCAATCGATCAAACATAGTTTCGAAAATCAGCAAGATCAGTCTATGTCCTTCAAAGCAGTGGGCAAAACACCAACAAAACAACAACAAATATATGGAGCGTGGAGAATTAAACAAATAAAAAAAAACATTAAGGGAAAATATTGGCGCTCGCCCATATTTTCCGAGTTATGCACCTATGAAATTTTTTTAAAAAGTTAGATTGTCAATATGGGTATTATTTAAAAGCTTTTAAAATATCTCTTTCAGAAAATACTAAAATTTTGTATAAATGCTTAACACATTAAGCGCACATATTTTCTTAATATTACGTCTTACATATCATTCCCGAAGCCACAACAATTTTCTTTGCTAATTTTTGCTAGTAAAGCGTTCATTTACTTTTTTAACTTTTTGAGAGCAATTTTGCAAAATTCTTTCTTACTCTCTTGTTGCAAGTTCCTGCAAGTAAAGTAAATGAACAGAACTATTATTATATTTGTTAAGTGCTGTTTCTGAATTATAGGCGATCAGCACGTCTAAAAAATTTGTATGAAAAAACACTGTTTTTTTTAGTTATTTCCATACAAATTTTCTAGATGAGTAAAACAGAAACAGTACATTAGTTTTAAGGCTCATTGTTTCTTCTTTATTGAATTTTAAACGGCTCATTTCATTTCTATGTTGTACAGATTTTTTGTATTGTGATTTATTTAGGATAGGTAAGGGAGACTGTCCGCCATTCGCCAAAATCAAGCCAATAAATTTCAAATCTCTCGCCTTTTAAAAATTGCATCTCTGCTTTTCATAAAAAATACACAATCATTATACAGTTCATTGGGTTCATGCTTAAATCAATTTCTTGCAACCAGTAGCGAAATAATACCAAAAGATTATCGCACTTGAGATCCTAGTGAGGTCTGTTGACTTTTCTAAGCCATTAAGTCCTAAGAAACTTAGGGCACCACTTCAAGATCCTTAATGGTAAGTAGATACAGTCGGTCTGGCATCTACTAACCGAATTTCTGATGTTAAATTGGGACACATTTCTTATCGCTTGCACTTGACACTTTCTATTTCTCTGCGTTCCTCCAAACATTCAATGCAATCGGGGCGTAAAAACATTTTGCAATCTTTTTTTTTTTTCTTTAATTATAAATTTCCTTACGAATTGATATTCTTTATAAGGCCTTTCTATACATTCCTTTTTCAAGATAATTTGTTTATAAACAATATTTTTACTTCTCTCAAGTGTTAATTCCACATCCACCAAATTTAGTAGCCACTTTCTGGTGAACTGTTCGAGATTTGTCTTTTTAGCGTTGATACCGATTTTGGGGTTATTTGAGCTTGGACACTTTAATGATGAGGAAAATAGTGTCTTGTACTTGAGAGGTTGGCGGCTTAGCCTGATCTGAAGAAACTCATCCAACTCTAAGAAAAATAAAACCCTCATGTTTATGTACATATTTAGGTATATAATAAAAAATACGAATCCGATAAATTATGTATATACAATACTGTGTTTTTTTTAACGCACATAATATTTATATAAATATACTCGTATTGATTTAAATTTCCGGAGGTATAATCCCAGAATACTTTTGCAGTTTAGATTCTTCCCATTCTTTCGGATGTACTTTTTTGCGATGAGCATGCATATTGCCATTAGAATTAAAGGTCTTTGGACACCAAGGACAGGTATATAAAGTTGTTCCAGTATGTGTGGCCATATGTTCCTACAAAAGGTTTAGTAATAAGCTTTAAACAAATAAATCTCTCTTAATTAGTTCAATTAAACTTACTCTCAAAGCTTCTGATCTCTTAAAAGCTTTTTCACATATGCTACATTTGTGATCATAACCCTTTTCATGCATTGTATTTATGTGCTTTTTAAGCGCCTTTAGAGTAGGTGATACTTTAGGACAGATAGGACAATGATGCTCTTGTTTCCCACCAACTGGATGTTGAGATTCTTTGTGCAGCTTGAGGCCTCGTTCACTTGTCAAACGTAAGCCGCATATATCACAATTAATAACAGGCAGGGGAATGCCTTCGTGTTTGTTCATATGGAGCTTGAATTCTGCACTAGAATTAATCGCTTTCCCGCATATGTAACATATTTTCACAAACCGCTTTAGATGCACAGCTTGTCTATGTTGATTAAGTAGATAAGGACTACCATAACTAGAAGGATAAGAATTTGTTAAAAACATTTAAAGTATTTTTTTTTATAAATGGTAAAAACATTTACGTACTTTTTACCACAATCTTTACAAGGAAACTTTTTCTCCTCCTCTGGCAAATGGGTTAATTTATGTATTCTTAAAACATAAGCTTCTGTGAAGGATTTGCCACAAATGTCACAGCAATGTTGCTTAACAACCTCATTCGCTCTATGTACCCGTAACATGTGACTGTCAAAGCTAATGCGGTCAGACATGGCCTTACCACATTCATTGCACTTAAAGTGATCTGGATTAAGGTGGCAGTGCAGGTGATCTACTAAACGAGTACGATCGAAAAATTTTCTTTTGCAACAAACAACATAACCGCGCTGTTTGTGAATATCAGTAAAATGTTTTTGCATGGCGGGAAAGTCTTCAAATGGTACTTGACAAAGGTCACAGAACATTTGCTTAAAGTGCTCCGCTATAAATTTATCATTTTCTTTACGATTTGTGCGATGCTTACTATATGCTTTGCGTCTTTTATTTTCTGCAGCTTCGGAAAAGTCTTTATCTGGTTGATAATTAATATTACTGGTATCATCGTCTTTATCACTAGTACTTTCGAGACCATTATTGTCAAGGAATTCTACTGGTTCTAGTTTCACTATAGAATCTTCTGTCTTGTATTCTTCTGTTGATGTTATTTCTGCAGTTATTTTTATTTTACAATTTTTTTTCTTTTTTGATTTTGTAGACTTTTCTAAGGGGTCTTTACTTGTTGTATCGTTTTCTAATCTCAATCGCTTGCTTGCTAGCTTAATCGGCATGTTATCCAAATTGCATTGATCTAGAGATTCTTCTATTTCTTCGTAGCCTTTTATATCGTCAATCGATGGCTGGTCTAGTAGGATTACTGGTTCTGATAAATCGCGCTGCAAAGTTTGATCGATTAATATTTCAGGTTCCAAAAAGCAAAGTGTCATTTTGTCTTTATCCGATTCTATACCATTATCTTCAATATAAGACTTTTTTATTGTTACTTCTTGTTTATATTCTACAGGCACTGAACAATCCTCCACTTTAATTTTGCCAAAATTTAGATGCGCTTCTTCTATCCGCAAAAAGAATTTGTGAAAACCGTCCACTTCTCGCCAACATGATAAACATATCCAGGAACTGGGCTGTATTGTGCTCTACAGAAGATTTTTATTTTAAAACCAAATATCAATTAAAAAACCTAAGAATTCCTTATATGTAATTACCAATGACCAAAAATGTTTTTCCAACATTTCCGCTATGTCCAGCTCTTGCCATTGTATAGAATTAACCTGTATACAATCCATTATGTCTTTATTCAATTCTAAACACAATAAACAGGCCTCCATTATATTGTTTTGTCTAAATTTTTGCTAGCAATAACATTGATCCGATTTGTAAACAAAAAATTATGTTCTATTATAAGATATGAGATTATTCAGTTGTATTAGTAGTAACCAGTTTATTGATGCAGTACTAGCGAAAAATAAAGTTGCCAGAAAATATTTTTATGCACATTTGTATATAGCACGGCTAATTGAAAACTAGGCAGTCGCATGACGGCGCGAAATCCAGGTGATACAGTTCAAAACATAGAATAGTCGTTCAAACCATTTACTTCTGCTAAATTTAAAAGTGTAAGTAAAATGTTAAATTAAAAAAGTAATAGTGCTACATTCGGATATGCCAAATCTTATATACCCTTCACCATTTATCTAAATCTAGTTTAGTAAAGTAACTGCAATTAAAAAAATAAATATGTAGGTAACAGAGAACTTAAAAATTAAAATGTACATAAAAATCCGATCGGCTCTTAAAATTTTTTTTTATTTCCTTAAAGATCTCTTTAACAGCTTCAAATGATACCCATATTGATATTTTAAGAATTTCAGAGGCCTGTAACTCGAAAAATATGGGATAGCGCCAATATTATTACTTAATGTGATTTTTCTTATTTTTTAATTATCAACCGCACCATATATGCTTTTGTTTTCTTGATTGGCAAAGTGTCGCCAAATTCGAAAGGATTTATGGACTAGTCAGTGTCGTTCTGGCAGTACCCCTTCCCAAGGAATAGGAGGTGAATGCAGGTGTGGCCCCGGTCATACCTTGTGAAGGTGTAGGAGCAATATCGGAAAGCGATTTCTGTACCAAGGAATTTGGTTGAAATCTCATCCTGTAAGTACCTTAACAGAATAACAAAAACGCTCTTCGAAATGAGCTGCCGAATACAAACTCGAGGAGAGGGGATATAATCACAAATAGGCCACCGAAAGTATCCCATACGGAGGTGACTAAAAGGTGAGGACATTGTTGTGACTGAAAGGCAGCCTTCAGGCAGAAATTACTGATTGCACCACTCCGGACAGAAACGGATATTTAGCGTCCGATCACAGGAAACCTCCTCGATAAAACAACAAGGGACAGTGAAAGGTCAAAGAATATGGGCTTTGACTGAGTAAGGGGTAACAAAATCCATTCGCAAGGACAGTAGAGCGGTCTATGTCTGATCGATTGGTGTATTTATATTTCCTCTAGCTCATCTAGAGCCTTGGCAAAGTTCATTTCAACACTAACACAAAAGAACATTGCTCAATCGACTTTGCTATGCATAAAAACTCAGAATATAAGTATTTTATGGGGTTGGGAATGGATATTGTAGAAATTACAAACGGAATGACAAACTTAGATTTAACCTTTTTACACTTTTTGTGGTGAAGGGTAACAAAAGGTCTGTTCAGTAACTAAAAATTTGTGATGGACGGATTGAACTGGCGAGTTTTCGGCCTAGCTTACTTTTTTCTTTTCTCAAGTGGTTTTAACCGTTCTCACCAGCCACGTACCTGATAAACTTAAAATGAAACTAACTGAAACTACATACAGTACAAAGAATTTTGAGACAGATGGTCGTCTCATTTGCCCTCCCAACCATACCGTAGATGCTTTTCAATAAGAAATTTTCCTACGACCAACAAAACACTAGATCACTTTTTCTCTTTTCGGTACAATTTTAATAAGATTAGTGGAATCATTATGTACAATTATAAGAATAAAATTTAAATTATTTTTAATGTAAATAGTTTTACATTGAAAATACAATAAGAATTTTTATTAGAATTACAAAAAAAAAAAAAATAAATAAATATATATTGTATATATATTTATGATGTGCTCAAACATAATAAACGCATTTGAAAATCAACTAATAATTAAAAAGAAAATTTTATCATTTTATGTACATATTTTTGCTATTTGGTTACTTAAAGCTATAATTTTCAATTTTTTCTTGTGGTTGATATCAGATTACTGGCTTATAGTGGTCTAGTGTTTTATACATTTTTTTACTATTTAATTGTCATATCGGACAGTTTTTAAGCTTTACATATACCACCGAGTATACATATATAGCCCAATCATGAATATTCTCACAGAAAAAATTTTTATCGAAAAAATATTCTACCAGTTATGAATTCCGTAAGAATAAAATAATAAAAAAGTGGCATCACCGTAACTTGAAGGGAGCTTTTTTGTTTATTTACATTACATTCCTCTTCATTAATTCATTATACCTAATTTTTTCTTTCGAATTCTTTTCAATTTCCGCAACCAATAAAGATGGGAATAAATTTATAATAGGAAAGGAGGGAAAAGTGAAAAAACTCGCACGGAATTTTTTATTGGGCTTAGTTTTCAAATATAATTTCTTTGCTAGTAAAGCGTTCATTAACTTTTTTTACTTTTGGGAGAATAATTTTGAAATTTTCTGTTTTACTCTCTCGTTGTTGGTTTTTGCTTGTAAAGTTTCTGAACCATCTTAATATTTCTTATTTTGTTCTTTATTTATTTAAGCAAACTATTTGAAACAATCGAGCACTTGCCTCGAGAGAGATATTTTCCATAAACTCGAATTGAGCTAAATGCAATTAAAGTTTACAATTTTCTTTCAGCTCTTTGGAGACCAATAAAATCCATTTCTATCTGTAAAAAAACATTCATGGTTTTTACTGTGACAACGGAATAAAATTTCTACATGCACAACTCAGAAATTTAAAATTGTTAGTTGTGACCCTCTTGTGGCACAGGCTCGATATATAACTTTACTTATAAATAAAATTTTACTTTATTAATCTGGTAGTTTAGAAACACATTGAATGTGGTTATGGCTTTATATTTCTTACCTTACGTTTTACCTTTTAGATATAAATTATTTCCTATTTTTTATTAAAGTATTATGCTTCTGTTTATGTTATCTCTTAAAGATACTTTATTATATTTCCTTTTATTTATAAATATCAAAAATTATCCTTCTTACGATTTTGCTACTACCTTGGGATTCTTGGTTTTGTTTTTTATATTATTTTACTAGCGATGCACGGTGACACATTTTGCGAGGAGGCGGCCAAAAGTTGTGTTTTTTCCTGTCATCGATTTCAAAAATAGATATCGTGTATTAAAGTAGACACTTGAGAACAAAATACAAAAGCATAATAAATTATAACTTCCGATGAGAAATAATTGATTTAAAAATAAATAATAAAAAATTAAATTTATTATATGCTATTTTTTCTAAATAGCTATAGGTATAAATAGAAAAATTTACAATTGATAACTACTTTGCAGATTTATACAAAGAATAGATAGAAGATAATCTTAACAACCAGTGCATTTTAACTTTTTAACATTTAGATTTTATTTTGCCATTTTGATCGTAGCTACTTTTTTTTTTTTTTTTTTTTTTTTTTTTTTTTTTTGAAGGTGTTAGTTTAATCAAGGAGTGACTATCGATTCTTTAGAATTCTAAATATATTTTAATGTTTGTTTTTCTTTTCACATATTTATTGTCAGAAATAAATGATGTATTTACTTTATTAAAGTTCCATCAATATTTAATTATTAATTTACTATTTTATTGCACTAAACAGTTGAGAAAAATTCGTATTTGTTCTGTTCTGTTCTATTTCACACGTTCCGCAGCGAAACCTTTTCCGATATATTTGTTACTGAATATGGACACGTAATCGGAATGCAGAATAGGGACAAATATCTCCAAGTTAAGCTTCAGGTTTCATTTATCCAACAAATAGAAGCATTAAAAATACAAATTCTATCAGAAGGTATAAACTTTTATTAAAGAGTTAAAAACTTTTGAACGCCTTTTCGAAAAATGTTACACTGTGCACAAATGAGTTTACCTCTCTAAATGTTTGTTTCAATGATATATTCGCCTTTATACTTAGAAGTTAATTTTTAACCCATTTAATACAGTTGCTGGATATTAATTTATTTAAAGCTCGGGTGGTATATTACCCGAATATCTTTGTAGTTTAGATTCCACCCATTCTATAGGGTGCATTTTCTTACGATGAGCATGAAAGTTGCCATTAGAATTAAACGTTTTCGGACACCAAGGACAAGTATATAACGTTGTTCCAGTATGTGTGGCCATATGTTCCTAATGTTGCAAGTTTTCGAATAAATCTTAATAAAACTTTTAACCAAATTAAAATCAACTTACCCTCAAGGATTCTGCTCTCTTAAAACCTTTTTCACAAATACTGCATTTGTGATAATAAGTTTTTCCGTGCATAGTATTTATATGCTTTTTAAGTGCCTTAAGTGTTGGTGAAATTTTTGGACAGTTAGGACAGTGATGCTCGCGTTTGCCGCCAACCGGATGTTGGGAATCTTTGTGTCGCTTAAGACCGCGTTCACTAGTCAATCGTAAGCCACACACATCGCAATTAATCACAGGCGGTGGAATGCCTTCGTGCTTATCCATGTGTGCCTTAAATTCACCGCTTGAACTTATTGCTTTGCCGCATAAGTAACAGACTTTAACAAAACGCTTTTGATGTACTGCTTGCTTATGTTGGTTAAGTATATAAGCACTGCCGTAACTAAAACAATTTGCATTTTTTGTAAATAAATGAAAAATTATATTTGGATATTGAAAACAAAAATCTTACTTTTTACCACAATCGTCACAGTGATACTTTTTCTCTTCTTCCGATAAATGTGTTAATTTATGAAGTCTTAACAAACTTGCCTTTACAAAGGATTTGCCACACACATCACAACAATGTTGCCTAGCGACGTCACCCGCCCCATGTACACACATCATGTGGTTTTCAAAATTTAAGCGATCAGACATGATTTTACCACATTGGTTGCACTTAAAATGATCAGGATCTATATGGCGGTACAGATGATCCACCAAACGTGTACGATCGAAAAACTTTCTCTCACAGCAAACAACATAACCACGTTGATTGTGAATCGCGGTGAAGTGTTTCTGCAAAGTTGGAAAGTTATCAAATTTTTCTTGGCATAGATCACAGGATATTTCGCTTATGTTTTCAGATATAAATTTATCATTTTCTTTGCGGCTTATTCGTTGCTTATTGCATCCCTGATTTTTTGCAGTTTCTGGAGCTTTTGAAGGAAGTTTATCGGTCGGATTATTTAAAAAAGTTGAATCGTTGTCTTTATCATTGATACTATCTAAATAACTATTAAGGTTACTCTCATTATAGTCAACTGGTTCCATTTTAACTTTTATATCTTTTGTCTTGTGATCTTCTTGTAATTTCACTTCGGTTGCGACTTTTGCTTTAGCATTTTTTTTCTTTCTGGACTTCTCCGATTTTTCTAACGGGTCCCTGTTTGCAACTTCGGTTTGTATTTTGAATCGCTTTATTGCATGTTTAAACGGCATATTATCTAAATCAAGTTCATCTCGAGGCGGGTTAATTAATGTTTCTTCATCATCGAGTAAGTTCCGAGCTTCTGGTTCGTCTATGAGAATCTCTTGCTGTTGGGTTTGATCTATTAATATTTCCGGCTCTAAGAAACAAAACGCCATATTATCTTTATTCCATTCTTCATCGTTTTCTTTAATATTTAATTTTTGTATTGTATGTTCCTGTTTACATTCTATAGGCATTTCACAACGCTCCACTTTTATTTTTCCAAAATTCAAGTGTGCTTCTTCTATCCGCAAAAAGAATTTGTGAAAACCTTCTACCTCGCGCCAGCATGATAAACATATCCAGGAACTGGGCTGAATGTTTTTCTAAAAAAATTTTGTTTATAAAGCTTAATATGAATGGAAATTATCTAAGAAATTTTGATAACTACCAAAGACCAAAAGTGTTTTTCTATCGTTTTTGCTATATCCAGCTCTCGCCATTGTGGAGAGTTCGCCTTAATACAATCTAAGATATCTTCATTTATCTCTAAACACAATAAACAGGAGTCCATAATACTGTTTTGTTCAATTATTTCTTAAAAATACACAATTTGTTAACAAAAAGTAATTTATGCTTCTATAGCACTTATGCATATATATACAACATCCATATGTACAAATAATTAGATAGTCGGTATTGGTTGTGAACTATCAGGCAGCCAGATATAATGCAGTGTTACCAACGAAAAACCGGAAAAAGTTACGCTTCTCAAAAAGCTACATTTTTTCATTAAAGTTACATTTTGAAAATTTCTTTAAATAAATAGTAATTTAATGTAATTTATATAAAATAAAGTAAAACTCGATGATTTTATGAACATTTAAATCAGGACTCAATTTTTATATTTCGTGGTTGAAAACTGCATGCTTCGCCATTCAATAAAATTAATTAACGTTGATTTTTTTAACTAAATCCGTTAAACCCTTTTCTTCGAGAGAATTTACTACTTTCTTAGTTTTAAAAATACCGTAATTAAATACTGATTTTAGTCTTATTTGCATAAAGTTTTAACATAAAGTTACTAAAAATTTCTCCGTAATATAATTCGGCTCTTCTTCAAGCAAATTAAAAGACAGCTTTCTTCTAAATCAAGGTAAGGTATGGTACCACTAGCAATTGGTCAAATTTTTAGAGCGGAATAACTAAAGTGGCAAAAAATTTTCGCAAGTTCAAACGGAGTAGTTTTCCGCATAAAATTAGTGCAGTTCATTTACTTCACAGTTGGAAAAAATTGTTGACAAAAACATTTTGCTTTTTCTAAACATCAAGCAAGAACAATTAATGATTTCTCACTAATAGAATAAAGTAAAACTTCAGCAAAATTTTTCTTTTTGTCTATTTCAAACCATTTTTTATGTAGGATTTTGATAGCATTTGCAAGCAGCTTCGAAAGGTGGATATGTTAAGAGAGGTTTTTACCTTAAATAATGAAAAAGTACTTTTTTACTGATATTACTTTATTTCGTTTGTACCAAAAGTTACAAAAATTTGGCTAAACGTAACGAAATTATACATGTTACGTTGAGCTTTCAAAAGTTACAAAAAATGTAACCAAACGGCAACACTGCTATAATGAACGTCTCCAAGGCGAATCAATTACCAGGTGGCAGCGTAGGCGAATTCAGTATTTTTTGCTGGTACACACCACTGTCAAACTCCATATATAAAAAATGTACACATATGTTTTATATATTAATTCGCCTGCACTGCCACCTGGTAAATTGATTCACCTTGAACTTCTCTTTTTATAATCAAGTTGCCAGAGTGTTACAATCCAGAATTGATGTCAAAGCTAACATCTATGTAAGGTACTATTTTTATTTAATTTATTCATTAATTTGTAATATAGGGAGCTGCCTCTAATTTTTCCATATCATTTTGAACAATGATGAAACTCCAATAAAAAAAAAAAAACAAATACATACGGCGGTAGACAATTAAAAAATAAAAAAATAGCAAGTGAAAAATTGGCGCTCGTCCATATTTTCCGAGTTACCGGCCTCTGAAAATTTCAATATGGGTATCATTTTAAAGCTTTTTTTTTTTAAATTCTGCATTAAAAAAAACAAACAAATTTCCTTTGTATTGGGAAATCAAAAAAAAATAATATTAATTATATCTTTGTAGCTTTAGTTCTAAATATTCTTTAGGATGTTTATTTTTGCGGTGTGAGTGCATATTACCATTCGAGTTGAAAGTCTTTGGACACCAAGGACACATATATAAAGGCGTTCCAGTATGCGAGGCCATATGTTCCTAAAAGGGTTATTAATTAATTTTGAAGTTTATAGATGTGATTACGATTTGTATTGACTTACTTTTAGTGCCTCCGCCCGTCTAAAGGCCTTATCACACATGGTACATTTGTGGTCGAAGCCTCTTACATGCATAGTATTTATATGCTTTTTAAGTGCTCTAACCGATGGTGATATTTTGTCACATAAGGGACACGGATGATCCTGCTTACCACCAACCGGATGTTGTGACTCCTTATGAATCTTGAGACTTCGTTCGCAAGAAAGGCGCACGCCACATACATCGCAATTAACAACAGGTAGGGGAATGCCTTCATGCTTGTTCATATGTACCTTAAATTCAGCACTCGAATTAATAGCTTTGCCGCAAAGATAACAGATTTTTACAAAACGCCTTAGATGTACTGCTTGCTTATGTTGGTTAAGTATATAAGCACTTCCGTAACTAAAAGTATAAATATTTTTTAGAAAAATTTTATAATTTGTGCATTTCCTGTTAACTAAGAAGTAATTGCATACTTTTTACCACAATCTTCACAAGGATACTTTTTTTCCGCTTCCGGCAGATGTGTTAGTTTATGAAGTTTTAATACACTTGCTTTTATAAAGGATTTACCGCATACATCACAGCAATGTTGCCTAACAACTTCATCCGCTCTGTGCACTCGCAACATGTGATTGTCGAAAGTTAAACGATCAGACATAACTTTGCCACATTCTTTGCACTTAAAATGATCGGGATTTAAATGACGATGTAAATGATCAACCAAGCGCGTACGATCGAAAAATTTTCTTCCACAGCAAACAACATAGCCGCGTTGTTTGTGGGTCGTTGTAAAATGTTTTTGCAAGGCGGGAAAGTTTTCAAATTGTTCTTGACAAAGATCACAGGACATTTCCTTAATGTGTTGGGTTATAAATCTATCATTTTCTTCACGACTGATGCGTTGCTTGTTGCATCCCTGACTTTTTTTAGTTTCTGGAGTTTCTAAAGAATCTTTATTTGGCTGAGAATTAGCATCACTGGTATCGTTATCTTTATCATTTATACTCTCAGAATTAAGATTATCGTTAAAGTCCATTGGCTCTAATTTTACTTTTAAGTCTTCTGCCTTGCTTTCATCTGTTGATTTAACTTCCGAACAAACTTTTTTTTTAGATTTTTTTTTCTTTGTTGGTTTTTCTAGTGGGTCCTCGTTTGCTACATCCTCTTGTATTCTAAATAGCTTAATTGATTGTTTTAGAGGAATATTATCTAAATCAAGTTGATCTAGTGGCTCTTCAAATGCAGACTCCTTATCATCTACTGAATCATGGATTAATGGCGGGTCTATTAGAATTTCTCGTTCAGTCAAGTCTCGCTCTCTAGTCTGATCTATTAATATCTCTGGTTCTAGAAAGCAAAGTGCCATACTGCCTTTATTCCACTCTTCCACATTTTCTTTAATATTAAGCTTTGGTATTATAAGTTCTTCTTTACATTCTATAGACAGTGCTCCATGCTCAACTTTTATTTTCCCAAAATTTACATGTGCTTCTTCTATCCGCAAAAAGAATTTGTGAAAATCGTCTACCTCTCGCCAGCAAGACAAACATATCCAGGAATCAGGCTGAGTAATATTCTAAACAAGTTTTTAAACCAACTATCAACGCAAAAATATACATATGTATGTAATCTTATAATTACCAATGACCAAAAATGCTTTTCTATTGTTTTTTCTATTTCAAGTTCTTGCCATCGAGGCGAGTTCACCTTAATGCAATCAAAAATGTCTTTATTTATTTCTAAACACAATAAGCAAGACACCATTATATTTTTTGTTTTGTTTTTTTTTTTAAAGAAAACATGCAATTGGCAAAAAAGAAAGTACATATGCTCTATAATAGAATATACAATTAGTCGGTTATCGGTGGAGCTCTTCGGCACTAATAAAAAAGTTGCCACAGTATGCGGATAAGAAATAATCGTACAAACATATAATGTACTTTTGGCACACTAGTCAAAACATTAAGAGCCATTTTACAACTTGGCATATTTTTATATCTCTTTAAAAGTTTTAGCAAATTTTATTGCCTCCCTGTAATACAAAATTGTTCATTCCACCGGAACTTGAATATTTCGCTTTTAATTTCATATTCGGTATTGTAGTTGCTTATGTTATTTTAAATAATAGCAAAACAAGTGTTAAAACGTCTAATCTATGGTTAAAACATCCCATTAAAATTTGACCCATGCCATTTTGCCAACTGCGCTTACTTCATTACACCTCTTGCCAACAAAAAACTGCAAACATAAAGCTATTGGCGAAATGCTGGATGTCAAAGTCGTTTACGTGTGCTAGACGCTTTGATGTATACATGCTGGATGACCAGTCAGGAAACCATTTTAGTTTGATTTTGTGCTGTCAACATAGTGCTTTGACGGCAACAATGTTTCTAACTAGAAAAAAACATGTGAATTTTCATTAGTGCGAAAAATTCAACTTTATTTAAATTATTCCACGTAAAAACTTCTTTTTTTTATACTTTAATTTTCTTTCGGTTATAGTTAGTCAGAAAAGGGAAAAGTACTGGGGCAATAACTCCAAATATAAGTTTACTAAGGTGTCCGTTGAGCCTACCAACCCAACAACAAATTTCATTTTCTAGCCGATCTTTAATAAAAAAGAAAGTTTCAACGATATTAGGTTTAATGTTTAAAATAAAGTCTGTTGGTACAAAAATCATGGATTATCGACACAAAATAACCTCCAACTAAATTAAGGACAGAAAGTTCTGCTTTAACACTCACGAGAGTTTTTAATTTGGTCTACCTCGATTGACAGCTGAAATAATTGAGGATGAATTTGTTGAGGTATAATATTCAAGCCGGTATGTGTTAGGAAATGATAACCAAACGATCTAATGTGCAAGTTATGAAAATGTTTTTTTTTTTTGTAATATATGTACCTGTTTTTTGGAAAAGACCGTTTTGGGAGCCAAATGTTCAATATTCTTGAGTAAAACTTTTCTTTGTTTTATAAAATTTTTAGAATAAAAATTTTATTTCCAGTAGAAATTTAAACAATATTAAAAAAAAAAAACTTCATTTAAAATTACAAAGTGTTATTGAACAAAGTTTCGATACAGATATTAACAATTAACACCTCTTCTTTATTTATAGAAAATTGTGATTGTGTACAATATTTTAGAGTGCCATTCCTTACCTTTTCAAGAGATTTTAGAGTTCTTTTAAAATTTGGTTACCTGCCTTTTTTTGTTAAATGTTCACTTTCCGTGCAAAATCACTTTTTGTCTCATACGTCTTTTGTATACTTGTTGAATTCACTTTTTTTTTTAATTTAATATTTTACTGAACGCTTTTAAATTTTACGGAAGTATTATTCTCAACCACTTATTTAAATTTTACTTTTTACTTTTAAACATACAACAATTAACGCATATTTAAATGCCAATTGGACAAA
This sequence comes from Cistogaster globosa, assembly GCA_937654795.1. Classification (NCBI taxonomy): domain Eukaryota; kingdom Metazoa; phylum Arthropoda; class Insecta; order Diptera; family Tachinidae; genus Cistogaster; species Cistogaster globosa. Next base: position 77,906,813 of record OW569407.1, read on the forward strand.
ACTTATGTACATACATAGATATTTGTATTTCTCATAAGAACATTAAAATGAATTCCATTCAAAATATCAAAAGTTCACGAATTTCTAATATCACTAATATCCAAATCACATTACCCATTTTATATAACAAACACAACTTCAATTAAACATGGAACTCCAGATTCCATCAAAAATTTAAAACGTTCCCAAACTGCACACACATTAAAATGATTTAAAGTTTTTTTTTAAACTGCTTAGAGTTTTTTTGCGCTAATTTGTGCTAAATTGTAAAAAATGTAAAAAAGTAATATGTAAATTAACTCCATAAAAGAAAGGAGATAGAACCATACAAAATAGACATTTCCTGTCTTGTAAAAATGAAGGGGTTAACTTAGTAATGCCAACTATTTTAATGTGTCTTATCTATGTTATATGTTAACTAGGCTCATGCACCAGGTTTGGTCAAAATATTTTACCTGTTTAACCCTCTATACTAGATATTTTGCTATTGAACTCCTGTATAAATTTTTCGGCATTGAAATCAAGTGTTATCAATGACATTATTAATTAAAAGCAATTTCTGTTCCTTTGTACAATCAAGCTGATTGGCCAGTCATTAGAGACTGAGTGGACATTGATCGAGTGAAAGATAACTCCTATAACTTAGATATGACACTAAACCATATTATTATTATAAATTTTCGGTTTTCCAACATACCTCAAATCCACTTCAGCTGTTGGCTAATTTTTAATAAGAAAATTTTTAAGGGAGGTATTCAAACATTTTCTCAAGTTATCTGGTATTTTTAAAACGTCATAAAGAAAATGGACCCCACTAGATTTTAAAATATATAATTTTTCTGAGAGCAAATGAATTACAGTTGTTTATGTATGATAATCGTAAACATGTGTAACTAACATGGTAAAATAGGTAAATATTTTAAAGACTTCCTCTGCGTAGTATTTAATGATTTATTTTAGTAATTTTAAATAAACTACTTTTATATGAAACTTTATGTAACAAAATTAACAGATATTAAACGAATATATTCTAAATTTAAATTCTGTATTCTGAAAATACCGAGAAACAAAAACTTGTAGTTTTTTTCAAATATTTATAAAGCCTTAATTATATCTTTTTAATTTTAATTCTAAATATTCTTTAGGATGTTTATTTTTCCGATGTGCGTGCATATTACCATTCGAATTGAATGTTTTCGGACACCAAGGGCATGTATATAAAGGAGTTCCAGTATGTGAGGCCATATGTTCCTAAAACACAATCAGTCATAAGCGAAATTAATTGATTTCTTTTTAATTGATTTACCTTCAGTGCTTCCGCTCTCCTAAAGGCTTTCTCACACATGGTACATTTATGATCATAGCCTCTTTCGTGCATAGTATTTATATGCTTTTTAAGAGCCCTAACTGTAGGTGATACTTTGTCACATAAAGGACAAGGATGATCCTTTTTACCACCCACCGGATGTTGTGATTCTTTATGCAACTTGAGGCTTCTTTCACTAGTCAGGCGCAAGCCACATACATCGCAATTTATAACGGGAGCTGGAATGCCTTCATGCTTATTCATATGAGCCTTATATTCAGTGCTGGTGCCTAAGGTTTTACCACAAATGTAACAGACTTTCGCCTGTTTTTTTAAATGTATTACTTCGGTATGTATTTTTAATAAGTAGGAACTTGCGTAGCTAAGAAAATTTAAATGTTATTAATTAGGAATTTGTATGGCTAGTTAGAGAACATCTTACAATTTTCCACATTGCGTGCATGGGAACTTTTTCTCCTCCTTTGATAAATGTGTCAGTTTATGAGTACGCAAAACGTAGGCCATTGTAAAAGACTTTCCACAAATTTCACAAGAATGTTTAGCAACAATATCTTCCGGCCGATGTACACGAAGCATATGTCCTTGCAAATTTTTTCGATCGGATAAAATCTTGCCACATTGTGTACACTTAAAGTGATCTGGATTTAAATGACATTGTAAATGGTCAACTAAATGATTTCGCTGATAAAATTTTCTATTGCAACAAACTAGATAGCCTTTTTGAATTGAGTGCGTCAGCAAAAAATGTTTTTTCATGGCGGTAAAGTTTACAAAAGGAACATCGCAGATGTCGCAAAACATTTGTTTGAAATGCTCCGCTATAAACTTGTCGCCTTCCTTTCGATTTTTGTATTCTACTGGGTTTTTGTCTGGCTCGTAGCTACAATTATCATCTTCATCCTCGCTTACATTTTCTAATTCATTGTGATCCGAATCTGTAGTTTCTAATTTTATTTCAGGTAATTCTGCATTCTGTTCAGATTTTGTTGCACTTGAGATTTTCTTTTCTGAGGTCTTTGTATTTTTACGTTTTGAAGCACTTGATTTTTGTAAGGGATCTTTGCTTAACATATATGCAGTTGAATCATGATTATCCCCCTCTAGTTTTATTGAGGAATCTTTTATGTCAATAACGGTTTGTAATTCGTTCTGATCTATTAATATTTCGGGCTCGAGGTCAAAATGAAGTTCTTTTGTTTCATTACTTATTTCTTCTTTCGACTCCACTGACTGATTTCCCTCTTCAATTTTTATTCTTCCAAAATTTATGTGAGCTTCTTCTATGCGCAGGTAGAACTTGTGAAAATTGTATACTTCTTGCCAGCAGGATGAACAAATCCAAGAGTTATGTTGCTGAAGGCTATTCTAAAGTAAATTTTGTTGAAAAACATGAGCTTATATACAGTAACAGTTTGCCTTACTGCTTACCAGTGTCCAAAAATGCTTTTCCAACACTTTTGTTATGCCAAGCTCTTGCCATCGTGTTGAGCTTGTCTCTATTGAATCAAGTAAATCTTTATTTAATTCTAAACACAATACACAGCAATCCATCTTAATGTTCAAGTTTATTAAAGGGATCAATTGCCAAATGTAAACAAGAAAATAATACGTACGTTAGTGTGGCAAAAGTATTCAGTATTCAAACTCAAGACACAACCAGGGTTGGAAAATATGAATTTTTATTGGATAAATGATGCGTGACGTTTCAATGAAAAACAATGCATATAGCATAAAAATTTTGGGCTTTAATATTTAAGGTCTAACTATAATGTGCTTAAACTAATTTGGCTAAAATCTAGTTTACGGACACAGCTTAAAAACTAAAAAAAAAGTTGCCTACAGGGTGTAAAATTTAATTTTAACCAAAAAATGTTAAATGGAAAATTTGGGACTGACCCTAAAGTTTGTATGTACAGTATGGCATATATAGAGTATTTTGTGGTGTAGTGAGGCAATATGGGTATCATTGGAAAGGTAATTTTAATATCTATTCAATCGAAAAGGAAAATATTAAAAAAGTAAAAACACAGGTAACGAAAAAAAAAAGTTTTTTTCATACAAACATAATTCCTATATCAAATAAATAAAGTTTAGTGACAATATTCTACGAAAACAGATTTGGCAGAAAATCTTTATTAAGCGATACCGGTGTTGGTCATACCAAAGAGGAGAAAACCATTCCGCCCGGCCGAAGGCCTTCTATTTAGAAAATCCTTAGTAAGCGAAGCCGGTTTTGGTCATACCATAGAGGAGAAAACCCTTCCGTCCGGCCAAAGGCCGCCTACCCAAAAAATCTTTAGTAAGTGAGGCCAGTGTTGGTCAAACCATAAAGGGAAAATCCTTGCTCCCGGCCGAAGGCCTGCTACGCAGAAAATCTTTAGAAAGCGAAGACAGTTTTGGTCAAACTAAAGGGAAGAAAATCTTTGCGCCCGGCCGATCAAGTTATGTTCATATGAAAAAAAAAATTTTTTTTGTCGTTACATGTTTTTTTTTAATTATTTTTTTCTTTTGCTATTTTCCTTTTTAATTGAATAGATATTAAATTTACCTTTCCAATGATACCCATATTAACTCATTTCACTACCAAATACTTAAGGCCGGGGCACATAGAATCCGTCATACGTTGTAGTTTGACAAATTCAAATAAAGTCAAAGTAACAACGGATGAGGTTGGCACAATGAATACTTTGCTGACGGATGTTAAATCAAAGTTTGCTCTCTATTTTTATTCACTTTTAAATTTAATTTGTATTTTATTCACTTGTTAATTAAATTAAATTTGTATTTTATTGTTTGCCACCAAAATTGTTTTATTCAAATCACAAAACACAATTCAAACACAGCAAGAGGTTAAAGAAAACAAAGAAGAAGAAGCAGTTGATAGTTGTCAAAGTATTTAATATACGTCAAAAGTTAAAAGTTGACCAACTTTCATACTTTCCGTTGACGGACACGTATGGATTGTGACAACGCTCATAAGAAAACATGTATTTTAACTGACTTGTCAGTTGAATTTGTCAAAGTTTAACGTATGACGTATTCTATGTGCCCCGGCCTTTAGTATATGCCATACTTTACGTACAAACTGAGGTTCAGCCCCAAGTTTTCCAATTTACATTTTTTGCTTAAAATTAAATTTTACACCCTGTAGACAGCTTTTTTTTAATTTTTAAGCTGCGTCCGTAAACTAGATTTGTTCCGCTAATTTAAACAATAGTGCGATTACACATAATCAAATGTGTACAACTATAACACACTTAAGCAGCTTTTCTTCAAGTTTTATTTTCTTAAGTAAACAACGAAGCCGATCGTACTTTGCTTAAGAAATCAGGTCTCTATCTGTTGTTTTAAAAATAAAAAAGCAAGTAAATATGAACGCTAAAAATTAAAAGCATAAAAAACATAAGCGCCTGTACGACTAAAGAAAGGTTTTTATTATAACCGAAATGGAAAGAAAGGGTATGAAAAGAAAACTCTAATAAATTCAGCAAACTTGGTTCGTATGTAATTTAGTAAGTATTTGCGTTCAGAAAGTACAATATAGCCACCAAAATGTCTTCAATAAGTATTTGACAGGCTGTTTACTCTTGACAACAGCTTAAATTATATAGTTAGCCCTTAAAATAATATAAAATTTTTGTAATATTCAGGAATTATTTTTAATCTAACATAGGTCAATTGGCCTCAAAAGGCTTTAATACTACTGTTATCGGTCTAATATATATTATAATTTTTGTTTGTAAGCTTGTTTGTCTGTAAGGTGCAATAGGCTATTTATAATTGCACACAAGCATTCATGAGGGGAGAAAAAGTCAAGCTGGAATTTTTATGCATCTGAAACAATTTTAGTAAGGTCACGGATAACCCGGAATAACGAGCTTTTACGACCGCACCAAACTTAATAAAGTTGAAACAGATATGTTTTATGTATGATGAAAAGCGATTTTAATTTAAAGATTTCTTAAATGAATATAAATAGTTGCTGATCTCTAAAACCAATATGCAAAATAAAATCTATTGGAATATATAAAAACTGTGTTCTTATTAAATAAATTATTTGTATTTTATCACTTGCAAGTAATTTTCATTTTATCTTTTAATCATATAGCATTTAGGGTCATTTAGTTCTTCCTTGTCTTTGGCGTATTTTAATGAGTTAGCTTCTCTTTTAAATCGGAGGTTTATCTTTATATGTCGCTCCTTATCGCAGTTTTGGCATTTACCCTTAATTTTAACAAACTTATTTTTCTTAGCCACAAAAACAGCACTTTTGTTGCAGTCATTTGAGTCAGTTTGATCTAACTTTTTTCTTTCTTCTGCAAGTAAATGTTGCTTCAATATTCTGCGTCGACTTAAGTTGCTTTAAAAGGCTATCAAATTCTACAAAGTGATCTTTCATCGTTTTACTATTGTTGGCTTCGAGAAGCAAAGTTAGATGAAACGCAACTTTTAAGAGCGACAAATAGAACAATCTTTATTTTAAGTTTAAATTATATTATTTTAATTTTTATTCCGTATTTGTACGCTTTAAAACAATTTGTGTTTCACTCGCCCGTTTCTCTTATTAAAAAGCCCTGAATAATGGAAGAAATTCCTTTATAAAGCAAATGAAAATAATTTTAAAAACCGCTATTAAGCAATTGGGCAACGAGAAAGAGGAGCAAAGCAAGCATACATACACGTAAATATGTACAAATATATAATATTCATATTTGTGTGTATGTTTGCTTTGAGTGAAAACAAGAAATTATTAAGTAAATATAAAGTAAATAGAAACAGTAAAGATTTTTTAAAAGTATTAAGGTGGCGGCGGTAACATTCCCCCCTTCGTAAGCAAATTGTGGGGCCATGAGCTTGCAGTCCTAAATATTACCGACGTCTAGAACAGCTACCTTAGTCACGGGCCTATCCAATGTGCTTGTACTGGTTTTGACTTTAACCCGCCGAACTTGGCCATCATTAGCAGTAGTTGTCTCGATAATGACACCCTTGGGCCAACAATTTCTGGGAAGTGTATCGTCCACAATAACGACTATATCACCGACGGATGGGGGTTTCACCTTCTCGAACCACTTGCTACGGCGGACTAAAATCGGACCGTACTCACGAACCCATCTGCTCCAGAAGTGATTGGCAAATTTTTGCGTCTGGTGCCATCGCTGACGGAGATCATAATTGGTTTCACATAGGGGCTTGTGCCCATCAGCAGAGCCAAGTAAAAGATGGTTTGGTGTTAATGCGTCGTCTTCAGTTGAATCGAGAGCCACGAATGTTAAAGGACGGGAATTTATTATGAACTCGATTTCACACAAGGCACTTCTTAAGGTCTCATCATTAAATTTGAAAGCAGGACACATGGCGTAGAGGATTGTTTTCACTGTACGTACTAGCCTTTCCCAAGCACCACCCATATGTGGGGCCGCAGGTGGATTGAACCTCCATTTGATTTCGTGATGTTTTGTGAAGACTTGATGTAAGTCGATGTTTTGCTTTTCTTCTCGTAGGACCCTTTCGACTGATTTGAAGTTAGTACCGTTGTCGGAGTATATCTCCTTCGGGGAACCACGTCGACTTATAAAATTTTGAATGCACATGATACACGAGCTGGTATCTAGGCTGTGGGCGACTTCAATATGTATAGCGCGAACTGTCAAACATGTAAAAATAACGCCCCATCTTTTTTCACTACGTCTCCCTACTGCTACTTGTAAAGGGCCAAAAAAGTCGATACCGACATAAGTAAATGGACGCTCAAAGGAACCCAATCTTGCTGCAGGTAGAGATGCCATTAATGGAGGATGTGGAACTGCTGACTCGTTCTTACAGCGTTGACATTTTCTTCGCATACTTTTATAAAGTGCTCTTAGCTTTGGGATGTAAAATCTTGACTTTATTTTGGACATCGTAGCTTCATGAAGACAATGATGATAATCTTCATGGTAACTTTGGACCAACAAAAAGGTAATGTAGTGACCATGAGGCAAAATTATGGCGTTGTTGCAATTCAGGGACTCGACTCTGCCATAGGCACGTATTACTCCGTCTTCATCGAGAAAAATATTAAGCTGCTTAAGTTTACTACCGGTAGGCAGCTTCTTACTATTTTTGAGGCACCATATTTCTTCGTCAAATTCGCTGGCTTGGGCATATTTAAACAAAATGTTCTTAGCCCTTTGTATGTACTCAAAACACATGAGCTGCGGCTTTTCACGTCGAATTCTGGACTTCAATTTTTCAATGTAAAGGACGAAGTGAGAAAGAGCCAAGTATAGTCGTTTCCAGGACGAAAAATATTTAGTATTGATTGTGAAACCACTCGTCTTATCGATAGTAAGAAGATAATTTCGTATTTCTTCATTATTGACGACGTTGAGTTCTGGACATTTGGGCCACGTATGCTTCTCATCTTTCAGAAATGCAGGACCATTGAGCCATATACCGTCGTCTGAACTATGAATTTTCGTTGCACGGTCTGCAGGGTTTAATTTGGACGCTACCCAATTCCATTGCGTCACGTTGGTAGTTTCTAAGATTTCGCCAACTCTGTACATGACGAACGCCTTAAAATTTTTGGGATCCATGAAGAGCCACTTTAGAACGGTTTTCGAATCGGACCAAAAGAAGCTCTCTTCACAGCTGAGACGCGTGGTGCTTCGAATTTTTGACGCTAGCCTTGAACCAATTAAAGCAGCTTGAAGCTCTAGTCTTGGTATGGATATTGGTTTTAGCGGAGTCACCTTCGATTTAGCAGCTACGATTCGCACATCGACATCATCATTGCACTGGATTCTGAAGTAGCTTACTGCAGCATATGCATTTTCACCAGCATCGACAAACGTATGCAGCTGGACCTTGGAAGTTATTTTTAGGAGCCTCGAGTAGCACCGAGGGATGAATATAGATGATATCCTAGTCAGATTAGATAACCATGAGGACCATTTCAGTAAAAGTTCTTCGGATAAGTCGTCGTCCCATTTTATTCCTGAGCGCCAAATATCTTGTAGGAGCATCTTGATTCCAATCGTATAATGGGCTACGAATCCCAAAGGATCGAAAATTGACATTAGGACTTGCAGAACTTCCCTCTTAGTAGGGACCACATGTGGCTGAAATACATCCCTTCGGAGCCTCGAGAACCTAGAATTATATTGGAAAACGTCATTATTTGATTCCCAATACATACCAAGTATTTTTTCTATAGCCTTGAAAGAGGTTTGAGTTGTTGAGCCATCATCACTTAAATGTTTTCGTACGCTTTCAGAGTTTGTTACCCAATTCCTCATATGGAATCCACCAGATGCATGTATTGTGCGTACTTGGACCGCTAGTTCCATTGCCTCTTCCTCGGTATCCACACTGTCAATAAAATCGTCCATATAGTGGTATTGTTGAATTGCTTTAACGGCTCGTGGGTACTGGTCACGAAAGTCATCTGCGTTCTTATTCCGAATGTAATGGGCTATACAGGGTGCGCAGCTTATACCAAATGTTAGGGCCTTCATTACGTACTCACAGCGCTTATTGTTGTCGCCATTTTCGAACCACAAAAATCGTTGAGCATGCATATCGTCGTCTCTAACGTTAATACGATGAAACATTTCTGCAATATCGCCACATATAGCGATTTGACCCACACGAAATTCTATTAAAATGTTGAAAAGTGACGTAAGTAAATCAGGACCACAAATTATAAAGTCATTCAGGGACTTATTATGCGACTTCGCTGCTGCGTCCCAGACCAGACGAACTTTGCCAGGTTTATTTGGATTAAGAGCGACAAATATTGGCAAGTACCATGTGCGACCCTCATATGATGACCTTTCTGCTTCTTGCACCTTTCTCGCGTATCCTTTAGAAACTAGTTTGTCTATTTCCGCTTGCATAGTCTGCTGTAGTAGCGGGTCTTTAACAAACTTCTTTTGGAGACACTTTAGGCGATGGCTTGCTACTTGATAGCTCTCGGGCAGCATAGGGACATCATCTTTCCACAGTAGTCCAACTTCGTATTGCTGATTCTTCTTGATGGCTGTAGTTTCAAGTATCTTCAAAGCCCTGTTGTTTTCGAGCGACAAAATAGATTTCTCTTTCGGGGCATCTAGGTTAAAATATTCCTTGACTTCATCGTGCAGAACCCTATATCGATTTTCGCACTCACAGGTATGGATGTTCATGGTCGAAGCCTGGCTTGGATCGGAGCCGCTACCCTGAAGGGTCCACCCCAATCGAGTTTTTGTTGCAATGGGCTGATCTCGACCACCTTCCCTTATTTTCAATGGAACAGCAACTCTCCAGTTATTAAGACCAATTAGGACCATGGGTTTAGCGTTATTGTACGATTGAACCGGTAAACCTTTGAGATACGGATAGGCTTTCACGATGTCATCAAAATTAATTGACTGCATGGGCAGACCAAGATTGCTTACAGTACGAACATTATGAAGTGTAAATCTACTATCGCTGCTTGGACCAGATACCTCAATATTAATTTTGACGGAGTTGTTTTCAGATCGTGTTGTATTACCGGTCCATCGTAGCTCTAGGGGTTCCTTCTCACCAGAGAGCCCCAATTTGTTAAAAAGACCTTGTTCCATTAAGGTCACTGATGATCCTTCGTCTAGAAAGGCAAACGTTTCTAAAGAACCACCATTGTAATGTATCCGAATCGGGAGTATTCTGAAATACGGTTTATTATTGCGGTCGTTGTGAGCATTCACGCTTCCACTGGGAGCAGATGTGGCCATTTGCACTGTGTTTGGATAAGCCGACGTAATATATTTGTGCAACAAAGGATGGTGTTTTGCGTTACAATTTGCAATATCACACAATTTCTTCGAAAAACACTTGCGCCGATGAGCATTCAAACACTGGCGGCACAATTTATTTTCTTTCACCACATTCCACTTTGAATCTAAACTTAACGATTGGAACTCACCGCAGTTTTGGACCTTGTGTTCCTCACTCTTACAATAAACGCAGAGTAAGTATCTGGTAGCAGGTTGTTCTGAATGAGTGTTGACCGGAGCACTTCTCTTGGAGCCGACAGGAGACACAACTTGGCTAGCAGCAGCAGCTATTTTATAGATCCAATCGCTGAAGGATTTCACCACTGGAACCTTATCGTCCTTAGCATGCATTGCCCAATTGAGCTTGTGGTTGTTGGGCAACTTATCGACCAGCGTTTTTACCAGTAACGGGTTGTTCAAATGGGCCACCAAATTACATGCCTCCATTGTTGAGCAAATATTCCGTATGGTTAGAGCATATTCGATGATGCTATCGAGCCTATCCTTTAGCGGTGGAATCTTGGTTGCCTTTTCAATCATGCTATCAAGAATGTGCTCTGGGCGACCAAAACACATCTCTAGAGTCTGGATGATTTCATTCACCATAGATGGGATGAGAAGTTTACTTTTCACCAGCTCCTTTGCTCGGCCCTTGAGGCACGACTGCAATCGCATTAGATTCTCACCGTCAGTATAACCAGCGATCTCAGTACTATTTTTGTAGTTGCTAATAAATAGGGGCCAGTCTTCGGGATTACCATCGAAATTCGGTAACTCCTTAGGTATTACCTGTCTGGCTGCGATTTGTGAGGCAGTTGGCTGAAAGGAACTTTGATTACAAAAGAAATTCAAATTTTGGGACACATCACCTTGGGATAGGATACTATATTTTTTCTCCAAATACTTCCGCTGCAATTCCTTTTCCTCTTCCAGCATCTGCAACTGTAATTGTGCGTGAGCTGACAAAGAACCACGCGACGTACTTGGGCCACATTGACTATTTATATTTTGTCCACACTGTTCACCTGCAGCTGGTAGTATCTTGTCTTTAGCCACTACTGGATTACCTGGAGCACCTTTGTTGAAGTATTCATGCACTGGAAAGGATCTTAAAATATGGCTAGTTGGTGATGAGGCTGCCATTGAACCTGCACTGAACTCCTCTGTAACATTAACAAGTGGCAGTGTATTCGTTCCTCTTGTCGAAGTTTGCGTGGGGACACTATTTTTTAACGCAACGGGCTGATCCTTACCGCAGGAGCAATTCCAGCTCACGTCGGCCACATCACTATTGACTCCAACACACTCGAAATGGAACCACTTGTCGCACGAGTCGCACTGCACCATACGATCGGTGTCTTTTAATTCGCACTTGTTGCAATTAAAATCTGTTTGAGCCATTTTCTTTTTATTTATTATAGACTCGATTTTAATTTATTTTATTTTTCATGCACACTAGTTGTTATTTTATTTAAAAACTTTTAAATTGTTTTAAAGAATTGTTGGCTTCGAGAAGCAAAGTTAGATGAAACGCAACTTTTAAGAGCGACAAATAGAACAATCTTTATTTTAAGTTTAAATTATATTATTTTAATTTTTATTCCGTATTTGTACGCTTTAAAACAATTTGTGTTTCACTCGCCCGTTTCTCTTATTAAAAAGCCCTGAATAATGGAAGAAATTCCTTTATAAAGCAAATGAAAATAATTTTAAAAACCGCTATTAAGCAATTGGGCAACGAGAAAGAGGAGCAAAGCAAGCATACATACACGTAAATATGTACAAATATATAATATTCATATTTGTGTGTATGTTTGCTTTGAGTGAAAACAAGAAATTATTAAGTAAATATAAAGTAAATAGAAACAGTAAAGATTTTTTAAAAGTATTAAGGTGGCGGCGGTAACAACTATCTGAAAGCTTTAATCCTGACTTGTTTATAATTTTGTAGCAAAAACATTCTTCAATGCTATCCACATAGTTTTCGATGTGGCTTTGTCACGAACATAGTTCAAGCAGGCTATACAGTTCATCAGGACTAATTTTGCCTTTTTATCAGTTTTAATAAATTTTCTTTTTTCTTCAGAACTTTCTGGCTGATTTGATTCCACTGCTTCTAATGTATATATGGCATCCAAATACATTTTTACTCGAAAAGACCAAATTTTATAAGTTCTATGAAGAACTAATTTACAATTGGTAGAGCATAATTAAACAAAGTATTAAAATAATATTTTTTAATAAAAAATCCAAAAATAAAATGCATTACTGCGGAAAAAGCATATCCATATAGTCATTACGCTACTGCTCACATAGCTTATTATCGGATTTCACCTAAATTTCTTATATCTAATTAACTAATCTTATATCTAATTGATTAAATGAGAACTACATTGAATCAACAATCAGCATCTTTGTATAGCCGGCTTGGCAATCATGAGTCAAGATCTGTCGGATGCACAGTTTTTATAATAATATTTGGTTTTTTAGGTTAAGTCTAGATCTCCTATTTAGTAATTAAACCTTTAAGACAAATATCAATGGCATGAGTTAATACTATATTACTACCACTGTGCAGCGGTAATTTCTTGCTTTCAAGTGCTTTGGTACGCTTCCAAAATTTTTTAGAGCCGGGAGGCAACTTTAAAATAAATCCTAAGATTTTTTTTCTCTGTTTATGTGAAAATCGATAGTAGTAGTATGGATTACGATTTCTTTAAACTTTGCGCATGAGTTTGTTTCTTTGCAGTATTAACATTTTACGATTCTATTGTACCTAGTGCGGCGTGACTAAAATAATCTCAAGGTCGAAGGCAATTTATAAGCCCTTTAGAAAGAGGAACAGTAACAATGGGCTAAAAAATAAACTTTTGCTAGCATCTTAGGAACGCGGTCGTTCAGGGTAAGGCGGTTACGAGGCAGAAACTTAATATGTTTTATTGAGACCTTGTTTGCTCAAATAATTTGTTCTCTTTTGTACGCATCTAAATAAAATTATCTTTGAATGTTAAACAATCGAAATCACTTTAAAAGTCATCAGAAAGAAAACACAACAAATACTGCAATTCCCACCTCTGCTCAAAAGTCGTGCAGAAACCCACCGAGTATAAGAAAACAAAATAAGCTAATGTTTACTAATGATGAATTATTAAAAACTGGCGAGGAATAAACATACATATCTTAAAGTTGCTTAAATATTGGGTTTACCTAAATCATAGATTGGAAAATAAAGAAAATACATTACAATGGTGTTGTGTGTATTGTGTTTAAAAATAATAGAAGATAAGATAGATTCTATAAAAACAAATTCAGTACAATGGCAAGAGCTAGACATAGCTAACAAGATAGAAAAACATTTTTGGTCGTTGGTAAGCGCAAGGACTGATTAGATTTTCTATCTTAAAGATTATTTATGAAAAACAATAATTCTTTTAGAATATCTTGCAGCATAACTCATGTATATGTTTATCATGTTGGCAAGAGGTAGACGGTTTTCACAAATTTTATTTGCGCATAGAAGAGGCTCATATGAATTTGTATAAAATAAAAGTTGAGGATGTTGGTGTATCAGACGATTGTAAAGAGGACTTAATAATAAAAGTATCGAACACTAAGAATTACGGCGGATCATCGAATGTAGATAACATGGCATATTGCTTTTTGGAACCAGAAATACTTATAGATCAAACTCAGCCTGCGGATATGAGCGAGCCAAATATTATAGTTGATAAAGAAACCGTAATAACTAATCCTGAATACGAAATTGATGTAGATGGTATGCCGTTACAAAAATTAAGCAAACGTCAGAAACCGCAAAATGATCTAGCAAGTAAAGATCCTCTAGCAAAACCAAAAAGGTTGAGTGTCGACAAGTCCATGCAAAATAAACATTTTAAACGAGGAGATTCAAATGATGAAAAATCAAAAGATTGCAAAAAACTTAAAGTTAAAGAAGAACCAGTAGATATAATTGATGATTCGAATAATGTTACTCATAATAACTATGAAGAAATTGATGGTCATTTTTTGTTAGAAAAACATTCTTCAGAAAATGTAAAAAGTAAAAGTTACACAAAACGTGAAGAAAGCGATAACTTTATAGCCGAGCATTTCAAGTACATGTTTTGCGACCTTTGCCAAGAACCATTTAAAGACTTTTCCGTAATGCAGAAGCATTTCCTGGAAACCCACCAACAACGGGGATATGTTGTTTGTTGTAAGAGGAAATATTATCATCGAAGACTTTTAGTTGATCACATCCATTGCCATTTAAATCCTGACTACTTCAAGTGCGACAAATGTAATAAAGTTATGTCGGATCGTTTACGTTTGGAGAAGCATGTTATGTGGGTACATCGTTCGGAGGAAGCTGTTAAAAAGCACTGCTGTGATGAATGTGGTAAATCATTTGCTAATGCTCATTGCTTACGTAGACATAAAGCAACGCATTTGTCTGATGAAGAAAAAAAATTTCCGTGCAACGAATGCGGTAAATTGTAAGTGTTGTGTATCACGATTTTTTAGTTTTCTAAGCGAAAGTAAGTAAATAAGAATTCAGTATTTTAGGAAAACGCTTTTATAATTTTTGATAGGATTTGCTGAGTTAAGAATATATATCTCTTATTTTCTAATTACATTTCTATTTATAAAAAAACAGATCTAAAACTTGCAGTTCGATTTGAAATCGTATGATATGTTTTCACTATCGCAAGAGTTTAGGCTGGATCTAAAATGATATAGTAACACTAAAATTATCTTATTTGATCTAACAAATTATTATTGTAGAGCAGGGGTTCTCATCAAATTCCTGCTCACGGACCCCTAGTAAACTAATTTTTTTTTTGAGCGGACCCCTTTGAAGCCCAAGTTCAAAATAAAACTTTTATTATTTTTGAAAACACTGTTTTTTCGGTTATTCATGCGGACCCCTTGGATGGTTGCTAAGGACCCCCAGGGGTCCACGGACCCCCATTTGAGAACCGTTTTTGTAGAGGATAATTGTAACGTTTTTTATTAAATTTATTTTGTCTATTAAAACTTCAAACGCACATTTAAAAATAAATAATGTCTCAAAAAATTTAATTGAGTTATTATGAGGCAGTCTTTTTGTTTTAGTTACGCCAGCTCTCATCTCTTACACCACCATATTCAAGCTGTTCATTTAAAAAAATTCGTTAAAATATGTTACATTTGTGGTAAATGTATCAGCACTAGTGCCGACTATATAACACATATGAACAAACATTTGGGTGTACCAGAACCCATCATTAGCTGTGATATATGTGGTTTGCGCGTGACTACCGAAAGAGGACTTAAAAGGCACAAAGATGGCCAACATCCAGTAGGTGGGAAAAAAGACCATCAATGCCCCAAATGCCCAAAGAAATCACCTACACTTAAAGCTCTTCGAAAACATATAATTACTATGCATGAAAAGGGCTACGATCACAAATGCACTATCTGTCAAAAAGCTTTTAAAAGAGCAGAAGTTCTTAGGGTTAGTAAAATTTGATGTTACAAAATTGAGTTAATGTAAACTAAACTATTTTTTTTGCAGGAACATATGGCCTCACATACTGGAACTCCTTTATATACGTGTCCGTGGTGTCCAAAGACATTTAACTCAAATGGTAATATGCACGCTCATCGAAAAAAACTGCATCCTAAGGAATGGGAGGAAGCGAAACTTCAAAAATATTTCCTAAACAAAAATCCAGCTACCATCAATAATAATTAGTAGGGAATTGTGTAAAGTGAATAAAAAATATTAATTAAAATAAATTAAAAAAGCATTTATATTCATGTGGAAATCGTGGTATTTTGTTTTATTTGGAAATCACACACATTTTATTAATCGAGTCCGAAACTTTCTGAAGGTGAATTGAGAGCAAAAGCCTCATCGTAATATAAAATCGGTTTTATCAGTAAAAGGGCTAAATATAGATATTTGCGAAGATTTGACATAATGGCACGACAGACACGAACACCGCCACCACGAATATCTGTCAAAATCACCTGTCTATATACTTCTTCATATTTAAATTTGTTTAACAACAAGATTTTTTTTTTGCTTGTGACCACAGATAGGGAATTCCTCTAAACTTGTGATACGAACATACACTGACGAGCAGAAGCGACTGCATGTTTAGAATAATTTTACTAAAAGTGATATAAAAAAAAAATTAAAAAAAAATATTTATGAATCTTTCAGCAATTAGTCTTTATTTTATATTAAAATGTAAAAATGAATACCCAATATGATGATAAAAGAAGAAAAACAAATAGTTAAATAAAAACTAATGGCAACACCATTCGCTTAGTTTTGCACGTTTCGTAAATATGGATTTTATTTCTCTGAGCAAATTTAAATTAACCGTTACAGACAGGCAAATTTTACTTTGACAAAGTTTTGTTAATTTTCTTTTAAACTTTGTTAGGTGTTCAGACACACAAAGTTTTCTTTTACAAATTTTCTTTCCTTCTGTTTGATCGTTTTTAATTTTTGGATGTTTTGCATTTGGCGCTTATAACACAAAAATATATGTATGTATTTAGATTTATGCAACTGTGTACAAGCAACGAACGAAAAACAAAACAATTTTGCGAGTAAATAAAATCAAAACTTTGCAAAGTAAAATCTGCCTGTCTAAATGGGGAGTTATATTTATGCTGCTAGAATTTTTCGTCTTTTTTTAGCTCTTAGTATTGTTTTACGCCGTTGTTTTACATTTTAAACAGTAATTGGAACCTTTTAAATTAATATTGCCCAAAGATCCGGAAAATCAATCTAAATATTGAAACAGTATTGTAGCTTTGAGTGAAAGTGGACATTCATCACAAAACGTAGAAACGTTACTGGTATGCGGAATAGTAGAGTCGCCCCAGGCTGTTAAAAGACTCAGACGCGCCACTAATCGTGCGAGAGATGCAAAAAAATGCTGTTAAAACAGCCAAACAAGATGCCAGTGCACTAAATAAACATGTACACAGTCTTACAAAAGTTTACATACGATCTAGAAAATTAAATTTTTTGTCAATGTAAGAATATTTGGTACATTTTACAGGTTTTTATTACTTTGTATACAAAAGAAAAATGTAATAAATACTTCGCAATAAATATTTAGTTAAATTTTTTAAAATAACAACAAAAAACTAAAACTGTTTAAAATGTCACATTTACATAAGTATACATACTCTGCAAAAAACCTAATGTACCGTTATTAGTACCGTTACACATTTTCTTGATATTTGCTTTAAATCATCAGTAAAGGTTGTTATTTTATAAGAAGTGGTCGCAATTAGAATTCTTTAATCGCAAAGTGTCTTTCGTTGAGCAAAATGGGCAAAGGAAAAGAAATTTCCGAACCAATTCGAAAAACCGTGGTTAAATTGCGGAATGAAGGCAATTCTCTAAGTGAAATTGGAAGAATTTTAAATTTAAAGAAGCCGACAGTGCAAACAATAATAAAAAACTTTAAGGAAAGTGGAAATTATGAAAGTAAGGTACGTACTGGCCGCCCCCGAATTTTAGATGAGCGCACAGATAGAGCAATTATCCGGTTGGTAAAAGAAAATCCCAAACAAAGTGCGGTCGAAATAAATCGCAAAATAAGAACGGACCTAGGAGTAAGCGTTTCTGATCAGACTATCCGCAGATCTATCAAAAGCAAGGGTTACAGCAGCAGAGTTGCAAGAAGAAAACCACTTCTCAGGGCTGTAAACATACAAAAGCGATTAGAATACGCCAAAAAGTATGAGAACATTCACGTAAGTGACCCAACTTTTTGGGAAAGGGTAATATTTACCGACGAGTGTAAATTTATGGTCTTTGGGGGTGACGGTCGGGCCAAAATTTGGCGAAAATCGAATGCTGCCTTACAACCCCAAAACATCAACCCAACAGTGAAACACGGAGGCGGTTCAGTCATGGTCTGGGGATGTATGGCGGCAAATGGCGTTGGTAAATTAAGGATTATCGATGGTATTATGGATAAGGCTATGTACATCGACATTTTAAAGGATAGCTACCTGCCTAGTGTGGAAATACTAGATTTGACAGAAAACGCCATATTTCTCCATTTTTTCTCTTCTTTATAACGTCAAACATAAGCTAGAGCATCCCCCACAATCTCCCGATCTAAACGTTATTGAACATTTATGGGATATTTTAAAGCGAAATCTTAGAAATCGCCAATTAACATCAATTTCGGGCCTGGAGGAAGCATTAATAGAGGAATGCAGCAAAATTACACCCGAAGTTACAAAAAAATTGGCATTATCCATGCCTGCTCGTCTAGCGGATGTAATAAAAGCCAAAGAGGGCCATACCAAATACTGATTTTAAGTTTTAGTGTATAATTTACTTAGCGTATGTAAACTTATGTAAAAGTGCCTTAAACTAGAAAGTAATATATTTTGTGTTATTAAAAATGGATTTTCGGATTTGAACTATTTTTATGTTTATTTTTTAATTTTTAATAATTTTAAATAAAATAAAACAAAAATTATAATTTTATACGTATTTTTCATTAAAAAAATAGAATTTTCGCGGTGGTATGTAAACTTTTGTAAGACTGTGTAAGTGAATGGACTGCTCGAAGAACGCTTCACAGAATCGGTTTAGTGGCAGTAGTCAAAAAGAAAAGGCCAGCCATATCCGATAAAAATACAAAAGGACCTCTTGAATTCTGCAAAAAATACCAGCATTGGACCATAGAGGATTGGAAATGGGTTATATGGTTGGATGAAACCGCTTCCAATCTGATGGTAAGCAATATTTCTGGAGCAGACCTAATGAAGCTATTCAAAAACATCATGTAAAACAAACGGTTAAGCATGGCAGAGGCAGTTTGATGGTTTGGGGCTGCTTCGCCTGGTGGCATTTAGGTCCTCTGGTTAGAATTTATAGTACAATGAAGAAAGAGGACTACCTTAAAATTTTACAAACAAATTTGCCTGAGATTTTGAAATACAGCGCTTATCCCAAAGATAAAATTATATTTCAACCTGACGGAGACCCTAAACACATGGCAAAAGTGGTTCAAAATTGGTTGTCTGCGCAATAATTTGAGGTGATAAAATGGCCAGCGCAAAGTCTAGACTTAAACCCTATTGAAAATTTGTGGGCCATATTAAAGAGGAGACTGGGACTACACAATTGAGCTCCAACGAACATAGAGGAACTTTTGAGCCGCATAAAGACCGAATGGGAAAATATTCCAAGTGAATTTAAAGAGAACTTGGTGGAAAGTATGCCCAAGCGTATGAAAAACGTTGTAAAAAATAAGGGATTGAGTTAATTGAATTACTTTATATTTTTATGTTGAAAATTTTTGTTTTTGTTCTGCTATCATTAAATTGAATAAACATATTTTTTGTTATTACGTGTATAATAAAGAATAATTGTTAAAATTTTTATAAAATATCCATATTTCATTATAATTTTACGACACCTTAATTAAAATTATGATTAACATTCACTCGATTTTGCTCGTCAGTGTATGTATTTTCGCAAAAGAAAAAAAAAAAAAAAAACAAAAAGTTTAAGCCCAAAAATTTTAAGTCGTTCTAAATGAAAAAAAATATATTAAAAAAATTAAGTGTCATTTTCTAATCCGAACAGAATTAGGTTAACATTGTGGTTGGGGAACCAATTAAAGTTAAAGAAAAGATTTCTATAATAAATTTTTAAAATTTTATAATTTTTTTAATTGTATTTGGTTTTTAGGTTTACAACTAAGTAACGTAAAATAAATTTGTGACACTAATTAAAAATACTTATAAAATGAATAAGAGACGTGTATTAAACTAAAAATAATTCAAGTTCACTAGTCATTTGTAAATATTTATGCCAGAGATCTATAGACAGTGTTAAATATTTTGAATTTACGAAGAAAAAAAAAAAAAAAGAAAATGTGCTGTCACTGTTTTAGTACCATTATACCGATAAAATCGGGTGCTTTTACATTTGTATCTCTATATTCTCTATGAAATAACTTATTTTTACGAAACAAAAAGAATTCTTTATTTGAACGAAGGTTCTAAGAGACCTTCTCACAAAATGTTATTCAAATTCATCTAGCAGTTTTTACGTGATGCGAACACAGAGAGAAAGACAGACAAAAATTCTAAAAATAAGTGTTTTGTATTCCATATTGATTACAATTTACACTTATTACAGCAACATTTTCAAAAAAATATTTCATGTACATAATTGACTCCGTTACAGTTTTCTTATATCCTTCACCACAAAAAGTAGAAAAAGAGTAAATCTACGTTTGTCAGACCATTTGTAATTTCTACAATATCCATTTTCGACCCCAAAAAGTGTATATATTCTGAGTTCTTATACATAGCGAAGACGATTGATCCACGATCAAAATATTCGTCCATCATTATGGTAGTATTTGTGAAAATGTATAAGTATATGTTACACAGACGATGATGGATGAAAAAATAAAAAAATAGATTTTTGGCATGCTGAACGTCACACATTGATGTGTGTGTATGGTGTTTGTTTTTCAAGCACGTACAAGAAAAAAAGTTACACAAAACGCAAAGAAAGCGATAACTTTATAGCCGAGCATTTCAAGTACATGTTTTGCGATCTTTGCCAAGAAGCATTTAAAGACTTTTCCGTAATGCAGAAGCATTTCCTTGAAACCCACCAACAACGGGGATATGTTGTTTGTTGTAAGAGGAAATATTATCATCGAAGACTTTTAGTTGATCACATTCATTGCCATGTAAATCCTGACTACTTCAAGTGCGACAAATGTAACAAAGTTATGTCGGATCGTTTACGTTTGGAGAAGCATGTTATGTGGGTACATCGTTCGGAGGAAGCTGTTATGTAAGTGTTGCTGTGATGTAAGTGTTTCGTATCACTAATTTTTAGTTTTCTAAGTGAAAGTAAGTAAATAAGAGTTCAGTATTTTAAGAAAACGGTTTTTATAATTTTTAATAGGATTTGCTGAGTTAGGAAGTAGTTTCTTTTAATTATTTTTTAAAACTCCCATATTTATCTTTAATTTTTTATTTAATTTCTATTTATAAAAATCAGATCTAAAACTTGCAGCTTGATTTAAAAACGTGTGATAGGTGTTTGCTATCGCAAGAGTTTAGGTTAAACCTAAAATGATATGGTAACTCTAAAATTTTCTTACAAAGATTTCAAGTTGTGCGGTTGATATCTTTGAATTTATCGAAGTTTACCAGTCAATGCATGCAGTTTTGAACACAGATATAACATGCGCACAAATTTAAAAAAAAAAAAGAGTTTAAAAGGAAAAACAATTTTTTACCACTCTTATTCATAAACTTTTTTCACTACTACGAATGTTTTTTTGCTAGTGCCATTTCCGCAATAGAGAAAGCGCGATGTTGACAGCACAAAATCAATCAAAATGAATTTTTGACTGGTCATTTAACATGTGTACATCAAAGCGCGCAGCACACGTACACGAATTTGACAGCCAGTATTTTGATCGTGGATAGAACACTTTAGTGTTCAAATCAAATTGGCCAAGTTGCTATTGAAAATCGCCAACATCGGTCCATGTCCTTCGTGGCAGTGGGCAAAACACCACGCCTGCCTTTAATTTTTCCATGTGATTTGGGGCGATAGAAAATTAAAAAATAAGAAAAAAACATCAAGTGAAAAAATTGGAGCTCGCCCATATTTACCGAGTTATGGGCCTATGAAATTTTCATAAAAAAGTTCGATTGTCGACATGATCAATGTGGGTATCATTTGAAAACTTTTGAAGAGATCTTCAAAGAAATACTAATTTTTTTTAAATGCTTAACCCATTAAGAGCGGATGGCATTTTTATATAAAATATTTATTTTTTAATATTAGCTACTTCAATAAACTAGATTAACATAGATGATGAAGGGTATATAAGATACGGCATAACTGAATATACCACTCTTACTTGCTTTTATTAATGTAAACTCTTTGTCCGTTTTAAAATAGTGGACGCATTTCGCTGTAATGTAATTAAAGCAAACAAAAATAAAATTAATTTATGATCCAATTAAGATTTGTTTGTTGTTCTACAAACGAATGCAATGTCAAATGCAATTATATCCTTTATCCACTGCAGTCTCATGTTTACATGCTGCCCTTGATTATTGATATGCTGTTACTTTTATCTTTCTTAAACAAAGTTATTTAATTTTATCCTTCATTTGCCACTGAAGCAGAACAAACAAATATTTGCAACAATGCGTGCGAGTGTGTGTGTGTGTACTAAAGGTCGTTCCAGTGCATACAGTAAATGAGAAGGATAACGCGATAATAAAATTGTGATTGCTTAAATATTCCTTGGGGCCAAATACGTTTATTAAAAACGTGATAGTAAGAAGAGAACAAGGATAATTACAAAATTTTTTATCTACTTTTAGGAGATAAATATTTATAAATTAGTAACTCAACATCATTATTATCATACCGGAAAAAAGCAAAAAGAGTGTAATTACAAATGCACTGGGATTTTATGAAAACTGAAACAATTCCGTTTCAAAGGAGAAACCTGAAAAATAAATTTGACTAAATATTTCTGTGGCCATAAGCAATAACAGCTTAACTCGTTTTGTGGATGTTTTCAACAGCATTTTTGATTTTAATATTGTTGCTTTAAATCTGGGAATATCGACTTTAGCTGTTTAGATTTAAAGTAAAAAATACTCAGTTTTTAGGTTACAAAAATGAAATTTGACTTATATTACAGCATAGAGCGTTAGAAGTATAATAATAGCAATAAATTAATTTGTTCCTAACTCGACTTTAGCTGTTATTGCTTGTGGGCACATATTTATTAATTGGATTATAGATGAACTCAAAAAAGCAACACTTGGCCATCAGCTGTGACTCATTGCAGTCTAAAAAAAGAAAATTGGCGAAAGTGCACTTAAACAGCCAGTTAGAGAGAAAAAGGGGCACTTACTTAACGGTAGTAGATAATTCTATTCGTACTGTAAAAATTCGTGCCCAATTTGTAGAAAACGCCGTAAATACTAAGAAACCATCGGGGAGGTATCCAGCTGACTCGATAGATTATAGAGCGAAAGCAGTATTCTAAAAGTAAGCAAATATGAAAATCAATTTCACGCAAATAATACGTGACTTAAAGCCTGGTGCAACCGCGGGAGAAAAAGCGAAGTTTTATAAGTTTTCTGTAGTCTGACAGTTTCCCAAAATAAGATATCAAACAGTGGGCAGCAGTAACAATTGTGTAAACAGGCAGATTCTCTACTTTTAACTCAACTAATACGAAACAGAACAAATGAGCCTTTAACTACTCTGGAAGTAAGCCATGTGGAGAACAAAATCAATGCTACTATCCCTGGAAGTTCGAATCCGGTCTAATCTACAAACAAAAGGGGAAAAGTAGTCATATAAGTACCGAGTAGCCACCCAAAACATGCAAGACAACATGTCAAAAAAGGCAAAAATAAAATAGGTGCGTCCTGGATCGCACAATGGTCCGAATTTATAGTTCTAAAAATATGGCGTTGGACAATGATATATACGTAGGCTTAAACGGCGTTTAAGAAGTCCTTAAGGAGAAAGGCGAGGCCAAAAGCTGAATATCTTTTAGTTAAGATTAAAACCAAAGAAGGAAATGTACGCGGCCTTTACTTAGAAGATTCTAAGACTGCGGCACACATCGCTTCCGAGTTTTAAACTTTGGCTTGTATGAGCAACTTGATTAAAAACAGCAGTAATTTGGAGGCAAGGAGATGATAAGAGTGACCTCAGTCTCAAGCGAAATTCTGTGATTAAAAAGGAAGTTGGAAATTATTATCACTAGTCGTTTAGCACAAATGCCTGTTAAGTAAAGAATAATGAAGGTCGATATTTTTGTCGAAACTTTCTTTAACATCACTGAGAAGCGAACAGTATAAACGAACTATTCGATTATTTTAAATATTTTCTGATTAATACTCGTAGAAGGATTTACCTCTTCAGAAGATGATTGAGAGGTACACATGTACGCAAATGATATTTAAAAGCAGCTTAAAATATTCCGAATTTAAATCATTCAATTTGCTTAAAAACGTAATTGAAATCTTACTTTTGAAAGTTTGTAAGGGGAGAGAAAAGTGAGAGAGTAAATTTTCAGTTTTATAAGTCAAAGATGTCAACAGTCAACAATTGAAATCGTACGATCGTCTTTTGTTTGTAAATGCAAACTTTAAAACGGAGTTGATCGAATGAAATCTACCACATATAATTCAAAGAGGTTGGACGGTTTTGGTGATTAACGTAATCAAACGCAGCGATATGTACTTTTTATGTTAATTTTCTATTGAAGAATAAAATATAATAAAAAACATCAATAAGGGCTGTATATGAGCAGATACATAAGTAAGTCTTTAATAAAACTTGAGGTCGATAGATATGTGTTTTGTCTCTGCTAACACTGGTGAGCCATTAGTTTGTGATTGCTGACGACTGGCAACAAGCCCTAACTTAAAAAGGCCTAAACTTTAGATTGAAATGTGCCGATTAAAGTTAAGTAGAGGCAACTTTTAATACAACTGAAATTTTTCGAACAGCAGATCAATATCATTTAAAGATACGAAAGTGTCATCCTAACAAATTTGTTATATTTATCCTAGCCCTTTTTCCTTAAAAACCCATTAACACTAATGTACTCAAACATTTTAAATTCACATTAAGGAATAACCAACAATTTGTGTCATTAATGTAATTAATTTTATTTCTTTAATTACATTTCTTATCACACAAAAGATGGAAGCCGTCTGCAAGCGAACATATGTATAACAAATTTATGAAACAAAATAAGATGCACATTAAAATAATGTAATATAATTTAATTTTATGTTGTGATGAATGTAAATTTATTACCTTTACGATTTTAAAATAAGAAGAAAAAACAAAAAAAACTACTTTAAACAGTTGAGTATAACCTAAAAGTTATGCTGTAATGCCCTATTCCATTCGCACCCATAGAAATACATTTATAGGATGAACTTATATACCAACACATACAAAAATACTTGCTTAAATGAAAACAGGAACAAGATACCATATATGTATATCCATAGTAAAATAATCTGGTGATTCTTACTCGCCCAAAAATAGAAATAGCAGTTGCAAGCAGTATGACAGTATTAAAAGAAGCGAATGCAGAAGTTGTTTGTGTATTATATTAAAAAATCCCTGCAAGCATTTTCTATTGAGAAAGTTACTACATCGTTAATTCATAGCGTTGAAATGTATCTCAAATAATATAGAATTCTGCTCTAATTAGTATCCCCAGTCGGGAAGAAACGTATCACTACAGTTATACAACTAATTAGAAACTATTAAGCATCTCTAAGAGGTATTAAAATTTAGTATTCTGCTTGTGTTGAATATGTGTCTGTTAAAAGTGTAAAAACGGTTTTCTTTAACAGTATCGAATGCATACATATATAACTTCTAAAAGTAACAGAGTTCTGCTTTATCACAACAGATAATGTAACTTTTAACATAATGGAATAGTTAAAAGTTTTAAGAATTTGCTAAACTAGAATGCAAAATACGATAGGTATCTATAGATATTAGGAAAATTTGCTAACATAAATCTATTTACAACTACAATGATCCTTTTATTTTATTTTTATCAATTTATTTTTTGTAATTTTTCTTAACATTCTTCACACGCACTTAACATAACTGAACACTGTTACATTAAGGCCACATTTGTCTCAACTGACTGCTTAAAAATTTACAAAAACAAATTGCATGTGCATCGCGTATTGATCTCTTTTAGGTCACAACTTCGACTTTACTGAGAGTGAATTAATTAATGTAACAGATGAACAAAAACTGTAATGTCATTTAAATTGACTTGTGCAGTGTTCGTTTATGTTAAATGAGTGTGAAAAATGTTAGAAAAATTACAAAAAATAAATAGATAAAAATAATATAAAAGAGAAGGGATTATGAAGCTGTAAGTTAATTTATGTAAGCAAGTAAGTTACTTGTAAATTTTAGCACAAAATATTTTTAAGATCTGAATTTAGATTTTTCCTAATCTCTATGTTGGTCGTATTTCGCATTCTAGTTTTACAAATTCTTAAAATTTAAATTTTAGCTTTCTTACTTCCAAAGTTTCTGTTATGTTAAAATTAACATTTTTTAAGTAGAACTTCGTTACTTTTAGAAGTTATGTATTCGATGCTGTTAAAGACACCCTTTTTACACTTCTAATAGAGAAATATTCGACACAAGCAGAATACTCAATTTTAATCCTTTTTAGTTTTCCATTAGTTGTATCACTGTAGTAGAACCTTTCTTTTCGACTGGGGATACTATTTAGATCAGAATTCTATATTATTTGCGATATAAATCAACGCCATAAGGTAAAGATGTAGTGACTGTTTTGATAAAAAAAGCTTGCAGGGTTACAGCCAATAGACTACTAAACTGAATACTCCATCGAACAATATTAATACTGGTATTAGGCAGACACGGAAACTGTAGTGCACAATTAATTTGTTTAATTGAAAAGAAAATCAACTTTTAAACTAGCGATTTTTAAAATGACCTTTTATTTAATGGTATATGTGTCATGCTGTTGGATTCATTTTACTTTCGACTTAGTATAAAAATAAAGTTTATGGTTCTATTTATATATAAATATGAAAAAAAAAAAATCGTTGGGACTTAAGTCTGCTGTGAGTATATTGGCTGGCAATCCAACAATGAATTGTTTCAATTAAGTAAATCATACAATTTAATGATTTCAGTTTTGTGTAAATATTTTCAATAAAAAACTTTTGGACAGAATTGGTGAATCTTTTATTCATAAAGCGATTATGAGACTAATTTAAGGCTTAACTGGCACCGTCACACAGTGGCGTGAAATACAAAAAAATTAATAAAAGTCTAGAACTTATAAACTATTTACCTGATCTTCATGAAATAAACTGCGATTTAGAGAGGTGGTCATAAGCTTATTGCTTATTACATGAAAACACACTGTTTTAGTACTGGGTAGTACCACAGGGTGTTAAAGCAGGTAACCTCGAATATAAAAAAGATCTTATATTTTTATTAAAATTTTTTATTTTAAGTAATCAACATAGATATATAAAGAAAAACGTGCTTGGAATTTGCATTGTATCTTTTATACTTTTAGAGAAATTCCACTTTTAAATTTAAAATATAAATTTTTTACATGGGCATTTTTCAGTTTTTCACCTGAATTTTTTTTTTAAATACAAGATAGAACTGTTTTAAAAACAGATTTAGAAAGCTTATACTGAAAGAAATAACTTGTAGAACAATTTTTTTTTTGACTTTGTTATTTTAATAGTAATATTTTTTTTTAATTTGAAATTTCACAAAAAGTTTAAAAAATTTGAAATTTTTGGTTTAAAAGTACTTTCAGTTTTTTAAGTAGATTTTTAAAGTTTTTTAGTCAATTTATAAAATTTTGAACTTTTTCTTTAAGATAAAGCCTTGGGTAATTCATCTGATGTGTTTTTATGGTATTCTTGTGAAGCACCCTACAGTCAGCATTGTTCGAATATGTGCAATTGTTTTACAAAAATCTAAATGTTCGAGACTGTAACAAAAACTGCACGCGGATTTTCATTCTTTTTATAACCAACTATTTTATAATGATTGGTTTTCAATAACTGGCCTAGACTAGTAGACATCCTGCGCATAAATGGGGTCAGGGGAGGCGATTGAAAAAAATATTACAATTTTCAGAAAGAAAATTTTTTATCTACAACAAAAAAAAAAAACAATGTTTTAATCTATTGTTTGTCAAAATTTTTATAATGGAATGAGAACCTGATTTAATATCTTTTATATGTTCGGAGATATTCAAGATAAAATTTCATTCGCAAAATTTCACTTTATTTTTTTTTTGGTTTTAGCGATATTTTTAACAGCTGATTTTTATTTAAAAAACTACTGAAAAAAAATTAAGCACATCTGCACAGTAGATGCAATTACCTATCCTTTGATATACCGTTTGTAAACCATTTTCAGTACAACAGCTGTAAATAATGCACACAATTATGCTACTTTGCGAAAAAAATCTCTTGTTTTATTGTGTTCTTCTAATACAACGGTTCTCAAATGGGGGTCCGTGAACCCCTAGGGGTCCGTAGCAACAATCCAAGGGGTCCGCATGAAGAACCGAAAAAACAGTGTTTTCAAAAATAATAAAAGTTTTATTTTGAACTTGGGCTTCAGAGGGGTCCGCGATTATTTTACTAGGGGTCCGTGGGCAGTAATTTGATGAGAACCCCTGTTCTAATAAGTGCTTCTACTTCTTATTACTTTCTTCTTAGAAATCAGCAATTTTTTTAGTGAGTGACTTTTTTCGCTTCTTCACGATTATTTCATTGAAGCAGAACTGTTGATG
The DNA here is from genome assembly GCA_937654795.1 of Cistogaster globosa. Taxonomy (NCBI): domain Eukaryota; kingdom Metazoa; phylum Arthropoda; class Insecta; order Diptera; family Tachinidae; genus Cistogaster; species Cistogaster globosa. The sequence continues at coordinate 77,935,324 of OW569407.1, forward strand.
AAAAACTAATTAAGCTCTATTTACCAGTTGTGAGCTAATAGCTATTATTGCAAAAAATTTCACCAGTTTAATTTGGGATTTGCATTGAAGTTATCTACACTTATTTCTTGAAAATCGAAATTGAAGCATAGTATCAAAAAAAAAAAAAAAAAAAAATCTTAAAAAATAATTTGTGTAATATTTTATGAGGATTAAGTTTATTTCCACTTGATGACAGAATTTAACACATGAGTTTAATTAGAAATAAATAAAAGTTTTCTCAATATCATTAAAAAAACTGAACTTTCCATGCCTGGTGTTTAACGTTTTGTTTTCTTTAAGACCACAAGGTCTCAACAGAATAATGTCACACTGTTGTTGAAACTTACATACACATGTATGTAGTATGTACATATATGTATGTGTACATTAGTACTTTGTTGATATAGAAAAAAAAAACTATCAATTTACTATTAATCTAATGTGGTAAATGTCAATTATTTATTATATTATTTTCAATTTGTTGCGTCGGAAATTTTATAGCAAATTAATATGAATTTACAACCAATGATACGAAAACCATTAAAAAAAGTAAGTAAATATGTATGTGCTTAATTAAAAATATGTATGTAAGTTATAACTAGGTTTATACGTACGCTATCTATACATATACTAAAATAGTAACGGGGCTATTTATGTACATGAATAGATAGTAATCGATGTGGAATACAAAGCACTTATTTTTGGTATTTTCGTCTGTCTATCTGTCTGTCTGTGTTCCCAACTGATGAATGGATTTGAATGAAATTTTGTAAGGAGGTCCCTTAGAACTTTAGTTAAAATATAAAATACTTTTTGTTTCGTAAATATAAGACATTTTGTAGAGGAAAAAGAGATACAAATGTGAAATCAGGCAATTTTATCGGTATTATCAAGGCAACCGCATCAGGACAAAAACAAAAAACGCGTGCATTTTGTTTATGTAAATTTACGTGTGCGTGTCAGTAAACAGTGATGAATAATATGATAAAACAGAGAAGAAATTTAAATTTACTAAACAAATTCTACTTCATTTCATTTTTCCTTTGGTTTCTTTTGGCATATTGAACAAAGTTTCACTGCCGCACTTCTTATTTTGCAAACCACTCAAATATTTCTTCAAATATTTTTTATAAATGTACACACATACATACATACATAAACAATTTTTTAAAATGTTTCTTTAAGAAACATTTTCTTTGCAATAAATTTTGTTTTTTTTGCTTGTTTTAATTTTTATTTTAACTGCAATTGGGCACACACATTCTTGTTACTTTTCCCACAGTGGTTTATTTGCACACTCACTATTTAAGAAAAAATAAATTATTTAAAAATTTTTAACCGATTTTAAAATTGAACATTTTTTCGTGTTTTTAAATGGCGCGTCAACAAAATGTAAACAATTTTTGACTTTGATTAGGAAAAATTTGTAAAGCGAATTCGATTACCTGGGCTATCAATTTTACCTAGTATTCAGTTTGCCTTGGGTATTATGTTGTTAGCACATTTTATTTTTACAGAATGAAAACTTTTAACACCTGTTACAGAACTCTACAACAAATGTTAATGTTAAGAACACATTTTTCTACATTTGAAGCTTAAGAAAAATATAAATGACATGCAAAAGAAGTTGTGGGCACTGCTAGTAAGACAAATAAAAAAGTGAAATAAAGAAAACAACTAAGAATAAAATTAAATGTAAAAAATTTCCTAGCTAAACAATTGTCTAAACTTTCATTTTTGTTTTAGTTGATAAAAAAAGTCTCCACTTATTGTTTTAACATCCCTGTACTAGTAAATTAAATGTAAAGAATGAGTTTCAGGCTGTTTTTATACCCTTCACCACAAAAAGGGAAAAAAGTTATATCGAAGTTTTTTGTTTTACAATATCCATCAGACTTCTTATGCAGAGCGAAGTCGACTGAATGATATCAAGTTAAAATCAAGTTGGCTGAGGCACTAGATCAGTTTGATAAAATTTAAATACGCCAATCGATAACACATAGTGTACCTCTATTGGAAATCAGCAAGATCGGTTCATGTCCTTCGACGCAGCCACCACACCACACCACGCCTACCTCTAATTTTTCTATATCACTTGGAACAATGAAGTAACGCCAATCAAATAAAAAACAAATATATGGGGCGATATGGAATTAAAAAAAAAGAAAAAACTTCAAATGCAAAAATTGGCGCTCGACCATATTTTTCGAGTTACGGCCTAAAATTTTCAAAATTTTTTAAATATCAATATGGATATCATTTTAAAGCCTTTGAAGAGATCTTTGAGGAAATAGTTAATTTTTTAATGCATAACCCATTAAGAGCTGATGGCATTTTTATGTATCGCCAAGTGGATTTTTTATCGCTAATTTAGGCAAGAAATCGCCATAGCTGACAACACTGTCTCAGCCTATTATGATAAAAAAAAAAGGCGGATACCCTTCATTTCAATTTAACCTTGTGTACTTATTCTTTTAGCCGACATAGCAGCATATTTTCTTTTAAAAAATTCAGGCGTCTGCTAATAACGGCTTAAGAGATAAAGTCGTGTTTTTTAAATTCACGGCCTTTGAGAAACATCCTTTAGTTTCCAAATTTATTTCTTGCAATTTATTTATTTTATTAGGGAAATATTTGTACTTACTCTTTGTAAATTTTAAATATCCACCTACTGCAGTTAATAACTAAAGCCTAAAGACTCATTTCTACTCCATATTTACATCGAGCACTTTGTGAAATCGCTTGACATTTAAACTTTGAATCTTTTGTCAGGTAAAAAGGTAGGCCAAAATCAGCATTTACAATATAATCCCTGGCCACGTTAACCTTATCCGCACACTTAGGTCAAGTAATTACAATTTAAATTTAAAAGGTAATTAATATTATTAAGTTTTTAATTTTTTGCGTACCCAATGAAATAAAAAAATCGATTAGTTACAATTAAATTTTGTGAATTTATTTTTCTTTTACACTGAATCTTTTGTTTTAAATTTTAAAATGTATTACCAAGTAACTATTTCATTTTTAAGGAAACCAATTTCTTAATTAATTCTATTCCTTTCTAATGGTGTGTGTAAATATTTTAACAAAGATCTAAGAGCATTCAAGTTACCCTGTAAGTATTTTACAAAACTATTTTAGATAGAAATCACTTCCTCGTTACTTCTTTAGAATAAAAACTCAATTTTACAATAAAAAATAAATTATTGTCAGGTTAAGATCTTATAACAATCACTGTTTCGTCTCTCTAACAGAAGTTAATTGGACAAAAATGATCCCTTATATTAATACAGAAACACTACTTTTTAAATCTGTTATATTGAGAGTAACTACCAGATGATAATAAATCGATTGCTCAAAAATTTACAAAAACAAGTTGTATGGGTATCGCATACTGATCTCTTATAGGTCACAACTTCGACTCTACTAAAGGGCTCATTGGTAAAAATAAAATAAAAAGACTTATGTTAGCAAATTATTTATAAATTTAAACGCAAACTATTTTTAAGATCAGAATTTTCTTAATCTCTATATCGCATTATTCGCATTCTGGTTTTACAATTTCTTGCAATTAAAATTTTAGCTTTAAATCATTTAACTTTTAAACTTCAAACATTTCTCTTATGTTAAAATTAACATTTTCCGTTTTAATAAACCAGAACTCTGTTACTTGTAGAAGTTTTATATTCGGTGCTGTTAAATACATCAATTTTACACTTCTAACAGACACATATTCCACACTACCAAAATGCTCAATTTTGATCCTTTTTAGAGAGGCTAAATAGTTTTCCATTAGTTGTATTACTGTGGTAGCACGTTCCTTCCCAACTGGGAATACTATTTAGATCATAATTCGATATTATTTGCGATATATTTCAACGCCATGAAGTAACGATGTAGTGACTTTCTTGATAGAAAATGCTTGCAGGGTATCTTCGTCTTTGGGTTTGTGGCTGGTGTGGTTGTTAGTAACGGCTTGTAAAGAATACGACTGTTGATTACAGTTAATGATGTTTATCATTTCTAAAAGTCAATATCTATACATAAATAAAAAAATAAAACAGTAAAGGGGTCATTTCTGAACATTAAATATTTTTTGAAAGTATTAATGTTGGTCCAAGTAGTCTGAATTAAATTTAATTCTGTCTGTCCGTGTTCGCATCACGAAAAGGCTACTGGATAAATTTGAACAAAATCTTGTGAGGAGTTCCCTTAGAAATTTGGTTTTAGAACACTTTTTTTCGTACTATAAGTCAGTTCATAGAGAAAATGTAGGTACTATTTTACCGGAATGGCAGGTAAAGTGAAGCGGTTAGCTTGGAATAGCATGAAAGGTGAATCGGTTCAATAGGAACATAAAGACAAAGTCGGTTTACTTCGGTTTACTTAAATCCGTTTGTAACTTTTATTCGTAAACCTTCGAGTAGCCTTCAAAATGAATTAATTATTTTTTTCAAGAATAGCATCCACTTAAATTTAGTGAATTAGAAAATATGGTGGGTTTTCTTGTAGCTTTATCTTCTTACTGTTTACATGCATAAGAAAACAACTTTTTATTAATACATTTAAAATTCTTTTATTTTACTTTAATAACCTTTTTTTTGAATGATTTTTTCCTAAATTAAATACAATATTTTTAATTTTCTTACATTTTATAATTTATGTAGTTACATTTTATTTGCTCTCTGTTGTTGTTGTGAAAATAATGATAATTATGTTTTTTTGTGTTCTTAACTAAATTGATGAGACATTCATTTAAAAAAAAAAAAATAATACAATTTAAGATTTTCTTTTTCCAATATTTAAATTCCATTTCAATTAAAATTACGAGTTATGTTGCTTCAAGTTACAATTTCACTTTATTGTTTGATTGTAAATAATTTTTTCAAAAGAACATTTATTTAAAAATACTTTAATTTTAAGTAAAATTATAAAGTTGATGGAGGAATGTTAAATATATGAATAAAATACTCAAGCTTGATTCCATTTAAAAGAAGTTTAGTCACACCTACTGTTTGATAATGGAATGTTTTTTATTCGAAATTTTTATAGTTTAATTTTTATGATTTTAAAGAAAAACTCCTCCAGTGTTTTTGTTTTTAATAATTTACAACTGAAAACGTGTTATTTCTCAGCTGGCAAAATTTTCTGCTATAAAATTAAGGGAAATTCCTTAAATTATTTCTTAAATATTTGTGATAGTTTGTTTCTTTTATATTTCTTCGATTATGGAAAGGTACACTTCTTAGTTACTAGACTTTTTCTTAAATCTTAATTAAACTAATGACATTTTTCATTTATATTGACCGTAAATATTTTTTGTAGATTCAAGTTAGAGATTTTTTTTATTTATATTGAAATTGATTGTCAATTTTTAGAAAATAAAAATAAAAGTAAATTTAAATTAATTCAACTTAAACATAAAAAGTTTCTTATTAACTACGTTTTAGAATCTTAAAATTTATTTTATTTTTATTTTTTATCATAAATTATTTACATAAAAATGTTTTATTTATTCGATCTCTAATTATAACGTCAACATTTAACATGTGATTTTTGTATTTTTATTTATGCTAAATTTTAATAAAAAAAAATTGATTGCTGCTGCCGTGTTTCAAAAAGAGTTAATTAAAAAAAAAATGGAAACAAAAACTGTATATTCTTGATATAAATAACGGAAAGTCTAACAGACTTTTTTTTAATAAAAAAAGGTTCTGCTAAAATTGTAGGCAAATTTTTTACATATTGAGGAGTTTAGGAACCGCTGCAGTTAGAGTTATATTACTTATATTAGTATAAACTGAACCGATTTAAAAGAAAGGATTTCGTAATAAGCTTTGCTATTTAGATTAACATTAAAACCAAGTTATGTCTTTTAGAACTAAAAAAAAACTTAACCGTTTCAATAAAATAAACTTTGTTCATTTAGAGTTCCATTTAATCTTTTAGGGAACACAAAGAATTACCCGGTTTATTTAAATACGTGGAAACTGAAGCGGTAAATAAAGTTAAGTATAAAAACTGAGTAAGGTCACTTGGAATAGTATGCAAACTGAACCGGTTTATTTAGACTACAAAGAAAAATAATAAAACTCTTTACAAATAAAAGTAAAAAAACAAAGTTCTTTTATAATTCTTATTAAATTCAAATAGTTTACTTTACCATAATCCAAAACGGAACCGGTTTTTTTAGTTTAGTTAAAAAAACTGAACCGGGTTTTTAAAAAAATTTATGAAAACTGAAACGGTTAGCTTCGAAAATTATGAAAAATAGAACCGGCTAATATAGACAAATGTAAAAACAGAATCATGCTATTCAAAATAAGGTTTTTGGACTAAAATAAAAACTTAACCGGTTCAGAATAGAGGGCTAGAGAAAGCAGCTTACGTAACATTAGAAATAATATACTAATTCATTACGATAAGCAATTTATTGAGCTTAAGAGCGCTTCGTTAAAAATTTCATAAAAATAAAATCGTTTAATTTATAATAATTTAAAATTTAAAATGGTTTATTTGAAAACGCTTTAAAACTCTTCCATTTAAATTAGAAAAACATAAAAAATTAAGCTGTTATTATGGACTTAATATAAGCTGAATCAGATTATTTAAAATAGCAGTAAAACTGAAACGGTTAATTTCAATTCAGAGTAAAACTCAACCGCTTTCTTTAGAATAACATGAAAGTTGAACGGAAAAGTTTTAAATATCATAAATAATTAAATCTTGTCATTAAGAAATCATAAACAACTGAACCAATTCATTTAGAATGCTATGAAAATTTACCCGGTTCATTTAGAGTTGCATGTTAAGTAAAGAAATTCAATAAGAATAAAAACGTCCTCGTACATTTGAAAAATAATTTTTCTTAATAAAAGTTAAATTTAAAAATAACCCAAAGCCGAAAAAGTAAATTTTATTTGATTTATAAAGATTACTGGTTCAACCCCTGGCTGGGACTAAAATTAAAAAATAATTAAAATAGATTCTAATTTCGTGCGGATGCGTTGAGCGTTTTATATTGTCTAAACTTCATATAAAAAACAACCGCAACCGTGAGGTTGTATTTATACTCTTAGCCGGTTAAGTATTATTCAGAAAGTATGGTAACTGAATCGAATATTAAAAAAAAGTATAGAAATTGAATTGATTCATTACAAATAGCAAATTGTTAGCATCGGACACTTATTTCTTTAATAAGACTATCGTGAAAACTTAACCGGCATTAGAAGAATATTTTAAAAACTAAATCGGTTCAATTAGAAAAATCTTAAAGCCGAATTGATTAATTTTGAATAGCACTAAATAGACATAAAAATGTACCATTTTAATTAGAATGATAAAAAATTGGAAGCTTAGTAAAGTTTCAGAAAGAATGAAAACTGAACCGGTAAACAGAAATGAAACTGAAGTTGGAGTAAAATAAAAACTGAAACGGTTTAATAAAAATATAATGAAAACTGAAACGGTCTTAGGTTCGAATTCTAAATTTAAAACACACTTCTGTTTTTTTTACTAAATCCCCCACTGTGCTCTGTGAAAAAATCAAGTCGTGGAATATACACTTATATTTTTTATGTTTTATAATTTTATGCTTTGGGCTATTGGAATTGTATTTCGTTTTGTTTAAATTGTTATAATTTTAAAAATAAGCATAGTTTAGCTTTTAACCCCTTGACTTGTTAATTGTGATTTAAACTTTAATTTTTCTTATATTTTTTTTTGTGTTTCATCTACATACTTTTAAAGTTATTTTTATTTCATATTTAACAATTAACAGTTAAAAAAATATTTATAGAAAAAATATTATTTAAAAGGAATCACGGGTGGTTTTGTTGCACTTATTTTTTGTTTGTTTTTGGTTTTGTTAAAAAATATTATTTTTTTAGATTTCATTTTCTTTTACACTTTAAAATAAAATGTTTTCTTATTGTTATAATTGAAATGGTAACCACTGTGACAGCTACGCCATTTTGTTTTGTTTTTTGTTGTGAAATGTGAATAACTTTCATAAGCTCTTTTAAAAGAATAACTCTCTTTTTTTTGCACTTTCATTTGTTTGTTTTTTTTTTTTTGCTTTTGACAATTTGTTTTTTCTTAATCCTCTCTAATGATATCCTCCTCCTCCTGTAGTGAAATGATCTGTTGACGAAAAGAAATTGAATTAATGTTAAAATTAAAAAAAAAAAATTATTTAAAATTAAATGTAATTATAAAAATAGAAAATAATACAATCAAATATGGCAGAAACTTTTTATCGTTGCTAATTGAGACAGAGATTTAATTAATATTATTTTTTTAAATAAAAAGCACGAGAAGCATTAAAACTGAAGTTTAAGTAATTAAAAAAAATTTCCAATCAGTTTCAAATAGTGCTTTCAGCAAACAAACTTACTGAAAAACGATCTTATCATGCATGTTAGCTGATTTCATTAGAACACTTTTCATTGTAGTTCTAATTAAACAGTGAAACATAATCGTAAATGATAACAATGATATTGGTAGTCAATAGAATGGAATACCATAACATTTGCCGATCATCTTCATTAATATCTTTTGTATGTAGTCGTGTAGTCGGTTCATACAAGAAAATTGTTGGATAAAAACAAAGTTTCCTTTTTTTAGCTTCAGCCTGCCAGTTCAGTTTACAAAGGAAGCAACTAAACGATTATGCAAAAGTAAAGGGTGTCTCATTTAAAACACAAATTTTTTAGAAAGCCTTGATATTTTTCTTATTTATATCGTTAGCTAAAATTAAAAACCATTTAACAAACAAATAAACTCTAAATTTTTCCTTTTATTGCAGGAACATATGGAGAATTTATTTTCATTTAAAATTTCAATAAAAAAAAAGATTTAGATTTTTTATACCCTTCACCACAAAAAGTAAAAAAGTATAAGTTTTAGTTTGTCATTCCATTTGTAATCTCTACAATATCCATTTCCGACCCCATAAAGTGTATATATTTTGACTTCTTATGCGTAGCGAAGTCGATTGAGCAATGTCCGTCTGTCCGTCCGTGTTAGTGTTGAAATCAAGTTTGCCGAGGCACTGTATCAGCTAGAAAAAATTCCAATAAGCCAATCGATTAGATTTAATTTCAAAAATTTTGCTATTAAAACTCAGCAAGATCGGTCCATTTTATTCGAGACAGCACGCAAAACACCACGCACCAATGCCGATTTAATTATTGTAACCGTGCTTCATTTTAAAGGAAAGACATAGAGGAGAGAAAAGACAGGTGGTGAAAGTATAGCGCCATTTTATTAGTTATTTTACTTCGTCGGCGAATGTGCTATGTAGAAGTACCGACGTAGAGGGCTGCGTGCTGCATTGCTAAAATTTGAATATGTATTTATACAATTGAACAGAAAAAACACATTTTTATTTTTTGGTTGCCGCAGGGGTTGAACCCTGGCCAACCTGATTTGTACGCAACGTGCTTACTCCCGTGACTTCAGCAGTTACAATAAAGTAATAAAAAAAATATACGAGGGCTGCCATATATATTTCTGGCCTGGCAACACTGAGTGCAATCTGACATTTCCATTGGAAAGTTTGTAATTTTTAAGCATAATCGTACTCAAAACGTTTTGACGTACGACCATTATTTGTGTTGTTTACAGTGACTTCAAAAAATTAATATAGAAAAAAAATGGAATTAACTCGTGAACATTTTCGTGCCATCATTTTTCACAACTTTCGACGTGGATTATCACGACAAGAGTGCATTGATGAACTTAAATCTTTGTATGGCGATGAAGCACCTTCCTATAGCACTGTGAAAAATTGGTATAATGAATTTAATCGTGGCCGAAGCTCGCTCAAAGACGAATTCCGTGAAGTTCGTCAAAAAACGGCTGTTGTGCCAGAGAACATTGATGCCGTGCGTGAACTTATAATGCAAGATCGACATGCGACATACCGAGAGATAGAGACATCCTTGGAGATTTCTTTCACCAGCATACATTCGATACTGCATGAACACCTGGCCATAAAAAATTTTTGTCATCGTTGGATCCCGCACAATTTGAAAGTCGTTCAAAAAAAGGCTCGTGTCGATTGGTGCAAAGAAATGTTGCAAAAATACGATTGAGGTTCTTCAAAAGACGTTTATAAGATCGTCACAGGTGACGAATCATGGATCTATGCGTATGAGCCCGAAACGAAACAACAATCGACCGTGTGGGTCTTCAAAGACGAGCAAAATCCAACGAAAGTTGTTCGTGGAAGAAGCAATTCGAAGCAAATGGTCGCCTGTTTCTTCGGCAAAACTGGTCATGTGGCGACTGTTCCGCTTGAGCAACGTAGGACGGTCACTTCTGAGTGGTACACTACAATTTTTTTGCCTGAAGTCATCGGAGAAATTCTAAAAACCAAGAAGAAAAGACGAATCATTGTTCACCATGACAATGCGACTCTCACACATCGGCTCAAACCAGAGCGTTTTTGACCGGCCAAAACGTCGAATTAATGGGTCATCCGCCGTACAGCCCTGACTTGGCACCTAATGACTTCTTCTTGTTTCCGCACATCAAGAAAAAAAAATGCGTGGTCAACGATTTTCGTCGCCAGAAGAAGCTGTTGAAGTGTTCAAAAACCATGTTTTAGAGGTGTCTCAATCGAAGTGGAAAAAGTGCTTCGACAACTGGTTTGAACGCATGCAAAAGTGTATAAATCATGCTGGAGAATACTTTGAAAAACAATAAAACCATTTTTGTTTATAAATATTCGCATTTTCACTATTAGACCAGAGATATGTAGAGCAGCCCTCGTATGATGCGATTGAAAATTAAAAAATAAGAAAAAAACATCAAGTGAAAAAATTTGCGCTCGCCTATATTTTCCGAGTTGTGGGGCTCTAAACTTGTCATAGAAAATTTCGATTGTTAATATGGCCAACATGGGTGTCATTTTAAAGCTTTTGAAAAGATCTTCAAAGAAAAGCTCATTTAACTTTTAAAAATCTTAACCCCTTAAGAGTCGATGACATTTTTATGTAAAAATATATATCGTTCTTAATCTTTTTTCAAATTTTTAAAGTCTCTGTCACCGCAAAAGTTGTTTTTTTTTTGATAGGAGCTACTTAAACTGGATTTACTTACATGGTGAAGGGTATATAAGACTCGGCATGGCCGTGTATAGCACTCTTACTTGCTTTATAATTACATGGTTTTCAAGTTTGCTTTTTTAAACTGATCTTCCTAAAATTTTTGCAATTGATAAAGTAAATATTTTATATCATGTTTGTTGGAAACTAAATATTAAATTTAGGGCTTTGGAATTTGGAAGAAAAAACTCTTATTAACGCACACAGTTTAGGAAAAAACTGTTTGGATCGGAACATTGGGCGTGGCATCTCCCATATCCAGATAATTTTTTAGCAACCCGCGCTCTGGGATTATTCACATGTAACTCTCAAGTTATTATTCATAGTGAAATTCAAATAGAAGGCGTGGTACCTCCCCTAAAAATTAAACAATTATTATCATAATTTTTAACTTGTAGTGACTGAGTTTTTGTAAAAGCGACTTTGTTATTTATGTGCATAGTCCTGCAGAATGCTGGTCGAGTTGGGGCAGTGGGCGTGGTGCCTCCCATAAAAAGTGAAAAGTTGATGTCGTTTTCTTAAAAAAATATCAATGATAAAGTCTTAAATTTGTGTACAAGTAACTTTTCTATTATTGTGCACAAACTAGTGAAATATGGGTGGATTGAGACAAGTGGAAGGGAGATACCTTTAATGAGCAATAAAACTAGCGAAGCGCATGGGGCTTAAATAGTTTTAAGTATACAGCAAATTAAGGATTAAGTGTAGATTGAAGCATCCTGCAAATGGGTTTCGTATAAATATTGGCTTTTTGATTAAAATGGGATGAGGCTTTATTGATGAAACGTTGAATCTTCTTTTTGGGCTAAGAAATTGCTTTAGTTGATATGTAAATTTTATGAAATTAAATGTTGCAGAAATTGTTGTAAGCGGTTTGATCAAGATTTGCATCAGTACCTGCTTTGATGGCCTAACCTGACGATATTCTTGCCGCTGAGTGATTTAAAAAGCGTCGAATAGAGCCAACAGAGTTGCAATTTTAAGAACATGGCTATCAGGACCATGAACTTCTCCTTGCTTGAAAGTTTGAGAGTTTCTAACCCCGTCTGTTGAATGCAACAGCACATTTAGCAGCGCACCTTTTCTGCGTGCTCCGACCTTAACCAACAGTCAGCACGTGTAACCCAAAGGGATCTTACCAATAACTGGCTACAGAGATGCGCGGCTCTCTGTATGGTCTACCGGTTCCCGTGGTACCATTATATTTAAGGATAATGTTTAGTCCTCCGACAAGTAACCAACTTGTCTTTCTAAATTTGGTGCCTGCACAATGGGGGAATGTTTTCCTCTGAACCTATGTTAGTTCGGCCAGACTTCTAGTACCCCTAGGGAGATGTAAGCGGTGTGATAGGTTGTTTTGCTAAAAATACACAACGTCCAGACAAACTCACAAGAAAATTCCATTTTCATGTTACTGTAATGAACGCCGTTCACAATTTATTTTCAAATATTAAGGAACAATCCATATATACAGTTGCCGATTGGGTATGCATTTAGTTTTTGTGAAGCGTGTATGAATTTTCCGAGTCTCAAATTAGACAACTTGGAATATTCACGAAATTGGTATTCACGAACTGCCCGAAAATCGAAGAAAAAAGTTTCTGCCATATTTTAATTTAAAAAAATCACTGTTTCCTTGTTAATTTTCTTATATTTGCGTTTTTCTATTCATAAAAAAACAAACTTTTGAAATATTTTTTCTAATAAGGAAAAAACAGAGTTCCTTATTTTTTTTTTTAAACTAAAATATTTTTTTTTTTATAAAAAAATAAATCTTGAATGAAATGTTTAATGTAAAACTCCAACTACTTGTTAACATTCATTTAAAAAAGCATTCTAAATTTCTAACAGAGCTGTGTTAAGCTAACAGTGTGTAGTTTTATATGTAACTAAAGCACAGTGTTTGGCAATTTACTAAAACGCTAAGAAATTAACACAATACTTACTTTGATTGATGAGACAGTTGCAGAAGCGCCTAAAAGTATCCTTAAGATTTTTTTTGGTATTTTTTTTTATATATTTTTTTTTGTAAATAATTTTTAAATTTTGTGTCAACAATTCAGCTAAATGTGAGGTATTTTAAATATATTTTAATATTTTTTTGTGTTTGTTTTAATTAAATTGCTAAGAAAATAGTGATTTTGTTTCACTGTCATTTATGTATCTATATAATTTTGTTGTTGTTTTATTAATAAAATTCAGGAAATTCATCTAAAAAGCAAAAATAGTCCAAAATCGTATTTGTTGTGTTTTAAAAAATTTTAATTTTTTTTAAAAATTTGAAAATTAAAGAACAAAAAAATATTTTTAAAACGTGTTAAACTGTTTGCGGGCACAAAATAAAATTGTGATTTTTTTTCCAAATTTTTTTTTAAATAGAAATCTGTGTTAAATTGATTTTGTGTAAAATTTTGTAGGGATGTCTGCCTTAGTTAAAGCTTCTTAAATGATGGGCTGTTGCAAAGAGCTTCGGGAGCTGGTTTTTGAATGCACTGCTGATTGGTTGGATTAAGGTTGGTTTCATATATTTTTTTTTAATTCAATTTTTTTGAGGTAAAAATGTTAAGGCGTCGTCGGATTTTTTTTAATTTATAATTAATGAATTCAAGTAATCGTTGTTGTTGGTAGTATGTTTTGTTTTATTTTAGTGGGGAAAAGGAAAATTGGAAAAATATTTTTTTTTTAATATTTGAATTTTTTTTATTTATTTTTTTTTTGTTTATTTGAAGTGTTTAAATGTTACTATAAATAAAAAAAAAAATACACTTAAAAATTTTTTATATAAAAAATAAATGAATTTGAATCAAGCAAAAAATATATATTTCGTTTGAAAAGGAATTAAGTTAAGATAATTATAACTTTATTAATTACAAAATAAAATTTAAAAAATCAATAATTTTGAAATAATATTAACTTACCTTGATTAAGTTTAAAACGTTAAAGGATATAAATAATAAAAATTTTTTATAAATATAAATAGCTTTCGTATAATTTTGCAATAAAAATTAACTTAAATTTTTTTAAACTTTTTGTATAAAATTTATAAATTTTTGTCTCAGTGTAGTTCCAATCAATTAATTTTTCATTGCTATTTTTTTGTTTGTTTTATTATTATTATTATTTTTTTTTTATATTTCGCCAAGAGCAGCAATTTGATCCGTTACTAGGCCAATGCCATTACGACCATTTTGAATGCTGCGGGCTAGCGGTTTTCTTCCGGATATTTTCAGTACTACGTTTAATTTCATCTCATGATGAAATCAGAAATCTTACAATAAATAGTGCCTGATTTGAGCCTTTGTCAGTGTTGCTAAGCCGCTATATGTCTTGCTAGCGAGTTCATGGTTTCTTACACTACATCACCACTACTCATCAAGAACAAGACATGCGCAAAAGGCCGGCAGAACAGCGGTATTAATTTGTCCATATTCTTTTATGTCGCGAAAACGTGTTAATGTCCTAGCTGAGCATAATTTTCTGTTTGTCGTCAGTGTTGTTTCAATGTTTTTAACATGGAAGAGAGTGTTCGCTATATTGATCAATAGATGTCGCTGGTTCCAAATGGAGAATTCAAACTAAGTCCAAATTTACATGTGCGATTATTTAATGCCATGTTTTTCAATTCTCTTTTAAAGCTTCAGCAATTTTCATGGCGTCTCTATACTTTGAAATTTTTCATGACATTTGAATTTGTACATCTCGCTTTTAATTTGTGTTTGTTACAGTAGTTGTTTGTGTTATTTCAAATAACACAAAAACAAAACATATGCAGCGAACGTACGCAAAGCAAGTGTAAAAAAAATCCCTTCAAAATTTATGCCATGTCATTTTGTCAACCCCGCTTGCGTCTCGACATCTCTTGCCTACAAACAAAAATTTCATGAAACTACTTTAATGCGTGGTGTCAAATAGCTTTTAAAGTCATATTTAATGGCGATGGTTGCATATAATCGAAACATGAACATTAAGAGTCTACATTAGCCGGATTCATGTGCGACATGATGTTCATACCCGGTTTTTGGCTAGCGGAGACGTAGGCTTAAAGGTGAAATAAAATACAAAAAAAATTTAGAATTTCCTTAGTGTAACCGTATTCTTGTCCATTTTCATTGTAATGATGCTGATCGTTCAAGAGGCTCTTTAAGGGCAATTCTGCAGAGCAAAAAGAATTGGGTTCGGGTAGTTTTTGTTTTTATTTTTAATTTAATTTTCCTGGGTTTAAGCTCAACTCTCAACAAAAATTTTCAATTTTTCCCTCCATTTTTTGATTGCTGCCTTTTTATTTTAATTTATTGTAGCTCTACACAAGAATCCTTTCTCTTAATAGCAATCTGGATGTCTCTGATCTCCTTCAATTAACAGAGAAAAAAAACTCTTTGTCTAGAGATCAAAATCAATTTTTCAAAAGTCAATAATCAATCATTATTTATTTGTATTAAGGTGCTATGCTTTCTTCTAAGTCCAATTTAAAATATGGTTCACTTAATTTATTCTCAAATAGTTTCGATATTTTCGATAGAGACCGATAATGCTTCTATGTCATTTTACCTTAGTGTTATTATTAGTGTCATTTCTAGCCCGAGGTTCGCAAGAAAGAAATTTGTACAAAAGGTATATTTTCAATCCGATTACCGAACTACATCAAGGACTTTAGAAAATTAGGTTGTGGGAAGGGGGATAGAGGGAGTAGTGCTTGTGGACATTTGATTTAAATCTTTGCACATTGAAAGTGGCAGGAAAGACATCTGCAGGGAGTTTATTTCGCATACGAACTGTTCGGCTAAAAAACAAGTTTTCTCTGTAATGCGTAGTGCGATTCACTGGCCAAACGACCACAAAGGAATGCGCTCTTGATGCAGAGCGCATTGCGCGTATGAAATTACGGTTTTCAGGAACGAGTTCCCTGATTTCATACTCCAGTGAGTCAATAGAGCTGGATACCCTACTGTCACCGATAAGCTTCTTCGCTCTCTCCTATACGCGGTCGAGTAACTGCAAAATAGACTTTCAAGCACCGGCCCATACATGAGAGTTGTATTCCATTTCGGTCTGATAAACGTGATATAGATAGTAAGGAGATCAGCTGGGATGAAGTATTTCTTACACCGTTTCAGAAAACCTACGCGCTGGAATGCTTCTTTCGCAACATGAAAAATTCATATGCTTGTTCCAACGAACATCGCATTGAATTTTTATGCCCAGAACATCGAGAGCTTCTGATTCCTTAATATATATATCACCCATAATTACAGATGAGGTAGCATGTTCAGCAGTACGCCTGTGCGAAAGCACACAGCACTGGGTTTTATGAGCGTTAAACTAAACCCTGCTTCCTAGGCCCCATTCGGAAATTACCAAGAGATTGTGATTAAAGGTATCGTCCATGTGCTTTCTTATAGTCCCAATTTCCCTAAGGGGTAGTCTATTGCGAAACAAAAATGTATGGCATATGCTACTGTCATCTGCAAAAGAATTGATAGGGTTCGAAGTCTGACGTAGAAGGTCATTAAAAGAAATAATAAATAGGGTAGAGGAGAGGACTTCCAGAGATAGTGTTTTAAGATGCAAGTCTGTTAGGTCCTAGTCGATTTTAAAGAAGTTTTCTGGATTTTCTTATGGTTTAGATATTTAAGTTCTTGCCACTTCCTTTAAACTCGTCTTTTTATGTCACAAACCGTGCAGTATTTACATACAGGGTTGCATTTATTGCAGCTGTTTTAAGAGTTTTATTAAAGTCAGTATAAAGGAAGATTAACATATTTTAACGGTTTTCTTTGTATGCTTTCTAAATAATTAGTACTGAGAAACTTTCTGTATTTCTTTATTCAATTTATACTTAATATTTAAAAAAATAATACTGAACTCGTAAAAAGAATCTTCATTTTGTTTAACTGCACGATCTGGATACTGAATACCGATTTAAGCTGTTGAGACCACACTAACGTCATACAGTTTTAAAAATCACAGACCATGTCTGACTTTCTTCATTCTGAAGACTGATGTTCCTGTGACACTTTGTAAGTGCTTTTATTCTGCGAAAATCACACATGAGTCCTCTCAACCGCACTTACTTTATTTGTTACAATTAAAAAATATGTGGTTTTATTTTGTAGAGATACATTTTTGCTAAAATTAAATTGTCAGTGGTCAAACTGATTTTGTATATACGATGACAAAAAAAAAAAAAAATTTAAGCAACCTGAATGTAATGATTACACCCCCGCTCACAATGTTTATGTTTATTTAATTGTGCAACTTACCTTTGAGGTAAAAAAAGAAAAATTAAATTTAATACACAAATAACTGAAAAAAAAATTTCTATTAATAATTTTCAAATTCTTTTTTTTTTTTACTAAAATTTGTGTAACAGCAATAAATTAATTATATTAAATAGAATTAAATGTGCATTAAAATATCATGCTGATTTAAGATAAAACTTATCTATTAAGGTTTAAGGTAGAAATATAATCTCACAGTGGCGGGCAAACTTAATTCTTTTCTATGTAAAGCTTTGCAAATCTAAAACATTTTACAGTTCAATTGCAGTTGGAGCAGTAGCCACTGTCAATATTGAGTTGATATTTTATCACAATTGTCGTGCATCCTTTATAAGAGTAGACAAAGGCTTTTAAATGTAATTGGGCTAAGAATTTTTTTTTTAATTATGGTATATTATATTTTCATAACGGTTTCTCTTTAAATCTCACTTTAAAATTTTCTCTCTTTCAGGAAATGTTGCCAACTCAAAAATATATGTTTGAATACATTTTTTGAATGTTAAATTAAAACAAGATGAACGGGATTAAAAAACCGCTAAAATATAACAAATAAAAATGTTCTAAAATGTGGAAACTATGGTTCTTAATACGGGGATAAGTCTATCGTTTAATTTTACAAATGAATCTCTTTTTCTATACTTTTAATAGAGAAATTCGAGTAGACTACTAAATTTTTTAACAGGGTGCGGTATATGGAAATCCCCGATAGATATTGTTAATTGATACAATAGCACTGAATGAAGGCCCGGAGGTACAAACGTAGAGAGATCATTCGATCCTCATTTATACACTCCGTTAATATAGAATAGCCTAACTTCATAATTATAAAGAATTGTAAGAATTTTGGTGTTTGTTTAATAACTAGAAAATATGTATTAAAGTCGTTGACAAGAGGGGGCTGCTGTAGTTCAAGTGGTAAACACGTTGGCTACAAACCAGGGTTCAACCCCTGCGGCAACCAAAAATAAAAAAATGTTTTTTTCTGTTTAATGGTATAAATACATATTCAGAATTAACATTAAACATGCAGCCTCCTTCGTCGTTACTTCTTCATAGCATATTCGCCGGCGAAGTAAAATAACTAATAAAATGGCTATATCGATCTTTCTCTTTTCACCACCTGTCTTATCTCTCATCTATCCCTTTCGTAAAGAATGTAGCATGGTTACAAAAATAAATAAATAGGCATTATTGCCTGTAGTGCTACTTCTCTTTATAAAAAAAAGGGGGTCAGTAAAATTTAACAGGACTTTTCGATTTGTTTTCGTTAGCAGCAGAAAACATTTGAATATTTCAGTGTCAACTTAGATTAGCCATAGTGTGGAACTTTTAATTTATGTTGCATAACAGCCGTCGCTAAGTTCCACGAAAATCGCAAAAATTGACGCGTACCATAATCAAGGGCTTTCTAATCGTGCTATTTTAAACAATTATCTCAAGAATCCATCGGAGTCCGCTAAACGGTATAAAAGAAAGACGTACAAAAAGGTTTTAGCTCGGGATAAACGCAAAATACTCCAAGTTGCTTCGAATTCAACAATGAGTTTAAGTAAAAACGGAGATGCTGCCGGTGTCCAAGTAAGTAAAACTACAATTTATAATGTGATAAAAAGCTCGGAACACCTGAAGCGTCGAAAACTACAAAAAATCTGCCACTGAAAGACGTACATAAGCAACAGGAATTAAAATTTGCGAACGACTGGAAAAAAGTAATTTTTTCAGACAAAAAGTCTTTTAATATTGATGGCCCAGATGGATATAATTATTATTTTCATGATATCAGGAAGAAGGAAAAGATTTTAAGTCATCACCATAGCAGAGAGGGTGGTGTTATGGTCTGGGGCGCTATAACGTATTATGGAGCTGCTAGTTTAGTTTTTGTAAATAAGCGAATGACTGGAGATGGTTACAAAAACTTGTTTCAAACTGCGTTTTGGCTGTTTAGGAATATTTCTGGTCCCCTTTCTTTTATTTTTCAACACGACAACGCCCACATCTATACTGCTCGTCTTGTAAAAAGCTGGCTTCAGGAACAGGAAGTTTGAATATCATGGCCACCATATTCTGCTGACAAACATTATCGAAAATGTGTGGGGATGGCCCACAATTCTGCATAAACGAGGAGCTAAAAAAGCTATAAAATCGACTTGGTCAGTAATTTCATTAAATTACTTAAAATCTCTGTTCGACTCAATGCAAACCCGAATTTTCGACGTTATTTCAACGTAGGGAGGGCGTACAAAATATTAAATGTTGTTAAACAACTACAAAAATTTAAATATTAATAAAAAAAAGTTCAAACTAAACATTAAATCGTTATTGAAACTTATCGATAACTGCTCAAAACATTTTTGTATTTTATAACATATGTGACGACGATTTGTATTGACGCGACTCTGTTTTTTGTCGACACCATTTTGCATAAAGACTGGAAGTTATTTAAACCAAACATAACATTGAAAATCGAAAAAAGTGAAAAAGTGAAGGTTACAAATGCAAATCAATTTGAAAAATGAGTGAAAGAATTGCAGAAGAATCCATCTCTTGCACCGGGTTTTCGCAAAAGCACAGCTCAATGCAATTAAAAAAAAAAAATTTGGAAGAAATTGGAAAAATTCTGAATTCTTTTGGTCCACCTAGAAGATTAGCAGATGGATGGCAAAAGGTAAAAAAATAAAGAATCGAATAGTGGTTTATAAAAAAGCTACTGGTGGCGAAATGTTTAAACAAATTTCACTCAATCCCTTGGAAGAAGCTGTGGCAAACCTTCTAAACTTCTAGAAGCATTTGAATCCTGAAGCAGTTCAAGGAGTTTAAATGGTTGACATGGGAAACGATTGTAATGACAAGGAACTTGCTGAAGTCGAATTTGTCGTTGAAGAACTAGTGGAAGGAAGTTAACCAACAGTTAAGGGAAATCCCTAGCGCATCTTATGCTGCTACTACCAATGATACCAGTTCTGCTTAGTCAGTTTCATCGAAAGTAGTTAAACAGAAAGCGAAAAACCCATGCAATAATCAAACTGATTTATTGCCAGGAAGAAGCAAAACTACTTTTCGAATTTTCAATTTCGATGTCCTCAATAGAAACGCACTCTTAGAGAAGTTGAAAAGCACCAAAAACAATTATTGGAGATTGAGGAAAAGAAGTTGAAGTTATTGATAGATCTTAAAACAAAAGAGAGGAGGAAAGTGAGTCAAAAAAAAAAAAAATAAATAAATAAATAAAACCAAATAAGAAATAAAAATAAAGGAACTTGAAATTTTAAATAAGTAAAGTTTAACAAAAAACTTAGGGAAGCGCATTTTCATTTCATAAATATCGATAAACCGTCGACGTCGACGCCGACATTGATACGTAATGTTGTTGATACTAAACCGCCGACGACGACGACGACACCGACAACTAAAATTAGGGTGAATGTTTTTCTTTTGTTCTTTGGAGACTTATTTATTGACTACCCCTCGTACACTCACTGGTTGATAGTGTGTTTAATATGAAACCCGCAAAAGTTTCTTAAACTGCCATTAAACGGAAGATTTGTGAACAATTTATAAACTTAAAAATGTTTTTTTCTTATTCTTTTCTCTGGGAAGCGAATTCTACACCGTTGGCCGTGAGATTATATTTCTATGTGGAGATATATGAAATTAACAAAAATGGAATTAGAAAATAAAAATAAGACTGTAGGGCCTTTATTGTGTTGTACAACTATTGGAACATGCTGACCCGTTTGTTGTTGTTTTTGGTGTAAAGGTTAATAATTTAGTTTTGAAATGAGCGCCACAAAAGCTGATACCGTTATCACTACAACTGCTATCACTACTAATACTTTTCCGTCTACTGTTGTCAGTCTTATTTTTATTATTTTTTTCATCAGGATTTTCAGAAACGTTTGTGGTGATCGTTTTATTAAAGCTATTGGACTTCCAAAGGCACCAATTTCGATGACAGGTTTTAGTAGAAGTAGAACATGTTGGATTATTGGTCATAGTGGATGTTGTGTCTAGGAGTTTCGAAGGATTGGGTAGGTCATGGCATATGTGACCCCATGTGGCTAAAGAACATTGCGGATATAAAAGTATTTGTGTTTGTACTTTTTTAACATTTCGATGATCATAGTTTTCTACGACAATAATGGGATTGGGACGTCTTATATGTTCCTCTGTCTTTGAGACAGGATTAACAGTTGATGCATCTTGTTTTGGGTATTGATTTGGTTCTGGTATATGAATATTAGCAAAGGCTTGGGGTTCCATGGACTGGCAATTGCGTTGTGGCTTGAGGCGTGACTTTAAGTTGCGCCATCTAAAGAAACTACGAAAGCTTGAGTGCTGACTCTGACTCAAAATTTTCCTCTGCTTGTCAGTTGGAATATAATTCTGTAAATCTTTAACAAGATCTGGCTGCTGGCGATTGATCTCCTTATGTTCTAGCAGAGCCGTTTCGTCTATCATTGAATGGATCTGCTTTTTGCAAATATCATTTGCGTATGGAGTAGCGATGGTAGTTGTAACGGTCTTATTTATGGCACAATTTTCATTTACATTTGGGAAACGGGAGGGATACAATTCAGTCGTATTGATATAATTATTGTTACAACTATTACTAATACAACGACAATTATTATGGATTGTTTTGCAACTACTTTGGATCCATTCGTGCATAGAAACAGGATGTACATTTTGTAAAGTAGCTGTGCTTGTTGGTTTATGTAATGATGTTGGTGTTTGATAAGGACTTAAAATCATGCTTTGTGTTGGTGTTGTTTGTGGTGTTGGTGGTTCTAAGCTGTGAATTTCATCATAGGATGCTGATAACATACCTGTGCGTTCATCATGATAATCATCATCATCCGATGACTCCAAACGATCTTCGACCAATGATGTTTGTCTTGACAAACCCTGTTTGAAGTTGTACGTTATTTTTGTTGTTGTTGTTGTTGTTTTGTTTTTAATGAAATTAGTTTACATAATTTTTTGTTGTTGCAAATTTTGAATTTTACACCAGAGTGATATGTGCAAGTGTGATTTATTATTATAATTTACATTTTTTGACAATTGTTGTTCAGGGAAGAAGAAACGAAAAAAAAGCCAAAATAATAAAAGATAATGTGTTTTGATTTTGATTAATATTATTAATAAATAAATAAAAAAGCGCTAAGAGGTTTGTCAGTTTTATTCAAAACATCACGCAGAAAAAAAACGCTTTAATCAAAAGAAAATTAATTTTAACAGGTGGCATCACTGCAGCAGCCGCCTATTTTTTGCTTAACTTTCTTATATGTAAAGCAGCTGTTAAAAGAAGACATGTCATCCGTTTGTAATTTCTACAATGTCCATTTCCCCATTAAGTCCGTCCCCGGTGTCCGTCTGTCCATCTGAGTTAGTGTTAAAATCAATTTTACCAGGGCACCAAATGAGCCAAAGAAATTTTAAATACGCCAATCGATCAGAAATGGTCTCGAAAATTTTGTTATTGGAAATCAGCAAGATCGGTCCATGTCCTTCGAGACAGCGGGCAAAACACCACACCTGCCTCTAATTTTTTCATCATTCGGAACAATGAAGTAACTCCAATAATAAAAAAAAATATTTGGAGCGATAGAGCATTAAAAAAATAAGGAAAAACGTCAAGTAATAAAATTTGCGCTCGCCTTTATTTCCCGAGTTCTAGTCCTCTGAACTTTTAATAGAAAAGTAGGATTGTGCGTTATATTTTTTAAGACATCAATATGGGTATCATTTAAAAGCTTTTGAAGAGGTCTTTCATAAAATAATAAAATTTTTTTAAAATGCTTAACCCATTAAGAGAAAACTTTTTTTCCGTTTTAAATTCTCTGTCAACTCAATATTTTTTATTGGAGTTACTTAACTAAACTAGATTTACATATGTACGTGGTGAAGGGTATTTAATACGTATTTTTTTATTTAATTATAAATTTTGCATTTTTTTTAAATTTTTGTTTCTTTTTTTTTCAATTTTTAATCAAATTAATTTTTATTTCGATTTATAAAATTTTTAGTAATTTTTTTTTGCTACCTATAGACAAACCTCTTTGCGCATATTTAAATTTATGTATCTATTAAAAAGCATTTACATATTTTTTTAAACTTATTATATCTCTTGCATGTTCTATTTATATATATTCCGGTGAAAGCTTTGTGGCATTAATAAACCATTAAAAGAAAAGGAAAAAAAACTAAAAACTCAAAATAAACATGAAACATTAAAGCGTTTATTTATAACTGCAGAAACAACTCCTAATGAGTGCTACAGATATTTATTACCGAACAGAAACAAACTTTAAAATACAAATAATGTTTTTTTTAAATTAAATTAATTCTTTTGTTTGTAAACTACTGTCAACTACAAAGCTTTTACCTTATATTTGTAATTTCAGCTTTTTATTTAAGGAGACACATGGAAAAAGTTTTTGTGACAACAACTTACCGCATTGTGTCGCCTACGCGGTGGTGACCGTTTATTCCATAGCGCTTCTAATTGATCGAAATGTTGTGATTGTGCTAGGGCAGCCTGTTCGGGCCCCAGATTTGTTTGTGACGTTATCGTTTTCATTTCGGCAATTTTTGAAATTTCTTCCATGCTGGCCGACACTGAAAAACGACGCTTGAGCCTTTCATCTACTTGAGCCATCATTACTGAGGACGTTAAGTGGCCATATTTTTTCTGCCAGGTATAAGTGTCTAAGGAAACTTCCTTCTTAAGTAAACGTTTCATTTGACGTTTAGGGCCTTGAGGTCTAAGATCTTAAAGGAGAAATGAAGAAATCATTCATTGTCAAGATTGAGATTAATAAATACTTCAGTTACCTTCCACATCCCTGGCCGGGGCAGAATACGTTGGCAGCTTGATGTATTGGGCTGGCGTATTGTGCAAACAAATAACGGGCAAATTAAAACTGTCCACCAGCTGAACTAATATCCGGGAACAGTCCACACTGATATCGAATCGTGGAAAAGGTACATGCAATTGCAAAGAGGTTAAGGCCAAGCCCCGTTTTGTTTCCCAAACTATTAATGTCTTATCATCACTGCCGGACACAGCCGTTGATCCATCAGCCGACACCTTGACACCAATAACAGGCCCCAAATGGCCGGCCAAAGTGTGAATTTCTTCACCCGTATGTAAATCCCATATAATCAAATTAGTATCCTTAGAACCGGAGGTAACTTGGGACTTGTTTGTCACAGATACAGCTGCACAGGTAACAGCATCTGAATGGCCCACTAGTACCTGTGCCAATTTGCCACCTGTAGCCTGCCACACTTTAAGTGACATATCTCGTGAACCCGTTATTATAAATAAGCTATCCGCCGTTATGGTAAAACATGTTATTTCATCAGAATGAGAGACCGTATACTTTTCATCTTCACGAGTGAGATAAAAGATTTTCAAAACATTTTCACCATTTGTGGAGACGGCAAATTTCATATTGTTTGTAGCCGCCAAAGATTTATAAGGGCCCTGTAAGGTCTGTAAAAGATTACCACCCTGAGCCAACCATACGTAAATTAAACCATCGCGATCCGAAGACATAATACGTCTAGAGTCCATTAATACAACTACACTGCAAATAGGTGCTACATGACCCTTAAATGTATTTGCTATAGAACCCATGGCCAGACTCCACACATGCACCATACGATCATCACTACCTGTAGCTAAATATTCACCATTGGGAGCAAAATTTAAACAAGTCACAGGTGCAGCATGTCCCTCAAATGTCGTCTGATATTCAGGGGTATTTATTTGCATTATATGAACCAAACGACCGGAGGCTATGGCCACCAATTGAGAGTCACGAGACACATCAAAGCACGTTATCGGTGGAAGTGTTGTTGATGGAGATCTTTGTGATTGTAAAGCCCTCTTCAAGGAACGTTTTCTTCTTTGATTGTGCGAGTACGGATGAACATACAATTCCTCATTGCGGAAGGAATAGAAAGTTATCTTATTGCCGCCTACGGTTATCAAAAAATCATCATTGTCCATAGCATAAAGGGCCGTAACTGGACCAGGGTTAGGTGGCATTGATCTTATTAAACGTCCCGTATGCATGTCATAGATTAAGGCTCTGGTATCCTCACATCCGACTACGGCCCGCTGACTATCACGGGCTATACATATTGTTCGTATCTGGGGGAAAGGGTTTGTTTTTTTTCTTTTTTTGTTTTTTAATGACGTTTTCATTACTTACTCTGGATTTATGTCCCTTAAGTGTGTAGAGCTCTTTACCCGTCGCCAATGTTCTGACATAAAGACCATTATCATCACAGTGTGCCAGCAAAAATACCTTTAGCAGAAAAAAATCAGATTTCAATATTATTAAAGGCAGTTAAATTGTTTATTCTAAAACTAGAAGTAGGATTTAAAGTTAAGCCTAACAGTGGGACAGAAATAAAGTTTAATTTTTTTATAAGAAATTCTGTCGATTTAACTCACTGAAGCTGTCAAAATATTTTAGATCTGTAAAAGTACTTTCTTTATAGTTGTTTTTAGTGAAAACTTACTTCTTGACCTCTTCGAAGTCAACCTATTTTTAAGCGACTCAAAAAATAGAAGGGTGAATGTTGCTTTTTTATTATTTATGTGCCCGGAGAACTCAGCCATTTCTGAACCTATTTAAAAAAAGATTGATCCTGTTTGTAAAACAGCAACGGGGTGTCCCCGCACAACATACTGGTTTTCTACCCGTATTATAAGCAGTAAAGGGTACTACTTTTAAATTAAAAAAAACTACGTTTTACTACAGCTCCCAATAGCAAAATGTAATACAAAAACAAAAAAGAGTGCTATATTCGGCTATGCCAAATCTTATATACCCTTCAACATTTATCTAAATCTTGTTTAGTGAAGTAACTCCACTACGAAAAAAAACATATATTAAGGCGACAGAGAATTAAAAAAATACATAAAATTACCATCGGCTCTTAATGGGTTAAGCCTTTTTAAAAAATTTTATTATTTCCTTAAAGATCTCTTCAAAAGCTTTAAATTGGTATCCATATTGATATTTTAAGAATTTCTAAAATTTCAGAGGCCCATAACTCGGATATATGGGCGAGCGCCAATTTTTTCACTCAATGTTTTTCTCTTATTTTTTAATTCTCCATCGTCTCATATATATTTTTTTTTTGATTGGAATTACTTTATTGTTTCAAATGATATGAAAAAATTAGAGCCAGGCTTGGACCTGGACCTGGACTGATGTTGCTGATTTTCAATAGCAAAATTTTCGAAACTATGTCTGATCAGAATATATACATCTTATGGGGTCGGAAATTACAAACGGAATTACAAACTTTGATATGAACTTTTTTCACTTTTTGTGATGAAGGGTATAATAAGTCTGATTAAAGGGTGCCCCCGGATGACGTTAATTTATCTATATGGGCCTATCTTTTGAACCGTTATGGACGAATGCTTGAAAATTGTACAAAACGTCGATTGCTATGATCGTTATAATATCAAGTAAAAATATTAAAAATTATAAATTATAAATTAAAGGGTGTCCCAATAGTTAATTTAATTTTATATATGGAATATATATGGCTAAACTTTTTTACTGTTATAGCCAGATAGTTGAAATTTACAAATTTACCTTTATTGCTAAATTTGTTATAACAAGAAGCGAGTTTTAAATTAAAGTGTGTCCCCTTAACTACTGCAAGTTATAGACAAAACACTTGAAAATAAGATATAATGCTCAATACCTTGTCTGGTTAATTATAAAGTTTTAATATTTAAAATAATTAATCACAGGGAGCCCCAATAGTTGATGTAATTAAATAATGTAAGGGCAATCTTTTAAACACTTATAGAATTTAGAATTTAGAGTTTTGTTTTGCTGTGTCTCAGCTATAGAAGAAACATGATTTTAAGTTTGTCTTTTTTGAAGTTGGTTTTTTTTTTTGCAAGAAATATTTAAGGTAAAGGGTCATCCAAAAAACGCGCCTACATGTTTCTTTGAAATATAACACAAACTATTTGCAATTTTTTCAAGCTGTTTTTTTTATTAAAAGTATGATCCATTACAATTATAAGTGGAATAGAATATCATTCAAATGTCCACCATGACTGCGTCTGCAGACATCAATCCGAATATCGAAATTTTCAATGACTTTCCGACATGTTGCTGGTGTTATTTCACGAATTGCAACTTGAATGTTGTTCTTTAGATCATTAATTGTTTGTGGCTTGTTAGCATACACTCGACTTTTCAAAAAACCCCACAAAAAAAAATCTAATGGTCTTAGATCACATGACCTTGGAGGCCAATTGAAATCTGCATTTCGTGAAATTACACGTTGCGGAAATTTTGATCGCAAAAGCGTAATGTTTTCTCGAGTTGTGTGACATGTAGCACCGTCTTGCTGGAAATAGACGTCAGACACATCAATATGATTCAACTGTGTCCATAAAAAGTCTCTCAACATTGATCGGTATCGCTCAGCATTCACAGTAACAGCATTTCCAGCATCATCTTTGAAGAAAAATGGCCCAATAATTCCATTTGCCCAAAATGCACACCAAACAGTAACTTTTTGTGGGTGTAGAGATTTTTCATGAATAACACGAGGATTTTCATCACCCCAGAACGACAATTTTGCTTATTGACGAATCCATCCATTCTGAAATGAGCTTCGTCACTAAACAAAATTTTGCTTGAAAACAATGGATCTGTTGTTCGTTGTTCAATATTCCAACTAAACGCGCTGTTGCAATGTGTACATGTTCATGGTTAAAACTGTACTATCTTCTAATAAAACAAAATGGCTTATGTCATTTGAAAAGATGTCACGTGTAAAAATTATATAGTGCTGACATCTAGGCGTCACATTTGTTTTTTTAACCCGAAAACATAAAATAAAATCCATAATCACCTTGATTTTTTTAAAAGTATTTAATGAACCGAGGGATACCTGTGAATTTATTTCGTAAAATTCTAAAAATTTTAGTTAGAGGATTTGTTGGCAAATTTAGAAAATTAACGATTTTTAATTTCAAATCTAGAAAAAACTGATGAAATAAGGTTTACGGGGAAGGGTTATTTCCATACGAAAAGGAATTTTCTTAATATGATTTTTTTATTATAAAAGGCATCTTTTGAGAAAATATTTTAGCATTAAATATTAAACAAAATTACTAAGAATGTTACCCCATGGCCTTTGAATGTCGTGTATTATTTGGTTAAGCTTTGGAACTTTGAATTTATTTTCAAAATATTTAATTTCTGCTCCACTGTACACTTTGATTATAAATATATGCAATTTTTTATTCTTCTTATTTCTTTCAACAATTGCGTTATTATATTTTCCTTAAACTATTAGTTTTTTTTAGATATTTCTACTCTTCTCACGGTTTGTCTAGCGACGTGACATTTAAAAGTCTCTGCATTGAAAATCACAGGATATTTAATTATTAAATTTATTTCCCCAAAATTCTTAAAGCCTTCGACTGCCATAAAATATTTTTAGTTTTCTTCCAACATTTTTTTTGTGCTTGTGTGTGTTAATATTTATTGTCTTCAATAATATTGTATTAAAAGTCATAAACTTTCAACAACTTTAAAAGAAATAAGAAAAACGTTTCCTTGTTTCCTACTTCTTTTTTATGTCTATGAGTGAAAAAAGATACCAAATGCTATTATCCAGTTTCCTTTATTATCACACAATGCTACAATATTACAATGTCATAAAACGTTGTCAATATAAACTTTGAAAATTTCTTACGTTACGAGAAGAAGTTTTTTAAATGTTTACAAAATACAAAAAAAAAAACATAATAAATGAATTAAATAAATTTTGGCTAAAGTTCATTTTTGTTTTAATTTCTAAAAATTTTAAGAATCAAAAAATAATTTATTATAAATTTAATTTGCGGAATATCTTAAGCTTGCCGAAGGTCATTGGAATTCATAACTAAGGATCAAGAATGAATAAATGCAGAAGCTATTTCGAAATCAACTCGTATATTTTATTTTATATTTTGTTGTTTTTCTTTTAATTTTCCTGATAGAGAAGATTTTTACTGCTATTTGTTCTTTTTTCTTATTTCTAATTGGCCAAAAATAATCTTACATGTTCTCATTCCTCATTATAATGCTTTCTACCACTGAATGTACGCTGCTGTCTTTGCATCTTCCAGGCAAAATCCACAAACGCCATAATCCTCGACTTACATTTCAGCCAAATGATATCAGCATTTGCAATGTTCTGTCATGGAAGAAGTTATCCAGCTCTGGGGACTTTAATTGTATGTGTTCCCACTATGAATAAACTTTGACTTCATTATGACTTGTTAAAAACCTGTTGAAGATAAACTGAACAACAATTTGACTTGTACTTGACTGTTACTGAAAAATTTCCCAGGCGCAGGCAGATTAATCTATCAGCGAGTTAATGTTTTTTTTTAACCTGCTAGAATTCCCGAAAAGGTTTACTCTGTTACGTCTTCATTAATAATTGGACACTTAAGCAACGCTAACAAATTATATAAATTTACTTTAAATATCAGATATCCATTCGCGCGACGACTTTGTAATTTTTATGTCGCATATAATCGTCTATATGAGCAAAATATCCCTTGAACTGTGAATAGATTACATACCACATGCTCTTTAAATGATACAATATTTAACACCAGCACATTGAAGGAATGTGCTTAATGAAAAGAATATCGATTCGTCGTCGGTCGTAGGAATTGGAATTTTGTTTGTCCACTACGTAGAAAGTTTCGAGCAAGAATCTCAATCTATACCCGAAGAAGATCCAGCTGGTGTAGCAATCAAGGTCACGAGGCCATCATATGCGTCAGTGTTTTGCAGTTTGGGCTCTACAGCAAATGCAAACTAATCCGCAATATTATCACAATTTCTTTCTCAGCAATAAACCTTATTTTTTGCTTAATGGGTTTATTAATGAAATGCTTACAGACTCTATTACATCCAGAAAAATGTACCAATTGAAGCTATTGGTGCCCCAAGTGCTGCTATTGGAAATTATATCTTCAAAAAATAAGCTAAAGCTCTCATAACGTTCGAGGAAGATTAGTACCGCATCATAATCAATGAATTATTATTTGAAAATTGTGAAGTTTATTCGGAAAAGATGTGGTTTCAACAGAATGGTCA
Organism: Cistogaster globosa; assembly: GCA_937654795.1. Classification (NCBI taxonomy): domain Eukaryota; kingdom Metazoa; phylum Arthropoda; class Insecta; order Diptera; family Tachinidae; genus Cistogaster; species Cistogaster globosa. The sequence goes on from OW569407.1 coordinate 77,965,891, forward strand.
AATGATGGCCGTAATCATTGACTTACTGAAATCAAAATTTTGTCTTAAGTCGATTGCGAGAGGCTGCTCTATATATTTCTGGCCTAATAGTGAAAATGCGAATATTTCTAATCAAAAATGGTTTTATTTGTTTTCAAAGTATTCTCCAGCATGATTTATACACTTTTGCAGTCTAGTTGTCAAAGCACTTTTTCCACTCCGATTGAGACACCTCGAAAACATGGTTTTTGAACACTTCAACAGCTTTTTCTGGCGACGAAAATCGTTGACCACGCATTTTTTTCTTGATGTGCGGAAACAAGAAGAAGTCATTAGGTGCCAAGTCAGGGCTGTACGGCGGATGACCCATTAATTCGACGTTTTGGCCGGTCAAAAACGCTCTGGTTTGAGCCGATGTGTGCGAGCTCGCATTGTCATGGTGAACAATGATTCGTCTTCTCTTGTTGGTTTTTCGAATTTCTCCGATGACTTCAGGCAAACAAATTGTAGTGTACCACTCAGAAGTGACCGTCCTACGTTGCTCAAGCGGAACAGTGGCCACATGACCAGTTTTGCCGAAGAAACAGGCGACCATTTGCTTCGAAGTGCTTCTTCCACGAACAACTTTCGTTGGATTTTGCTCGTCTTTGAAGATCCACACGGTCGATTGTTATTTTGTTTCGGGCTCATACGCATAGATCCATGATTCGTCACCTGTGACGATCTTATAAACGTCTTTTGAAGCACCGCAGTCGTATTTTGGCAACAATTCCTTGCACCAATCGACACGTGCCTTTTTTTGAGCGACTTTCAAATTGTGCGGGATCCAACGAGAACAACCCTTTTTTACGGCCACGTGTTCATGCAGTATCGAATTTATGCTGGTGGAGGAAATGTCCAAGGATGTCTCTATCTCTCGGTATGTCGCATGTCGATCTTTCATTATGAGTTCACGCACAGCATCAATGTTCTCTGGCACAACAGCCGTTTTTGGATGACCTTCACGGAATTCGTCTTTGAGCGAGCTTCGGCCACGATTAAATTCATTATACCAATTTTTCACAGTGCTATAGGATGGTGCTTCATCGCCATACAAAGATTTAAGTTCATCAATGCACTCTTGTCGTGATAATCCACGTCGAAAGTTGTGAAAAATGAAAAAACTAAAATGTTCACGAATTAATTCCATTTTTTCTATATTAATTTTTTTTAAGTCACTGTAAACAACACAAAAAATGGTCGTACGTTAAAACGTTTTGAGTACGATTATGCTTAAAAATGACAAACTTTCCAATGGAAATGTCAGATTGCACTTGGCAGCACTCAGTGTTTCCAGGCCAGAAATATATATAGCAGCCCTCGTATTGTGCTTTTAAAAACATCCTTTATAAAGGTAATTTTATTTACATTTTGCTTCCTTCGCTTTTCAAACTTTATACGAAGTTTGTGATTTTCAGCCACGACCAGAAAGTATAAGATGGCCTTTTTATACTCTTCACCAAAAAAAGTGGAAAAAGGGTATATCTAAGTTTGTCATTCCATTTGTAGTTTCTACAATATCCATTTCCGACCCCATTGTATATTCTGAATCCTTATGCATAGCGAAGTCGATTGAGTGATGTCCGTATGTGTTAGTGTTGAAATCAAGTTTGCTGAGGTACTAAATGTTTATATGCCAATCGATCAGACATAGTGTCGAAAGGTCGGCAAGATTGTTCCATGTTCCTCGAGGCAGCACATAACCTGTCTGTCTCTAATATTTTCATCAGAAACATGGAGCGATAAAGAATTAAAAAAAAATATCAATTTGGCGCTCGCGAGTTACGGGCTTCTGAAATTTTCATAAAAAAATTCGATTGTCAATATGGTCAATGTGGGTATCATTTAAAAGCTTTTGAAGAAATCTGTTTAACCCATTAAGAGCCGATGTAAAATTATATGTCGTACTTAATTTTTTTTTTCATATTTTTTAATTCCCCGTCACGCATTATTTGAGCCGAATATAGCACATTTACTTGTTTGAGCTAAAATTGACTATGACTACAGTTTACTTGGTTATTTTAATTAACCATCTGGCTTTGACATGTTCTTAAAACAATCCATGTGATTGCTCCTAACAACTTTTAACCAACCATTTTTCTTTTTTTAACAAAAATTCCATATCGCTTATTTTAAAAGATTCAGATAAATTAATAACTTAAATATTATTCAAGATCCACATTTGATAGGGCTCTTACCCGACTATATTTTGGCTATAACTTAACATTCATACACATACGTTATTTGCAATGAATAGACTACGACTACGCACTGCCTTGACTAATATTCAACTATAATGTGATTACGGCTTAAGTATGATTTGACTATGACTTAATCATGACTTTACCATGAATGAACTCTGGCTTGATTATAACTTTGCAACAGTTTAACATTTTCTCTAACTAGAATATATTTATAATTTGACCATATGCTAATTATGATTTGATTACAAATTGCCTTTCAATTGACTTTGTCTATATAACTTAATGTTTGCAATAAAATTGAAATGTTTCATTTAATAATTTCCATTATTAAACTTCCATTATTTCTATATTAACGAAATTATTACGAAATATCCAAATAGATATTAAGCAAAATATGATTATTTCATTATGCAATTCATATTGCCATCATCCATAGTTAATTGTTACAAAAACAAAAACAACGATTTTGGGCGAAATCAAAATCAAAATGTTATAAAGTTAATAGAAATAATATCAATTTCGTAGAAATTATTGATGCCTGATTCTCACTGTGTTACAAACACACGTTTGCAAAGTGATACTTAAATTATATCAAACATACAGACAAACGCCAAATACAAATACATTCATACAACTTAAGAAATGCTAAAAGACAACTAACTGGAGAGACAAGAAAACATTGTATAACGTCTTCAGCGTACTCTAAAATCAATTACAAACTCATTAATATTCCCAACAGAAAATAAACGTGCAAAAAAATTCGTTAATTTGTAATATAAAATACTTCGATTTATATTATAATGTAAGTATGTATGTATGTATGTATGTATGTATGTATGTATGTATGTATGTATGTATGTATGTATGTATGTATGTGTGTATGTATATAGGTATGTACTTCAAGTGCTGCCAATATTTTTTTTAAATAAAATATAACAAAACAAAAAAAATTTAAAATAAGTACAACAATTAAGAAGGGGCTTAGAGGGTACGACTTTACGTACGTAAAATCCAAGAGAAAATAATATCAAAATCCATCCGTATTTTAAAAAATGAGAGTAAAAATCTTACGACAGATTTTTTCGCGTTTACACAACTGGTATATACGGGTTTTTGGGCGGTTTGCAGAAAAATGCATCCTGATCTAATGATTCGTAATTGTCCTTTGAAAATTTTCAGAAAACATAGAGAGCCATACGACTGTCAAATTTTCATCCGTAATTTCTCTCAATTTGTGCAGATTCATTACATATTTGGTTTAGACGATCCCACTGGTACTATTCTGCACAAAAATTTGACATGTCGTAAGACTTCTATGACCATGTAAACCGCCCTTAAGAGTGCTATATTCGGCTATGCCGAATCTTTTATACCCTTCACCATCTTTGTAAGTCTAGCTTAGTGAAGTAACACCAATTAAATAACCAAATACTAGGGTAAAAGAGAATTAAAAAATAAGAAAAAAAATACATTAAAATTTTATCGGCTCCTTATGGGTTAAGCGTTTAAAAAAAAATTAGCATTTCCTTAAAGATCTCTTTAAAAGCTTTAAAATGATACCCATATTGATATTTAAAAAGTTTTGAATATTTTAGAGGCCCGAACCTCGAAAAATATGGGCAAGCGCCAATTTTCTCACAAAATGCTTTTTTTAATTTTTTAATTATCTATCTTTCCATTTTTTTTATTGGAGTTACATCATTGTTCCAAATGATATAGAAAAATTAGAGGTAGGCATGGTGTTTCGCCCGCTGCGTCGAAGGACAAGGCTTGATCTTGCTGATTTCAAATAGCACCTCTTTTTACACTATAACTGATCGATTGGCGTATTGAAACTTTTTCTAGCTAATCTAGTGCCACGGCATACTTGATTTCAACACTAACACGGACGGACAGACAAACATCGCTTAATCGACTTTGCTACGCATAAGAAGTCAGAATATCGAAAATGGATATTGTAGGAATTACAAACGGAATGACAAAATTATTTATACCCTTTTTTACACTTTTTATAGTGAAGGGTATAAAAACCCATTTAAAATATCGAGAACTTCTAAGTATTCAAATTCAATAAATTTACTAGTATCGATGAATGATTCAATTTAGCCAGCACTTATACGAGGGCTGCTATATATATTTCTGGCCTGGCAACACTGAGTGCTGCCAAGTGCAATCTGACATTTCCATTGGAAAGTTTGTCATTTTTAAGCATAATCGTACTCATTGACGTACGACCATTATTTGTGTTGTTTACAGTGACTTGAAAAAATTAATATAGAAAAAAATGGAATTAACTCGTGAACATTTTCGTGCCACCATTTTTCACAACTTTCGACGTGGATTATCACGACAAGAGTGCATTGATGAACTTAAATCTTTGTATGGCGATGAAGCACCATCCTATAGCACTGTGAAAAATTGGTATAATGAATTTAATCGTGGCCGAAGCTCGCTCTAAGACGAATTCCGTGAAGGTCGTCCAAAAACGGCTGTTGTGTCAGAGAGCGTTGATGCCGTACGTGAACTCATAATGCAAGATCGACATGCGACATACCGAGAGATAGAGACATCCTTGGACATTTCTTCCACCAGCATACATTCGATACTGCATGAACACCTGGCCGTAAAAAAGGTTTGTTCTCATTGGATCCCGCACAATTTGAAAGTCGCTCAAAAAAAGGCTCGTGTCGATTGGTGCAAAAAAATGTTGCAAAAATACGATTGCGGTGCTTTAAAAGACGTTTATAAGATCGTCACAGGTGACGAATCATGGATCTATTTGTATGAGCCCGAAACGAAACAACAATCGACCGTGTGGGTCTTCAAAGACGAGCAAAATCCAACAAAAGTTGTTAGTGGAAGAAGCACTTCGAAGCAAATGGTCGCCTGTTTCTTCGGCAAAACTGCTCATGTGGCGACTGTTCCGCTTGAGAAACGTAGGACGGTCACTTCTGAGTGGTACACTACAATTTGTTTGCCTGAAGTAATCGGAGAAATTCGAAAAACCAACAAGAGAAGACGAATCATTGTTCACCATGACAATGCGAGCTCTCACACATCGGCTCAAACCTTTTGACCGTCCAAAACGTCGAATTAATGGGTCATCCGCCGTACAGCCCTGGCTTTGCACCTGATGACTTCTTCTTTCCGCACATCAAGAAAAAAATGCGTGGTCAACGATTTTCGTCGCCAGAAGAAGCTGTTGAAGTGTTCAAAAACCATGTTTTAGAGGTGTCTCAATCGGAGTGGAAAAAGTGCCTCAACAACTGGTTTGAGCGCATGCAGAAGTGTATAAATCATGCTGGAGAATACTTTGAAAAACAATAAAACCATTTTTGATTATAAATATTCGCATTTTCACTATTAGGCCAGAAATATATAGAGCAGCCCTCGTATTAGCAGAATATCTTAAGTTTTTATTTATTATTAAAACATTTAGACCAGCATTTCTATTCAGTTTATTTCCTCTTTTATAAAAATAAAATAAAACAGTATGAATTTAAAAATTTTTTAATTGGTTGAAAAGATTTACTTGTCGTTTAAAATTAAAAAATAAAAAATCTTATGAATTTTAGAAATTAATAAGTAATGTTTGTTTTAAAAGAGAATACTACAGCTAAAAGCAAATGGGTGCAAAAACGACAACGAAAATGGAAGGTTTAGCAAAATGGTTTAATATTGACGACTATGGAAACCCAAAAAAAGGCCTAATAATCGACAACAGATCAGGAAAATGCACTGCTTAGTAGGAATTTTCTGCTGGTGGAATCATATAGTCCTATTTCTTCAAAAAAAAAAAAAAAAAATACCAAGTGGCCAATATACTTCAAATGGTTGCAAATCTTTTTTTTACACCCTTCACTACAAAAAGTGGAAAAAGTGTATAACTAATTTTGTTAATCCATTTGTAATTTCTACAAAATCCATTTTCGAACCCCATAAAGTATAAATATTCAGACTTCTTATGCAAAGCGAAGTCGATCGAATGATGTCCGTTTATCCGTCCGTATTACTGTTGAAATCAACTTTGTCTGGGCACTAGATGAGTTAGGGAAAATTTAAGTACGCCAATCGATCAGTTATAGTGTAGAAAAAGGTGCTACTGGCAATCAGCAAGATCGGTCCATATCCTTCGATACAGCGGGAATAACACCACACGTGCCTTTAATTTTTTTATATCATTTGGAACAATAAAGTAACTGCAATCAAAAAAAAAAAATAAATAAATGGAAAGATAGAAAATTAAAAAATAAGAAAAAAAAACATCAAGTAAAAAAATTGACTCTCGCCCATATTTTCCGAGTTACGGGCCTCTGAATTTAAAAAAATTTTAAAAATATTAATTTGGGTATAATTTTAAAGCTTTTGAAGAGATCTTCAAGGAAATGGTAAAATTTTTTAAAAATGTTTAACCCATCAAGAGCCGATGACATTTTTATGTAACACTATACTTCGTACTTATTTTTTGTTTCTTAATTTTTTAATTCTTTGTCACTCCAATTTTTACTTTTTTGATTGGAGTTACTTTATTAAACTAGATTTACATAGATGGTGAAGGGTATATAAGATGAGAATTTTTATCTTGTTAATTTTTTCATAATTTTTTATTAAGTTTCAGAATTAAATTCAATGAAGCTTTGATTTTTTTTTAAATATATTTAAATAAAATATATGCTAATTAAATAAATAATTAAATTAATTAAACATTTATTCAAATTTCAATATGAAACCACAAAGAAAATTTTTAGGTTTAAACGCAACAATTTCCACTTGATAACCATGAATTAAACATGGCTGTGGGAAACTAACTCAAGAAAATTATGCTTTGCTAGACATCTATCTGCACTACACAATTTATTTATATTCACTGTAGTTACAATTATCATTTCTCATAAAAAACTTTTGATTTCACTGCCAGTAAAACTAAAAGAATTAATTTTCTGTTTAATAATTTACATAACCCTGTTATAAATGTTCCTCTTCAATACATAATAAAATTAATTATGTACATATACATATATATCCGTACACAATGTAAACGTACACATTTCACTTTGAGCTGGAAACCTTGAAATTTAGCTTAAAGTGCAAAAAGGGAAAACCGAAGAATAAAAGTTTCATTGCAAAAACTTTTAAAAAACTTGAATAAACTAAAAGTAAAATAAGCCTGGGATTATATTAATTTATTATACCAAATGGCGTACATTCTGCTAAAAGGGAAAGAGGAGAAATAAAACAGATAAATGAAAGTCTATATGCACACACACACACACACACACAGTATCTTATAATATAACATAACCTCACAAACAAAATGTTACTTTTTACTTAAAAGACAAGGAAAACAATTTAATAAAAGAGAATTAAAAAGTGGTTTATAATTATGCGTGTAGTGGTAGCAGGATTAATCTTAAAACGAGTAATAATCGATTATTTCTGCAACGAATCTACCGATTTATTATTTTGAAAATAATAACTTAAAGGGGATTAATTTTCTGTTCGAATTCTGGCAAATGAATTCAAAGATTTTGAATTAGTTTTTATTGCATTTCTAGAAATATGGAGCGTTCATGGTTATTAGCAGCATCAACTGTGCTAAATTTATCAGAAATTATAAAAAATGGAACAACATTTTTGCAATAACTGTGAATAGAGTCGAGACCATCTTCTATTGATGTTGAAATTGATTTATGGGCTCGGCTTATCACATCTCTTTGGCAGGCAATACAAAATGCTATGACTCTAGAATCTTTACGATGAACATAGCTTCTGCTTTTCTACCGCGCTATTTTAAGAACTAAAATAAAAAGTTAGAGAAATGAATTAAAACTGTAACACCGTCTTATTCTTAAGGTGGGTACAAACGCTGTGGAAAAATAGAATGGATTTCTCTTGGTGAATCAGTATCGCAAATAAAGTAGTGTCAACTTCAACCTTCTAAAGAGTAAAACAATCAACGGCAAATTTTATGCTGAAGAGAAAAACAAAATTGTAGAAATTTTGGACAAACTACATTCAAACAAAAAACTGTGTTTCATAAAAGAATTACAGACTTACTAAACTGCCTCCATGGAGTGACTATAAGGAGCTTCTCAAAGCTTCTGTTGTTTAACTGTCATCTTTTAAATAAATTATTTAAAAAGATTCAACTAACTTGTTTGGTTGTAAAAAAAAAAAAATAGTCATGAGTTCAAAACTCATCTTTGAGTATAAAGAATAGCCGCTGTGAATGAGTTTTTAAACAACTCGAATAAATGGGAAACCCCCACTCAAACTTGCTGCACACTCAATTGTTAAAAGGAAAAGTATTGTTGTTGTTGTTGTGTGAACTAATGCAACCATCGCTATCACAATATTCTATAACTTTTGCCAGAAAAGTACCTCTCGAACATTGATTCATTATTGGTTTTCTGTCCAAGCATTGATGCATATGTTTTTAGCTTACTGCTTCCACAATTCTCATTTAGTCAACTAAATTCTTAAACATAAAGCCAGCTTTAGATTCTTTTATATGTTGTTACAGACTCCAGGCTGGGGCACATAAAATCCTTTTCAAGTTAAACTTTGACATATTCAACTGAAAAGTCAGTTAAAATACATGTTTTCTTATGGGTGATGTCACAATCAGTACGTGTCCGTCAACGCAAAGTACGAAAGTTGGTCAACTTTTAACTTTTGACGTTCGTTGAATACTTTGATAGCTATCAATTGCTTCTTATTCTTTGTTTTCTTTTAACTCTTGCTGTGTTTCAATTGTATTCTGTAATTTTAATGAAATAATTTTGAAAGCAAAAAATAAATAATAATTAAATTAACTTAACAAGTGATTAAAACACGAATTAAATTTAAAAGTGAATAATAATAGAGAGCAAAACTTGATTTATTATCCTTCAGCTAAGTACTTATTGTGCCAACGTATCCGTCGTTACTTTGTCGTCATTTGAATACCTCAAAGTTCAACGTATAACGGACTCTATTTGCCGTGGCCAAAAAAACTAAATCGGGTGAGGCTAATTTCGCAGCTGACTATTTTGCTCTACTTATTTTACGAGGGCTGCTCTATATATTTCTGGCCTAATAGTGAAAATGCGAATATTTATAATCAAAAATGGTTTTATTGTTTTTCAAAGTATTCTCCAGCATGATTTATACACTTTTGCATGCGCTCAAACCAGTTGTCGAAGCACTTTTTCCACTCCGTCTGAGACACCTCTAAAACATGGTTTTTGAACACTTCAACAGCTTCCTCTGGCGACGAAAATCGTTGACCACGCATTTTTTTCTTAATGTGCGGAAACAAGAAGAAGTCATTAGGTGCCAAGTCAGGGGATGACCCATTAATTCGACGTTTTGGCCGGTCAAAAACGCTTTGGTTTGAGCCGATGTGTGAGAGCTCGCATTGTCATGGTGGACAATGATTCGTCTTTTCTTGTTGGTTTTTCGAATTTCTCCGATGACTTCAGGCAAACAAATTATAGTGTACCGCTCAGAAGTGACCTTCCTACGTTTCTCAAGCGGAACAGTCGCCACATGACCAGTTTTGCCGAAGAAACAGGCGACCATTTGCTTCGAAGTGCTTCTTCCACGAACAACTCTCGTTGATTCGTCACCTGTGACGATCTTATAAACGTCTTTTGAAGCACCTCAATCGTGCAAAATTTCTTTGCACCAATCGACACAAGCCTTTTTTTGAGCGACTTTCAACTTGTGCGGGATCCAACGAGAACAAACCTTTTTAACGGCCAGGTGTTCATGCAGTATCGAATGTATGCTGGTGGAAGAAATGTCCAAGGATGTCTCTATCTCTCGGTATGTCGCATGTCGATCTTGCATTATGAGTTCACGCACGGCATCAATGTTCTCTGGCATAACAGCCGTTTTTGGACGACCTTCACGGAATTCGTCTTTGAGCGGCCACGATTAAATTCATTATACCAATTTTTCACAGTGCTATAGGATGGTGCTTCACCGCCATACAAAGATTTAAGTTCATCAATGCACTCTTGTTGTGATAACCCACGTCGAAAGTTGTGAAAAATTATGGCACGAAAATGTTCACGAGTTAATTCCATTTTTTTCTATATTAAATTTTTCAAGTCACTGTAAACAACACAAATAATGGTCGTACGTCAAAACGTTTTGAGTACGATTATGCTTAAAAATGACAAACTTTCCAATGGAAATGTCAGACTGCACTCGGCAGCACTCAGTGTTGCCAGGTCAGAAATATATATAGCAGCCCTCGTGACAACAAGCTTCTTGTTCGCCAAAAGTACTTTATTTTACATGTTACTTGTTTAAGCAACGAATTTTCAGATTGTTGTGTTTATTTTACCAGTGCCATCATGTGTCAAACTCTATACAAAAACATATCAAAAGTTCTTTTTCTTTGTTTTGTTTTGTTTTTTTCCAATAACCTGCTAAGCATGGCACTGGCGATAATGAGTTGACAGTAACAAGATTGATGATAGTAACAATGATTTGACATACAAAAGGATAATAATGGTGAATGAGCATAGATAAAAATAAACAAATGTTTTTGTTTTTGTGTATAAAATACATTTTTAAAGAAGCATATAAATTCTCATGTTGTATTTATGAGAATGTTGGGTTAATATAAAAATATGCCGAAATATTAGCAAACGTATTTATACGAGTATGAGTACACATACATACGAGGTGTTTTAAAGAACAAATGAAAATTCTGCGCTGCATAGTTCTGATGTTAGAAGATCTGTGGTGAATGTTAAAATAATAAAATCCATTATCATAACAGAATGGTTAACATTAACTTCCTAAAATTGTGTTTATGAGCAGAAAATTTAATTCATTTCAAAATTATTCATAATGGAAGTTTCCTTAAGCCCGGTTGAAACTACGAAAGTCTTGACTGTCAAACGAACTATTATATTACGCCCATTTTTTGAAATGATTGAATAGATTGACGGTTGAACCACGCTACCAAATTATTCAATTATGAGTGTGCGCAGCTTATAAACGACTTTGAATTTTTATGGTGCTCATAATTGTCAATCTGAGCAACCCATTTGTTGAACTGCAGTTATATTTCATACCGCATACTCTTTAAATGATGCAATAATATCCAAATGTAAAAAGAATATGTTTATTGACGAGAATTTTGCCGCTATAACCAAAAGTAATTAGAAGATCCAAATTTATCGATTTATCGTTGGCAGTAGAAATTGGGGTTCTGTCTTTCTGCTACGTCCGCTGTTCATCCATATAAAATCCATAATATGCATCACTCTTATACCGATTGCGCTTCTTTTTTTCTTTAACAAGTTTATAAATATGAAAATTATCTGCGTTACACCCAGAAAAATGCGCCCTTTTGTAAGGTTTTCAAGATGGTGGCGTGATTGGATCTTATTTCCTTAAAAATGATATCACATCACAGTCGATGGCAATCGTTATCGCACAATGACCCTTGAATTTTTGTTTTAAAATTATAATCACCTTGATCTGACAATATGTGGTTTCAACAAAATGATGATACGTGCCGTATGGCTACTGCAACCATCATTCTAATGGTATCAAATTGGCAATAAGTTGTTTTCGAGAAATGGACCTGTCGTTTTAACTCCAAGGTCGTGCGATTTGATACCTCTCGATTATTTTCTGTGTGGGCACACGGTTAATGCTGATAAAACAGCAACAATTGATGTCTTGAAGACCAAGCTTGTTTGCGTTTTTCGTGACATACAGGCAGTAATGCTCAAAATTAAATGTTTAAAATGCGCTTAGTCAAGAACAGGAGAATTACAGTTTTAACCTTTTAAAAACAAAAACATTTCCGAGTAGATTTTCAAAATGGAAGCAGAATTTCTTTAAAAAATGTTTTTTTTTTTTCCAAATTAGCATTACGTTTTCGCACAAATTCTTTCATATTTTTTTTTAACAATTAAGCGCTATAATTTTTCAAAATCTGGCAACACTCACTTTATTAGAAATGAATTTACATTAAAAATTATTTCGACTTTTAACTTTTTAATTTAATTTCAACATCCGTTATAAAACAAGATTAAATAAAATCACGTGACATTCCTTAAATACTTACCGAATCACATGATATGTCAATACGTAACACTGGACTATTCATTTGCATACTATTTAATAACGTATAATCATCTAATGACCATAAACAGATGGTTTTATCATGACTCGACGATATTAAAACATTGCAAATGCTTACAACTTTAACGCTCGATACGGCAGCACGATGATGAGTTATTTTATGTAACTGTAAAAAAGGAAAATTACAATTAGTCATTACAGAATAAATAAATAAAAACAAAAGTATAAAATATGAACTTTTGCTAATAACAAAATAATTGAGCATAATTTGTTTGAATAATAAATTCTTAATTTATAACTTTTTGCCTCTTCGTGTCGTTGCGTGTCTGTTTGTTGTCAGTCAATGTATTAAAGAGAAAACATAAAAACTGGTCTAACGTGCAACTTGTCAGTGTTGTCTGTCTAAATAACATACAAAATAACATACATGGTTGTGTATGTATGTGTGTTATGTGTGTTAACAATAGCTAGAAAAGAAAATTGTTGCCTTTTTTGTTTGTGGTATTTAATATTGTAAATAAAAAAAAAAATTCCTTTAGCTTATTTTTTAATGTAGGAAGTTAATTTGATCATTATACTGCATATATATACAAATATATACGAGGTCAGACTGAAATTTTAATTTAACTTAAACTTTTCAATATCTTCAAATATTTCCTCAAATATTTTTTTATTGATGCCTACAACACATTTTAAAAAATAGTCTAACATTCTTACAGTAATTGTGACTAAATTATTTTTACGTTTATGAAAACACAACTTCTGTAGCAGTCTATTAAAAATGACCAAATTCGAATTTCAAACCATAAATTCGAACTTGAGTGATCGGCAGTGTTTCAACTAATAACAAACTTAACGGCATACAAATGGTCGTTTAATTTAAAAACTTTTATTGCTTCAAATCAAATTTTTGTTTAAATAAAAAATATATTAACGCATGTCTTGAAGATCCCATATCCTTGAAGCTATTGCTTCTACGATAAAAGACGTCAACCGTCAACTCGGCCTAAAATTTGGCGATAATGACTTCCAAAGTCTTGAGAGCAAGTAACCTGCTGGAAATACAATCCTTTTATCAATTATTGGTGAGGTCATTCATTTTTAACCGACTTTAAAAAAGAAGGAGGTCATTAATTCATCTGAATGCGGCTTTTTATGTTTGTGCTCTCAAAATTCAGTATTTTCTAAACCGATAGTTTTTTTATTTTAAATTAACTTTTTCAGCTTAAGGTTGGTTCATTTATTAATTTTATTACTTAAAATCTTTAGAAAGAAAATTATTTACAAATGTATGCCGATGTTTTCCAAAGAAAAGAAGAAAATTTTGACACAAGCAGAATGAAATGTAGCATTTTCTGGATCACTACAACCTTCATCAGCATTCTTCGCATCTATCTACCATAGATTGTGTACATTGTAAACATCATATATTTAACCAACTAATTTTGTAAATAAGAATACGAGAAATATTCATATCAATATTAATTTGGGTAGACAAAGTCGACACATAAACTAAAGTATTTCTTCACTGTTCTCTTTGTAACTTGTCTTGCACAATTGTTTTTGCTTTTGTATCAACCATCGATTGATCACGAATTCAATTTTTATTTTTTTTTCTAACATTCTTACTTGCTTTTTTTATTTAAAAAGATTGTACTGACAGATTGATTTTATTTTAAAAATATTTCAAAACTTTAAAAATTAAAGGGGGTCCCAATACAACATAGATGATGTTTACGTACATGATTTTTAACGTACTAAATGTAGCTTAAACCTGAAAAGACTTTTGCGTCCTATATATTTCTGAAATAAAACAATAAAATGTCTATGATGCGGTCTGACTTTAGGTAGTCATCAGCTCTTCAGTATGTAGCAAGAGCACGGTCAACTAATGTGCTAAAAGTTGCTACTCATTACGAGGGCGCTAGAAGTCGCATTGTATTCATTCGGTGGTAACAAAACCGTTAGGTTACTGTTACCGTAGTAAAGTATTAACGCAAAATTTGTTTAAATAATCATTTAATTTGGTTTTCTGTTCCTTGATAAAGTGATTGCAGGCTTAAGTGCACCGAAGTCGATTAAGCGATGTCCGTCTGTTTGTCTGTGTTAGTGTTAAAATCAACTTTTCCAAGAAACTAGATAAGCTAGAGAAAATTTAAATACGCCAATCGATCAGATATAGTTTCGAAAGAGTTGCTATTGAAAATCAACAAGATGGATCCATGTCCCTCGAGCCAGTGGACTAACTACTACAATACGCCTGCCTCTAATTTTTGCATATCATTTGCAACAATGAAATAACTCCAATAAAAAAAATAAATTTATGGATAGAGGATTAAAAAATAAAAACAAATATTAAGCAAAAAATATTGGCACTCGCCCATATTTTCCGAGTTATGGAAATTTTTGCAAAAAGTTCGATTGTCAAGATGGTCAATTTGAGAGAGAGAGAGAGAGCGGCCTTTCAGGAAATACTACATTAAAAAAAGGCTTAACCCATTAAGAGCCGATGACATGTTGATGTAAATTTATATATCGTACTTATTTTTTTATTCTCTGTCACTGCAATATTTTTTTTTGATAAAAGCTTCTTCACTAAATTAGATTTACAAACATGGTGAAGGGTATATAAGATTCGACATTAACACTCGAATTTACCACTCTTACTTGTTTTGTATTTCTCCTTCGTTTAAAAATTCCATTATCTTTAATAGAAACGAATAAACTTTAACACAACTTTAAGAAGATGCCTTTCATTGTTCTTTGACATTTTAATATTATTTAAAATAAGTACGTTCTAGCTAAATTGAAATGTATGTATACATTTGTATGGAAGTATGTGTCTGTATAGGAAGAATAATATATAAGTATTAGTATGCATGTAGAAATGCGTTAGTGTGAGTATGTTTACTTTTTCAAGTGTCAATGGAAAATATTTTTATTTCTATTTGTTTTTCTTTTTCTCAATTTAAGAATGTGTTTGTGCTTAAGCATTTTATCTTCTATTTGTTATTCTTTAAAAATAATAACCAGTTTAAGAGAAATTAAACAATTTTATTAGCAAAATCATATTTGTTTGGTCACATTTATTGCTTTTTTTATAATTAGTTTCGTAAGTGATAGACTTTTGTATGTTTTTTTGTGAAAAAAGGTTTTTTTTATAAAATTTACTCAGGATTTAAATTATTATATTAGAAATCAGTATGTGGCATCTTTCAGTATAAATAAATTTTGTATACAAATATGGCTAAATTTCATTAATACAGCACTAAATTTCCTACTTCAACGTACAGTTGACTGTTGGCATACATTTTTGACTTTAAATAAATAATGCCCAAAATAAATCACGTGGTCTGAAAATTCTGATCTTCAAAAGCAGAAAATATTTGACCCTCAGAGAGAGAGAGAGAGAGAGAGAAAAGAATAGAAAGTAAAACATGCTTTCATTAAAAAGTTTAACGGGTTGTATGGCATTTGGGACCGTTCTGTTGGAAACAAATCTTGTTTGTTAGGTTTTTCCTCAAAATCGTGTTCAAAGAAGAAAGGTCCAAAAATGCCTTTAGTTCAGAATCTGCAGTAAAGTGTATCACACGCAGAGGTTTAGTAAAATTTTATCAATAAATACAACATCAATGTGAAGCAAATTATGCTTAAGATGATATTGCTTAAACTAGAACTATCTACGCTTTTGTTAGATGTAATTTGTATGCACGAAGATACAAGTCTTAAAATAGCTGACGGTGTAAAAATCTGCTTGAAATTTATCTGTTTTCACCAAAAACTTCAAATTGAGGCTCTAATGTTTTTACAAACTTTACAATATAAAAATAGGAGCAATTTGTTCTTGGACGAATAGTTAGTTTAACAACTGATACAGTTATCATTACAGTCCAAAAATTTAAATCAATTTTCTGTTCCTACTTGGTGAGAAATTTTCTAACTTGGCTCGAATGGAACGTCGCTTATGTAACCCAAGGCCGAATAAAAAGCTGAAATGAAATGAATTTATTTGCTAATTTAAAATATGGAAAATGAAAGTTTATGGTTAGAGACTCTACCGCAGTAGTAGTTGTTCAAAAATAAAAGCTAAAAAGCTATCAAGGTACCCGGCTGACGTGGCTTATTTAGAATAATACACAATCTAATGGAACTTCATTTTTAGTCTTTTAAACGGTGTTGCTTTAAAAAATAAAGAATTTTGTCAATTCAATTGAAAATCGGTTGAAATCAGTGACATCATGCCATGCGAAGCACTTAAAGTTTTATTGCTATCGTTGCTAGAATTTTTTACGATAAAAATGTTAAACTTCGATATTACGATCACTAGACATTACAGATCGGGTACTCATGCTTTGTCTTTATACTACTCTGCATCATGAGCGTCTAATAAAGTTGAGTCAAAGAAGGTCCGATACTTAAAAAAATGGCATGAAACTAATTCCTTTAAAAGGTGTTGTAAATGGTTTTAGGGCAGAGCCTCTCCCGCACTTTTTGGTCTATAAAAACATTTTTATTATTTTTAGACTTCCAAACTTCAATGGCTGCAAATACATCAACCCTACGTACGTTGCATTTGCATTTTCGTAACAAATTTTTCCATTTTATATCATCCGCTTATCTAGTTCTCCTATTATGGATCTTTGCAGACAACACAAAAGAAGAGATTTTTCTGAATTAAGCCGGTTGTTTGTTTAGAGTATTAAAAAACTTAAAAAAAATCAAAATTTCTGCCGAAGGTCAATACATCTCTGACGACGAAAAAACTTCTAAAAATTTATAAAAGTAAAAAAAAAACTGATGGCTTAAGGTTTATCCTACAAGTCCCAAAAAAAAGCTTTAAAAATTCCCAAAAATGGTATTTTATTTTTCTTTGCAGGAGTTTACTGCAAGCTTTCAAAGCGTACATTAACAACCTCTCTTCTTAAGTCATTTGAAGGTTCAATAAAATGATTCTTTCCGATTGAAATGCATGTATTTATTTATTGCTAAATTTTTGTTTAAATACCCCACTGTGCTACGTCTTGCTTTCATGTCCTTTCATGATTTAGCTTAGTTTAGTTTTTTTTTTTTGTACACATGTTATAAATCACAGAGTAATTCTTAAATATTAGATGCTGAAGAAGGTAAAAAGCAACCTCATAATTGGTTTATTTAAGTTTTTGGCTTTTTCGACTTTCGAATATTCTACATCTCCAAAAACTGTACAAGCTTTTCTATATATCAAATAAATCAAATCCCATTTTATTTGTGGCTCTTAAATTTGACGTGATAAAATATTCGTTTCTGTTATAAAAACAAAATCCAATTAACTTAAGTTCTGATGGCAAAAACAAAATGTTTGTTGGCAGGAAAGTTTTTGAGACAGCGACAGGGGAAGTTGGTTTGTATACACATGTGTATTGTGTATTAAAAAGGCAAAAAATCAAGTTTTCTTTTGTTTTTATGTAACATTCGTAAAAGAAGCAGGTGACGGACGCAGTTGTTTTCTATAGGCATCATTTTCTGTTTGTTTTTCGTTTATGAAAATTTGACAAGAACAATTTTTCGTGTAGTGAAAGGGAAAAGTAAATATTATTTTTCGTAATAACCTTAATAAATTTGAGTGTTTGAATAAAAGCCAAAAATCACACGTTTCTTAAATTACAGATATTCATTTTATGTTACACTGAAAAAATGCGTTTTCACAACGACAAACAAATTTAATTTATTTACTTATAATCTTATGAAGTAATTAGACAGCTGACAGTTTAGATTTAGCAAAAGTGTTTTAGCCGATAGAGCATATTTTCCACTATTTTCCATTTGTTAATTTGGTGATCTTCGATTTTAATGCGATAAAAATGTTTTTATTGTGTTTTATACTTGATGATGTTTAATCTTTCTGTCTAAAATAATGCTGAAAACAATATTAAAAAAATGGAAGGCAAACAATTCTACAAAAGACAAAGTCTATTCTATATCTGCACCAGGTTATTCGATTGTCTTGAACTGGACTTGGATGCTATCAGATGGAGTCAACAATTAACTTTAAGTGACAGGCAAGTGAGATTTAAAGATAACAAGCGATATTGTCCACGAATAAAAATAGTAACTTTAGAGTGAAAAGGATAATCCAAAATTTGATGATGAACAAGAAGGACAATATTCTTAAAAGAACATTTTGACTTTTTACTAAGGAATGAAAGGAACTTGAATAAGGATTCATAAAGCTACACAGTGTAGCAGCAATTTTTAGTTTTATCAAAATGTACAACAAACTGAGATCAACATGTTTCCTTAAGTCCTCAATTAAGATGAGAAAGCTATTATGAAATATACTTGAATTATTATTTTTTTTATTGCTGGGACTACAACTGAAACGAACGACGAACTTTTCCAAACACTACGAATTTAACGCAAAAAATTTTTAATGTAAATTCGTCGTATGCAGCGGAATAGCAATGAAAAAATGCTGCAGTTAGTGTTTGTTAAGGTGACCATAGGAAAAATATAATATTTGAAATATAAACATTAACAAAAAACACAACTTAAAATAAAATTTATATTTTAAATGCTATAAAATAAAACATAAATCTGTTATTAAGGTAAAATAACTTTATTTAATAAAATACTTTGAAATTGAAGTTAAACATGGTCTCATTGTTCTGGTTTGTTTTTTATTTGCCCGTGTAAGGAATACAAATAAATTCATTACAGAGATCGCCGCTTACGCAGAATTTCGACCGAAGTCAAGTCAAATATGTTTTATTGTTGGTGACTAATATTCGCGAGAAATAATTTGTTGTTCGTGACCAGGTGTTTGAGAAAAAGAACCAATAATTAAATATATTAATAAAAATGATTTAAAAACAAATATATTATTAAAAATAGAATATTTATCATTTATCTACAATAAATAAATAAGAAAACAAATGTTAAATATTTAAAAAAAAAATTTTGTTTTGAAGGTAAATTGAAAAATAGTCACTCTGCGCTAAAATATTTATTTTTCATCTGCGTTTAAATTACAAATAAAGCTGTCGTTTTGTAACACAGTGAGCCTTTATATACTCTAATTTTTTTACTTCTCACAATGAATATCCGTAATGAAAAATACGTTGTTCTGCTCAAATGAGCTCACAAAAAATTTACGAAATTTAAATATTTTAAAAGAAAATAATAAAAATAATGAATAAAAAATTAAAAACGGGGAAAATTATCTAGAGGGAGTTTCTTTTGATAAACGGAAAGTTCACTACAGAAGAAAAATATCAAAAAAAAAAAAAAAAAAAAAAAAAAAATTTAAACAAGTTTTAACAGAAAAAAATGGCCAAAAAATTGTAAGTTTAACTAAAAGAAAATTTCAGTTTCACTTCTTAATCATAAAATTAACTAAAAAATAAATATTCGACAAAAAAAAAAAAAAAAAAAAAACAACTAATAATAATGATAATAAAGATCAAACAAATTTAACAAATTTAAGCAAAAATTTAAATTTCTCCAACATGTGACCAATCAAGATTTTGAAAAACTAAAATGACTAAACAACTAAAATAAAAGTAATAAAATTGTAAAAAATATTCCTTATACTTGATTTCTTCAAACATAACCATATCATGATGTTCACATGAAAAAAAAAGGGATTCAACAAAAATTCTAAATTAAATAAGAAATTTGGGAGACCAATAATTATTTAGATAAACTTTTACAAATACGTAAATGTTGTTTATAGCAAAAAAAAAAGAGATAAAAAGTCTGCAAAACTGCTTTGCAAATGTCCCACAATTTTTTTTTCTTCCTGTGTTTCACAAGTCATCAATTAATATTAATTTGGTTATACGAAGTCCAAACAGAAACCAAAAAATTCTCGCTGGAGCATTACTGTCTGCTGGTTTGTTTTAAAATTTTTTAGAAATTAAAAAAAAATTATCTCAAGATAAATTCATTTTAATTTAAATTAACAAATATTTAACACTAAATTTTACAAGTAATAGTGATATTTTCGGCTACGCCGAATCTTATATTCCCTTCACCATATGTGTGAATGTAGTTTTTTAAAGTAACTACAATCAAAAAATCAAATATTGAGGTGACAGAAAATTATAAAAAACGAAAACCATTTTAAGCACTTGAAAATTTCAAAGGCCCGTAACTCGGAAAATATGGGCGAGCAGCAATTTAATCACTTGATGTTTTTTTTTTATTTTTGTTTCTAATTCTATATGGCCCCATATATTTGGTTTTTTTGATTGAAGTTGCTTCAATGTTCCAAATGAAATGAAAAATTAGAAGCAGCCGTAGCATTTCGCACGCTGTGTCGCAGGACATGGATCGATCCTGCTGATTTCCAATAGCACCTCTTTCGGCACTATGTCCGATCGATTGGCGTATTTAAATATTTTCTAGCTGATGTAGAGCCTTGGCGAATTTTATTACACGGACGGACAGACGGACATCGCTTAATCGACTTTGCTATGCGTAAGAAGTCAGAATATATATACTTTATGGCAACGGTTCTCAAATGGGGGTCCGTGTACCCCTAGGGGTCCGTAGCAACCATCCAAGGGGTCCGCATGAAAAACCGAAAAAACAGTGATTTCAAAAATAATAAAAGTTTTAATTTGAATTTGGACTTCAGAGGGGTCCGCGAAAACAAATTAGTTTACTAGGGGTCCGTGAGCGGGTATTTGATAAGAACCCCGAAGTTAATCAGTCATGATCTAAATTCAGCACGAAATATCCACTTTATATTTTTTAACGTATTGTTGCTATAAAATTATTTTTTACAAAAACAATGTTTAAAAAAAATATACAAAAGTGAAAATTTTGAGCGTAACTTAAAACACACTTGATTGTTTTTCGTATTTTAGCCATTTTCATTTAACCGTTTTTCTGCGTGTACATTTACGTGACATTTAATCTAAAATATTGTGTTTGTGCAAATCAATATGTTTGACAAACTTTGAGCTCGTTAAGCGTTAAATATTAAACAAAAGCAAAAAAAATAACAACAATCGAAAAGATTACGCTTGAATTACCAGTAATTTAACGGCGACACGTACAGATACTCAATAAAGCCAAGAAAATATTTGAAAGTACACACAAACACGTTTATTAAAGGTGTTCAAAATTTTACATAAAATTTTTTATTCTCAAAAGTATTTCATGATCTAAACTTCATGTTTATTTAGTAAATTAAATAACTTAAAAAAATTTATATAACAGTTAAGTTAAACTTCTTAAGACCCTCTAAAAAAACTATTTTATCTTTTGAAAAATTGTGTTTTTTTATACCATTCACCACTTTATGTGGTGTGTATATCTAAACTTGTCATTCCGTTTGTAATTTTTACAATATTCATTTCTGGCCCCATAAGATGTATATATTCTAGGTTCTTATGCATAGCGAAGTCGATTAAGCCATGTTCATCTGTCCTTTTTTTATAACCTTTGAGCTTGAAATTTTTTATTACTTTTTATTACTTTTTCTTTGAAAAAAAAAAACAAATTCCCAAATGTTGTGTTTTTTTTTCTTTCAAATAGCTCGAAGTAATATGTATGTGTCGAAATTTTATTATCAATCAGCTGTAGTCATGGTAGTAAGCACGTTCACTACAAATTAGGTTGGCCAGGGTTCAACCCCTGCGGCAGCCAAAAAATAAAAGTGTGTTTTTTTTTCTGTTTAATGGTATAAATACATAATCAGAAAAAAAATAATTAATAAAATGGCTATACTTCCACCACCTGTTCTTTCTCTCCTTTATTCCCTTCCTTAAGAATGTATCACGGTTACACTAATTAATCAGGCATTGTTGCCTGACGTGCTACTTATCTTAAAAACAAACTAGGAATTTCAAATTTCTGTGTTTAAAATATTTTTAAAAATAGCTTTTGCTAAAAATGGTTGAGCCGCACACAATTGGGCGTTATTTCTCTCCCACACTTCCTTTTTTTTAAACAAACATAGCCTGTTAGACCCTCTTTTAAAATGTCTGATTTTTAATAAAATCGGTACCAATAAAAATGCCCCTTTCTCCCCTTTCTCTTACATCTGCGTCCGGAAACAGCCATAGCCTATTTGATCTTTTAAATAAGGACCTATCAATAAAATTGGTAGATCTATGATTTTGTTAAATTTAATTCAGACGTTTAAGGATGCCAGATTGCGCTCTCTTTTTCCTCCATGTCCACTTTTTGAAAATATAAATAGCCTATTGCACTTTGCAGATAAGAATCTATCTATGTTTTCAAAGTTCATCAAAACTGATTCAGCCCTTTGGGCGCGATTAAGGCACAAACAAACAAATGTACAAACACAAAATTAAAATGAAATGTGAACAAGATTAATAAGTTGTAACATTTCTTACATGTTATTATTATTATTGTGTTTTAAAATAATTATTTGATTCCTCAAAATTCTAAAAAAAATTGTAGGGAAACAAACAAAGTAAATAAAGAAAAGGAAACCTACAGCACATAAAATTAACTAAAATTCTATTTATTATTGAAATGGTTAAGAATATTAAAAATTAAAATTTTATTTTTATTTTGTTTTGATGTATATTTTCTGATTTTGAAAAAAATAATTAAAACTTTATTTATATTTCAGTTATCGATGCACATTTACTTACCGTTTTGCCGGTATTGATATCCGAAATAACAATTGTGGAGTCTTCATTGCCATGTATAACCAAGGAATTATTAACACCGGCTGCAACACTGGTCACAATTGAAGAACTTGAACTTTAAATAAATGGAAATAGAAATATAAAGAAACCAACATGTTAAACACAAACAATTTTAATTAAAAGAGGATTCTTTTGTGGTTTGGTTTTCCACTGATTAAGTTTTGCGCAGTTTAACAAAGAATAACTACCTGCGTTTATTTTGAAACTGCTTTTTAGAGTTCCACAACCAAAGGGTAAGAGAGTTTGACCATTAAAATAGCTATTAGGTCTGTTCGCCTGTCGTCTTATGGTTTTTGTCTTAGGTCTCTATTACTGAAATCTAAGACCCTTAAAATATTCTCAGCAGATGTATTTTTATGGCTTCTATACCGAAGGTTATCAAAAAGAGGTTTTAAAAGTAAAAGGTGCCACTATAGTTGTTTGATTTTTATATTTAAAGCCGCTAAGTACAGACACTCAAAATTCCTATTACCCCATAATGTTCTTTATGCAACGTAACAGGGGAAATAGTAGCTGCCTTTAGTGAAAACCATCGTAAGTTAATCACTTTATTTTCTTCAAATAATGATATTCCTAAATATCGTCAGATTAGGCCCTTGTTTAAATGATCCCAAATTAATTTAGAAACAAGAAACAATCACGAAAAAGACGGATAGAGGTTCTAGTTCTCAGTTTAAATTATAAATCGTCATTATGACCTGTATTAATCTGTATGGCCGTGCATATTCTCAGTGAAACAGCACGCTGTTCTTCGTTAAATTTATTTTTTTTTGTGCTCCACATCAATATTGAATTTCTTCATCATGAACAATATACGCTTTGGATTATTTCACTGTCTGCTAAAGAAATTGTTACGAA
This sequence comes from Cistogaster globosa, assembly GCA_937654795.1. NCBI lineage: Eukaryota > Metazoa > Arthropoda > Insecta > Diptera > Tachinidae > Cistogaster > Cistogaster globosa. Next base: position 77,989,733 of record OW569407.1, read on the forward strand.
AATAAGATCTGGCAACCCCTGTTGTTGTCAGTATGTGAGTGGTAAAAACAGAGGTGAATCAGTTACTTCCACCATTATTGGGTGAGTTTATAGAATAATACGACAATTAGCTAACACAAGTTGAGCAACCTCAATGGCTGCGTTGGTAGAGGTGCCTGTTGAAAATCAGAAGATCATGAGTTCGAGCCCACCTTTGGGACATGCGTACAAAGGAGGAATAATAATTATATAAGGCAATTAAAAAATGAAGAACAGCAGTACAAACCTTCCGAAAAGAAAAAGATAATTATCGTAAGAAGCCATGGTCAGATAAATAAATGAAGACGTAGTAACAGATAATTATCAAGGCGCTCTTTGTAAGAGAAGGAAAGAGTATTAGCTGGTAGCGTTAGGAAGTAACAACAACATGATTACAGTTTACGGCAGATGTAAGTTGTGGCTATTGGATTAGCTGCTTGAATGTAAAGCGAGGTGGAGAGATCTGTGGATGATTTAGGCTACGCTACTAAAGAAGGCTTTGAGTAGTTTATGTCTCGCCGGAGTAACACAGTAGTGTAGCGTGGATCTAAAAACCGATAGAATCAGTTACGTAGACAGATCGACCTAATTTTAACAAAATTGATATCGTTGAGATGTGGATTGTATTTTTTTCTTACTAAATGCCACACAGTAGTGTTTTTCAGAGTAAAATTTGGAGAGGAATTTTTTTTTTGAGTTTAGGATGAAGCAACAAGCAACCAAAATCGTCTGCGTGTGTAATTACTCAGTTATGTCGATAAAGGAGAGCGAATAGCAGCGCCGCAACAGTAGAATATATTTTTAGCGGGCTGGTACCATCAATTGAAAGAAACTGCTTTAAAATAGGACCTTTTTATAAATCATTACAACTAAACTATGGTCAACATAAAAAAAGTTATTTATTTATTTTCTGTTTAAAAAGAGTAACCTTTCAAAATAAACATCTATAATTTACTTAAAAATAAATTTTCAATATATTTTGAGATGATAAGCAACTTACTTTATGTGAGTTATAAGTTCACGTGTTGTCACGTTCCAAACAATCACTGTTCCATCTTCAGAACCGGTCAATAAAATGTCAGATTGTGCTGCCACTAACAGGCACGTGACTGCGGCTGTATGACCTAAAGCATTAAATAAAAATGAAAAAACACAATAATGTCTTTAAGAAACAAGAAAATCTAAACCTATTCAGGGCATTTTTACGTACATACACACAAACACACGCACAATCAAATTATTACACAAATACATCACAATATGAAACAGGAAATAAGTTTGTAAACATTTTGTGCGTGTTTTTGTTTGCTGCATGTGTGTGTGTGTGTGTGTTATGGTTTTTTATTTTCAAATTAATGTGTTTGCATTTTGTTTGTTTCCATTGTAATGAACTTTACATGTATTCTGTATTGTTTGCCTACAAAATACCATGCAAATGAATGATAGTTAATTGTTGATTAATGATGGTGTCATTAATTATGTGACCAAAACATGTCAACCCAAATGGTCTTTTCAAACAAACATTTATTCGTCTTGTTTGCGGTTGAGCAGGTATTATTAGGGAACAAAATGAACACAGAGTTTCTTCGATTATTAGTATAATTTATTAACGTGTTACGGTCCCCTTACTACTCACAAAAAAGAAGTTGAAGTTTTAAATAACACGGATGGTTTTCTGGCTGTGTTTCTATATTGTTTTTTTTTTTTATTTATTTTATTTTTTTTTTTGACAAAACTGCTTCTCAGGCCTCATGTTTTTTTAAACTACAATCAACAATTTTGCAAGAGAATAAAGAGGATTCCAAAATTAAACAATTTTTAAATTAAATTAAAAACGCACCACACTTTTAAAGTCATTTTCAAATTTATATTTAACTAATCGTGACCACTATCCCAAACAAGCCAGTGTATACACATTAATAATGGAGTTAATTGTATAAGCGTTTAAGATCATATGGGCTACAATTCTCTTAATACGAGAATAGAAGGCGAAACCAAAGAGCTAATAGTCGTGGGATTTAATTACATTTTTATTTGATTCAAATATAAATTCAACATTTTCTTATTTAAATTAAAAAAAAAAAAGAAATACATTTTATAATTAAATAAATAATTGAATCAATTAAAAGTGGTATTCTAGATGCATGGTAATAAATTATCTTCTTACAAATGGAGTAAAATCTTCTCTTTCATAATTTTTAAAACGATCAGTCCTGCTGGTAAGCTCGTTAAATAGGTCAATACATAAAGTCTAAATGTTTGCCAATAATTCGGTTTCCTTTAAATAATAAGATTTCTTAAGGTCGTCAAAACAAACCCTGGTTTAAGTGATGCCAAATTTAAAATATGCCAAATTCAATCGACTTAATCAGTCCGCTTTTGTGTGGAGACATTTTTTCAAAGTTGTAAATGTAAATCGTTTACAAGAAAAACCATTTCTGATGAGGTTTCCAGGATGCAATAGATGCAATTGGAACCTCATTTGGTGACGAGCTGAATCAATGCATGTCCAGAGAGGCATCTTTGCGGTTTTAGTTAAAATACAATTGCATGTCTGGTAAGTAACGCCACTCGAACAATTTGGGTCCAAGTAAATATACTCCGAATTGATACGGTGAGCATAGAACTTCTGTGCTACCAAAGCTGGTTATAGATAAGGCGTTGACTGTCCAGGTTTATCTTTCTCGTTAAGATACCTACAGGTTTGGGAGACAGATACTTTTATATAGCAGGGAAGCAATTAAGTCAAGGAGTGAAAGATCTAAAGACATAATTATCCGATTCGATATTGATAACCTTCTATCTCATTCGTTTAAGCCTTAATTACCTTTCAGAATCACAGCCTGATTTATGCCACAACGAATAACCGAAGAGCCTAATTCAAGCCCAAACAGTTTTAAGTAAAGCAGTAGAAAACTTGTCTTTTTTTGCAGTGAAAGTTCTCAGCTTAAATTATAGATTTTCACCGTAACTAATATACACGTGGGATCAGCTTCTTTCTTCTAATTGGAAGATCTCTTTGTTCTTATCGTTACTACTATACACGAGTAAGCTCATACTTTCTTTTATTGGGAGAGCACGTTGTTCTTTCTCATATTCAATCGTTTTTTGCTTCAAACCACTTTATAATCTCTCAAGCAAACGTGAGTTATATCAGGAAGGAATAAGAAATGACACTGAAAATAGTAATTTGATTATGGAGCAATTAAAAAGGGAGTTTGCTCGAATTTATTGGCTGACCCTAAAAGTTGAGCTAGCAATCAGGCTTAGTTGCATTCATTAAAATCCTAGAAAGTCACATTCTAATTCTTAACTCTTAGAAATTTCAGAATTTAAAAAAAGTAATTAATTGCTCACAGAGCTGCAATCAAAGTAATTCTTTTATTTTTTTTTGCGCATTGAATGATGGTCCTCAAAATAAAGAATCTTGTTGGTCCTAAAGCCAAGAAAAGATCACACATTGAAAGACAAAAAAAAAAATGCTCAAGCTGTATATCTTTCGTTGGCCAGACGGACATTTAATTTTTCTTCATCTTCATTTTTAAAATGTTACATTAATTTAAATCGTTAAAAAAAACCACAAGGCATATTATAAAAATGATTATAATTATAATTTTACCTTTAAATATATGTTCTAAGGAATTGCTCATTATGTGCCACAATTGTACATCACCCGATTTGGTTGCCAAAATTAAATGCTGCTTACTGGGCGCCACACAAATATCACGTATTGGCCCAGTACCTGATACTGTCATTGTGCGTATTTGTGATGGCAATGGTGCTGGCAGCCAGCCAGTTAAGGGTACTAATAATGGCACAGTGTAACCATCACACCAGGCGGTCGCTGAACGTACTGTCATACTCAATAATGATGTGTCATTTTCATCATGTTCGCTAATCGGTCTTAACCAGGCAATAAGCTAAACATAATAAAATTGAAAAGAAAATTAATTTTAAACAATACCAATCAATACACACATAATAACATACAAATATACAGTGGCACACAAAAATATAAAAAAAAACCAAAAAAATTAATGAATATAAATTTTTAAAATATTAAAGGAAATATAAGTACGTCCATGACAACACTATTGCGAAATCTTCAAAATTGTGGAAAAACTTGTTGATTTCGGCCAAGTGCCTTACATTTCTCAATACAAATATCCAATTTTAACACCTTACGAAGTATTTGCCACTGTATTTTGTGAAAAACTCGCCAATTGCTCAGAAACTTATTCAATGTAAGTTAAACACAAGATCGCAATGACCACTTAGAAGGGTTTTTAACCAAAATAAAATAGTTCACCAAACACTGTTTTTTCTTTTTCTTATGCGACAATTTTGTTTGTAAAGTACCCAATCTGCACCGAGAGTGAGTGTCAAATAAACAGTAATTTGGGTGTCAGACGATCAAGTTTTCATTCAAATTTAAAAATTTCTCTTATTGTGTTTACCAATACACTCACACTTTAAAAATTTGCTGAGAATTTGCTTTCAAGTTTTCGTTCAATTGAGTGTTTTAAATTACATTCAAGAAAACAGCTGATTGAAGTTTTTTCTTCCAAGTTTGCATTTTTATTTAAAAATATTCTGCTGTCAGTGTTGTTTTGATTCTTTGAAATCAATAAAATAATTAATAAAAGTGTCTTTACAACAAAAAAAAAATATTTTTTTAACAAAATAAACAAATACACTGACGTTTTGCGATTTATAGAACTACACAGAAGTCATAAAGTCCTGTGGAATATGAATATTCCTTCATATAATTGGAATGATTTAAAAGTTAAGGCCTTCCTACTAATAACGGCTTTACCCAATATTTCTTCTTCGCCTTCTGTTCTTCTTCGCTTTCCATTGTTTTTTTATTTCTTCCAATAACTTCGAGGAAGCAATAAATCTTATTTGTTTTCTTGACGACATCTTGCTGAAAAACTTGCCTTAAAATTGCGTGCAGCCTACGTCACAGCTTTCAATTTTTTTGAATTTTGACACGCAGTATGTGTAAATTTTTTAAAAGAGAATTGAACAAAAAATTGACAGTGTGACTGCTGTGCAATATCAATTTTAAATTTTAAGTGTTGCTCCAGCATTACAAAATGGCAAAATAGCTGTAAAATTGGTTGTCGAAAAAGACAGTGGATGCCAACTCAAAGATGTTGGTAATTATAACAACATCGCTTCTGTATGATATATTTTTTGAAATTTCGTTGATGGCGCCGATAGTTAACGACACTAATTTTTAAAATTTTTATCTGTCCCACATTAAGCAAAAACAATAAAGTTTTACAGGGATGTACTTTGGAATAACTGTCAATACACCCGAAAAATATCTTATTTCCGAAAAAGTAGACAAAATTGCAAGTGGTCAATTTTACCGATTTTTATAATACTGGAAACCTGGCAGCACTATTTATTGTTTTAAAATGAGAAATTTTTAAAATATAAGAAAAAATGAACAGAACCATTTGCCATCGTCGTCGGAAGGAGTCGTCAGATGAAAATCTATTTTATTTTGAAGACGTTTTTCTTATGCTCTCATTTTTTAGGTACGTTCTCCCTTAACAAATTGCATGCCCTTTGGTGTCTTAATGTTTCAGAAAAGGAAAAATAAAGAACTTAAAAAAAGCTCAAGTGTACATTAAAAAGTGATTGAGAAAGTGGCTTAAATTAAGGGGTTTTTATAACCGAGTTTTTGCTTAAAGTTCTAGTATTTTTATTTTTTCAATATAATTTTATATTAAATCGTTGGTTGGTACCGATGCATACTTTTAGGCGTGCCAAATAAAAATGTTTTGTGTGTGAATGCTTCATTGCTAATCGATAACTGCAGCTTATTTAATATTTTTAGAGAAATTAATTAAAAAAAAAAAAACACTTTTAGGTCCAAAAAGTGTTTTTAAAAAAACGAAAATGAAGTTAATCGATTTTGCAGTTGAAGCAGACATTTAGAAGTCAAAGTCAGACAACGCTTAAGTCTAATGTTTGGCAGAGTTTGAAATGCAGAATTTTATAATTTTAACAACATAATGAAAACGCAGCCAAGGTAGTAAGAAAATGGAAGTCATAATTAATTTACTTTACAACATGTTGTTTTAAAAAAAAGTTAAATAAAACTTATCAAAGGTGTTTTTTTACTTTTGTGTAGAACTGTATATTTTTAAAACGTTGAATATAAAAGAATAAATATATAAGAAGAAAAACACGTACATGTCAATTACATTTTTATACAACATAAATTGCGTGCCATATTGTTTTCTGCCACCTACCTGGGCTCCCAATTGCATGGGGTCACGTGTTAAGACATCACTAGATTTTCTTATCGTATAATAAATAAGTTCTATATCACGATCTAGTAAATAACAACGTACATGTTCGATTAAGCAACGCAAATAACTGATGGAAACAGTTTGTACCTGTCAAGAAGAAGAAAAGAAAAAAAAATATATAAATTCAAGTAGAATAAAAATTGAAAATGTTTTTAATAAATTTTTGTTGTTTTTTATTTTTTAATTTTCTTTTTGCTGAAAATTTTCTCTTGCAATTCAGCCAGTAAAAAGGTAAATAATTGTTTATTCACTTTTATTTTTTACTTCAGGTTTGTAGATTGCAAACATTTAAAATTATTTGCCTTTTAATCAAAAGGAAATTGTTTAATTAATGACAACAAACCACAAATTTTGTGTAACTTTTAGCAAATACAAGCAAAAACAAAATTTACAATTAAAACAATCAATCATTCTGTTCTTGCCTGTACCCGGCATTGTCCGGGTTCTTTTGAAATATCATTTATTTTTCTCTAGTTGGCAAATAATTTAGTTCGGAGAAATTGCAAGAAGGCACATTGCAAGCTGACAAGCTTTTTTATTCTTTTAAATACATAACTCGCTCTTTCCATCTTATAAGTTTAAAACGGCACCTCATTAGCCTTTATCAAGGCGAATTCATAAAAGTTGGCAGCTTTGCTACAACAATACAACAATAAAAAGAAAACCAGGCACTTAGGTGTATGGTAAACTTTTAAACACAAATAATTACTACCCTTTTATCTTGCCCTTTAAATAACGTTTTTAGAAAGCTTTGTTTTTTAAAAAGATTGAAAACTGTTGTGGCAATTCTATTTTGAAGAATATTAAATAAATAATTTTTGTAATATAAAATGTTACACTTTTGACAGCTGCTTTACAAAGAACGAAATTAAGCAAAAAAATAGTCAGCTGCCGCCGTGACGCCACCCAGTAAAATTGATTCGCCTTGGTCTTTATTTTCTGTTACTGTTCTGTTCCGTGCCGTTCGGCTTTTTAAATTATTGCAATTAGTTTCTTTGTAACAACAAATTAGCTGTTTACAATAAACAAAGAAAACACAATACACAACACAACAACAAAAAAAAGAAAACATACAATTAAAATAACAAAAAAGGTTTGTTTACAATTTTGCACTTACACTACCAAACAACTTCCAAATAACTTAAAGTTGAATTATATTTTCTACCCATTCGAACGGAACAGAACACAACGTCAAAGTATAATAAACAACAAATACATATTTTCCGTTTAACTGAAACTGAACAGCTGATTCGTCACGAAACGGAAAGTAATCACTAATTCTGCCTTAAAAAAGTAGCAAATTTTTAAGTTTTATTTATTGAAGAACATTTGGGCATAAAAAAATAGCTTTGGAAAAAAAAACCGGTTAATTCGACATTTGCAGCATTAAGGCACGGGATTTAAAGCCGAGCTGATAATTCGAGTACAATAAGCAACCATCTTTAATTGGTGTATTATGTTTGGAAGCCCCCACTATGTTTTATATCCTTCACAATAGATCGCTTCTATATAATTTAAAAAAACGCTAGATCTAATAAATTTTATATATAGTGAATGATTGATGGAAAGGAAATGGATTCAATTGACACATTGCCATTCAATTATTCAAAGTGTTGACAATGGACCTCAAGGGGAAATGCATACAATGGGCGACTAATGCTGTGTATGGTATTTTTCATATTTAATTTTTTTTTTGGTAAAGGAGTTTTTAGGGCGGTCAATGGGAAGCCATGGGGTGCCATTGAAACCTCACGTGGTGGCGACCTAAATCAATGCATGTCTAGAGAGGCCATGGCCATATAAACTTTGCTACCATCCTTGGGGTTTTTGTTAAAAAACTCTTGCATATTGTGATCAAGTTAATCCCGAAGCGTTCACTGTCCAGGTTTATCTCTTACGTTAAGATACCTACAAGCTTGGGAGACATATACTCTCATAGATAAGGGCAGCAATTATATCAAGGAGTGAAAGATCTAGAGGTAAAAATGTCCATTGAAGTGTATTCTATTCAGATAACTTTCTATCTCATTTCTTTGAGCCTCAATTGCTTTTTATAGTTACAGCTCGATGAATGCAACTACGAATAACTGAAGAACCTTAGCCAAACCCAAACAGTTTTAAGAGCAGCAGCAGTAAACGTGTCTTTTTTTCCAGTATAAAATTATTACGGCAGGTACTAAATGCTTAGTCTCTCGTACTAAATGCATTTTTGCTAACTAAATTAGAAATTAATAAAATTAAGCTTTTTATTTAAATTTAATAAAATTCTTCATTGTAAAGTTATGTTTTGAACAATTTTCGTCAGTTCAACGACATTGCTGGTCAATAAAGAAACAAAATAATTGTGCGAGGTGGCGATATAGGAAAATGTCTCTAGATATTGATCTTCTGTAACAGTTTTGCTTAAATGACGAAGACAAAATGATCTGTGTACCATGAAACTGTCGCTGTTAGGCAACTCAATATGAAATTGAAAGGGTTATCAAGAACAGTTATAGTTTTACCCCTCTACACATTTAAACACAGACATTTTGACTCACCTTCATTTAAACTTAGTAGGAAAAGATGTTATCACAAAGCGAAGCTTCTTACAGTCCACCCTAAATACGAGCGTAAGACGTTATTTAACTGTCAAAAATTCTCATGCCCATACAAAATGTATGAGACCAACCCAAATAGCGCGACGCTAACGTTGAACAATTGAAAAATCCAATTTTGACGCGCGTAAAAAGTGAAGTTGGCTGCAAAAGCAGTGTTGTTATTGTTTTTTTTTGTGGTATATACAAAAGTATTTCCAACAGTAATGACATTACAGCTACTTTAAGGTCAATTTCGCGATTTTATCTCTCTTAATTAGTTTAATTTTGTGGTTTTTAGCAAATAAGAAAAGTAAACAATACTGTTCGTTTCACAACGTTGGCGCTCTTATTTAAGTTACTCATTACAACGTAAAAACTAGACGCTAAATTACGTCGTGCCTAACGCCCGTATTTAGGGTGGACTGTTAAGATCTATGCTAATATATTAATATGTTTTTACAGTGAATTAATTCATAAATTAATTAATTTGATTATTGAAAAACAGAAGCTGATTTTCACTGCTATTTGTTTATTTGTGAACAATTCTTTAGAAAAAAAAAAAATACAATCCATCAATAAAATATTATGATGTCAACATGAAATCGAACCCTAATCAATATTATTTTGCATGTTAGGACTCGGTCTTTTGCAGACAACAAAAGTGGAAGTGTGAGTAATAAGTAATTTTACCCACTGTGAATAATATTAGCAAGAGTGCGTCTCTGTAGAAAAATTTCACATATGTTTTTCTATGAATATTAAATTTTACGATTTAAGTGACATTAACTTTTATGATTGAAAGAAAAAACAAGTACAATGTCAACGTTGTATTTTTATACGACTGCATACAAGCAGAAAATCAAGTCGTGATAAAAACTCGGCGGCGGCAGCTAAGCAAAAAATTGTCGGCGGCGGCTTTAAGTAGGCTAAAGACAAATATCAAAGAGTTTTTGTGTATTTTGTTGGGAAGAAGAAGAACAACAAAAACAAACAAACTTTAGATGAAGTAAATGTTATAAATAAAGACGCAAGATTTTAAAAATTAAATTATTTTATTTAAATACATATAATAATTCAAACATTGTTTTCTATAGAAATATATTTCTATTAACAATCAGTTAAAAATAACAGCTTCAAATTTTAATTTATATTTCTTTACTGAAAGTAATTTAAATATACAAAATTTAAAGTATAAAAATTGCCGGCTAACATTTTTGAGTTGTGACAAGCCGCACCACTCGGCGGCGGCTTTTAGCCGGCTGTTAGCTGCACGACTTGTTTCTCTGCATACAAGTTTTTGAATATAATTTTTTATACATAAAAACAAAACTCGTAAACACTTAATGACGCATGAGTTATTCTGTTATTCTGTTATTTATGTTTTCATTTTATGATCTGACATTAAAACTTTAATACAAGCGCTAAAAAATTTTACTGTTTGTTTTTAAAGTTAAAGTTTTCATTATTCGGAAATTTTAACGACTCTAGTTTTTTTTTAATATGAAATGAAGAAGTATTTTAACATTCTTCAATTATGCAACAAAGTTGTTAGAAATTAAAGTTAAAATATTTGTTTTGTTGCACGTAACGGGAACAAAGCTCACATCATAATTCCAATGCCGACCTGTAGTCTTAGTTTGAGAATTATGAAATTTTGCTTCATTTAAAAGGTAAAAAAGACTTTGTTTTTGACTATAAGTCTTGTGATATAGTATAAATAAGAAGAAGACTTAACAAACCTTTTGTTCTTAGAGTTCAGTATTTTTATTAAATGCACTAAAAGCATGAAAAGATAAATCTGTTTATAAAAATCATTGTTATTTCTTGTTGCTCATTGCGCCCTAAAAAATAAGTTCGTAAAAACATACAAGAAATCCTGTACATTTCTTAATGTTTTCTTTTTATGTGACAATATTTTCTTAGAAAAATTTATTTGTATAGCAAAACGCTGAGTGATTAAATGAGGAATCAAATAAAAAAAACAACAACACTTTTAATAGCATTTTTCTGTCGTTATTATTGTATTTTTTTCTTGTTGTTGTTTAAAATGGTTTGTACTAACATTAAGCTTTACGTTTAGTTGAAGTTGGACATTGAGTTGTTGGATTATTTTCTTCTCTACTACAACTGTTTGCCGGACAATTTCTATAGAATTAAATTGTTCCATTTTTACTATGATACCATTTCATTGCTTTTTGTTATTTTCGTTACTGTTGCATTCGCTTTTGTTTGCCAACTTATTTAATTGTATTTAACAAACACAAAGAAACAAAGTTTATTATTGTATGAGCTTTAATTAAAAAAAGAGAGAGAGAGAGAGAAAAAAAATAAAATTCTAATGACAATGACTGAAAACTGAAGGGTAGACAATGCTCATCATCATCGCCGTAATCATCATCATCATCATGTTGAGGATAGTGAAAAAAAACTCATTTCTATTTAAAAAAACTATTTATTTGATATTCTTTGCCGTTTTTATTTGTATTCATTTAAACAAAGAAATTGTTTTAATAAATATATCAGTAATTGGTTTATAATTTTAATTAAATGAGCGTCAGCTAAAACAATTATTGTAGACTGGGGAAACATTTGTTTCATACAAACACCAGGATGAAACAAATGTTTCCATTTAAATGTCAGAAAAAGGAAATTTGTTTCAGTTTATATATATTATTTAATTACATAATTGTTTCCTAGCATATTTTATACAAAAACTTATGAATTGAGTAATCATACACTGCGCAACATAAGCGTAAATAGAGACCTTTTCCCTGAAGGTTGTTGAAGCGCCTTAAAGCAGGCAAAAATATTATCTTGCATCAAATATTTAACAGGATGAAAACGTTTGAAAGAGGTTTGAGGTGGAGCAGACCGCCAAAGGCAGGCCTATGTATGCCTACGCTGCACTATGGGGCAGACACAAATAGTTTTTAAAATTTATTTTACATTTTTAAGAGAATATGAAAACAGTACTTTATCTGCGTCAAAAACCTTAAATAAAGGAAAAACATTTTCTTAAATTCTTAGAAATGCTTTTTAAAGAATTACTTTTTTTGGTATCTGATATTTAAATGGCAGGAGTACATAACCATAGCGCCAGGGTATTCCACAAGTTTTTAGATAAATGTAAATTCTCTCCAGGAACTGCAATTCGACCTATACCCTCGTACAGGAAGTAAGAAATTCTGGATAGACAATTATTTTCATTTGTAATTTATTAAAACGGTCACCACTTTAAAGTGCCACTTAAAAAACGTGCGCATTGGTTCTTTGATTATAACCTTACTTTTTTAAAAGATGAAAATCTGCTGGTACACAAATGTAACTCCTTCGAGACAAAGTAGTAAACTGTAAATACTCCTCGTATTCTTGTTTACAAAATTAATTGGTTAAAAAGATAATTCTTACAACGTACACAACCTAAGGTAGATATATGCGAAGAATGCTGATGAAGGATGTAGCTTTATATAATTTTTCTTTCAAATAAAGGCTTAAGAATTTAAACAAGTGAAAGTGCTATATTAGGCTTTGCCAAATCTAAAAAAAATTAAAATTTTAAATTAAAATGTCATCGGCTATTAATGGGTTAAGTCTTTAAAAAAAAGTTTAGTATTTCTTGAAATATCTTTTCAAAAGCTTTTAAATGATACCCCTATTGATGTCTTAGAGAACTTGAAAAGTTCAGAGACCCGTAACTCGGAAAATATGCACGATCACCAATTTTTTTCACTTCATATTTTTTTGTAATTTTTTAATTCTCTATCGCCCGATATATTTGTTTTTTTGATAGAAGTTACTTCATTGTTCCAAATGATATAAGGAATTAAAGGTAGGCGTGGTGTTTATCCTCTACGTTGAAGGACTTGGACCTATTTATCGGATTTCCAATAGTTCCTCTTTCGACACTATGTCTGATCGCTTGGCGTATTCAAATATTTTCTGTCGGATGTAGTGCCTCGGAAAACTTAATTTCAACACTAACACGGACGGTTAGATGGACTGTGCCTTGCATAAGGACACAGAATATAAACATCTTTTGGGGTTGGAAATGGATAATGTGGAAATTACAAACAAAATGACAAACATAGTGATACCCTTTTTTCACTTTTTGTGGTGAAGGGTATAAAAAATGAACTTAAGTCAAAAATAAATTTAAATTCAATTATTAACTTATTTTTAAATGGAACCAATCTGCTGGAACTATTTTTCAATATAAAAACCATCCTCCTGAGTGAGTTTTGTGATCACAAATGAAAAAAAATATATACAGACATATTGACGACCATCTTCTCTTTTGAATTCTCATTCAAAATTGAAAGCTAAAAATTTAAAATCAACGCAAATTAGCAAACAATTGTCTTAAGAACAAAATTATTTACATTTTAATTTATACATTAATTCATCTTTGTTTAATTTATTTTAATTTTTTATTTTTGTAAAATAAAATTACCAAGCTTCTTTAAAAGAATTTAAGGGATTTAATCTTTATTCATTAAAGCAAAAAATCTTACTTGGATTTAATTTTAAATTTAACGTTTTTACATAAAGAAAAGTAGTTATGTAAAAAATGTTCACCTAAAAATTGTCAGTTTTACAAAAAAAAAAAAAAAAAATTTAAATGCCTTGAATAATTTAATTCTCATTTGCCCTACTTGCAGAAAGTAAAGAAACCTTTTGTTTAATGTGTGTCTCAGCTTTTTTATCAGCAAGTGTTGAGAAATTGCAAAAAAAATATATATTTATTGTATCTACAGTAGCTCTGTTCTTCATACAAATGACACACAAAGTTGTTACAAATAAGAAAAATTTTTTAATGAAAAAAAAAAGAAAAACTCAAGTAGAACAGCAGATGCTTGTAAAGAAAATAAAGAAAATAATAAAAAAAATAATACACAATGGATGTGACAACAAATTAAATGCTGCAACAATGAAGACCAAAAACGAAGATGACGTATGAAAATCTATTAAGCGTTTGTGGCAAAACTAGGGATAGAACTCTGTTAGCATACTCGAATATCAAGCCTCAATTTCGAACAGAAAATAGCCAGGGTCTCAAAGCAGTACCGTTCGATTTTGTCGCAAACGTTAGCAAATATTTCTAGCATTTTTGATGAATCTTTGAATGAAAGTATCCCCAAAGAGGGGAAATTAGTAGCCCTAAGTGTGGAAGCCCCAAATCTCTTCCATTTGCTTTAAATCCAATAACAATGAATATTCAAAAAAATGGAGAGTTTAGTCCCTGAAGGTAGGAAGAAAGGAAGCCGAAAAAAAGAACCAGAATAGCTGCCAGATAATACTTGAAGAGTTTGGAAAAGCATAAATTTACGGGCAGATATCTATTAAATGTAGCAAATATAAGGGTCGCAAGCAACGAACAAATTTTGGCAATTACGAGAGATTCTGTGATGAGGAAAAGGTCATTAGTTACCAAATAAACACTACAATCGAAAGCTTATGTCGTAATTTGCAAATTGGGTACCAGAAATAATTGAGGAAAGAAGGGGCATTTAGTGACCAGCTTGCCACACTTTTGAATAGTTCACGCTCTCACATTTAAATACTTCAATTGATATGAGAGCAGAAGCCTTCTGGCCTGACATGACAAAGACAGTTTGTATGATTAAAATTAAAAATTAAGTACCAACTATTAAATTGTACTTTAAATTGTGATTTTGATGTTACTTTTTTCTTCTTCAATTTATTATGTGACAACAATGTCTCAAATAATTGCAAGTAATTTGTTTGATTTTCTTTGTTCTTCATCCTTATTTTTAGGTAGTTGTTATTGTTGCTTTTACTCCTTTTGTTTAACAACAGCTGACATTCTTTGTTTTAAAAAACTTGAAAAAAAAACTTGTTGAAATACTTTTTTTGTTCATTATTGTTGTTGCTTTTGAGCTTTAAGAGTTGAAAGTGTTTGAAAAAAAAAAATAATTTGAAATTAAACAAGACAACGGATTTGTTAAGGCAGCTGTTACAAGTGGAAAGGAAATAATAATCAGTCAGTCACTCAGGTTTATGTCAACATATGACTCTTTGCACCCGTTTAAGTGTTTAGAAATATTTGTTCAAAAAGTTCTACTGGCATCTATTTATATTACAGCACAAATTCTCTTGATTACTTGCGTAATCCAAGATGATCAAAAGCAAGCAAAAATTGATGGAATTGAATTTAAGCAATTTTGAATTGTTTTTTGTGCTGTTGAAGTGGTGGTTGGTTAAATCATAACGTTTTCTTATCTTATGTGTTTCCATAGGTTTGCCTGACAAGGGCTAAGCGAACCCCTAAACCAGGTTTGGATAACTCCCTACTATTCAGAGTTTTGTTTTTGTAGAATTTTTATTCATTAGATGGCTGTAATCTCCTTTAAAATAATGCACTAGTTAAGACCTAAAAAGTTCATCAAAGAACTAGTTTAGTTGAACGATTCCATTCATTGAGCTAAACGAACTTGTTTTACATTGTACGTTTATCTAGTTCAGTTTTAAAATGTGCTTTATATTTGAACTAATATACAAAATGAACTGAAATGCACGTTTGTTGTTGTTAATCAAATGAATTTTTTCCATATCTGCATCTAAAATAGTTTTAAAAATTTACTTTAAATTTAAAAAACAACTCCAAGAAACTATTGAAATGAAAAGTGCATTTGAGTTAAAAGGAACTTTTAAACTAAAAGGTTGAACTATATCTTTCTTGAACTTTTTAGTCGAATAAGCGGTCCCAAAAATGAACCGTAAGTTACCAGCTGAATGAGAATGTTGCATAAATATAAATAAAGGCATTTTAGAGCTCCTTGTGCAGAGAAGAGCGAAGATACTCATGGGTAATAGATGGTAGCGCATTGAAACTTTTTGACTCACTGGAACGTGCGTGCGTTTCACTGTTTTATGGTTTAAATCCTTAAATGTGCTTGAATGAAATCAGTGAACTTGTTTATCTTCTCCGCATTTTATCGACTGCAACAAGTTTTTGAAAAACGCTTCTGCAATTCGTCGGACTGTGTATAACGGGTATAATTAATTTTTTAGCTGAATGATTTTTAGATGGAACAACTTCTTCCAATGACCAATAATACCAACACCACATGATGCGCTATTACACAACAATAACACCTACAACACAAATAATTTATAAAAAATCTTCCACTCTAAAAGGCGTAGAATATAAAACTAAGAAAACATTTTGTAGTTTTTCATTATTTTTGATTTAAAACAATAGAATGAAAAGGGCGAAAAAAACCTTCATTAAAAGATAAGAATTTGAAAGGAAACTGAAATTATTTTACTTATTGTATTTTATTTATAATTAAAAAAATATATTAAAGCGAGATTAAGACCAAGGCAAGTTGTAGAGTGTTTTACAAGTTTTCTTATTAAATTGGAATCTAGAAAAGAAAATGGCCGAAGATATAAATCAAAAGTTATTTAAGGAATCTAAAGGTTCTACAGAGTTTGTGGTGCTGATAGACAACTACGCATATTGTTTTTTTTTAATTTTAATGTTATTCCTTAACACATCATTAAATGTTGAAATGGTATTTAAAGATTTGCTCTAGAAGACCATTTCTGTTTACCGACACGAGCAAATTCCCAAAAAGCAAAGGACTTATGTGAACATAGATTAATGGATTTAATCCAACATAATTTTTTATGGAAAGAGAGAGACAGAAACTTTTCTGTCGAAAGTTAGAATTTTATTTTTTCGCGATACCAGGCTTCTTGTCTCCGCTAAGTTACTGGCTAAATTAAGTCATGCAACTTTGGTTACCCGTCGAGCTACAATATTAGTATAGACTTAATTTAAGATATAGAACTGTGTGACTACTGAAAATTTTATGAATCCTAATTTTGGACTAAATCAACGGCAAGGTTTGATGAGAATTTGAAGAAAGTCTTTGCAAGAACACTGGCCAATTAAGGTGGCTGCATGATGCATGATGGGCAAGAATGCCTTGCAAGAGTTTTATGGTTTAATCTCTTAAAAACACTTCAGACAATTTTCGCTCAGCAGAAAGTCCAGAAAACTTTTAAATATAATTATATGCGTCTTAAGCTGAAAGACTGCATCAGTGATAGATAGTGGAAATTTTAATAACTTTTGGTTAAGACTGAGTCTGAAAGAGTCGAAGACAGTAGTGTACATTATGTGTGTTATTATCCCTCATCAGTTAGCGTTTGGCTTTGAAGCACGAAGCTGGAACCTATGAGCAACCTTAAACTGCGACAAACCTTAGCAATAGCGAGCTACTCCTTGATGTAAAGAAATATGGAAGATTACAAGTCGTTTTTTAGAAAACACAGTAGTCCAGAGTAAAGGTTAGTAGTAGAACGAAAGTCAGTAAATAAGACGTGTTCGTATATTAAAACTTGGGTATCAGAAATCACTGTAAAATAAAGAAGGATCCATTTTGTCAAAATCTGTCTGTTGCAATCTAACAAAAACGGGAAAGTTTGGCGTCAAATGGAAGGTGTTTTTTTAATCATTAGAAAAACATCGCAATTCAGAAAAACTTAAACTTACTGCCTGAAATCAAGTCTACCTCTAAACTTCTACTGTTTGGAGAAGTCCTTATTTGTTAATATAATTTTTTCTCTAAAAATAACGCTAATCAGGCAGTGGGTACTTGTAATACAACGACACGATAAGACGATTATTGTCCAAAAGCTCTTTTGTCCGGATTATTAGGATCGGTAAGCAAGAAGGCGTGGTTAAAAGCCAATTAGTTTTTTTCCAACAATCTAAAACTGCAACAATCCGAAACACACTTGAATTAAAAAAGGAAACGAAAATAAGTCAAATTTGTGCGACATTTTTATGGAAAACTCGGGAAAAAAAGGTTGCGAATGTGTCCTCAAGGCCATAGATGACATTTTCCTATGTGGAAGCTTAAATGTTGTCTTCGTTGTTGGAAAGCCGAAAATTACATGCATAATAAAAAATTAAAAAATTATCGTGTTGATAACGCGAACTTGTCAGAATTTATCTATAAAAAAGTCACGTTATGTGTCATTAAACGCATATATTTTTTTTAAATAAGAATTCTCAATTAATCCAAAGTCAGATAACTTGCCTTTTTGTTTATTTACTTACCGCTGCTAGCAAAAAATCAAAGTTACAAACAGCAATCTGTTTAAATTTATCCATATCATCGGAGCGCATTAAATGATGCCAACTCTCCTCTACGTGACGCATGCTATACGAGACATCGGCAGCCATGGGATTATAAAATGTGGAAGTGTCGTCGTTCGGATGATTTGAATGCTTACGACCAGCTGAAAAAGTGTCTCTTTCTTTCATGGTTGTCTGACTGGCTAGAGATTGCTTGTCATCACTTATGTCACGGTCTGTGCTTTCATCTTCTTCCTCCTCCTCCCCGTCTTCTTGATCTTCGGGATCGGCTGGGAAAAATATGTTTGCAATTGCACTGTGCATAGAACGTATGCTGTTCGGGTCCAAATAACGTGTGCGAGTTAATTGTTTACAATAAGGAAAACGCCATTGTAAAAGAACCTTGCCGGACATGATCTTGTCACGAAGCAGAAATTCTTAAAGAGAAAAATCAGTTTTTTTTTTATTAAAAACTAAAAAATAATCCTTAAAATTGATGTTGAGCTTTTGTTTTTTTTTTTTGTTTAAATTACTTACTCATTTCATTGTGAATCTTTTTTAAAGAGGAAAAGCAAAAGTTTCCCTTTTCCGTGGTTATGCAAGCTTCTGGATCATCGATTGGCATTAACAGTTCCAGCAATTCCGTTTCGGATAGACCATATTCAGAGAGAGTTAAATAAGCTGCTAGGCGTCCAAAACCTTTTCTACCATATTTTAATTCTAAATTGTTAAATTGGTTCTCTAAAACTTCTATAAAAGTTAAATTGCTATCGAGAGCTAATTGCTTTCTCAAGATGGTGTGATTAATCTCGTGCGCTAAATCAAACAAGTATTCTGTTGACTTAAAACGTTCCTTTTGCATTTGTGTAAATCTTAGTTGTTCCACGGGAGTGGTGGTGGAACATATCAATTGTACATTCCAGGGCAAAGAGGTGGGTAACCAAGACAATGCTGCTACTGTATCACAATCCAATGGATTTAATAAATGCAAATCATCTATGAACAGAAATAAGACATCAAAATTCATGTCTTCTATGCGCCGCAATAGATTCTGGAACCAATTGTTTATGTACAAAGGATCAAAGGAGGCATCTTTAGGCAAATAGCCTTCTGGTATATTAAAGATAATTGATATTTGCTGACACAATACTCTCAACATTTCTAAATTGTATGCAGATCTTGGAGAGGCCGAGGCAAAACGTATTATACGATGTATTCGTGATGGAGCTTGAAACCAGTTTGTAACATCATGATACAGTTCTGTCATCAAAGTACTTTTGCCGCTGCCATGCGTGCCACATATAAAGTAGGGAGCATGACGACTGCCATTACGGAAATTTGCCATTAAATTTAACTTCAAACGTTCCAATACAGGTGATCTAATTAAGGCCTTGGCATCCTGATGTTCCTTTAAAATGCGCAAATGTGTTGAATGTTCATGAAATATTTCCTAAAAAAATGATTTTTATGTTATTTTTATTTTAGAAAGTTGGAGGTTCTCATACAGTAATTTATAGCCTGTTTATAGTCTAACGTTGACTTAAAAAAAAGTAATGACCTTTTTTATTACACATCTCTCTACCTGCATAACACTGGGTAATCCTAAGCGAAATATTAGCATACGGTCAGTATTTTACGCTTAAAAAGGAAGTGCTACTCATAACAACCATTTTCGTTTAAAGAGAACCGAGGATACTACTGATGATTACTGTTGCCAAATATTTGCAACTCAGTCCAAGAATGTCACTTCGCTATCAATCACTATCTTAACAATTTCGCATTTCTTGCACAAGCATAATATTCTTTTAGAAGGTCCAACAGACTTCTCAGTTTAAGCTTTACAACAGCTCTGATTGGACATTCACTTTTTTCATAAAATCATTTTTCTGGTGAGATGCATTTCAATTTTGGCGATTATGTTAACAAACAAAATTTCCACATTCGGAGATCGGAAAACTTGCGCGTCATTTACGGCATTTACGGGATAGTAATGCATCTAATGAGTGTATCTGTGACTTTTTAGTGCAGCTTTTGAAGTTGTAGCACCAATCAATCATTGGCAAGCCCTACAAAGCCGTAAATACGGAGGTTTCATGGATTAAAATGAGAGATATGTCAATAATCGTGTTGTTAGCAACCTTTCTTTTCTACAGAAAAATATTAGAAACGCACAAAAAAAAAAAAAAAAAAATAAATAAATAAATTTTTTAATAATAAACAGGGCTGTTCCCAAAGCATCTTGATACTTATTTAAGATTTTGGATATATTTTAGTCCGATATAACAAACGAACTGTTTTGCCCTCATCTTTTAAAATTTATAAACAGTTTGCTCTGGCAAGGCTTCGTGAAAAAATTGATGACTAAACAACGCTACCAAATTAATCGGATTTTCTTTAAAAATTCGTCATCAAGTCACGCAACTTAAAGAAGACAACGTGATTTTTATGGCACGCATAATCACCTATCTGATTAAGCTATCCGACGAACTGTGAACAGGTTTCATACCACATGGAAAAAGCGAGCTGAACATTATATCTTCGCTGTGAAAGTGTAGAAGAAGATTCAACTTTATCGACTCGTCGTAGGTCGCAGGAATTCGTTTGCAACGTGAAAATTGTGGGCAAAGATCTTGTCTAAGCCCGTATAATTTTTATGTGGTACAGTTATTAAAGGCACGAGACCCTCTAGAGCAGAAACCTGCAAAAGCCAGCAACAATTTGTGAAATAAGGCCGTTAGTGCTCAAGAAAGTTGCCAAAAATTTGGCATTTAGAGAGCCGACTTTAAACAGGATTTTAAGCTTCGATAGTAGACTTGTGTAGTTCATAAACGAACTAGTTCATTTAAACCATTCCATCGATTGAACTAAGTGAACTAGTTCATACTTTTAAGTACATCTAGTTCAGTTTTGACATATACTTTGTATTTGAACTACTAGACAAGATGAAGATGAACTAGAATCCATGTCTTTGCTTCCTTGTTGACTCTTTCCGATATGAAATTAGTGCTGCCACGCATTTTATTTAACATTCGTTATGGCAATGCTACGGGGTTGTTGCCATTAAATTTTGAACTAAAAGAGCTTTAGAACTATAGAAAGCGTTTGAACTAAAAGTTGAAAATCCGACTAATACGTCACTGAACATTTGAACTACGAGAGATTTTGAACTAAGAAGAGCCTTTGAACTAAATTTTGAACTAGTTCATTTTTAAACTTTGAACTAAAAAGAGCGATCACTAAATTGAACTATATGATACAAGTCTATTCAATAGTTTTGCCACATACATTCAATCACATCAACTATTAGATCACCCTTTTTTTCTAAGACCAAATTTTATACTTGTGGTTGAAGCAGATTTAACAATAAAGGATCTGTGCGAATTTCCATCCACTGTCTACAACTGTTCAAAAGTTTGGTCATATATATCAAATAACAGCAACTATTGTAACACCCTATAACTTATAATTTTATATATTTATGCTTCTTAATATACCAGGCAAAGTAGTGGGCATTTTGTTTAATTTTCAAGTGTTTGTATATAACGGTTCAAGCAATAGGGCCATATAGGTCAATTTATATCAAATATGGGAACACCCTTTAACTTCTTAATTCAAATTTGTTATAGCGGACTTAGCAATACAGTTTATTTTTTTGTAAATTTCAGTTCTCTGTCTATAACTGTTCAAAAGTTTGGCCACATATATCAACTATTGGGACACCCTTTAACTTCCATATAAAAATTTTATACTTGTTATTATAGTGGACCGAGAAACTATCAACTATCAAAGTCTAAAAGTTTTGCCACATACATTAAATTACATTAACTGTTGGGACACCCTTTAATTTATAAATTTGAAAGTTTATACTTGTTATTATAACGGTCTAGTAATCGACGCGTTTGTCGTTAATGGTTCAAAGATAGGCACATATATACTCAATTTACGTCACCTATGGGGACACCCTTTAATTTTAGATTTATTTTTATGTTTCTTTTTGCTATTGGCAGCTACAGTAATACGCATTTTTAAAATTTTTTTAAAAAAGTGCGCTTTACGGTCTATAATACACTTAAAAAACATGTATGTTGTATAGGGACACCCTTTAATTTTTAAAACTATAAACTGTTTTTAAAACGGAACCAATCTGTAAGCATAATCTGTCAAAAAATAAACAATTTTTAAAATCGGTTCAGAAATGACTGAGTTCTGCAGGCACCAACATAAAAATAAAATTAACATTCAGTCAAATTAATAACCTCCTTCTTTTTTTAAGTCGCTTAAAAATAGAATTTTTCTTACTAAATTCGTACCAAAAATCATTAACTTATAAAAAAATAAACTTTAATATTTTCTATTACCTTTTTTATTTAAGTAAAAATTTAGTCTAAAGCAAAGAAAAAAATATATTTTTTTATAATAATGCATTTTCATTTAACTTATTTGCTGTCATATTCATTTCTACCGTAAAAATGCAATTTATTTCTTGTACGAAGAATTTGAAAATAAGCAATGACATTGTAATTTCTCTTCTTTATTTTTAATATTTTTCTTTTTTTTTGAAAAGAGAATAATCGTTAAATATTTACAGTAACTTTTAATTCCAACCGAATATTTTTTATTTGCAGCTGAGTTACTATTGTGCTTTTTCATAGAATATTTTCAAAAGAAATAAATAGAAAAAAGTAACCCAGCAAATGTTATATTTTTTAGATTTCATTAATTTTTTTAGAATTTAGAATTTATTCAAAGAAAGCATTAGTTTTGTTTCAAACTTTTTTTCCATATGAATTATTTTAAATGGAATAATTTTTTTTTTTAAATCATTCTACAAATTTTACTGGGTTACAAATTTCTCGAACTAGGAAAAAATCTAGTAAAACTATAAATTAGTTTTATTAAAGAGTTTTATTAAAAAAAGAGTTTTATTAAAAAAAATCAAAAAAGTCCAATTTGTTAAGTGTTTTTCTGTTGTGTGACTTAGAAACCCAGTCACATGAAACCAGTCCAACTAGTAACCATTTTTTTGTTGACAAAAATCAACTAAGAAAAACGAAAAAGTGCAATTAATTTAATTTTTATATTTTCATGCACACATACAATTGCATTGCTAGCTGTATCATTTCAATGTGAAAAAGGAAAAATAAATTGAGAGGAATTAATATAGTGGGCAGTGCCGAATTTTGAATACCTTTTTTTTTTAAGAACGAAAAGTTATTGAAAATTGTTATATCGCTGCATAACAATTTTTTTATGGATCAATTAAAAATTTTCCTTGGTTCGATATTGTTGATATTTAAATAAATGTTTAATTAACTTAATTATTTATGTAATAACAAATTGTTTTTTAATTAAAAATTGTAATTGATTTAATAAACTATTTCACTGAAAATTTTTTTTAAACAACTTTGATCGATTAAACTGAAAACTTATTAGAATTCTAAGAGTGAAACAAAAAATTTTTTTGACAGAATCTGATATATTTAAGACTTAAGCTTCAGTTTCAGTTTTAGTTTTTTAACGAAACAGACTAAAAAATGTTAAAAAAATTTTATTGATTCAATATTTATTAGTAGTTTATAAACGATCTAGTTTATTTAAACGATTCCATCGATTGAACTAAGCAAACTAGTTCATATTTTAAGTACACCTAGTTCATTTTTGAACTATACTTTGTATTTGAACTACCAGACAAGATAAACTAGAATCCATGTCTTGTTTTCTTGTTGACTATTTCCGAGATTTAACATTCGTTATGGCAATGCTACAGTATTGCTGCCATCATAGTTTAAAAAGAACAATTGAACTAAAAGAGCTTTGAACTAAAGAAAGCGTTTGAACTAGAAGTTGAAAGCTGAGCTAAGAGAGATTTTGAATTAAAGAGAGCCTTTGAACTAAATTTTGAACTAGTTCATTTTAAAACTTTGAACTAAAAAGAGCGATCACTAAATCGAACTATATGGCACAAGTCTAATATTCATTTATATAGAAAATGGTTTATTCATAAATGGCCTATAAAAAACTTTAAATTTTCGATTTTTCGATTACACTAAGAAAATGTTAAAAATTTTGAGTCTACTCCATAATTTATTTAACTTCTTTGATTATTAACTTAATTGATTTAATTATTTATTTAATACGGAAATTGTTTACAGATTTAATTTTGAATTTAATATGAAATTAAATTAAATACAAAACCGAAACCAAACAAAATTAATAAAAGAAGCAAATATTTTTTTTGTAAACGAATTTAAGAAGCCTTCGAAAATTTTTAAATGACTTTAGTTTAATTAAATGTAAATAAATAAAGTATTAAAAATCTTACTTTTTATAATTCGTTCAACCAGAAAATTGCTTCTTCTTTTTTTGATTAAATTTTTAATTGATGCAATTATATTTTTAATTAAATATTTAATCATTCATTTTGAATAAAATATATAATGAAATAAAATAAAAATTTTTTAAAGTTTCAATATGAATCCAAATAAATTTCTGTGCTGTGAAAAATTTTTTAAACAAATTTACTCTCGGCGCTTTAGTTAAACTAACAAAATGTTGGAAAATTGCTTTTTATTTTTTGATTAAATATTCAACGGATTCAATCATTTATTTAGTTAGAAATTTTCTTTATTAAATCAATTATTTAATTAATTAAATATATAATTGAACCAATTAAAGAATATTTTAATATTCAATATGAAATTATAACAAATTTTTGGATCTGTGAAATTTTTACTCGATTTCATATTGAAGTTTAAGTAAATGTTTTATTAGTGTAATAATTTATTTAACGAATTTTTTTAAATAATTAATATTTATTTTTTTCGGCTTAGGTTCAGTTTTTATTTAATAATTGAAATATTTTTAGAAAGAAAAATTTTTTACAAATGTATAAAGAAAATAAGAAAAATTAGACGCTTACAAATAATTTCTTTCCAAAATTTTTGGAATTTTAATTAAAAACTGAACCTAAGCCGAAAAAAGTAAAAGTTCAAATCCTGATTGGGAAAAAATTAAAAATTTTTTCTTGTTTTTTTCTTTTCAATAAATATTTATTTGATTCAATTATTTATTTAAAAGAAAGTTGTTTAATTATCTACTTTGTATTTGATTATGAAACTGAGTAAAATATTTAAAAGATGCTAAAAATTTGAGGACCCGTCAAAAAAAATTTACACGACTTCGGATTTATAAAAAATGTCAGAGCTTTAATTGTGCTAAAAAGACATTAAAAATTGTATTTCGAATGCTTGAGCTGTCTGGTGCTGGTCTTTTGGTAAAAAATAAAGTTCAACATGTTTTCTTATCAGTTCAATTAAAGACCTGTTAAATATTATTTTTATTTATGTTAAATTAAATAGGCCGCCATTTTGTTTACCTCAAAAAACTTTTAACGATTAATCTTTAAAATACACAAAATGCTTATGACCTTATTTTACCATTTGGTGTAGTGGAGGATATAAAACCAATTGAACGTCATTTTTTTCAGACGGAGAACGAAAATGTAAAGATATAGAAATGTTACAAAAAAATCGTTTATTAAATTTAAAATAATATAACAAATCTAGTTATTAATGTTGAGGGGATGTTGATGTTCATGGTGATGCTGGTGCTGATGATTATATTACTGATGTTGTAGATTAATATTATTTTCTGTTTTTAAATAAAAAAAAAAACTAAAAATTGTGAGTGGTATCATGGTTTTATTTCATTGGAAATGATACTTGAAATTTTTACTGACTTGACATTAAATGAAATAAAATAGGATAAAAAAATACTTTTTTAAAGCAGTCCTTGAATTGCAATGTGCAAATTGTTAACAATATTTTACTTAATAAACAGATTCATTTAAAGGGGTATTTGCACCTTTCTAAAATATCATGTACAAAAAAGAAAAATTATATATTTAAGTGGGGATTTGTTTAAGAGATTTCAGTTTTATTTCAATCTGTCCACTTAACATCACATACATACGTTAACATATTGTGACTAGGATAATTAAAGCTTTATTTTATGATTTAAGGTGAAGGATGTCATTGAATTTTATACACATGGATATTATTTTCTGTGCAGGTCTTACAGTGAGAGAAATAAAAATATTGATTTTCATTGAGCTAGGGATCCTATCTCTTGTGAGTCTTTGTTGATTATATTATACACGCTGATTTTCGGTACCATGTCTGAATTAAAATAATAGGGTTTGCTATAAAAAATATACTATCTCGCATGGTCTAATATTTCAGAACTATTATTCTGGTATACGGTGGTCTTTAGTTCTAAAGTGCAGGGGAGTAGGCTTCAAATACTTAAGCGATCGACTTAAGGCATAAAGGTCTTGTGTCTATCCTCGTACAGATATTAATTGATTGAAAGAATCCTTTTGGGTTTGGGAAATGCTATTTACAATTTTGGCTAAATTCCCGGGAAACGGGATTTTTAAAATTATTAGCACTTTCAAAAATACACTGATTATTTTTCAAATATTTTGTTTGTGACATTTAAAAATTTTCTTATATCTCGTTTCGTGTGATTTCTACTGCATAAGATATTGTTACGAACATAAGATTTGGCAACGCCAGTTGTTGTATTCCGTATGTGCGTGGTAAGAAAACAGAAGGTGAAAAAGTTGCCTTTACCATCATTGGGTGTGTGTATTGAATAATATGACAATTAGCTAACACAAGTTGAGCAACCACAATGGCTGCGTTGGTAGAGGTGCATGCTGTAAAACAGAAGATCGTGAGTTCGAGACCATCTTTGGACTTGCGTACAAAGAAAGAAAATAACAAGTGTGAAAGGCAATTTATAAAATTAAGAAACATCTGAACAAATCTCCCGGAAAAGAGAAAGACAGATGTCGTGTGAAGCCATGGCTGGATAAATTAATGAAGACAAAGATGGCTGTGTTTGTAACAACGCATGTTTAGTAAATACGACACCAAAAGATCCTAAAGACGGGGTAGCATTAAGTATGTAGCCAGATAGAGATAGTTATCAAAACGAACTTTAAAAAAAGAGAAGAGTTCTAGTTGTTAGCGAAAGGAAATAACAAAATGAACAATAGTGTACGGCAGATGTTAATTTGTGGCTTGTGGATTAAAAGGGATGGCTGGATTGGGTATAAATCAAGGTGGAAGAGAGATATGTGTTATGGTTATGGTTACTAAACAAGGCATCGAGTAGTTCATGTCTCGTCGGAGCAACCACAATGGCTGCGTTGGTAGAGGTGCGTGCTATAAAACAGAAGATCGTGAGTTCGAGCCCATCTTCGGAAATGCGTACAGAGGAAGAATAATAATTGTGTAAGACAATTTAAAATTAAGAAACTGCAGTAAAAACCTCCCGGAAAGATAAAGACAACTATGTGTGAAGCCAATGGCTAGATAAATTAGTAAAGACGTCTATTAAACAAAAGTAGTAGTAGATGGTTGTCAGGACGATCTTTATAATAAAGAGTTCTAGGTATTTAGCGAAAGGAAGTAACATGATTACAGTGTACGGCAGATGTTAAGTTGTGGCTTGTGGATTAATAGGGATGGCTGGCTTGGATTTAAAGCAGGGGGTGGAGCGATCTGTGTATGGTTGAGGTTACTAAACAAGGCATCGAATACTTCATGTCTCGCCGAAGTAACACAATAGTGTAACGTGGATGGCTGTGTTTGTAAAAACACATGTTTAGTAAATATGATACCAAAGGATCCTAAAGACGGGTAGGACCAGGATCAAGTATGTAGTCAAGACAGAGACATAAGAAGTTAAGAAAATAACGAATTTATAATGTGTAGCAGTGGTATTTGCAATCAAAAGAATTCGTACGTTTATCATAAAAGGGAAAAACGTAACAATATAAAATAAAACAAAAGGTTACTAATTTGTTTAAAAAGAAAATCGAGCCACTAACATAGAACAAGGAAAATGGATAGTCTTTATAACGCATTGTTGATAACAAAAACTCAGTAGAAAGTGAAGGATCTTTTATTCTATTGCGGGAAATTTTTCAACGAAAGCAAGAAATAGTTCTAAAATCATAACTTTCAAAAAAATAATTAATAAAATACTTTTCCAGTGTTTTTAATCTTGAGAAACTGGGAATGCGATATGAAAAATGTAAATGAAAAATGCCGGGAAATCCCAAACCACAGTCCTGGTGCATGCAAGTTTACTCACAAACAAAATTTTAAATGAATCGATTAGATTAATATTCCATTTATAACATTGGGAGATTAAAAATCCTTGGGACCAATTAGATCTATCGTTTAGCGGCATAAAAAGGATGAATTTATTAATCTAAGCTTTGGGGTACTTTGACATAAAAATGAACACGTGATTGTGCTGAAGTCATCCAATCCAGAGATCATTGAATGAATTTGCGGAGCAATCTAACCCAGGAGCCCGCTTCGGTATCCCCCGCTACACATACATATATAGTATGAGTAAAAAAAACCTCACACGAGACTCTAACGTATTTGAATTATTGAAAAGCATGTTAAAAATTATGAAACTTTGGAAGTGCTGTTCAGTCGTTAAGTTTTTAAAACAACATTTTAGAAATCCAATATAATATTATTTGTAACACATTACGCCTAACAAAGGTGTTTTTGAAAATTCATCATTAAGAAGAAGAAAAAAAAAATGTATTTTGTATGTTTGAGTGCAATTTCTAAGAAGAATAATAGCGCAAGTAGAGCACGTTTGCTGTAGTTTACTACATTTTTGAAATATTATTTACAAGGTTTAAGTGCTTAAAACATTTTACACACATACAAAGAAATATTTATCTGCAGAAGCAAACACATACAAACATGTTCATACAAACATCCATCCGTACATATGTACATACAAACAAACACCCATAGATATACAAATGGTTTTGTAGTTAGTAATATTATATCATGTACAAACATTTGAATGTAAATACACTTGTGTTACCTTGTCATAATTTCAACCGATTACATACAACCCATACAAATACACTAGCAAAAGCATATTGTACCTGCCACCATATTTAATGTCATGTTATAAATGATAAAGAAAATACTAAACACACACATTTGGTATTAATAATACATTAACACAGCATAGCACAGCCCGTGCCTGAGCACTTACTCTGTAGAAGCAATTTATAGTTTTTCTTTTTTGCAAAGAAAGGAAGTTGTCTTTTAATATGATGCCACCATATAGATTTCATAGAAAGGAAAACAAAAAACTGATATTGATGTCATAAATAGGATAAATTTATTTCTAATTTATGAACATTAAATTACTACTAAAATGGTTAGAAATAATTTAAAGAATGTCTGTTTTAACTACAAAAATTAAAACAAAAATTATTTTTAGCGAAATAAAACGAAATGAAAATAATTTTTATGGCGGTTGCTTTGACATTTTTTTTTTTGGTTAGAAATCATTTTCAAAGGTAATTGAATGTTAAAAAAAAAAAACTTTTTTAACCTTTTAAAAGTTTTATTAATAAATAATTGAGTTTATAATTAATTGAAATGTTTTGCTTTTTTTTAATTTTTTAAATTTAATAAATCACAAATTTATTTAAATTAAAATCTGAAAAAAATCAAACATTAATTAAGAGCACAACTTTTTTTTGAAAAGAAAAACAAAAATGGTAGTGATTTGAATTAAGTTTAATACTATTTCGTTTTTTATTTCCCTTGGAAAAGTCTATATTTCCACAATAATTTTTTCCGGTAGAAATTTTAATAAAATTTTATTTTATTAAAAGATTATTTAAAGGAAAAGTTTTGCAGTTATTTTTTAATTAACTAAAAAATTGAAATAATTAAAAATTTGATTAAATTTAATTCTAAAAACGAATAAAACTTTTAGTCGGTGCTATAACTTTTTTCTGAACTTCTTCTACCACTAATTCCACAGATATTAAAAAAAGATCTTTAAATTTCACATAAAACAAGATGAGGCTTCTGTTGAATTTTTAATTTGTTTTAAATCTTAATACGAGCGCTGCTATATATATTTCTGGACTGGCAACACTGAGTGCTGCCAAGTGCAATCTGACATTTCTATTGGAAAGTTTGTAATTTTTAAGCATAATCGTACTCAAAACGTTTTGACGTACGACCATTATTTGTGTTGTTTACAGTGACTTGAAAAAATTAATATAGAAAAAAATGGAATTAATTCGTGAACATTTTAGTTTTTTCATTTTTCACAACTTTCGAATTGGATTATCACGACAAGAGTGCATTGATGAACTTAAATCTTTGTATGGCGATGAAGCACCATCCTATAGCACTGTGAAAAATTGGTAACTCGTAGCCGAATTGGTAATCGTAGCCGAAGCTCGCTCAAAGACGAATTCCGTGAAGGTCGTCCAAAAACGGCTGTTGTGCCAGAGAACATTGATGCCGTGCGTGAACTTATAATGCAAGATCGACATGCGACATACCGAGAGATAGAGACATCCTTGGACATTTCTTCCACCAGCATACATTCGATACTTCATGAACACCTGGCCGTAAAAAAGGGTTTGTTCTCGTTGGATCCCGAACAATTTGAAAGTCGGTAAGAAAAAAGGCTCGTGTCGATTGGTAAATTATGATTGCGGTGCTTCAAAAGACGTTTATAAGATCGTTATAGGTGACGAATCATGGATCTATGCGTATGAGCCCGAAACGAAACAACGATCGACCGTGTGAGTCTTCAAAGGCGAGCAAAACCCAACGAAAGTTGTTCGTGGAAGAAGCACTTCGAAGCAAATGGTTGCCTGTTTCTTCGGCAAAACTGGTCATGTGGCCACTGTTCCGCTTGAGCAACGTAGAACGGTCACTTCTAAGTGGTACACTACAATTTGTTTGCCTGAAGTCATCGGAGAAATTCAAAAAACCAACAAGAGAAGACGAATCATTTTTCACCATGACAATGCTCGGCTCAAACCAGAGCGTTTTTGACCGGCCAAAGCGTCGAATTAATGGGTCATCCGCCGTACAACCCTGATTTGGCACCTAATGACTTTTTCTTGTTTCCGCACATTAAGAAAAAAATGCGTGGTCAACGATTTTCGTCGCCAGAAGAAGCTGTTGAAATTTTCAAAAACCATGTTTTAGAGGTGTCTCAATCGGAGTGGAAAAAGTGACTCGACAACTGGTTTGAGCGCATGCAAAAGTGTATAAATCATGCTGGAGAATACTTTGAGAAACAATAAAACCATTTTTGATTATAAATATTCGCATTTTCACTATTAGGCCAGAAATATATAGAACAGCCCTCGTAATATTCATTTCCTGGTCACTTCTTCTTTTGAAGAATGTTATAGAATAAAATTTGTGTTTATTTTAGTTCCCGAAAGCGTGATAGAGCTTCAAGCGCAAAAACTTAAATTTAATTATTTTTTTTCGTTTCTTCAAAAGATCAAAACCTTAACATTTTAAAATGACTGGTATCACAGGGACACTGCATTTGTTTTTGACCAACAATATTGGCCTCTAAGGCGTTAATTAGAAGTGGTTTGTTAGTGTTAACCAGTGAATTCGCGT
The DNA here is from genome assembly GCA_937654795.1 of Cistogaster globosa. NCBI lineage: Eukaryota > Metazoa > Arthropoda > Insecta > Diptera > Tachinidae > Cistogaster > Cistogaster globosa. The sequence continues at coordinate 78,021,276 of OW569407.1, forward strand.
GGCCCTACAGGAATTAATTGGGAGGTGTAAAATTTCACAAAATTAAATGCCAATTAGCAGATTTATTTTGCTTAATCAACTTATCGCTAAGCCCTGATTTCAATCTGATTTCAATCAGTCCATGGTTGCTGTTGACCCATGGTACATAAAGTCATCCTTTCGGAACCAAATTTCGATCGGGTCTCCGTTTTGCCTATCTTTAAATTAAAAATAATTGATTACAGTACCGTAAGGATTTTTGTCGAACTCTGAAAAAATTAAGTCTAAGGATTTACCAGAGTATTAATTGCATCAAACGGTGAATGCTTCTGGATGTTACGACGTATGTGGAATCTCTTTTGAAGTTAATACGCTCTATATGCGGCAATTTTGCTTATCAACAAAGTCGCTAAGTCAAATTGCTTACTGATTAAGTGATGGTTTAATTGTTCACTGATTTTTAAAGTTAATCTCTGCCTCTGTTCCCTAATTAAAGGGAGAAATATCTCACTTGAAAACATGTTACTTATCCTGCTTTATTGTACTCCTTTTTTATCCAGGGCGAGCTACAGTGAATCATAGAGTAAAGAAAATATTATCTTGTGAGAAAATATTTCACTTTAGAACACAGGTATCAGATAATTTGGTTGCTCCAAAATGTGATTGCAGTGTAACAATTAACTCACTAAGTTTCATCGAATTTAAAAAGGTATCCGTTTTTAAATGGTCTATAAAATATTAATTTTTAAGCCTGAAACTGTTTAAGTGTCCAACAAAATCTCTGAAGCAAACTGATGACTTATCGATAGAGAGACAAGATAAATAAAGTTTTCAACTTTTGTGCCTTAGAAAATAAAGTTTTCTCAAAGAAATAAAAAAACTTTAAGTTTCAGTTGCAAAACATCTGTTTTAAAATTTAAATGCATTTAAAATTTCGCTTTCTGCGAAACGTTATATTTTTAAACCATCCTTAGTCAAACTAACAAATTTTTATCCAGTTTTAACCACCTTTTTTTTCCTTTTGTTTTTAATGCCTCAATTTTATTCCATTTTTTTTTTTGTAGAGATTTTACCTGAAAAAATTTTGGAGGTAGAAATGAAATAAATGAAAAAAATCCACCCATCATGTAACTAAAAGATAAAGCAAGTGACTGGGTATGAAATTCATAAAACCATTTCATTTGCATTTTTGTTTTTGTTTTTATTGCTGTTGTAGAAAAGTATTGAAAAAAAAGTTTATGCCACAAGGTTGGCAAGAAATTATGGCAAACAAAAAATTGCATGCAGGAAATTATATAAAAAAGAAAAATAATAAAAATGCAAAGCAAAAAAGTAAATGTGAATTTACATCGTCCATGGTAGCATTTCCTCTTTGTCGCTCTACCACTCACCCGCCATCACTATGGAATTTTTAAAAGTCCATATCTCTTCTGTCATGACTGGCATGTTGCTGGATTAAAAGCAAAATGCCAAAAAAGTGAAAATAAAACTAAAAAAATTTAGTTTAACGATTGTTATTCTTGTTTGTTTTTCTCTCTTTTCATTTTTTATTTCAAAAAGGTGTTGTTCAGCTTTAAATCAGAATTAAAACGATTTTTATATTGTGTTGGTCTTTTCTTGTTGTCCGCTAAGCGAAATATGAATTGGCTATTTTAGCGGAAGTAATCAACTTTGTTTTTGTTGCTATTGAGAGGAAAAATGTTTTTATTTCTGTTTATGCTCTCCATATTGGCTGTTTTATTGTTTTAATAATAAAGCGATTGGGATAAAGAAGTTTAAGTAAAAAAAGTTTTATTAAAAAATTTGAAATTTTATGAAATGAAAAAATTAAAAACTTAAAATTTGCAATAAAGCAGAAAAGTTTAAAAAGAAATTTTTCGTTTGTTTCTTAGTTATCAAAGTTAATAAATTATTATCCAATCACTAGCAAAAGATTTCAATAAAATGATTTATAGGAGTGATGTGCAATGCTCTCTGTTGTGTTTGTCCAACTCTGGTTAAAAACGAAAAATTTAAAAATAAATAATCGCCCAAAAGCTCCAGAATTTGTACATTGCAATGAGTTATCCAACAAATCGAAATGGACTTTAACACAAATGTCTGAACATTGTAAAAGATTTATTAAATCTGCCAAATTTGTTGGAGGTTTTTTCAGTTTGCCAATTTGGTCGTTTGATATTTCATAGCTTTGTTTCATGAAGACAAATAAATAGCATTTTTTCTTTGCTATATTTTCAATAATTAATTTTAAAACTTTATTTCGAACTTATGATCGAACGTCAGATATATGGTACAAAATAATTTCGAAAGCCTAAAGTGGCAAAATATTTTTGTTCGAAATTTTAAATTTAATTTCGAATTTTTCGAATATTCAAACTAGAATAAAATAGATGTTCTGAAGGCAACATTTTATTTTTATTGATTTCGTTTTATATCTTAACAAATAGTAAAATGTTCGTGTATTCAAAAATTTTGGTAGAAAAGAAGTTATAATTTTAAAAAATGGGAGAGATACTTTTTTCCATAAACTGCCTTAAAAAAGAATTTTGTAAACTCGTCTAGCAAAAAATTTAGAAAAAAGAAAAAATAATAATAATATTTCGATTTAAGTATAAAAATAATTTGAATGCATTTTTAAGGACTTTAGCTACAGATATGTGTACAGCAGTAAAAAATCGAGCAAAAAAAATATATTTTTAAATTTTGTTCAATTTGTATTTTTATTAAAACAAAAAAACTCACCTGGACAGTCTTTTTTCTTCCTTTGATAACATCAGGATCATTGGCAATATGTTCCTCTATCAGATAACGTAATTTATCAAAAACTTTATTTTTAAATTTGCTCAAGTACGTTTCATGCTCTTCATTGTCTGGATCAATGCCACTGTCACAACAATTACCAGGTACGCTAAAAATTAAAATCATATAAAATTTTTTTCGAGGAGAATTAAGTTTAAGAATTAAAATTTTATTACACAGTGTTTATATGGGATTTGTGCTACTTTGCCTCTATTAGTTTTTAATGTTTTTGTTTTGTTTAAAAATTTACCGACAAAGGTCGTGAAAGATTTATTTATTTTATTTAAAAAGAATAAAGAAAAAAATATCTTGCTGCATCGTTATTATTTTTAGACTGTTTTGACTAGCATTCTTAGTTCTAGAGACAGTAAGGAGAAGATTAAAAATATTTTTTGCAATAAATGAATCATTGTCCTCTCTCATGTCATATTGTAAGTAAAATAAAAATTTCACATATTTTCGCTCATAAATATCCAATCTTCTCTTTTTAAAACCTTATTTTTTTATTTTTTTCATTTTATTTAATTGATTAAATAAAAATTTTTATTTAAAAATACTCACACCAATGTTGTGTAATTGTCCGTTGATAAATTCATTGTTAATTGATCCTTTAATGAACGCAAACGTTCCGAACTTTCAGCATCTTTCACACTCAATTGCGTTGATGACCATTCACGAAAAACAGCCAGAATTTTTTCATTCGACAGTTCTGCGGATGGAAAAAAAATTAAAATAATTAAAACTTACTATCTTTTTGCTTGGAAAATTAACAAATTAAAATGTTTAATGATTTTCTTTAGTTACAATTTACATTTAATCAGTGGTGACCTCATTTATTTATTTTAAACAGAAAAGACTAAAATATTAGCAGAATGTTTTTTTGAACTATAGTTTATAAAAAAAAAATAATATTAATTAAGATGATGTTTTGAAAAGCTAAGAGAGAGATAGAGAGAGAGTACTAATCAAAATGCGGCTTCAAAATGATGTTCTCACATTGAAAGCGCTCGTCAAACGTACCAAATAAACAGCCAGTGACGACGGTCTTCACCGAGAGCTAAGAGATGTTTAAAAATAATTAAAGTTCTATTTTTCTTACAATTTTAACTTTTTGCACTCTAATCATTCTAGCTTGGGATTTAAGTTTATCATTTTGAATTTTTATTTTCTAAATTCGTTAACATTATCAATTTGTGTTTGTTTTGGTGAATTAATTTCTCTGTGAGGATGCTATCCAGTGCAATAGAAAAATATCGAAAATAATAATTTGGAAATTGATTTTATTTAGTAATAATTGCAAAACACTTAACTGTTTCGTCTAAAATCTAATTAAGAAAAATCAAAAATTGTTTCTTTTCAAGAATGTTCCTGGTCATTTGCTTGCCATTAAGCCAACTGGTCCAAAAAGTGAAAAAAGAGCTTTAATCTATTCAATATTTTTAAATTAGAAACAGGTTTGCAAAGAAGAATGCTTTTCAAAATTTTATGACTTTTAATTAAAAAAAAAAGGTAGTTTCAATGTTTACGTTCCAGCTTTATTGGAAAGATAATTTTATGTCATTTATGTTGGAATATGATTTCGACTAAGTGGCATTTAAATAAAGCAACTTCACTGCAATTGCTGCCGTATATTATTAAAAACTCGTCAAATTCAATTTTAATCGTTAACTGAAATTTAAAGATTTCCCTGAAGAAAATTATATAATAGAGATAATTCGGGTGACTCTATTGGCAAATTTTCAAGACAATATTAATTGTTCACAAAACGTCTTTTTTTTTGAGTTAATCAATCATACATAGAAAAAAGTTTTGCCCTTATTATTGATCTTATATATTTTCAGTTTGAAATTTAATAAAATTTGCAATGTTCTCAATTATATACTTTATTGATTAATATAAAATTTTTTATAAATAGAAAATTATCCAATTAAATAATTAATTGAATCAATTAAATATTTAATTCAATAAGAAGAAAACAATCTTGTCATAAAATAAATAATAGAACTAGTTAAAAATGTAATAAAAATAACTTAAATTTTAATCTAAAAAAATACAACTTTTAATAGGAGTTAATCGTTTTTTTGTGTTTCAAACGTTGTAATGTCATAAATGTTCACTCAATTAATATATGAAAGAGCTTAAAGCAATGGCTCATGTCACATTCATGACTGATTATAACGTTTATTCCATCATAATTTTTTAAGGCATATGAATCACAGATTTTGCTGAACCATAAAGTACCACAAATCTACAAATAGTAACTTTTATTTAATTTGATGTTTTTTTGTTTTAATTGTTGGTAATGAAAGTTGGTGATCACCCTAAATACGACATATTAATGCACGCTGTTAAAAAATTTAAAATAAAGCAAATTTAGTATTGAAATCGACATCAAGGTCAGTTTAAATTATCAACGCCGTCAAATTATTTTTCAATTAGTGTTGCCAATTTAGGATTTTGAACACTTAAAAAATATTGTTTTTTTTTTAACAAACTTTGGATCAGAACGTGTCATAAGTAAAAGCTCTGCAAGTAAAATTGATGGCCCAAGGTATTTTTTTACTTTCTGTAATGTTTTTAATATAAAGTTTTAAATTTATTTGAAGTCAATTTGGACAGTGTAATATGAGCATTTTTCGTAAGAATAGCTAAGGATTTCGCTAGAATTTACTCATTAGGTAACAAAAAAGATGTTGTTTATTTTAATTAAAATAAATATCAGACATTAAAAGCCAAATATATTGTTGAATCACTTATTGTTGGACATGAAGCTATACGATTCAAAGAGAGCAGATACTTAATTTCATACAAATTTTGATGAAGCTTGCCAAAATGAAATTAGTTTTGTGAATACAATAAAATAATAGTGAAAGCAATAAGGTAATGTCTCTCCATGAAGCACCTGTGTCTCTGTGTTTACACCTGTTTTACTTTAACAGCATAAAATTGCTAAACATTAAAATTGCTTAACCTTCAGTGTCATTGGCGCATAGATTTTAAATAAGCCGTAACTAAGTAGTGATCTGAACAAAAGTTGAAGCAAATAAGAAATAAAAAAATGCCAGGGTGCATTAGCAACTCTTTAACTACCTCTGGCTGCCAAATGAGTAACTCTGTTTTTTGACGTACCCACTAACCAAAAGTTGCCTTTCATTGCCGATGAGAACTATTACTATTGAAACATGTTCTTGATGTTACGTGTACAATGCTTAAATTTGAATTTTAACCCGGCTAAAACGTGTGTGATTATTAAAAATTCATTAAATAATTTTAACATTTTTGCTATAGTTTTGCACCCCACTGTAAGCTGTGTATAAGGCAAACAGTTGCATCTACAATATATTTAATAATTATAATAAACTTTTCATCATGTTCATGTGTTCTTATGTAAATATTTCATACATTTTAAATAAAAAACGTTTGCGTGTGCGATGTCTTACCCAGCGCTTTTAGAACTTCTTGTTCCATTTGAGTTTGTCGCAACTTTTGTAAATGTTGTTGCATATCTGGCGTCAGAGTTTTTGTTATTGGAAGTATAGTTTCTCCGCGTAAAATACGTTGCAGGCATTTATCAATAATGTCACGCAATTCTATGAATTCTTCATGCCATTTCTCAAGCACCATATTGCTGCAAGTAAAAATAAGTGGAAAAATTCAAATTAATAAAAATAAAAAGATTGTATAACTGTGTGTGTGTAAGTGCTTAAGGGAAAAGTTTTTAACTAGTTTTTTTACTTTTGCTATTAGTCTGCCAAGTTGAATGGGCACAAACAAAGATAATAAAAATGTATTCATTAATCATATTTATGGAAGACAATAGCGTGATGGTGGAAATGTTGTAAAAAATAATAAAAAAGTTTTATAATTTTTTTGTATTATTATTAAATTAAAGTTAAAATTTAATTGTAAACTAATAATATTTTTATAGAGCATTAAGTTTAGTTACTTTATTTAAATTCTAATAATTATTTTCTGCTTTAAAAATGATAGCGAAGACGTATGAGTGATATCACTGCGATACTACATTAATTGCAAATCAATCATACGTGATGGTGATTTTTTTTATTTTTTTTATTAAAAAGAGATTTAAAGGGACATGCATTCATACATCAATAAATACCCTGCATGTATTTTCTATCGAAAAAGTCGGCATATTGTTTCGTCATAATGTTGAAATTTGTTAAATATGATATTAAGTTCTGATCTGAGTAATGTCTCCAGTCAGAAAGAACCGTTTAACGCACAGTGATACATCACTAAGAAATCGAATTGAAAGACATTACTGGAACGAAGTTGTGATCGTTAAAGGTGAATAATCAATACTTATGCATGTTGTCGTGTCCAATTAAGTTTTCGTAGAAAGGAAATACTTTTTGTTAAAAGATCTTATTTCGACAATAATATATTCTGACTTGTGTCTTGAAATGATTTGCAATATGATGATAGATAGAACTTACGAAAGGTTCAAATGTAAAAGAAACTGATATACTTTTTGACATTTAAACTGGCAAAGCATCATAATTAATTTGAGATAATCAACTTTGAAAATTAGTCAACAGTTTAGTCATCAATCAGCTGCTCAGTAATGGGGCTCATTTGATTAAAGATTTTTTTTTTTTAATAAACAAAATTACCATGACAAGAGAAAAAGTAATCCAGAACAGATACTGTATACAACAAAGAAAGTACCGTTTAGTGCAGTTTACAGGCTGGTAGTATCATTGGACGTTATTGTAAAAATGAAAGCCGGATATCGGAAAAGTGGACGTAAATGCGCTTCACTAAAAATTGCCACGATGTCCAGATGGCTAAAATTAATTTCAAATGATAATGCATTGTATTGATATTTCAAATAAAAGTTTTGTTTTTTTTAATAAATTCAAAATGTTTGGTTTTTTACAATTAAAATTTCAATCGGTCTTAAAAAGATACCTTTTACTGTTTTGTGTTCTTTAAAGAAAGAAAGTAGAATTTCTGTTTTTGATCACAAGCTACTTTTTTTTAAAACTACTTAAAATAGCGGGAGTAAGTAGTGGTAATTAAAATATGCTGTAGCTCCAATGAGATTTGAACTCAGGAGCCACACATCAGACTAAAAGTGATGTAAACAGTTTTGCTTTTCTCAAACCAAATAATATTTCCCGACGGCAAACTTATTTCTATTTGTCCAAGATTTCTCTTATGCAAAAGTATGTTTAATCTCACATAAAGAATTCTAGAAGTCACTGAGTTCATATCTCCCTTTTTAAGTAACTTAGCCTTAGCTGCTACTCCTACAAAGGCTGTTTTTTCTTGTGCGTCAGGGTAGCAGCTGTTTTCCTTTTTTTTGTTAAGGATTTTGATTTACTGTTTAATCTAGAAAAATTGTTTTTATTTCCTACTTAAAGGTTTGAACCATTCACCTTTTAACAACTCATCCACCACGTCTACACATTTATTTTTGTATTCTCCGGGCTTTTTGGAATTCGAACTTATATGTGCTTGTGTTCTAAGGCGTTACAGCATAAAGAAAAATATTTTCATCAAATGGCAGCAAAACTATAAAGGCCAATTGACCGCTGTGCTCTTCCATACCTCAACCTATTTGTTGTAATTTACGATTTAATAAAGAATATCCTTTATTTTAGAAAATACCTTTATTTTATTTTCGACAAAAAATATATAAAACGAATATAAAAAACTGTATATTTTTTTGGATTCTACATTAAAAAAAAAGAACTAGCGACGCATTTATATTTTCATTTGAATTGCAAATTATTTAGAGATTTTTTTTTTAGTTTTTTTATTTGTTTTGAAGTACCGCTACTTAAACTAATTTATTCGCAAATTAACTTCAAGGATTGTTTTTTTTTTTTTTTTGTTTCTTGGCTGTTGTATATTTACAATTTTATATTGTGGATGAAATAATTGAAATGAAAATGAATAGAGTAAAACTAACTGTAACTATGTGCATATGTGAGTGTGTGTGTGTGTGTGTGTAAATGAAAATGAATAGTGTAGAACTAACTATAACTGTATATATATGTGCGTGCGTGTGCGAGTGCACGTATGTGTGACCGTAATAACGTGTTTATTTTTATTTTCACTGCAACATTTATTTTGTCCTTGTAGTAGGCTTAAGTGTAACGTTTTTTTTTGTTTGTCCTTCTCTTAAAATTGTGGCATATTTTTCAACTTACTTTAAGTGACATCTATAATATGCTGCTTTTAAATACCCTACATACCTAAGGCATGGTTTTCAGTTCAGCATTTCGTGCGGTTTGCTGTCAAAAGCAAAAAAAAAATATTAGAAATCATTTTGCTGACAAGAAGAGCTACTGGTTACATATTTATAACTGCATAATATTTCTAGCAAAATTTTTTATTCGTACAGTGAAATAATATGTGCTGCGTTTCTTTCTTACGAAAGTTACAATTTTCCCTTGCGGTTAGAATTTTTAAACAAATTATTTACTTCAAACAAGCCATTATGCTTTTTTTATAAATGATAAACATTCAATGATTATTTTTAACAAAAGTTATTTTGTGGTGCTTAAAGCTTTATTTAAAATAACCTAATTTGAAGATAGTAAAAAGAAGATGGGACCCTACAGAATTGCCAGACTGTTGCTGTGCAGACTATAATTTTTTGAAGAGCAGAAAAAAACATCTGGTTCATATTATTTGTTTACTTTGCAGACTGGCGATTTGACAACAATTAACTGTACTATGAATAATTGGGTAAAATAACTTAATATTTTTAGATCTCGAAGCTCAAATTGCTTAATTGGCTGCATTTAGTATGCTTTTGCCAAGAGCCAGACCCCAGACTCAAACTGATGTAAACGGTTTTGCTTTTCTGAAACCAAATAATACTTCCCAGTGATAAATTTATTTCCATTCTTCCATAATTTCTCTCATGCAAAAGTGTGTAGAATCTTACATAAAGAATTCTAGAAGTCACTGAAATTAGTTTACGATTTGCTTTGTTCCTCATGCACCTTTAATAATTCCAGAGTATTATGGGCACAAAGTTGCAGTTTTGGTTTAAACCAGTCCATGGCTAATCTTGCCTGTTTAAACTATATGCCCCTGTGCATTGCATCATACTTTTCGAATTAAATTTTCCTTAAAAGAAATTTTCCTTAAATAGATGTAAGGCCCAAGGAGTAGGAAAACAAACTGATCTTAGAAGCAAGTAGTTATTTATGAACAACGGCATTTAGCTTTTAAATAACCTTATTAGCCTAACACGAGACTTTAATAGGATTTCGTGAACTTTCTGGCTAAAATATTTAAAAAACACAAAAAAAAAAAAAATTAAAAATTTTAAATCACCTTTTAGAACTAAATTAAGTTCAGGGTTTCATACAGAACGAATAAACGCAATGCAGACGATATAAAAGATATTTTATTGTTTTAGATGGACATTTAAATAAATTTTTAATCGTCACAATTATGCATTTAATTCTAGATTAAGTGCAAAATATTTTTAAATTAAAAAAACTAATTAATAGAATCAAATATTTATTTATTTATTTTTTCATTCTTTTCAACTTTATTTCCTGTGCAACAATATTGTGACTTATATTTTCATCACAGGATTTTTTCAAGTTTTCGATCTAGATAAAAATATTCTAAAACTAAGTCACTTAGCAGCTTCAAATTATTAGTAGCTTCAAATTGTATTAAGTCGATAAGCACAGTTATTTACCTTACGACACATGTACTGGATAAAATTTAAATTACCTAAGAGAAATAACACGGTTATTTTTAAATTATTTAAAAAACATTACAATCGAAACTTGTGTAGGGACTTGTGTAGGGATTTGTGTATAAACTTTCGTAAGTTCATTTTCTTTTACACATTTATTTCTTTTTTTCTTTGGAACAATTACTATGCTTTTAACCCCATGAGATGACACTTAAAATTCTCAAAAAGTATGGCCATAAGTATCCTTTACTAAGTAGGATAAGTGTAAGTGTAAACATTTTTGTATTTATTAATAATAAATTTTTTTTTGCTGACCTTAAGTGATGAATTTGGTAAACTTTAATGTAAATAAAATTAAAGAATAAATTTAAAGGAAAAAAGTTTAATTGCCCTTAATTCACACCTGCTTGAATATATAAGAAGGTGAGTCACTTAATCTTTTTAAAATCTTATTATGAAAAATGCTAAACTTTGGCTATTTTGGATAAAAAAATATGTATGGACGAATGAGAAAAAGTTTCTCTGATATGGATTTCTTTCTGCCATCGTAACAAGCTCCAACTCGTTTCTGTAGTGAAATATTTTCCACATAAAAATATTATACAGTCATCTTATACATTAATTTATATTATAAAATTCATTATGTAATCCAGCTCAACCTGTGTAAAACCAGATGACTACAATAAATTGTGTGAAAATTTTTTACAAAAATTTTTTTTTCTATTTGCTTCTTTGTCTCAAAGGGGGAACATCTAAGTGCAAGCAGATTTTCATCTTTTAAAAAAGTAAGGTTATAATCAAAGACGCGCAGACTAACACGTTTTGCAACTGGCACTTAAAAGTATCCACCGTTTTAATAAAATACAAATTAAAATAGTTTTCTTTCCAGAATTTCTTACTTCCTGTACGAGGTTATAGGTCGATGTGCAGTTTCTGGAGAGAATTTACATTTATCTAAAACCTACCATTAAAACTCAGACATGAAAAAGCAAAATACTAAACTTTTAGAAACTAATGATGGATCTCATTGAAAACGTTTAGTTCTGGCAGTTACTTCGTAAACTTTCGATAAAAGGCAAAATTTTGTTTAAGATTACAATCAAAATATATTTGCAGATTTAACAAGGTTCATACAGATATTTAGTTGGCAAGAGCAATTGGCAAGATGACCCCCAATTTTGCTTACAATTGGAAATCAATATAATGGTGTAACTGAAGTCGACACAAAGTTGGCAAGTAAAAACGCCTAGAATATACTAATGTGGAAAGATCTGGCAGCTTTGTTTTGATTGTTTCTTCTATACTTGTATTTATCTGCTTATAATTATAAGCCATTGATTTTTTATAAAGATCTTTTTATTTATATTGTGTATTGAACACTTTTGATTAAATTGTGTTTAGTAACATTCAGTTGATTAAATGCAATGTAGTAAGGGAAAAAAGCCCCATGTGGCAATATGATCTTTGCAGTGGTTTCGATAACAGAGGCTTAAATGTTCAAGTAGAAATTTCAGCTTAAGCAATTTAAAGAAATTTTACTTAAAGGAAAAAAATCGACTTAGAAAGTCATCTATTTTAGTATTAGAATTTCTAAAATATTACATTCCTGGCAATTTGAATTATTTGCATTCTTCGCTATTTAACTAAAGCTTTTGTTCGTAAAAAAGTTCGACTTTAATAGTCCTAGTTGTTGTTTTGTGTCAGAAAATCGTACAGTCTGAGCGCTAATAACTTTTGATGTCGTAAAGGAGTCGGCATAACAAGTAGTGTTTTTTTGGCTTTTGAAGTGACTTAATAGTCGCGACTAATACGAAATAAGTAATTTTTTTTATAACAAAGACTCCTTTTGGACTTGAACTTATATTCAAAATCGTCTGTTTGGTAAGTTGCATCTATTCAACCTCTGTTAGCTTACCTTTTTAATATTTCATCAACATATACCACACTTTTTGGTGGTGGAAATAATAACCTAAGCAGCACTACTTACTCTTACACACAAATTGCTTAAACAAATGTATTAAGATTGAAATTTCATAAAATCTATGCAAATCTTGTCAAAGCCCATATAAAACTTCTCGATAGCCAACCAATTCATGTGTATTTCAGAATTCTCAAGTAAAGGCCTGGTACTGTGTTTAGCTTTTCATGCGGAATGCTGTCAAACTACATACATAAAAAATTTGTTTAACAAAGTCATGAAAAAAATTTGCAAAAGTAGTGAAAAAACATATAAAATGTTTCTAGCAACATTTTATTAAAGCTGTGAAATAAAACAAAGAGCCATTATTTCATGCGGAATTTTTCAAACAACAGCTGATTATATGTATTTTGCTTACATTTCTAAAACAAAACACGATATAGACAGTAAATTTTAAATGTCAAATTTTCCACATGAAATAATAAATGTTGCTCAACAATTTTCATAAATTTGAGCAGAGTACCAGGCTTAAGACACTGAGAATGCCAGTGAATTTGGAACCTACTTTTTCTCATTAGAGCTTGTTAAGATTTATTATCATATGTACCAGCATATGAAGTGTCTCATAGAAAATTCCGATAGTCTCGCCTGAATATTATTAAACAAACATCAAGAAATCTGGTTGAAGTGTTGTCAAAATAAAAAAAGATTAAATAATTTACAATAAGTAAATTAAATAATTCCTAATAAATTTATAACCCACAAGCATTTAACAAAATTTCATTTCCCTTACGAATACATATGTATGTGTGTTGTTTTATTGTTTTATTTACATCTTAAAATTTTGTTTATAAATTTTGAATTAATTATTATTGATTGTTTAAGCCTAATTAAAACATTTTAGCCAGAATGAATTGTTGCTGTCATTAAAAATTAAATTTAATGCGTCAAAATTTAATAATAATTGACGCAGATAAAAACACAAACACACAAACGCACAAACATACAAACAGAAAAGTAAATACATTTTACTTTAGAGTAAATTGTATGAGATGATTTTTGAGTGATTAAAAAATGATTAAATTATTCTTTTCATTCCTTTTTTTGAAATAATTTAATCGGAATAATTAGACTGCCATACAAGTAATTCGTGTGAAAGTTACTCTCTTGAAATCGTTTTGTAAAATCTAAACTTATTTGCTTTTATGTTTTATAGATACGGAACTTCTCCTAATTGCATTAAAAATGAGCGAGAAGTCATTGACTGTTAACGTGGCATATTCCTTATCTCGTACATTTAAAGTATAACTATAGGCGAAATATGTTTTATATATAAAAAAATTCATGCAGAAAATAAGGAAAACAATTATAAGCGATGGTGAAGGTAAAGGCACCTTAAACGTCTACAGAGTGATATTTGAAACTATAAAATTTAAACAATTGTTATGATGCCACGGCAATTAAATTAAGTGTAATGTAGATTAATCCCAGTATCTAGCCGTGTTGGCCTCAGGAGCTGGAGACTTTCTAAACTTCCACAGTATTGCTACAGAAAGTTGCCAGTGTTTCTGTAGCAATGCAAAAACAAATATGATGCAGGCACCCTTTACACGATCTGGGTTCAAGCCACAGCCATCATATGTTACTCTCCGAAAGGAATGACCCATATGCAGAGCAGAGATCGTAATATCTACGAACTACCATCTCGCGTGATGCCAGTAGCTCAATAGACTTCGAAGTTCCTTATCTACCTGCAAACCTAGGCGACTAACGCTTTCATATATCCCCAGCAGTACAACATCAAGTTGTTGAGATCCACCAAGACAAGCATGCCCCCAATAGGGAAGCCTAGTTGGTACAGATTTATATCAGATTCATGTGTTTGGCTGTCGCTACAGTCAAACACCATAGAGTTCTAAAAACAGAGTTAATGCAATGCGTCAACCAGTACCTCAACAACGAAACGTAAGCATAAATTCGAAACTGGAACCGGTTGCAATTTAAATACACATCGAACTTACGCTCTATCCATGATTCGGGTCTAAACTTGGAAATTACGCAGTGTGTGGGATTCATGTGGGTACCTACCATGAAGGCCCATTCCCACAGATCCTTTGATACCGGCTGAACCCTACACTATTTGTCACAGAAGCTCTAATCTTTAAGGGGCCACAGCACATTGCAGTCTGTTTACTAAACAGATGTCGAACATTTTGAATATCGCTTAAGTCAAAGTCAGAGAGTAGTGTGTTGTTGATGGCTGCGTATGTGTGTTAAAGTCACATCTTTAGTAAAGCAGAGGTCAAAGGCAAGCATAAATAGTAAGACAAAGTGCAATTGGAAGAATCCCAGCTTTTAGCGTTAAGCGGTAAAACATTTTTAAATTTATATTTCATAAATTAATTTTTGTTAATTTTTAATTAATTTAAAGATATTTTACTTTTAGCTAAAAAAGTACTCACTAACGTTGACTTAAAAAGACAGCTGCCGGAATGAGATGTTTTCTATTTTGAAAAAAAAAACTAGGAAAACATTCATATAATAACCAGGGAACGGTAAACATGTTTGTTTCATTTATTAGAAAAAAAAAATTAGTTGACGCATTGATATCCCATTTTATATTAACACGCTCACTTAAATAAATATTAAAGAATATATTTTTTTATTTTGTTTGTTCTCCACATAAATGTTGAAGTTACTAAAACAGATTAGTAACAAATTATGTGCATTACTGTCGAGTAAAGCAAAATTAAAGCCGCCCCCATACAGTGGTCTCAAAAAATAGAGCAGAAGAAATCTAAAAATATAATAAAGCAGTAATGTAGTCATGTATGTACATAAAATTTTTTTTTTTAATATTGATGTTGGTGTATAAAGTAATTTATATAGAAGACAAAAAAACTATTTTTGGTATTTTTGTGTGCCCGTCTCTCCGTCTGTCTGTCTGCTTTCGCATCACGTAAAAACTGCTGGATGGATTTAAATAAAATTTTTTAAGGAGGTCCCTTAAAACCTTGGTTAAAATATAGAATATTTTTAATTTCATCAAAATAAGTTATTTCGTATGTAAAGGCACCCAAATGTAACAGCACCCAATTTTACTGGTACAATGGTACTAGAATGGTGATAGAAGAGTTGCAGGACATTTTATTTTTGTAAATGTAAAATTTTAAACACTTTTTACAGAACTCTACAACAAATGCTTAAAATGATATTTTTCTAAACATTACCTTTTAGAAAATAAGATATGATATGCGGACGAAGTCGTTGGTAGTATAAATTAGAGCGTCAACTTTGTATCTTAAAAAATATTTTTAACTCAATTTATTTAATAAAACTCTCGGTATGAAATAAAAAAAGATAAAACTGCTAGATTGCCCTTAAAATAACTAACTTTTTATACGAGGGCTGCTATATATATTTCTGGCCTAACAGTGAAAATGCGAATATTTATAATCAAAAATGGTTTTCTTGTTTTTCAAAGTATTCTCCAGCATGATTTATACACTTTTGCATGCGCTCAAACCAGTTGTCGAAGCACTTTTTCCACTCCGATTGAGACACCTCTAAAACATGGTTTTCGATTATTTCAACAGCTTCTTCTGGCGACGAAAATCGTTGACCACGCATTTTTTCTTGATGTGCGGAAACAGGAAGAAGTCATTAGGTGCCAAGTCAGGGCTGTACGGCGGATGACCCATTAATTCGACGTTTTGGCCGGTCAAAAACGCTCTGGTTTGAGCCGATGTGTGGGAGCTCGCATTGTCATGATGAACAATGATTCGTCTTCTCACACGGTCGATTGTTGTTTCTCACACGGTCGATTGTTGTTTCGTTTCGGGCTCATACGCATAGATCCATGATTCATTACCTGTAACGATCTTATAGACGTCTTTTGAAGCACCGCAATCGTATTTTTGCAACATTTCTTTGCACCAATCGACACGAGCCTTTTTTGAGCGACTTTCAAATTGTGCGGGATCCAACGAGAACAAATCTTTTTTACGGCCAGGTGTTCATGCAGTATCGAACGTATGCTGGTGGAAGAAATGTCCAAGGATGTCTCTATCTCTCGGTATGTCGCATGTTGATCTTGCATTATGAGTTCACGCACGGCATCAATGTTCTCTGGCAAAACAGCCGTTTTTGGACGACCTTCACGGAGTTCGTCTTTGAGCGAGCTTCGGCCACGATTAAATTCATTATACCAATTTTTCGCAGTGCTATAGGATGGTGTTTCATCGCCATACAAAGATTTAATTTCATCAATGCACTCTTGTCGTAATGATCCACGTCGAAAGTTGTGAAAAATGATGGCACGAAAATGTTCACGAGTTAATTCCATTTTTTTCTATATTAATTTTTTCAAGTCACTGTAAACAACACAAATAATGGTCGTACGTCAAAACGTTTTGAGTACGATTATGCTTAAAAATGACAAAATTTCCAATGAAAATGTCAGATTGCACTTGGCAGCACTCAGTGTTGCCAGGCCAAAAATATATATATATAGCAGCCCCCGTAATTTAAAAAAAAAAATATAATAAAAATAAAAGGAAGAAAAACTAAACCAAACAAAAGCGGAAAGCGGAACGTTTTCTTCCGCGTAGCTCTTACGCTGAAATACCATACCTTAACTAAAGCGCCAACGCTATGTCAAAATTTCTTCTTAAAAAAATAAATATAACTTCCCTGGTAATAACAATTCAGTTTGTATTGTATAAATTAAAATTTTATATAAACAAGTAAGAGCGCTATATTCGAATCTTACCCTTCACCATCATACCAGCGGGTCTTTAAGGTTTAAGAATTTTTTAAAAAATTTTGTATTTCCTAGAAGACCTCCTCAAAAGCTTTGAAATGATACCCATATTAATATTAAAAAAAAAATCGAAAATTTCAGAGGCCCTTGACTCGGAAAATATGGGGGAGCTGCAATTTTTTCTCTCGATGTTTTTTTCTTATTTTTTTATTCTCTATCTTCCCGCACATTTCTTTTTTTATTGGAGTTACTTTATTGTTCCAAATGATATAGAAAAATTAGAGGTAGGCGTGGTGTTTTGCCTGCTGCTTTGAGGGGCATGGACCAATCTTGCTGATTTCTAAAGGCACCTTTTTCGACACTTTGTCTGATCGAGTGGAGTATTTAATTTGTTTCTAGCTGTTCTTGTATTTCGGTAAGCTTGATTTAAACACTAATACGGACGGACAGACGGACAGGCGGAGATCGTTCAATCGACTTCGCTATGCATAAGAAGACGGAAATGGATATTGTAAAAATTACAAACAGAATGGCAAAATTAGTTATATCTTTTTTTCAAAACAGAAGTGAATATTTGATTTTATATTCATTTTTAATTATTATTAAGCGCCTTGTCAAAATTGGATTTTTCAATTGCTAAGAGTTGCCGTTGCATTGCTGCTGCGTTATTTCGGTATGCTTCATACAAAATGTAACACACTGTTAAAATGGGATTTCCCAATTACTAAGCTTTGACGCCACGCTATTATGGTTTGCTTCATAAATTTTTTATGCGCATGAAAAATTATGACAGATAGATTGCGCTTCACGCGCCAATTTAGGTTTGGCTGTAAGCAAACAGTATTAAAGTTATGGAGCAGAGTAATAGTTGTTTGCAAATAAATTTGTTTTAAGTCAGAAATATTAAAACGTCTTGGCTACTTGATTAGCAGATACTTGTTCACTTGTGCACGCACTAAAATAATATTTATTTATCTCATTCACAACTTGTTTTTATTGTTGTGTACAAACACTTTTCATTAAGTATTAGCAAATGTACAAAAATTTCAAGACAATATCTTTGTACCACTAATAGTATTTTAGTTTCGTTAAGAATACTCACAAACTTCAAAATGTTACAAAGCATTAAATAAATATTTGCTTTGGTTTTGAAATCGCATTTGACTCAAAGAGGCTTACAATTTAACAGCACACACTCACAATATGTGCACAAACATTTAATTAAACCACTTTTAATATAACTAAAGTGACTTTAAAAGCAGCTACAACGACTGGCACCAATGTTGCCAGGCTTAGTTATATCATTAAAATAAATCCATCGATTTATTACCGAAACATTTGCAATTAAAAGTAGTAGTAGTAATACACTACCCTGCAAGAAATGAGTGAAGGAAACTTATACAAACACAATTATTTACATTCATATTTGTAATAATTTTATACTAAATCGGCGTTGCCGTTGTACGGCTTTTCGTTTTAAATTTGAATGATTTTTGTTGTAGTTTTTTCTAAGTTTTAACTTGTGTTTATACAAACTTGATTAGCAAAGTTTAAAATGCAGCTTATAAAATGTTTTGTAATTAAATCTGTTCCAAAAATCAGGCGAGATTTTTTTATAGAAAAAGACACTGGCAACGCTCGTGTACAAATGCTAACAAAACTTTTTTTAATTTTCCCATTAAGTGATGGGTATTTCCATCATCAGTGGTTGTTATTTGATGGTCACCGTTGTCTCATTTTTTGTTTTATGTTCTTAATAATTCTTGTTTAAAATTGAAAGTGTTCGATTATTATGGTGCAAAAGACAATACAATGTAACGGTATACAATATTTGGGGGCACCCTTTGAATTAAAATTTTGTTTTTTATACTTGTTGTTAAAGTGAACTTTGCAAAACAAAGTCTGTGGGAATTTTGGCCTTGAGGATATAAAGTATATAGGCCTATATACCTAAAAGTCACATATCTTATGGTACCCCCTTTAATGTTTAATTTTATATTTTAATACATGTGTTGATAGCAGACTTATTAGTGCATATTTTGTGAAAAATTCGAATGTCTGTCTATAATGGGTATACTTGAAAATTAAGTCTTTAAGAGGATACCCTTTTATTTTAAATTCGAATTAAACTTGAGTTTTGTTGCTTAATACTTGCTTCAGTGCAAACTTTTTTCAATTTCGAAAAAAAAATACATGTCGTTATAGCGGACTTAGTAGTGCATATTCTATGCGATACGAGTATTTGAGGGTCCGACACTTTTTAATTTTTAAATTTGGTTTATTTCGGGTAACCCTTTAAACTTAGTTTTATTTTTTATACTTGCTTTGATTTTAATTTAATTTCAATTTCGAAAAAAATATCTTTATATAGGGACACCCTTTAAATTTAAATATTTTTTTAAATTTGTTCTTAGATTATGGTGGGCATACACTCAGCATAAATTTCAAATGTCTGTCAGCTGCAGTTAAAAATAGTAGTCTTTATGCTTTAAAGTCACAACTTTTATGGAGGATCCTTTAATTAATAATTTAATATTTTTATATTTGTTGTTTTAATGTTTTAGAGTTATTATTTTTACATTATTAAATTATCTTCAATGCAGATAAGGTATTACACACTCTAAGTAAGTTTAAAGTTTCCGTCTGTAGCATTTTTACTAATACGGCCATATTTGTTTAAAAAAATATCTATGTGGGGCACCCTTTAATTCTTGAATGGATACATGTAAGTAGCCATAACAATACACCTTCTCTTAAAAATTTTAAATGTCAAGCTATTAAAGTTCAGAGAAAGATAGAGGCCTATGAGAGGCGGTCAGATATTTTGGCGTTATTAACAGGGTAATGTTTTGGCCATTCGAGTGCGATACCTTTTAACAAAAAGGCTGTTAGTGGTTGATATAAAAAAGAAATTCTAAAAAATAAAACATTTATAAAGGTTTTTTTTTAATTCTAAAAGTCTTGTTGAAGAGGCATTAAATCTTATTCAATAAATATTTAAGAAAAAAAATTTTTTTTTAAATAAATTTTTATTTCATTCTAATTTTACTCTAAAAAAAACAAAGAAGTAGCAAAAATTAATATCTTTTGGTTATTTCCTAAATAACCGAAAATTGTTTCTATTGAGTCTCCTTAAATGGAAAATATAAATTTTCAAATTTAATTTCATGCCTGTTACATGCGTGAAAGCATTTGTGTTTTAAATAATATTTAATAGTATTTTTTATGTTCCCTCCTACAATATTTCAATACTTACCGATAGTCCTCTTTGAGTTTATATTGAATCTTTTGAATTTTATTATCATCATATTTTTTATTGCCTTCAATGTCACTTGTTATCTTGTTTTGTTGCCTTAAACTGGTCTCTGGTGAATACCATTTGCAAAACAATTTTCTCTCTGAGGGTGTTATGATAGCATCACTTGAAATGGCTTCATAGATTTCCTTATCCAACCGAACTGGTAATGATGGGGGACCAATACTATCTCCTATTAAGGCCTAATTAAATTTAATATGGTTTTAGGATGAAAAGTAAACGAGAGAGAGAGAGAGAGAGAGAGAAAAAAAAATTAAAAAAAATTATTATTAGTATTTCAAAAAGCTGTTAATTAATGCAAATGGGATTTTTAATGTTTATTTTCTTTCATTGAAAATCTGATTGTAAAGCTGTTACAGATGTTTGTCTTAATAATTTTTGTAAAAATCACTGCAAATATTTTCTTAGCTTGGTTGCGTTTTTATAAAATGGTACTAAAAATAGTAGTTAATATGTAAAAGGTCTGTTCGTTATATTTTTCACAAAATCAATTAAAAAAAAACATTAGGGATATTTAAAAGAAAATAATTTTTAATAAAATAAATGAAATTAAATAAATTTAGTTAACTCAAGTAAATTAAATCTAAATATTAATTTCTTTAATTTTTTAGGAAAAGTAAAAATGTCTTTGTGAAAATATTGAAGAGTAGATTTTTTTCTGAGATAAACATGTTTTAGCGATACTTTAAGTTTTCTAAGTCCTCAACTATTTAAGACTTTAAAAGAGCCCTGAATGAAGGCTTTTTTTGTAAATGAATTCATTTTTTTGCGTTTATTATGTCCACGTTTCTCAGAATCTTCACTTTCGATTCAAGAACCGCAAGAACTTTATGTATGAGATATCGATTTAACGAAGTCCTTCTGCCCTTTGTACCTGTTCGCCACGAAATTGGCCGTGTGAATCCCTTAGATGACCTGCAGAAATTTAAAACAATTTAATCTTTCAAAAATACTTTCTGGTTGGTTGCTCTTGGAATTTAGCTACATCGAAGTTCTTTAATAGTTTTTATAAGGTTCTTCTGCCTATAGTTAGTGGAGGCACAGGTAAATTTAGGTATTAAATTTGGAGATTAAGCTGGAGTCACACATCTTTGAAAAGTGAGTGAAAAATTAAAATTTCTAAAAATTTTTATTTATTTTGAAAAATTCTAGCAATAGCTCGTGCCAAGCTTTAAAAAACCTTGTTAAACATACGGATTATCCTTCATTATTTGGGAGATATTTGGCTTTAAAAATTAAAAATGTTAATTTTTGTTCCAACTTTGTCAATCATTTGGCTTCTAGAGGATTCAAAATCCTTTTCAATTTTGCATCATTTTATTTTCATTTTCGAGCTTACAGTAGGTTTTTTAATGTTTATAAAAAGTGTCATTTCTTGCCAAACAATTGAATTTCCTCCTGTAGATTAATAATAGTAAATGCAGCAAAAACAAAAAAAGTCTGTAAAATCCCATTTTTGGAAATTTCTTAAAATTTTCTGGGAATTGTGGGATTTTCATCAGTTGATCGTCATATGTTTTTCAATTTATCCATTAACTATATAAAATTTAAGAAAACTACATAACATTGATAATAAAGCAATAAAAAATAAAATTAAAAAAAAATATTTTTCCCCGCTTTTGCAAAAGGTATTTAAAAAATAAAGAATGTAACTAAATTCCAAGGCGAATTTATTTTACCAGGTGGCATCGCTGCGGTAGCTGACAATTTTTTGTTTAAATTTGTAATGTGTAAAATAGCTGTCAAAAGTGAATCATTTTATATCACAAAATTTCTTTTTTTATTATTTTTTAAAAAAGAATTTTAAGAAGAGTTTTAAATCAATTTAAAAAAAAAGGAATCTTAGTAAAAACGTTATTGAAAAGGGTAAGACAAAAGTGTAGTAATTATTTATGTTCTAAAGTTTATCATACACTTAAGTGCCTGTTTTTCTTTTTATTGTTGTAGCCGCGCTGCCACCTTATGTGAATTCGCCTTGCTAAATTCAAATATTATATGAATTTTGGAGAGCCCTGCTTGCTTTTTATTTTCTGAATTATGAAGGTTTTTCCTTTCTGTTTGCTAATCTTACCATAAAGAAAACACTTTTTGAATGCTGGGCACATGTTTCAATTTCATCTAAATAATCCTGCAGGATGAAGGGATCTCTTTCGACTTCGGTTATATCCAGACTGCCAGTACCAAAATGCATATCAACAATTTCAATTTCAATTTGACGGTCATCGTATAAAGATTGCAATTCGGGACCAACCAACTCCAACAACATGCGGCGTTCTTGATAAAATTCTAGTCAAAGAAAAAGCAAAAATAAGAAAATAAAATGTGAGTTTTAAAATTCGTTTAGGTGGATTAATTAAAATGTCATACCTTGTTTTAAACTGGAGACATAAACTTTTATTAAAAGCGGTTTGGGTAGACGTGTATTGTGGCTGGTGACACCCTTGAGGGCATTTAAAATGCCTTCATCAATGGGCACCGCCATATTTCTTGTTTATTTTATTTATTCCTTTAATTTAATGATTTTAATTTTTTTATTTTTTATGTTGCGAAAGGAGTCTAAAGTGACTTCTTAAAATTTTAATATTAATTTGTTGTAATTTTTCTATTTGTTTTCTTTTTTTTATGGATTTATTTAATTTGATTATTTTTTGTTTTAATTAATTTTTATTTGGTAATTTGCATTTTTTTATGTTAAATGGCGGTTGTGCTTCAAGATGTATTTACGTAAGTTTGTGTATGTGAGAGTTATCAAAAAGGTGACTTGACAGTTTAATAAAAGATCCTTTTTTTTCTTCACACTTAATTGTTGGACCTATGGATTGATTGTAAATATAAAAACGTTTATTTCATTATGAAATCTCCTCACGTTTTATCTAAAAACAAATTTGCTTTCATTTCATTCTATTCATTGTTTTTTTTTTCTTTCTTTCTTTTTCTCTTTGTTTGTTATTGTGGATGTTGCTGAATTTTCTTTCATTTATTATTTTGTGTGACAGTTATTGTTGTTCTTCCATTGTTGTGCTTACAATCATTTACAAGGATGGGGTTTTCTAATTCATTTGACTTTTATGGAAGTTCTGAAAATAAATAAAAAAGAAAAGCAATAAAATGTTAAGTTGGCTGTTTAGACACTGTAAAAAGGATTATTTATTTATAAGTTGGTGAATTTGTAAAAAGCTTTTAAATTTTATATAAAATAAAATCCCATATTTTCTCAATTACGAAGAAGTTCACAATAATCTGTCAACGGCAAAGAAGACATAATTAATAGTAAATCTAAAATTTTAAAATTAATTACTAATCGAAGTATCACTAAAATTTTGACCTTTCTTTTTTAATTTATTTAAGTGTTTGTTTATTTACAATGTGCTCAACTTTAAAATAGATGACGGATGCAGCCATCGAAAAACACTGATAGAGTCTGATTATTCCTATTTTCTCAAAAAATTAACATATAGAATTTCTTATATTTCTCAGAGCTCCAAAAAATTATTAAAAGGATAAAAATTATACTTAAACTTGGTCCTTAAATTCTTTGAGTTCCTTCGAGCGCTTTAAATACCTTCGTAAGGGCAAGAAGCACTTGAATTCTTTCAAATATTTATTTAAAGCATATTACACTTTGCTTCTTAAATCATATGGCCACTATAATTTTTTTGTAAAAAGTTTTTTTCCTTACGAGGGTAGTCTAAAAAGTCTTTTCAAATAATAAAGTAAACAAATTCTGTCTGTCACAGCTCTTTATCACTGAAGAGAAATTTTCACAAAAGTTGAATTAAAATAGTCGCTATCTTTTGTTATAGGGTGTGCCAAAAATGGCATAATATTCCCAAAAAATAGTATTTTTTGAAATGTGATAGTCATATTGGCACAGTTTATATAAAATTATATCCGCTATAGCAAAAAAGTAAAAACCTTTGCATAAAAGGTTATTGCAATAGTGACAAGATTTTCGCGTAGGTGGTATTGTTTTTATACCTGCTATAAAAACAAAACAACAAATTGAAAACAAAATTAAAGGGCATTTCCATAAAAGCTATTATTGTGACAAATATGGCCTTACTTTTTCAATTATTAATTTTAAATCTTAAATTTCGAACAACAAATAGGAAAGAGATAAAGTTTAAAATTAAAAACTGGCGCACGCATTATATTCTTCGTTCGTTAGAAAAACTCGCGCTAAAATAATTTTGAATTTTTTTATCACCCTGAGAGACTACAAAATAATCAAAAACAAATAGTCTTTATCAACAGTATTTAAAAGTTCCTTTTCCAGACAATACAAAAAAAGGTTTTTCTGTTCGTTCATTAATTTAAATTAAAAAATTGCTGCATTACATACTGCTCGTTGTTACCACTGAAAAGTTTCTAAGAGTGGCACAAATGAGTCGTTTAAGAAAATAAAGGTAAATGTGCGCTCAGATTATTCAAATATTTGATGAATAAGCGTAACCACTATTTTAAAAATTTTTTATTAAATCTTAATGTGACGAACCAATGACGTTTCAAAGTCACCCATTTTCATAGTTATAACGGTATTAAATAGTTGTCAACACATTTTATTTTTATAGATTGCAAACTTTTAACACTGTTTACAGATCTCTACAATAAAAATTTAAAAACATATTTTTATAAATTTGAATTTAAAAAAAAATAAAAATGATTCGCGGACGAAGTCGTGGGCACTGCTAGAAATATAATACATGTAACATCTTACTTTTTGTTTTGAGCAAGATTTTATATTTTAAAATAAGTATTTAAAAAAGAAAAAATTTTTTTTTTTCACAATTTAGTGTTACGTCTTTTTGATCAAATATTTGACTAATCTGACCGTATCTTAGTTAATGCAGAAAAGCTATTTTGTCAGTTAGTCTGGTCTAAGCCATTATAATTGATTATAGCCGAATCACTTTTGAACTTAGATATTCTTAATCGATTGTGCCGTAATTCGTTAAAGTTTATCCGCAATCCAGATCATAAAGTAGCCCTCTGATGGCGATATGAAAATAAGTTTTCATATTTTGTTTCATAATAATTATAATTTTTGTCTCTTTGGCCATCGAAACATATTTGTGCTACAGTATGTTAATCATTAACATGACCTCTCCTTTTAATATCCCATGTCAGATGGTCTCTAGCAAATTGTAATCGATTTTCTTTGGGTCTATTATTGAGCGATGGTTTTTTTCTTCACATTTATTTTTCATTTCAGATATTCGTAGCTGGCTATGGCATTTTTGCCGTGTTTATGTTGTAAGGACACCAACTTGTGATTTCATTTTTGATATTAAAGGAGAAGAAGTTGGACTTAATTCTTAAGTATTTTCTTATAACTTTTTTTAATTTTTCTCCAATCAGAATTTGATTTTTGAAATATTTAAAACGCAAATCAGTTCTAAGCATTTAAACAAAAAATTTAAAATAAAATCGTATTTTGTAAAAAAAACTTTTAAATATTTTTGCATTAAACTTTTTTGTTGTTATTTTATTTTTGTAAACTTAGGAAAATTCCCGTTTCGATGGTAGCAAAATTTCAGTACAAAACTAAAAAAAAAACAGAAATTTAAGTGGTTTGGACTTTTAAGAACCACCCTCCTTTTAAAACCAAAACGTCACTTATATTGTGGATTCGATTTAACAGGTTTTAATTACAATGTTCTCATTTTATTCAACTTTGTCATTCGAATATAAAATGTGACGATATCACGATATCCAGTGCCGGCAGTAACCTTAAATTTTTAATCTGTTGTTGTTTAAACATTAATTAAAGGGCATTAAAGAGGTAATAAAATGTAAAAGTGTGGTGTAACAACCATTAACAAAATCTTTAAATAAATAATGATTCACAAATTGTATCATAAATCTTGTCTTTTGAGAGCATCATCTGTAAAAGCAAAGTTAACATCACATTAATTCCTTATAATCTTGTTTTTTAATTTTATTTATTTATTTTTTTTTTTGTTTAACTGTGTTGATGCTTTTCTCTTTCTAAGTTTTATAAAATTATCTAAATAAGTGTCATGTAGTGGTTTTCTGTTATGGAACATAAAATTTTTGTTTGCTTTTTAGGGTTTAGAGCCCATTTCATTGCCAACAACAGAATTATTGTGGCCATTAGAACACAACCATTCAGGTCAACCTGAAAAGCATTCGAAAAATACCATTTTTTTTATTAAAAAAAAAAGGTTACAGAAATATAATTAATGATTAAAATGAAAACAAATGTGACAGAAAATTGGACAAAAAAAATTTTTTTTTTTATGTTTAAATTAAAAGTGGGGGAACATTTAAATTCACAAACACACACACACACATGTTAATAAAAAATGTGGAAGAGATGTATTTGTTGTTCGCAACTCATAAATCAGCTGCATGCGGCCAATGAAAATAAGACGAAACAAAACCGAATGAAAATGTTATCATTTTTTAAAGTGGCAGTGAGTCGTGAAACCTTCAAAAACGGAAATTCCAAAATACTGTGGCTGTCCTTAAGAGATTATAGTTTAAAGTGACACATTATTTTTCTTTTTTCTAGCATGAAATATCAAAAAGGGTCTTTCCAAATATTTTGCTATTTTATTTTTTATTTAAAAGAATAAAATTGTTCATTGCTCTTAAAATATAAAAAAAAAATTTTGAAGAACTTTAATCTTTTGAACTTTAAACTTTTGAAGTTATTGAAATTTACTCACATCCTGCAAAGTCTGTGCTGAGGAATACGTAAGCGCGGTGGATAAAAATCCGCCTATTGCAAGTTAAACTCACACATCATGTAGGAGCCGTCTTTTATTTTTTTTTTATACTTTAAAAAATGTAAAAAGTCTGCCTTTTATCAGATTAACGTTACTATCCAGACACCTCTCATTTAATTTTTTACAATTTTTTGTACATGTTCTCATAGCAGACATACTAAATTACAGAAGTCTGCCTAAAAAGTTTTTAAAAATATAATCGTAATTACAGCCTCTACGAAAACACCCTTTTATTTTTAATTTTATAATTCTAATTAGTTTTATAGTGGACATATTTGCTAATTGTCTGAATAAATTCCAAATATCTGCCTGCTAACTTTAAAAAACTAAATTCATCTATGTTGAAGTCACGTCAACATAGGAACTCCCTTTATTTTTTAATTTAATTTTAATTATTTTGTACTTGTACTTCTAGTGGATACACAAATATTTAAAGCGATAGCCCATTGAGGCTCTAAGGCAGGCCAATGTATTTAAGGGTAACCTCACTATTGGGACACCCTTTAATTTAAAAGATAATTTCTTTTACTTGTTACTATAGGGCAAATAATTTCACTGATACTAAAATTTTGAGGTGTTTGGCTATCACGGTTGAAAAAATACTAATTTTTTTGTGAACATCACGGCACTTTGGGAACTCCTTTAAATTTTAGGAATTGATATAGAGGACTGTGACAGATGGATGGCGAAAACAAGAGGGTTACGTTTTTAGCCTTAAGGTACGGAACCCTTAAATAAAATTTTTTTTTGTTCAATATGCCAAAATTTAACTGAAGAGGATGTTGTTCAGGTGCATGGCAAAATTAATTTCTTATGAAAACTGACATAACACAATCACAATTGAATAAATTTGTAATAATATTAATTAAAAGTTAAAACAATCGTAAAATTAAAGCGAGTTAAAAAAGAAAATAATAAAAAAAAGTAATAAAACTGTTGTCGGCATTTAGTTTGCATAAATTATGAAAATGAAAGATTTTCCTGCAATTACGAATCTAGAAAATCATTAAAATTCAACATTTATAAAATAAGTAAGAAATCTATATTTAGCCGTACTGATTCTTACATATCCTTCATTAGAGGAGTTGTATCATTATTTTCTTTTAAAATTTATTTCAGTTTTTCTAAACATTTGGTTCTTAATCAAACTAAAAATTTTTTGATTGTTAGTACAAATGTGATATTTTAATGACACATGGACCGTTTAAGAATTTTTCTTCTGAAATTTCAATGAAATTTTCCATAATACATAAAATGCTCCAATTTTAGACTTAAAGTTAATAAAAAATATTGAACACTTGTCGTTAATAAACCGTTTTTAAAAATTTGTATTAAAAAACACACAAAGTACGTTTCTGTACTCAATTATGGGATCATGCGGGATTCCAATTTGACCGAAAATTGTTTACGTACCACAAGTTTGAGTAGAAGAGAGAGCTTTTAAGGGAATAAAATTCTTCTTCTTCTTCTCCTTTTTTTTTTTTTGCACGAAACAGCCCAGACTTTTTCTTAGGGTGAAAAGTAAATATTAGCAAATACAAAAAACTCTATAGTCAGTCACAGGTTAACAACTCTTTACTCGCAAAAAAATCGAATCGTGTTATATCTTATTTAAATTTGTTTTAATGAAAACTAATTTCAATAACTTTGTTTTCTTTAGATCATCCCACAATAAATATCTCCTATTAATTTAGATGTTTAGAGTTGTCAATGTATGACCGACGAGATGCTTCATGCAAATGTCTTCCAAAAATGTTATTTACAAGTTTAATACCCAAGAAAAAAAAAAAATTAAAATAAATTTAAGAATACACAAAATATTTGTATTTTTATGTTTACTATGAACAGTCGCATGTTTACTATGGTTACATCTTGTTTTAGGATAGAAGTTTGGTGTTTTGTGTTCCCGTTTTTTTTTTTTTTTGTCTTTAAACAAGAATAATTTATTTTACTTTCATTTTGACAAACTTTACCCAAGAAGTACCGGGAAGGGAGCTATGATAACAGTTCAGTAGCTAATCTATACTTTAAGCAATTTAACTTTCTTACCTGGCAACTTCTATTATCATTTAACACATTATGCCTTTAAAAACGAATTTTCAATTAACCCGAAAACCAAATATGGTTTTCTCTCAAAATATTTTTACATCAAAGATATTATTTTTTCTGGTTACTGCAAAATGCACAAACAAGAAACGTAATAAATATATCGTGTTGATTATCCCGGCTGGATAATTAAAATCATCGATATTGACTATTTAGCCTGATAGCACTTTTCAATGCCTATTTCGCTACCGCTTACTTTGTGCTTTAGGAAACTTGACACCTACATTTTAAATAAGCTAAAGATTTTTGTCCAAATAATAAAATAAAGACAAAAATTTTAAAAAAATAATCAACATTGATTTTATTTTTCTGTATCCACTGTAAACGGCGTGATATTTTATTATTTTTTTTTTTTTTTTCAACATCTTTTAACTTTTATATAAAGAGTCGATTTAGCAATATCCGTAATCGGGCTTAAATCCATTTTTCCATGGTATCAGAGGAGATACAGAAAATTTATGACCATCAAAGTTTTGAAAGATGTGCTACTAAATTTAGCATTTTCGGTCCAAAAAAGGGCTTTAATTTTGCTTAGGGTTTTCAGATTTAGTTGTACTTTTTTTTTTATTAATTATTGTTGTATTTTGCTTTGCTGTACTGAAAACCGAAATTTTAGAAAAAAAAAACTATAAATTACCAAGTAATTGAAATATGACTAAGCCATCTAAATTTTACTAAAATATTACATTTCCTTCAACATTTCACTAAAAATATTAAATGGTTTTCATTAAGAATTTAAAACCTAGCAAAAAAAAACCTCTAGAGTTACACAAACTAATAATAAAACTTTTTTTTGTGAAGGTCATATAAAATAGCAAAAAGCCGATTGTTTATCACTCTTACTTGTTTTTTTCTTATTAATATGACAATCTCTTTGCGCCGAGCACAACTTTAAAATTAGAAAATGAGTGCAGTGAATCACATTTTATAATATTTAAGCGTTAGTAATAAAGAACCTTATTGACCCGCTTTAAAAAAACATAAAATTTCCATTTGGTACTTTTCAGTTCCATTTTGAAAATTAAAATTGTGTTAGAAAGTTAAAAAATAACTATCGATAACAACCTGCATAGAATAAACATCTAATAATCGAGACATTTATAAAGTGTTTTTGTGTAACGCGTCATTTATATATAAAAGTTATTAAATTGCTCACTTATAATTAAGTGCGAGTTAATAAAATGAAAGTTATGAAAGCTTTTCGATTCGGTGAAGTCGACACATCAGGTATTTTTTAAGACCGATAAAATTTATGAAAATACTGACTGTGAAATAAAGTGTGATACTGCTCTTATAAGAAGCATGAAATTCTTCAGATTGACGCTCTTAAAAATCAACAATCAGCTCGTACAACTTATAGATGACTTCGCGATTTTTATAACCCACAGAATCGTCCATCTAAGCAAATCATCTGTAGCATTGTGGACAGATTTCATACCACTCATTCTCTAAATGATAAAGGGTCATCCAAAAAACGCGCCTACATGTTTCTTTGAAATAAAACACAAACTATTTGCAATTTTTTCAAGCTGTTTTTTTTATTAAAAGTATGATCCATTACAATTATAAGTGGAATAGAATATCAATGAAATGTCCACCATGACTGCGTCTGTAGTCATCAATCCGAATATCGAAATTTTAAATGACTTTCCGATATGTTGTTGGTGTTATTTCTCGAATTGCAACTTGAATGTTGTTCTTTCGATCATTAATAGTTTGTGGCTTGTTAGCATACACTCGACTTTTCAAAAAACCCCAACAAAAAAAATCTAATGGTGTTAGATCACATGACCTTGGAGGTCAATTGAAGTCTGCATTTCGTGAAATTACACGTTGAGGAAATCTTGATCGCAAAAGCGTAATGTTTTCTCGAGTTGTGTGACATGTAGCATCGTCTTGCTGGAAATAGACGTCAGACACATCAATATGATTCAACTGTGTCCATAAAAAGTCTCTCAACTTTGATTGGTATCGCTCAGCATTCACAGTAACAGCATTTCCAGCATCATCTTCGAAAGAAAATGGCCCAATGATTCCATTTGCCCAAAATGCACACCAAACAGTAACTTTTTGTGGGTGTAGAGATTTTTCATGAATAACACGAGGATTTTCATCACCCCAGATACGACAATTTTGCTTATTGACGAATCCATCCATTCGAAAATGAGCTTCGTCACTAAACAAAATTTTGCTGGAAAACAATGGATCTGTTGTTTGTTGTTCAATAATCCAACTAGCGTTGTTACAATGTGTACCTCTCCATGGTTAAAACTGTACTACCTTCTAATAAAATAAAATAGCTTATGTCATTTGAAAAGATGTCACGTGTAAAAATTATATAGTGCTGACATCTGGGCGTCACATTTGGATGACCCTTTACAATAACACCAACACTTCGAAGAAATATGGAGAGAATATGATGGCCGTTAATGAAAGTTTTAAAGAAAATTTAATTTTTCAATTCGATATCGATTGCATAAATTGCGGGCTCTGTCTATTCCCTTCACGAAAAATTTTGATCAGTAGAAAACCGATGCTATGATTTATCGCAAAATTGTATTTAGAGATGTGGTTCATTTTTGGCCATTAACAGGTTTGTTAATGATCACAATGTCGACCTCGGTGTCAAACTAATACACAACACTCCCTACAGGTTCTTCTGTTACATCCAGATAAACCTTTTTGTACAGTTTATACAATGACGACGTCATTGGACTTATCTCTTCAAAAATTAAGCCGGAGATTGTTTGACGGTCAAAGAGAGTCACTATCACACCATGATGAACGATTTTCTGTTTAAAAATTAAATTAACATTGGCCAAGGTGATATGTAATTTTAATAAGATGACACTAAGTGCTGTACGGCGACTGGGTCCATTGAATTATGGAAATCAAAATTTGACAATTACTTGACTAAGAGAAATGGACCTGTCAATTGGCCTCTGAAGTCGGGCGAGTTGCCACTATGCGATTATAGCCTATAAGGCCAAGGAAATTCACTGTTTTATGTTGATAAACCAGCAACATTTAACAACTTTAAGGCCCACACTATTTGTGTTATTCGTGACATACGTACAGCGGTGTTCAAAGAAGTAACACAAGTCGCGGGGCCATGTGCCCGATGTAATTTTTAAATATTTATTCCCTGTATTGATCTATAAAATTTATTATTTTTTTATTTATAAAACCTTGTCTCTTTTGTCGTCAATTATTTTTGTGAATAAAGCAAATTTTTGCGACATTTTAATGTTTTAAATTTGAATTGAATTATTCATAACTGATGTCACAATATTTTAATTGTTGCAATTTTTTACACTCCATTTTGCACAGTAAATGAAACATTTTTTGTTATAAAATTTATGAATGTTAAAAAGTTTTGGAAGGTATCGCAACACATGTGTGGCTGTGCAAATATCTGCTTATTTTTGCACCCACATTCATTTGGGTAAAAATTTGTTTTATTTATTTTTAACTTATGTTCAGTTTGACCATTTAACTTTGCATGTGGATTTTTTCTAAAGGTGTTTGGGTGTGTGTGTTATAAAAATAAAAATGTAAATTCAAACAAGCGAGAAATGAGTTTGGATATTTCTTAAAGGTTTTCAAAATTAACTCAGGATTTGAATTACAAAGAAAACATATTTTGAAATATTTTCTTCAACTGCCAATTGGTTTGGGAAAGCGTCTAATTGTTAAATCACACGATTTACAGAACAAGTTCTGATGACCGAAATGAAAGAATTTATAATCGTACAAGGTCGGGTGAACTGTATGAAGCATTAATATCGGCAAATTATATTCCAAGGCTTAATGAAGGCGAAAAAGAATTGAAGAAAAATAAGGGCTAACAATGGTTGGAATCAAAAATTTGGAAAAGGTACTCCAGAACTCCAAAGTAGCAGTGAGATGTAAAATCCGATACTTAGATACAGTCGAAGGATCCTTTATAGCAGGATATGACATTTAAAGATATCATGTGGCTGAGATCTAAGCAGAGAAAAAAATGTTTTACCGGAGAACTCGGCGAATGGACTTCCTGGATCAGAAACCTGTTTGAAAGACCTGTTGATAGACTGTTGAGTCGATTACTTTCAGGGTGGATTAGAGGCAAACCCACAGATACGATGATAAAACAAGATTACCGGTACGATATCGGAACTTTTAAAGCCGTAGTTGATCGGAGAGAATTGTAAAAATGCTGCAGACCCCAGAAACACAAATAGGAACGTTGATGGCTACGCTGACAGGGCACTTGTAGAGAAGTCGTGTTGTGATGTTGATGTAATAAACTCCTTTATCCGAGTTTCGGGATGGTTTGAAACCCTCATCCCTCCTCCAACCTTCAGACATCAACATTAGGATGTAAGCGAGTCGGTCTTACCTCAACTAACCGTTCGAACTAGAGAACGTTTTTTTTGCACATAAAATTTGCATGCACAGCTTTTAGCAAAAATGTGCATAAAATATATATTTTTGTTAAGTTCAAAATACACAGTTCATAAATGTTACTTGGAAAATATTGGCATGAAATTTAAGGGATTTATTTCATTTCAGCTTTTTTTTTTTGTTTTTTTTGTTTGTTACTGGCAACCGAATAAACTGTGTGTAGTGGCGCATAGTGGCGTGTAAATATATTTCAATGTAAATTCAGTTTTATTGATTTATTTATAATTTTTAACAGTTTTTGTTGTTGATTGAACCATTAAACAAAAAAGGTGGAAAACAAGAAGATTTCTTTATGCAAGCACATGCGAGTGCTTGAGCATATTGAAATGAGGTTGTATGTGAACGAGTGTGTGCATCGTAATATTACCAATTGAACAGAAACCAGCTGCTACTACTCTTGTGCTCTTTGGCCATAAAATATGTAGATTTTAATTGAATTGAACAAATGAATATGGAAATTGTTTGTGGCTATGAATTCTTCTATAACATCATTTTTTAATTGGATATAATTACAATTTGCTGGTACTGCCACAGGAACTGGCAGTGATATGGCATGATTTTATTTTCTTAGTTTTTGCAATTATGTTTTCTGATGAAAGTGAGATTATTTGTGATTTAAAATTGAATATTCCAATAATTTTTATGAATTATTAACTATTTAAATATAATTAAAAAAACGTACAAACAAACAAATTGTTTTTATGAAAGAATTTATGTGCTTGAAAATGTGTAGATTTCTTTGCCATTTAGATTTAATATCTTTAGAATTGTTTGAATTTATTTTATACACATTTAAGGTTAATTGTTTTTAGAAAATGTCAGCTTTTTACTGAACAATCACCAGTGTGATTGAAACAATAATCTTTCAAAGGTTTTAATTTATGCCCACTAAATTTAATTTCAGATCCAATTACTGAGTTTATTAATATAAATATCAAAATAGTAGAGAAAAATAAATATGTTATTGAAAACAATAATTACTCTTGCTTAGAATAAGGGATTTACACTTAAAAAATTTTTTATTTGTTTCGAAATAATTCTTTTTAATTCTTGACTGATAACATTATTTGTTTCATTAGAAATTCGTTGTTTTGTTTTGAGTTAAATATTATTCAATTGTAAATTATTTTAACGTGGCGAAATAATATACGGTAGGAGCGATGGCGAATTCATGGCCCAACTGTGAATATAAAAATTTATTATTTGAAAATATTTTGTGTACAGTGACTTTAATTGTGCTTGATTCATTTAAATATTAATTTATTAAATTTTTATTATTATTATTATTGTTATTATTATAAAACTATAAAAGGAAACGCATTACTGCAGAGAAAGCATATCAGTGGATTTTACACAAATTTTGTATTTAAGACGCAAGACGCATAAAATGCCAAATTGGTTAAATAAAAATCAAGACAGCAAAAACACAATAAAACTCAAAAAAGTTTTATACAAAAACACAGTCACCATTTCACTTAGTAGTTTCTTTTGGTAATAAATATTTCATGAGGATAATAAAAAGTATTTATATTCATAGTAATTAAGCACAATTAAATAAAATAACCATATAAAATATTTTATTTGTTTTTTAATTAAATATGCATTTATTTAAGTTAATTTAAAATTAAAAAAATTACTATCTAAAAACAAAATAAATTGTTAATGGAAACGAATCCTTTTTTCTGTGTAACAAAACCAGAAGAAAACTTAAATTAAAACAATACTATAGTCGGCTATGCCGAATCTTATATATCCTTGATTATCTATGAAAATCTAGTTTAGTGAAGTAACTCCAACAAAATAAAAAATTTTGGGGTGACAAAGAAATTAAAAATAAAAAAAAAGCTTTAAGTACAACTTATATATAATTTTAAATAAAAATTTCCTCCGCTCTTAAGGGGTTAAACATTTTTTAAAAATCAATATTTTCTTGAAAATCTCTTTAAAAGCTTTTAAATGATACCCATATTGATATTTAAAAAAATTGAAAATTTCAGAGGCCCTCAACTTGAAAAATTTGGTCAAGCGCTAATTTTTCCACTTCAAAATTTTTTTCTTATTTTTTACTTCTTTATCCTCCCATATATTTGTTTTTTTGATTGGAATTGGTTCATTGTTCCAAAAGATATAACAAAATTAGAGGAAAGCATGGTATTTTGCCCACTGCTTCGAAGAACATGAACACATAATGCTGATTTTCAATAGCACCTCTATTTCTGATCGATTAGCGGATTTAAAATTTCTCCAGCTAATCCAGTGCCTCGTCAAACTTGATTTCAACATTAACATGGACAGACAGACGTACATCGCTCAATCGACTTCGCTATGCAAAAGAGGTCCGAATAGATATATTTTATGGGATCGGAAAAGGATATTAAAGAAATTACAAACGGGATAACTAAATTAGTTGTACCCTTTTTTCACTTTTTGTAGTGAACGGCTTACAAATTTATTCATTAAAGCAA
Organism: Cistogaster globosa; assembly: GCA_937654795.1. Classification (NCBI taxonomy): domain Eukaryota; kingdom Metazoa; phylum Arthropoda; class Insecta; order Diptera; family Tachinidae; genus Cistogaster; species Cistogaster globosa. The sequence continues at coordinate 78,057,512 of OW569407.1, forward strand.
TTAAAACAATAATTAAACTTAAAATTAACATCAAACAAATATTTGCTAACTTTATAAATGTTCAAAATATTTTAAGTGTGTTTTAAGAAGTAAATCTGAAAATTGTTCTAGTCTTCTATTTATAAGTCCTACGCAGTTAAAGGTCATAAATGTTTTCTACAAGCTTATTTGATTTCTAGCTTGACTTGGATAATTGTCTGTTATAAGTACTCGGTGCAAAAGTTTATGATGCGAAATGGGTAAGCTTGAGGTAGCTAAAATATGTTCGCAAAAAGCTGTAAGGAATGCATCCACCTCACTTTTAGTTACGTTATCAAGGCTAAAGGATTGTTATCTTTTATCTTATTCACGCCATACTACGCACTGCAGATGAATAAATATTCATTTCGAATTACTGTTCAAGAAATAACTTTTAACTAATTAGCCAAGTATCTGTTGCACTCACACTCGAAGAATTTTATATCAAATAAAGGGGCATCCTATTATTTAAAATTTTATATTTTTATTACTTATTAATGGCAATTTAAACTGTTACCCTATTATCTGGTGAAAGATAAGAAAACACATGTCAATACCAGGTTTCTATGAGGACACTTTTTAAATTAAGGACAGAGTACTACAGTATTGTTCGAAACTTGAGAAACTTTTCCCCAGTAAACACTCATGGTCATATAAGTTCTCTTTAAATAGCTTAATGAAAAATACATATAGTCTACATACTAATAATAACAACAAAAAATACATTTTATGTCTTTGGAAGAAATTATAAAAAAAAAAAAATTAACTTAAAAATTCGCTGTTCGAAACCTAAGCAACATTTACATTGTTGCATTTGTTGCGAAATATTAACTAAAACAACAACAAACATTTTTAATAAAAATTTTAGTCCCGTTATGATTGCTGTTAAAAAAAAATAATTTTGGTCGATTTTATGAAGCGAACACGTTATAGATCAGCTTTTAAGCTAAAGATTATTGAACTTTTTAATAACGGTAAATCCCAAATTTCTATAGCAAACCAATTGAATATTAATAAATCAATAGTTCCCCGACTTATAAAAAAGTATAAAGCTACTGGGAAAGTAGAGGAAGCCAACAGCGGTGGGCGACCTCAAAAAACTTCTGAGCGAACAGACCATAAAATTTTCCGTCCAGTTAAAAAAATCCATTTATTTCGTCGAAAGACATAGTGAAGGAGCCTGAACTTCAGATAAGTTCTTCCACAGTAAGAAAACGTTTATTGGAACAAAACTTAAGGAGCTTCATGCCATCTAAGAAGCCTTTGCTGACTAAGAAGCATTTAAAAAAGAGGTTTGTTTGATTGATTGCAACGTAGTCTCTGATTTTCTCAGCTTTTTGTTTGTTTTAGGGTGGATTTTGCTAGAGCACATATGGATTGGACTATATTCAAATGGAGAACTGTTTTGTTTCATGATGAATCTAAATTTAACTTACTAAATTCAGATGGAGTTTGCTACGTGAGAAGACCAAAAGGAAAGCGGCTACATCCTCGGTACTCAAAAGCCACAATAAAGCATGGGAGTGGGAATGTTATGGTTTGGACTTGTTTTTCAGACAGTGGTGTTGGTCCCTTTGTAGAAATTCAAACAAAAATGAACCGTTTTGTTTACAGAGACATTTTAGTAACTCACATGCTTAACTATGTTGAGTAGGAAATGCCACTTCGATGGTTGTTTCAACATGACAATGACCAAAAACACTCATCGAATTTAGTCAAGGATTGGTTATCAGCTAATGGGGTTCAAGTTTTGGATTGGCCACCTCAATCGCCAGACTTGAATCCCATAGAGAACCTCTTTGGAATTTTAAAACGGAAAGTTGGCACTCGACGCTTTAAAAATAAACAGGAGTTGATGAACTGTCTAAAATCAGAGTGGGAAGCTATACTAACATCTATTCTATCGAATCTTATTGAATCTATGCTCAAAAGATGCGCTAAGGTTGTAAGAAACAAAGGATATCATACCAATTATTAAAAGTTGCTTAGATTTTGAACAGCAAATTTTTAAATTAATTTTGTTTTTATTTTATTATAACTTCCAAAGAAATGGAATTTAATTTTTGTTGTTATTTTTAGGTTATAGACACATTGTGTAGTAGCAAATAAAAAAAATATTTTCTATAAATTAATTTAAAGGAAATATATGAGTTTATTATTACTTAGTGGGAAAAAGTTGCTTAGGTTTCGAAAAATACTGTATATAATCTGTGTAAATTTCAAGTGTCTACCTATAATGCTTTAAAATAAACGGCAATATAAGTAAAAACAGTCACAAACTGTAAATTTCCTTATTTGAAAAAACAAAATATAAGAAATAACCACTGCTTAATATTGTACCATTAAGACGCTGTTAAAACAAACTTTAGTTTTTGTCAACACACTGTATTACTCTAAATTACTTGATTCACCTCTTACACTGCTGTTTCGAAGATATTAAAAAATTTTATTTTACTAGAAAATTTTTTTGTATTCTAAAGATGAAGACATGGCATTCAAATTTAAACGGTTTTGGCCATATGGCCGCTGTAGCTGTTCTTGTCAAAGCGCTTTCTATACGTACAGTTTTGGGGCTACTTTTTCGCGCGTTGCTGACGACTTGTGTAGGCTTCCAAGGCATCAACTCTTCCTGGCTTATTAGCATCAGTGACGTAACGTTAAATCGCACGGCAACTCTTTAATCTTGCAGACGCCTTAAAAATACCGCGGCTCTTCAAAACACTTATTTTTCTGTTTACTCAAGACTGCTTCAACTTGGGATCTTATTTGTTTTTTTATTATGACAAATTTCAAATTTTATTGAATAACACTCAGATTATGGTAACAGCCCATAACAATTTATAAAAAAACTCAGAAAATGCCTTAATACACTTTGAATAAAACTACTCAATATTAATTAAATTGTTTTCTATGTCAATAATACAAATGCCTTAAAAATAATCCATTTGTATTTCAAATTAATTCATATTGTAATACCTGATAATTATGTATCGACATAAAATTTTATGCTTAATTAAGTGGAGAATAAAAACTTTTCTAAGCTTTATTTTTGCATTTTACTTTGTGTTTTTTTTTTATCAAATTCCATAACCCAAAGATTTTATACTCCAATTAACTAAATATTGTTAAATAGAGCGTTAAAAAAATTATAAACACTAGATTTGTATTTTCATACGCAAAAGTACTAAATAAAATACCATCATACTAAAGTTACGCTTCAGTTAACAAACGACAATTATCATTTATGTTATATTTTATCACACAAAATATTTCTAATTATTACCCTCATCTCTAAGGAAAATATCATCAACATTTTATTGGGAGTCATTTTCATAATGAAATCGTCATTATTGCTGCTAAAATGCATGTCAAAACTTCCCTCATCACTTTCGTTGACATTTGATTCGAATGTCATAAACGCAATTAAATTTTTATAATCAGAGTGAAATGAGTGGAATTATGATGTGATGCTACAAATGAGAAGTAGAAAAGACACTTTAATCAAAATATTTTTGGGAGTAAATTCTTTTATACTCAAATGCAATTATTGGTTTTTTGCTTTGTGAAAATTCTTTGTTATGATTTGATGGTCAATTCCTTTGATCGACACACATGTTATTAAGTTGAAATAAAGTCCTACACAGAAATAAGGAAACAAACGAATAAATGCACAGTTGCAAAAAGAAGCAGGTATGAATATAAATAAAAAGCAAAAACTATTTTTAAATTCATCTGCCTTAAATTAAATAAATGGGCTTATGCATGGAATTATAAAGTTCTATTTTCATATAAAAACTTTAATGGTTTTAAACATTATTAAGAGTTTTTTGCAATAAAATTCGAAATTCTTCTTATAAAATCTACGCCTTTTTTAATTAAAAGATTTAAGAGCTTCCATTTATTTTTCTTAAACCACTTTTCAACATTTCGCTTGGAATCTACAAAAGCAACAAGTTTCTTTTTATTCTTCTTATAAAGAATCAAACAAATTTTCTAGCTTCATGTTTCATAACAGCAAAATGTTTCTGGCAACTTACACACTCTAAGCACAGCATTTTGTTTATCGATATGCTGCTGTCCGTATAAAAATTAGTGGAAAATAAATGAGAAACATTGTTGCTACATTTGTCTTCTGTTTATGTTGTGAAAAGACCAGAAATGTTTAAAACACTACCTTTTTTAACTAAAAAAATTGTTTCTGGCAACATTTTCTGTTGAAACTGCGAAATAATAAGAGCTAAATTTATTTTGTGAAGAATTCTTATAAAAACAAAAAAAGATAAAATTTCTTTTTTAATCACGATTCAGGCACCACTACGTAATTGTCAAAATTTTTACAAGAAGTAACTAAATTTGCTAAGCTATTTTTGCGAATTCGATCTGAGTAATTTGCTGTGAATATTAAAGCCTGGTTGAAGCTCTCATCAACTTTTCATTTAAAATGTTGTAAAAATACATTAAAAAAAATAATAACATGAATTTTTTATGAAATAATGTTGCAGAAATAGACCTCTGCTCTTTTTCTGAGTTTATTCCTTGCGGATGAGAACGCGATGTTTATTCGGTTATATTAAAAAAAATAAAACTTAAAAAATTGTTTATAATAATTTAGTCAAGGTTAATTTATTTTACTAGGTAGTGTCGTCCGCCCAGCTGGTTTGTAGTTGGACATGTCAAAAGTTGTTTATATTTTCCTACTTTTGTTTACGAATTTCAAAAAACACTATCAACAAGCATATGCAGAACAAAGAGAGCGTTTGTTTTTAGATTGATTATCTTTTATTTACTGTCGATTTTTGACATTTCCACTCACAAAGCAGCAATAAAATGCCATGTTGTTTTTACAAATGTTGTATTTGTTATAGAGCCGCTATTACCTAGTAAAATAAATGTACCTTGAATTTAGTTTTTTTTTTTTTTGAAAGTTTTAATAATATATTCAAAACAGCGTAGACAATTGAAAATTAATATAAGTAATATTTGGAAATAATTTTAGTGAACATTTTTGTATTTTATTTTATTATAGTTAAAGCACTTGATTGTGCCATGATTTCATATACATTTTGAATGACAAAAATTGCCTAAATAATGCTGGTTTATGTGCAAGTCCAAATTTATACTTTGCCTTTCTTTGATGGATTCCTTTTTTAATTCTCTTTTTAAGTTGCAGCACAAGAAAAAATTTCATTATCGATTCATGAAAAATTTCATAGTGTTAATGCCGTAAAGATGACATAAAAGAAGGCGTAGGATTTTTCTACGATTTTTTGATGTTATATACAACAACAATTCTTAGCATTAACCCTGTTTCTTAATTTATTGCCAAACAAAACATGCTTTTTTCAAGCTGTGTATAAAATATTTAGATGCCTTTTGCCATTTTGAATATAAAATATTTAATTTTTCGATTGATTTTCTCTTGATGTAATTAACGACTTTTTATTTATAATAGAAGATAACAAGCTCAAAGAACAAAATATATATTCCTTCAAAGCCAATACTAAGAAGAAAAAAAAATACCTTGTATTTCACATATGGAAGACATTGGGCTCATTATTTGTGGTAGTTGAGTTAGCTTAGTCTGTCTCTGAAACTATGAAAATAGTTCATATGATTTTAAAAAGCAATTTTTCGGCTTAAGTTCACATTTTATTTTAATTTATTTATTTATTAAAATAAGAAAAAATATTAAAATTTTTTCGCGGTAATTTTTTAAGGAGAATATTTTAGTTTTGGGGGAATTTATCAGCATTTCTCGTATCTTTTTATTTAAAGGTTGTTCACGTTATAAATATCATCTTGTAAGCCAAGCAATTAAAGAAATTAAAATACGAGAAAAACTCATAATCAATCACTATTAAGTTGGTTGACATACAAGTTTTCCTTTCTTAAACGTCACTCATTTGTCCTTGCTTGCTACTAACAGACGACTGCCTCAGTTAAGCAACGAATGCATTTAATTTTCTTTTTTTTTCTACTCTTCAATGTAGATGTTGATGGCTGCGAAGAAAATATGCATTTTGCTATTTTATTTTTTGAAGACAAGAACATATTTCTTAGTTTTTGTTGGAAAAAAGCATTAATCATTTATAAACGATGCACAATTGCATGATATAAAAAAAAAACATGGTAATAAATATAAAACTTCAATGGTTTATATGAGGATTATTTCGTAGACCCTGATTATGCGGTTGTTAAATTTGGAGATACGCTACTTAAGTATACAATAGCTATGCAGGATATTAAAATTGAATGCTGCATATATGAACCATTTTCAGAACTTATAAGTCAACTGATTTCTGTTCTTGTATTTCCATAAACCCATTTAAGCTCAAATGAAACTCCAGAGTTAATAACCAAATTTTTATTTGAAAAATTAAAAACCTTTAGCATTTTAAATAAAAAATGCAGTTTATTTGTTAATTTTATTAAAGCTTCAATATTTTTTATGTGCTTCAGAATAATTGTTAATAAAGTTTCTGCACTTAAAGAAAATACTTTTGGCTTAATTCAAAATTTTAATGAAGGTTTCTTGATGGGCTGAATTCAGCAGCCAGTAAAATAAATTTTTCTTACTAAAAAATAAATTTCATTTTAATCATAAAAATGTTATGAAGTAGCGATCAATGGCTTTTTTGTTTCTATGAATTATAAAAAGTTTTCTGTGCTTTTATTGTTACTTTACCCGGCTGTTTTATTTTCATTTTTTATAAAATGCGAAAAAGTTTTCTTCTTTTATTCAAAATCCCAAGCGAACATGTTTCTTTTTTACATTTTATTGATTTTTCCATTTACATGGACAGGGTATGATAATATTAACGCAAAACTAATTTGCTTTCATTACGGGAAATAAGTGTTGGCTTAGGTGTTGCTAAATTATTTTTAAAGCTGATATCTTTCAAAGTAAAAATAATTGCATATTACACTAGACAACAATAATCTGTTACGTCTTTAACTTTTCGAACGTAGGCGTTCCTTTGATAAATACCCACGATGCTTTACTTAAATAGATTAAATTTTATAGAACCTTAAAAAACAATTCACCCCGTAGTACCCTTTAAATCCGGTTAACCTAGAAATACTCAATGTCTTATTTGAAAACATGAGCCTTTAGTCAGACCAGCCAAGCTAATTTCACTCACTGATGCAAGTTTTCTCTCTGACTAAGGCTCGTCTATGTTTGAACCACAACTTTGTTGCAGGTCATTAACTGCGGCCACTCTATAATTATTTTTCGTTACCTTTCACCATTTCCATTTCTTTTTTCGTGCTGGAGGCACTGCAACTATCTCATTTAATGTCTTAATATACAGGAGCCTTCACTATGTGATGCGTTAGGCTACACCATCTTAGTATTTTTTCCACTAAAAATTCCAGTAAAACTTAAACCGCTTTTTAGCTTTTGTAAACCTTTGCCAATTCAGATTTCTTACTTTTTTTTGTTAATAATTTTGTAAAGAGTTTTATTTTTAATTACAATAATTTAAACAAAGACAATAACCTTTCGGCCAAATCTACCTAAAATTCAAAGAAATGTTTTAGTTAGAAATGTTAGTGCATTTCCCTTGTATCGGTGTTTTGTGTAAGTTGATACACATCTCAAGATGCAAGGTTGGTTAATTAGTGTTTGTTGTTAGTGCTCAATATTGCGATGCGCTAAAATGTTTTTGTCTTTTCAACAATGAATCAATTCGATCAAATTGTCTCCTATGTAAATTTTCTCCATGTAAATAAGCCCTCAACCAATACAGCATTAGACGAAAAAGATTCCATGCATAAATGGAAATAGAAATCAAAATTCTTTTCATAAATTTTAAAACACCCTCTTAAACATATAAAAACAATTTTCTGTAACTTTCGCCATCAATCACTTAATTTACCGAATTGTTTTTTTTTTTAAAGAGAAAAAGTTTTTCTTAAAGTTTTTAGAACCAGCCAACTTTTATGTTTTTGTAATATAAAATATTAATCCCCAGGCTTTAATATTTCGCTTGGGGAAATTACTTATGGTAACCATTTCATCATTCTGCCACCACCATTATCATCGTTACAATATTAATGATGAAAAATATGAGTGAAAAAAATCCATTTATGTTTGAATTTAAAATTTATTTTTTGAAACATTTTTTTTTTTTTTTTGTTATTTGGCTTTGCTAGTGAATTTAAAATATTAAAAATTATTTTCAAATTTAATAAGCAGAATAATAATGATTTCTACCTTTTCTTCTTATAAAAAAAAGCACACAAACAACAATAACAACAATGTTTTATATAAATATTGAATTATGAATTAAATGGAAAGAAAAGAAAAGAAAAGAAAAAAAAACGACAAAAACTAAATGTAATAAGTAAAGAAAATAAAGAAGAAAAAATAAATATTATTTTAGGAGAAAAATTGCCACTAATACGTATGATTGATATTGATTGTTATTGAGTGTTCACAATATAAATCATACGCTGTGTTGTATCATAAGAGACTTTTGAAGGATTTTTAATTTATACGAGTTTATTTTATATTTGGAGTAGATATCATTTCTCTTTCAATTTTGTCTCTTGAACCATCATAAATTTAAAATAAAAAGCTTTGAGTGAAATAAAAGCAAATAAATAATAAGAAAAAAGAAATCAATCAATTATTCTTTAATAAGAAAACGTCCATGTCATTCTTAATAAATCTAATGTTAAATAATGAAATATAAAACATTTTGTTTTAGTAAATAAAAGCTTTTCTTAAAGAGAGAGAAATAAATAGAACAGTTTGCGGTGTAAAAACACTGTTATTTATTGAAATAATGTTTGAGACTTTGCAAAAAAATATAATTGTATTTGTGACCAACCGATGGTTGATAAAATAGCAAAACGAAATGTACAATGCAAAAATTATTTAGTTTCTAAGCTAGATTAATATTGACGTAATATTCCTTGTAATCTTATTTACAAAACCTACTTGGTAAATTAGTTGTCGTTTAGAATGTACAAAACCTCAAGTAGATAGATATGAGGAATAGTGATGAAGGAAACAACGGTCCAGAAAATGCAGCATTACATTCTTCTGGTATCTAATTTTTCTTCTTTTCTTTGAAAAACGTCTGCGTACATTTGTAAAATAATTTTTCTTTCCCAAAAAGGTTTTTTTTTAAATTAAAAATAATAAACTTAAGCCAAAAATAAATTTGATTTCATTTATGTCTACAGTTCAACTCCTAATTTCATAAAAATTAAATTAACAGCTAAACGTTACTAAAATATTAAATTTCACCGCCAAATCTTACAAAAGAATAAAAAATGAACGAAAAAATTGCACTTGGAAGCAAAAAATCTCAATTTCAATAAAAACCGAAGCTTCGAGTAAAAAACTGTTAATAGTTCGCAAAAAAAAAATTCTTTAGCATAATTGCACCACAATATCATTTTTTAACGAAAAATTTCACAAAAAAAGGTAAATAGTAAATTTGACAAAAAGATAGAAATTGTCAATAATTCAAAAATACGTTAAAATATATATTTTTTAAAGACAATTTATTTATAAAAAACCAAATTGTCATTTGGCCCTGACATGGATTTCGGGTTGCTTAAAATCATATTAAATTCTTATCTTTGTGGGAAAATTAGTTTTTAATTATTTAAAGTTTTTTTTAACAAAAAAATTTTTATTCCAAAAAATAAAAAAAGAATATGTGTTATTTTTCATATAGTATTTGAACAACTGATGCTGAAAACCATAAGAATAAGGGTGTAAGTTCAATTTCGCTTTATAGTCATTAATGAATTGTTAAAAAATTTTTTTTAAGGATTTTGAGGATTTCACATTTTTTTCTTTTAGAGTTAAAAATTTTTTTTACAAGCTTTTTTTAATTTACACAGAAGGAGGTGGCGCCATCATCACAGCTAATATGGTTTAGCCAACTCTGTATTTTTAAATAAATAATTTGTGAATTTTTTTTATTAAATCCATTATTGTAATGGCCTTTACTATCCATTTTCTCTTCAAAGTAAAAAACAAACTAATATAATTTCTCTTGAAGGTGCTATAATATCTGGCCCAGTAAAATACACCAATCTTCCTCTTAACAAGAACAAAAACAGATGCGTATTACACTAATATACTACAAAATAATTTTCTTACTTTAGAGACTGGCAAATAAAACTAAATGAGCTGCCCTTTTCCCTTTTTGCATTAAATTCTAGCCTTCAGTTTTAAGGTGTCTATTTTAGGAAATACAACTTTAATAAAATTTAGTTTTCAAGTTGTTTGCAAACATTTGGTTTTTGTTTGTTTAAGTAACTTTTTTTTTTGCTGATCTTGTTATTAAATCAATATAAATGCAAATTTTATTTTTGATTGCAAAAATGCTGAAAATAAATTTTAAAACAATTGAAAAATTTTACAAACGCCAGAAATTAGTTTTTATAGACATACAACGGATAACATGAAAATAAAAAGTGATTAAAAGTTTTACAAACGAGTTTTTGTTGTTAAAAAAGTTTAAGCTACTTCTCTGAGTAAATTCAAATTTGCATTTTGTTAGTGCATAAATAAACAATTTGGAAATATACTTTTTATTATTTCTATTAAATATGCAGGCCTGGGTCAGCAATAAAGTAACTTAGAATAAACAGGTCATTTCCAAAGTAATGACTTAATCAGGTCAACATTTTAGCAGAAGAATGCTACAGTTAAAGTTTTGCTGCGTAACTATCCAGCTGCACAGTGGTTTGAAAACGATTAATTTAAACATAATTCGGTATCTAAAAATTATTAAAGATATAGCAATGAAATTTCACAGAGGCAGAGCTTTTTCTAAGTGCGAGTTGCGTTCAGCGCCGTAGGCTAAAGGGGGCTTCGAGGTAGTCCCCCAAAGTTGGGTGCCTCGGCCATAAATTTTTTTTTTTTGAATGACATAAAAAAATTCATTCAACACAAATGTTAAGACCATTTTAATTTAGTTAGACCTAGAAAATATTTATAAAAAATGTTTTTACATACGAAGTTTGTTTTTTATAGTTCGAGAGAAAATTGGATTACCGTGCTTTTTAATTTTGACCAAACTTAACTTGGGGTACTTACGGTAAAATATTTTAAGTGGTTCAATTTGAAAATAAATCAAAACAGCAATTTCGTTTTAAGTTTTATGTTATTTTAAATCTTAAGAGTAAATAAAAAGTAATTTTTTAATTGTTTATTAAAGAAATCTTTTTTAAGAATTTTTCCCAACCCTGCTAATCTGATTTTAAACATTTAAAATAAAAAAGAAATTAAAAGTTTCCCCTGTTTTTAAATTAACACATCAGTTAGTTGAATTTTTTTTGCAAATGAACAGCAGATTAATTAATAAGAAACTGTAGAAGCAGTTTGGCTTCAGGGGTCCATTGATTTTCTGTGTTAAATTCAAAATTGTTTGGTGTTATTAAGGACAGCATTAACAAACTATAAAATGAAGCCACCACAGTATTGAAAACAATATCAATTGCTACTCCTGCGAGTATAATTTTGTTTGTTGCTAATTTGCCATTTGATATTTGAAATATCAGCTTCACTTGTTTACTGTATTTTGCATCATTCAGCTGAAGGGAATATTGGATGAACACGAACGTGATTTTTAAAATGAAATTTCAATTTGACAAAATACATAAGTCTGTACATAATTTGACAAATGCTGCAAACAGACACACAAACACACAAACACACACACGCACACTTACACACATACACAACTACAACAGCAATTGTTGTTTTTCATGTCCATGAATACAAGATATGGCAAATGGCTATTTTTTGGGGGGGAGCGAAATTTATTCAATAATTACAGTTTATACACCAGCTCAGCTGCACTGTTATCGACAAATAAAAACAATTAAATAAGAAATAATTGAAAATTGGCTTGATGAATATTGAACGAGATTAAAAAGCACGTCTGTCAGATTAAAATAAATTTATTGTTAATAAAAGTGTGCTTTTCTCAATTATTAAAATCCATTTATTTTTAATATTTTTTATGATAATTATTTGCAAAATTGCTATTTTTAGTTGAGTTTATAAATTGAAAATTAAAATAGATAGAAACAACAACGAAAAACACTTACCACAGGAAGGACAGCCGATTGATGTTCTGCATTAAGGCAGGAAATTATAGATTTAATTTTCAGGTGGACAGAAAAGGGAAACTAAATAAAATTTAAATAATTTTACAACTTTCATTTATTGTTAATTTCAAGGATTGAAAGAAATATTTTATTGTAAAAATTGTATAAACTCTAAGGACATTTTTTACATGAAATATATTTGAACATGTTTAAAATGTTTTCAAAACAAATTTTAAGTTAAAATTTCTTTTACAAAAACTTTATTAAATTAAAAATTTATTTCGATAACTATAATAAATCATTTAAAGTTTTCAAAGAAATGATGACAAATTTTAGTTTTAACTCATATTTCTTTTGTGAAGTTTGGGAATTTTAGACCCAAAAAACTTTTTTATTTAATGTTTTTCCTACGTGTTGTTTTTGAAGAAAGAGGGTCTCAAAATTCCCACATGTTTTTAATTTGCCATCATTTCTTTAGTTAATTAAGTATTTTTAGCTGATAAAGTAGGATTAGTAAAAATAGATTAAATTGATAAAAAAAAGAAAAATGAAAAAAAAAAACATCCTAAGCAAAAAATGTAAATACAAAACGGTTTTTTAATCGTCACAACGGACACAATTTTGGTAAAAACAACTTTTGATAAGCGAAAATATAAATTTATTTGTAACAAAGCGAACCTTTTGCTCTAGAGCTAAGTCGACGAAATAATGACGATTATGACTATCTCATGGTTTTGTTTTCTATACCAGCTGTATCTTATATAGACCAACATCTTTGCGCAACTCTTTCTAGTTATAGTAAAGACACAACTCCATTTCCTGGGAGTAACAACGAATTGATAAATTTGGTTGTTCTTTAACATTTTAGTTTACAGCGGTGATAATATTTTAAATGCAAAGTGTTGACATTCTTGCAGCATTTGGAAAATGGGCGTCTTGCCCAGATGGTCAATTATGTGCTCCATACAAATCACGAAGTTGTCTATAAGTTGCGTGATTCGTTTACCGATTTTTAAAATAAATTTGTTTTATTTTATTGTTAGTGCACAAATATCAAAAATTGTGCACAGTGCGACTGTGCTGAAGAATCTTTTTCGAGTTTTAGTTTCAATTTGTTTGTTAGTCGTTGGTAAGTTTTGTAGCCGCCTTGGGATAGTCATTATTAATTTTAAATTAAGACTTTTTCAGCTTCTTTTTTAACGGGGATATCTTACTCGATCGATTTTCAATAAAATTTTTAAAAACAATTGCTCTGATTGCTTTTATCTGGAGTACAGTTGGTCAACATCACATCAATTTTTTTTATCTGTCTACTGCAGGTTGAGCTACATGCCTTAAGCCATCAGTTGAAGGAGGGTAAATTATCGTAAGGTCCTTGATCAATAACTTTAATGTTTTTCAGCATTGTTAATTTTTAAAAATATTTTCACATGAAGGAGGTCTACGACATATAACAGGTCATAAAGCTTAAATTAAGAAAAAGTAGATAAAACAAAAAATTGCAAAAACCACTTAAGCGTTCCTGTTTATTATTTAAATTAAACGATCTATAAAATTTTACCCACATCCCCTCTTAAACAAAGTTTTAAAATTTGAAAACATTGTTCTAAATGAAAAACTTTCTTTAATTTTGAACGTTAACATTTTTTTATATTTGGGTCAAATAAATTAGAGTGCAGAAAATAAAGCTTATTTTGACATCATATTATTTACTGTTATTTACTCTACTACGTTCTATCATAACCTTTACGTGACATGACTTTTTGGAACGTGACAAAATATAAAAGCCTTTTCTGTTAATAATGAAAAAAAAAAATATGTTTTAAAATAAAGACTTGTTTTATAGAAAGACTTGATTTTCAAACTTTTGGTTTTATTTGTGCCTTTGAAATTTAAATTCAATTTATTTAATCTTGAATTTTGATTGACGAAAACCCTGCCCTTTACGTGAGAGAATTTGACAATTAAATTTTTGTCCTTAGTATTTGGAAGCTGATGTATTATTTCTTCACAAAATCCTTTATTATTTATGCATTTTAATTAATTAATGTTTATGTTTCTGTTCATACTTTTGTTAGCAAAAATGACACGTGAAATATTTTTAAACACGTTTTAATCTATGATGCCATTATGATGACACAGAGCTCTTCTCAATTCGGGTCTCTAAAGTAAAATTATAACAACAGTTGGTCCTATTAACTGCCTTTTTGTTGACAAAGCTTTCCGGAGGAGGCAGACAACGTTAAAAAATTTTCTTAATACTGGCTTAATCATTTTTTTCAGGAAAATCCAATCAAAATGATTTTTATATAGTTTTTTAAAATGTAAGTCTGTGCAAAAAAGTTTAATCTTCATGTCAATCACTAGTCTCCAAAAAACGGTAATATAAAAATATTACAAAATATTGTCACGTTAAATGATTTAGTACTGTAAACTTTAAAATATCGTGGTAATTATCCTGATTAATAAAATCACTGATATTGACTATTGAGTATGAAAGCACGTTTCCGATGGCCACCACTCACTTAGCTCTTCAGAAAACTTCTCACTTATATTTGAAACTAACTTAAGATTTTTGTCCAAACAAAAAGGTAACTTAAAGTTTAAGCAAAAAAACCAATAAATATCGATTTTATCCTTTTTATACGACTGACTTTTCTTGGGCTCTTTTATATAGATAAAAGACGTTGAAAAATAATATAAAAACAACAATAAAATATCACAAAACCCTATGATAATTTGTTTTTGTTTTTTGCACGGGCAATTTCAATTTAATAATAACAGAAAATAATAAAAATAAACTTAAACCCTAAAGGGTGTCCCCACAGGTGACGTAATTTTAGTTAATTGGCCTATTAAAACGTTATAGTCAAATACTCCACAGTGGTTTGAAAACGATTTATTTTGGACATAATTTATGAACCACAGCAGAGGTGTTTCTAAGTGAACCTGCGAACGGTCGGCCCCCTAGTGTAGTTGGTGCCGAACTAAAAAGCGTGATATTCATAAATTTTTTTTATTATTTGTACTGTGATAGGAAGATACGTTTAATTTGAACAGAGTATATAAAACTATGTTCTTTTAAAGGTGACAAGCATAAGAACTAAAATTTTAGATTAAAGGGTGTCCCAATAGTGAAGCCATTTTAATAAACATGACCCTATACCTTTTAAACGGAAAAAAGCAAACGGCTTAAATTAAGTAGTAACAACGTAAAGTTTTAAATTAAAGGGTGCCCCATAAGAGATGAGAATTATCCCATAAATTGTTTCTTTTTTTTTTTGCCACTATGTGCAGACATCTCAAGTTTCTATTAAAATCCCGCTATAATAAAAAGTAATAAGATTTCTTAATCACAGAGGGGTGTCAACTTTATTAGAAAAAAAAAAAAAATAAATAAACAAACCATTTAAAATCACCTAATAATATTTTTAATAGTTATACATCTTTAGAGACTGTAAGAAGGTACGGATTTCTTTGTATGAAAATCAAGTCGAACTTTGCGAAATTTTTGCTTAAATGAAACTTTGTGATTTAAACATTTTTTTTAAATTTAAATTAAATTTTATGGCTAAAACGACTTAAAAATACAGTTTTAAAATCTTATGTACGCTTTATAAGAAATTGTAACAACGCGAAGATGCTCGTCAGACTTAAGTTCGATTTAAAGTATACGATTAATTTTTAAATATCTTCAAGCCGGTGTAAATGGTAACAGTAACGAAATATCCCTTAAACTTTTTAAGGGTGGAGTGACAGCCAAGTTAGAAATTGGCTGGCAATAATTATAATTATCATAAATTTTTTTCAATATACATATATTGATAAATGTAACTTCATTACTATAATACGTAAATTTAATCACAACAGCAACTATAAATTTTATAAATATAACCTTATTATTATTATGGTTGAAATTATAATTATAATTTATAAAAAATATAATAATAATTTAATGTTTTTAAATTAGTTTTGTTCTAAAATTGCAAAGATGTGTATTATTTAAAAAAATTATAATTATTATCACAGTTCAAATATTTTTATTATATTTATGATTACAATATTAATTGTTTCTTTTAAAGTTACGTAACTTTTCTGATATCAATTCAGCTTGGACTTTAGTTTGACATCTTAATTATCATGCTCTGAAATAAAAAATTAAAAAATTAAAAAAATTTTTTTTTACAAAAATATGTTATCGGCTCTCAATGGGTTAAACATTTTTAAGAAATCCTAGAATTTTCTAAATGGCCTTTTCAAAAGCTTTTAAATGATGCCTTTATTGGTATTTTAAAAAATATGGCGCACAATCTTGCTTTTCTATTGAAAGTTCAGAGTTCATAACTCGAAAAATTTAGCCGAGGGAAAATTTTTTCACCTCATACTTTTTTCTTATTTTTTTTATTCTCTATCGCTTCATAATTTTTTTTTTTTTTATTTATTTTTTTTTTTTTTTTTTTTTTGATTGGAGTTTCTTCATTGTTCCAAATGATATGGAAGTATTACAGGCAGGCGTAATGTTTTGCCCGCTGTCTCTAAGGACATGAACCGATCTTGCTGATTTTCAATCGCACCTCTTTCAACACTATTTCTTATCGATAGGCGTATTTAAGTTTTCTCTAGCTCATCTTGTGCCTAGGCAAAGTTGAGTTCAACACTAACAAGGACAGACAGATGGACATTGCTCAATTGACATCGCTCTGCATAAGAACTCAAAATATATACACCATATGAGGTCGGAAATGGTGATATACTCTTTTGTCACTTTTTTGTGGTGAAGGGTTTAAAAACAGCACAAAAAAATGATGCAAAAATTATAAATAAAACACTCAGTCAGTTACATTTTCAGTATTTTTGTTAAAGATTATTTACAATAAAATTAATTGTGGTTATACAGACAGTATTTCGTTTATTTCATAATTTGCCTGGAGGTAAGTTTTTACTCTAGATAATTGAAACACATAAATTAACTCTTGAAAATATTATAATTTTTAAGCAACTATTTGGGTTAATACATATAAAAACCAGGAATACACATTTTTTTATCATCATCAACACACAAACTGTTATATTCTTGATTATACAACTCCCAATCAATAATCTAAATCTAATTTTCAAACGAAACAACCACTGATTTATTTTTTGCCATTATTTTTTGCGAATACCTTCCAACAATAAACAAAAGAAAAATTGGAAAGTGCTGAAACTTTTGTGATTAAACGGTAGTTGAATGTAAATAATTAGTTTTATGAGAAAAGTTCCTGAAAAAAAAAACTTTAAGCAAATTCACAATTTAAGGATAAAGAGGAAAAAAAGTATGAAAAAAGTATGATTAAAAAGAAAAAAAAAATAACGCAATTGCGCATACAGGGCGAATGAGTGATGTATGAAACACAATTTATCAATCATAAGCTGACGCTGTATTTTTAACAGATACAAAACAGCATTGAAAATATAAAATGTGTTGGTTTTAACACAAAACAGAAAACACATCACTTTAAAATTAAAATAAAAGGGTGTTATAAGATTTTTATTAAAGAGTTGAATTGAATATAAAAAGTTTATTTTTCTTAAATCTTAATTTTCAATAACATTTTAACTACAAACGAAAACACAAACAGTTAATTGCTTCTAGAGATTTGCTGATTTAGAGAACCAGAGTTTTAAAAGAATATATTTCAAGCCAAAATGCAAGTCCAAAGACCTCAACATAAATGAAAGTATTTCAAAGAATATTTCTTTAAATTATTTGTAGTCTTTTTAAAAAGTTATTTTTATTAATGATGTGAGCGTCCACTATTTAAAACCTCAATGTTAATGTTTCTTATTATTAAATTAATAAAAAATGATGGTATAACAATTTTACCTCTTGACGAAAAAGCATTTAGCTGTAACAGTTTTAAAGTAAAAGCCCCTTTGCTTTATACTTGTTGTTATAACTGACATACAGTGGGGCTAATGAAAGCTGCTACCAAAATAAACGTAATAACTTGTTTTCTGGGTAATCAACATGATCTACATTGATCTTTACATTTAACGAAAGTGGAGAATTGGGACAACGAAACAAGGACATTTGGATAGCGACCCGCTTTCTCTCCCTAGAATCCGTCTAAAGAGAATATGGTCGCATGTTTGGCAGCACTCCTCCAAGTAAATGGACTACAATGAGGCACGTGAATAATTTTGGCGAACGTGACACAATCTCAAGAAAGCTTTATCATCGAGATCCCTAAGTTCGGACGCTGGAAACTATCGCTGCTGTAGCTGCTGCCATACAGCTCAATCCTAGAGCTTCAACAATCGTCAAGGAGCTTAACTTCTCAAATGGGTGTCAGCAGACAGTCACTGCACACAATTCTGCATAAAGATTTAAACTTACTTCCATATCAGATTCAATTAACAAGCAAACTGAACACAACAGACTTCCCGATCCGCTTAGAATTTTGCTAGAAGATCATTCAAATGGCGGCAGTGAAAACATCTTGAACTACATTTTTATGTCTGATGAGGCACATTTTAAGAAATCGGGCCTTACTTTTTCGAAGAAAAATATCTTACTGTTATGTTGTTTACAGATATTAAAAGAGTTGTTTACGCCGAAAGAGAATCCCTTTAAAATCTCTGTGGTTTCAACAAGATGGAGTAACTTGCCTTACAGCCACGTCTGTTATGACAGAATTTTGGCGAAAATTCCCTAATAAGCTGATTTTAGGAAACTCCACATTCCGTTGGCCTTGCAGGTCTCTTGACCTTACTACAACCGATTTTTTTTCTGGGGTTATTGCAATCAGGAAGTTTAAAAAAGAAAAACCACAAATATTGTGATTTAAAGCAATCCATTCGGACGGTAATTGAGCCAGTTCCCGCTGAAACCCTCCAGACCGTAATAAATAACTTTTTGATAAATCTTGCACATGTGTCCCTAAGGCTGGGGGTCATTTTAGATCAATTTTTTTAAACTTTCTTCAATTAATTTAATAACACTGTATAAAATTTAAATGAATTAATAAAAAATTAATTACATTAACGTAACAAAAAGGTTTTAGAGTCTCTTAATTTAGGAAAATTCATTAGCGACCCTGGATTTGTGTATTGCCTATGGAAATTCTTAATGTCTTTCTACTGAGTTTAAAAGTACTAAAGTCATAAACTTTAAAATTACGTCACTCTAGAAACGCCCATTATATTTTTAATTTAGTTTTATTTTTTTGTACTTAATTTTAAAGAGGACATGAAAATACTTAAACTTAAAGTTTATGTCCATTGTTGTTCAAAAACAAGTTCAAATATTTAAAAATCAACTTACCATTGAGCCACCCTTTAATTGAAAAATGTATCTTTTCTACTTTTTGCACATACTTTCAATGGCACAGTGTAAATTTGAAATATTTTTTAAATATATGGCGGCACTTTCGGAACACCCTCTTTTTCTCTTAGTTGTCATAGTAGTTAAAGAAATACACGTTTAGTGACTTTAAAAAGAGTTTGTCTATTCAGGTTCCTTAAAGCAACAACTGCAAGAATCACATTTTAAAACGCAAAAGCTAATAATATTTTAAAGGTTTCCAGTCTTTTTAAAATTTAAAATTTTTCTTTAAGCACTGCTTTCACCTTTCGAATAAATACTTTCAAAGTAAATTAAAATTGGTAACGAATAGAAAACAAATTGTATTAGGAAAGTTAAAAGTTTTAAACAGAAAATTTGTTAAACTTAAATGCAAAAGCCTGGGGTATTAAAACATCAAATTATATTCTATGTTTCATTTTGTTCGCATTTTCTAATTTTACCTTTTTATTTAAGGCACAACAAAAATAAAATAAATGTTACAATAAAAAACAAATACTTTTTTGTAATTTTTTTAAAAATCACAAGACCTTTTGTGTTCTATTTGTTCTCGTAAAACTAATTAAAGGAAATGTTAACTGGAATTACATTAAATTGTGGAAATAAAAATATTTCCCAATATTGAGACATTGAAAACCCATAACATTTTACATTCAAGCTATTAAATTAACATCTACCAAGTTTATGGTTGGGATTCTATGGCATACTTTTCCTTGATGTGAAAATGCCTGCAGACTGTAAAAACTTTTTATGAAGAAATTAAATTCGATTTTCGTTCAATAAAAACCATTAAATACGAGTATAAAAAAAAACTTTTTTAATCAAAAAGGTCTTATTTGGATATTTTTTAAGTTTTTCTTTAAGTTTTCTATCTTTTTTTAATTTTGGAGAATAAAGCAATTTAAAGGTAAATGCTAAAATCTTTATATTAATTACTGCGTTAGATCTCTATACAACCAAACAGTAATGGACTCTTTAACTTCATGACAAAATCTTCTAAAAACATTTCCACTAATCCAACCAATTCGGTAACTTCATTAGAGATTTAAGGTACTTTTAAAATATCCTAAACTGGATAATTGCTCGTTAATATTATTTTAATAAATTTAAAATCAAGAAGGACACTTTTTAGTCGCCTAAATATGAAAGAGATTAAAGGCCTTATTCATAATCAACTTTTATTTTTATAATAGGTTTGTAAAACAAAATTTCTATACAAAATTGGTTTTATAAGAAATCTTAAGAAGATAATAACTAAGTGCCGATAAGCAATTTTTTATTTGTGCAATTTTTTATCATGACTTATTTTATGCAATTTTTTATCGCACTTTTGAAATAATTTTTTTAAATATATTTTTAAAATAAACTTGGTAGGTTCCAGTCGTTCCATAGAGCTGCTCACACAGCACAATAGATCTTATGTTGTAAATTGCTAGTCTCTTCTGGACAATCTTGATTAATGTTTCTAAACAATCCGTCCCATTCAAAAAATTCACAATTGCTCTTTAATATTTTCTCTGTTAAAAAAAACTTTAAAATTGTTTGTGTTAATTTTTTTATTTAATTTTGTTGAAATTAAAGCACAAACTAAAATGCAATTTACAATTATAGGTAGACGTAATCGACTTGATAGGAAAAAAATACAAAATCTACGCCATAAAAAATCTGTGTTGATTAATAATTTTAAAATTTCATAAATAAAAAATCACATATGAGTGCGTGTTGTAGGACTGAGCAACAAAAATTACAGTGAAAAAAAACTTTGCTCCGAAATACTTTTTAATTTAAAAGTCTTCTCACTTTTTGACTCAACGTATTTTAAAATATAAATGCGATTCACGCTTAAGAAATCTTAAGATAACTAAAATAAAAAATAACAGTGTGATTGTTTAAAATTAAGAAACTCTAAGGCATAAAAGTTTAATTCTAATGTTCGGCTTTCGAAATAATTTCTTTGTTGGAATGAGCTTAACTGCTTCCATCAACTTTTGCAAAAGTGACTTTGGAGTTAAACATTTTTTAGTAGCAGGTTGGCACTTTTTGTATTAAACATGAACAATTTGCCTATAAATTGACAAATCCGACAATAATGATTTCTACATTTTTCAAAGCCAGTAATATGACAGTAATTTTACTGCCACAAGTAAAGTAGAAAACTAAAGAATGAATGTGCAACTTCTTTATATATGAAAAGCATTTTAAGCCCCATCGAAATTATGAAAGGGTTAATTGTGGAACGAGCTGTTATACTGCTCAATTTTTGATATTTATGATCAATATTCTCTGAGAGATTATCGTTAATATATTGATGTTTAAACAACGCTGTCCAATTGTCAAGACTTACTTCACTTTTACTGCAGCTCAGAGACGTCTTTGTAATTTTAATTGAGCACGTGCCGTTTGACGAACTTTAACACGATGTTACACGATGCAATAAACACCGCTCCAAATTTGTCTATTCGCTGTCGATCGCAGGGATGGGTGCACTCTCTGTCTACCAAGTGGAAAATTTTGCGCAAAGCTCTTGGCCTACATCCATATCAGATCAAGCTGAATTATGAATTATATTCACGCAATATTCATATGCGTCGTTTTCTTCTTGCGTAGTTCTAAGCTTATGCAATATTTTATCGCAAAATTGTGTTTAGCGATGAGTCTTAAGTTTGGCCTAAAAAGGGTTGTTTAATTAACAAAAGTACTGAATGTGCAGTGACACCAAACTACAACGAATTCTACAGGTTTTTTTAAATGAAGAAGGAAACATCTTTCCAATTTTTCCCATTGGTCTGCGGCATGATATTGGTTTATGCTGATAAACTTGCAAAAATTGAACCCTTTGTACGGCCAGCAATACATAAAAATTGGCATAAAACTAGAAGTGTAGAGTACGTTTAATCAAACAACAGCTGCGATGGTCATTTGCCCGATATCCTTTCCAAACGTTATGTCATCCATAAATTAATTTATTTTTGATTTAATTTTTTTTTTAATTTTTGTTATTTTTTAAAATTTTAAGTTCTATCGGATCCACATTGAACAAAATTAAATTTCCATTGATAAATAATTTGTAATAATTTATTTGCATTAACAATTTCACAAAAAGATATTTAAAATCACTTTTAATTAAAGTAAAAATAAAACAAATTAATTACAACAAATTATAGCACAAACAAAAATATTTTAAAGTAAAAAAAAATCAATTATAAAAATACCTTCAACTTAAAGAAAGAAAAAAGAATAGAAAAATACAAACACTCTTAACTTCAATTAAAATATAAATTATGAAAAGTTTGAAGGGCAGTATTTTTGTCAATAATTTCCACGAAATTTTTATTAAAAATTTCCCACAAAAATAAAATAAAGAAAAAAATAAACTTTTTATAATTATGTTAAAAGTCAAAAAAGAAAAAGTCAACAAATGCCTTAAACAGAAACATGACAAAAAAAAATAATATAATTTGTTTTATTTTATACTAAACATTTTAAAAGAAAACGAGAAGAGTTTCTTAAATTTTAACTAAAGCAATAATTTTTTATTTTAAATTTAATGAAAAAATACTTTAAAATATTAATAAGAGAATTTAAAAAAATTATTTTAAAAATCTCTTATAATTTTACTTAGCCATTAGAAATTTATTCAAAAACTATTCTGACTATTGTATTTCATTCTAAAGTCAAGTTAATTATGATAATATTCTGAATAAATAAACTTATTTAAATAATGTTGACAATTTTCTACTAAAATAAACCAACTTTTAGAGAAAAACCAAAGGACAATAGATGTGTATAAGAGAAAAAAAAAACAATAACAACAACTGACTTTAAAGCACAAGCTATCAAGCAGACAGACATAACACAAAGCTGGATATTAACGCATATTTGATTAAATTTGTAAACTAAAAATCAGCATAAGCGAAATTACATTGTAAATCGCACAGTGGGGAAAAATCAAGAATTTTTGGAATGCATTTCCTTTACAAGCTTATGCAATCTTAATACGACGTCATTGGGCAGTTTTAACAATTAATATAATGAACTAAAAACTATACCAAAAATGTTTGAGCGTTATAGTTAAAGAAAAAACTATAAAACAAAAATAAAAAACAAGTAAGAGTGCTACAATCTTATATACCCTTCACCATGTATGTAAATCTAGTTTAGTGCAGTAACTCCAATCAAAATAGCAAACATTGAGGGGACAGAGAACTAAAAAAATTTAAAAAAAAATTTACATAAAAATGTCATCGGCTCTTAGTGGGTTAAGCATTTTTAAAAATTTAAACTTTTGCTGAAAGATCTTCTCAAAATCTTTAATATAATAGGCATATTGACCATATTGATAACTTAACTTTTTAATGAAAATTTCAGAGTATGTATGGGCAAGCGCTTATAATTTTACTTGATGTTTTTTTCTTTTTTTTTAATTCTTTATCACTCTATGTATTTTTTTTTTTTTTTTTTTTTTGGTTTAAGTTACTTCATTGTTAAAAATGATATGGATAAATTAGAGCCTGGCGTTGTCTTTAGCCTACTGCTTCGAGGGACATGGACCGATCTTGCTGATTTTTAATAACAACTATTTCTACACTATGTCTGATTGATTGGCGTATTAAAATTGTTGCAAGCTCATCTAGTGCCTTGGCAAAGTTGATTTCAAAAGTAGCGTAGACGAAGTGGGGGACATCGCTCAATTGATTTCGCTTTGCATCAAGACTCAGAAAATATACACTTTATGAAGGTTGGAAATGGTCATTGTAGAAACTACAAATCTTTTATCTTGAATGGTATAATAAAATAAATAAAGCGTATGATTATGCTCTTTTTCTGATTTCAAAATCACCATTTTGTTCCCTTTATGCCTTCTCCTCTGCATAATTTGTGTGCTTTTTCAAAGTTTTTGCTTTGCGCTTAATATGAAAAGCAGCTTTTAAATACAGCAAAAGTACCATCAGAGTACCAACTCTTAGCATTTACAATTTTGACGCTTAAAACGTTTATTGCTTAGACAAGTGTAGGTTAATCTCAGAAAACTTATTTTTATTAGTTCAAAAATTTTATCTGCGAAAAATGTTTGCAAAAGTATCACTATTACACTCGTTCATTCGGTTGTTTTATATTACAAAACATTATTTGAATTCATATTTAATGTTGGCTTAGAAACTTATTTTTATAATTTTGTATAAAATTAAGTTGATAAATTTTTTTCATTTAAACAAAAGATGCTACATTTTTCTCCCCCTTGATGAAAAACATATTTTTCTTAAATCAATAAAATATGAATTTACACATAGAAAATTGTTAAGAAATGAATATAAAATAATTACTTTTGTATATCAAATTTAAAAATAAGTGTTCAAGGGAGAATTACATGGCAGAAAATAAGAGGACTGTCAAATCTCCTTCGCCAAAAAAATGGGGTTTTTCAGAAAATTTTTAAATTATTGCATTTTCAGTTTTGAAAGAAGTTTTAAATTTTTTGCTGCAAATAAACTTTTTTAGACAAAAAAAAAAAATAAATTTTTTGGTGAAAAATTCGTGAAAACAAATAATTTGCTGAAATTTTTTTTTAAGTAAAATTCCAATTAATTTTGCTAATCTGGAGTTTTTTTTTAAATTTTTAGAATTTGATGAAATGTTCAATTTCTTTTGAAAATTTTAACATTTTAGTAAAATTTTGGTGAAAATCTAACATTTTAGTGAAATTTAGATGGTTTAGTGATATTCCAATTACTCGATAATTTTTAGTTTTTTCACTACATAAGTTGATGTAAAAAAATAAAAAACTCCACTCAATTTGAAATTTGTGAGCAAAATACAAGAGCTTGCATTTTTCTGAAGATAACTTCACCATTTATGGACGGAAATTGATAAATTTCTATGTTTCCTCTTTTGAAATCTGGTCTGAGAGGTGGTCATAAGTTTTTAGTAAAGAGGCGGAAGGACGCAGACGGACAGACGGATGTCAACCAAACGACTTCGTTAAGCATAAGAACTCAGAATATTTTTACTTTATGGGACCAGAAATGAATATTGTAGAAACTACAAAAGGAATGACAAACTTGTATACAGACCAGAGGTGAAAGGTATAAAAACGAGCTTTTAAAATCAAGCCAAGTCTATTGGAGCACTCTTAAAATATTAAAAATAAAAAAATTTTAAGTTTCTTCATGTCAATTTTCTTAAATATTTTTTCTTAGTCTTAAAAAATTCAAATTTTCTTTTTTCCAAAGTAAATTAATGTCTGATGAAGAAATGTAAATTTAGGAAATTTTCACTTAACACTCCGTTACTAATAAATTTGGCTTTTTAGCTTTCAACATTCCACCTTTCTTTTCCATAAGTCCGCTTTTTAGACAGTCCTTAAGCCATGATATGGGAGAAAATACCAGCAGAATAATGAAACTGAGTTGTTAAAAATAGTACCAATCTCGTATTAAACTCTGCACATTTTATAGTCATGATATAAACTTATCCACTCCTTATCTATTTCTGTTGCAGGTAGTTTCCAAAAATATTTTCATTTTTAATCATTAAAAATTTAATTGTGTTTTCTGAGATTATAGATATTTATATGTAAGTAGATGCGTTTGAATGACAGCTCATTTCAAGAAATTGTTTAAATGAGATCTTTTATAAAAATGTTCTCATTTTAAATATCATGACACTAAAATGAGACTAATGAGAGGTCTTTAGGTAACAAATAGTCTCTGGAATTAAATATCACGCTTGTTGAGCTTATTATAGTTTTGCCTAATATTTTTCTAACCGTCGTCTAAAAATCTTTACTTTATTATCTGGTTTTTTTTTTTTGCTTTAGAGCGGGTGATCCCTCATGGCTTTGAAATATTATATTCTTATGCCTGTGGTCGTCATTTAAACGCCAATTAGTGCTTAATATTGGCTTACGATAAGCGATATTATTTTTGTCTTTTCTTGACATGGCATAGCAGCTTCTTAGTCACCATTCAAGCTTGCCAGTATTTATTTAGTAGTCTCTCGTCGTTTTTTGAGAGATATGGACTCTAGTCATTATGTGAAACGAGGAAAATAGTTTCTGCCATTTTATAAGCCAGTAGGTGCCGCTTTGGGTGCCTGGCAGACGAAACGATAGTTACATTAACATATTGCTTCATCTGCAAGTGGAATAGATTTATCCTCGAACATTTTAAGATTATTTTGCTAACTTCTTGAGTAGTGTCCTTACGTGTGTACCCACTGAACTTCTTGATATCCCCTTTATAATGACTGCTTTTCACGTACCAGGCCAGAATTAGAGTTCGCGTCTTGGTTTTTGCTATAGAAGAAAGACATTCTACAATAAAGTTGATAGCTAACCCCTTTACTACAGTGACCTTGAAGACTGTCCTTTTAACATTTTAAAGTGTCGTTATCTGCCTCCTTAAGTGCGAATCTGTTAAACTTTTCTATGACTTTAAAAGTGTTTTTCACATACATCACACGAGTTTTGGAAAAATATCCACCTGTGCAGAGCTCCACTTGCACAGATTAGTTTTTGCTTAAACATTATTGAATAAGTTTTCCTGGCTTATGCTGCTACAATGGCAGATTAGAGAAGATGCTTTTTTAGCAGACACACGATCTACTGAGGGTCCTTTTTAGCCGGCTGAATGACGAGGTAAAAGCCGTACCTACGCCAAGTGCCAGCTGATGGTAAGAAAGTTATAAAAAAGTAAAAAGACAGACAACGAAGTCTGTAAAATATTGTAATTAGACTTATTAAAGTATTAAATATAATTTTTCTCACTCTTTTTAACTTTATTTTTTGACGTTTTCCCGCCACAAAAATTAATAAAGTAAATAATTTAGCGTTAAAAAAAGAATAAATTTTGTGTGTTTTAACTAAAATTATAACAGCCTTCTAAACAAAATCTGTGGCAGATTCTGTTATTTGTAGTTTATGAATTTACTTAACTTTTTTTATATTGTTCGTATTTTAAATATTCTTTAAATTATTATCTTTAGCTATTTCTCGTTTATTATTTCAATTTTCACAATTAACAAAAATATTTTTTTTTTCAATTATAAATTAAACCTGCAACATTAACGTAATTATCCATAGCTCACTCTAATTTTGGCATAAATTTTTTTTTTAATAATTTTTCACCTTTAATTTATTTTTAAAATTTTAGGCCATAAATTTTTTACTGCACCATGTGTAGCTGTTCTAAAAACATAAAAATAATTTTAAGCAAAAATAGTTTTCGTTATCAGTTGTAGCAAAATTTGCAATAAAGAGATCGTTAAAATATAAAACAAAAACTGTATTTTTCGTTTTCATGGTCATTTAAAATTCATTTGCTGGAAATGAAAAACATGAAAATGTACTTGTATTTTGTAAAGAATTTTCTAAAACCCACAAGAAACATGAACATGCAATTTTAACATTAAATGAAAAAAATAAAAAATTTTAAAGTACACAAAATTTGTTTTACTTAGAGTGTTCAGCATCCATTGGACCCAAAACAAGGAAAAAATAGTATCTAATATTTGTGTAATAACACGATATAATATAAAAAAATAATTACAGAGTGTCGTCAACGAATTTTGGCTGAGAGAACTAAAAAACATAAACGTGCATCGATGCCTTGAATGCGAAAGTTAGTGTTTTATTTCCAGAGAAGTTAAATTTTTGCACCTTTTATGAAAGTTCTTATATGAAAAAGCCGGTCTTCGCATTACGATCGCTAGAGATAGTTAACGCACTACGAGCAATGAGTTTTTATTTAAAAATGTGAATGACATGGAACCAGACCAGAAATGTGATTTTGACAGGATGCCTCTGTGTGTCATTAGGCCAAATCTGGTGGTAACTTTCAGTTATTTTCTATTAGACCGCATCAAACCACGGGTTTTTATAATGAGCCAGCAACTGTTGAAGCCTTAGACTCTAACCCTGCTCGTGTTATTCGTGACATATTAAAGAAATTCTTAAAAAGAAACGTGACTAAAAATTGCGTGTTTAGAATACACCTCGTCAAGAACAGCCGCAGTATCCACTTGACTGTAATAATTTCAAAAGCTAAGGCGACATTTTATTAATTTGAATTAAATTTATTTTTATTTAAATAATTTTTTATTTTATTTTTATAATAAAACGTACTATCGGGTCTAAATAAATCCCTTTTTTACACATTATAAAAAGGGTTGATCATCAATTTGCATTTTTTTCGGCGATTTGAAGTAGCGGGTCGGAATTTTATTCGTTTTTTAAACATTGAAATTTTTAAAAGCAAACTATTGCAAACAATAGAGATAGAGAACCGAAATTGTCGCAATATATTTGATTGACCGCTACAGTAATACGAGGGCTGCTATATATATATTTCTGGCCTGGCAACACTGAGTGCTGGCAAGTGCAATCTGACATTTCCATTGGAAAGTTTGTCATTTTTAAGCATAATCGTACTCAAACCGTTTTGACGTACGACCACTATTTGTGTTGTTTACAGTGACTTGAAAAAATTAATATAGAAAAAAATGGAATTAACTCGTGAACATTTTCGTGCCATCATTTTTCACAACTTTCGACGTGGATTATCACGACAAGAGTGCATTGATGAACTTAAATCTTTGTATGGCGATGAAGCACCATCCTATAGCACTGTGAAAAATTAGTATAATGAATTTAATCGTGGGCGAACTTCGCTCAAAGACGAATTCCGTGAAGGTCGTCCAAAAACGGCTGTTGTGCCAGAGAACATTGATGCCGTGCGTGAACTTATAATGCAAGATCGACATGCGACATACCGAGAGATAGAGACATCCTTGGACATTTCTTCCACCAGCATACATTCGATACTGCATGAACACCTGGCCGTAAAAAAGGTTTGTTCTCGTTGGATCCCGCACAATTTGAAAGTCGCTCAAAAAAAGGCTCGTGTCGATTGGTGCAAAGAAATGTTGCAAAAATACGATTGAGGTGCTTCAAAAGACGTTTATAAGATCGTCACAGGTGACGAATCATGGATCTATGCGTATGAGCCCGAAACGAAACAATAATTGACCGTGTGGGTCTTCAAAGACGAGCAAAATCCAACAAAAATTGTTCGTGGAAGAACCACTTCGAAGCAAATGGTCGTCTGTTTCTTCGGCAAAACTGGTCATGTGGCGACTGTTCCGCTTGAGCAACGTAGGACGGTCACTTCTGAGTGGAACACTACGATTTGTTTGCCTGAAGTCATCGGAGAAATTCGAAAAACCAACAAGTGAAGACGAATCATTGTTCACCATGACAATGCGAGCTCTCACACATCGGCTCAAACCAGAGCGTTTTTGATCGGCCAAAACGTCGATTTAATAGGTCATCCACCGCACAGCCCTGACTTGGCACCTAATGACTTCTTTTTGTTTCTACACATCAAGAAAAAAATGCGTGGTCAACGATTTTCGTCGCCAGAAGAAGCTTTTGAAGTTTTCAAAAACCATGTTTTAGAGGTGTCTCAATCGGAGTGGAAAAAGTGCTTCGACAACTGGTTTGAGCGCATGCAAAAGTGTATAAATCATGCTGGAGAATACTTTGAAAAACAATAAAACCATTTTTGATTATAAATATTCGCATTTTCACTATTAGGCCAGAAATATATAGAGCAGCCCTCGTAGCACGCTTTAGATATATAATTGAATCGGGTTGAAAAATCGTTTCACAAACGTTTTCTGATTTATTTTCTTGATATAATATAAAAAGTACTCACGGTTAAAATTAAGTACTTATTTTTTGGTACATCAAAGCAAGTACATGAGTTGTTTCGTTTCTGCTTTTTGTTATTCAAAAAGTGTCAAAATTTAAAAAAAAATTTGGCCTGGAGAAAAATAAATAAATATAATTATTAAAAAAAAGTCGATTTATTGTAATTTTTTGGAAAATTTTTTGTTACTGGAAGTGGCAACTATTTGCTTTCTTTTGTTGTTGATTTTTATTTATAGGCTGCCGTCGAGACTTTGACTCGCAAACAAACAAAAAAATAAAGAGGCTAATGAACTAAACTTCTTTTCTTACAAGCCAGTTCTCAAAATACCTTAATATGTGCAAAACGTCTTGTTTATATTAAATCGCTTGTGCATTCAGAACCTCTTTTCTAAAGAAGCTCCTTTTTGAACTTTATATTTAACAAAACTAGTAAGACTGGTATACTGGACTATGCTTCACCCTATACATACGTAAATCTAGTTGACTAGAGTAATTTCCATCAAAAAACAATTATTGGGGTGATAAAAAATAAAAACAAAATTTAAATACGATATATAATTTTTTATAAAAATGTCATCGACTACTAATGAGTTGGGAGTTTTTAAAGAAATTTAGTATTTTCTCAAAGATCTTTTAAAAGCTTTTAAGGTACCATTTTGATACCTTAAAACATATAAAACACAATTTTTTGATTGGACTTACATCACTAAGCTAGATTTATGCGAGGTGTTTTGCCCGATGCCTCGAAGGACATGGACCGGTCGTCTCATCACCAAGCAAATGACATCACAATCTATTAACAATCGAAGGGTATCGAATACATTAAAAGTACTACACCAAAATAGTGGTAATAGAATCAGAATTATTTGTATGCCCGCAATGTCTTAGCTGTCCCTCAACTGAAGTCATATTTCATATAATTTTTTAGTTAAATAAATAAAAAACACATACAAAAGCAGGTTTTATTCAATTTTAAAATTCACCCTTCCTCTTGAAGAATACTTTATAAATTTTCTAGCTTATTTTGTTTTATGTTCTCTGTTTCTTTTATATTTATGCTTCTCAACTCAAAAGTGTATGAGAACAAATGATGAAAGATAAATGATATTTGTTTGAAATAAGTCTTTCTATTCCATCCTAGACAAAACATTATAAAAAAATATCGTGTACAAACAAAAGGGCAGACAAGAAAAGCCAGGCATTTCAGCCACTTTTACCAAAGTGCTTTAAGTTATTAAAAAAATAAAGAAATAAACAAAGAAAAAAGCTTTAAATTATTCCGCAGTTCATCCAAGCAACTATCCAATCATCTAAACAGCCAACTATTAAACCAACTTCCGAAAATATGCATTAGGAAACACTTCTTCTGTTAAAAGTAAAAAAAAAAAAATAATAATAATGAAAGCAATCCAGGCAGTAAATGGATATTTTGGCGTGAAAAGCAAAATTTATTTTGAAAGAAAAGAAAGAAGTTGAATAAAATTTTCAACACTAGAAGCTGGAATTCAAAATCATTTTTCTTACTTAATTTTTTTATCCTTTTTTTTTTGTTTTTTTGTTGTTTTTCTTTTTTGTGCTACTTTTCTAAAAACAACAATAGTAAATTTTACGCTTATAGCGTGTTATTGTACTTTAAAAAATAGACTAAAACTATATTGTAAATAACACATGATGAAAAATAGTGATGTTTTTTTACATAAAAAGTAAAGGAAAGATAAATAACTCTCGCAAGAAAAACAGATACATGGTCAGAGGGTCATCAAATATGAAATATAAACTGTAAAACACACTTTGATTAAATTTAAATTTACTAGCTAAGGGGGTCTTTAATTACTAATTTAAAATTTTATACTTGTTGTTACAGCGAACAAAAGAGTTCACATTTTGTATAACTTTTAAGTATTTCATTGAAAAAATGGGGCTTGTAAATCGACCTACGGACACCCTTTAAAATTTAAATTTTTCTATATATACAATAAAACAGTAACGGGATCATTTCTCTACATGAAATATTTTTTGAAAATTTTGGAATTTCTGTCTGTCTGTGTTTGCATCACATAAAAACTGCTGCATGGATTTGAATTATATTTTGTGTGGTGGTCCCTTAAGTGATAAAAATATGTTATTTCGTAGAGAAAATGGAGATATAAAAGTGAAATCACCCAATTTTATTGCTATAATGGAAAACTGTTTAGTACTGTTTACAGAACTCTACAATAAATATTTAAAAATAAATATTTTTAAATTTAAGTTTAAAGAAAATTATAAATGACACGCGGACAAAGTCGTGGTCATCGTAAGTATGTAATAATTTTCTTTTATTGTGAGCTATAGTGAAACAAAATTTTTTTGAAATCCTTTATAGGCAACAGTATCAAACTCATGAGTATTCAACGGTGACACCCATTGTTTTTAACCGATTTAAAAAAAAAAAGAAGAAGGTTATCAATTCAGCTGAATGATGGTTTTTTTTATGTTTGTGTCTGTAGAACTCAGTCATTTGTAATCAGATTTTAAAATTTTGGAACTTGATAGATTATGCTTACAGATTGGTCCCGTTTAAAAACAGTTTATAAATAAAGGGTGTCCCCATACAGCATACATGTTTTTTAAGTGTATTATGAACCATTAAGCGCCCTAATTTAAAATTAAAAAAATGAGTATTACTATAGCTCCAAAAGCAAAAAGTAATACAGAAATAAATTTAAAAAGTAAAGGGTGTACCCATAGGTGACATTAATTGACTTATAAGCGCCTATCTTTTGAGCCGTTATAGACAAACGCTTAAAAATTAGACAGGATGTCGATTACGATGACCGTTATAATAACAAGTATAAACATTAGAAATTATAAATTAAAGGGTGTCCCAATAGTTAATGTAATTTGATGTATGTGGCAAAACTTTTTAACTATGATAGTTGATAGTTCCTAAGTCCACTATAATAACTAGTAAAAAATTTGTATTTGGAATTTAAAGGGTGTCCCAATAGTTAATGTATGTGGCCACAACTTAAACTGTCTATGACAGCTGAAATTTACAAAGAACTTGTATTGTTAAGTCCGCTATAACAACAAGTATAAAATTTGTATTTGGAAATTAAAAGGTGTCGCAAGAGTTAATGTAATTTGATGTATGTGGCCAAACTTTTGAACTGTTAAAGACAGACAGCTAAAATTTACCAAGAATTTGTATTGTTAAGTCCGCTATAATAGCAAGTATAAAATTTGTATTTGAAAGTTAAAGGGTGTCCCAATAGTTGATGTATGTGAAAAAACTTTTGTACCGTTATAGACAGACAGCTGAAATTTACGAAGAACCTGTACTGCTAAGTCCGCTATAACAAAAAGTATAAAATTTTAATTTAGAAATTAAAGGGTGTTCCCATATTTGAAGTAAATTGGCCTATATGGCTCCACAGTTTGAACTATTTTATACAAACAATTGAAAATCAAACAGAATGGTTATTACTTTGTCTAGAATATTGAGAAGTATAAATTATAGGGTTTTACAATAGTTGCTGTTATTTGACGTATATGACCAAACTGTTGAACAGTGGTAGACATTTGATTGAAATAAGCATTGAACTTTTATAACTAAGTCCGCTTTAATAAGTAGCAAATTTAAAATTAGAGGGTGTCCCTATAACTGATGTAATATAACCTATATGGCCCTATCTTTGAAACGTTTACAGACAAACTCTTGAAAATTAGACAGAATGTCCATTACTATATCAAGTATAAAAACAAGTATAATTATTTAAAATTAGAAATTAAAGGTTGCCCTTATAGTTATAATTTGAAGTACATGGCCAATCTGAAACAGTTATTGACTACCGCTTAGAATTTAGGCAAAACTTTTTTACTTTATCAGCAATAAAATGTGTAAAAATTAAAGGGTGACCACATAACTGCTGAATTTTCTTGTTTAATCTGCATTCATATTTTGTTCTGCGACATAGAAAAATCCAGAAGTAATATTTCCCAAGTATGAAAGAATAAAATATAATTTTTATATAATTTCCCTCCTAAAAAAATCTAATTTTAAGTTTGTCTGTTTTTAAGTCGTTTTTTTTTTTGGTTTTTTCTAGAATTATTTATGATACTTTATAATAAGAATTTTTTTTAAACTTTTTATGTAAAAATATATTTGCGGCACGAAATATCTCGCTTTGATTTTGTTAGAAAATATGTTTAAGCGTATTATAGCACTCCTTCTTTTAGACGGTTTCTATAAAAACAAGTTCGAGCAGGGTGCCCCAAAATACTCTACAGATTATAATTCAACTGAAAATATTTCAACCATATCAATTCATCTAAATTTCCATAGAAAACCAAAAGTCTAGCAGCGTTTTTTACTTCCAAGAAAAGATTAATAATTTATAGACAAGAAATAGGAGAAAGTGGAAAATATGCTTGAAAATCAAAGTAAAATTGTAACTAAAGTTTCATTTTTGAAAACACCAATCATTTTAGCTATTTCTGTTTATAACTATTAGTCGCTCCTTAAGGAAATTGTTCCTTTTAGATGGAAAGAAATTAAAAAGTTATAAATTATATTTTGTTAAATTAATTTATTTGTTTATAATTTGTAAAAGAAAGAAATCATAATTGTGGTGCATTTAAATTATTAAAACGTAGTGTTTAGAACGTTTTTTCCAATAACTTTCAAAAACATATTTATTGCATTTTATATCTAAAAAAAACGTTTAAACCACAAAACTATTTGAATTTTTTTTTCTTTTTTTTAATTGACAAAGTTCAACTTTAATATTTCAAAAAATAATATTTATCTATTTAACTACTGTGGTTTCCGCATGTAACATTAAATTCATTTAAAACAAAACTGAACAAATATTTTAAAAGTATTGGACATATTTAATTTCCTTATAGACATTTGTAGGCTGAAATGAACAATCACCATCAGAGTGATAATAAAAGTTTGAAGATAATAACTAAATTCTAGAAAAATGATAACATTTTGGGCCCTAAGGAAAAAGATTTAAATAAAAAGGAGAATTGAAAACCGTTTGACATTCTAAAAACAAAATGATAAGTAGTGCAAATAATTCACTTTCAAACTTAATGTGTTTTCTTATTGTATTGAAAATATTGAAGTTAGAAAAATAAAAAGAAATTTAAATAAATATATAAATCGCACCAAGAAATAAATTTAATTTCTTTAAATATTTTTCTTTGACAATCCAACAACCCACGAACTTGAAGAAATGTATTTGTGTTGTATGCAATTCTTAAATCCAATATTTATTAAAAGCAAAACAGATACAAAGATTGTAGAAAAAGTTTATCCTCACACATCAGATTTGAAATTACCGCAATTTGTTTAGGTGAGTGTTGACAATCCCTAGATTTATGGAACATTACACAAAAGGACAACGTATTTCCATTGTTGATTAATTCTTGAAAAAAAACCGTCTTCAAAACTGACAAACCAAAAATCATATTTCTTTAGAGCGGTAATTACACATTAATTATATTATATTCTATAATACTTGAGGAAGATTGCGTCAGGATTTTTTATATATCATAAAAAATTATAAATGCAGATTAAACTAGAAAATTCAGCAGTTATGTGGTCACCCTTTAATTTTTACCCTTTTTGTTGCTGAAAGAACAAAAATTTGTTTAAACTCTAAGCGTTAGCTATAACTCTTCGAAAGATTGGCCACATACATCAAATTATAACCATTAGGGCACCCTTTTATTTCTATTTTTAAATATTTATACTTATTATCATACTTGATTTAGAAATAGACATTCTGTCTGATTTTCAAGAATTTGTCTGAAAGGTTTTAAAGATAGTGCTATATATGTCAAACTAAAACAGCAATAGGGAGACTCTTTAATTTCTAATTTAAAGTTTGCTACTTATCATAGCGGACTTAGCAATAAAGATTCAATGCGTATTTTCAACTGTCTGAAACTGTTCAATAGTTTGGTTACATACATCAAATAACAGCAACTATTGTAACACCCTATAATTTAAAATATTAAATATTTATACTTCTTAATATACTAGAAAAGGTAGTGGACAGTCAGTTTAATTTTCAAGTGTTTGTATATAACGGTTTAAACGATAGGGGCATATAGGTCAAATAACCTCTAATATGTGAACACCCCTTAATTTATAAATTTAAATTTTATACTTGTTATTATAGTGGACATACCAATACAGGTTCAGCTGTCTGCTTATAACGGTTCAAAATTTTTTGCCACATACATCATTTTAAATTAACTCTAGGCATCCCCTTTAATTTCTAAATATAAATTTTATACCTGTTTTTATAGCGGACTTAGCAATAAAGCTTTTTTATAAATTTCAACTATATGGATATAAAAGTTTAAAAGTTTAGCCACATTTATAGAATTTCATTTGCACTTGGGGCACCCTTTAGTTTATAATTTCGAATTTTAATAATTGTTATTATAGCGGTCATACTAATCGACATCCTGTCCAATTTTCAAGTGTTGGTCTTTAACGATTCAATTTACGTTACCTATATGGACACCCGTTAATTTTTAGATTTTTTTTTTTTTTATAACTTCTAGCTATTAAAAGCTATTGTAGTAAGCACTTTTTTCAATAAAAGAGAAGTGCGCTTTATGGTTCATAAATCACTTAAAAAACATGTATGTTGTATGAGGACACCCTTTAACTTTTAAGCTTAAGAACTGCTCTTAGTACGGGCCAAATCTGCAAGAAAAATCTATCAAATTACAGAACATTTTCAAAATCACTTTAGAAATGACCGAGATCGTTCTGCAGGCACAAACATAAAAAGCATCATTCAATCGAATTGATAACTTCCTTCTTTTTTTTTTTTGATGTCGATTAAAAATGACATGACTGTTTTACCTGTAAAGAAAGCAATCAAAATAAAAAAATAAAAAAATAAATAAAAAAATAAAAATAAATAAGATAGAGTGGTAAAGCAGTTCTAAGATACTTATGGTAATAAGATTGCACGTATTAGAAACTGGAAGAAACTTGTTAAAGCATACGTCAGAATTGAAGTGCTTTGGCCATGTAAAAATAATTTATTTAATTAATTACTAAAACATTTACAGTTGTGGAAGATCATCTTTCAAGCAAAATTACGATGAACGTTTTCACTTTGATGGGTTTTTTTTAGTATCAAAATTAAACCGATTTGGTAGCACTATGCAGGTCAGCTCAGTGTAACACTGCTAAAACACAATTACGATGCACAAATATTGTCTGTGTTTGTTATTTTGTTTTATGTCACCAAGCTGCTTGGAAAGGCTATTTTTATTTTTAGTCGCGCTAAAACGTCTTAATTGTTTTAATTTGAAAAGATCTGGCAACTTTTTTTAAAGTTTTTGATATGTATCGGTATGAACCAATCTTATTGCCATGTTTGTTAAATATGTTTTTCTCTTGAAAGTGTGTTGTTATTAAATGTTATACAGTTCTTTTTTGTTTGCTTATTCTAAAAGTATAAAGATATTTAATCATTCACGTAACAATATAACGTTTTTTTAATAGGTGATTATGTCTTATAAAATGCTTTAACACATTCATCGCACTAAGAATAATTATAGTAAACGGTTTGGAATTTCAAATCACTTAAAATCGTGTTGACGTCTACTTAAGTTGTAGAAGAACGGCATTTTTTGAGATTGAATTTGACCAATTTGATATCAGAAAAAAAAACTTCTGCAAAGAAGTCTCAATTTTCATTTTTTCAAATGAAATCAATTAAAAAAGTTAATTGTAATTATTATTTTTATTTATTTATTTTTGCTTGTGTGTGTGTAAAACACTGTTGTCAATCTCGATACAAATTTTACACTCGCTAGTTGTAAAAGTATATAATGTTACGATCACCTCATATCTCTTCAGCCTTCAACTTTTATTTCCGATCATTCTTTTAAACATTTTTGTTACTTTTTTGTTTTTTTTTTTAATATTTCAAAAAATTTGTCCGCTACTGTCAACCGCATAAGTGAATGTCTTTATTATTATTTTTTTGTAGTGTTCTGTGTAAATATGTACAACTAAAGTGTAAACGCTTCAATGAGTTTAAACTCAAGTTAAGGTATTTATTGAAAAAAAATTTTTTTGTTTGTTTGTTTGCTTTATCTATTAGAGAGTTGTATTGAAAATTTGCCAACAAAAAAACAAATCCATTTTTTATTTATTTTTAATATTGATTTTGTTGTGTTGTAAAGATATCAGCTTCTGCTTCGGTTTGTTTTTTTATTTTTTTATTTTTTTTTTTTTTTTTTTGTGAATTTCAATATTTTTTCAATTTATTTTTT
Organism: Cistogaster globosa; assembly: GCA_937654795.1. Taxonomy (NCBI): domain Eukaryota; kingdom Metazoa; phylum Arthropoda; class Insecta; order Diptera; family Tachinidae; genus Cistogaster; species Cistogaster globosa. The sequence goes on from OW569407.1 coordinate 78,095,968, forward strand.
TATGAAAATGATCATCAATTCAAAATGATTTGTTCCTGTTTAAGTAGGAAAACTATTCGGATTTTTCTTAATATTAAAAAAGTCGTTTATTAAAAGTGACAAAAATCACTCTAATGGTGAATATGTTTTCCCTAGAATTTTTTCCTTTCTCTGGTACATATTTTTATAAATTAATTTTTCATTTTTCCTTCTAGGCTTAAGGTTCAGTTTTTAATTTAACTTTTAAAAATTTTAATAGGCAAAATTATTTACAACTGTATGCAGACGTTTTTCAAAAACAAAAAAAAAAAAAAATAGACATTTACAAAATGAAATGCACTATTTTCTAAATCGCTATATTCTACATCAGCATTCTTCGTATTTATCCACCTTAGGTTGCATATATTGTAAACATCATCTATATAACCAATTAATCAATTTAGTTAGACGAACTTCACACACAACTTAAAGCATTTCTTTGTTGTTCTCTCTGCAACTTGTCTTGTACATTTGTTTTCGTTTTTGTACCTAACATATCAGTCCAGAAATGCAGTTTTTATTTTTAATCATTCTTACTTGTTTCTTCACAACATTATAGATGCTGTCCCAGTTAATGGTTAAGTTAAGTATGAATGTATATGCGATGTGCCTTGCGCATTTTTATTTTTTTATTTTTCGAAACCAGGATTTAAAACGTGGATATTACAAATGAATTAAGATTTTATCTTAAAAATTTTCTAACATTAAATTATAAAATGAACCTTAAGCCGAAAAAGTAAAAGTTTTTAATAATTGTAATAATTCATTAAACAAACTAGAAATACTAAAATCGTATCATATGCTGTTTAAAAGTAACAACGATAACCTCAAAATTAGGTCTTGTGTAAGAACACCCTCATATTTTAATTTAAATTTTATATTTTTAACTAAAGAGGGCATGCACTCTTTTTAAATTTCAAATGCCTGACTATTGCGGTTCAAAAGACCCCGTTTTATTTAAAGTTTATTTTTTGTACTTGTTGCTACAGCGGTCACAATTTTTTACAGTTAAAAAACTAACAATGCTTTTATGAATATCACGTGAGTTTTGGAACAACCTTAAACTTTTATGTTATTGTTTAAGCAGCTATAGTAAAGCATATTTTGTAAATATTAAAAGAGTCCACCCATTACGATTTTAGCAGAGATAGAGGACTATAACAGACGGATAGATATCATAGCAATAACAACCGTAAGAACAATTTATTTGAAGCAAGAAAACTATGATATTTTTTGCACTCATGTCGAATACACACTTCTTTAACAATGTAACATGATTTCAATAAAAGATATTGAAATGTAATACAATAGAGCCCCGACTTGCGTCGTTTCGATTTGCGTCGTTTTTGGTTTGCGCCGCCTTTAAAAAACTAGAAAAATTCGATTTGCATCGTTGCAATTTCAAGTTGCGTCATTTTTATCCCCAAATACATCATTTTTCTTTCGATTTGCGTTGTTTTGTTTCCGTCGCGTTTCTTTGGTCCCCATTAACGACGCAAATCGGGGCTCTAGTGTACATGCATTTGACTTCTGAAATAGGTGAGGTAGACATAACGTTTACTACAGAATTTCTAAAAGACTTTTTACAACAATGGGAAAGTTGTTGTAGGAGTTAAATTTGTTTTAAATGCTATAATGTTTCATTATCAAACTTGTTTAAAGAAATTTTGGAATTTTCTTAAGATTTACGCAGTAAATGGAAAAATTAAAGAATATAATTAATTTAATAATTTCCAAAAAATACTAAAAATTTCCAAAAATGGGATTTTCAGTTTAAAAGCTGTAAAATTTAATTGAATGGTAAGAAACAATACATTGGATTATTTAAACCAGGCCTTAGAGTTTAATTTGATTGCTGGTTTTTTTTTTGTTTTTGTTTTTGTACATTTTTATGTGTAGAAAAAATATAAAAAAATTTGTTTTCTTCAATACTAAAAAACTTGCTTTTAATCAAAACTAAAAATAAATTTGAAGCAAAAAGCAAAACGAAGGTAGAACTAGAAATAAAATTCTTAATTCTAAAAGATGAATATTTTCAAAATTATCGCCCGAAATTAGTGTTTCCACTTTGGCAACGGTTATAATTTTAAATAGACCTGAACTGTGCTACCTTTAATCACTGCAAAGTCGGCTTCCAAAGCACTATAATGGAGTTGCTAAACAATCGGACTTGCCATTAGAAACTATAGAGTTACTATATTTTTTTACTAAATCCTTTGCTATACGATGGCTAGCAAAAAGCAAGAACAAGTAATAATATCGAAAATAAAAAAAGTTAAAGTTGTGTGTGGACTTTTTCTAACTGAATTGATTTTTTTTTTTACAAAGAGAAGTAGCACTTCAGGAATTAAAACCTATTTCGTTATTTTTCGTAACCGTGCTACATTCCTTAGGAAAGGGATAGATGAGAGATAAGACAGCAGGTGAAAGGAGAAAGATAGATAGTTATTTTACTTCGCCGGTGAATCTGCTATGAGATAGACCGACGAAGGAGACTACACGTTTTTTTGTTCATTCTGAATATGTATTTATACCATTAAACAGAAAAAAACATTTTTGTATTTTGATTGCCGCAGGATTTGAACCCTGAAACAGTCAGGTTCGTAGTCAACGTTTTTACCACTTTGATTGATTATAAGTTATTTTTTGTTTTATAATTTTTTAAACTGGCTGGTTAAATACACGATGTCTACTATGAGCACAACCATAAATGAGGGGAATGTTGACAATTGATGTTACAATCCAGAAAGTAATGCAATAAAATCTACAGATTTAAAAATTTAAACATACGTGAACTTAAGTCTAACTAAAATTCTTTATTTGGTCAAAAATATTTTAAATTTATTCTATTTTTTGATACATAAGAAATTAAATATTTATTCTTAATTTAAATGAATATTGATGAATCTAAATTACGAATAGAAAAATTCTTTATTACCAACAAAAACACTCTTCTATTTTTAGTATCTGTTTAAAGTTAAGAGAATTAATTGTATTTAAGTTTAAATTAATATCACATGCAAATAGAAATAATTTTATTTGAGTGATTATTTATTTTATTTGTGTTGAAAAGAAAGAAAAACCAAATAAATGCTTTTGAATTTATAAAAGTGTTAAGGGTTCTTAAGCATTAAGTAAAATACATATTATTACAGAATGTAATTTCTTTTTTTAATTTTTGTTTTGAACTTTCTGCTTAAATAATATGAGGATGGCCTTTTCATAAGTCGAATTTTGGTTAATGTTACAGAATTTAAAGGAAAAATTAAAACTGACCGTAAGAAAATTAAACTACTGAAATATATTTTGAAGTGTAAATGACTGATTTTTGTGTTCCTAACAAAATTTTTTTAACACACTCAGGCTCAAGTTCATAATTAAAAGAGAAAATTATTATCCAATGATCTGATAACTTCTACACTATTAAGCAAATAAGTTTATTAAGTTCCTGCAGAATATAGAACATTTTAATACCGCTACATTCTTTTTTAACACCTGTCCGTCTTATGTGTAAATTTGAAGTAACCTACGTTGTAATTATCAAAATGGTTTAAATATATTTTCTATAAAATCAGTATGATAATTAAACTATCACACAATGGCTTTCATAACCCCCCGTATGGGCCACCCTTTAATAATAAATAAACTATGAATTTATTTTTTAATCAATTAAAATTGGAAAAATAACAATTAGTATTTCGTGACTATACCGAAGGTGTAGTACAAAATTGCAACAAATGTACAACACGTGTTGTAGAGAAGACAACAAAGAAATGCTTTGAGTTGTTGTTGTGAATTTCGTCTAACTAAATTAATATTGATTAGTTGGTTAAATGGATGATATTTACAATATACGGAACTCACCTTGATGCAAACAACGCGGTTCTGAAAATGCGGCATTACATTCTGCCAGCATCTAATTTTTCTTGTTTTATTTGGAAGACATCTGCGTACATTTGAAAAATAGTTTTTCTTAATAAAAGTTAAATTAAAAAATGAATCAAAACCGAAAAAGTAAATTTTAATTGATTTATGAAGATCACTGGTTCAACCCCTGGCTTGGAAAAGAAATCACAAAATAATTTATTTTTTTAATTTAAATAGTCTGTCTAATCAAATGGAAAAGATACCAATAAATATGCAACAACATAAGTATTTAATGGGGACACCCTTTACATAATCTGTGTAAGCTTTCTTTAAAAATATGTGGATAGAGCAGGCCGCATTCTAAAAATCACAAATGGATGTGAAAATTCAAAAATGGAAGTCAAAAGTTTTATGTGTGCAGATGTTATTTGATCTATCATATCAATACACTAATATAGAAGTGGACAGTTTTTTTTTTAATCATTCGCTGCGGATTTGTACAGCAAAGTGAAGCCGGTGCAAAAGACAGCCAAAGTTTGCAATTCTCTATTAAAAAAATTAAAAGAAATATATCACAGTAGTGATGTGCTAATGAGGCGTATAATAATTTGAAAACTTGTGCAGTCATTTTATTTATTCATTTTATTTATTTTCTGCCAGATTATAATTATCTAGTTGTTCTCAGGGCTGTTTTTTTTTTTTTTTTGTTTAAAAGAAGCCATGATATATTGGCAACTATGCTACTTATAAAAATTTAAAGGGTGCCCCTCGTACAACACACATGATTTTTACATGTCAACAAACCCTAATGGACACCCGCATAAGGCTTAAACATAGTTGGTATCACAAAAGCTCCCAATAACAGAAAGTAATAAGAAAATAAACTTATACATTAAAGGGTATCCGTATCGGTGACAGAATTTGACTTTTATGGCTAAACGTTTGAAAATTACACAGACTGTGAACATTTATAACTGCTTAATAAATATTTATAAAATAAGAAACTAAAAGGTGTACCGCTAGGTGTTGTTATTTGATGCATATGACTTTTACTTTTGAACTTTAATAGACGGACACTTTAAATTTACACAAAATGTATAATGCTACGTTCGCAATTATTAGTATTATTGTAAAGAATTTTTAAAAATAATAAACATTTTACCTTTAACCTTTTAATAATCTGTTAGATTTTTTCCTTTTTTAGAAAATAAATTTCTTCCAATTTTTTCTTTAAAAAAATTTTTTTACTAATTTATTAAAATTTAGAATAATTGATAGATGCAAAACCTTTACAAATTGAATAATAACCTCCATATTTTTCTTTTTTTATTTTGGGTCATTTTATTTAATAAAGAGAAATCATAAGAATAAATAACTTTTGTATAAAACGCCCTACTAGTGTAATAAACATTAAAATATTATATAAAAAAGCAGTCTTTTCAATTTCCATTTAACAAGACTTCAAAAAGTTGTTAAGAACCACCTCCCCCTCAACTCTTTTATTTATAAAAAGCCATGAAAACTTTCCATTAAGAAGCAAATTTATTCAATTAAGTTTTTGTTAATGTTTTAATTAAAACAATCAATCTTACAGGGCTTAAATCTTAACAGAGCATTCCTAAAAAATAAACAGTTGTGCTTAAAATATAAAGAGTTGAATTGAACCATGTGGACTTTATTGGTTTATTTTCTTCATCGCGTTAAAAACTTTTATATTTTTTTATTTTTTTGAATTTTATAGAATAACAAAATTAAAGCAGATTGAGAGGGTGATATTTTTTCGTGCACAAAACAGGTGTTTATTTAACCCGAACAGAACTTTAAATTGTAAAAATAATACAAACGATTTGAGTAAAAATATTATGTATTTTGTGTTTTCGTTGACCTGTTATATTATTATTTTATTTTTTTTTTGGGCCTGAGGTCAGTTGTTTTGGTTACCAAAAACGCATAAAAGCGATATGCCCTTACGGCCAATTTGCTCTACAAACTCCCCGTCATACAGATTAAGTAAATATCTAGTGAATATTTTACAAAATCTAACGAAAGACTCCATACAAAACAATTAATACATTAAATAGATTTTTCATCAGGACAAAATCGAAATTAGATAAAAAGACAAGTCTAATTTAGTATAAAAAATAAGCTGCAATGGGGACGAATCCAATATATGCCAGAAAGTATATGTTGGAACAACAAAGACCAAACTAAAAAAAAAAGAATCGCGTCACACAAATCAGATATAAAATCTAGAGAAAAACACACAACACAAAAAACTGCAATTGCAACCCACCGTTACGTTTCGCTTTGGGTATGAAGCCCTGAAAATTAGATAAAATATCACACCTGAGTTTACTGACGTTTATTGGCCTGTTTATATTTTGGCATCATGTTTTTCTAAAATGTTGCTTTTCTACCTCTTAACTGGGAAAGCGACTAAAACTTCGAAAAAATAAAATAGATTTAGTTTGGTCACAAGAACCATAAAATGTTTGCTTTAAGCATAAAAACTTGTTTAAAATAGCGTTTAAACATGCAGAATGGTTTGATTATAGACCAAGCCTTTATAATTATATGATACGAAGCATTTCTTCTCGGATGCAGTCACTAGTTTATGCTTATAAAACAGCAAAATTAATGTCAAGAAGGCCATCACTGTTTTTGTTTTTCGGAATATACGGTCAGCAATGCTCGAACAAGTTATCCAAAAACGTCAAGTATGAGTGAATAAATAATATTTTTACTTTATTATTATTTTATTCTTTTTTCGGCTTGAGGTCAGTTGTTTTCTTCTACTCAATAAAATAATACATAAAAAAGAAGAAACTTTTTTATTTATTTTCTGTTTTATTTTATTGATTTTTCTCAATATTTCGATCAACTTCGTTGATCATCTTCAGGGGATCTAAAACATAATTACAATCACAATTAATAATAAAATGAACATAACAAAATTTTGTTTTAAATTATATAATTACAATTATCATTCAATTAAAAAGTTATGACTTTTTTATCTTCCACGCTTCAGTCGTTGCGCTATTGTCAAAATGTAACTAAAGCTAATTTATGTTCTTTTGATTTGTGGTCCATGTTTGTTTATTGTGTGTCTATATATCTGTGCACATTTCTCTACATTGCTCTTGTGATTAAGTCTCTCATCGATTGGTACATCAATAATATGTAACATCTCAAGCGTAAATCACTTTCTGTAACTGTCCTCTCTTGCTAATACTCTGATGTTTTCATAATTTGGTTTATGATCTGGCAAACTATCACAGCCTTCTATCTCTGGAATCGTACATCTGTAGCTGCCATAACAGCAATTAATTTTAAAAGAAAGCATATCACAACAGGGAGGTGATTTCTACGTACATTGCGGGCAAAAATTTCAAGCTTAAACATTTTTATGTCTGCCATAAAAACCAGTATAAAAAATTATAAATAAAACTAAAATACAAAGGTTGTTGCTACAGTGCCTTTGTTTTAAAGAATATGGCTTTAGTTTTTCAATCTCAATAGGCAGACGTCTAGGATTTATTTAGACAATGTGACTACAATAATTTAAAAAATGAAAGGGTATTTCTATAAATGCCGTGATAATGACAAAATTACCTTAACTTTTGAACCGTTTGAAGCAAATGATATTACGGCAAATATAAAGCAGAAAACTTGAAGGTGGCATTTGCACTGTATGTAACCTTTCGTGCATATTGTCAAGACTCCGTTTTGTGTTTCTCTTAGAAGAACTGCTATGGCCAGTAGAAAGTCTGAATGATCAGTTTTGAGTATCGTCTTCGAGATATCAGTTGTTATTCTCCAGAGAACTACTCACAATCATATCTACAACCTTTTTTTAATCTGATAACAGATGGCTTAAGGATGAGACACTTAAGCTTGGGCCTCTTTCAGTTCACAACTTCTCGAAATAAAAGTGTACCGATATTTTGCATCTGCAATTTCACAAGGTGATTTACACCAAACACCAAATAACTGCAGCTTTCTTTTTGTTGATTGATTTTAATGTCTTCAATAATTCTATCCTACAAAGACTTTGGGAAAAGTGCCATTTGTTTTTGAAATTAATTTCCTATTACATATTTAAAACTGTACAGGAAGGGCTAAAGTAGAAGTCATAATAAGTTTCATCAAAAACCAAATTTAGCATTTAGCATTTATAATTTAAATTATGTGAGTTTTTTACTAAAGACGCAAGTAACTTTAAATGAGAATAATAAAAAGTTAAGATAAATATTTTGCTTAAGTTTTGTAGATCTGGTAGATAAAAAAATTTGTTTTTAATTTAAAATTCAATATTTAACGCAAAATCATTTAAGTAAAAGGGAAATAAATTAATTGAACCTTTTTTAAACTGCTTAAGTAAAAACAAAATGTAAAGGAAAATAAAAAGACAAATTTGAAAGCAAATATTTTTCACAAAAGTTTTCTAGCATAAATGAAGTTAAGAGAAAATAAATTTAGCTTGTCAATGACTAGAATTTTATACCTGCTTTTTACCGCTACCACTACATTTAGACAAATACTATAAAACATCAAGTAAATGCCTGTAGGTGTCAAGATTATGCAAATTAAGATATTTTTAAAACAAGCGAAAATTATACCGAAGACGTGTTGAGCTTAAATGTTTTCGTCTCGCTTTTTGTTTAGCTTCCTTTGTTTGTTATTTTTTATAATGGCAAATGCGGTCTGTTGATGTCTGGTTTTTAATGCCTGTTAATATTTTTAAGAGATTTATTTATGTTTGTAACCACAACGAAAGTCTTTAATAAATTAAAAAAAAATCATAAAGAACAAAAAATGTATGTCCATCAGGGTGCGAAGGAAAACAAAACGAAACGTTTGCTTAAGAGCCATAGTCTTGTTTTATTTTTTCGTTCCTTATAATGAGTCAAAAAAACGCAGAACATAAACAACAAGAACAATTATGGCATTTAGTTTTATTTAATTGCAACTTTTAAAGAAAAAATGTTTCGCTAACGTTTGATGATTTATTTGCTTCTTAAAACAAACAAAAAAACATTTTTTTCCTAGAGAACTAAAAAAAAATTATTAAATTTAAAAACAACTCAAAAAGTCTTCTGTAATTCTGTTTTCTCTATGCTATTCCCACCTATAAAAGCTCATTTTACAAATAACATACTACGCTTTTTTTTCTGCAATTTTTGAAATTAAAAACTTATTTAAGAAAGTTGCCAGATCTTTCCATACCAAAACAATCTAGGCGTTTTAACTCGCCTATGAATAAAAATCGAAGCTCCGTGCAACATAGCCAAATTAAACAAAGTGTTAAGGAGAATAGCTCTTTGCGCTAAGTATTTGCGATGTGTTTTAACACAGTTAAATAGAGTTATATTAATTAAGAGTCATTAAAGAAATTTTTTTTTAATATTTTATTTCGCAATTTAAAGAGTCCAACGAATAGATAAAACCGAAAAAAAATTTTTTGCCTTTGTTGAGGCGAATAAAAGCTGAATTTTTTCCTTCAATATTTACTTTGTTATTGCTTTTTTTGTAATCAAATATTTATCTTATTTTGAACAATTCCTTTTTTTTTTTTTTTTGAACATTCCGCATTACTTTTTTCTCTAAGAAATAACGATGTCTATTTTTATTCGTCATGAAAAAAATGTAACAAATTATTCTAAATGCCGCAATTAAGTTTTTTTTATTCATTTTAAAGACAATATTTTTATTAGTATTTTATATACAGATCTCCATTTATTTTGGGTTATTAAAAATAGATTTGTTTTACTGCCTGTTTTTTTATCTCGAAATAAATTAAATTTCAATATTTTAATTTTTTTTTTATTTTATTATGCCAACACTCGCAATACAAAACATATTTCACGCATTGAAATGTAAGACAGGGATTTTTGCAAACTCCATCATAAAATTCCTTTAAAATTATTGCTCAATAAAAAAATGTAAATTTACAAAAAAAAAAAAAAAATAAATAAGATAAATAATGATTTCTGACCCTTGTTTTGTTTATTTTCGTGCTGCAGAAAATATTGTAAAACCAGGACTACGCCTATACAATTTCTGCGGTAACAAATGTGTAACCAACATTCAGCTAAGATTTTAATTTGAGTTTATTTTTATTAAAAAAAGTCTTGCAGTTCAGTTTTAGCAAATGTTAAATGCAATACGAGAAGAGATTACATTTTCATTGTAGAACGACAGATACTTTTGGTTTTAAATTAGACTTTGCTAAGTGTAAAGTTTTTGGAGGCTAGATCAGTTAGTGACTTTTCATTTACTAGTCGATGATAGCTTAAATGTTCTAAGACCAATAACGAAGTGATGCGCGGAAGTGACAATAAAGTTTCAAAAACATAAGTATCCATAATTAATTGCTTTAAAATTAAAGATCACATAAAAACAGAAATAATATTCGAACACTTGGAGATTCCTACTATTTATTTTAATAAAGAAAAATTGTAATGAAAAATTAAATCGAATATTCGAATAAATATTTTTAACTTCAATAATATACTACAAAGCTATTAAAAACGATATATCTCGATTTAATAAAAATTTTATAATCAAAGTTCAAAAAATTTAAACATTTTAAGTTTAAGTTTTATAAAACTTTGGTAACTGTAAAGTTTTGGAAGGCTTAATTAGTTGGTAACTTTTCATACACTAGTCGATGATAGCTTAAATGTTCCAAGACCAATAACGAAGTAATGTGCCGAAGTGACCTTGAAATTTCTTAAAACCAACGTGTTAATGATTAATTTCAATAGAAATATTATTCGAATACTTGAAGAATTCTTAATACTTTTTTTGAGAAACAATATATAAACAAATTATTCGATTACTTCTTGTCGGATAATCGAATATTTCAATAAATTTTATGTATTTTTTTAAGTTATACTTAAACTCTATGAACAACAAAATGTGAAAAGTAAATATATTCTACTTAATAGTACGTGTTTGCATAAACACAGTTTTTATATAAATAAAATTTTTTCTTATTTTATTAAGAAAGTCTTCAAAAGTAGGCCTGTTGCCGTTACTAAATATATAAATTTTAAGCATCTTTTTGAAAATGTAAATAATATTTTCGTGCAATTCGAACCATTCTGTTGTCGTAACTATCAGAACATCTACTTATTCGTGTCACTTCGACTGTAAATTATTTATAAACTGAATAATAAAGAAAATGAATTTGAATAAAATCTAAAAGCCACCTGCAGCCCACTAATAAATGTTTTTTTTTTGTGCAGTTAATTCAAATTGTTCACCAAGCCAATCACTCATTCAAGATTATAAAAAAGTTATTAATTTTGTATATAAAATAGCAACGATAACACGAAGATGTTTGAACTTATAGAAAAACCACTCAGTACCCGGTAGTTCTCTTAATGTTTTCAACTAAATATTGACATACTTTAATTTTAAGAAACATTTTGTGTTCACTTTTAGCTAACGAGTGTTACAATTGTTCTCTTATTAAAAAAGTTAAAATTATTAATTTGATTAAAGGTAAAAATGAATTTGAGTAAGAGCTTAATATTGCCTCGACATAAATTTAAAACTCATCGAAATTTCACCATATTTTTATGAGTTACAATTTTAAAATGTTTTAAGCAGGCATCCTGGAGTTCATCCAAAAGGTTTCACAAATCAGAAATTGATTTTTTTATAACTTTTACTCTTTTCTTCGAATCGCATCGATATGATTTTAAAAACAAGAACTGTATTATTTTCTCTCTAATAATATAAATTTGCGATGATCTTATCAGTTGTTAAAAAGAAAACTTTGGTCACGATACACAATTTTCGATCATTAAATGGCTGAAATGGTGCAAGTGATTTGTAATAAATAATTTTTGCTTAAATTCTTGTAAGATTATTATTTTTTTGCACCCGGTGTTACCAGGGTCTATTTTGAAGGCCTATCTAGGCAATATTGAATATTTTACAGCCTTGTTTACTATGGGGCTCCACTCCGAATACATGAAAAATGTGTGTCTATCAAATATGTGAGCATAAGTACGCAAGAAAAAATTTTATGTTTAAGAAAGTATCGCGTTTTTTTTCAAATTTTTATTACAGTTCATTCATTGAATCTGTAGATTTTTTTTCCTTAATAGTTTTTTCCCACTTTTCTTTTTTTTCTTATCTATTTCCTAGCTTAAAGATAGATAAATAATGGATTTTATATTTATGATTCGAAGTTTATCAAAATTCGATTCAGATGCTGGTCTCTCTTTTCTCCCCTTCTGGTTAATTTTTTGATATATAAATTTCAACCCGTGTTTCGAATTTAACTTAAATCGGTTCAATCGCTTAGCCGTGATTAACGCACTAACAAACAAACTTTCAAAGAGATATATTATATATAATTAACTTATAGATGTAAATTTGTTTCTAAACAAACAACTAATATTTGGTTTTTAAAATATTTTGCGATCTTATTTAATTATTTTTATCGCCTCAGTTTGCAACAATGCTAAGCTCTACTGGCTTTTGCGGAAAATTCATTGGGCCATTGCTACACACAGCACGAAGCATCAAAATTTTCAAACTTTCCAATAATCAATGATGCTATTAATAGTCGATTTTAGTTTTCAGAAAAATATGTAGTGACTCTCATTTCATACCTTGAGTAGATTGTTATTTAAAGCAAAATTTACTTTAATTAAATTTAAATGTGCTGAACTGGCGATTATTAATTAGAATAACAAAATTTAAAATAAAGACAAAACTTTAGTACTTTTCTTCTTTTTTTTTATTTTTTTTGCCATCGTTTTCAGTTTTCAGCTGGCAGAGAATTTATTTTCAAGTAATAATTAGTTTTTTGAATTAATCGAGAGTTAAATTATTTAGATTTCAAGAAAGCTCAAGAATCTGTGCTCAGCAGAGGGTTTAGTTTCCCCGCCTCACCTCACACTCTCACGATCAGCAGCAATTTTTGCTTGAGAATTGCTTTTCACGTTAGAGACTGCCAATTGTCAACAAAATTCTGGGAAGTCAATGAAGTTTCGTTGTAAAAATAATTTTTTTTTATTGCTTAAAACTTCTCGCAATTATATGAAATTAAATCTAGTCGGCGCTAGACATGTTTACTATTAAAATGTATTCAAAATGTTCTACAAAAAAATTTATATGTTGCTGGTTAATGGATTTAATTGTACTTAAGACTTTATTGAATGTTCGCCTGCTTGATGATGGCATCTTTAGTTAATGATTTGTCAAAGTCTTAACATCAACCTGGCCACCATAAGAAAAAAACTAAAACTAATTTTTCCTTTGATAAGTTTGACTTGATACTTTAGAAGTTTCTTTAAAGTTTTTTCTATTCACGAATAAACGGTTTTACCATCGTTTTTTTACACACAGTGGTATTTGATTGATTTTAATTTAATAGCAAAGTTCTATATTCCAATAATCCCTTAATCATACAGCTCTTTAAGCGCATACATAAGAAGTTTTAAAGAATTTTTCTTAGTAAAGGATAAGGAATAAATGCTGGTATTGGTACCAGAAAACAATTTATTCCTGATGTGATGTGTTCAGTAATCCTTGACGAATTCAATAAAATTTATGCAGAAGAAATGTGTTGAAAAAAATAGGGGTTATTTTAATTTCGCTTAAAAAATAAAGGGTCATCCAAATGTGACGCCTAGATGTCAGCACTATATAATTATTACACGTGACATCTTTTCAAATAACATAAGCCATTTTGTATTATTAGAAGGTAGTACAGTTTTAACCATGAACAGGTACACATTGCAACAACGCGTTTACATTGTTTTCAAGCAAAATTTTGTTTAGTGACGAAGCTCATTTCAGAATGGATGGATTTGTCAATAAGCAAAATTGTTGTATCTGGAGTGATGAAAATCCTCGTGTTATTCATGAAAAATCTCTACACCCACAAAAAGTTACTGTTCGGTGTGGATTTTGGGCAAATGGAATTATTGGGCCATTTTTCTTCAAAGATGATGCTGGAAATGCTGTTACTGTGAATGCTGAGCGATACCAATCAATGATGAGAGAGTTTTTATGGACACAGTTGAATCATATTGATGTGTCTGACGTCTATTTCCAGCAAGACGGTGCTACATGTCACACAACTCGAGAAAACATTACGCTTTTGCGATCAAAATTTCCTCAACGTTTAATTTACGAAATGCAGATTTCAATTGGCCTTCAAGGTCATGTGATCTAACACCATTAGATTTTTTTTTGTGGGGTTTTTTGAAAAGTCGAGTGTATGCTTACAAGCCACAAACAATTAATGATCTAAAGAACAACATTCAAGATGCAATTCTTGAAATAACACCAGCAACATTTCGGAAAGTCATTGAAAATGTCGATATTCGGATTGATGTCTGCAGACGCAGTCATGGTGGACATTTGAATGATATTTTATTCCACTTATAATTGTAATGGATCATACTTTTAATAAAAAAAAACAGCTTGAAAAAATTGCAAAAAATTTGTGTTTTATTTCAAAGAAACATGTAGGCGCATTTTTTGGATGACCCTTTATTTATTCAAAGCGATAGCAATTCTATTCTGTCCATAATGAACATAAGCTATTACTTATTTCTTCTTCAGTCTTAAGAGTTTCAAATTTAACTTAGCAAATATTATTTAAAGTGTACAAAAGATCTTTAAGACTATTTTATTTAAAAATAAACAACTTCACAAAATTAAATAATGAAGAAAGCAGCTTAAAGATTTTTATATTTTGTTCGTTGTAAATGTTAAGATGCTCATATTCAACAATGATTTTTATGACTAATTGGGAGGATTTAGTTGCAGTTTTGTATATTTTTATTGGTACAAAGCCGTCATTGTGTATAGTAGAGCTTAGGAATTTGCTATATTTTTTTTAAAGATTTTTAACCCACAAATGAACACACACTTACGTTCGTTAGTAGCCAATAATTTTTTTTGCCATTTTCGAACGAATATTAATGCGTTTAAATTTTCTTTAATAACTTTCAAAATTTGAAGAAAAAGAATATTAAAATTTGTAATACTTTGGTAAAATTCCGGGTGAAATTTTTTATTTTTTGGTTAATACTTTAACAATTCTAGCTCTGAATTATTATTTTGTCATTCGATGTAAATTTCTTAATATATACAGTATTGTTCGAAACCTAAGCAACTTTTTTCCACTAAGTAATAATAGACTCATATCTTTTCTTTAAATAAATTTATAGAAAATATTTTTTTTTATTTACTACTACACAATGTGTCTATAACCTAAAAATAACAACAAAAATTAAATTCTATTTTTTTGGAAGTTACAATAAAATAAAAACAAAATTAACTTAAAAATTCGATTCGATTCGATAGAATAGATGTTGGTGTAGCTTCCCACTCTGATTTTAGACAGTTCATCAACTCCTGTTTATTTTTAAAGCGTCGAGTGCCAACTCTCCGTTTTAAAATTCTCTATGGAATTCAAGTCTGGCGATTGAGGTGGCCAATCCAAAACTTGAACCCCATTAGCTGATACCCAATCCTTGACTAATTTCGATGAGTGTTTTGGGTCATTGTCATGTTGAAACACCCATCGAAGTGGCATTTCCCACTCAGCATAGATAAGCATGTGAGTTGCTAAAATGTCTCTGTAAACAAAACGGTCCATTTTTTTTTTAAATTTCTACAAAGGGACCAACACCACTGGCCAAAAAACAAGTCCAAACCATCACATTTCCACCCCCATGCTTTATTGTGGCTTTTGAGTACCGAGGATGTAGCCGCTTTACTTTTGGTCTTCTGACGTGACAAACTCCATCCGAATTTAGTAAGTTAAATTTAGATTCATCACTAAACAAAACAGTTCTCCATTTGGATATAGTCCGATCCATATGTGCTCTAGCAAAATCCACCCAAAAACAACCAAACAGCTGAGAAAATCAGAGACTACGTTGCAATCAATCAAACAAAACTCTTTTTTAAATGCTTCTTAGTCAGCATAGGCTTCTTAGATGGCATGAAGGTCCTTAAGTTTTGTTCCAATAAACGTTTTCTTACTGTGGAAGAACTATTCTGATGTTCAAGCTCATTCACTATGTCTTTCGAGGAAACAAATGGAGTTTTTTTAACTGAACGGAAAATCTTCTGGTCTGTTCGCTAGAAGTTTTTCGAGGTCGCCCACCGCTATTGGCTTCCTCTACTTTCCCAGTAGCTTAATACTTTTTTATAGTCGGGAAACTATTGATTTATTAATATTTAATTGGTTTGCTATAGCAATTTGGGATTTACCGTTATTAAAAATTTCAATAATCTTTAGCGTAAAAGCTGATCCATAACGTGTTCGCGTCATAGTTGCACTTCTAAAGAATTGTTGTTTGTTGTTGTTTTAGTTAATATTTCGCAACAAATGCAACAATGTAAATGTTGCTTAGGTTTCGAACAGTGAATTTTTAAGTTAATTTTGTTTTTATTTTATAATTTCTTCCAAAGACATAAAACGTATTTTTTGTTGTTATTATTAGTTTGTAGACTATATGTAAAATAATAAATAAAAGGGAAATTTTTCATTTAGCTATTTAAAGAGAACTTATACAACCATGAGTGTTTACTGGGGAAAAGTTGCTTAGGTTTCGAACAATACTGTATATATACTTGGTCGTTGGCGGGTTGAGTTGGTAATGTCCATCCGTCTGTCCATAATCGAGAAGAAATTAAGTCCACCATTCTGTCAGACAAAGTTTTGAAAGAATTGCTATTGAAACTTAGCGACATCGGGGATATGAAGATATCTCCAGAAAAGGCGATTGCTTTTGTTTTACTTACATTTTTCAAAATTAACTATGCTTTTTTTCTTGGTTATTGTTGTTTTTTGTTTTGATGTAATGAAGGCCGAAATTTTATGAATATCGCTTAACTTTCCAAATTTCACCAAAATATCGCATTTCCACTAACATTTTACGCAGAATATTAAATTTACTAAAAAAAATAGTTCTTGCAATTAATATTTGGATATATTATTAAAAGCATAATATCCAACAACAACAAAAAAATTTTAAATTTAAAAAAATTGGAATATCTGCAAACAAAAAAATTTCACGAAAATATCACCGAAAACTTTTTTTTTCCAAAAAAATTTTACCTGCAATAACCAACTTGAGATTTCCTTTAAAACCGTAAAAAATTGCTAAAAACTATCAACAATTTAAAAGTTTTCTAAAAATCCCCACAAGAAAAAAAACACAAAATCTCTTTTTAGTAAAGGATATATAAGATTCCGTATAAAAGTTCTCCTTACCTAAGCACCACCTGTGGATCTCTATATCAATCCAGCCGTTTTCAAGCTATTTCGTTTAAAAGGATCATACTTTTAATAAAAAACAGCTTGAAAAAATTGCAAATAATTTTTGTTTTATTTCAAAGAAACATGTAGGCGCGTTTTTTGGATGACCCTTTATTTATATATTGTTCCAAAAATTCCAGAAA
Source organism: Cistogaster globosa (assembly GCA_937654795.1). Classification (NCBI taxonomy): domain Eukaryota; kingdom Metazoa; phylum Arthropoda; class Insecta; order Diptera; family Tachinidae; genus Cistogaster; species Cistogaster globosa. The sequence continues at coordinate 78,113,302 of OW569407.1, forward strand.
ATTTCAAATTTTGAATAATAAAACGACTGTGTTTAAAAATCTTGATGGTAATTTATTCCTGCATTTTTCAGAATTTAATTTATATAAATCGCATAAACCGTTCTCGATTTAAGACACCACGCCCAATAAAAAATCTCTGAGTGAAAGCAGATTAATTTTAAAACACATTAACTCCTCCCATATTCATGATATTTTTGTTTAATCAAACGATTTTTCTTTGGTTATATCTGTTGTATTGAATTAATTGAAATAGATAAAAGTATACAAACGTTTGAGTGTTTGTTCCTTTGTATATATTTATACATAAGTATGTATATTGATACTTTGACAGCTAAAATTAATAAGGAATTCTTTTGAAAAGTTTTTATCATTTTAGCAGTAAATTTAAAATGTTTTTGTTTGGATAGTGAGAAAACTTTTTAAAAGATTAATTGGGCCAAAAACAAAATGATTGTGAAAAACAAATCTTACTTTAGCTGCAAAATTCACGTCTTACTTTGTTATTTAGCTACAAAAAAAACCCATCATACGCATAATTAGATACTTGAAAGGATTAAGAAATTGTTTGAAAAATTTAATTGCCTGAAATTTACAAACAGCTAAAGATTTTTGCAGGCCCAACAAACATTAAAATTAAAATAACTCTTAAATATCAATTAAATATCTTTTGAAGAATGATGCAGATTTGAAAAACTACTGGATCGATTTTTATATAATTTTGCGAGGGGGTTCTTTGGGACCTTGGTTCACATACAGATTACTTTTTTATACATAAAAATATTTTATTTCTTGAAGAAACTAAAGAAACAAATCACCCAGTTGTCAAACATTTTATTTTTGTAGATGAAAAATTTTTAAAACTGTTTACAGAATTAATATGCGGACTAAGTAAAACTAAATAATATAATAATAAATAAAAACAATAATAAATAATAACAATAATAAAAAAATAATAAAATTAAACTCAAAAATTTTCAACATCTAATTTTTGTCGCTGCAGGCACCTACTGAAGAGAATAAAAATTTTAAATTATAAGTAACTAAGCCATGAACAAGTAACTGGATAAGAACTCATTTAAGTGAGTTAGAACTTTATTTAACTAAATTCAACTATTCGACTTTAAAATAATGGGAATACACTTGGACATCTAAGCACAAACTCCGAAAAAATTCTGTTGTTATTTTATCTGGTCAAAATTTTTCTTGACTGGGTGAGGGAAGACAAGATAAAGTAGCTCTTGGATCAGTCAGGTCAGTATTTTATTCATTCAAACTGAACTAAATAGACCACAACCCACCCTGCGTTGACACCAGTTAGAACGTGGCGACGTTAAACCAGACAATGCTTTGCTTCAACTTGTCAACTGGTAGCAAAGACTTTCATTTGGGCAGACTCGAACAGCATTTTATTCGTTTTACCGTGAGTAGCAATCAGCTGGTCGTCGTTGATATTGAATATTGACCTTCATGACGTTAAGTTAATTTAAGTAGGAAATTAAAAAACTTTAAACCCGTCTTATTAAAACAAGTAAGAGCGTTATATTCGGTTATGCCAAATCTTATGTAGCCTCTACCATGTAAATAAAGTTTAGTGAAGTAACTCCAATAAAAAAAGACATATATTGAGGTGACAGGGAATTCAAAAAAAAAAAAAACAAAAAAAAAGGAATGTCATCTGCTCTTAATGGGTTAAGCATTGCAAATAGATATTTTGTATTTTCTAAAAGATATCTTTAAAAACTTTTAAATTATCCCCATATTGATATCTTATAAAATATGGTGCACAATCTATGACAATTTCTATGAAAACTTTAGGGGCTCATAACTTGGAAAATATGGACGAGCGCAAATTTTTTCATTTGATGCTTTTATCTTTTAATTTTTTAATTTTCTATCGGTTTTTTTTAATTGGAGTTACTTTATTGCTCAGAATGATATGGAAACGGGTATGGATCGAACTTGCTGACTTTCAAACGCAAAATTTTTAAAACTATGCATCATTGATGGTCGTATTTAAATTTTCTCTAGCACATTTAGTAGCTTTACACTTACACGGACAGGCGGATAGACGAATAGGCAGACATCGCTCAATCGACTTCACTATGTATAAGAACTCTCATTTAATGGGATCGGAAATGAAGATTGTAAAAAAATCATACGGAAAGACAAAATCAATTATATCCTTTTTCTACTTTTTGCGGAAGAGTTAAAAAATTATAGCTCGTGTTGTGTGAAGAAAAGAAGTAAAGTTTTTGTTAAGAACTCTGGAAGCAGCGATTGCACCACGAAAACATGGTATCGTATTGCTTTATGCTTTATTTTTATTTAGCCCAAATTATTAGCAAAATCTTCTAAAAGCGTGTTAATTTAGTTCTGAGAAATTAATGTTGTAACAATAATTTTCGCCAACGCAAACAATCGGTTTTCTTTTTTAATTTTTTTATTTCCTTCCTTTTCCTGAGCAATAAGAAATAATTTCACAAATTTAAGTTACACTCAAGACATTAATTTAGTTTTTTAAGTATCTAACGGTGTTTTTTAAAAGCATCATCACTCCTAAATCAAAATAATTTAATTCTTACCATAAACCTTACGCCACCCTTTGTAACAAATAACCCATATTAAAATGTAATAAAGATAAATGAGAGAGGAAGATGTCACAAAAATAAAATTATAATTAAATGTCTACTTGAAAAGCAAACTTAAAAAAAAAATATACTCCATTGCTATTTTCATGCGTCATCAAGGTTGGTTTTTGAATCTTTTCATAGTCTAATTTTATAACGTCAACGTATGATTTATATGGATTATAAAATAAAAAAATATTGCTCATACGCTGGCATTGACTTTTTAGCTGACGAAAATATTTAAATGTATTTTTTTTACTCATGTAATTTTAATCACATTAAAAATAGAGCCAGCAAGGATATTTTTCTTGCCTTCAAACAATTTCAATTAATTAAAAAAAAAAAACTTTTTAATACAGGGTGTTGCAAATAAGATAATATAATGCAAGTTTGAAAAAAATAAAATCAATTACGGAAAAGAGGGATAAGAGCAAAGAATTAATAAAGGGTCTTACGATAGTAATGCTATTTTCAAAGGTCATTATTTCAAGTTAACATTTAAAGGGTAAAACTTTCATAATATGGAACTCTTCAAGTGTAACTCCAACTGTTTAAAACTAAAAGGCTTCCGTTTTTAATGTTCTTTGAAATTTATTAATTTTTGTACTCTTCACCACAAAAACTGGAAGGAGGGTATAATTGATTTTTCTATTTCGTTTGTAACTTCAACAACATCCATTTCCGATCCCACAAAGTGTATATATTCTTATGCATAGCAAAGTCGATTGAGCAAAGTCCGTCTGTGCGTCTGTGCGTCTGTCCGTCTATGTTAGTGTTGAAATCAAGTTTGTTGAGGCACTACATCAGCTAGAAAAAATTTTAGTACGCCAAGCCATCAGCCATAGTGTCAAAAGAGGTGCTTTTGGACATCAGCAAGATTGGTCCATTATATTCGAAACAGCGGGCAAAACACAACACCTGCCTCATATTTTTCTATATCATTTGGAACAATGAAGTAACTCCAGTTAAGAAACCAATATATGGGTCGATAGAGAATTAAAAATAAAAAAAAAAAATATCACGTGAGCAAATTGGCGCTGCTCCGTATTTTTCCAATTTACGGGACTCTGAAATTTAAAAAATTTCTTTAACTTCAATATGGGTATCATTTTAAAGCTTTTGAAGAGATCTTTAAGGAAATACTAAAATTGTTAAAAAATGCTTAACCCTTTAAGAGCAAATGGCATTTTTATATAAATTTTTCTTTTAAGTTTTTAATTCTCTGCCATCTCTTTATTTGTTGTTTTTGGATTGGTGATACTTCACGAAAGTAGATTTGGATAAATAATGAAGAGTCTATAAGATTTGGTACAGCCGAATATAGCACTCATACTTATTTTTTATTAAACTTAATCGAATGTTTTAAGCGGAAATTTTCAAAAATATATGATCAATTCATAACCTGTTCAAAAGTCAGTGTAAGGTCGTCGGTTTCCTCAATAGTTGTACAGATGTTGTTGGTAATTTCTATGCAAATCTTACGCATATTGGACAAATTATTTTCAAAACAAATGAGTGGCCACTAATTTTTTTAAAGTTTATTTAAATTATTGTTAAAATTAACGAAGATCGAACATGTTTAATTGAACTTCTGCTACATGAGAATAATTTAAATGCAAAATACGTCCTGTAAAAAAAAAAATCAAAAGCATTGAATTCAAAGACAACTGTAACAAAAATTTAATAAGATATCGTCGGTCACAGGTTGACAACTTTCAAAATATTTTTTTTACTTTTTAGAAAACAAAAAAAAAAAAGCAAATATTAATATTCCGTTGCAAAACCCTGTTGGAAGTAAATAAAAAAAAAAACAAAATTAGTGGGAAATATTTTTGTTTGATGATTTAATTAAAATTATTTTTCACCAAAAAAATTAAAATAAATAATAACCGGCATTATTTTTTTTTGCGAGTAAGAATTTTCAAACTGTGGCCGGCGATATTATAAATTAATAAATTATGGAAGGAAGATTTTCTAACTTTAAAATTTAAGCTTTCCACTTGTCGCTTGCTCTTCAATCAACTTTTAATAATAATTCGGACAACTTTAATGGCAAAAAAAATATATTAAAAAAAAATGTGTTGCTATGACGACTTAAGCTTTTTTTTAGTAATAAAGCTTTGGTGGAAAATTTTATAAAAACATGGAAGAAATAATTTAAATTGAGTTTCTGTATAAATTTAATTTTATTGCTACAATTTTTTTTTGTGTCAACCTATTGCAAAGAACTTTCGAATTTTTAGTTCTTTTTTGTTTAAAAAAAAAACGTAGGGAGGAAATTCAATTGTAGGCTAAGAAAAGACTTATTGGAGCATTTTAACCAGGTTTTACTGTCTTGGTTTCTTTAAATCCATTTAGTTCAAACATCTGATCTGAAATTAGGTTTTCTCTTAAAAATGATCTAACGCAATGGATCTAGAATTAATAAAAGATTTTTTTTTTTATAATATATCTGTGTCCACAAGCAATAACAGCTAAAGTCGAGTTAGGAATATATTAAGTTATTGCTAATATTATACTTTTAACATTCAATTCTGTAATGCAAGTCAAATTTCATCTTTGTAGCTTAAAAACTGAGTATTTTTTAATTTAAAATCTAAACAGCTAAAGACGATATTCCCTAATTTAAGGCAACAATATTAAAACCAAAAATGCTGTTGAAAACTTCCAAAAAAACGAGTTAAGCTGTTATTGCTTGTGGCCACAGATATTGTGAAAAGCAATGTCGAAAATTAAAACAAAAAATCACTCCAGCCGTTTAGCTGTCAGTAGACTTCAAATACAAATACATAAATAAAAACACTTTCATTTAAACGTATAAATAAATATTTTTTTTGTTTGTCATTATCATACTGAAGGAATTCCATGTATTTTTAGATTCCGGGAAAAGTTTTATTTACACAGATTTATACATGTGTGTATGTGTGTGAATATTTTATAAAGTCCTTAAACATTATTTTCCTTTTATTATTGCATTAGAGATTTTCATTATATTTTAATAGCTTTAATAACCAGTCATTATGTTAGATTACTGCTAGATACACGATTTAAATGCTGTTGTACGACAATAAGACCACCAGTGTAAGGGGTTGTGTAAAATTTGTATGTAATGGCTGTTTTCTTTTCAGCTTGCTGAAACTAACGAAAGGTTGAAGTGTCAAAACGAACTGTCATACTGCTTTCACTTGTTGACATTTATGATCAGTAAATTATCACAGATAAATAAATGATTGAACAATACTATCATATATCTGGATTTACTTTGAAAATCATTCATCGATTCGCATAATTTGAAGATGCAAAATATTATTCTGTCAGTTTTGGCTTAGTAAGATTTTATTAAAAAAATTGCCGCAGACTGCATTACGTTCAGAAAAATCGGTCGTTTGCTGCGGTTTACAAGCTAGTGGCATCATTGTCTCCCATTTCTTTAAAAACTAAGCTGGAGTTCGCGTTGCAGTTGTTGGTGACTATTACGATAAATAAGTTTTTATTTAAAAATGCAAATGACACTAATGTGGGTGTTATGTGGTTTCAAGAGAATGGCGCTACAACGACCGCAATAACCAATTTATTGAAATTAAAAATTAGTGGCAGGTGAGATTTTAAAGAAATAATTCTATTCATAAGCCTCTCGATTATTTCCTGTGTGGTTTTATTAATTGACTGATTAACGTTGATAAAACAACTACAATTCTATCCTTGAAGCCAACTTTGTTCGAGTTAGTCGTAACATGCCTGGCATGACATGCCGGACATGACATGCACAAACAGTGATCTATTATTGGACATCGATGATCTCTGCTAAGAGCTGTGATCACCACACGCCTGAAATTGTTACCAAAAGTTAAAGCCATTTATTGATTCTTCGATTAATAAAAGTAATTTATAAAAATACTACTATCGTGCTTAAAAAATGCCCTTTAAAAATTATATTATAAACTCCAGCAAGACATGGCCCTAAATACTGCTTTATAAGTTGATTGTCTTTAATTCCCTTTAAATTCTTAACAAAACAATGAACTTCATACAATCATTCCTTATAAGTGCTGCCACTCAAACAAACATAAAATATTTTGTCGTCATAACGAAAAACAAAAAAAAATTATAAACACAGAAACTACTTGACCAAAGTCTGTATTACATTATTACATTAACTATCATCATCCATTATCCTGCAGACACAAAAATAATTTTTTATAATAATTTTGTTTAAGCAATTTTCTTGGGGTGTTTGAAATGTGTCTGGGTATTTGTAACATGATGTCCCTCTGTTTTATTTTGTCTATGTATAAGTTTTGTTGTTGTAATAATAGAATATTGATTTTGAAATTAAATTCAATAACCCATTTATCCAAGCGGGGGTTGTATAAATATATTGAAACAAAAAAAAAAAGTCATAAGTCTATGGTTTGTTTTTATTTAATATTAAACAGTTTTTTTTTTCTAGTTTATATTCAAGGGGGAAAAATAAAAATCAGTTATTTAAATTTAATATTAAATATTCTTTCATTTTGAATAATTATTTGACTTAATTTGTTTTTAAATGAATAAATTATAAAACGCTTGAGTTATTTTTCAAATAATAAAGGCAGCAAACACAAAATAAAAACAAGTTAATTTTAATATTGCCAGGCTGTTTTCTAACTAACGATTTATATAAACAATAATAATAACAATTTACTCGTATTCCTTTCGTCTCAATTCGGGTTAAATTAAATTGGTGATGTTTATGTTTTTAAACTACCAGTTAAAGAAAAATGAAGAATGCTGAAGAAGGAAGTAGCGCCGCAGCGTCTTACGAAATAAAGAAATTTTTATAATACGAACATAAATTTTCGTGAAATCAAGATCTTATCTATTTGTCGCTTTTTTTCTTTATATTTTGGGCAACTGCGGTATATTAAGAATTATAAAAATATAGATGAAAAAATAAACAAACTTTGTAAGAAAAAAAATTCCCGTAAATTTTTTTCATAATTCCAAAAACGTTAAAATATAGAAATAATTATATCTAATTTTGTTATTCATCTTTTAGTATTTTGTTTACGAAAATTGGATGAGTCGTTCTCGAGTTAGGTTAGAATATGTATGTCTTCATAGCTGACTAATTTAAAGAAAAATTCATTTGAGTTAAACACATGAAAATCCATAGTCCACATAGTTTTATTTAAATGAGGATTTTTTTGCTAAGCAGTGAAAACAGGAATTCAAAAGATAAACAGTAATTGTGTAGCCGCAGTAAATGATGTGCTAGAGGCATCTTTATACCAAGAACAAGGGTATTGTGATCCAAACTCTAACGAAACCTTAGCTAGAAATAAAAGTTAAAGGGCCTACTGGGTACAATAGAACATGGCGAGTTCGAGTTTCGACAAAACTACTGCATACTGTAGCTGCATAGCTACGCTGATTTAAGATGTGTTTGCTAAATAACAGTTCGATAAAATCAGATTTGGCCGCAGAACATGGAATATTCTGTTGTGGCTGGATATTATAGAGTATCAAAAGATTCACTAGGAATTTTATGAGCGAAAATCTAGCCAAAGCTACGAAGTAAGAAGTACAAGAAAAAAATCCAAAAGAACAAAAGTAAAACTTTCTGCTTCTACGTTTGAAAAGTGAACAACAAAATAATATTATTGCAAAGAACATAATGTTGTTTTTGTGATCATATTGTTATTGAATATTTTCTCTTTATATAGGTATCAAGTAAAATCTATCAAAATTTCTTTCAGTCAGTTATAAGTTTAACTTTTTAATTCATAAAAAAATCTTTCCAAAGAAAAAAAAAAAAAAAACAAAAACTTTTCACACTCACATGTTTATCATGTGTAAGGTTATTCTTAAGATTTATTTACTAATTGATGCGAGAACCAATAACCGCCTGATAAAACAAATATTTAATCAACGGTTCTCAAATGGGGGTCCGTGGACCCCTGGGAGTCCGTAACAGCCATCCAAGGGGTCCGCATGGAGAGCCGAAAAAACAGTGTTTTCAACAATAATTTAAGTTTTATTTTGAACTTGGGTTTCAGAGGGGACCGCGAAAAAAAATTAGTTTACTAGGGGTCCGTGAGCAGGAATTTGATGAGAATCCCTGCATTTAATGGTCACTCTTGATGTGCTTATATCTCTAGAAACCACCCCATGTTCGTATAAATGTATGTGTGATCTACATACAAATAGATATTTTAAATGATATAATAATTCAATCGTTTTCATTAACTTATCTGTTCATTATGGCCTATTTCATGTGACTGAAGTAAGGCACTATATACTTCCTTCAATAAAAACATGTGGCAACCTGCCCACCCCATTTCATTTCAATGTCTGCATGTGACAAATTCCTTCATTAATTATACCGCTTACTTTTGGATGGGGGGAGCGGTTCTGTTTTGAAGGATTCATATTTTTTGTAAACATTTTTAAAATGTTAAATTGTGTGGAATTTGTGACTGCGTATGTAGGTGTGCTTTTGAAATGTTTTCAAAAGCACACCTCTCCCCAATGAACAACAATTTAAAAGTATTTAAATGTTTAATATTTAATATGAAAATTTAAAATAAGCTAAAAAAAAATTAAGTGATTTAAATAATAAATTTTTTAATTGAAGGAAAGTAAAATAGTAAAACTAAAATTAAAGTTATGAGTAGATTTTTAAGTTTTTTTTTTAATTTAGATAATTTAAATTTTGAATGAAAGCAATTTTTTTGTTTAAATTTAGCTGTGCTGCAATTTTTATTAAATACATTTTTTAGCACTTTAAAATGAAAGAGGACTTCAATGAAAACAATATATATACAAGCATATATTAGGCTTAGAAATTACCAATGAAATTCTAACTCAAAGTGTTACAGCCCTTTCTCTCTCTTAAACCGTAATAAGCTGAATATTAAAATTTTCAAAGAAGCTGTGCTACTGCAGCCGCTATACATTCCAAAATTTAAAGGGTGTTCCAAAAGTGGCATGTTATTTAAAAAAAAACTTGTTATTTTTAAACTGCGATAAGCTACACGTCAGATTTACACAGTGTCAGTAAAACTGTGTACAATGTAACACAACAAAAATTTAAAACTAAGTGTCCCAATAGTAATGTGTTCTTCACGTATGTAGCTGGAAGATTCGTGCTAGAACAATTAAAAAATATTAGAAATTATTCTAAAGCGTAAAAGGCGTTTCGACAGTAAGTTGGTTTTAACTTAAATAACTTCAGTTTTATAATCGCGGCTGGCAGACATCTAGAATTTATACGGAGTATATAGCGCTATGTTCACTTTAACAGCTTGCAAAACAACCTAAAAGGGTATCACCCCAAACTCCATAAAGTTTTAATAACTCTAAATAAAAATAAAAAATCTTAAATTAAAGAGTGGCCCACATGAAATACGAAATTCTTTGTGTATGAGTCCACACTGTGTTTGGATTTTTGGAAACCCTACAACTGGGGACCGATCTTTTTGGTATTTTCACAGTTTGTTATCAGGTATGAGGCGGATAAAATAGTGTACTTATTTTTTGATTAATTCATGTTGGCATCATCTTGTAAGCTTGGTAACTCTAAAAGTTATCACCTTCAAATTTTTTTCTTCAAATAATTCTCTGACTAAAATGCATAACAAAAAGAAAAACTGGTTGGGCTTAAATAATAGGCCTGGTAACCTAAATACAAAGTGGAATAATAATATCGTTTACCTAGAAGACTATAAAACCTTGCATCCTGAAATATTTTGAAAGTAACTTTTATAATAATTTACATTGTCAATACCAGTAAAATATCACACAGATCTTTATTTTTAATAAGCAGAAACTAATTCGGAAAAAAGAATAAATGTATTCCGATTCAACAATCGGGTTTCTTTTATAACATTTACAAATAGACACTTATGCAAAAAAAAAAAAAAAAAAAAAACTCTAGATAAAAGAAATATTATTCGCCACAGCAAATTAAAGCCGTCGAAGGTTATATCTTGGTACCAATTGGCGATTATGTCTAAGCAAGTTATTTAAATATTTATGAAAATCCCTGAGAATAAAGGAAAAATCATAATAGTAAAGAATTAGGTTCTTCTATTCGACTAAATAACTATAGACTTCTTGTTTTAAGAAACCAACCACAAACTTATAATTCATGCCGATCGATATATCCAGAAAACTAAAACATAACTACTAAATATTTTTTTCTTGTATTTAATAAGATTTACACACTTTAAAACCTGAATTAAAAATTCTCCATTTAATTTGTTTAGGGTAAAACAAAAAATACTTTTTCTTTTGAACAAACACTAAACAAATACTTAACTTATTTTTAAAATATTTATATACAAAAGAAAAAGGCAGAAAAATCCTTCTCAAATACAATTAATTTCCTTAATATTTATTTTCTGTCCCACAAAGTATCATTATTTTTAACCTACACTTGATTACACAAATATCCTCTTCTAATAAGTTTTCTTTTTATTTAAAATGAAGAAAACAAAAAATAGAATCATTTAAATTCTCTTGTTTCGCAACAACAGCAACAAATAAACCCAAAATAGGCCAGTAAATAAATGTTGTTAATACAAATTTATATGAATGCGGCTAAGTATATAATTGTGTGCGTGTGTGTGTGTTTTGTTTTATTGACTTGGTACAAATGACTTTTAACTCACCCTTAAGGTATGCTTCGTTTTTCAATGGTTTATGTAGTTACGGTTTCTCCTAATGTTTTTTATTTTTGGTTTTTTATTTATTTTCTTGTGTTTTTAGTTTCTTTTTTATTTTATAGTCAAAATTATAGTAATAAGAGTTTTCATCTTTCCAAATAACTATTATTGGTCTTATTCTTTTTGGCATTGCAACAAATTTTCTTTTTGGTTAAACTTTGAATAAAATTAGATATTTTGTGCTTTACGAACGGATGTCAAGGTCATACAAGACGTGAAAAATGCAAAGTTACAAAAGATAAGTGGCAAATTTCTTGAAAAATTTATCATTTTGTTTTTTTCACAATAGGGCAAATAAATTTTAATAGGATTTTTTATTCACGAGCAATTATCCTCCTTGAGGGTGTAGAGGCAAGGCAACTTACTAGAAAATTATTAATGAAAACCAAGACAAAGTATAAAAATCCAGCAGTGAAATTGAAAAACTCTCTTCAGTTATTATCGCCTTTTTTTCGTAATAAATTTTTGTGTTATAACCAAATAAATAATTTTAGTACGGCTTAAGTTCGTATATATATTTAAATATTTTAATATATTATTTTTACAAAATTTTGTGTTATTTCTAAAAGAAAACAGTAATGCAGTATTTTTATACCCTTCACCACAAAATGGGGAAACTGAGTATAACTAAGTTTCTCATTGCATTTATAATTTCTACAATATCCATTGCCGACCCCAAAAAGTATATATATTTTGACTTCTTCAGCGAAGTCAATTGAGCAAAGTCCGCCTGTCCGTCTGTGTAAGTGTTGAAACCAAGTTTGCCGAGGCCCTAGATAAGCTAGAAAAAATTTAAGTCCGCTAATTAACCAGACAGTTTCAAAAATTTTGCTATTGAAAATCAGCAGCTCTGTCCATGTCCTTCGAAGCTGTGGGTAAAACTCCATGCCTTTTTCTAATTTTTTCACTTTATTTGGAACAATGAATTAACTCCAGTCAAAAAAGAAAAAAATAGCAAAAATATAGAGCGATAGAGAATTAAAAATATAAAAACATGGCGCTCGCCCATATTTTCCGACTTGTAAGCCTCTGAACTTTTTATAAAAAAGCGCGATTGTGCATTATAATTTTTAGGGTATCAATAAGGGTATCATTTAAAAGCTTTTAAAAAGAGCTTTCAGGATATGCTAAATTTTTTAAAAATGTTTAACCCATTAAGCCTATGACATTTTTATGTTACACTATATCTCGTACTTATTTTTTTTTTCTAATTTTTTAATTCTCTGTCACCCGAATATTTGGTTTTTTGATTAGAGTTTTTTCACTAAACTAGATTTTCATAGATGGTGAAGGGTATATACTATTACTTGTTTTATATCGCAACATCCTGGCAAAGAAATAATAATTTAAATATTTTACTTTTTATGAAACAGTTAATTAAATGTGAAAAAGCAAATATTCACGCACTAAAATGGGTTTCTTCTAAGCAGTTGACAAAAAACTGAAATGTTTGAACTGTTTGTACTTTTGTCTTATGCAATTGAAACAATGTTAATTAAAAACATCATTTAATAAAAAGCATGTTCAAAATTAAACCAGCTTTACACAGCGTCAACAATACCGATTAAGTTTTAATATGTGAAGAATCGATGCCAAAATAAGGAAACCAGTTTGATGAAATTTTGTAACTGTTTGGCATTTCTGTAATAAACTAATTCAAATCTTGAATGCTTCTTTTGTAGAATCATAAAAAAATTATAATTTTTTCATAACTTTAAAACAATTTAAATGACGTTAATTGACAATTTATTTTATAAAATTGTTTTGGCGAGAACTAAAAATGTTATCATTATAAAAATCAAAATTCAACAGTTTGATACTTAACAATTCAATAGTTTAATACTTAACGTAAAGAATGTCTGTAGAATTGAGTTTCAAATTTGTTTACATAAATATCTCAAAGATATATATATTACCGCAGGTGTAGGAACCAAATTAACTGAGCGACAACGGAAATATAAAAAACGTTTACAAACAGTCTGCAATAAGATACAATTAAATAGATTATACATCTCTGATCAGCTGACGATACCCTTTTTGTTAACATATATGCAACGAATTATGAAAATACCAAAAATCCGGCTTAAATAAATTTATGCAATTCGTAAAAAAAAATAATTGAAAGAAGACTACTAAGGATTTATATCAAATCATTGCTTCGATTTGATTTACTAAGTCACCTACAAAATCTTAGACGGTATTAACAGCCAGTTTACAGAACACAATCTGCCGTTTAGACACGCAAAAACGTTACCGTTTTCCATCTTTGGGTCTTTAAAACACGAATGTAATTTTTTTTTTTTTTTTTTTGTAAAAAACGTAACAAAAGACAATTGTTTCTGGTTTATGTATCGCGCATTGTAGCGTCAGAAACGTCAAAGCAGTGCGAAGGAAAAATACCATTCGTTTTAAAAATTTTACATATGCATGTAACACTTTCACTAATAAAACATCTACGTAAGCATCTACTTTAAAATCTTATATATTCATATAATCACCACACTCACACTTTTACAATTATTATTTATTATTTTAAACTTTTTTATTTATTAATTCTTTAAACTTTTTGTGTGCACAAAATTTTTTAACAAATTGATTGTTTGATAATTTTGTTTTGTTTATTTAACTCAGCTGTTTCTTTTTAAGCGCCGAAGTAGGGTTACCATCATTTACGGCAAAGATAAAAAGTGTATATGAAAAAAAGTAAATAAAAAATATTAATTAATACTTTGGCAATACTACGATTTGACACAACATTTATTTACACGAAAAACAACGTAAGCTAAGCGAAAAAACCGAAACGTGTTACATGGACGCTAATTATTACGTATTCGTCCATATGCCATCAGGTTTCGTTTCGTTCGTGACGTGTTCTATAAACAGGCTGTAAATTGTAAAGAGACTTTAAGTTTTAATATATAAAAGGGGTTTTTTATATCGTCGGTCACAGGTTGGCAACTCTTAACTCGCAAAAAAATCGAATCGGGTTATTATTTATTTAATTTTTTTTTAAATAAATTTAATAGCTTTGTTTTCTTTACATCATCCCACAATAAATATCTCCAACTAATTATATTTTTTTATTTACTTCTAACAGGGTTTAGCAACGGAATATTAATTTTTTTTTTTGTCTTCTAAAAAGTACAAAAAACATCTTAAGAGTCGTCAACCTGAAACCGACGATGTGTTACAATTTAAACTTTGTCATATTTAAAGCAAAAAAATAAAAATTCAATTTTTTTCTAAAAATCAACACATGACTTTAACATTTGAAATTGATTTTAGCTACCGCAACTGTTTAGACGAATTGTATTCTAAACTACTAGAGCATTCCTAACCATATGTTTCAAATAATGCCAACATTTATGGCCTCCAAAACGACAATAGTTGCTGGTTTTTTAGTAACTTCACGTGGTCCCATAGGAAATAAATTAAAGATGTCAAATCACACGACCTGAAAGTAGGCTCACTGAAATATCAAACCGGTCGTCTTAGTCCACGTAGTGCCATTCTAATGAATCCACATTTCGCTCAGCTTATTGTCGATAACGATCTTCACTGGCCGTTAACGAGTTTTAGCCTTATTTTTTAACAAATCAGGACCAAGGAAACCACCATTGTGTAAATCACACCAAACGGTGGTTTGGTCTAAAATCAAATAAAACAAGTAAAAGTGCTATATTCAGCTATGCCGAATTTTATATACACTTCACCATTTATGAAAATCTAGTTTAGTGAAGCAACCAATTCAAATCAAATCAAATCAGAAAAGAAAATATTGGAGTGACAGAGAATTAAAAATTAAGAAACAAAAAATAAGTACGAAGTATAGTGTTACATACAAATGTCATCAGCTCCTTATTGGTTAAGCATTTTAACAAAAGTTTAGTATTTCCTTAAAGATCTCTTCAAAACCTTTAAAATGATACCCATACTAATATTTAAAAAAAATTTTAAATTTCAGAGGCCCGTGACTCAGAAAATAATGGCGAGCGCTAATATTTTCACTTGATGTTTTTTTTTAATTTTTTATTTTTTTGATACTCTATCGCCCCATATATTTATTTTCTTGATTGGAGTTACTTCATCGTTCCAAATGATAAGTAAAAATAAGAGGTAGGCGTGGTGTTTTACCCGCTGCGTCGAAGGACATGGACCAATCTTGCTGATTTCCATTAGCACTTCTTTCCAACACTATATCTGATCGATTGCCGCATTTAAATTTTTTTAAGCTGATCTAGCAAATCTGGAAGTTAATCTATTCATGATTATTTACTACAGAATACTGATTATAAATGTCAAAAGTGAGCGCAGTATAACAGTTCATTTGACTGTAAAGAGCCATCGACTACTTTCAGTTTTCTATACGGTGTTTATGGGTCATTGTTTTTAATTGCTTTTTCTTTCATTTAAAAGCTTTTGAAAAAATCTGAATGTTCTTAAAAAACTATGATTTAGAAAGGTCTGCTTTTAGTACAGAGATGACCTTCTTATTCCACTGAAACTTGATATTTGCAATCAAATCTGCAAAATTAATGACAGCCAAATTATATTTTAAGTGTATCGGTGTTTATTACCCGCTAATGGAAGTTATTTTTTTATTGTTTATTTATTTTTGTCTAAATGGTCAATATGTTTTATATTGTTTTTTCTTTAAAATGTTTTAAAGATCTTTTCATTTTGAGTTTTAGGCGATTTTCACAACAAAAATACATCTGGCAGTATTTCCTTTCGTCTGTTATCTGAAAGTTAAAAGTCTAAAGTTATTCGTAGTTTGTTAAGTATTTTTTAAAGCTGTTGAAACGTTGCTTTACTTATTCATTCAACTTTTTTGTTTCGTTTAATTGCTAAAGCTGGTTTTGACATTGTAATGGCCTGTTTTACGTTGTTCTTTATTTTGAAGATTTTTTTTTTTCTTGAGTTTCAAACTATTTTTCATTTTTCCTTCTTTGCCTTTTTTGCTTAAAATACGAAGCCACCATCATTTTCTCTTTTTAGTGAACTTGATAATGCACTTAACATAACTTTGTAACATTAATTAAAACAAAAACAAAAAACTTCATTTAAAATCAAATAGTTGCTTCGTTTAGTTAAAATCGTTACTTTTTCTGACAAAAACCCACAAAAATGTAAAAGAAAAAATAGCAAATATTAAGAGAATGAAACTAAAAAGCCACAAAAAAGCCACAATCTCTTCGTTTGGTGTCATTTTAGTAGGTGCTTGCTATGAAAATTGAAAAAGAAAAAATAAAAATTTTAAATAAAAATAAAATGGGCAGACTTGTTCAAGTATAAGAGCTCGCAATTAACTTAAATATTACAAAAAGAAGATATATTTTTTGT